>CM028138.1:735427500-736677500 GCA_016271365.2 Neoceratodus forsteri
TTTTACCAGTCACCAGGACCCTCGAGAGCCCTAGGGATAGTAGTTGTTTGATAAGTAGGCCATGGTGAACTGTATCAAATGCCTTGGTTAAGTCAATGTAGACTGCTCCAGTTAGGTTTCCTTTGTCCATGGCATTGTGGATTGCTCCTGAGAATTCAAGTAGGGCAGTCGATGTGCTGTGCCTTTCCTAAATCCATGCTGCTGAGTGCATAGGATGTTGTGCTTTTCTAGGTAGTCTGAAAGTTGGTCCGCCACCAAGCGTTCAAGGGCCTTAGAGAGAGGTGGTAGTATTGATATCGGGCGATAGTTACCAGGCAGTGACTTATCACCACTTTTGTGCACTGGAGTGACAACTGCAGCTTTCCATTTCCTAGGGAATTGGCTGTAGCAGAGGGAGAGATTGAAAATTTTTGTGAGGGGGAGCAGTACTTCCTCCAGAGTTCAATAGTGTTGCTGCTTGCTCGGGACTTAGAAATGGCCTTCTTTACATATTTATAGACTTCATGTGCCTTTACTAGTTTGAAATGGAAGGGTGGTTTGGTTGGAGAGGCAGTAGTAGAAGTAGAAATTGGAGGGTCAGCATCAGTGAAGAAATCAGATGAGAGGACACCACTAAGGTCCGTGAAGGTATCATTTAGGGTGTTTGCAATGATCTCTGGGTCTAATGTAGTGGTTCCATCCACATTCATTATTGTGGAGAGGATTTGGACTGCTGACCCATGATATTCTTTATGTTGTCCCAGAAGGATTTCCCTTCGCCCCAGGAGTTGGAGAGGGCATTCTTGAAGTAGGAGCTCTTCATCAAGCGGATCTGTTTAGTACAGTGGTTACGAGCCTGTTTATACTTTTGAATGTCTGACAGAGTGCCAGTAGCTCTTGCAGTGGCCCAGGGTGATCCCTACTTTTGAGTTGTGCCAATAGCTTCGCCGTGAGCCAGGGATTTGTGAGTGCTTTGATTTTGCGCTTTTTTACTGGTGCATAGGTGTCACAGGCAGTGTTGAAAGTAGAAATAAAGTAATAAAGGGCTAGGTCAACATCTTGAGTTTTGTAAATCAAGGACCAGTCTATCTGCCTAAGACAGGTCTTGAGATGAATAAGGTTGCCATAAGGTAGGACTCTGCTATAGATGGTTTTTGGAGGCGGCTTACGAAACTTATTTGTCCAGGTACATATTATTGGAGAGTGATCACTGAGCGAGTCAGGGAGAACACTTACATTGGTTATACGGGTAGGGTGGCTGGTAAGGATCCAGTCAATGAGGGTGCTGGTCCCTGATTTGTAGTTTTTCCTGGTAGGGGAGTTTACCACTTGTGTTAAATTTGCTGCTAGGATAGCATCTTTGTTTGACCCTGCATCAGGTGCAAGCCAATTTATATTAAAGTCCCCAAGCAGAAGGAGTTCGGTGTCAGAAGGTTGTGTACTTACGAACTCGAGGACAGCCTGTAGGCCAGAATCAGGATCTTTTGGTGGGATATAGACAGCAGCAATCGTGAGGACTTTGTTTTGGGCACCAAGTAGTATCTTGATAGGGAAGAGTTGCACTGAGGTTTCTGTGGTGGGATAAGAACCAGGGAGACAGGTGAGGTAGTCCTTTATGTAGATTGCACACCCTCCACCCCTTTTCGAGGTCCTATCCAGCCTGAATATCTTGTAGCCTTGTATAGAGATGGCATGATCCGAGTATAGGTGTCAGCCAAGTTTCGACGATGGCAAGGATATCCGGGTTGTGCTGGATGGCAAAGATTTGAAGGAGGCCAGTTTTGGGAGGAGACTGCAGATGTTTTAAGGTAGCAATTTTGAGCCCCTCCATTTTGGCAGGCTTTATTGTACTGTAGGAGACAGGGCCAGGATTTGAGTGGACACTTCCTGATATTAAGAGGAGGAGGAGTAGGGTTTAAGAGACAGTTGCCGGATTGTAGTCAATAGAATTACACTTCTGAGGCTTATGCGGCTTGGACCAGTGCAGGCGTCTAGGGACCCAGAGCAAGGAGGTTGTTAGTAATAGAGGATGTTATGCCCATTTATCCTTGTTGTAGCTTGTCAGTTGCACCCAGTCGCTTGCAGATAGGTACCTGGTGGATAAGTCAAAAGCCAAAAGAATGATCAACAGCTGAGGTCCAGAGTCACTGAAATGTTAAAATTCCTGAAGGTGATTAACTTTGCCTGCACATATGCAGGATGTGTAATCCCTTTGTCTGTATGCTTCTTTGTCATTCAAACAGGTTGCTGAAAAGCCCACATACAGATCATGGAGCAGGTCAGACGAAAGTGTGGATTCCAGCAGGACCCAGAGTCACCAAGGTTGTCAGATGTAGTTGCTTCACTTATGTTTTGCTTGGGATAGCTTCCAAAAAGTTGATTTTAAAATGAAGATAAAGATACCTGATAATGATTTTTTTGCAGAAATCCAGTCCAGGAGACTTTCACGGATGTAGTGAGCAAGAATGGTATAGTTACCACAAGCAGAAAAACATGTAAATCCACAAAAACTAAGCTACAGACACAGACAAACACAAGCAGCCACCACACAGACCCGGGGGCGTGGCTTGTGATAGTGTGAAAATAGTGTAGCTGGGTTGAGCATTGTGATTGGCTAGAGTGAGCTCCATTATGTTTTCAGGCTGCACCTAGAAAGGCATGCCAAGCCAGTGAAAAGTGTGTATTATTTGCATTTTATAAAGTGAGTAGAACATTTCCTGTTCTTTGATTGGATAAGAGCTAGATTTTGGTGTGCTGTTATCCAGCCATAAACTGGCAACTGGTCCTAGTTAGGCTGTCAATGATGCTGCACAGCCAGAGATCCATATATGCCAACCAGTTTAAACCCAAATTCTGATCTGCAGTCACAGATCCTCGTCCCTCACCCAAACCCCCAGCAGCTGAACATCTCACCCTCCTCTTGCTTCCCATACTGCCAGCCTATCAAACAACATTACTGTTAAAAAACTAAGTCATGTTGTACCTCTGCTTCTCCTCCGATTCTGGCTGTACCTCTTTACAGTGTTGTTGTTTCTCCGATCTCCCATCATCCCTCCTGCAAGTGTACTGACCATCCCACCCCCCAAAGAGTGAACAAGTGAGCCACTGTCACTGGCTGCTCATGTTACTGAAAAGGCAATTACCTCTATAGAGAAACATAGGCAGAAAATGCTCAAAAGTTTTTGTTTAATTTATTTTTAAGTTACAAAACCAGCTACTATTACTGCTTTGAATTATTTCTATGCCCGTGCGCCACTGTCACTGGCATGTTATTTAAAAATCAACTGCCTCTATAGAGAAACATAGGGAAAAAATGTTAAAAGGTTTTAATTGTTTAGGTTACAAAGACAGCTGCTATTACTGCTTTTAGTTACTTCCATGCTTGTGTGCATTGTTGTCATGGCACCGACAGCTGAAAGTGACCTGTTCCGCCATCAGCTTTCAGTTCTGTTACATTTCGGCCAGGAAAAGAAAATCATGCCTTCAGTCACTGACACCTTTACCATGTAGCAAGGTAAAGGTGTCACCGATGGGGATCTGCATCTCCTGAAATCTGCTACAAATCAAAGTAAACAGCTCTGTAAATGAGCTTAAAGCCATAACTTTCACCGGGTGCACTAAAGTCATAACTGCCATACATTTGATCAAAGCTGCGGCTTTCACAAACCTGCTTTGATACACTATAATCAAACCTAGTGACAACAGTGGCATATCAAGTGCATTACTACTAAAAATGGCAACAAAACTGCTGTTACACAACTAGTGATTCAATTGGACAACATGAAGCAGAGCACTGAAAGTGACAGTCTGGCTGCTGAATCGAAGTGCTCGATTTTCCTCATTAAAATAGAATACGATTGAAACATGTGGTCAACTGTAAACTTAAAGCTACGTACAGTATATCATGCAAACAGAACAGAAGGTCTGAGCACAAGTGCTATGGAGCTGCAGCTCCGATGATGACTACTGCACTTTCAATCAAAGCCACCGCTTTTACAAGGAAGACGCCTTCACTATCTTACTGAATAATGATAATACACTAGATACTGAGGTGGTCTGCATGTGTGCTCGCCCGTGTATGTGTGTGTAGGGGTGAGTAACCTGAACACAACAGTAGAGGGGGTAAGAAAGAGATCTGGTGGTGGAGTGGCAGGGTGAACAGTCGCCCTTCCCACAAGTGTACTGACCCCCCCCATTAAAGATCAATGGCAATGATTGTTCTGTTAGTACCCTAAATCTGCACTTCTGTTGGCTTGTTTAAGTAATAAAAATCCATTTTTAACATCCAGTATTGTCTCATTTGATTTCTTTATTTGTAATTCCACATCTAATGATTAGTTGGTAGCCAGTTTAGCGCTGAGAAACCCACCCGTTTTCTGATCGCTGCTGAGCAGTGTTAGTCTTTGATGTCATTCAAGGACTGACTACAATGGCTGTAGTGCAAGTGGCAGACAGTCATTGCTGGCAAAATCCTTGCTCGAGACTATCACTGTTTTTTTTTCTCCAGAAAAAAAAGAAATGCCACCACTCTGAGTTTGCCGCCCACTAATGTGTCTTATTTCTGTAGTGGTGTTAATGGAAATTAATAAATTCACATTTATATACATTCTCATTGATATGCAGTTTGTCAGCGGTTTGAATCCAAGCCGAAATACGCAGTTCCTTGCTTCAAGATGCTCTGTTTTAAACTCACCACTTCCAACTCATTTTTATGTTTGCTTGCACGCATATGCAAGAAACATAGTGCCATCATCTGAGTTTTCGGGGGTGTGGCAGCCCTCTTGCAATTCAGTCAGTGTGTTTGCAGGTGCGGCTGCAGTTCTCCAATGCCTGCTGGAGCTGTCTATGACAGCAGTCCAAAATGCAGTGGAGTACAGTTGAAAGGGGGAGCTACATTTCAGTGAGCAGCGATAAGATATTGCCTGCTCGTGCGCGCCTCCCCACACACACACACATGCACGCATGTGCTCGCCCCCCCCCGCACACACTGTGTAGTCGACGGGATGCCCAATCCTCGCCGTGGCTGTGCTGAGCCCCCAAAACAGAGTTCCATATGCCATGCTGGGTGCCCACCCCAGCGTGGCTGCTACATCGTATAGCCAATGGGGTGTCCATCCCCGTCGGCTCCACTGGTCCCAGGTACAGGGTGCCACGCTGGGAGCCCACCTCAGCATGGCAACAGATGCTATTAGTCGGCTAGGTGCCCAATCCCCCGTCGGCTCCACACCCCCCCAGCCATCCTTGTGCCACACTGGGAGTCCACACCCTGCGGCCAGTGAGAGGCATCGATGTATGCCTTGGACTCTTCAGCACCAAAGTTCACCCCATTCTGCTATACTGCGCCCATCTCACCATATTTCCTGATGGAATGGGGTGAGCATAAGGGCCAAAGACCCCAAGGCACACTGTGACACTTGTTGGTGTCTGCAGGGAAGGGTGTGGTGAAATGGCGTGGCCGTTATGCCCGATGACCCAAAGGCACACCCCAATGCCTGTCACTCTCTGCAGGGTGGTGGTGGGGTTGGCTTCAATTCAATACTTCACTGCCATTCCTATTATGCAGCTCTGTAACTTCTACACTACCAATGCAATGCCAGCAAGCAAATATTCGGCATTGACAAATGCTTGTTATCAATTTTATGCTGTCCGTAGCTTTTTTTTTTTTTGCAACCGATTCTTGTAAAATCTGCTGAGATCCATTTTTGTGGTTAGCAGTTTCTACGGAGAGTCCCACAACAATGACCATGATCGCAGACAGGAAAACGGAGTTATGCTGAAAGCTGCTACCCTGATGTGGTTTATTTTTTGACTCAGCCTAGTGGCATCTCAACTTAGAGTCAGCTACTGCAGTATCACTGAGTTGAAATAACTGATTGTATAGCTGTCCATTCTCCAGTTTGTTTCTTGATCGCTGCACAATACAATTTAGCCTTGCAAAAAGTACTGTATACCAAGTCCTCATTTTTTGGCTACCGGCTAATCATCATATATGGAATTATAAATAAAGAAATCAAATGAGACAATACTGGTTGTTAAAAATAGATCTTTATTACTTAAACAAGCCAATAATGTAACAGCTTTTAGCATAAATCTGTTTTTTTGTCTGCGATCGCAGTTACTGTTGTGGTACTCTCTGAAGGAGCTTTGAGCCACAAAAATGGATCTCTGCAGATTTTATAAGGATCAGTTACCAAAAAACAGCTATGGCCAGCATAAAATTGATAACAAGCATTTGTCAATGCCGAACGTTCGCTTGCAGGTATTTGCAGTGGTGTTTGGCATGTATGGTGCTTTACCCTAATGCCCTGTGCGATTGCTGGTATTTGCACAATAAATTGTCAGCATGACCTTTTTGTTACCCCCATTGTGCGCTACATAGGCGGAAACATGTTTTGGGCAGGATGTGAAAATGACAGCTGTACTGCTCATAAAGAAGTGTGGTAAAATGCCAATGTTGAAAATCTGGAGTGAAATATTGAAAATTGCAAACCCACGAAAGCGCATGGAACTGTGCAACGACGTCAGAAACAGTCATTTTAGGATTCTTTATCGAATTTTCAACATTACCATTTTAAAATCTCTGCTAATGAACAGTGTCACTGTGATTTTCTTACTGTGTCCCATACATTGATTTCGCACACCGACTGCGCCATTGTGCACTACATGGATGGAAAGACGTTTTGGGCAAGATGTGAAAAATGACAGCTATACTGCCGATAAGGAGGTGTGGTAAAATGTCAATGTTGAAAATCTGGAGTGAAAATATTGGAGATTCGCAAACTTACGAGCGTGTGTAGGAACTGCACAACGCCCGCTCGTAAAACAGTTATTTGTAGGAATTTTTTCGCCAAATTTTCAACATAGCCATTTTAAGATCTCTGCTCATGAACAGTGACACTGTGATTTTCTTAATGTGTCCTACACTGAGTTCGCACACCGACTGTGCCATTGTGCGCTACATGGGCGGAAACACGTTTTGGGCAAGATGTGAAAAATGACAGCTGCAGTGCTCATAAGGAGGTATGACAAAATGACAATGTTGAAAATCTGGAGTGAAAATATTGAAAATTCACAAACTTACGAGCGTGCGTAGGAACTGCGCAACACAGACTCATAAAAGAGTCATTTTTATGAATTTTTTCACTAAATTTTCAATATAGCCATTTTAAGACCTCTGCTCATGAACAGAGTCACTGTGATTTTCTTAATGTGTTCCATACATTGATTTCGCGCACGACTGCGCCATTGTGCGCTACATGGGCGGAAACATGTTTTGGGTGAGATGTGAAAAATGACAGCTATACAACTCATAAGAAGGTGTGATAAAATGGCAATGTTGAAAATCTGGAGTGAATATATAGAAAATTCGTGAACTTACGAGCCTGTGTAGGAAATGCGCAACGCACGCTCGTAAAACAGTCATTTTTTGGAATTTTTGCACCAAATTTTCAACATGAGGTTTTTGGGACCCCTTCTCATGAATGATGTCACTGTCATGGTGTTATTTGAGGCCAAAGGGTGATTTCACACAGTGACTGCGCAGTGCCTGCGAAATCACCCTTCGGGCCCGAATAACACCATGACAGTGACATCATTCATGAGAAAGGGTCCCAAAACCCCATGTTGAAAATTTGCAAAATCAAAATGACTGAGATATGCAAGCTGAAACCCCTATCTAGCCCATTATACAGCTTACTGGCATTTCCTCAGTTACGGGTCGCCTTTGAAGAGTGCAGACATGTTCCCGTCCACCAAGAGCTGTGCCAGAGTCCGAGGTAGTATAGGGTGAGGGGATGTGGGGAGGCTGGGTGCGCAGTGGGTGGGTGCGGGTTGTGGAGGGGCTGGGAGATGTGCATGGGACTGTTTTTGTTTACAGGTTTAAAAAAAAAAGAGCGACATGGGACATTTGCCACACTGGGTGGGCTCCAGCGTGGCAGAAGATGGCTGGGGGGCGAGGGCTGACGGCGGGGTTGGGCACCCCATCGGCCAGAACTTACTGTGAGGGGCCGAGGCCGGCAGGGGACTGGGCACCACCGTCGGCAAAAGAAATGGAACGCTTGCCACGCTGGGGTGGGCTCCCAGCATGGCAGCAGGATGGCTTGGGGCAATGGAGCCGACGGGGATTGGGCACCCCAGTCGGCAAACAATGTTTGCCACGCTGGGGTGGGCTCCCAGCGTGGCACCAAAGCTTTGCAGGGGGCGGCGTGATGCAAGGGGGGGATGGCGTGACAGCGGCGCTCAGTATGGCAGTGGTGCTTTCCCTTGAAGCAGAGGAACACCGCTGTCATACTGAGCTCCTGCACCCATTGGTGCAGGACCGCCACGCCTGCTTAAGGGAGCAGTGCATTGGATGGGAGAGGCACACCTCCAAGTGTGCTACTCTCCCAAAACGTTCCTTGCGCATGCGCGCAAGCGAATGTAAAAACAAGTTGGAGCACTGAGTTTAAAACAGAGCATCTCACAGCAAGGAACAGGTCTACGCACAAACATTATGGAGCTGCAACTCCGATGATGACTACAGCACTTTCAATCCAAGCCACCACTTTTACAAGGAGGATACCTTCACTATCTTGCCGAATAATGATACTACACTAGATACTGAGGTGGCCTGAGCATGTGCATGCGTGTGTGTTTGTGTAACTTGAACACAACAGTAGAGGGTGTAAGAAAGAGATCTGGTGGTCGTCTGGAAGGTGAACAGAAATCTAAATAGGATTTGTTGAAATGTTTCAACAGGAAATGCAGGTCCGGAGGAGTGTCATTGTGCCACTGCATGATGAGCTTGTCTGTGATTGTCCAATTTACATAATGTGTGTGTCAGCACTAGCATGCTGGCTAATTGGTGAATGAGGGACGCACCTACTAAAACGTGCCCTGCATTCACCAACACTGACACACCTCTCAATCTGGCACTACTGCAAGATGGTGCTTGTGCATTCACACAAGCCACATAAAAAAAGAAAAAGTATGTTGGCATCATTTTAGCTCAGTGATATATTATATGGCTGTCTAGATAACGTGGAATTGTCCTAGAAATCTCTCAGAAGTAATTCTCATAATAAGTGAGGAGTAACTGTGTGAAGTGAGGAATAACAGTATAACAGGACCATCTCGAAAACAGGCCCTTTGAACCTAATGATGTTGAATGTCAACTTCCTGATTTTGCTACTTACTACCACCACATTTGTCAGTAATGACACTGCAGATGCCAAGCTTGCTTTGCCACACCTGCCAGCATTTTATAGAAACATCCAGTACATTTTTATGTTGATTGCGCGCATGCGCAAGAAACATGTTGCGGCAGCTTTCTCCACAAGCAGGTTGTGGAGGTGCAGCACTGTTGTGCCCAATGCCCCCACAGCCTACAAAACACATTTTGGTCAGGATGTGAAAAATGACAGCTGTACTGCTTATAAGGAGGTGTGAAAAAATGCCACTGTTGAAAATCTGGTGTGACAATATTACAAATCTGCGAAGTTACAAGGGTACGTGGAAAGTGCACAACGCACACTTGTAACACAGTCAATTGATGGGCTATCACCACCAAATTTTCAACATAGGCATTTAGGACCTCTGCTCATGAACAGTATCATTGTCATTTTCTTAATCTGTCCCGGACAGTGATTTCCCATGGCAACCACTCGATTCTGCGCCGGAAGTGCGAAAACACATTTCGACCAGGATGGGAAAAATGACAGCTGCACTGTTCATAAGTAGGTCTGGGAAAATGGCAATGCTGAAAATCTGGGTAGAAATATTATAAATTTGTGAAGTTACGAAGATATGCGTGTAACTGCAACAAAAGCACAAGCAACACAGTCATTTATGGAGTATCGTTACCAATAACGTGGTCACTGTGGGAAATCAGTGTTTGGGACAGATTAAGAAAATGACAGTGGCACTGTTCATGAGCAGAGGTCGTAATATCCCTATGTTGAAAATTTGGTGACGAAACTCCATAACATGACTGTGTTACAAGCGTGCGTTCAACTGTTTCCATGCACCCTTGTAACTCCGCAAATTTGTAATATTGTCATGCCACATTTTCAACAGTGGCATTTTTTCACACCTCCTTATGAAAGGTTACAGCTGTCATTTTTCACATCCTGGCTAAAATATGTTTTTGCACTCCTGCCGGAGAATAGCACGGTCACTCTGGGAAATCAGTGTTTGGGACAGATTAAGATCAACCGAGTGAGAGGGGGGAGTTACTGAGCTCAACTGAGCTCTGTCGGGACTGCTGCAGATTTATTTGTGGGCAGACAAAGGCCCCAACACAAGAGCCCAGTACAATAGAGCAGCCTGCAGCAATGGGAGAAACAGAACGAGAGAGCGACTGAGGGAGGGGGAGTGAGCAAACTCACCGAAGCGCTGTCAGGACTGCTGTGGATTTCTTTGTGGGCAGAAAAAGGCGTCAATGCAGGCAGGGGCCCAGTACAAAAGGCCAGCCTGCAGCGGTGGGAGAAACAGTACGAGCGAGTGAGACAGGGAGACAGTGAGCTCAATGGATCTCTATCAGGCCTGTTGCGGATTTCTTTGTGGGTAGAAAAAGGCACCAATGCAGGCAGCAGCCCCGTACAAAAGGGCAGCTTGCAGCACTAGGACAAACAGAATGAGCGCATGAGAGAGGGAGACTGAACAACCTCAACGGAGCTCTGTCAGGACAGCTGCAGATTTCTTTGTGGACAGACAAAGGTGCCACCGCATCCAGGAGCCCCATACAAACGCGCAGTTTGCAGCACCAAGAGAAACAGAACGAGCGAGTGACAGAGCGGTAATGAGCGAGCTCAACGGAGCTCTATTGTGACTGCTGCGGATTTCTTTGTGGGCAGAAAATGCGGCAACATAGGCAGGAGCCCAGTACAAAAGGCCAGCTTGCAGCGCTGGCAGAAACAGAATGCGTGAGTGACAGAGGGGGAGTGAGTGAGCTCAATGGAGCTGTGTCGGGACTGCTTCAGATTTCTTTCTGGCCAGAAAAAGCCGCCAATGCAGGCAGGAGCCCAGTACAAAAGAGCAGCCTGCAGCGCCAGGAGACACAGAATGAGCGAGTGAGGGAGGTGGAGTCAGTGAGCTCAACGGAGCTCTGTTGGGACTGCTGCAGATTTGTTTGTGGGCAGAAAAAGGCTGCAATGCATTCAGGGGCCCAGTACAAAAAGGCAGCCTGCAGTGGCAGGAAAACCAGAATGAGCAAGTGAGTGAGCTCAACGGAGCTGTATTGTAACTGCTGCAAATTTCTTTGTAGGCATAAGAAGGCAGCAATGCAGACAGGATCCCAGTAGAAAAGGGCAGTCTGCAGCGCTGGCAGAAACGGAATGAGTGAGTGAGAGAAGGAGAGTGAGCAAGCTCAATGGAGCTTTGTCGGGACTGCTGCAGATTTCTTTGTGGGCAGAAAAAGGCGCCAATAGAGGCAGGAGCCCAGTAAAAAAGGACAGCCTGCAGCGCCAGGAGAACCAGAATAAGTGATTGAGATGGGGGAGTGAGCCACCTCAATGGAGCTCTGTCGGGACAGCTGTGGATTTCTTTGTGGGCAGAAAAAGCCACCAACACAGGCAGGAGCCCAGTACAAAAGGGAAGCCTGCAGCGCCAGGAGAAACAGAATGAGCAAGTGAGAGAGGGGGGGAGTGAGCCACATCAATGGAGCTCTGTAGGGACAGCTGCGGATTTCTTCCTCGGCAGAACAATGTGCCAACGCAGGCAGCAGCCCAGTACAAAAGAGCAGCCTACAGCACCGGGACAAACAGACTGAGCCAGTGACAGAGGGCCACTAAGCGAGCTCAACAGCCCAACGCAATCAACATTCAGCATTGACAAATGCTTGTTTCTAATGTGCTCCAAGTTTCCTAATTGCTTCAGCAGTATTTATGTTATTTTATTCATAATGATCATGGTTACATTAAAACAAGGAAATTGTTGCTCATATAGTTAAGATGCCCCGGGAGATCTCATCCGCCTGTAAACTTGGCCCTTTCAAAAAAACTGCTCAGACAGCATCTTCTGGCCTCCAACTGTTGCAACTGCATATAGTACCATTACATTTCTCCATATGTCACACACCTTACCCTCTACTTCCCCCAAGTTAGACAATGTTCTGGTGGACTGCTCCATTTTTCCTTTTCTCCTCTACTTCCCTCCTCTCAATTACCTACTTCCCCCTCCTCCAGCTGTTGGCCTCTGCCCTACCCCTCCTTCCCCCCATCCTTCCTACAATCTCCCTCCTCCATGCGTTAATCTCCTACTGTATAGTGTATTCTTGTTCCTGTATAGTTCCATCCTGATGTTACTGCCTGATAATAACCCTGTGATGGTAGTAACTGTTACTTTTGACGTCTATTCCTAATGTACCCTGGTTGCATCCAGGATCTACTTTTATTATGTGTACCTGTTGATGTGGAGCCTTTGTAAATGAGTCTCTGACTCAAAGGATTGTAATTCCCATACTCTCAATAAATAAAATAAATAAAAATACAAACTCATGTAAATAGAAATTAAAGACAGACAGTTTGATTCTCCCTGTTTCTTTCCTCACCTTAAAGATGGTAACTCTAGTTATAGTTTTCCTTTCATATTTTCCAGTAATCTTTAGAACTTTATTTTGTTCTCCAGTTTCACTCATCATGCTGTGTAGATTCTCCAGTAAAGCAATCATAAATCAGACACAGATCAGTAAACGTTTCTTCTTCTAAGGCACACAATTTGCATTATGCTGAATATGAACGAAGGAGAGGGCCTTAAATAACCAATATGCTGGTGGTACTGTACTTCTGAGATGTTTGCAGATTTGACAATCTCAACTTTGCCAACAAAGGTTTGATGCAGTAATTAACTTTACATAGTCACTGCACACATGTCAACAAGAAATGCTACCTACTTTATAGCTAGTCTTAATATTTCTCCTGTCTGCTCCAATCTTTGCCACCACTGCAAACTGAGCATTTCATTAGAGTACGGGGAATATCTCTAGTTCGATTATTGTAACATAATTTTAAAACGTTTTTACTGTATTTGAAATGCAGTGCCTAATTTCAATGCATCTACTTGTATATTCCCTCTGAGGCAGGGACGCTGTACATTGCGTCCGGCAATTACAAATGCAGCTCTGTGAACATAAAAAAGATACACATCTTGGAGAGAGGGGCAGTGTTTGATGAGTAACCTTGTATCCTTATCAGCACAGCCTTTGCTGTGTTACTGTTTCAGCCAGTCAACTGGACCCTGAACACATACCTCTCAACTGTACCACATTACGAGGAACGTTCCTCATTTTACTTCAGAAAAGGCCCCTGTTCCACATTGTGAGGACTTGTTCCACATTCAGAGTCAACATTTTAAAGCAAATATCCATAGTAAATGATGGGAAAAATAACTTATTCAATTAAGAACAGACATTCTCAACATAAATGCAACATTTTAATAGTGTTTTGAGCTTCTTAGGTAAAGATTTGATTAAGTGTTCCACATTTTGCCCATTTGTTCCACATTGTGACAGGCAATGTTCCACATTTGGGGGACAAAAGGTTGAGAGGTATGCCTGAACATTAGACACAGACTAAATAACTGGAAGAAGTGAGTTAATGTGCTGCGAAAAGTGAAGGGTTTGTGTATCTTTGGGAGAAGAACAGAGGTAATAATTCAAGTAATTAATATACAGAATGCACATAGCACTGTTCTTGTGTAAATATGGGGCTCTGAAGAGAATTTATAAATGAATGAAGTACTGTAAGTAAGATTTTAATGCCTGGGGCTCCGAACAGAAGTTTTTAATGAATCAAGTAATTAAGCATAAAAATGAATTGTGCAGCAGGAGGTGGTAGAACTGATACAAACAGTGTATAGCCTGAAACTGAATGTCTACAGCTAACTCAGCTAAGAAAGTAAAAACGGTGCAAACTGCAGTGGAATTGCAGAGGTCACAGACTCAGACTCTGACTTGCAGAATGAATTAGGCTGGTATACAGTGCTGTAAGAAGGGATCTTGCAGTAGTAATGAACAAGCATTTGTCAATGCCGAATGTTGCTTGCTTGTATGTGCTGTTTAGGTATTTGGAAGTGACAGTTTCATGCCTTCCTCCCAAGACATCCACTGTGTCTTTCCGTTCAGTATTCACAGAAGAGTGGGAGGGGCAAGGGCCACAGCAGTACAGCAGTTGCCAAGGGGGTGAAGAGGTGGACAATAGTCCATTCAAAGGCAAAAGAGTCCTGCAGGAGCTCACTAAATTGAAGGTAGACAAAGCGATGGAACCAGATGGCATACGCCCAGGATATTAACAGAACTGCGAAGGGAGATAGCAGTACCTCTGGCAGCCATGTTCACTGAGTCATTCAACATGAGGAATTGGAGGAGGCACATGTGGTCCCTCTACACAAGTCCGGCAGCAGGGAGGAGGCAGGGAACAATAGGCCATTCAGCCTCACCTCAGTAGTGGGGAAGATCATGGAGACATTGCTTAAAGAAAGGATAGTGGGGCATCTAGATGCCATCGAACCAGGACCATAGACAAGATGGATTCACAGCGGGACATCATGTCAGATAAATCTGGTTGATTTATTTGACTGGGTGACAAAGGAAGTGAATCAGGTGGGCCAGTGGACAACGCTACCTTGATTTCAGCAAAGCCTTTGGCACCATCCCATATAGGGAGGCTGATAAACTAGCTGGGTAGGCTGGACATGGGGGAAAGGGTGGTAAACTGGGTTAGAAACTGGCTAACAGACAGGAGGTAGAGAGTGGTGGTAAATGGTATGCAGTCTAGGGAGAGGGGGCGACCAGTGGGGTGCTGCAGGGATCGGTCCTGGGGCCAGTTCTGTTCAATGTCTTCATTAGTAATATTGTAGAATATCTGAAGGGAATTTTTTCACCAAGTTTTCAACATAGCTATTTTAAGACCTCTGCTCATGAACAGTGTCACTGTGATTTTCTTAATTTGTCCCGTACATTGATTTCGCACACCGACTGCGCCATTGTGCGCTACATGGGCGGAAACACATTTTGGGTGAGATGTGAAAAAGGACAGCTGTACTACTCATAAGAAGGTGTGGTAAAATGGCAATGTTGAAAATCTGGAGTGAAAATATTGAAAATTCGCGAACTTACAAGCATGCGTAGGAACTGTACAACGTACGCTCGTGAAACAGTCATTTTTTGGAATTTTTTCACCAAATTTTCAACATAGTCATTTTAAGACCTTTGCTCATGAACAGTGTCACTGTGAGTTTCTTAATTTATCCCATACATTGATTTCGCACACCGACTGCGCCATTGTGCACTACATGGGCGGAAACACGTTTTGGGTGAGATCTGAAAAATGACAGCTGTACTATTTATAAGAAGGTGTGGCAAAATGGCAATGTTGGAAATCTGGAGTGAAAATATTGAAAATTTGCGAACTTACGAGCGTGCATAGGAACTGTACAACGCACGGTCGTAAAGCAGTCATTTTTTGGAATTTTTTCACCAAATTTTCAACATAGCCATTTTAACACCTGAGCTCATGAACAGTGTCACTGTGATTTTCTTAATTTGTCCCGTACATTGATCTCATACACCGACTGCGCCATTGGGTGCTACATGGGCAGAAACACGTTTTGGGTGAGATGTGAAAAATGGCAGCTGTACTACTCATAAGAAGGTGTGATAAAATGGCAATGTTGGAAATCTGGAATGAAAATATTGAAAATTCGCGACCTTACGGTGTGCGTAGGAACTGCACAATGCACGCTTGTAAAACAGTCATTTAGGAATTTTTTCACCAAATTTTCAACATAGCCATTTTAAGACCTCTGCTCATGAACAGTGTCACTGTGATTTTCTTAATTTGTCAAGTACATTGATTTCACACACTGGCTGTGCCATTGTGCGCTACATGGGCGGAAACACATTTTGGGTGAGATGTGAAAAATGACAGCTGTACTACTCATAAGAAGGTGTGGTAAAATGGCAATGTTGAAAATCTGGAATGAAAATATTGAAATTTCGTGAACTTACGAGCCTGCGTAGGAACTGCGCAACGCACGCTCGTAAAACAGTCATTTTTTGGAATCTTTGCATCAAATTTTCAACATGGGGTTTTTGGGACCCCTTCTCATGAATGATGTCACTGTCATGGCGTTATTCAGGCCCAAAAGGTGATTTTGCGCAGTGACTGCGAAATCACTCTTCAGGCCGAATAGCGCCATGATGGTGACATCATCATGAAGATCCCAAACTATGTTAGTGATGCAAATCAAAAATACCTGAGATATGCAACAAAGTTAAACCCTCCCATCTAGCCCATTATACAGCTTACGGCATTTCCTCAGTTCGCGGTCGGCTTTGAAGAGTGCAGACATGTTCCCGGTCCACGAAGATCGTCGCGCCGAGGTCGGAGGTAAGTATGGGGTGAGGGGTTGGAGAGGCTGGGTGCGCAGTGGGTGGGTGCGGGTTGTGGGAGAGGGGTTGGGATATGCGCACGGGACAGTTTTGTTTTACAGGTTTTTTTAAAAAAGACATTTGTGAGATGTTTGCCACGCTGGGGTGGGCTCCCAGCGTGGCACAAGGACGATGGGTGGGGCATTCAGCCCGGCGAGGTTAGGCACCCGTCGGCCAAGGACCGCTTGCCACGCTGGGGTGGGCTCCCAGCGTGGCACTTACTCGGGAGGGGACGAGCTCAGCCGATGGGGATTGGGCACCATCGGTTATACAGTGTATGCGGGGAGCGGGGGCGCGCACGCCTGCGTGGGTGTCTGTGGGGGGAGGGAGCTGCACGTGAGCAGCCGATATCTTATTGGTGCTCACTGGAGCATAGCTCCCCCTTTCAACTGTATGCCACTGCATTTTGGAGCTTGTCATAGACAGCTCCAGAATGCATTGGCTTACAGGGGCCACGCCTGCCAACACACTGACTGAATTGGAGGAGGAGGTGACACACCTCCGAAATCTCCGATGATGGCACTATGTTTCTTGCACATGCATGCAAGCAACATAAAAATCAGTATGTTAAAAATAGTGCCTTTGAGTAGAAGTAGCAGGAGGGCTGTAACACCTGTGTAATTGGAGATACATTGAAACCTGTATGCTGAGTACAAATTCCTTAAAAGCAGCATTCTAGTATCTTTTTTTTTAAGTGAGCTTGACATCATTGAGCATTTATTGTTTGTGTGTGAATTTTGAATGTTAATGTATGACATTCAGTCTGTGTACTGAGAGACAGTGGAAGTGTGCTTTGGGGAAGGGCGTATCTGTGGTGTAGGATGATTAACTTGGAGAAAAATACAGTTTTTTCTGTTTTGGTGATATTTGTCTTGTATAACTGTGTACACACAGTAATATTTTCAATAATTCTTGCCATTTTTTTTGCTGATTGTTGTGGTGCAGCAGTGCATAATTTTAGTTTGTTTAAAATACGTGGTTATATTACCGAAGTCTTCAATCGTCTCGGCGAAGACGTTCTTGGGATCGGGAGAGATCTCGGTCCCAGGAACAGGCAGTCTCGACTTTGGTTGAAATTGCCTCTTCAGCCGCTTGGTTCTTGGCTTTGCCGTCCGGCCAGTTGACCGAAGTGTTCATCGACGAGGTTGAAATAATCATCGACCCATTGTCACCGACTCCGGTTGACGATTCTCTCAATCGGATTCTGGTTCTTTCTTTCCCCAACGAGGAGACCCAGCCTGCTGGGAATCCCATCGAGAGAAGTGGTCCCCGGTCCTGGGAAATCACTGGTCCCGCCGGTGTCTCCTGAGTGACCAAATCGGCCCGTCTGATCTCAGCTGAGGTCTAGGACCCCCCTCGACCGACAGGCTGAGGATTAGCCACAAGCACTCAAAAAGGAGGCGATGCCATTGGTTGTCCTTGTCCTCCTTGGATGAGGAGAGGCTCCGGCAGACACTCCGGCGCTACAAGGACCTCATGTGGCAACAGCTGATTTTGTCTAGGCACAAGCCGACCACGGCTTCTACCCCAGCCATTACTTGGCTTTCGCCTCACAGGCAAAAGCCGACTCTTTCGGAGCTGATTAAGTCAGTTCCCCCACCTGCGGAGCCGGCGAAACCTCCAGTTTGGCCTAAACCGGTCTCTCCACTGATCATGGTGGAGCCACCGCCCAAGCAGCCTGTGGGAGGGGCTCCTTCTAAGGAAGATAGACCAGACACCGGGCTTCCCCAGCGTCTTTCGGTCACTGTCACCCGGACCACCCTCGATGGGTCAAAGGTGGCCTGGGTGGTCAACCACCGTATCCGGATTTCTAGGATTCGGATGAGACCGGCCTACATTTTCTTTTTTGGTTTTAAACTTTCCAACTTTATTGTTATTCCATTTTACAGAAAATAATTAAGTGAACATACAGTTCTGTGATAACCACAAAAAATAAATAAGACTACAAAATGAATGACAATATTAAAATTAAGAATTAATAAGGATCGTGAGGTGCCTTCATTAATCCAGAATCCTAGATTTCATATGGAAACACTGCAGTAGGGACTCAAGTACATTTCTTTAGAGAGTTAGGGAACAAAGTCTTTCGTAAGGGTGTGATATACATCACCCATCTTCTCCACCTAATCTCAACCCCCCCCCCAGAGATTTATTAAGTATAGCTGTTAATCTTTCCATTTTATATAGCTGTATCATTATTGAGGACCATTGGTCCAGTGTTGGAGGAAGTGGGGAGAGACAGTTTTTAGTTATGGCTTTTTTAGCCGCAAGGATAGCCAAATTCAAAAAGTCCCTCGTTGGGATATCTTTGCATGTCTGAGGGTATTCACCAAAAAGAATGAAAAGGGGGTCAACTACTATGTCTGGTGAAATTATTTGCTGCAGAGCTTCCTGTAGCTTGGCAAAAAAAGGTATGTAGAGTGTTGCATGTCCAAAATATATGTCCCAGGGTAGCTGGGGTATATCCACACTGCCTCCAACATGCACCCATAGCAGGGTTGAATTTCTGGCTAATGGCTGGAGTGCGAAAATATCTTATAGCCAGCTTCCACGCAAACTTCTTCCAGAGCCCTGAATTTATACCCTTTCCCATTGTAGATATTTCTCCCACTGCATGGAGGTGATTTCCATTCTTAGATCTTTCTGCCAGGATACTCTAATTTTTTCTGTAGAGTCAGTTTTTACTGAGGCAAGGGCTCTGTATAAGGTAGAAACTAAGTGGGGGGGGTGGACACAGTGCTTGTCTATGGCCTTAATAAAAATCTGTAGAAGCTCAGGGATTGGAGAGTCTCCCCATTTAACCAGTCCCATTTTCTGTAGATAATCCCTCGCTTGAAAATATCTAAACCTGTCTGTATAAGGGATCCCGTACGAGACCAGCCTACATTTTCATCCTGGGGATGACAAATCGGCTGGTGGGAAAGAGACGGAGGAAAGTCCTTCGTCCTTTCAGGGCATTCTTCACCTCATATCTGAGTCTACAGGGATGCCCCTGGAACCTATCCAGAAAAAGGCGGAGTACTCTCTCACGGACATACTCGAGAGGGGATACCCCGATAGAGGCCTTTCCTGTGGCCGAGACCATAGTTGGCCCAGCCTTAGAACTTTGGCAGCACTCTGCCTCTTGTCCAGCTCCGTCTGCCCGCATGGCCCACAAGTATGTGGTGCCCATGGGGTCCCTTGTGGGGTTCACAGAGCACCCTTCGGCTGAGAGCCTGGTGACTGCCTCTGTGTTCAGGCGCACTGGCAGTTCTGCCGACATGGACTGACCTCCTGAGAAGGAATCCAAAAACTTAGATCATTCGGCTCAAAAGGTCTATGCGGCCTCATCTTTAGGCCTCCGTCAGGCAAGTTTGGCCATCATCATGGCACACTTCTCTCATGCCCTCTTGGGGTCTTTGGATGAAGTCCTCCCACACATCCCCGCGGACATGCAGACCACGGTCAAGCAAGTTCGGGACCAGGGCCGAACTGTTGCCAAACAGCAGCTTCAGATGGCCCTGGACATTGGGGACTCTTGTGCCCGCTCGTTGACAGCTGCTGTTGCCTCTCGCCGCAGGGCTTGGCTGAGCCTCTCCTCTTTCCCGGCAGATACTTGGCACAAACTAGCTGATGTGCCTTTCCTGGGCACCGACCATTTCATCTCAGGTGTGGCTGACCACCTTCTGCGTATTGAGCAGTCCAGTGCCACTTTGGATGCCACTTCTGCTAAAGGTTCTTCCAGTAAGAAGTGGCAGAAGAAGCCTTTTTGGCACTCTTCCCTTGCAGCCTAGCAACCCTCCTTTCAAGGAAGGCAGCAGCAGCAGGCTCAAGCTTGGCACCCCTGGCCCAAGCTCGGGCCGTCCCAGGTCCATAAAGGAGGCCGAGGTTCAGGTCCTGGATCCTCCTCCTCCTCCAAGCCTGCTCAGTGACGGGGCAGGGGCTGCCACCCGCTCTCTCGTTACATCAGCTCTGGGTCCTCCCATGGGGGGCTGGCTCCGCCACTTCCTTTTCACCTGGTCCGCTATCACCACGGACAGGTGGGTCTTGGAGGTGGTTGGTCAGGGACTGCCTCTGGAATTCGAGCAGTACCCTCCAAGCCTTTGTAAGTGACATTGCAGAGGGACTGGAAGGAAAAGTATGTCTCTTTGCAGATGACACAAAGATCTGCAACAGAGTTGATGCACAGGGTGGGGTGGAAAGGATGAGAAGGGACTTGACAAGGTTAGAGGAATTGTCAAATGTATGGCAGCTTAGATTTAATGCTAAGAAGTGCAAGGTAATGCACCTGAGAAACAAAAACCCAGGGGAAGAGTACACAATGGGGGGTGAGATACTAACAACAACAAAAATGGAAAGGGACCTGGGGGTAGTCATATCAGATGACTTAAAGGTAGGCAAGCAATGTGAGAGGCAGTAAGAGGATGGGGGATACTGGGATGCACAGGGAGAGGCATCACCAGTAGAAAACAGGAAGTTGTTATCCCTCTGTACAGACAGCTGGTGAGACCCCAGGGAGAGGCATCACCAGTAGAAAACAGGAAGTTGTTATCCCTCTGTACAGACAGCTGGTGAGACCCCATCTGGAGTACTGTGTGCAGTTTTGGAGACCCAATCTCTGCAAGAACATAGACAAGATGGAAGCTGTCCAGAGGAGGGCAACTAAAAATGGTGCAGGGTCTGCACCGGAAGACATATGAAGAGAGACTAAAGGAGCTTAATATGTATACCCTCGAGGAAAGGAGGGAGAGGGGGGACATGATAGAAACTTTCAAGTACCTCAAGGGAATCAACAAAGTCCAAGAGGGTAGCATCTTTCAAAAAAAGAGGTGTGCAAGAACTAGGGGCACAATTTGAAGATGAGGCGGCTCAGAGGTAATGTAAGGAAGTATTTTTCACAGAGAGGGTTGTGGATGCATGGAGCAGCCTTCGGAGGAGGTTGTGGAGTCAAAACAGTGGTGGAATTCAAGCATGCATGGGACAGTCATAAGGCAATTCTAGGGGTGGGGGTGGAAGAAGTAGGCTGCTGGTTAACTAGGATCTGCAGCTTATCCAGTAGGTAGGGAAATGGGCAGACTGGGTGGGCCAAGCGGTCCTTATCTGCTGTCAAATTCTATGTTTCTATGTATCTGCTATGCGTTACTTAGTGTGTGTGTGAGTATATGTGTGACGTGTGTCATCAAATCAGACACCTTTTATTGTGCCACATAATTTCAGCAATGTGAACCTGCTATCCACTGCAGCTGTGTGATTTTTGTACTTCTTTGTGGTATCTTTACTGGCACTAGTACTAGTGACTGTTACTGCAACAGTGCAGTACACTGCCTCCCAGCGGCCGCCCCAACTGGCAAAGGTATTCTTTTCCAGATTTGAATTTCTGATGGTGAGCACTGGTTAGGTGTTGTGCCTTTGTGTCTGCATCTCTTCAGTGCTCAGCGCTAGTCTTATTTGTTTGCATTTGCATCTCTTTAGGGCCCAATCTCCATCTGTAACTTAAGTCACAGTTGTTTCTTTGGCTTCCCTTCAGAGTACTGGATTGGTGTGGTGCATAATTCTGCATGAACATTGTACTCATTGATATGCGTTTTTAAGTCAGGACCATCATCACGAGTCACTAGTGATACAAATCACGTTCTTCATCATCACGGTCACAAATGCAGTCACAAATCACGATTCACGATCATGTCACTAATCACAACATTAATTTTTTTACTAGTTACTCGGATGTATTGTAAGCCTGTTTTGTAGTATCTCTTCAGGCTTCACCACCCTACCATTGTACTCATTAATAAGTGTTTTTAAATCAGGGAGTTTTGTGCTACAGCTCATCGGGGAAGTACAGCTGTAGACATTCGCATTCCCAATACAGTTCCATATTGGTTATCTCACACCTTCGACAACGAATCATGTTCTTCATCATCATGGTCACAAATGCAGTCACAAATCACGATTCATGATCACGTCACGAATCACATTATTTTTTTCACTAGTTACTTGGATGTATTGTAAACATGTTTTGTAGTATCTCTCCAGGCTTCACCACCCCACCATTTTACTCATTAATAAGAGTTTTTAAATTGGGGAATTTTATGATACAGGCTCAGCTCATCACGGAAGTACAGCCATAGGCATTTGTGTTCCTTCCTGTACAGCATGTGAGTTACAGTACTGTAAGTAGTGGTGGGCTAAGTGGCCCCAATTCACTCCACGAAGTGATTCATGGAGTAACATGGAATCAGTGGAGTACTGTACAATATGAAGCGGAGTACTTCGCTTCATAGTGAGGAACGCAAAGTCCATTGAAACCAATGACTGCATTATTCCGCCTTTCCCAAACCACCTCTCCACTAATTTTAAGGTGAAATACATTGAAATCAATGTAATTCACATCACTTTGCCTTGTAATTGAGCTCCAAATGAAATTTTGTAGTGATTCATGGGATTGCAGGACACATGGGCTCTAGATTGTTCTGCACAGCCTCAGTTCTGGTCTGGGTAGTGTGTGTGTAGTGGTAGCTGGAGACAGTTTGCTCTCAGAGCTCTGCGATTCAAAACCTCTAAAAGCTGTTTAAAATGCCTTTTTGAGTCATTTTTTTGCTCAAAATTTAGTACATCGATTGTAGGAAACCCTTCTGTGCTCATTTCATCGAGTGTTTATTGCTGTGTGTGGATTTTGAATGTTAATTTAGAACAGTCAGTCTGTGTACTGTGAAGTGTGCTTTGGGGAGGGGGCGTATTTGTGGTGTAGGTACATTAACTGGAAGAAAAAGGCAGTCTTTCTGTTTTGGTTATATTTTTCTTGCATAACTGTGTTAATGTACACACAGTAATATTTTCAGCAATTCTTGACATTCTTTTGCTGATTATTGTGGTGCAGCAGTGTATAATGTGTCTGTTTAAAACATTTGGTTATATTACTAAAGGTTTTCAATTTGCTACGCATTACTTGAAGTGTGGGTGTGAGTGTGTGTGCGATGCGTGCCATTAAATCAGACACCTTTTATTGTGCCATACAGTAACTGCAGCAGTGTGAACCTGCTATCCACCGCACCTGCATGAATTTTTTATACTGCTTTGTAGTATCTTTACTGGTAGTGGATTGTTACTGCCGTGCACTAATCCCCCAACTGGCAAAATGTATTCCTTTCCAGATTTGGATTTGTGACTTGTGAGCACTGGTTAGGTGTTGTTGTGCCTTTTCGTATGCATCCCTTGAGTGCGCAGCGCAATCTTAATCTGTCTGTGCATTTGCAGTGCACCATTAATTCTGGGAGACTGCATTTCTTGATACGTTCTCATTTCACTTTGTCAGCACTGGGGAATTTTCTGGACACAAGACAGTAGCATTTCATCAGCACTTGGGAATTTTCTGGACACAAGACAGTAGCATTTTGGGGATGCACATTAATTCTGGTGACTTTGTGTGTGACCACTGCATGCATGACTGAGTGCGCCATTAATTCTGGGAGACTTTGCATTTCTTGTTACGCTCTCATTTCACTTCAACAGCACTGGGGAGTTTTCTGGACACAAGACAGTAGCACTTTGGGGTTGCACCTTAATTCTGGTGACTGTGTGGGTGGGGTGCTGCCTATATTGTTGTCACTCTGCCTTACTTTGCGTTTAAGGCGGAATGACAATGCAAAGTAATAATAACAAGGCGAAGTGTGCCTTTTCTATGGGGCACTCCACGTAGCGAAGTGCCAATGTGAAGTGGCCACTTTGCGTTCACTCCACTGGCGGATTTTAAATTCGCTGCATCTCTAACTGTGTGCCCCTTTCCCCTCTCCCCCAGGATGCATCTGGAAACTAGCTTGTCTGCTCAGTATGTCTTTCCAGGTACAACCTTTAAAAAAATGCATAAATAAATACTCTACATATTAGGTGCTGTACTGCAGTGGCCACTGACAAAATAAGGGGCTACACCTCTGAGTAACGAACATTTAAGTCACCTTTATAATTTACCCAGAATTTCTTGTTGCTGTATGTAAAACATTTTTTTTTTTTTTTTTTGTCTTTGGTAACTGGGTAAGGCCCACTAGGCACAAGTGCCTGTTTTCAGGGGCAACCTGGGAGCACTGGGCGGTTAAATGACTTGCTCAGAGTCACACAGTATGCAAGTGGAGGTTGTGAGAGTCAAACACAGGTCGGGTCTGCTGGATGTACCCAGCTCATTACTCTAACCTCTAGGCTATACTGCCAGCCCATCCCTTGCATGACATAATTCTGGCGGTGTGGCCACACACAAAAAAATTTGGGGGCAAGCAGAAAAAAGTACTGATAAAACATTAAAAAAATGACTATGACAGATTTTTTTACTAAACAAATTACAGCTTTGGCATCTGAAGCATGATTGGCAATGGCATACTATGGGGAAAAAGGTATTTGGGGATTCTTACTATATCCCTTTAAATTGCACAATAACAACAGTACCCTAGAGACAGCATAACAAGTGAATTAAATTAAGAGCATGTACCTAGAGTGTTGTACAATTAAGCAATAATACATGACAGAGGCGTGCATCATGCTGGTGTTACATCATATCTCAGGTGGTTGGGCACAAGGCTACAGGCTGAGTGTGTACAACACCCAAAAAGTTACGTTATCCCCATGACACTCACCCTGGAGTGCATTATTGTTATTGAACAATGGCTAATTGTTATACAAAATAAAAACAGTTAAAATATCACTTTAAAATAGTTTTTTAAATGATTGTTTTGTGTGTGGAGGCATATGGCAAACAGCAATCACTACCTTCACAGTGATGTTGTGCTGGGATCCGTCACTGTTGAAGGAAGCCACTAATCAATAAGGATGCAGGGATTTTTTTCTTGCCATTTCATAATTAAGCAATAAGGCATGACAGGGGCTGCATTATTGTGGTATAATGACCTGCCTTGGGTGGGTTGAAGCACAAGGTGAAGCTGAGTGCTTCCACCACCCGAGAAGGGCCATTAGCCCCCCCCCCATCGCACCCCTCCCAGGGGGCCTTATTGCAATTATAAAATGAATCCATTAGTATTAATAAATAAAAAAACACAATTTCTGTTGTTTAAACTGTTAAAAGAGTGAAAAACATACAAATAAATTGAAAAAAGAAAAAGTAGTGCCCCTTGTTCTGTGTGATGACATGTGGTACTGGTAGTTTGCCAGTAGGGGGTGCCTGTGCTGCATGATTGCAGCAAGTATTGGCAGAAGTTAGGGGACCAGAGGGAGCAGCGGCTTCATGACCACAAGTGCAGGCAGCTGGTTTAGGAGTCTGTAGGAAGCGGCGGCTGCACAAGTCCTCACTAGATCGACATTTTTTGTCAGGCTGCTCGAGCCTTTCAAGAAAGCCCACAATCACTGGGAAATTCAGGGATAAGAAATGCTGTAGTAACAACAGAGTGATGGGAGAGAGTGAGCAGACAGTGAGCAAAAGTTGTAATGCACAGCAACTGGGTAGCGCAGTGGGAGCTGAGTTAGAATGGGAACCGTTACTTTTGAGCCTTGCTCGGTGGCTATGGTAATGAAGTCATTTTTATGTTGATTGTGCACGGCGCAAGAAACATATTGGCACAGCTTGCTGAGAAGCAGGCTGTGGAGGCATGGCACTGTTGTGACCAATGCCCCCACAGCCTGCAAAGGCTTGTCCCACTTCCCCCAATGCCACTGCAGGCTGCTGGTGACACAAATTTGGAACGTTCGCACCAACTTGTGACAAATCAGCCGCTGCAATCAGGGGCTGCCTCGTCATTGCAGCATCAGCCATCCGCTGCAATGAGGGAGCGACTCGTCATTGCAGGGCGGATCTAGCAAGCCTGATATTGTTTGTGAACATGGCAGCGGGTTGCCGCCGTGTTCACAACAATATCATCCCTCCACCATGTTTATGTGCTGATGGGGGCCCAATCCATCGGCTTTGGTGCCCCCCCCTGTTCATTTTGCCGACGGGGGAGCCCAGTCCCTGTCGGCATTCTGTCACCCACCATGCTTTCATTTTCTGCTGACAGGGTGCCCAATACCCGTCGGCATAATGAAGCCCCACCTTTGTATGCCAAGACGGGTGCCCAATCCCCCATCGGTTATTGCTGCCCCCACCAACAGAAAGCCATTGGTGCCCCCCCACACGTTGCTATTCCTGCCAACGGGGTGCCCTATCCCCGTCGGCATAATGACTCCCCTTCCCTTTGTGTGCGGACCGGGGTGCCCAATCCCCATCAGCTGAACGCCCCCAACCATCCTTGTGCCATGCTGGGAGCCCACCCCAGCGTGGCAAACGTCCCGCGTCATCATTGAAAAAAAAAAACAACCTGTAAAGAAAAAACGGTCCCACGTAGTCTCCCTGGCCCGCCTTCCACAACCCGCACCCACCCACTGCGCACCCTGCCTCCCCACACACCCCCACCCCATACTTACCTTCGAACCTCGGAGTGACGACCTTCGGTGGACCGGGAACACGTCTGCACTCTTCAAAGCCGACCGCGAACTGAGGAAATGCAAGTAAGCTGAATAATGGAATACACAGGGTTTTTACAACTTTGTTGCATATCTCAGGCATTTTTTGGAATTTTTGCACCACATTTTCAACATGGGGTTTTTGGGACCCCTTCTTATGAATAATGTCACTGTTATGGCGTTATTCGGGCCCGAAGGGTGATTTCGCAGTCACTGTGCGAAATCACCTTTTGGGACCAATTAATGAAACGACACTGCCAGTGTTCATAAGGTGGGCTCTCAAAGCCCTATTTTGAAAATTTGGTGAAATATTCCAAAAACGACTGTTTTTCAGGTTATGCTATGCAGTTCCTACGCATGCTCGAAGTTCGCGACCAATTTTCACCCAGATTTTCAACATTGCCATTTTACCACACCTCCTTATGAGCAGTACAGCTGTCATTTTTCACATCTTGCCCAAAATGTGTGTCCACCCATGTAGCGCACAATGGCGCAGTCGATGTGCGAAATCAATGTATGGGACACATTAAGAAAATCACAGTGACACTGTTCATGAGCAGAGGTCTTAAAATTGCTATGTTGAAAATTTGGTGAAAACATTCCTAAAAATGACTGTTTTACGAGCGTGCATTGCGCAGTTCCTATGCATGCTCATAAGTTTGCGAATTTAATATTTTCCTCCAGATTTTCAACATTGCCATTTTATTACACTTCCTTATGAACAGTACAGCTGCCTCTTTTCATATGCCCTAAAATGTGTTTTCGCGACATGTAGCTTAATAAATGGTGCTGTTGGTGTGCAAAAGCAATGTTTGGGACAGATTAAGAAAATCACAGTTACACTGTTCTTGAGCAGAGGTTTTAAAATGGCTATGTTGAAAATTTGGTGACAAAAGTCCATAAAATGACTGTGTTATGAGTGAGCATTGCACTGTTTCCATGCACCCTCGTAAGTTCATGACTTTGTAATATTTTAAGTCCAGATTTTCACCAGTGGCATTTTTCCACACTTCCCTATTTACAGTAAAGCTGTCATTTTTCACAACATGGCCGAAGTGTGTTTTCACACTTTCAGTGCAGAGACGCGTGGTCGCTGTGGGAAATCATTGTTTGGGACAGATAAAGAAAATCACAGTGACACTGTTCATGATCGGAGGCACCAAAATGCCTGAGTTGACAATCTGCTGTAAAAAAATCCCCAACCTAATTATATTACGGGTATGCGTTGTACAGTTTCTATGTACGCTCGTGACTTCACCATTTTTTTAAATATTTTTACTGCAGATTTGCAACATTGCAATTTTTACACCTCCCCATGAACAGTACAGCTGTCATTTTTTAGATCCTGTTCGGAATGTTTTGCACCCGTGGTGCTAAATGCCATAGTCGCTGTGCATAAGCAGCTTTCCGCTAAGAAACTGATATTCCCCCTGTTCATGAGGGTGTGGTCACAAAAAAAAAAACATGTTGAACATTTGGAGTGAAAATACCAACAAATGCCTGAGGTATTAGGGTTTCCAACTGTAATGCCCAACCCTGTAGAGAATGACAGGCATCAGGGGTGTGACTTGGGATTCTTGCCTGTAATGCTCATACCATTCCACACCCTGCAGCCAGTGAGAGGCATTGAGGTATGCCTTGGACTCTTTGGCCCCAAAGTTCACCCCATTCTCCTATATCGCACCCATCTCACTGTATTTCCTAATGGAATGGGTGCGATAGGGCCAAAGACCAAGGAACACTGTGACACTTGACAGTGTCTACAGGGTGGGGTGTGGTGAAATGGCGTGGCCGTTATGCCTGACGACCCAAAGGCACACCCCAATGCCTGTCACTCTCTGCAGGGTGGTGGTGGGGTTGGCTTCAGTTCAATACTTCACTGCCATTCCTATTACGCAGCTCTGTAACTTCTACACTACCACTGCCAATGCCAGCAAGCAAACATTCGGCATTGACAAATGCTTGTTATGTTCGTCATGCACGCCAGCGCAGACGAACATGTTGATATGAGAGTTGCTAGAGAGAGGTATGAGGGGCCAGCGGTGCTGCAGGGGCTGGTCTGTGGCCGGCAAATCAGCAAGCAGTGTCCTGATGACACTGGTTTGCTGAGGGGGGTGGTCTCAGAAAACATTTCAAAGGACAGAGCCAACGCTGTGTGCAGCTCTGTCCTTTGAAATATGAGCCCTTCAGCTGTGGCTTAGTGCATCTTTTCTTGTTAAACAATGTCCCCTTTCCCTGCTGCCACTTAACGTGTCTTTTCTGGTTAAACAATTTCTCCGGTGTCGGATGCACCCCCCAACCCGTCTGTATCCCTAGCCAACATCAAGGTGCCCAATCCCCGTGTCGGCATCCCCCCATCCCCACCACTATTGTGGCACACTGGGAGCCCACCCCAGTGTGCCTAAATTGAAATTTATTTATTCTTTTACCTGTAAATGAAGAAAACTTTCCCTCACTGTCCAGTTTTTTTTTTTCACCTGTAAAAACGAATGTAACCCCCCAATGAATGGGGGTCCATAAAAGCCTTTCCGGAGCTTGTCTGAATGCTCTATGCCCAATTGGTGTTCGGCGTAAGGCCGCTAGATGTGGACGCAGTGATATACAGACACTGGGGGTGCCCAATCCCCTAGTGTCCTCATTTGTTCAGCAAACTCACAGAAAGAAAGAACTGTCCATCATTGTTTTTTTTCCGTTAAAAAGAAAACCGTCCATCGTTGTCCATTCCACCATTACCATTCCCCCTACTCTCCCACTCCAGACCCACCACCCCACAGCTCTCCTGCCCCATACTTACCCACCAGAGGTCCGTCACCATACTCTACCTTGGATTGCAGGCACGTCTTCACTCTTCAAGGACCAACCACAAACTGATGTAAGTGCTTCAATGTATTTCAATGGGGTTTTCGCCATCAATATTTTTCAGTAGGGTTTTCAATTCAGTTCCATAACTTGGCCATTTTAAAATATTTTTGCCCCAAATTTTCAACATATGTTTTTTTGGGACCCCAACTCACAAACAACTTCACTGAAGCAAATTTCAAACACCTCCATCCCACCCCCATATGACACCAGTGCATACAACGAACATTTGGCATTGGCAAATGCTTGTTTGACTTCCCCATCTATCCTATCCTCTGTCAGTGCTTTAGCTGCCCTGACCCTTCTTCTTGCCTCCCTTTGTTTTGCCAGATACACCTCCCTGCCTTCACTGTTCTCAGACTCCTTGTACTTTCTAAATGCTTTTTCCTTCTCCTTCACTGCCTTTGCCACCTCCTTGGGGAACCATAGCAGCCTCTTCCTCTTCCTCTTCCTCTTCCTCTTCTTTCCCTTGCTCACTTACTTTAAACAGCATGGTGTTGCCTGAGTAATATCGTCCTTATCGCTCCCCCTCTGCCCCCTGCCCCTGAGGCATTCTTGCAGGCAGTTTCTCATTTCTTTAAATTCTGCCCTTCTGAAGTTCAGGACCCTTATCTTTGTTTGTTTCTTCTGTACTATCTGTATGCCAAACCGCACCATACAGTGATCACTTGTACCCAGGGACTACCCAGTGTGATGACAACAATGCTGTCTATGTTTGTAAGTACTGGATCCAGCACTGCTCCATCCTACATGGGTTCCCAAACGAACTGCCTGAGAAATTCCCCTTGTATTGAGTCCAAGAGGGCCCTGCCTCTTGATGTACTGTAGCTGCGGTGAGAATGCCAGAATCTACCACCTGCAGACTAAAGTACCCCATTATCAAGACTTCCCCCTTGCTGGCTACTTTGCTAATGGCTCCCTCCAGGGCTGTGTCTAAATCCTCTCTGTATGTTAGAGGTCTGTACACCACCCCCATGTGAATAACAGCCCCTGGCCCACTTTCTAGGCTGATCTGTAGTACCTCCAGCCCTTCATTGTCCCCCTGTTGCTCCTATATCTCAGTGGCCCTTATACCTTCCTTCACATATAAAGCAAACCCTCCACCTTTGTTCCCTGACCAATCCTTCTGCAACATGGTGTAGCCTGAGATAGCTACTTCCCACCTGTGGTTATCTGTGCACCATGATTCTGTTATGGCCACCAGACTAGGTGGGCCAGGAGATCCTTATCTGCTGGCAACTTTCATGTTTCGGTGTTTCTCTAAGGTCAGGAATCTTGTTTCCCAGACTCCTTGCATTGACACACATGGCTCTCCACTGGCATTGCCCCCCTTTCCCGCTAACCTGCCTCCCCTTCCTGTTCCACTCTGCTTTTGAGCCACTGAAGGCTCATTCTCAGCCACTTATTTTGCCAGATGAAGGCCTAGGATCCTGTTTCTAACTTTTCGAGATCTGATTTGGTGGGACCCATCAACAGCATCTGCATGACATAAAAAATTCATGGTACGGCATTCATCTTCAACAGGTTTATGCACCCCAACCATGAAACAGGTAGTGCCCTCTACCTTTCCAACTCTGCCAGAATTGTTAAACAAAGACTTATAGTTAAAGGCACGGAGACCCCCCACCGCCATGTGCCTGTTCAGCTTCACTCCCAGATACGTGAGGGCCGTCCCTACCATTTTAAGGTCCCTCTATGCCTGCAGTCTCTTTAATGAGGCTGCACCTAGGCTCATCATTTCTGATTTGTTCAAGTTCAGTCGGTACCCCGACAAACTGTCAAACTGCTCCATCACCTATAACAACATACACGTTGATTGCTGTGTATCCATAACTAATAGCAGCAGATCAGCTGCATATAATGGAAATCCCATAGTGGTATGTCAAAAGGATGAGGCTTCCATAGTTGTACATTATAGTTTTGTGTTTTTTGTCCAAGTTTATTCATCCCTCTTTCTTTTGTTTCTGTGTATGACAGGTTTCAATGCTTTAAAAAGATAATATGGATGAATTACAATTTTGATGGGTAACTGTAACTCACTGGTCTTGCTCAGCCTGTACATTTACTCGACGTCTTAAATGAATTCTCTTGTTTTTTTCTCCTGGTATCATTATTGTATGTCATTGTAACATGGGCAGACTGGATAGAACATTGATCTTTTTCTGCTGTCATTGTCTATGTTTCTATTTAAGTATGAACGTACAATAAACTTCAGGTTTTAAAAAAACACCATACAATAAACTTCAGGTTAAAAAAAAAGACAATCTGGCCCCTCCTGGGGAGGTATACAATGTTCCAAAGTCAGCGTTTAAATAATAACAAGAACATTATCAAAATGGAAAATAGGTCCCCACTCCTGATAAGGATTCTTTTTCAGAACATGGCACTGTCTGTAAGTTCCTGAATTGTGCTGAACTGGTTCATTCACTGGCAGTGTTTGGATTTTCTATCTGTGGGAAAAAGTCCAACACCAATTCACACCCCCCCCCCAGTCATTAGAATAACAAACACCTTCCCCAGCTCAACTAGTTAAAGAGGTGCAAATGCCTCTCTTAAGTCATTTTCACCTCCACAATAAAACAAGACAGTAGGAACTTTACATGGCACCAGCTTTCCTAGCAGGACTTGTCCCAGCCAGTCTGTCTCTAATGCAGGGGTTCTCAAACTGTGAGATCAGCCTCCCAAAGTGCCTTGTTCTGTTCCAGGGAAGGCCCAAATCAGCCTGTTCCCATACTGAGCCATTTCTGAAATCATGAGTTATTTCTGTGTGTTGTGAAGAAACGAGACTATCACACATTTGCTGTTGCTCACAGAACAGAAAAAAACTAACTGTACCTCATATGGAAAATATAGGGGTGTTGGCTGCACACTGGAGCAGACTTAAATACACCAGGTGGTCTGTTTCTGCAGGCACATTCATATGTTCGTATGTAATATTAATATACCAACAAATTTATATGAACTATATTGTACCAAACTGTTTGGAACTCTTATTGTACAACACTGTATATGTATTTGTTTTCACCTGTTCCTTGATTTGTACTCTCCCAGGTCGTGCCTGAAAATAGGCAGTTCTGTCTAGTGCACTTACCCGGTTACTAAATCAAATAAAATCAAATAAAATATAATACATTTACCGATAAAATGCTCTTTGCCATAATCTACCTATTGCAGGACAAAGCACACAACTTCCACAGCCTACAATAGGGATAAGGTTCCCACAGTAATTCTGGTTAATATGGTGAACATTCAGCATGTGAAATACTTGTGGGGAGCCAGAAATAACAACTCAAGGTTTTTAATGTACTGAACAGTACAAAAAGTGCCAACATACCCCCCCCCCACGGTATACATAAGAAATGCCGGTGTCGATCACAAATACTTTTTTATGTTGATTGCGCACATGCGCAAGAAACACATTGCGGCAGCTTGCTGCAGAAGCAGGTTGTGGAGGTGCGGCACTGTTGTGGCCAATGCCCACACAGCCTTTGGAGGCTTGGCCCGCTTTTCCCAATGGGGTGGCACGCTACTGCTGACACTAGTTCAGCCAGCGTGCCACAACCTTGAAAGGTTTCAGCCGCTGCAATCAGGGGCCATGTCGTCATTGCAACATAAGCCATTCCGCTGCAATGAGGGAGCGACCCGTCATTGCTGGGCAGAACCTTCTACTGTAGATATTAGCTTAGAACATGGCGGCAGCTTGCCACCATGTTCACAAACAACTTCACTACCTACTGCTGAGGGTGCCCAATCCTCCTCAGCAGCATGTGCCCCCACCACAGTGTTTGTTTGCCGACAGGGGCCCCAATCTCGTCGGCTTCAGTGCTCGTCAAATTCATGTTGCCGATGGGGAGCCCCTCCCCATTATTATTATGTCCCCCTCCAGCTTCATTTGCCCAGGGAGCCCTCCCTGTCGGCATAATTCCGCCCAAAACACACAGTACAGTTTGGCAGCAGGTGCCCAATCCCCTCGACTCTTGCACCCCTTTTGTGCCGACGGGTTGCCCAATCCCTGTCGGCTAGAGCTGCCCCCAAAAAATATTGTTGGCATGCTGGGAGCTACCCCAGTGTGCCAAATGACACTGTAAAAAAAAAAAAGTCCCGCGATGTTTTTTTTTTTTATAGCCTGTGAAAAAGAAATGGCCCTCGCCGCCTCCTGCCCCCCTCCCACAACCCGCGCCCACCTTCTGCGCACCCCTGCCTCTCCACACCCACTCACCCCATACCTCTCGGAGTCTGGTGCAACGATCTTCGTGGACCGGGAACACGCCTGCACTCTTCAAATCCGACCGCGAACTGAAGAAATGCCGGGAAGCTGTATAATGGCATAAATAGGGCTTTTTCAACTTTTTTGCATATCTCAGGCATTTTTTGTAATTTTGGCACCACATTTTCAACATGGGGTTATTGGGCCCCCTCCTCATGAATTCAGTCACTGTCTTAGCGTTAATCTGTCCCAAAAGGTGATTTCGCAGTCACTGCGTGGAATTACCTTTCCGGACTGATTAATGAAATGACAGTGCCAGTGTTCAAGAGGTGGGCTCTCAAAAGTCACGTTACAAATTTGGTGGGAAAAATCAAAAATTACTGTTTTACTGTAGCTGCCAGCACTTGCTACACGCTCATAACTTCACCAATTTGCAACATTTTCACTCCAGATTTTCAACATTGCTATTTTTATGCACCTCCTTATGAACAGTACAGTTGTCATTTTTCAAATCCCTTCTGAAATGTGTTTTCGCAGTTCCAGCGCAGAATAGGGTGGTTACTGTGAGAAATCAGTGTTCAGGACACATTAAGAAAATCACAGTGACACTGTTCATGAGCAGAGGTTCTAAAATGCCTATGTTGAAAATTTTGTGATGAAAGTCCATAAAATGAGTGTGTTACGAGCATGTGTTCCGCCGGTTCCATGCACGCTCGTAACTTCGCAACATTGCAATATTTTTTCTCCAGATTTTCAACATTGCCATTTTTCCGCACCTCCTTATGAACAGTGCAGCTGTCATTTTTCACATCCTGGCTGAAAAGCGTTTTCGCACTTCCAGCGCAGAATACCGCGGGCGCTGTGGGAAATCTGTGTTCGGGATGGATTACGAAAATCACAGTGACACTGTTTAGAAGCAGAAGTCCTAACATGCCTATGTTGAAAATTTTGTGATGAAACTCCATAAAATGACTGTGTTACGAGCGTGTGTTGTGCAGTTTCCACGCATCCTTGTAACTTTTACAAATTAGTGATATTTTCAAGCCAGATTTTCAATACTGGCATTTTTTCACACCTCCTTATGAACAGTACAGCTGTCATTTTTCACATCCTGGCCGAAATGTGTTTTCACATTTCCAGTGCAGAATACCGCAGTCACTTTCGGAAATCAGTGTTTGGGACAGATTAGGATCGAGCGAGTGAGAGAAGGGGAGTGACCGAGCTCAACTGAGCCCCTGTCGGGACAGCTGCAGATTTCTTTGTGGGCAGAAAAAGGCACCAATGCAGGCAGAAGCCCAGTACAAAAGGGCAGCCTGCAGCGCCGGGAGAAACGGAACAAGTGGGTGAGGGAGGGGGAGTGAGTGAGCTCAACGGAGCTCTGTTGGGACTGCTGCGGATTTCTTTGTGGGCAGAAAAAGGCAGCAATGCAGGCAGGGGCCCAGTACAAAAGGGCAGCCTGCAGCGGCAGGAGAAACAGAACAAGTGAGTGAGAGAGGGGGAGTGAGCAAGCTCAACGGAGCTCTGTCAGGACTGCTGCAGATTTCTTTGTGGGAAGAAAAAGGTGCCAACAGAGGCAGGAGCCCAGTACAAAAGGGCAGCCTGCAGCACCCGGAGAAACAGAATGAGCGTGTGAGAGAGGGGAAGTGAGTGACTTCACCGAAGCTTTATCAGGACAGCTGCAAATTTCTTTGTGGGCAGAAAAAAGGTGCCAATGCAGGCAGGAGCCCAGTACAAAAGGGCAGCCTGCAGCACCAGTAGAAACAGAACAAGCGAGTGAGAGAGGGGGAGTGAGCAAGCTCAACGGAGCAAAGCAATCAACATTCGGCATTGACAAATGCTTGTTTATTTACTCATTCATGATGCTAGCAATGCTGTCTGGTACTCGTGACTTATTTATTTATTTTATTTATTTAAATTTCTTGGATTAAACCTCCCCTCCTTGCCAGGCAGCATTGTTGGCAATGTTCAAGAGAGGATAAAAAGTTTATTTCTAAACAACCCGTGCTCTATTACACACACACACACACATACATATACATATATATATATATATATATATATACATGCATTACAAAACTTAGTTAATGCATCAGTTAGATTAAAGCCACAAAGTGGGGAAATGAGATGTTAGGGTTCAGCCTTCCAACCACCCATCCTCCACAGACTGACAGACCGGGTGTGCCATGGATCATCAGGCCCAGCTCTCACCCCATTCCATGTGTAAACAGGCTGACATGCTACAGTAAAGGAGAATGGGTGAGAGCTAGGCCACTACTGCATGGCACACCCCGGCATCTGTTGATCTGTGGAGGATGGGGGTGGGGGTGTTAGGGCTCAACCCTAATGTCTCATTTCCCCACTTTGTGGCTTTAACCCTAACTGATGCATTAATGAAGTTTTTGCAATGAATACATATATATATGTGTGTGTGTATATATATATATATATATATAAATTTATTATGTAGTCACGGTAGTGCTACCATAGTTAGGGTTGAGTAGCACTTTTAAGGTTAAAGGGTCAAATTTTGCACCTTAATAACTTTGCCACTGTTCAACAGATTTGCCTGAAATTTGGTACTCACAATTGGGCATGGTAGATCTTGGAATCTGCCAAGTTTTATGCCTGTCGGTTATATGGCTGTGGAGTTCTTAAGCGACAACCAATTGCACAATTACGCTTTTTTGTGATTTCTTTGCTCTCACCTACGGGTCATACGGTTTATGGACCAGTCCAAAACTTTCAGGAACGCAGTAATAAGCCTAATGTGCCTTTTGAAGATTTCGTGAAAAATATTAAACGGTTCAAAAGTTATACAAAAACAAGTTCCATTATAAATCAATGGAAAAGTTAACAAAAGTTCAAAATGTCGCAAATGCAGTTTTCACTTTCTCAAATGGCCCTTTTGCTTTCTCAAATCCGCCATTTTGTTTTCAGTTGGTGATCAGAAAAATGCTTGGCATTTGAATTTGGGACCCTCTAGCAACCCAATTCTTTTTGTATTCACCTAGTCGGACCCTGAGGATGCTAGGCATGTCTTTATTTTGGGGTAAAACACTCCAGAAATATGTTTTTCAAATTTCTTGAAAAAGTACTTTTGCAAAGTACTTTTGCACTTGCAACACTGTCGAATGAATCTGCGAAAGCTTTTGCAAAGTTCGACAGTACTTTTCCAGGCTATGGCAAAATGACAGCAATTCTTTGCCACCCTGCTGCAAAAGAACGGTTTGGTCTTTTGGGCAGATATTTGGAGGGAACGCAGCCAACATCTCACAGATGTGACTTTCACTATCTTGGTGAAAAAATATTACAGGGCGGCAAAGTTACGGCACTCCAAAGTTGACACTTTTTCCCATAGAATAACATTATGGCATCCGCCGGATTACAGGAATCCTTTGCCGTCCTGCTGCAAAATGACGGTTTGGTATTTGGGGCTGAAATGTGCAGGTAAGAAAGCCAACATCCCACTGATATGCCTTTTTGTGGTTTGGTGAAAAAATATTACAGGGCGACACAGTGACGGCACTCTGAATTCGACACTTTTTCCCATTGGATAACATTACGGCGTCTGTCGCGCCTTTCGGGGCCCGTATCTCGGAAACGGTGCGAGATGCGGACCTTTTGTTGCAAAAATGCTTAGCCCCCTAAGAGGAGGCTAACTGCAAAACTAGCCAGGAAAGTCATAATTCATATGAAATTTACTTTTTTTTTTCTACGTCGTACCGTTCCTGAGATATAAGCAATTTAACCAAGTCCTCATTTTCTGCTCCAAGGCCCATTGTTATGTATACATTCTTTGTTTTCCAATGCAGTTTTGGGGGAAAAGAAGGGTATGCCCTTTTGTTACTGTGCCAGTTAGAGTTTCCAGTTGCATTTCCATTACCGTTTGCAGCACCGTTACCGTCTACGCCACCGTCTGTGTTACGGTTTGCGTTTTTGCTTGTACTTGCATTTGCGTTTCTGTGTCATTTGGTGTTATTGTTGCTGTTACCATTACCTGTTTCATTTGCAATTTCAGTACCGTGCATGTGCGTTATGGTTTGCGTTTCTGTACGCGCTTGAGTTTCTGTTTCGTTTCTGTTTCTTTTGGCGTTATTTTTGCTGTTACTGTTACCATTTGCATTTATAATTATGGTACCATGACCGTGCACATAATGGTTTGTGTTTCTGTACTTGCTTGCATTTTCATTTCTCTTTCCTTTGGTGTTATTGTTGCTGTTACCGTTACCATTTGCGTTAATTGCGGTACTGTGCCCGTACGCATTTCAGTTTGCATTTCCATACGCGCTTCTGTTCCCATTTCCGTTTCTCTTTCCTTTGGCGTTATTCTTCATGTTAACTTTACCATTTGCATTTACAACAGCGGTACCATGCCTGTGCATGTTACAGTTTGCATTTATGTGTGTGCTTGCGTTCGCGTTTCCGTTTCTGTTCCCTTTCACGTCCTTTTTGCTGTGGCATTTCCATTTAAAATACCGCTGCCATCACTGTTCATATTACCACTTGCGTTTTCATACGCACTTCATAGAAACATAGAAACACAGAATTTGACGGCAGATAAGGACCGCTTGGCCCACCCAGTCTGCCCATTTCCCTACCTAATGGATAAGCTGCAGATCCTAGTTAACCAGCAGCCTACTTCTTTCTGCCCCCACCCCCTAGAATTGCCTTATGACTGTCCCATGCATGCTTGAATTCCACCACTGTTTTTGACTCCACAACCTCCTCCGGAAGGCCGTTCCATGCATCCACAACCCTCTCTGTGAAAAAATACTTCCTTAAATTACCTCTGAGCCGACCCCTCTATCTTCAAATTGTGCCCCCTTGTTCTTGCACACCTCTTGTTTTGAAAGATGCTACCCTCTTGGACTTTGTTGATTCCTTGAGGTACTGAAAGTTTCTATCATGTCCCCCTCTCCTCCTTTCCTCGAGGCTGCCATATTAAGCTCCTTAAGTCTCTCTTCATATATGTCTTCCGGTGCAGACCCTGCACCATTTTAGTTGCCCTCCTCTGGACAGCTTCCATCCTGTCTATGTCTTTATGGAGATGGGGTCTCAGAACTGCACGCAATACTCCAGATGGGGTCTGACCAGCTGTCTGTACAGAGGGATAATAACTTCCTGTTTTCTACTGGTGATGCCTCCCTATGCATCCCAGTATCCCCCAGCCCTCCTTGTGTGCCCTCTCACATTGCTTGCCCACCTTTAGGTCTTCTGATATGACTACCCCTAGGTCCCTTTCCATTTTGTTGTCGTTAGTATCTCACCCCCATTGTGTACTCTTCCCTGGGTTTTGTTTCCCAGGTGCATTACCTGCACTTCTTAGCATTGAATCTAAGCTGCCATACATTTGACCATTCCTCTAACTTTGCCAAGTCCCTTCTCATCCTTTCCACCCCACCTTGTGCATCAACTCTGTTGCAGACCTTTGTGTCATCTGCAAAGACATACATTTTCCTTTCAGTCCTCTGCAATGTCAGCTTATAAAGACATTGATGGGGAGACTGGTCCCACACTGAACTCCCGCGGTATCCCACTAGTAACCCCTTCTTCAGAGTGGACTCCATTTACTATTACTCTCTGTGTCCTATTCTCCAGCTAATTCTTTACCCATGCTGTCATCTTGGGACCCACTCCTAGGCTGGCTAACTTGTATATTAATCTTTTGTGTGGGACTGTGTCAAATGTCTCACTAAAGTCTAGGTAGGCCATGTCCACAGCCCCTCCCTGATCTACTACTTTGGTCACCCAGTCAAAGAAATCTATCAGATTTGTCTGGCATGACCTTCCCGCTGTGAATCCATGCTGCCTTGGGTCCTGTGCCCCTCTGGCCTCTAGATAATCGACAATTTTTTCCTTCAGAAGTGATTCCATCATTTTCCCTACCACTGAGGTTAAGCTGACAGGTCTGTAGTTTCCTGCTTCTGCCTTGCTCCCACTTTTATGAAGGGGAATCACATCGGCCCTTCTCCAGTCCTCGGGTACCACCCCATCCTCCCATGATTTGTTAAAGAGGGTAGTCAGTGGTGTCACTAGTTCTACCCTTAGTTCTTTTAGAATTCTGGGATGAATCCCATCAGGCCCCATTGCTTTGTCCACCTTCAGTTTTAAGAGTTCTTTCAGAACCCTTTCTTCTGTAAATGGGCTGGTATCAACTTCTGTATCCAGAGTGTTTCTACTGTTTGTTTTAGGTACCTCCCCCTCTTCCTTTGTAAATACTGAGCAAAAATATTTGTTTAGTATCTCCGCCTTTTCACAGTCACCCTCTGCCCACCCTCCCTCCCCTTTATTAAGCCTCACTATCCCTCCCTTGGTCTTCCTTTGCTCCCTGATGTACCTATAAAAGGTTTTATCCCCCTTCTTAACCTCGATGTCCATTTGTGTCACTGTTCGTTTCGGCGTCACTTTGCGCTTCTGTTTCTATTAACCTTTCCTTTACCATTTACGTTTGCGTTACCATGTGCGCCACTGTTCGCACTTTTGTTTGCGTTGCTGTTCCTGTTCCTATGTCACATGACATCATGTGGCGGAAGCGCTGGGCCCTTGACGCATTACATTCACTATTTCTCATCATCATTCTCAAAAAGAAGAGAAATTAGAGGCAAAAAACTCAATTTAATGCATTAGTTAGGGTTGTTCCACAGCGACAAAAGTGAGGAAATTTGGTGTTAGGGTTGAAAGCCCCCCTTGGACCCCCCAGCCCACCTCTCCAACCGGCATCGGGGTGCACATTGGGGTCATCGGTCCTAACTCTCACCCCATTCTCCCACACCTCTGCTTCTCACATGTGATTGGGTGAGAGTTAGGTCGACGACCCCAACGCACACCCCGATACCAGTTGGGGGTGGGCTGGGGGTCCAAGGGGGACTTTCAACCCTAACACCAAATTTATCTCACTTTGTCACTGTGGAACAACCCTAACTAATGCATTAAATAGAGTTTTTTGCTTCTAATATATATATATATATATACACACACACACACACCCTCACCTCACTGCAGTAACAGAAAAGCTAAGATGTGATGGAGACAGATGTGTAAGTTTCATGACTGCATACAGTGGGTTGAGTGTCAGGAATGACAAGTTGACAACCCCAAGGAAGACTCCACTCCTCATTCACTTCATGGGTGGGGCAGAGCTTTTAGGGTTAGAAATCCTAACAGCATATTTCCCTACACTTGTCACTTTATCCTCAACCCTAACTGATGCTTTAATGTAATGTTTTGCAAAAATAGTGTAGTCGTAGTCTTATTTGCCAGTGGAAGTGCTGGGCCCGCTGGGCCCTGCGCTCCCACCTATCTGTAGTTTTTGAGATAGAGTAATCATATCCTTATTTGCCCATGGGAGTGCAGGGCCCAAAGGGCCCTAAGTTTCCATCCCTCCAAAGATGCTATATGTATGTAGCTGTGGAAGGGCCCTGTGCTTCCATTTATAGGACATCAGTGACCAAATTGCCAGTACAGCCATCTTATTACCCCACCTCATGTACCTGGTACTGAAAATTTTTGAATCCTTACCAAAATGAAATTGCAACACTGGTCCGCGCCACAGGTGTGAAAATACATTTTGGCCAGGATTTGGAAAATGGCAGTTATGACATATGGTACATGAGGTAGGGTAATAAGAAGGCTATGATGAAAATCTGGGGTTAAAATATTTAAAATGTCCAAAGTTACGAGCATGTGAAGCAAAATTGCAACGAATGTGCATAACTTTGCCATTTTTACATATTTTGACCCCAGATTTTCAGCAGAGCTTTCTTATGACCCCACCACATGAACAAGGGCAGGAAAAATGTTCAACTCCTGCCCAAAGGCTGAATTCACCAATCATCCACAAAATCACCATTCAGGCAGGAGTCATGTAATGTCCGTCATATTGTTAGTGAGGTGGGGTTCCCAAAAGGTCATGTTGAAAATTTGGTGTCAAAATGTCAGAAAATGGCAGTTATGCATAAAAGTTGAACCCCCTTCCCATTGAAATACATTGAACTGCAGCTGCCGGCTGCAGTGTGAGCTGTGAGGCACTGCTGCCCTGGTATTTGGTGGTGCCCTTCCCCCACACACTTCATCCCTGTTCCCATAATAACAACTTTCCAAGGGTGATAATTATGGAAAAAATGAAATATAGGATGGTTTGTGTTAAAATATTGAATTTCTTCAAAGATGTTTCAATGGCATCAGGAACTCTTTAAAGTGTAATATGCCTCCTGTTCTCCATCACAGAACACACTGTAAAGTTTCTCCTGATCCACATCTTTATCCAGTCCCTTTAAAATGTTAATAACTGAAGTCCTACCCCTGCTTAACTTCCTTTTCCTGGTACAACATCCAAACTGTGTCCAGGTTCCCGTGTGGGGTACTCATTGTGCCCATGGGTGGGTCCTGCTGGCTGGCTGCAGTCGGGTCAGGGAGAGATGTTACTGGTAGCGATGAGAATGGCAGGCCCTTCCTTCATGTCCATGCTGCAGTTCTCCAAGTGGTGGACTGTCTCTGCTCAGCTCTGTCTGCGCATGGTATTTATATACCTGCCTGGTCCATCAGCCCTTCCCTCTCCTTCTCCTCCTCCTCCTCCTCACAGATTTGAGATCAATCATCCATCAATGATCAATGGACTAGGAGGGACCTCGCTCTCCCCTTCCCGCTGTGTGTCACAAAATATCCTACCTGGAGGGGCTATCCGAGTCATGAGGGGTGGGGCCGGGCAAGAAGGAATCTAGAACATTGCACTAAATGTGGTCGGGGAACAGCAACAAAGGGAAAGAGAAAGGGTGACAAATTTTGCTGAGCTCACGTCTGACTCTGTGAAAGGATTTGGAACGGTGAAATGTGGAATACTTTTTACTTGGTCACGATTTCAAACATAACCATTTCTTACGTGCAAAACCTGCCAAAAGGACCACTAGACACGTCTTTGACAGGGGTTCAGTTTGGTTCAAAACAGTTTCCAGTTGTGTTGGTGATAAAGTGCAAACCTACTAGGAATCTGCTTTACCTATGGCACACATGTATGCAATAAATATACAAATGTATATACGCACACAAATATGTATACATGCAACAGTACAGTGTACTGTACATACAGACACACACATCTATCTATGCACATGTACTATATGCACACACAGAAATACACACACAAAAGTTGTGTGTGTGTGTGTGTGTGTGTGTGTGTGTGTGTATATATGTACTGTATACAGTACATTATAGGGGCTGGGGAAATTGTCTTAAACAATATGATCTCTCTGGCAGCAGGTAATAGCTGTTCTGTCAGTCCCTCGATTATTTATTTTTTATTCCCTGGTGTCTACTGGCACCCCCCCACCCTCCAGTCACCATGCCTAATAGTTCCCATTTGCTCCCTAGTGTCACCCCCACCCTCCCATTTCAGGAACAACCCTAATTTCCTTTTCAAAACCTGTAAAAAAAAGAAAACGGTCCCTCAATGATCAGCTCCCCCCCCCAGCTTCCCACTCAGCACCCACCACTCCACATGACCAGTACACCCCAACACATCCTCACTCACCTGAACAGGTCCCAGGCTGAAGACACACTCTCCGACTGAAGACACATCTTGCTGCAGAAACCGGCAACTGCAATATGAGAAACTAACGTAAATGCGGTTCAATGTATTTCAATGGGGGGGGGTTCAACTTTTATGCACCACTTAGCCATGTTTTGAGATTTTTACCCCAAATTTTTAACATGGCCTTTTGGGGACCCCAGCTCATGAACAACAGAACTGACATTATGCAATTCTCACTCAAAAGGTGATTTTGCAGTCAGTTGGTAACATCACAGTTTGGATGAAATTTGACAAATGTTCCTGATCTTGTTCATGAGGTGGGCTCATAAGAAGGCTATGTGGTAAATTTAGGGTCAAAATATGGAAAAATGGCAGAGTCATGACCTTTTATTGCAATTTCATAGAAATATAGAAGCTGACGGCATATAAGGACCGCAAGGCCCATCCAGTCTGCCCATTTTTTCTACATTATGAATGTGCCATAGGCCTTTACTCTGTCAATGGCCAATATATTCATACTCATCTGTATTGCTCATCTGTATGCCTATCCCACGCCTGTTTGAAGCCCTGCACTATATTCATATCCACCACTTCCTGAGGTAGGCAGTTCCATGCATCCACCACCCTTTCTGTGAAAAAGAACTCCCTCACATTCCCCCTTAATTGGCCTCCCTCTAATCTCATGCTGTGTCCTCTTGTCCTGCTATTTTTCTTATATTGAAATATGTTAGACTCTTTCACCTTGTTAATGCCCTTAAGATGTTTGAATGTTTCGATCATATCACCTCTCTCCCCTCTGTGCTCCAGGGTATACATATTGAGCTCCATTAATCTGTCCTCACATGTTTTCTGATGCAGTCCCTGTACCATTTTGGTTGCCCTTCTCTGGACTGCCTCCATTTAGTTAATGTCCTTATGAAGGTGCAGCCTCCACTACTGCACACAGTTCTCCAGATGGGGCCTAACCAGCGTCTTGTGAAGAGGGATTATTAACTCCCTCTTACGATTTGTGATACCCCTACTAATACACCCCAACATCTCCCTAGCCTTACCTACTGCTTTAGTTTCGGTATGCATGTTCGTAATTTTGGAAATGTTAAATATTTTGACCCCAGTTTTCAACATAGACTTATTGCCCCACCTCATGTATATCATAGCTGTTATTTTTCAAATCCTAGCCAAAATGTGCATCAGTGGTGCAGAATGGTGTTAATATTGAGCAGAACTAGATTTTGGTGGGGATTTGAAAATTTTCTGTACTAGGTATGTGAGGTGGGGTAATAAGATAGTTTTGCTGACAGTTTGGCCACTTTTGTCCTATAAATGGAAGTGCAAGGCCTGGAGGGCCCTGTGCTTCCACAGCTACATTCATATATGCATCTATGGAGGGATGGAAGCATAGGGCCCAGAGGTGCAAATAAGGATACAATTATACTATCTCAAAAGTATGGAAATGCATTGCAAAAAAAATCATTAATGCTCTAGTTAGGGTTAAAACTACAAAAGTAGGGAAATGTGGCATTCGGGTTTCCAACCCCTAACACTAACCACCTGACACACCAACAGGCATCAGGGTGTGCCTTGAGGTGCATCAGCCTAATGCTCACCCCATTCACCTATACTGTACCCATCTTAGCTTATTTACTTATGGAATGGGGTGCGTGTAAGGCTGATGATCCAAGGCACACCCGATGCCTGTTGGTGTGTGCAGAGTGAGGTAGTGTTGAGTAAACTCTAACACTCCCTTACTTCTTGACTCTAATCCTAACTAGAGCATTAACAGTGTTTTGCAATTTATATATTATAGTGGCATGATAGTGCCACTATATTTAGGGGTGAGTAGGCAGGTTAATGTTAAACGCCAATTTTTGCACTTTAATAACTTTGCAACCATTCAGTGGATTTGTATGAAATTTTGCATGCTCAGTCTCATGGGACAGATCTCTTGATGTGCCAAGCTCTGTTCTGGTCAGATGTGCAGATTCCGAGATCCGGATAGTGCAAAAAGTGAATTTTTGTGGGGTTAGTTTGCTGTTTCTAAGCTGTTTTTTGGTGACACCGCTAGCGCTCAGACCATTTGGAATTTTGGTCTGAAATTTTCAGGGTAGAAAGAGCTGTCCCACATATGTGCTTTTTGCTGGTTTGGTGAAAAAATATTAATCCCTTCCAAAGTTATTTCATTCTAAATTTAGGTTCTGAGCATGCTAAGTATGAACTTCAAGACAGCTGTATGAAACAAGAAAAGAATCTTTTTTCATGTGGACCCAATCCTTTTTCGTGAGGGAAAAAATCCTTTTTTGTTTGCCGCCATTCTGTTTTCCGTTTCTTTTTGTTTATTATTATTATTATTTCAAACCCAAAAAATGACATCCTCTAGAAAGATCAACGCATGTATCTTGCTCATCTGGACTCCATTAAGTGGATTCTGCACTTAATTGTTGGAAAAATTAGCCTGAAATGTTTTTTTTTTTAACTTTTTAATCCTTTATCATGACTAGCTTCTGCTTTTTTTGTGTAGCCAAAGAAAAAGAATTCGGCCATATGAAAATGGATCCCTTGAATCAAACCTTATAAACCTAGCAGCAACATTTCCAACCCGCTTAGTTTGTGTATCACATTTTGTAGGACGGTGTCTCTAAAAGTGATGTCCTTGTGCTTTTCTGGGGGGGGAAGGGAAGCAAGGTTAGTAATAGTGGCGCCCTTTAGATATGTATAGGATATTTTGCCTCTGATCCACTGGACTGTGTCGTAACAGGTAACCTCATCACGGCAGGCTATTTTGGAACTTTCTGCCTAGGCACCTGATTGCGTGCTGTTTTAGCTTTGCACAGAGAAATAAAAAAAAAATGTTTAGATGTCAAAGACTGATGACTTCCACTAGCTGAAGTCATAAGGCCCCTTGGGAGGAGAGTCCCGAGCAGCTGCATTGACTATGAATACCTGAGGTCATAGTGGGGGTGTCCTGCAGCTTGGTGACAGGTCTGATGCCACCGCCCCCATCAAAAAGAAAATATAGCATACAAGTCGACGGTAGGCATCAGCACCTGTGGTCTTGTTATTATACGGTGTTCTGTAAATGCCACTAAAGGCAGGAGGTGTCTCTGATTTCTCCAAAGTCAGCTATGAAACTACTGTGGCTTCCTCTCCTACTTCATGAAAGGAAGCCTTCGGTTGCCGTGGTGGTGCAGTAGTTGCTGTGGAGGGGTCGGATCATGACTGGGTTGGCAGTGGTGAAGGAACAGCAGCTGTAGCACTAGTCTGTCTCAGTGTTCTTCCTCAGTGAAGAGGAGGCCTCAGGAGAAGGAGAAATTCATGTCTTGAAGCAGATCCCATGCCCACTGCAGCTTCAGGTGGAAGTATGAGAACAAAGACGCCGAGATGACGACACTGATGTTAAGGAGAGAAACAATAAATAAAACGGTCACAGATGTACAAGTAATGAAAGTTCCTAGCACTGCAGAATACATTTTTGTCCCCTTGGCACACCGTAGGGATTATTCTAGTATTGCTGCATCTTGTTAGTTCGCATCTGCAGCTACCACTCTTCTGCAAGCTGCTTGTCATACCTGAAGACACAGCCTAGGGGGAGGATGTGCATGCACAGTGGCCCTGTTCGCCCCTGTGTCACACATTCCAGGGTTAAATATCAGTTCTCGGGGGTCACAAAGAACAAGTACTGGCAAGAAGTGGCAGTACAGTATACTATATGTAAGCTGCATTTTTTTTTTCATATTTTATCCTTCTTCCCAGCTGCCCCTTCTGACCACCCACCCACCAGCCCTATCACCTGGCTCCTCTGGGACTTACCTTACATCGGTGCCCTCTGCCACAGGACTAATGGCATGTGCCTAGCCACCAGTGTGGAGCCTGCAAAGAGGGGGGGGGTCAGTCTTCATCCTGCCTCCAGGGGTTCCTTTTTTCCACCATTTTGTTCTGCCTCCTTTTACTTCCCTGGGACCTTGGCCATTCAAAGTCGCGCATGTGCGCTGGCACCAACAACCCTGATCCGGCCACCTGGCCTAGCGCCTGCCCCTCCAGTGTCCAGCTCTACCATCGAGCCTTCACTCGGTGGCAGCCAAGAGCCAGAGAGACCTACCTCCCCAATCTGGGAGAGGAGAGCTGCCTGTCGGCCGCTCAATCCACTCCCAGCCCCCCCAATGACCCCTGGCAACCCATGCTTGTTCCCGAACACAGGTCACCAGTGTGGTGAGAGGTAAGGCATCTGGCACCTCAGCTTCCTGCAGCTCCGGGCCAGACCCAACCTGCATGTTTTAACCTCCTGCCCTACAAACCAGGGACTGGGCTTGAAAACTCTGGGGCAAATTAGCAAAACCAATGAAATCTTTAAGAAATGGTAGCTTCAGCTCAACAATCTGCCTGTGCTATGTGGCTCAATGTGACCAAGCATTTTCTTTTTTTTGAAATTCAAAATTTTATAGTGACAAAATCTCGTGTCGAATACACAGCACATAAGAAGAAATAAAACATTTTGTTCATTCATAACAAATGACAAAAATTAAATCAAGTCACCAATTTTCTCCCCCCTTCCCTCAACAAAGACCAAAACCGCCCTCCTCCCCCTAACCTAATCCACCCCCCTCAATACCACATGCCTCCAAGGAAGATCTGCTCACCCACCATCATCCCTAATTCTACTATACTCCAACTGGCTACACCTGGGGAAGATATAGCGCCTGAAAGCGACCCCAAATCTTTTCATATATATGAATCCGATTATCCCTTCCCGCTCCTAGTTTTTCCATGTTTAAATTAAACAACATCTCCCGCAGCCATTCCACATACATAATTGGTGAGTCCGTCATCCAGTATCGCAAAACTACCTTTTTATGCGAGCCTGAAATGTGACCAAGCATTTTCTGTTGGAAAACTGTACTGTAACGCTGAAGTCTAGCATTACATTTCTACTCTCCATCCAGTGACAGGAACGCCAATTCTGGAGGGACAGATGACATTTTCTAAGAGAAAATCTTAGACACTGTAGAAAAATCAGGGGTATTCGAGAGACTAGTGTGTACATACACCATCCCTGTTCTGTATTCTGCATGAACACGGCATTACAGCTGATTTGCAAGAAAAAAGAATAAACTTTTTCAAATAAATGCAAGTTGTTGAAAGCTGAGTGCTGTCATGTATACAGGTAAGGGTAGCTTGTCAAACCTTGATGCATGCAGATGGATTTTATAGACTGCTTGTAGGATTTATAAAAGCGAGCGATCTGAGCAGCCTTTGAAAAATCAGCATCCCTTCCCTTTTGGAGTCAGGAACTAATGTTAATTAAGTACTGACCAAAGTTATTTCCTCCTGTGGGGTAGCTCATTGTCACCCACACTCTCATACCAGATACCATTAATACCCCGAAAAAAAAAAAACGCATGGTCAAAATCTGCACGATCAGAACAGCGTGCACGATTTGGAGTTTATTTATATTAGTGTGCTTTTTCACCGCACGCTTTTGGGGTATCCACACAGCATGGAGTCATATTCATGCATGCACAAACAAATATACACAGTCATGCCCCTGTACATATTTACATAGTTAGACGTTGAAATATATGTATTCCATACCTCTGATGCTGCTCTATAGGTTAAATAACCCATTGTTAAAGAGCCTCCATTCTGTGACATTTTGATGATCATTAGAAATGAACTTAAATCTTCTATACACGTGCAGTCACAATCAGCCACATATAGAGAGGTATTCTGCCTTCTGCTCATAGAGAGACACACATCATACACACAGTCACATACTGTACATTTAGAGACATTGTCCTGTACCTTCTCATGGTGATCACTTATGCATGTCTGCAGAGACTTGTTTACAAGACTAGGCTTGTATGTATGTATCCCTTAATAATAATCCTAGCACTGCAGTGTATATTTATTATATTCACTACTGTTTATCTCAAAAAGTAAGGAAATCTTTGCAAAAAGCTCCATTAGTGCACCATTTAGGGTTAAGACTAGAGCAACCCCCCCAAGCAGGAAAAGGAAGAAAATTATGGTTTTCACTGTCCTGACTGTTGGCAAATCAGGGTTGGGGTCTTCCTTGGGGTTCTCAACACTAACGCTCGTCCCATTGCGATATAGTCTTCAGACGTACAGAACTGTGTCTTCCCACATGTTGCCAACAACGTGTAGGCTCTGCCGGAAGAAAACATCTAATGTCTCACATTATTTGGTCATGGAATGCGGTGAGCATTAGGATTGAGAACCACAAGGAAAACCTCATCCCTGATTTACAAACAGGACAGCGAAAACCGTAATGTTTTTTCCTTTTCCTGCTTGGGGAAGGGGGTTGGGGTGGAAACCCTAATGCCACATTTCCCTACTCCTGTTCCTTTAATCTGAACCCTAACTGATGCATTAATGCAGTTTTTGCAGTGAATTTCCTCACGTTTTGAGACAGTAGAATTGTATCCTCATTTATGCAGGTCCCGAAAACATCCCTCTGGCTAACTGTGCTCAGTTTTGAAAGATTGCAGTAACTATTTTAAACTGCTAGTTTTGAATTGGTGCTCAATGCTTTCTGCAGTCAGGGAAAGCTCTGCTCACACTTATATACTGCTAGATAGCACGGCTCAGTTTTGATTGGTAGGGATATCAAACCTTGTTCTTCGTGTTCTGAAATATTAAGAACTATGGGATCCACATTCCAAAGCATGAAAAACAAGGTCTGAAACCCATCAGTAAAACAGGCTTAGAGTGTGCTATTAGTATCTACTGTAACTCATCATTGCTTTGTAAAGCATTTTAAGATACAGGGCTCGATTCTCAAAAGAGATTGAATGCCGCAGTCCCCAGGGTGCACTGAACACATGGTACATGGGCATGCTGCATTCCCTGGCTAGTAATCGGGATTCTTGATCCCATGTGCCATAGAGCACGAGTAAGACCCGCTTTTTCTGGTCTAACTTTGTGAACTTTTTGACGGGATTTGTGACACATATTTGGTCCATGCCACCATAAAGAAGGTAACGGGCCACAAATAGGCACAGCCTTTGAGAACTGGGCACATGAAACATAGAAAAAGATGGCAGAAGGAGACCATGGGGCCATCAAGTCTGCCCAGTGGATTCCGAGACCTCTAGCGGTCACAGGTCCAAGACCCCCCCCCCATTGAGTTTAATACTTTTTCCAGCTCCCACGGAGTCTAAGGTAACCCTTACTCTGTCCCACCCATGTTTGAACACCGCCACGGACCTAGCTCCTACTATCTCGGCATAGATAGAATCTTAAGTGCGTACTCAGAAATCCTTGTGCTTAGTGTGGGCTGGCTCTTACTGTAACCATTATCTCCAGTAAAAGCCAGCCCGGCATCTGACATAAAAATGCCTCTTCCATCAGACATTCAGTAAAATTCTTGGCATTGGTTTGGTGTCTTTCTGGACATCATGTTCTGGTTGCTTGCTTTTCTGCTGGATCAGGTGTCTCCAGTTCCATGTTCTGCACTTTTTACTGAGCGGTGAGACACACTTTCTTGGAAAAGGGCCTGCTTCTTCAAATTAGGTTCCGGGCATGTACAGTGTTGCTCGCAACGCGCTCGGTCATTAGAGTGCCAAGTCCCAATGTCGCAATGCCCTCTTTTGTGGGGCGTGCCCCGCCCCCACCACACACCCCCTTTGTAAATATTCCAACTCCGGGGGGGCAGACTTTGGGGAGGGAGTGGCGAATTTGGTCATGTGGTGCCCTAATGACGGGCAATGTACCACTGGCGCACAGATGGCCGGAAGGGTTCAAATTAGTGGGTTTCTTGCATTTTGGACCACATTCATTTGGGTTTGCCCTGCTAGGACTTGGTTGCCCTTTCCATGCTTTTCTTGGGTCCTGGGTGTGTGCAGTCTATCCTCACCTTTCCTGGTGTTGGAACTTGGGGGGTTGCATTTGATGGGTCAGTGGGTGGCCAGTGCTTGGTGGTGCCATGAGGTCTTCACACTTACGGGGCATCCTTGCCAATCCAAACATGACAAATGTTGAACATCCTGAGAGGTATTTGTCTGTAAAAACATTTTTAAAATGTCTTTAGTAAAAATCACTAGGATCAATAAATTAAAAAAATTAACTCTGAAATACCATCTCAAGGGTCTGGTGACATATGAACATATGAAATTGCCAGCAGAAATAGGCCACTTGGTCTATCAAGTCTGCTCGAGTGCACAGCTAGCCCCCTTACTTTGCAGCTGCTCCACTCCCATGACCCCCTTTTCCAATTACCCCCCCAACCCTGTCCCATCCCCTCTTGAAACTAGCTGTTTTACAGGATACCACCTCCTCCGGCAGAGTGTTCCATACCGTTAAAACCCTCTCTGTGAAAAAGTGCTTCCTCAATTCCCTCCTATATCTACACCCTACACTCTAAGGCTATGTCCTTTCATGTCCCTCCCCTTCCTTAGCTTGACTATCCTGTCAGTACCAGTCTTGTTTATCCCCTTTAAGTACTTGAAGGTCTCAGTCATATCCCCCGATCCCTTCTTATCTCCAGGGAGTACATGTTCAACTCCTTCAGCCTCTCCTTGTACAGCCTATCCTGCAATCCCTGGATTATCTCTGTTGCCCTTCATTGCACCCCTTCCAGTAATCTCACATCCTTCCTCAGGCACGGGTGCCAGAACTGCACACAATACTCCAGCTGTGGCCTGATCAGTGACCTATAGAGCGGCAGGATTACTTCCCTGCTCCTGGAGGATATGCCCCTCACAGTACTGTACATCCCAGCAACCTGTTGACCTTCACTGCCGCCCTTCTGCACTGCTCTGTATTGTTCATATTCCCTGTTACTACCACCTCTAGATCCTTTTCCTCCTCAGTGGTATCAAGCTGCACCCCTCCCAGCTAGTAACCCTTCACTGGGTTCTTTGCACTGAAGTGCATTACTTTGCACTTTTTCACTTTGAACCCCAACTGCCACGCTTCCGACCACTCCACAATCTTGGTCAGATCATCCTGCAGCCCTTGCCAGCCTGCTATATTATCCACCACTGCTCCCAACTGATGTCATCAGTGAACAGACCAATCTTATTCCTGACACCCAGCGAGATGTTTGCAATGTAAATCCCAAACAGCAGTGGCCCCAGCACCAATCCCTGTGCCACCCTGCTCGTCGCAGCCCTCGGAGATGAGAGCCCCCCCCCCCACTACAACACTACAACCCTCTGCTGTCTCCCCTGCAGTCAGTTCTCAATCCATTTAACCATTTCAGCCCCCACCCCACGTATCTCAACTTACCACCCAGCCTCCCATGGGGCACTGAATTGAAGGCCTTACTGAAGTCTAAATAAATTATATCCACAGCGTGGCCCCTGACCAGCTCCCTCGTAACCCAGTCATAATACTCAGCTAGGTTAATCTGACATGATCTTGCAGAAACAAACCCATGTTGATGGGCATCCTGAAGCCCATAGTCTTCTAGGAAAGACACCAGCCTCTCCTTGAGTATTGTCTCCATCAGCTTCCCCACAATAGATGTTAGGCTTACCGGTCTGTAATTACTTGGCTCATCTTTTGGGTCACTTTTATAGAGGGACACAATGTGGGCCATCCTCCAGTCCTGTGACACACACCCTGTGTCCAGTGAGGTACTGAATATGTCCGCTAGTGGTTTAGCCAGGACCTCCGCCAATTCCTTCAACACCCTGGGGTGTATGCAATCTGGACCTGGTGCCTTATCCACCCTCAGAGCCCTTAGACCTTCCAATACCCTGCCCTCTGTGATCACCCCGTCCGTTACCCACTCTCCCACCCATCCTCCCTACCCTCTGCAGTAGTTGCCTGCCCTTCTCCTTCGTAAATAAAGAGCAGAAGTAGTCATTTAGCACTTCTGCTTGTTCCACCCCTTTCTCTGTCCACCCATCCGTCCTTCTTGATCCCCACTATCAGGTCCTTGCAGCTCCTTCTCTCCCATATGTATCTGAAGAAGTCCTTTTCCCCGTTCTTGATGCCCTGTGCCAGCCTCAACTCCCAGGAAGCTTTAGCTGCCCTGACTACCCTGGTAATGTCCTTGGTCTTCATCACATACTCCTCCCTATCCTCCCTCTTCCCTATTTTCCTGTATTTCCTGAATACTGCTTTTTTAGCCCTCACAATTTCCAAGACCTCCCTGCTCATCCAGCTCAGTTTCTTAGCCCTTCCTTTCTTACTCTGTGCTTTGGCACATGTCTCGGTGGCCTCCACAAACCCCCATTTGATTTTTTCCAATTTCTGATTTGCATCCCAGTGTAGTTGAATTCCTTTCAGGTGCCCCCCATGATTTCCTTCATCCTACCAAAATCAGCTTGTCTGAAGTCAATCACCCTGGTCCCTGTACCCACTGCTTCCCTGCTCAAGTTAAGTGTGAACCACGCCATGTGGTGGTTGCTCCCAGCCAGCAGGTCCTCCACTCCCACTTCCCTTACAGCCTCCCCCGTTAGTCAATACTAGATCTAGTATATTTCCCAACCTAGTCATCTCAGTTACCATCTGTGCCAGGAAGCAGACCTGGAATTCATCCAGGAGAATCTGCTCCCTAGCACTTGATGTGGCTGGGGTACCCCAATCCACTCCCGGTAGACGGAAATCCCCCACGATCACAGTGTTATCTTTCCCGCACACCTTCCCAATTTGCCCTGCCAGCTCCCTGCGCAGGTCCTCCCCTTGAGCCAGTGGTCTGTATACCACTCCCATCCTGAGAATGCTATTCTTCGTGTCCTGGAACTGCAGCCACAAGGCCTACGTCCTCCCCTCCTCCCCCTCTTTCCTCACACACGTTATCCCCTCCCTCCTGTATAATGTCACCCCTTTCCCCTTGTCCCTATCCCTCCTGTAAATCCTGTATCCTAGGATCACCAGATCCCAGTCGTGGGTATTTATTGGCCCATGTTTCCATGATGGCCGCTATGTCCACCATCCCCACCTCTGAAAGAGCCTGTAGTTCATTAATTTTATTCCCAGGCTTCTTGCATTCGAGGAGACAACCCTCCATGATATACTCGTTATCCATACCCCATTTTCCACCCTTCTTAACCCCATCCCTCAACCCCTCCCTGAATCCAGCCTTGTTCATACGGAGGGGGGGAGCACATATGCTTTTAGCAATACAGTTCCATGCACTGACTAAGTGACCAGCTGGAGGAGGCCACCAGATGCTTTTCAAGCTACTGCACCACGGAGAGCTTTCCCCACCGACTTCGCCCCAAGTACTGCATTTTTGCTTGGATCCGATTCCAGGGTAGTGATTAGCCACCAAAGAAAGAAGCTGATTGGCTACTCCAGGAGCAGCAAAGCTCCATTTGGCTGGCTGATCTGCTTCTAAGCTAGGCTGATTTTTTGCCCTCTCTGCCACACCCTCTCCAGACCTCCTTTAAATACACTCAGACCACTCCCACTGTCCTGGACAACCATTTTGACTGGCTGCACCTCTTCTGATCTGTTTGCAAGACAATCCTCTTGTTTCGACAATAACCTTGTTGACTCTGTGGAAAATACTTATACTGCCATCTTCTGGTCTTCATTGCAAGATCATCTTAATCAATTCTGCTCTAGATCTGATCTGAGATCCCTTGCTGTTGCCACCTACTTCATGCACCCTGGAAGCTTGCAAAACAGTAGTCAATTCTGAGTGCATCCAGCATAATGAGGTGTTTTTACTTCCTTACTTGCCTCTGTCTCATACTGTTCTGCACCCTTGATTCCTGTGTTAGTCTGCACGGTCTCCCTGCAGCATGGACAGTTACAGCTCTACTTTGGATTGCCTGGTTTCCTTCGGCACTACAGATTCTCACATACAGGCTTTTATGTTTCCTAATTTAGATCCGATCCTTTCCAAACCCCATGGCAAATTGGTACTTCTTCCACGAGGGTAACAGAGTGTAGGATCCCGCTCACCTCTGCATTGATCGCCCAGCATGCCTTGCTTTTTACAGCTAGGGTTCTTCTTTTTATGTTACTTGGCCCCATAGGCATGCAGCTCAGGGACCTCCCCCCGCCCCGAAGCTATGTAATAGCAACCCTAAGCGAGTTTCACGTAAAGCTCACAGACTTCTTCTTGAAGCTATCAAGAAAATCTTGGTGCTCTTATTGTTTTGTTCTGGTAATGTCGAAATCAACCCTGGTCCTCCTGCAGCAATCTCCTCACCTGCCGACCTAGCCAGTATCAAAGGATTGAGCTTTATGCATATTGATGTGTGCAGCCTACTAAAAAAGTTTGCCTCTGTTCAAGCATTGACTTCCCATACACCCCACTAACAATCATGAACTCACTAGGCACCAAACTTGAACAGGTCTCCTCCTTCAAGTACCTTGATATCAACTTTGACACTTCACTTACCTACCTCGCACATATCCAAGATGTCTCATCCTCCATTAACACCAGGCTAGGGATCCTATTCCAACATAAACACTGCCTACCCCCCAGGCCCTCCGTCTAGCAGTATCCTCTTCTGTCCTTTCCTTGGTGGATTACGGCATAGTGATATATGGGACTGCAGATCAAACAACCTTACGACGCATTAACTTAGCTCCCAATAAAGCATGCCGCTTGATCACTGGATGTGAACGTTTTACTCACACTTGTGAGCTGTACAATCTCACAAACTGGCTAAACTTCGAAGGCAGGCTCAAGTATCACACTTGCCTTCTTACAAAAAAGATACTCCAGAAGCTAGCCCCTCAAGGCCTTCACCTCCTCATCCAAACAGTCCCTAACAGAAGAGCCTCCAGGCTTTCCCCCAATACCACCCTCCTGGTCCCTCACTGTAGGGCCTCCCTCGGACAACGATCCTTCCGGTATCGGGCTCCTCTGTGGTTAAACAACCTTCCGCCCTCCATTTCCATGGCATCCAGCACTGGCCGACTGAAATCTGGCCTCAAGACCCTCCTCCTTGTCTCCACAGTCTGTGACTGCACATAATATCCCATCCTCCTACTTTTCATCTCCATAGGTTTTATTCTCTTATTCCTTGGAGGAATATTTTCTTAACTTGGTAATCTACTCACTAGGACACACACTGGAAAGGGGAACCATATCTGCATCTTGATTAACCCCCTCATTACTTCTCGCACACTGTGTATATAATATGACTCAGGGTCCACTTAGGACCCCCAGAAAATTGAAACCTAACATATGTAATATTTATGACATGGGGTCTACTACCAATGACCACTACAGCTGTAACCTGCCATTTGTATATATATCCTGTACTGTACTACCCATGTAAGTATCCTGTTATTTTATGTATATGTGTCTATCTGATGTGGAGCCTTTGCAAAGGAGTCTTTGACTCAAAGGATAGTAATTCCGATTTCTTAAATAAATAATAAAAAAAATACAATGCCTAATATACTCGTGGTCACTGAGACTTGGCTCAGACCTGGTACTCTAGATAGTGAGGTGAATATCCCATCCTATACCCTGTTCAGAACTGATGGGCTCACCAGAGGAGGAGGAGCTGCCATCTATGTCAAGGAGAAATTGTCTGCATCAGTTATAGATTCGTCCTCACTCCCAAAGGAATTTGAGAGCCTGACTCTCAATGTCAAGCTATCTTCCTCTGTCTCAATATGCTTCCTAGGATGCTACAGACCTCCATCCACGGGGCTGCAATTTCTGGACCACATAACTAATACGATGGGATCCCTTCAATCGGAGATTATTATTCTAGAGGACCTCAATATGGACTGGTACTCCAATAGTTCCTTACCCCTAAAGACTATTTGTGACTCCTTTGGTCTTTCCCAACTCATTTCTGAAGCAACACGTCCAAACAAAAAGTGCCCTAAAAATAGCACTCTTCTAGATCTCATTTTAGTAAGCAAACCCCATCTGCTTTCACATGCAGGAGTGTTCTTCTCAGATTTCAGTGACCACTGTATTATAGCATGTGTAATATCGACCCCAAAACTATCATCCCTTTCCAAATTCTCACTCAAGGGGAAACGGCATCATTTTGACATCTACGCATTCCTCTCTGACTTGCGAGATTCCTTGAGATGGCTGGATTTTTACTAAGCCAAATCAATGCCTGCGGCCTATGATATCTTCCAGGAAATCGTGTTGGGGGTTCTGGATAAACATACACCATTGGTCCAGATTCGTTCTAAAAATAAATCATGTCCTTGGTTTACAGCCCAATTAAAGGCCTCCCTGTTGCACGGAGACTGGCTTTAGAAAAAGGCTCGGAAATCAAAACTTCCAGATGACTGGACATCATTCAGGAAGGCTAGAAACCACTGTACCAATCTGGTTAAGGAGGCTAAGGCTAGCTATTTTCACAAAGAACTGGACACTTCCACCAAGTGCTCGGCAAACTTCTGGAAAACCATCAAGGATATTCAAGGGCATTCCAAAGGCATTCTATGAGCAACTTATCCACAAAAATCGCCACTGGCGCAACTTCGGTGTCGGATTAATCGACTATCCTCGACACTTTTAATAATCATTTTGCAACTGAAAGGTCTCGCTTTCGATGCCTCCCCTGCCAATAACCTCTGCTCTAGTACTGGAGCACCAGACTTACCAGATCCAGTCACAAGCACAGCCTTCTCCTTCCAGCCTACCACCCTGGGAGAAGTTGAGGATCTCCTCCTACAACTGGATACCAGGAAGAGTGCAGGGGCAGACCAATTGGACCCATTCTTCCTAAAGCTTAGTCTTCACGTCCTGGCTATGCCCATAATGCACCTTTTTAACCTCTCCCTTTTGCAGGACAATATTCCTTCCATATGGAAAATGGCTCACATAATCTCCCTTTTAAAATCTGGAGACCCCAGTGACCTGAATAACTATAGACCAATCTCTCTACTTCCCACCCTTTCCAAACTGTTGGAGAAAATAGTGAGTGTGCAGCTCAGGAACTACCTCAAAAGTGGGAACCTGCTCAGTCCTTCTCAGTTGGGATTTAGGCCTCATTACAGTACTATTTCAGCCCTGGCAAAGGTCACTGATTGGCAGTGTGCCTTGGACTTGAAGGACTTCATTTGCGCAGTATTTCTAGACTTAAGCAAGGCATTCGATACAGTTGACCATGAGCTGCTCCTTGTCTCCCTCAGAAACATCGGCTGCGACCCTCCATCGCTGAGGTGGTTCTCGAACTATCTAACAGGATGACAGCAGCAGGTCAAGGCTGAAGGGGAATTCTCATCCCTGAAACCTCTACTGAGGGGCGTACCGCAAGGCTCTATACTGGGTCCATTCCTTTTTGCAATTTACATTAACAATATTGACGCTGACACCAAATCTGCTAACATCCACCTATCTGCCAATGACACAGTACTTTATATCAGAAGACCCTCTCCGGAAGCAGCTTGTAGGGATCTACAACGGGAATTTAATATTCTACAACTACAACTACTGCACCAGAAACTGCTCCTGAATGCCAAAAAAACAAAGGCGATGCTTTTTTCTCCCTTTTCATACATCAATAACCCCACAATTCAAGGTAATATTCCCCAGATCCACACTCTTCTTGGCGAATCACTGGAATATATTACTAAATTAAAATACCTGGGGGGTGTGGATAGACCAAAAGCTTTCCTTTTGCGATCACATTGAGGATCTCTTAAAGAGACTTAGGCAGTGGCTTAGTCTCTTCTGTAGGATCAAAATTTTCTAACACTGGATGCCAGGAAGAGGCTGATCCCAAACCACATTCCTTACCTTATTGGACTACACAGATTTCCTTTACAGCCAAGGCCCCGTGTCTGCCCTGGCTAAATTAGACACACTCTACCATTGGGCCTTGAAGTTCATAACTGGTCTCCCATACTCCACACATCACTGCTCCCTTTACGCCGCAGTAGGTTGGTTATCCCTTAACTACAGAAGACAGAGGAATACAGATCTCTGTACATTTTGGGTCATCACGAAGATGTTGCCTCAGTACATCTCGGATTGCCTTCCTCTAGGTGTGATAGGTAAATATGCCTTAAGGAGTTCCTCCGTTATCTCCCTTGCAGTACCAAAGTTCAAGTCTCGCTTTGGCTGGTCTGCCGTATCTCACGGCTTTACCCTCTCTCTGGAACAACTTGCAAAAACCCCTAAAGTTGGCTTACCCAATCAAACTATCAGCATTCAAAGCACTTTATTCTCGCTCTATCAAGGAATCTTGTAATTGCTTCCACCGATGTTACCTTCCCCTAGCCTCAGCTCCATCTGCTCCAGTGCATCCCTTTACTGGTGCTTCGCTCCCAACCCTCTTGGGCAATGTTACAGCTTATAAGAACTTACTTGACTGCTCCTTCTATCCCAACCCTGTGTATTTTTTCTTATCGTTAGTTCCTTTTCCATGTCCCCCTGACTCCCACCTACACTCCTTGCTTACCCCCTTGACACCATCATGGTGTTTTGCTTTCCACTCCCTAACTGTTGCCACCCTTCCCCCTGCAATCACTGCATGCCCTTGTGGGCATGTACCATGTACCTCTCCTTACTCACCCTCTTGCGTCCCCCTCCCCACCACTCCCATGCCCCACCAAGCTCCTTCAATCAATAATTGTGTTCAAGGATGCTTCAAATACACACTGTAATTATAGTTGTGTACGTTTAACCTGTATATACTGGACTACAGTTGCTATACTTTTTCGCTGCATACTGTTCATGGTCTTAGCTTAGTGGCTCTTTTTAATACTCTATTTTGTGTGTATTATAAACTTCCTGTGTATAATTACTGCTCTATGTAAATACTATGTAAGTGTGAATTCATTTTGTATTACCCAATTATGATGTAACTGAGTATTCATTTGTATGTATTATTAACCTCTACTTTCCAGGTCCATCTCAAAAATGAACTTGCTCAACGATGTTCGCCTGGTTAAATAAAGATTTTCATTGATTGACTGATTGATTGAATTGCTATTCCTAATCTGACACTGAGCTTGAGAATCTTAAAAAAAACTATTCCAGCACTTATTCCCATCGTGTTGTAACACCCCTGTATATTGTCCCTCCCTGACATATTTATTTAAATCTCTGAATTAAACACCTTTGAGTCAGAGACTCATTTACAAAGGCTCCACATCAAAAGAACAAGATTACAAATACTGAAGAACAAGAAAACAGTGCAGGTTACAATAATGCAGAATACAATGGGATACTGAAATGAAAGTATCACAGACAGGATGAAGGTTTTGCTCCTTACAAGGCTCAATGACAAGTGAACAAGATTATAAATATTGAATGCCATGAATATTGAAGGACAAGAAAACAGTGCAGGTCACAATAATGCAGAATATGACAGGATACAGAAATTAGAACATCACAAACGGGATGAGAGTTTTGTTCATTACCAGACTCAACAACAAGTGAACAAGATTATAAATATGCAACTACATCGGTAAATAGAAATAAGAACAACTCAAACAGGGTGAGAGTTTTGCTCCAAAAATGCAGTTAACTTACACGCACAGAAAATCGGGTAACAGTCAAAAAGGCAGTCATCAGGGACAATTCAGGGCAGGAATGAGGGGGAAGGGGATATAAATGGCAGGTTAGGTGCAGTCACAGGAGCTACATGCTAAGAGATGATGCCGAAGTTTTGATTTAAAGGACCCCAGCTTTTGTTCATCCAGGACTTCAGCAGGCAGGTTGTTTAACCAAACTGGTGCCCTGTACGTAAAAGACCACTGGCACTGGGATGTCCTGCAATGAGGGGCATTGAAAGAGGCTTTGGATGTCCTCACCCTGTCTCCTGCTTCATAGCCATGCTCTCCTACCTTTCTTCTACCCTACCTCCCTGCACTCCCTTCACTCATCTTTTCTTACCCCACCCTCAGAATATGCTACAGCTACCTCTTACACCTCTTAACGGCTCCTCCCTATATCGCTCAATCTTTGCCTTCACCCTTTCCCTCCCTACCACCTCTGTAACATAGCATCCTTGTTTTTCTGTTTTATAATTTGACCCTGATACTCCTGTCTTGGTCCAGTATGTTGTTTAACAATAGTACCCTTATTTCCGTGTATATTCAGAACTTTGACTTGTATTGCCATGTATGTAATTATTTATTGTTCTCATGCATATTGTATACTGTTGCTGTTGATCCTGTGACACACAAATGTTATCTTTGTATGTATCCTATACTGTATTGTTCACTTTTTACTTGTATTTTATACTGTGTTGTTCACTTTTACTTGTCCACCCAGGACCACCTTGTAAAGGAGCTTGCTCAATGGTGTTTTCTGTGGGTAAAACAAAGACTGATTGATTGATAGTAAGGCCTCATCTAGAGAATGGGATTCAGTACTGGTGCCCAAACCTCAAAAAAGACATCAACCTGCTGCAGTGGGTCCAGAGGAGGGCTACAAAGATGACAGTGGGTCACCAGGGTAAGGGTAAGGCATATGAGGAGAGGTTGAGGGCACTGAACATGTACTCCCCGGAAGACAGGAAGGGGACATGACCAGGAACTTCAAGTACTTGAAAGGGATCAATAAGGTTGATAAGGAGAGTCTCTGTAAGCTGAGTGGGAACCAGGGATAGACAAATTTCAAATTTACATGCTAGTCCAGGACAACTGGCCTAGCCAAAAATGGTAGTCCCAGTGTTGCAAATGGTAGTCCATGGTTGGAAGACTATATTTTAAAGATAATGTGTAAAAAAAAAAAAATACGCAGTAACAAAGTACATTTTATATCAATAATACAGTATACAGTAGATGTAGGCTGACTTGGCCACTTTTTTTTTAATACTAATAAAATGTATTTTATGTTAATCAATGTGTGGTGGGTTTCTTTCACTGGGGGTGAGGTACACTGGAATGGGATTGGGAGGGGGACAGACACTAAAAAATAAGAAATTTCTGACACCGTCCATTTCTACTACTGTTCAGCTTTTACTGTATTTTTTATTCATTATGTTACCCAGATTAATGGCAGGATTGGCAGAGGCAACTAACTTACTAGCTCAGCGCTGCCTCTCCCCTTAATTAAATGATAAAGTACTGAGGCTCAGCAGTTGAGCCATTCATCACAGCCACCAACCACGATGTCCTTTCTCCCTGAATGGAGCTCTTCAGTACCAGACCCTGCCTCCATCAAATCACACACACAAGTCCTCTTTCTTTCCTGTCTCCCCGCAACCATAACATGATGGGGCACAGTCTTAAGCTGGAGGGTGGGAGGTTTAGGAAGGAGGTCAGAAAGCATTTCTTCACAGAGAGGGTGGTGGACACTTAGAATGTGCTGCCAGAAGAGGTAATCTCATCAAAGACAGTGGGAAGCTTTAAGAGAGGCTGGGATGGGCATAGGGGAAAGGTAATGATCATTGGTAGGGAGGATGGGAGGTGTGGGGAGGGAGGGCAGGGACAGTAGCTCAAGTTGTGGACCCTGCAATATGAGTAGACTAGATAAACCAGAAGGCCCTCTTCTGCTGGCTTCTTTGTATGTTCATATGTATGAATGTTCGTGTGTCTCCCCTCTCCAGAGACTCCTCATTCCAGTTCCCACTTGCCACCGCCCCTGCCTAGCTTAAATTTACTTTTGTTGCTATGTACTCCTCTATTCTATGTTTTAACACCTCTTGCCCTTCGCTGCTCAAACATAATCTGTCCCCGGCATATAGCTCTCTATTGTCCCAGACCCTGCCCCAAACACCCACTAACCCATACCCCTTGGATTGACTCCATTCCTGCAGCCATTTGTTGAACGTCTCTATTCTTCCCTTACTCACTGTGTTAGCCCTAGGCACTGAGAGAATCTCAAAGAAGGCCACAGATCCCCCCTATCTCCTCACACAACTTTCCCAGTTCTTCGAACCTCAACCTTACCACCTCTACCATTTCAGCCGCCAAATCTTTCGTACCCACATGCACCACCACATGTGGTTTGTGCCTTCCCCTCTTTGCGCACTTGAGAATAGCCTATCCTGCCTTATCCACTGTCAATCCAGGCACTGACTCTACCCATATGTGACTGTCTTTCCCCTTTACTCCCCCCATCTGATCCCTTGTAGTATAGAATCTTCCAGTACTAGTATGCACCCATCGCCATTCCCCTTCCCTCACCCTGTCCCTCCTTCCCTGTTCCTGCCCTGACCGTCCATCCTGCCCTGCACTTTTGCATCACTAACTATACCCTCTACATCACCCCCAGCCTCCCTCCATCTTGCCCCCTCCCCTTATGCTCCCTGTGCCTGACCTGTCCCCCTCCAACCCCAGAGCTCTCCCCTCACCAATACCATCCCTTCCCTGCTCACTAGGCTGCCTCCTCTCATTCCCCTCCTCTTCTGTATTTCCTGTGCCCACCCCTTTAGCCAGACCCCCCTTACCCTTAACCATGCCCTCTTCCTCCACCCGAGAGCAGTCCCTTGGACAATTACAACCCCCTCCTCCTTCAGCCCCCCCTCGAATATCCCTTCCCATCTCGCCTACCATTTCAACTAGCACCTCAAACCTGTTTCTTGTCACCATTGTACCTCTGTGCCATGGTTCTATCCTACTTTCCTGAGATCTCCCCCTGCCACTGGCCTCCCTGTTATCCTTGGCACTGTATCCCAACCTCCTCCCCGGCCCTTGTTCAGAGCGTATACTACCACCAGATCCAGCGTCACTGCTACTCCTTGGAGTTGGCCATCCTGTTTCTGTTCTCTCTCTCCATCCTCCCATCTTCTCCACCTCCCTAGCAAGCCTCTGCACTTCTGCCTCCAGGCTTCTTAACCTGTGGCAAACTGGACAACCCCCAGCCTGCATAATATGTCCATCCAAACCGCCACCCCACATCCATTACACCCCAGTAATCTCCCCAACCTTGTTCCCCTGATGTTCTGCTGTCCCCTGTACCATCCTCCCATCCCCTGCCACCACTCCCCCCTATGTTGGCCAGTCCACCCCCTCCACAAGCAACCTTCACCAGCATGCCCCCCTTCATGTGCTACCAATCATCCCCCTACTATTCCCAAACAGCCACACTGGTGAAAAACATGATTGAGTTTCTTTGCGATTCTACCAAAGCTCCTTACTCTCCTTAGACGCTCTCTAACAAGTGATTGGATTCCTTCCAGATTTACTTTAATCTTATTTATTTATTTATTTTTTTATTTATTGTTAGAGATTGGAATTACAGTCCTTTGAGTCAGGGGCTCATATTCAAAGGCTCCACGTCATATTACATAGTGAGGACAGATACATACAACAAATATACAATCAAATTATGGAACGAGAAGCATGATGTCAGTACAGTACATTAAGCACAAAAATAACGTGTTTCACATTAAATACAGGGCAATGAGTATTGTCTACAGGCGAGGCAGTGAGCCTATACAGTAGCCTATGCAGTGAATTAGCTATGCATTTATTCATATTATTCCAGACACATGAGTAGAGGGACAGTTTACAGAGGCAGTCTAAATGCAAGACTTTGTCACAGGTGATGACCTGGTCATAGATCATCAGCCATGACGAGGCAGGACTGGTATTGGAGTCTTTCCTCGAAGTTGAGCACTTGTGTGAGGGAGTAGAGCTTGCAGGTGTGTGTTAGTCGAGCAGCACTGGACAGGAGCTATGCATGCTTTATTGATAGACATTTTTATCTTGCCAATGGCAGTGGTGTCCGCAGCTGCATAGACCAACAGGCCATAGTCAATAAATTTTATTTATTTATTAAAAATTTATAACCAGGAAAGGCACACTGAGCCGAAGCTCATTTCCAGGTGCGACCCGGGTACAGAGCGTACACAGAAGTGAGAAGAGTTTCACAAGGTAATTTAAAAAAGACACAGTATACACAACCATATTTCCTACAGTACACAAAATGTTTACATTCATAAAGGAGTCAGCCAGTATACAGAAATAGTGTTCAGGACTGCTGCAAAAAATGTATCTTAAGGTGGTGGGGCTTAGGGGGCGTTCTGGGAAATATTTGGACAATTGGAGCAGGGTGGGGTGGGGAGGAGCCTGAGGATATTTTTTTATTGCTGAAAGAGAGGAGGCCTGGCACAGGTCAGAGGAAAGGCTGTTCCAGAGAAGGGGGAAGCCAGTGCGAAAAGGCAGCTTTGCCAGAGATACTTTATGGGTGAGGGATGTGAAAGGAGCACAAGTCCTTGTGTTGGAGAGGGTAATCAAGGGAGTTTGCTGGGGTCAGGCGGGAAGTGAGGTTGGGGGGAGGGAGCCGAACCAGAATTTTGCTGAGAGCAATGCTGTGGATGGTTCTTCTGTGGGAGAGCGGGGCAAGGGAGAGTGGAGCATAGAGGGTGCAGTGGTGAGTGCATGGTGGGGAGGCAGTGGCTAAAGTGGCAGAAAAAGTTGAGTAGAATGTCCAGTTTGGAGAGAGATGAGGTTGGGGTCATTCCATAAACAATATTGGTGTAATCCAGCAGTGGCAAGATTGTTTTACGTACAAGCTCGCACCGGGTGGGAAGGGGTAGGCTGGGTTTGTGCCGATATAGGACGACAAGTTTTGGCCGGAGTTTGGCACAGATAAAATCAATGTGAGCGGTGAAACTGAGGTGGCTGTCTAGCCAGACACTCAGGTATTTGAAAGCTGGGACCAATTCTAGGGCGGAGCTGTCCTGGCTGGTGATCACAGGGGGCGGGGGAGGAGGCTAACTTCTGTCTTGATCCAAAAACCATGGTGACAGTTTTATTGGTATTTAGTTTTAGCTGGTTTTCCAGGAACCAGGACTGGGCTTGGTTGAAGTCGGCCTGGAGATTGGGAAAGACGCTGTCATAGGAGTGACCAGAGGCAAAGATGATAGTGTTGTCTGCGTAAAGATGCACATTTGAGGAGAGGCAGGCAGAGGGAAGGTCATTAATGAAAAGAGAGAAGAGGATGGGGCCAAGGATAGAGCCTTGGGGGACACCAGATAGGACAGGGAGAGGAGGGGAGAGGATGTTGCCTATTTGAACTGACTGTAATCTATTTAGGAGGTATGAGCAGAACCAATCAACAGCAGGCTGGGCTCTGCCAAGGGAGCAGAGTTTGTGGAGTAGCAGTTGGTGGGAGATGGAGTCAAAGGCTTTTGCCAAGTCAATAAAGATGGCAACAGAGGTTTGGCTTTGATTCATGGCCGAGAGTAAGGAGTCGGTTACTCGTAGCAGAGAGGTGATGGTGGAGTGGTGCTTTATGAAACCTGACTGCACGGGTGAGAGGGAGTTATTTGAGGAGAGGAAGTCTGACAGTTTGGACAGTATGAGGGAGTCAAGGACCTTTGCAAGGGAGGGGAGGAGTTAGATGGGCCTGTAGTTCCCAGGTAAAGAGGGATCTCCACCTTTGCGCAGAGGGATGATCTTTGCCAGTTTCCAGGCTGCAGGAACTGTGGCTGTGGAGAATGAGAGATTTATTATGTGTGTCAAGGGGGCAACTATGGCAGTGGCAGATATACAGAGCAATCTGGGGTGAAACCCGTCAGGGCTGGATTTCGGTTGGTTTAGGGTGGTGATTGCGTTGAAGACTTCCTGTGGTGTGAAAGGAGGAAAGAGGAAACCAGGGGTAGGGGAAGTTGATTCAGTAGGGTCGGCTGGGTGGGGGGGTGGGGCATGGGGTGAGGGGGCGGGCATGGGGGGAAGGGGTCGGGCATGGCACAGGAGGAGAAGAATTTATTGAAAAGTTCTGCTACAGACTCTGGGTCTGAGATGGATCTGCCATCAAAGTTCAGGACAGGACATGCTTGCTTAGATGGGGGGTTGAGAAAGGAGTTGATCACCTTCCAGAAGGATGCAGGGGAGTTTTGGGTTTGGGAAAGTTGTGCTGTGAAGTAGGAGGACTTTGACAGACAGAGGGCCTTCGTGCAGTTATTTCTAATTGTTTGTAGGACTGGAGATCACATGTAACATGGGTGGTCTTGTACCGCCTCCAAGCCTTATCTCTAGAATGACACAAAGCAGTAAGATCGGGTGAGATCCAGGGGTGGTGATAGCGTTTAACTCTACGTTTCCTGAGGGGACATGGAGGTCCCAATCTTAATGATAGGACCGATGTGGTGATGGCCAGGTGGAGGGCTTCAGGTGGCAGGCAGTCCTTGTGGCGGTAGAGGAGGCCTATATGCGTAATGGTCGCAGATGAGGGAGCATTTATGTGGGCGTGGAACGTGAGGGCTAAATCAAAAGTTATGCCCAGGTATTTATAGGATGAGACCTGTTCAAGGGGATGGAGGGAGCTGGAGAGTATCCACAGGGGGGGGGAGTCTGAGTTTACTTTTTTGGTGGGCAAATAGCATGGTTTTGGTTATTTTCAGGTTAAGGATCAGTCTGTGGTCCAAGAACCAGCTTTCGGTCTGACTGAAAAAGTGCTGGAGGGTGGCCTGGAGGCTGGTGGGTTTGGGGTGGGAAGCACAGAGGATGGCATCATCGGCATAGAGGAGAACCTTGCTGGCACAAGAACTGGGTAGGGCATTGAGGAACAGACTGAAGAGAAGTGGTCCCAGGATGGAACCCTGCGGGACACCTGAGTGGATGGGGCGGGTACTGGAGAGGGTTGTGTTGATTTTGATGGATTGTGCCCATGAGGATAGATAGCTCATGAACCAAGATAGGGGGCCTTGGGAAAAGCCCACTTGCAGGAGGGAGTCCAGCAGGAAGGGATGACTGACCGTATCAAAGGCCTTGGAGAGGTTGATGAAAATGGCTCCAGCTAGATGACTCTTGTCAAAAGCAGTGTGGCGGAAACTAGAAAATTTGAGGAGTACTGTGGCCTGGGCAGAAACCATGCTGCTCCTTGTACAGCAGGATGTGGGTTGCAAGGTAGTCAGCCAGTTGATCCACCACTACCTTTTCCAGGGCTTGGGGGGGGATGGATTTTGGTCGATAGTTCCCAGGGGACGAGATGTTTCCACCTTTGTGTATGGGCATTATCACTGCAGTCTTCCAGGCACTGGGAAACTGTCCGAGGCAGAGGGAACGGTTGAGCAGGTCAGTGAGTGGGAGGAGCAGTATGTCTAGGGCTAGGTGGAGGAGCCTTATGTCTAAGGGGTCATTACTGGGGCTGGAGCCATTGAGGGCTATGGCAAGGTAAGGCTTAGCTTCTTGAGGAGTGATTGTCTGAAGGCAGAAAGGGGGGGCGAGAGAGGATGGGTGATTGGGAGACAGTTACCGGGTCGAAGAAATTTCTGGGAAGCACCGTGCTAAGGTCGGTAAAGGTAGTATTGAGGCTGTCAGCGACGATATTTGGGTCAGTAGAGATGGTACCATTGATAGTGAGCTGGGGGGGGGCCAGGATTTACCGTTAAGTATTTTTATATTATCCCAAAACTTATGGGCGGACCCCCAGGAGGTGGCTAGGATTGACCTGTATGTAGTATTCTGCTTTAGCCTTGCGGATGGCCCAGGTGCATTTGTTACGTTCGGCACTATATGCCTGTCTATCAGCCAGCTTGCCTGAGTCAGTGGCTCTGTGCCATAGATTGTCTCTATGCTTCAGTTGTTTGAGAAGAGATGGGGTGACCCAGGGCACGTTGTATTGTTTAGAGTGGATCTTAGTGAGGGGGGCAAAGATATCGCAGGCCATGTTGAAGGAGCTGGAAAAGTAATCAAGCGCAGCATCAGTACTAGTGGCAAGGTATATAGGGGACCAGTCCCAGTGGGCAAGATGCTGTCTGAATTTAGTAATGGTACCAGGGTGGAGGCGCCATTGAACTGTGACTCTAGGTATAGGTTTTGGTAACCTACAGGACCATGAGACAATCACTGGGGAGTGGGCCTGTGAGGCTCCTTATGGTTCCCTATCCCTCCTAAGGCTCTCTCCAACAGTAAAATAACAGAATCCCCCATTAGACCATGCAAGATTCATATGGTAGAACTCACCTCAGTATAAAAGTACACTAGCAAAACACTCTTTTATTCTAGAACTAACCAACCGTCTCCAACACTAAAAAATTACAATCCCCACCATTAGACTCCGTCAAGAAACATAAGGAAATCCCAATATCAGAGCAGATAAAAGTACTAAACATAAGAACCTCTCATACATCACTCTTTAATTCACCATGTCAGCAGAACCTCTCAATGATATTTTATTTTTAATTTATTTGTTCAATTCAGACATACACCTTTGAGCACATGTGCTCATTTACAATGGTTCCTCGTCATTAGAAGATTAAAGCACAATTTCAAATAATAAAAAGCTTACATGACAGTAGAGGCACAAATAACAGAAATACAGGGAAGATGCAAAAAACATGTATCTGGCTTGGAAGAACTTGATTATCAGGCTAGATTAGAAAGATTAAATCTTATGTCCTTAGAAACAAGAAGAACGCCGACTCCATGGCGCCCAGTACAAGGGGTTCGCTTGGCACGCTGGTGACCTGGGTTCATACCCCAAGCCCAGGTACCAGGAGCAGAGTCTGGCAGGGAGCAGTTTCAAGAGTGTCTGTTGGACGCTTCCCTCCCAGAGGGGTGGGCAGGGCCTTGGTACCTGTGGGTGGATTGGGTGACGAGCTAGGGGGACATGATGCCTCAACACACCCCCCGGATTTCCCCGCCCAAGGTTGCCACAGACACGAAGACCAATTAGGGCTATGGTGGGCCAAGAAAACTGAGAAAAAGTGCCTCCCGGCCGACCGGATGACGAATGCTGGTCTGCACTGCCACGAAGCCCTGGAAAGCCCAGTCAGACCTAGTGGCCCCCAGAGATATACAGGTTACTCACCTGTAACAGGAGTTCTAGGAATGGTATATGTTGTTCATCCATACTTATTGGCAGGTTCCTTGCCGCTTTAAATCTTGCCGGAAGGTCTTCAAGCTGGCTCCTCCCACCCACCCGGGTGGTAAAACTTTCGGCTCCGCCCCATGACACCAGATCTAGCCCGCTGGAAGCCAGGTTGTGCGTCGCAGCCGGGGAGGCCGGGTGGGTCGTGGGGATGAACAACATATACCATTCCTAGAACTCCTGTTACAGGTGAGTAACCTGCATCTAGGACATGGATATGTTGTTCATCCACACTTATTGGCAGACTCCCAGCAGTTCTCCGGGAGGAGGGAGGCAAGGTCACACCCCTACTTAGGTAGAAAGGGAGAACCGAGGCCCCGACCAGCACTTCGACACGACCCAAGGTCGATGTGGAAGGGAGAAGAAAGCCTGCTTCCGGGCAGAAGCCCCATGGATATCCTGGACGGAGTATCCTCGGAAGCAGCCACCCGATGCAGCGGAAGGGAGGTAAAAGCGCTATCCCTCTGGGAGGCTCCATACCTGCCCGCCTATAGTGGAGACCTATGCAGGGTGACCCGCCCGCGCGTCGTCCACTGGGCTGCAAATCTGCCAGATGCGGCTTCAGCGAAGATGATAAACAGCTGGTGAACCTCTCCCGAACTTTTAGCTTTACGCTCCCTAGGAAGGTGAGCGTTAAACAGGATCCTATGGAACCTGTATACGGCCTCCGAGGTGTAAATGGGGATAAACCCCGGCAGAGGCAATACCCCCGAAGGGAAGACTCCGCCACCGCCTTCGGAAGGACTTCGGGTTGGGTGCAGGACAACCTAGTCCCTGTGGAAGACCGGATAGGGAGATTAAAGGAGTGCCTGGAACTCTCCCCACCTTCTGGATGTTGACGGCCCCAAGAAGGTGTTCTTCCACAACAGGTGGAAACTCGCACCTGTGCAAAGGTTCGGATGGCTTGCTCATGAGCTAAGCCCATACCAGCAAGGATCCCACAGAAACGGGATACTCTCCCCAAAGGGAGGCATGATCGAGGCCTAGAAGTGCCAGATCACCTCTCTGCACCACCAACTGCCTCCCGCCCGCGGCCGAAAGACAGGGTGACCGCAGAAGCACCTGAGGGTCGCCGTCAAGTTTGGTTTAAGGATGGACCGCAGAGATGGTCCGGAATGCTCGCCTAGGACGGGAAGGGCACGGCCCTATCCCATCATCAAAAGGGAAAACTTCTCTCAGAGGACGAGCATCTTGGCCGACTTCTAGCAGGACACCCAAGGTCGAGGACCTTGCCGAAAGACCCTAGGCCTGGCCCCTAGCCACACAGGGGTCGGCCTACAGGTGCAGGGATTGAAGGTCTAGATGTATAACCTTCCCCTGAAAAAGAAGACAGGACTGGGCGGACTAGAGGCCGCCTCGGGAGTCTGGGGCTGAGACTGAGGAGAGCTGGATACCAGAACTGGCAATCCAGTCTGGGGCTACCAGCATCACCTGTGTCAAGTCCCTCCTTGCCTTGCCCGTGGGTCAAGGAAATGGGGAGAGGCACGGAGGGCCGGGGTCCGTGGGCCGATGGCATCCCCTGCAGCAGGCCTTGCTGAGGGGCGGCAAAAACAGTCTCGGCCTCATATTCTCCCCGGAGAAGAGGGAGAAGATCCTGTGCCACTCCAGCAGGGAGACCACTCATGAGCGAGCCCTATGCCCGCTTAGGGCAGCAGCCAGGAAATTTGGGCTCCTGCCATCAAATGGCTGGGAACCTCGACTGCGCAAAAATTCCATGCGGAGAACCTCCTTGCACCGAAACAAGGGGATCGACCGAACCTGTCGGGGTAGGTAGCACATGGTCGTGGTGTTGTCCTACTTGGACTTAGACCACTAGACCCCGTACAAGCAGAGCGAGCGGTGCAAGCTAAGCGTACCGCCTGTGCTCCAGCGAGCAGCAAGGGCATCGGGACTTCCGAGAGGACCAGAGGTGAAGCACTCTGTATTCCCCTGGATGGGCACCCCACCCATCCGAGAAGCATCGGTCGGAGAAGACCGCCGACTCAGGGTGAACGAACAGGATGTTCTCCTGCCGAAGTTGGAATGGTCCAAAGGGAACGTTCTCTTAACTCCTGGGCTGTAGTCACGAACTGGTCCAAGGATGCAGTGCTGTGACTTCTGGCTGGCCCCTCCCACTAGGGGAAGGCCGCCCTGAGGCCCAGGAGGTGCAGAATGTCCTGGCAGGACAGAATTACCCGGCCAACCCGACTGGGTAAGGGAGGAAGAACCTCAGCCCTGTCCGCCCGGAGCCGAGCTCGGACTCAAGAGTCGAGCTTAGTCCCGAAGAAGCTTCACTGCTAAGGCACGAGTTCCCACTTGGCTCCTGAAATGGGACACCAGTCTGCCTTCCGGGTGGGGTTACATCCGGACCCTTCAGTGCCGCAGAGACTGCTGAGCAAAAGAAGAGCCTGGCTAGGAACTCATAAGGAGATCCCCCGCTAAGAAGGGGTGGAGCCTCCCAAGAAACGGACGGAATGAGGAGTAGGTACATCCTGGAGACCCAGGAAACAGCCACACGCCACGTTCTGAGGATGGAATATGTGAAGTAGAGAGACCATCCAGGCGGGCGGGAGAATGGGCGCGAGCCCCCGTCTGTTTGAGGCCAGGAATACCTGGACACGAACCCAGGGTTGAAAAAGGGGGGGGTCTGCAGCCTTCCTGATCACCTCTAACTAGAGGGCCAGGCATGTCGGAACGACCGACACAGAGGCAGTGGACCCAAGATCCCCATGGGGCAACGGCTCAAAGAGGGAACCGCGAGCACTCAAGACAGGAATCTACCTTAAATACCTCCAGCAGGGTGCGGAGCCATCCCCATGGGGAAACCCGGCTGGGACGCGTGCCGGGGCAGTGCCCTCGGCCAGTCACTGAGCAGGCTTGAGGGGGAAGGAGCAGGGGCCCTCGGTTTCCTGCCTCCCTGCTTCCTTTGGAGGAAAGCGCTGGATCTGGCAACAGGCCGCCCAGCGATGCCTGCTGGGCCCTTACGCTGGCCTGTTGAGTCGCAGGGCTCAGGGGCAAAGGGCTACGAAGGCTGACGGCTGCCCTTGACCTCCGGGCAAGAGTGACCGAGTCCGAGTGGCATCGACCTCGGCCCTTGATATGTCCCTCCACTCCAGGGCCAAAAAGTTCAGTCCCCAAGAAGGGGATGTCCGCCAACTCATGCTGGGTTTCCAAGGAAAAAGAGGATAACCTCAGCCTCGCCCTGCGGTGCATGGCCACTGCGGCCGCCACCGATCTGGCACAGGAGTCACCCAGATCCAGAGCCGTCTGGAGCTGTTGTATTGCCACCGCCCTACCCTGGTCCCGTACCTGCCAGACCGTGGTCTGCAGATTGGCCGGGAGATGAGGCAGAACCTCGTCCAGGGTGCCCAGAAGGGCGTGGGAACAGTGTGCCATAAGAGCCGACGAGCTGGCCTGACGGAGGCCTAGGGAGGACGCAGCGTAAACCTTGCGCCCGACATAGTCCATCCTTTGGACTTTTGTCAGGGGTCTATCCAAGTCCCGCTTTCCAAGACATTGGAAAATGTCGTCGGTGACTACCCCTTCAGCCGAGGGGTGCTCCGAGAAACCGGGCAGAGAACCGACAGGGACAGGGTACCTCCGAGCCACCCTGACCGAAGGCGCAGGGCAGGAAGAAGACCACCGCCATAGCTCCAGGGCTGGGCCCACGATAGCCTCAGCCACCGGAAAGGCCTCCGAGGGAGAACCCCCTCAGTCCAGAATCTCCGTAAGGGGGTAAGGTGCCAATCTGGAGACGGGCTCGAGCTGCATCCCAGTGAATTCTGAAATGAGCTGAAGCAGACCCCTCAAGGACGATGGGCTGTCATCTACGGAATGTTCCTGGGAAGACCCTGGGTCCTCCCTGCTAGGAAACATAGCAGAGCCGGCTTCAGGCTCCGAAGCATCTGCAAAAAGCTGCCGCAGGCCCGAGGCACTCTTCGTCCACCGGGGGCGGGCAGGAGTGAGGGGACCGAGTGACCTGAAGAACAGGTCATGGCCTGGCCTGAACCCCGCTGAAGGCGGAGGGGCAGCGAGGGTCGGACGAGCAACCGGCCCTGGAAAGGGCTCCTGACTAACTCGAACGGCTGCCGACCGAGCAGCGGCTGCTTGCTAACCGGAGAATGAATTGGGGTCGATTGATCCCCGGACAACAACTGCTGTTGCCACATAAGTTCCTCGTAACACCGACGCCAACGGCGTCGAAACCGTTCCTCATCCAAGGAGGGGGACGAGGAAGAACGGCAAAGCCACGTAACTCGGTGCCCCGACCAAGAACGCCGAGATCGGGCGTGAGCGGCCAGGACCGAGAGGTTGGACTGAGACCGAGACCCAAATCCTCGGTGGATCGAGGGCGGGCTTCAGAAGGAGCAGGACACACCTGCTCCTCCTCGCTCGGAAGAAAGAACCAAGGGCTGTCGACCAAGGAACGGGATAATCCTCAGCCCGGCCGGAGGCGGAGGGATGGCGGCACCAGAAGACCACCCAAAAGACGGGTCGAGAGACCCGACGACGCCGACAGGGGACCTGGCCGCTGACCTGACGGGACACTGCGGAGGCCAGTGGTCGGCCATCCTCGATCAAGTCGAAGGCCGGACGATGAGGGAGGGGAGAGTTCCCACCTCACGTGACGAAGAGACCCCGCCATGCCCTTTAGCCTTAGGCTGAGCGGCAGGGCTCCAGGGTCCCTCTCCCTTGGAGAAGAGGGAATGACGAAGCTCCTTGAATGAAGCTGCATGAGTTGAACCCAAGGAGAGCGGGATAAGCGCCGCAACCGAGGGGGGGGGACCGCCTCTTCCCCGGCAGGATCAAACTGCTGAGAAACAGTCGAAGCGGACACCCGCCGGTCTGAGGGAATCTCCAGAGCGGAAAAAACTACAGGATGTCTGAGCCCCAAATGGGCCGCGTGGTCCTCCAGAGAGCTGACCGAAAGGGCAGAACAGAAATTGCAAGCCTGAGGAGCGTGATCCAAGTCCAGGCAAAAAACGCACGTGGAATGCGAGTCTCTCCTGGAGGAACTAACCGTGCACCTCTCAGGGCCGGAAAAGGAATGAGCCATCGCCGTAGCGAAGAAGAAAAGATCGAAGTTTCAAAAAGATACTTCCAATGATTTCGAAGACCGAAATTTTCAGGAACCAGTCGAAAACACAGAGCGCTAAAGAGGGAACCTGAGCTTCCAAGCGGTAAGGAAGATCTGGCGTCATGGGGTGGAGCCGAGAGTTTTACCACCCAGGTGGGTGGGTGGGAGGAGCCAGCTTGAAGACCTTCGGGCAAGATTTAAAGCGGCAAGGAACCTGCCAATAAGTGTGGATGAACAACATATCCATGTCCCTAGAAACGCTGTTTCGCCCATAAGGTGCCCCCCCAGAAGAAAGGGATCTTCCCGATGAAGGGATATGTCTGGTTATCCTGGAGGTCACTGCCCTGTCAGGTCAGTGAATGGAGGAAAGGGTCAGGATGGTGGTGGGGGGCCTAGGCACTTTGAAGGAGTGGCTGACCAGGGGTGCCAATGGGAGGCACATAAATAAATAATACAAAAAAAAAAAAAACAAAAGAAGAATGAGGGGAGATTTACTATATATGTGGGATATCCTAAATGGTCCTTTTTTGTTCACAGAGCTTAACTTTAATTACAAACAGGGCAATATCAACACCCGTGGTCACCCTTTACAGCTGAACTATAGTAGATATAATACTAATAAGAGGGGGTCATGATTTTGTCCGTATAGTTAAGACTTGGAATTCACTTCCTGTAGATAGAATAGTTTGCAAGAGTAAATCTACATTTAAGAAAAAGCTTGATACATTGTTACTAAAGGAGCACCTTCAAGGACAATAAGGGTTATTGGATAGTAGCCTCACGGGCGAATTCCCTCCAGCTCCTGTTACACCGCAGTATGAACTGCAGTAGGGAGAAACAAGGCAGCACACATGTGGCTTTGGCTAAGTACAAGTCAAGCACAGAAGAGGGAGTACTAGGAGCAAGGCAACAGCAAACTACAAAAGCTTTGTCAGGTGCTGGGAAGGTTGCACAAGCACAGGCTGAGGGAGATCAGTGGCAGTCACAGTTAGCACAGAGGGTAAGGGCTTGTCTTAATTCCCTCTTAAACTGGCCAATTTTGGGAAGGCACGTCAGAGATTCTGGTAGGTCATTCAACCACTGCGGTGCCCTCATGGCAAAAGAGTGCATGGCAAGGCTTGCCTGCGAAAAGGTACAGTAAGAGCATTTCTGGACATCTTCCTGGTGAAATATTGATGTAGGACAGGATGCAGACGATTTTGTAAAGCCGGTGGTGTGAGGCCCAACAGAGCTTTTTTTCCCAGAAGGCAGGTGTGGCATTTAATTCTTTCCTGCAAGGGGCCCAGTTGGTCTAAGAGTAGATAGAACATGTGTGGGTGAGTCAATCGGCATCAAGAATGAAATGACAGGCATTGTTAAGGGCTAGTTTGACCCTACTGAGTACAGTGTCGATGGCTGCACCATATACATATGCTGAGGAGCTGGCAGGGCCACGGGCAAACCTATTTAATAGTTCACTAGAGTCAGGCGTGGTACCACAGAACTGGAGAACAGCACATGTAGTGCCCCTCCACAAAAGCAGTCCCAAGGATGATCCAGGGAATTACAGACCAGTCAATCTGACCTCCATTTTGGGCAAGCTCATGAAGACCATACTAAAGGAAAGGTTGGTGGACTATCTAGAGGAGCATGGTCTCCAGGATGCAAGGCAGCATGGATTCATGGTGGGGGGGAGATTGTGTCAAACAAATCTGATTGACTTCTTTGACTGTGTCACTAAGACAGTAGACAGAGGCCAAGTGGCAGATATCCTTTATTTTGATTTCAGCAAGGCCTTTGACTCTGTGTCCCACAAAAGGTTGATCAGGAAGTTGGTGGATCTCGGGGTTGAGAAAAAGATGGCCAGATGGGTGGAAAACTAGCTAAGGGGCAGAACCCAGTGGGTTGTTGTGGGGAGAGAGTTATCTAGCACCAGAGAGATAACCAGTGGGGTCCCACAGGGCTCAGTGCTGGGGCTGGTGTTGTTCAATGTTTTCATCAATGACATTGGAGATGGCATTAAGGGCAAAATGTGCCTATTCACAGATGACACCAAGCTCTGAGGGAGAGTGGACACAGCTGAAGGGACACAGGACCTACAGGATGATCTGGAAAAGCTGGAGAAATGGTCTCCAGGATCTGGCAACTTGGCTTCAATGCCAAGAAATGAAATGTTATACATATTGGAGCCAAGAATCCCAAGACAGAGTACTACTTGGGTGGAGTCTGAGTATCTGCATCAGAGGAGGAGAAGAACCTGAGAGTGATGATCACTAGTGACCTGAAGCACTACACACAGTGTAAGAAAGCAACAGCAAAGGCAAACAAGATGCTGGGATACATATCTAGGGGGACCAGTAGTAGGAGAGAGGACGTTATACTGACCTTGTACAGGTCACTGGTAAGGCCGCATCTAGAGTATAGAGTTCAGTACTGGTACCCACACCTCACAAAGGACATTAACCTGCTAGAGAAGGTCCAGAGAAGGGCTACAAAGATGACAACGGGTCAGCAGGTTAAGGCATATGAGAAGAGATTGAGGGCACTGAACATGTACTCCCTGGAAGACAGGATACATAGATACATAGATATGTACATAGACACTGTCGGCAGATAAGGGCCTATGGCCCACCCAGTCTGCCCATTTGAGCTTGTAAGTTCACTTTATGTTTTCCTAGAAGTCTGTTGCTCCTTTCCCCTGACCTTCAGAATTCCCTTATGTCTATCCCATGCATTCGAAAATCCTGTGATTGTTTCAGCCCCCACCACTTCCTCTGGCAGGGTGTTCCACTTGTCCAAGACCCGTTCTGTAAAGAAATTCTTCCTCATGTTTCCTCAGAATCGCCCTCACTCCAACTTCATCCCTTGCCCTCTAGTACTGGAACATCTTTTTTGCTGGAAAATAGTGTATTCCTGCACCCTGTTCCTCCCTGTAAGGTACTTGTATGTCTCTATCATATCTCCTCTCTCCCTCCTCTCCTCCATGGAGTACATATTCAAGTCCTTCAACCTGTCCTCATAGCACTAGGACTTGTGATGCAATCCCTGTACCATATGTGTTGCCCTCTTCTGAACCTTCTCTACAATGTCTATGTCCTTACGTAGGTAAGGTCTCCAAAACTATACATTGTACTCCAGGTGGAGCCTCACTAGTGCCTTGAATAGTGAAATTATGACCTCCCTTTTCCTGCTGGTGATGCCCCTGCCTATGCATCCCAGCATCCTATTTGCTTTACCTGCTGCCTTGTCGCACTGTTTCCCTACCTTGAGGTCATCAGAGATGATAACCTCAAGGTCCCTTTCCTGCTTGGTGCATGCTATATCCTCACCTCCCAACTGATATGTTGTTCCAGGGTTTTTGTGCCCCATATGCATTATCCTGCACTTCTTTGCATTGAATTTCAACTGCCAAACCCTTGACCATTCTTCAAGCTTTTGCAGGTCCCTCCTCATTCTGCCTACACCCTCTATCGTGTCTACTCTGTTACAGAGCTTGTGGCATCAGCGAACAGGAAAATTCTGCCTTCTAGGTCCTGCACAATGTCACTGATGAAGACGTTGAGTAGAACCAGTCTCAGCATTGATCCCTGTGGTACCCCACTGGTCACTCTTCCCTCTGTGGAGTGACATCCATTTACCACCAGCCTCTGTGTCCTGCCACCCAGCCAATTACCTACCCACTGCACTATGCCCTGCCCACTCCCATATTCCCCAATTTGTTTAATAGCCTTCTGTGTGGCACAGTGTCAAAGGCCTTGCTGAAGTCCAGATAGGCCACGTCCACTGCCCTCCCCTGATCCACCTCCCTTGTCACCCAGTCGAAAAATTCAATGGGGTTGGTCTGACAGACCTCCCCCAGTGAAACCATGCTGCCTTGGGTCCTGTAGTCCATTAGCAACAGAAGAGAGAGAGAGAGAGAGAGAGAGAGAGAGAGAGAGAGAGAGAGGGACATGATTGAGACCTTCAAGTGCTTGAAAGGGATAAATAAGGTTAATAAGGAGAATCTCTATAAGTTGAGTGGCAACCATAACACGAGCGGGCAGTCGTAAGCTGGAGAGTGGGAAGTTTAGGAGGGAGGTCAGGAAGCTCTTCTTCACAGAGAGAGTGGTGGACACTTGGAATGCGCTGCCGGAAGAGGTCATCTCGTTGAAGACAGTGGGCAGCTTTAAAAGAGGCTAGGATAGGCATAGGTGGAAGGTAAGGATCATTGGTAGGGAGGATGGGAGGAGTGGGGAGGGAGGGCAGGGACATTAGCTCAAGCTGTGGATCCTGTAATACAAGCAGACTTGATAGATGAAATGGCTCTGCTGCTGGCTTCTTCGTGTGTTCGTATATACTGTGATGCTGTAGTCAATGGTGGGGAGTATTGCAACACACTTGGATTCCTGGGTGAGATTATGCATGTGCCTGCTGTACAGGGCACCTAGTTTTTTATTGACTGCACTGACAACATTGTCGACATGAGGCACAAAGGAAAGGGCATCATCAATGGTGACACCTAAGCATTTAAAGGTGCTGACCTGTTCCAGACAGGCCCCATTCTCATTTGAGATAGTACGGGGACAAACCTTTTTCCTCAACTCTGGCCCTATAAATAGCATTGTTTTAGTTTTTTTGTAGTTCAGGGCTAGTTTATTTATTTTGAACCATTCCTCAAGTGTACTAAAAGTAGGTCACTAGTGAGAGTATCCTGGCATGAGCCCCTAGAAAAGATGACAGCATCGTCCGCATTGTGCAGAATGTTTGATGCGGTGCACGCTTCAGGGAGGTGGTTAATAAAAAGGCAGAAGAGGAGCGGGCCCAGTATAGAGCTCTGCGGCACACCAGTTGAGACACTTTTGGTGTCTGATAGCACCCAACTGATTTTAACTCATGTTCTGCCTGTGAGATACCTGCTGAACCAGGAGACAGTGTCTGGGGAGAGGCCATGAAAGTGGAGTTGTGCAAGCTGGAGGGAGATGTTAACCAGATCGAAGGCTTTAGTTAGAGCAATATAAATGGAGCCCACAAGGTGGCAGTTCAGGGACTTCATGTAAAAAGTTTGTGCGTTCGATTAAGGCAGTGTTGGTACTGTGAAGTTTTTATTTACTTTATTTTATTTGAAAATCTGAAAATAATCTTTGAGTCACAGAATCTTTTACAAAGGTTCCTCGTCCAGGTTACATGAGGGCAGTGGATTAACACACATCAGGGTAAGAAACAGGGAGGGCATTGTACATAGAACATTTCACAGGATGTACCTCTAACATGGTACACGTTATAAAGCCAGCCAGAGGCTGGCCATGGTTGAGAAGCACAGCAATCAATAACCGAGCATACATTGAGGTACAACTGATGACAGCAGTCCTAGAGGGCCATTGTTATACAAGTAGGTAGTACTGTTGTAAGCAATAGTCCAAAACAGGGATAAAGAGCAAGAAGTATCCATCCACGTTTAGTCAAAACATCTTCAGGCTGAGTGTTCGATCAGGTAGCACTTAAGGGCCGCTTTGAAAGGGCCAATGGTAGCAAGGTGGTTGATAGAGGTTGGGAGTTTCCGAAACCTGTGCTGCTGTTGGCATTTTACTATCATAATACATAGTTCCCTAGCTGTTATTCTATTTATATTGCACTGGACCCTTTATTCTTCCCTGGGCAGGGTTTCCACCTTTTCTAAGCGTTCCTACATACCTCTCAACCTCTTGCCTCATGAATCAGGGACAAGGCTTAAAAAAATCAGGGACAATGACCTCAAATCAGGGACACATCTTAAAAGTTGGTACTATTCACTCAGAAAGGTGATAAAATATAGGGATTTGTGTTAAGATGCATTTTCCGAAGAAGAACAAGTCTGTAACTTTAATGTTTGATATTATTTTGCACTTTTAATCCCCACTGTTCTGTCACAAAAGTACAAATTTTAGGAGGGACAGAGGAAAATTTTGAGGCCAAATCAGGGACATCCCTGAAAATCAGGGACAGTTGAGAGGTATGCGGGTTCCTATATTATAGGATTCTTCCCTGACAAACTGCTCAGGTCCAATGCCTCCACCTGTTTGTCTGCTACAGTACATTACTGATCTCTTCTACTCCAGTTAAGATCTAAGGATGGATATCCTTCTGCTTCAAGAGTCTACAGTAGATGCTCCACCAGAGTTGGTCAAATGTACTTCTCCTGCTCAGTCCCCAGATTCTGGAATTGACTTCCTTATCAGACACGATGGTCTGATTCCCACTGAAAATTTAAATCATTGTTGCCTTGCCAATGCTTAGCTTAAAGGGGAACAGTCAGCACAATCAGCCCCCACACTCAAATGTGGGGCTGGTCCCTCTGAGCACTTTGTATACAAAAACGTTTTGGTTTACTTACTGTTTAATGTAGTCTAGTAGATTGTATCAGACTTATTTTGCTTAGTTCTAGGCTGTCATCTTCTGTTACAACAAATCCCACAATCCCCTGCAGCTGACATCAGAAACGTAGGCAGCAGTGGGAGATTCAATATCCTGCAGTGCATCTTAGAGTTTATATAAGTTCTCATCTTTTATTTGTTGGTCCTGCTGTCCTCCCTGGGCTAAGTGCAGTCATAGAGGACTGTATGTAACCCCCGGACAAAGGCAGAACTGGAAAACATCTGCTCAGAGTTTATAAAAGCTTTAACATGCACTGCAGGCTACTGAATCACCTACTGCTGCAGTACTGCTCTGATGTCAGCTCCAGGGGATTCTGGGATTTGCAGGAACAGAAGATGTCAGCCTAGCACAATTAGCCTGATGCAACCTACTGTACTACAGTAAACAATAAGTGAAACAAAACATTGTAGCACAACAAAAGTGCACATTGGGACCAGCCCCACACTTGAGTATGGGGACCTATTGTGCTGTTTCCCTTTAACCAACCTGAACCTGCTCTTAATTTCTGCCTTCTTCCCTAAAACAGGCATTCCTTAATCTGGTTGCCCTATAGGCCTCCAGCTAAGAGGGGCTGTGCCCTGTACTAAAAAGGAATGCACATGCCAGCCCAGTGGCATGGAGAGCTGAGGCGCGGCCACCTTACCTCCTGCTGTGCCAGTGACCCGGCTTCAAGACTGGACCGGGGTCCCCTGGGCCTGGCCGGGGGAGAGAGGATTGAGGGAGGATCGAGCATCTTTATGATAGGTCTCCTCCCTTGTGGTTGGGGGAGGGGAACTGCATGTGTTGCAGCTTGCCTACCAGTTAGAGTAGATATAGGTTGTAGCATCGTGAGACTGTAAGGGAGGGGGACCTCCTGCAGGATGCCAGGGGCATCTCTGTGAAGATGGTGCAGGCACAGTGCATCACTGGATGTGCGTGAGCACCATGGGAGAAAATCTAAACAAAAAACATCTGACAGCAGCTCGGTGACGGCCTGGTCTCAGACTGGGCACCTCCAGCCATAGCATGCTTCTTAGCTATCCCTGATTATGAGGAACACCCCTAATTTTACCCCTCGCAGTTACTCTGTCCCTCATCTGTCCCTCATACTAAAGGTGCTGCCTACTCAGAGAAGGGGCAGTAAATTCAGACTTTAAAGCAAAAATTCATAATATTCAAAGTTGCTAAATCAAAAGAAATATTGTGCAAGTAAACACAATGTTTTTTTACAGTAATCCGAGCCTGTATCTCCATATTTGAGGATATGTCCCTCATTATGAGGGTCAGTGTCCCTCATTACATAGAAACATAGAAGCTGACGGCAGATAAGGACCGCAAGGCCCATCCAGTCTGCCCATTTCTTTTTCTACCTTATAAATGTGCCATCGGCCTTTGCTCTGTCAATGGCCTATCTATTCATACTCATCTGTATTGCTCCCTTATGCCTACCCCATGCCTATTTGAAGCCCTGCACTGTATTCATAGTTGCACTATCCTTTCCTTAAGGAGTGCCTCCATAATCTTGCCCACTACTGAGGTAAAACTGACTGGTCTGTAGTTCCTTGCCTCCTCCCTGCTACCACTCTTACGGAGCGGGATCACATGAGCCCTTCTCCAGTCTTCTGGAACCTCTCCTGTGCTCAGAGACTCAATAAACAGTTCTGATAATGGCTCTGCTAGTTCCACCCATAGCTCCTTTAGTACCCTGGGATGTATGCTATCCAGCCCCACTGCCTTGTCCATCCTGAGCTTATCGAGCTCTTGTAGGACACTTTCTTTTGTGAAGGGACTAGTGCTCACCTTGCTACCTCTTGTGTCCATGGTGCTGAGCTGTGGGCCCTGCCCTACCTTCTCTTCAGTAAATACTGAGCAGAAGTATCTATTTAGGATAGATGCTTTTACATGTTGGTCCTCCTCACACGCCCCCTTATCTCCTTGGATTTTAGCAATACCCCCTCTGGAATTTCTCCTTTCACTAATGTATCTATAGAAAGTCTTGTCACCTTCTTTTGCTGTTTATGCTAGTGTTTCCTCAGCTTGGGCCTTTGCCTGCCTTACTGCTTTCCCTGCTTTCCTTAGAAAAGTTTGGTATGCCTCCCTATCTTCATCCTGCTGTGTTCCCTTATATTTCCTGAAGGCCAGCCTTTTGGCTCTGACCTTTTCTGTTACTGTTTTTGAGAACCAAAGTGTTTTTCTCCTTCTTTTGCACTTCCTTTTCTCTATAACACAATGGGATGTTGCTTTAGGTTTTGCATCCTTAATGCTTGCCCACTTTGCCTGTACCCCCTCACCTGTATTTCTTTTTGCCAGGGCCAGCTTAACTCTGTTGGCCATGTTATCAAAGTCAGCTCCTCTGAAGTCTCATATTTTTGCCGTGGAATGGGATGATTTAGTTGTAGTGGCCAAATTGAACCATACCATGTGATGGTCACTGGCCCCCAGGTGACCTTCTACCTGGAGATATGTGATCCTTTCTCTGTTAGACAGTACTAGATCTAGGATAGCCCTGTCTCTTGTGGGTCGTTGTACCAGTTGTTTGAGGCCCTCCCCCTGCAGGGAATCCACCATGTGTCTAGTTCTGGCAGATGTTCCTGCTGGTATTGACCAATCTGTATCTGGCATGTTGAAGTCTCCCATTATCAGAACTTCCCCTTTCACTGTCATGTTTTGTATATCTTCTAACAGTAATGTGTCTATGTCCTCCCCTGGTCTGGGGGCCTGTAGACAACCCCAGTTCTTATGGCTGTCCCATTTCTGTTTCCAGGGTGACCCACAGTTCTTCTGGCTCCTTATGTGTATTCTGAATTTCTGTAGCTTTGATATTTTCATTGACATACAGGGCCACTCCACCCCTTTTTGCACCTCGTCTCTTCTGAAAAGTACTACCGGGTACTGAAGTCTCCCAAGTGTGGCTACTGGTAAACCACGCCTCACTAATTGCTACTATGTCCAGTTTAGCTCTGTCATTATTGCCTGCAGGTCTGGGATCTTGTTTCCCAGACTGCGAGCATTTGTGTACATGATTTTCCATTGGCCAGATTTCAGTGTGTTAGTTGTTGGGTGAGGTCTAGCGTTTCCCCTGTGCATCGTATGGGGAGACGGACCTTTTTCCTTACCTGGTGATGCAAATGAACTGCAAACATGTTGAACTCCTGTTTGACCACTAGCTGAGGGTGGGGTGGGGTGTTCTTCCCATTCGACGTATGGGGTGCTGCACCCCTCTCCCCATTTGCTAGTTTAAATATTCTGCAAAGACGTCAAACTTCTGCCTCAATGCACTGACTCCCGCCTTAGTCAGATGCAGTCCATCAAATTTAAAGAACTTTCGCTCCCAAGACTGTTGCCAGTTCCCTACAAATTTGTGTCCTTTTTCCTGGCACCAGCCCTTGAGCCACATGTTTAGTTCCCCTATCTCCCCTTTTCTGAATTTCCGTCCATCTGCCCCCCTCTCCCAGACTGGCAGGATCTCAGACAAGGAGATGCCGGACGAAATGGATGATGGTTTGTCACCCAGCCTGGTCAGGTGTTCCTTGGCCTCCACACCTGACCGGCTGGTGAGATCATTAGTCCCTGTGTGTGCCAGGATGTCAATATTTTCTCCTGCTTCCTGAACAATTTTAGCAATGCGGTCAGTGTCTCTCCACGCTGATGTACCTGGGAGACATCTGACCATTACCTCTGGCTGGAGATAGGTATCAACTCCCCGAATCATGGATTCTCCTATGATCAGACATTTTTTGGATTTCCTTTCTGCTTCTCCATAGTCCTGAATTTTCTGCATTGTATCTAATTTTATTTATGTTGCCGTTATATTTGCTAGTTGTATTATGTACTTCATGTAATCTGAGTCACTTCAATAAAACAAGATTCATGACCTGCAAGTGCTACTTGCAGAAGGGAGAGTAGACATTGCAGCAATAATGGAGACTTGGGCCACACCAACCACGACTGGTACCTTGCAGTTCTGAGATATAGGCTATGCAGGAGGGACAGAGCAGTAGGCAGGGGAGAAGGGGTGGCGTTGTTCATTAGGGAGGGAATAACAAGCACAAGAGATGAATCAAAAGAGGGAAAGGCAGAAGAGATGTGGGTCCAACTACAGACCAGCAAGGGGAGAAAGGTGAGGATGGGATGGTTTACAGACCACCCAGTCCGAGTTAAGAAATGGACAAGGACTTGAGCTCGTAAAATTCTGAAGGCAGCAGGGAAGGGGGAAGTGGTGATAGAGGGGGACTTCAACCTGCCTAGGGTGGACTGAAGTGTGCCATCTATGACACGTGATAGTCATCATAAATTACTGGAAGCATTTCAGAGTGGGTTTCTGACCCAGGGAGTCACAGAACACACCCGGGAAGAGGCAATCCTTGATCTAGTGCTCACGAACAGTGAGCATGTACAGGATATAACAGTCAAGGAGCCTGTGGGCGGAAGTTTATTTATTTAACTTTGTTGACCGGGTGAGTGCACTGGTAACGAGTGCCTTTTTCAGGTACGACCCGGGTGCAATAGCACAGAAAATTACTGAAAAGTATTAATGTTGGATACCTACTACCGAGGTGTATAAATATGGACAGGGATTTACACGTGATACAGTAGCTGACATGGAAGGTGTTATGGCATACATACAGTAGTGACACCATCACTCGGTTTGGTTCCAGCTGGACATGGGCAGGGGAAGTGTCCCCACAAAGATCAAAATGCTGGACTTCAAAAGAGCGGACTTTAAGAGAATGGGTGAGGTACTGAAAAAGCACCTAGCAAAAATCACAACTATGAAGGTGGACCAAAAATGGACTATTATTGAGGAAGGATTAGAGGCTGCAATGGAGGAATGTGCTAGGTACAGAAGGGAGAACTGAGCAAGCAATGCACCAAGCTGGTTAAGCCCTAAGATAGCCCAGGCAGTGAGGGAAAAGTGGTTGGCCAATAAGAAGTTCAGGAAGACCAAGAGAGAGGAGGACAGAGAATTATACAGTACCTAGGACTGGCGAGGGAGGCAGGAAGGGCAGTTTGAAGAGCAAAGGCACAAAAAGAATTGCAGTTAGCGGAGGGCATTAAGATGGGGGAGGAGTCTTTCTTTCGCTACATAAGCGGGAAAAAGAGACAAAAAAGAAGGAATAGTTGGACTGTGAAGCGGAGGGTGGGTGGAAGAGAATAAGGAAAAGGCAGATTTAATGAATGAATACTTCTGTCTTCACGAAGGAAAAAGAAGGACTAGTACCGGGAGGGGGGAAAAGGAGTCCAGAAGGGGGGGGAGACATATGGGGCAATTGATGGAGAAAAAGTGAAAAAAGGGCTGAGCTTTGAAAACAGACAAAATCACCAGGCCTGGATGGAATACATCCCAGGGTGCTGAAGGAGCTAGCAAGGGAGCGTGTGCAGTCACTGGCAGATCGGTACATTTGTTCACTGGACTCGGGCGTGGTGCCACGGGACTGGAGAATGGCACATGCGGTGCCCCTCCACAAGAGCAGTCCCACGGTTGATCCAGGGAACTACAGGCAAGTCAGTCTCACTTCAATAGTGTGCAAAATTATGGAGACAATACTGAAGGAAAGATTGAGAGCACCTAGAGGGACATGGCCTCCAGTATGCAAGGCAACATGGATTTATGGGTGGGGGGGTGCCTTGTCAAATGAATCGGATCTACTTCTTTGACTGGGTCACCAAAACAGTGGAGGGGGCCAGGCAGTGGAAACATAGAAACAGAAAAACACAGAAACATAGAAATTGTCGGCAGATAAGGGCTGCTAGGCCCATCCAGTCTGCCCGTAAGCCCTACATTTGTATGTGGCCTATGACCCTACCTGGTCAATGACTTTTCACCACTTCTTCCCACCTCTAAGGTTCCCTTATGCCTGTTCCAGGCATGTTTAAATCCCTCCACTGTCCTCGCTCCCACCACCTCCTCTGGCAGGCTATTCCATGTGTCCACCACCCTCTCCAAGAAGAAAAACTTCCTCACATTTGCCCTCAACCTGCCATCTTCCAATTTCATATCATGCCCCCTCATTCTTGTACTCCTCCTATATTGAAAGATGTCTCCCCTCTGCACCTTGTTTATACCCTTAAGGTACTTGAATATTTCTATCATGTCCCCCAGATCCTTCCTCTCCTCCAGCGAGTACATATTGAGGTCCTTTAATTTCTCCTCATATGTTTTCTGGTGCAATCCCTGTACCATCTTTGTCACCCTTCTCTGGACTGCCTCCACCCTGTCGATGTCCTTATAAAGATGCGGCCTCCAAAACTACACACAGCACTCCAGGTGAGGCCTCACCAGTGTTTTATACAATGGCATCACCACTTCCACCTTCTGCTAGTAATGCCTCTGCCTATGCACCCCAACATGCCACTGGCCCTCCCTGCCACCTTTGTACTCTGCTTTGACACCTTTAGGTTATCTGAAATGATAAACCCCAGGTCCCTTTCTTCCTTGGTGATTGTCAGCAGCCCCCCCCCCCATCCTGTAGTTCTCCCCAGGGTTCCTTCATCCTAGGTGCATTATTTTGCACTTCTTTGAATTGAACCTCAGTTGCCACACCTCAGACCATTTTCAAGCTTCCCCAGGTCCCTCATGATTTTCTCTACCCCATCTGGCGTATCCACCCTGTTGCCAGATCTTGGTGTCATCTGCAAATAGGCAGACCTTTCCCTCCAGCCCTTTTGCAATGTCACTAATTAAGGTATTAAACAAGACTGGCCCAAGCACCGATCCCTGAGGTACCCCGCTGGTCACCCACCTATCCCTGGATTGGATCCCATTTGCCACTGCCCTCTGCCTCCTATCTGTTAGCCAGTTTCTAACCCAGTTTACCACCTTACCCACACTACCCATCTTGTTAACCAGCCTTTTATGTGAGACAGTGTCGAAGGCCTTGCTGAAATCTAGGTAGGCGATGTCCACTGCCCCGCCCTGATTTACTTCCTTCGTCACCCAGTCAAAAACATCTATCAAATTCGTTTGACACAACCTTCCTGCTGTGAATCCATGCTGTCTTGGATCCTGTGCACCAATGGATTCCAAGTGTGCCACTGTTCTTTCTTTAAGCAGTGCCTCCATGATTGTCCCCACTACTGAGGTGAGACTGACTGGCCTGTAGTTCCCCGCCTCCTCTTTATTACCACTTTTGTGTAGAGGGACTACATGTGCCCTCTTCCAGTCCTCCAGAACCACTGCTGTGCTGAGTGACTCGGTGAACATGGCTGCCAGAGGTGCTGCTAGCTCCCTTTGCAGCTCCCTTAACATTGTCAGCTGTATGCCATCTGCTCACATTGCTTTGTCCACCTTTAGTTTTGTGAGCTCCTCCTGGATTCTCTCCTCTGTCACTGGACCTGTGTTTACCTCCCCCCACCACCTTCGTGTCTGTTACCCAGCTGTGATCCCTGACCCTCCCCCTCTTCAGTGAACACTGAAAAGAGGTATTTGTTCAGTATTTCTGCCTTTTCCAGGTCTCCCTCCTTATACTCCCCTGTATCCCCTCTGAGCCTAACAATCCCCCCCCCCCAGTTTTCCTTCTCTCACTGATGTACCTAAAGAATGTCTTGTCCTCTTTCTTCACCGGCTGCACTAATCTTTCCTCAGTCTAAGCCTTTGCACTCCTTCCACCTTCCCCCATTCTTCAGGCACCTCCCGCCTTCCCGCCTTTGAGTCTCCTTATATTTCTGACACCTGCCTTTTGGCCCTTACCTGTCTGCCACCTCTACCTGGATTTTAGCAAGGCCTTTGACTCTATTCCACATAGGAGGTTGATCAGGAAACTGACGGACCTCAGAGTAGGAGAAAAGTTGGTTAAGTGGGTGAAAAACTCGTTAGGGAACAGGTCACAAAAAATGATAGGAGGAGAGTTGTCTGGTACCAGGGAGGTCACAAGTGGTGTCCCACAGGCCTCAGTGCTGAGGCCGGTGTTGTTCAACGTGTTCATTAATGACATTGGAGACAGCATTCAGGAAAATGTGCCCGTTCACAGACGACACCAAGCTCTGTGGGAGGGTGGACACAGCAGAGGGAATACAGGAGCTTAAGGAGGACCTAAGAGGACTTGATAGGTGGTCTGGGATCTGGCAGCTGGTCTTCAATGCCAAAAAGTGCAAGGTCATGCACATTGGAACCAGAAACCCCAGGACAGAGTACTACCTGGGAGGGGTCTGGGTATCTTCCACAATGGAGGAGAAAGATCTAGGAGTGATGATATCTACCTACCTAAAGCACTCTGCACAATGTAGGAAGGCAGTGGCAAGAGCAAACAGGATGTTTGGGTGCATAGCCAGGGTGGCCAGCAGTAGGAGACATGAGGTGATTCTGTCCTTGTATAGGTCACTGGTGAGGCAGCATCTGGAGTATATGATGCAGTTCTGGCGCCCTCACTTCAAAAAGGATATCAGCCTGATAGAGATGGTCCAAAGGAGGGCTACAAAGATGATTGTGGGGCAGCAAGGTAGATCACACTAAGAAAGACTGGGGACCCTGAACATGTACTCCCTGGAGGACAGAAAGGAGAGGGGGAGATGTGATTGAGACCTTCAAGTACTATACTTGAAAGGGATCAATAAGGTGAAGAAGGAGTGTCTCTTCAGACTGAGCGGCAACATAATTACGGTGGGGGTTAAGAGGGAGGTCAGGCGATATTTCTTCACAAAAAGGGTGGTGACCAAGTGGAATGTGCTACCAAAAGGGGTGATCTCAGCGAGGACAGTGGTTAGGTTCAAGAGGGGCTGGGATAGATACAGGGGGAGGATAAGGATCATGGGAGGAGAAAGGTTAGTGGATGGAAATGTTGGGGAAGGGCTGGGGGAGTGGGGACAACAGCCTGAGCTGTAAACCCTGTGCATTGAGCAGACTAGATAGACCAGAAGGCCTAATTCTGCTGGCTACTTCATATGTTTGTATGTCTGTATAAGTCATATCAGGGTGGCTGAGTTGGTAACACATCTGCCTGTGGGTCAAAAGATTGTGGGTTCGTGTCCCGTACCTGGATTGGGCTCATACCATAAATGCTGCCACCCAAGTACAGTACTAGAGGGGATGCTGTACTGTTGGGGTGTGTCATCCTTTGGATGAGAAATTAAACCTAAGATCCTTTTGCCTATCTCTGGTGCTGCCCTGGTGGGTGTCCAGATGGAAGTAAAAAAACCCAAGGCACTTTTCACAAGAGATGGGGATTTTACCTGTGAATATCTCATAAAAATCACTTCATTGTGCAAGGCTGTGTGTGGATGTCACTGCATGTTTACAGTCACATCACTACCAGTCTCTCATTGCTTGCAAAGAGCTTTGAGATACAACGTGTATAAAAAATGCTATATAAAGGCTAATTCTTCTTCTTCCTGAAAACAGGCATTCATTGCCTAGTGTACTTATCTGGTTACCAAAAACAAAATAAATAAATAAAACTCATGTTTTCCCTATTCAATCCAACAAGAGCCATCAGCATGAAATAATCACGCACCGCGCTGGTGGGCATGCTCCCATCATCACATTTGCGCAGCCCACTAGTACCACAAACCACCGCATACGCTACAGTACACCCCCATGGAGGAAGTGCAGAATGCAGGAATCCTTGCTTTCCTTGGCTTTCCACAGGGGTTTCTGTGGGAGCAGTAGAGCAGCACCCCACCTCACTGAGACAGAGAGCTTTGCCGATGGCAGCACTTCTGAAGACTGGCCAGGGAAAAAAGTCCAGTGCAAAAAGGGCAAAGACATGTACCTTGGGTGCAGGAACTTGGATACGGAGTACAGAAAGGGGGTGGCATTGGCAGTTACCAAACAGGAAAAGGACCTGGGGGTGATTATAATGGGTGACCTCTAAGTGCCATGGCAAGGCAGTGCAACAAAACAGTAGGGAGAGACAGCAGGATGTTTGGGGTGTATTGGGAGGGGTATCACCAGCAGAAGAAGGGAAGTGCTGTTGTCACTTTACTGGTCTTTGGTGAGACCACACCTGGAGTGCTGTGTCCAGTTCTGGAGATCTCACCTTAGAAAGGACATAGACAGGGTTGAGGCCCTCTGAAGAAGGGCAAGAAAATGATGCAGAGCTGCACCAAATGTTCTATGAGGAGAGACTGAGGGATCTGAACATGTACACCCTGGAAGAAAGGAGGGAGAGGAGAGACATGATAGAGATCTTTAAGCACCTCATGGGGTGAGCAGGGTACAGGAAGGGAGCATTTTCCAGAAAAAAGAACTAGTGGGCATTATATAAAGCTACAGGAGGAAGTTTAGGAGGAATGGGAGGATGTATTTCTTCACTGTTAGTGTGGTAGATGCATGGAACAGTCTTCCAGGGGGTGTAGTGAGGCAAAAACAGTGACAGGCTTAAGCATGCATGTGACTGGTATAAAGGAAAACTGGTTTCAAAGCGTGGGGGGGGACGGGGACTGGAGACCATTTCAGGTCTGTGGTAGCAGAATAAGTAGGGAAAGAGCAGCAGATTAGGTGGGCCAAGTGGTCCTTATCTGCTATCTGCTGACGAATTTTATGTTTCTGTCTCCGGCCCGCTTGACCATAAGGCAGCAGGCTCACTCCTGAACCCAGGTCCTTCGCACAGTAGTGCAACACGCTACTTCTGGGCTGTGCCGGCCTGGTTCCTAAAAAGAGTTGTTAGGTGTACAACACATATTAATATAGAAAATAAAAATCATGTTGATTGTGCAGTATTCAGAAAGCACACAAAAGTAACCCATCTCATTCTCATAGGGGTCCTGCAGACAAAAAGCAGGTATGCGCACATTTATACACGACATTTGCAATTCAGATATCAATACATTTCAAACCAAAGGCCATGCTTGGGATTCTGGAGCACAGTATGCAGGACAGGCTACAATAAAGCAGTGCTGGCTTAGATTTTTGGGCCCTTATTGGGGTCAGTCATGGGTCCCCTAAAAAGCCTAGTATGGCCACATCATTTACTCTGTCCCATGTGAAACCTGTTTTGTTTTCTGGACACCCATGGTCAGCTGCATTAATAGGTTTCCATTCCACTATGGCCCTCTTTGTTCTGGGTGAGGAATGCAGAACTGGTGTACACTTGTGCAAGCAGACATTGTACTGTAAATTTCTGGAGACTCCACAGTTTGGACTCTGCCTGTCCCATGACAGCAAGTCTTGTGTACATAGTGCTGTTGGCAACATAGAAACATATATTTTGTCTGCAGAAAAGGACTGAAAGACCCATCCAGTCTGCCTTAACCGAACCTTCCCTATGCATTGGCAGGGGTCTCTATGGGTACCCCAGCTTTCCCCACCCTCTCTGGGTGATTCTTTAAGCCTGCCCAACACATGCTTGAAATCAAGTCACTCTATCTGCCTTCACCATCTCCCCAAGCTACCCGTTTCATCTATCCACTGCTCTTTCCATAAAGAAATGCATCCTCACCTCCCTCTTGAAACCTGTCCCCACTAACTTCATTGTATTCCCCCTTTTAACTATCCCAAACCATATTAGCTCCCCCCTCAGACAATATATTGCAGGGTGCTGAAACGTGGGCACCTTGAGCCCTTCAAACTGCACCTGAGTAATATAGACTGGTCATTACTGGACACTACTAAAGATATCAGACTAGCCATGGACCATCTCATTAAACATTTCAATACTGCCAGTGACATACATGCGCCCTACAAAAAGATGAACGTTCATGGCACCTCGAACTCCTGGATAACCCCTTAGCTTATCTCTAGGATGAAACACAGGGATCACCTCTGGCACTATGCTAGAGAAATGGGCAGACAGGCAGACATGAAGGAATATAAAAAAGTCAGGAATTAATGCACAAGGGCAGTCCACCATGTGAAAGCCAAATTCCACCAGGAAACACTTACAAATTCCTGGGGGGACAGTAAGAATTTCTGGAACAGCATTAAAGATGTCACTGGCAAAGTGTCAAAAATCTCACCCTCCGTGCTAAACACTGATGGTACCCCTACTTTGGATCTACTTACCATAGCAAACACTTTCAACAACACTCTCACGGACCTGAGCAGCGTCCTCCCCCAGATTTTTCTGAAGATTCCACCCCTCCCCCTACACACAGTACTAAGAAGAGGACAATAATTTCTCCTCCTTTTACTTTCGGAAGGTCTCTTTGTTAACAGACAAGAAATACCTGTGCAAAGTGCTTGGGAAGTCTAGATTCAGTGGAGATTCACTGGATCTTAAAATTGTTGCCTTCACACTAGATGAGCTACTGAATCCCTTAACTAAGATTCTTAACCTTTCGCTGAAGCTGGCCCGATTCCCAAAAATATGGAAGTCTGCCCTAGTGACACCCATACACAAGAGCGGAGACTGGGCCCTACATGCAAATTATAGGCCCATATCTATACTCCTGCCGTTATCCAAGGCGCTCGAGTGCATAGTTGCAGACCAATTAATGGATTACCTTGTAAAATACTCAATCTAATGCCCGCAGCAACACAGATTCCAAAAAGGTCATAGCACCACAACAGCACTATTGGAATTCACTGGCTACATCCATCAATCTTTTGACAAAGGCAATTTAGTGGGAGCAGCCTTCATAGACCTTACAAAGGCCTTTGACACTGTTCCCCACACTCTTCTTCTTCAGCAACTAGCCTTCATAGGTCTCACCTCTGACACATTAGATTGGTTCAAGAGTTACCTGGATGGTCGATCCCAGCAGTTGAAAATTGCAAATGTTACCTCAATCAAACTGCCCGTCTGCTCAGGTGTTCTGCAGGGCGCCATTTTTAGGGCCTTTACTTTTCAGCATCTTCCCGAACAACCTACTGAAGGCCTGCCACCAACAGATGCTACTGTATGCAGACAATACTGTCATCTTTACTAGTAACCCTGACCCACAGCAACTGGAACATCAACTGCTGCATAGTTCTGTAGAAGCTGAGGACTGGTTCAATGCTCACAAACTGATCCTGAACTACAAAAAACTAAAGTTATGCTGTTCGGTGGCACCCGTAGCAAGCATAAATCTCAACCACTTACAATCCGAAACTGTATGGGAGTACCTCTGGAACAAATCCTACACTTTAAGTATTTGGGAGTATCCCTGGACAGCTCACTTTCTTATGCCCAGCACATTGACAATGTTGCCTGGGCTGTCAACATCAAGATTGGTCTGCTCCACAGACATAAACACTGCTCGACACCCGAAGACCTCAAAACTGCAATTATCATCTATGTCTTAACTACTGTTGACTATGGCCTGGTTATCTATGGTGCCACTACTACTTCTTTGCTCCGTAGAATATCCATTCTACTAAATAAGGTGTGCAGACTCCTCACCGGTGCTGCACGCCTCACCCACACATGCGACCTATATGCCCAGTCTGGGTGGCTTCAATTAAGCGGAAGGGTACAGTACCAAACATACCTGTTAGCTAAAAAAGTACTTCTCAGCCTTTTGTCCCCTGGAACTGCGAACCTTGTTAGCCCTCACTCCAGCTCCCAGCACACTCAAAGCCCAGCCCATCAATCTCTGAAAATTCCTAGGTGCAGATCATCTGAAGGGCAGTGGTCATTCACTTACAGAGCCCCACTCGGGTTCAGTGCACTTCCCAATGAAATCCTATCCATACCAAGATTAGGTCCTTTCAAGCACAGGCTCCGTCAGCATCTTACGACAAATAGTTCCTGTGACTGCTTCACCTAATGATACTACCACCTGTGCGCACTCCAGTTCCCTCTTTTCCACCCCAAAGCTTTACTTTTCCAACCCTTGCTATATCCTCCTACCCTCTCCCCACTCTCCCACCCCCACCACCTCCCCTCCTACCCACCTACTACCCGCACCCGCTACTCTTTCTGCTCCTACTGACAAGGCCTTCTGGCTGCTTACCACTTTTCTTCTCTCTCTATTACCCCCCACCCGCTCTTTCTTCCACTACTAAAGTCATTAATTCTAGATAATTAAAGTAGGTACTTTACTGTTTTTTAAACTTAGTCTTTGTATTACCGCCCCTGTATGTTTGTTCACCCCTCCCCACTGACATGGAAAATTTGTACTGTAAATGAGCGCTTTGCACTCAAAGGTATTGTTATCAGAGATTGAATAAATAAAGAAATAAAAATAAAACACTCCACCCTGTTTATTTCACTGAGGCATTTAAAGGTTTCAGTCATGTCCTCCTACCTCTCCTGTTCTCTAAGGAGTACATATTGGTACCTCTTCACTAACGCGGGTGGGAGTATGCATGAAAGTCACGTATCCCCCCCCAAGCAGCTCCGCACCCTCAGGAGATCCACATGTTGGCTGTATTCCCGAAAACCGGCCAATGCAGTGCACCCATCTGCAGCCCCGCCCCCCTGGCATGCAGGTTCTCATGGGCAGTCAGATGCGGAACTGTGGACCTGGGCAGGCGGCCAGTCAGCTGCCCTACCCAGGTCCCTCGGTGGATCTCCTGCACCCATGGGGCACCATGTTGGTGGCCGGCACATATCGCACAGACAGTATGGGGTTCGGGTGTCTCCCAGAAGTCCACCCCCAGCCCACCCAGTGTGCCCCGATGGCAGGTGTGGCCTCAGTGGGTTCCATGACCCCTGCCATCCCCATGGCAGCATCCGAAGGGTGGGCATGTAACAGTTACGGCTGCCTTCAGAAGGCACAGCCATCGCCTCTGCCCAGTGCCCTCCATGCCTTCCTGAATATCATGGAGTGTGAACACACCATCACGCTGGCCTGCCCCCGCATGTAGCTGCACATTTGACCCGAGGGTTCAGGCACATGGGGGGGCACAGTGGCACCATAAATGCCGTGCAGGGGGTGCAGTGGGTGCCAGCAGGTGCGGACAGGTGCAGAGTGGGCTATGCACCAGGGTTATGTGGCACATAGCCACTGTGCACCGTTTGTGATTGAATAGCCCTTCAGCCTTTCTCCATAAGGATTTCCCTGCTGTCCCTGTATTAACTTGGTTGCCCTCTTCAGCAAATCCTCCGTCTTGTCGATGTCCTTTTTTCTCAGGAGGAGATGACATCATAAAGACTTTTCGAGTTTTGCTCTCGAAGTCTATGGTGTTATCTCACCCCTCAATGGAAACACTTACTGTGTATGTCTGCCCATACGTTATTCTCTGTATATGTAAGGTTTGCCTCTCACCTATATTACTTATATGAAAACTGACCCAGTTCACTTCTTGATAATTCAGATCAATAAAAAAATTGTTATAGCTTTAAATACTTAAAGAGATGCACTGGTTCTGGCTATGGTCAGTCATGAGCAGGGTCCCCCAAGGGTTGCAGGGTTTGCTGGCAGTATAGCCTAGAAGTTAGATTAACAAACTGTGATGAGCTTGGTACATCCAGCAGACAGACCTGGGTTTGATTCCCACAGGCTCCACTTGCATACTGTGTGACTCTGAGGAAGTCACAACCTCCCCAGTGCTCCCAGGTTGCCCTTGAAAACAGGCACTTGTGCCTAGTGGGCCTTAACCAGTTACCAAAGAATAAAATAAAAATAAATAAAAATCAAGCTACATTAGATACTGTTTTTTTTTTCCCTCAGATTCAGTACCTCACAGACTAGTCAGAGTGAGGCTTGAAACAGTCTAAATGATTGCCTGAGACGCAGAAGATCATTTGGACTGCTCCAAGCCTCATTCTGAGCTATTTTGTGATCCCCTTAAAGGAAAAAAACTATTTAACTGGGGATTTATCCATCAGATGGTGGGGTTATTTAATTAAATAGTGTTTCCCTTTAAGACTTCATCTGTTCCTACAGCTTTTATGCTCTAAAGTCATAATCCTCTACTTGTGGCATCAGAGTCATTTCTGCAGCAACACTGTGATGTCATTAGCAGGAGATTATGACTTTATGACAAGTGTAAAACAGAATGGGTGTTTATTTACTTTAGTGGTTTGTTTGTTTATTTACTTATTTAAAGTTATAAGCCAAGAGAAGCACACTGAGCCGAGGCTCGTTTCCATGTGCGACCCAGGGGAAGGGGTGGAATGAGGGAGTACAAAAGTAAATGAGTAACAGTTGAATATGACATACAGGTGTTAAAACATTAAATAATGAAAACATAAGGTGCACTGAGATTGCAAATAGACTAAATTAGGAAAGAGAGATGTGCAAAAAGCAACACAAACAGGTGAGAGGAGGTTTAAGAAGCAATGCATGAGTTACAGGGAAGAAGAGGGACAGGAACAAGTGGGAGGGGGAGGTATGGGTGAGGGTAAGTTTTAGGCAGTGCAGGGAGGGAGACAGACTAAGGGAGCTTGGGAGAGAGTTCCAGAGTGAGGGTAAACAGTAAGAGAAGGCTGCCTGTCCTGAGCAAGAAGTAGGGTGGGGAAGGGAGAAGGTACAGGTGTCTCTGGAGCGAAGAGGGTAGGAAGAGAGGGATGAGGGAGATAGGAGGGAAGGGATCCTGGCCAGAATTTGGAGATGAGAGTGGTGGCATGATGCTGGCAGCATAGGTGAAGAGGGAAGGGAGAGGAAGAGAAGAGGGAGTAGTGGTGAATGTGAGGGGCGAGCATTTAAAGCAAAGTGGCACAAGGCATTAAAGAGGGAGTCCAGACAAGGAAGAGGCTGGGGCAGATCCAAAAACTACTACTGCTTAATCAAAGACTGGGAGGGTCATTTATGTGAGTAGTTCCCGGCAGACGATGGGGAGAGGGAGTCCTTATTTCTATACATGGCTCCAAGCTTGGGACGGACTTTAGAGTGTATGTGGTCTATGTGTTCTGCTTTAAAAGAAAACATTGTATATAAAATGTTTGATCAGAAAAGGCACACTGAGCTGCGAAAGCTCTATTCTAGGTGTGTGCTGGGGGTGGACTACATGACCTGTTCTATTGGCACTGACCAGTTGAATGTTAGCTAGGGCAATGGGGAAAATTAAGTGCTAAAATTTATTTACACAGGATAGCACAGCTGAGGCAGAATATCTTGTCTTCAGTGGGTTTCTGCATTTAACCCATTTTTATAATGTATTTACCCAGGAAAGCTCATCTGAGATGCATTATCTCATTTTCAGTGGGGTCCTGCTTTTTCTTACTTTTACAATTTTTTTTTTTTTAAAAGCAGAACACCACTTAAAACAAGATACAAGAGATGCAAGTCTCAAGTGGGGTACCTCAGGGCTCAGTCCTGGGGCCAGTCCTCTTTAATATCTTCATCAGTGACATTGCAGATGGACTGGGGGCCAGGTTTGTCTGTTTGCAGATGACACCAAGATCTGCAACAGAGTAGATGATACCGATGGGGTGGGCAGAATGAGAAAAGATCTGGATAAACTGGCAAAATGGTCGGAAGAGTGACAACTGGGATTTAATGCAAAGAAGTGCAAGATCATGCACATAGGGAAGAGAAACCCTGAAGCTACCTATAGGTTGGGAGGGGAGTTGCTGGCAATCACAAGAAAAGAAAGAGACTTGGGCATCATCATCACAGAGGACCTGAAATCATACAAATAGACCTCTAAAGCAGTAGGTAAGGCTAGAGGGATGTTGGGGTGTATTAGTAGGGGTATCACAAGTCATAAGAGGGTGGTAATAATCCCTCTTTACAAGACACTGGTTAGGCCCTCTCTGGAGTACTGCGTGCAGTACTGGAGGCTGCACCTGCACAAGGACATTAACAAAATGGAGGCAGTCCAGAGAAAGGTAACCAAAATGATGCAGGGACTGCATCAGAAAACATACGAGGATAGATTAATGGAGCTCAACATGTATACCCTAGAGCAAAGGAGGTAGAGAGGCGACATAATTGAAACATACAAACATCTTAAGGGCATTAACAAGTTGAAAGAACCTAACGTGTTAAGAAAAATAGCAGGACAAGAGAATATAATAAGCAAATGTAATAAAATATCTCTGGTTGCTACCTGACGTGGTCCTCGTGTACCTATATTATGACTACCGTGATTTACCTATTACCAAGCATGTACCACCAGTGAATGCCTGTAACACTGGTTGCTTTTTTAATCGAAGCGTTATATACTGTACTGTTTGTTTGCTGTGATGTATTGCCCTTTTGACGAGGTGCCTTTGTAAATGAGTGTATGACTCAAAGGTCTGTAAACCGATGATCTAATAAACAAATAAATAAAATAAATACAGCATGAGATTAGAGGGAGGCCAATTAAGGGGTAATGTGAGGAAGTTCCTTTTCACAGAAAGGGTGGTGAATGCATGGAACGGCCTAACTCAGGAAGTGGTGGATATGAATACAGTTCAGGGCTTCAAACAAGCATGGGACAGGCATACGGAAGAAATACAGATGAGTATGAATAGATACGCCATTGACAGAGTAAAGGCCCAAGGCACATTCATAAGGTGGAACAAATGGGAAGACTGGATGGGCCTTGCAGTCCTTATCCGCAGTCAGCTTCTATGTTTCTATGTTTCTATACATGTATTGCATCTCAACCGAACTATCCTGGGTAAATACACTGTAAAAATGAGTAAAAGCAAGACCTCGCTGAAAACAAGACAGTACATCTCAGCTGGGCTAACCTGGGTATATACAATGTAAAGAAATAAAGCCAAAAGAAATGACAGTGCTCCTTTGCTTATTCAAACTGTCTATCCACAGATAGTGTCTCTCTATCTGTTTACAGACTAGCTGTCTGTCTAGTTTCTTTCAAATGAGAAAGAGCAGCAGGACTAGAAGACACGTGACGAAGTTGGATAGGGGAAGTTTAAGGGGGATGTGAGGAAGTATTACGTTGCTGAAATAGTGGAGTATGCCAGGATTTAGCTACCAGTGGAAGTGATGAAGGTGAAAACAGCAGGAGACTTCAAGCATGCGTGGGATAGACATAGGGGAATACTGGTAAATAGGTAAGGAAGAGGGAGGGTCCGGAGACCAGTTGGGGTCTGTGAATACTGACCAGGCAAGGACCATCTGGGCAGACTGGGTGGGCCAAGGGGGTCCTTTTCTGCCAGCAAATTCTGCATTTCTATGTTTCTGTCTACTGATAGTGTCTGCCTGTCTATCTATCAGACAGTAGCTGTCTGTCTGCTGTCTTCTATCTGTCTGTCAAGCTATCTAGAGACAGTGTTTGTCTATCTATAGTATCTGTCTCTTGACACGCATGTTAAAAAAACTCTTGCAACCTGGTGCCCTTGCTTACTAGTAAATCAAATCCTGCTAGTTGACCTGCCCACATTCCGCTCTGCTTTGAACAACTACAACATTGCAGTCCCTCTGTTTTGCACTAACATGGGACAATGCTCCTTTAGTTATCATGCAACCTCAGAATGGAACTCTTGACCGCCCCATTAAACAATCCTCCACAGTGGCAGCCTTCGCTAAGCTTTTGAAAATTTATTGCTTTTCATTACTCCTCATCCTATGCCTTCCACTGCTTCCGCTAACTCCTCTCTCCCGTCTCCTCACTCACACTCACACATGCCCAAACAACATGGCACTTCTTTTATTATCTCTCCAGCTATCATACCTCTCTGTCTTCAGTTACTGCACTCAGCACTGCCTCCCCCATAGTACATTTCAGGTTTTTCCTATGTATACTGTATAGTGTCTCATTACAACCTGTGTCTGCTATTTTTTTCCCCTCCTTTTTTTATCGTATTTGTATAATTTCCAGCATTGGGAATCTGAACTGTGATGTATCTGAACCATGATGTATTACCTCCTGAGCCTGTGTCTCATCCATTGTGTACTACCTCCTGTGTCGATGTATAACCTTCTATGTCTGTGCTCTTTGTACCTGAGTCATGCCTGGAAAAGGCATTCATTGCCAGTGCATTCACCCAGTCATCAAAGTTAAATAAATAAATCCACAGACAGTGTATGTTTAACTATAGACAGTATCTGTATGTCGTTGTGCCTGCCTGTCTATAGAGAGTATTTGTCAGTCAGTCAGTCTGTCTGTCTGTCTATGGGTAGTATGTGACTCTCTGTCTGTCTGTCTATAAAGAGTATTTGTCAGTTGGTCTGTCTATCTATGGGCAGTATGTGTCTGTCTGTCTATAGAGAGTATTTGTCAGCCGGTCTGTCTGTCTATCTACGGGCAGTATGTGACTGTCTATCTATAGAGAGTATTTGTCAGCCGGTCTGTCTGTCTATCTACGGGCAGTATGTGACTGTCTATAGAGAGTATTTGTCAGTCAGTCTGTCTGTCTGTCTATCTATGGGCAGTATGTGACTCTGTGTCTGTCTGTCTATACAGAGTATTTGTCAGCCGGTCTGTCTGTCTATCTACGGGCAGTATGTGACTGTCTATCTATAGAGTATTTGTCAGTCGGTCTGTCTGTCTATCTACGGGCAGTATGTGACTGTCTATAGAGAGTATTTGTCAGTCAGTCTGTCTGTCTGTCTATCTATGGGCAGTATGTGACTCTGTGTCTGTCTGTCTATACAGAGTATTTGTCAGCCGGTCTGTCTGTCTATCTACGGGCAGTATGTGACTATCTATCTATAGAGAGTATTTGTCAGTTGGTCTGTCTGTCTATCTCCCTATGGGCAGTATGTGACTCTCTGTCTGTCTGTCTACATTGCACATACCTAGAATGAGTGAATGCAGTACTGGACTTTATTTCTGTGCAGCTCATTTGTAACAGTGTCATTAAAACCAAACCTTAATTGCACCTCCCTTAACCAGACCCTCTCCATGTGCACAGCCATTCCCTCTCTGTGACACCTGTTAAGTGGTAGCAGATTCCCCCGCAGACACTCCTCCTCTGACCTTGCTCTCTTGTCCAAGACAGGGACAATGGTGCTCATTAACACAAGCAATTGCTGGTGCCGGGAATTCTGTCACATAGCTTTGCATTTTCTTAATGGGGCTGGAGTACTTAACTGTCAGCCCAGTTCAAGAAAAAAAAGTGTTTTTTATTTAATGGCTATCAGCCCAGTCCAAGAACAAAAGTTTTCATTTAGAAACATAGAATCTGATGGCAGATAAGAACCAGTTGGCCCACTCAGTTTGCCTGTATATTTATTTCACTCTTTTCTCTCATTTTTGTTGTAGACCCCCTTGATTTACAGCGCTATCTCTTCTCCCCCTTTCCTTGCCCCTACAATTACAGAAACATAGAATCTGATGGCAGATAAGGACTGCTTGGTCCACACAGATATCAGCCCATTTACATAGAACCATAGAAGCTGTCAGCAGAAAAGGACCTCTAGGACAGTCTGGCTATATGCTGCTAAGATGTTTGTATCCTCTTGTACTACTATTGTTCCCACTCCTCTTCCCCCAGGATGTACTGTGAGATGAGCATTGTTGCTCAGTGTAACCTTCCCGGTGAAACCTTTCAATAAATAAATAAATAAATAAAGGCCCACCCAGTCTGCCCTTAAGTCCCTATCTACTGTGCCACCGTTGACTCTAAGTGATCTCCGCTGCCCCCCCCCCCCGCTCTGCTTCTAAGGTTCCCATGTGTCTATCTCATGCATGCTTGAAACCTGTTGCCATTTCAGTACCCACCACCTCTACTGGGAGGCTGTTACAGGCATCCACCACCCTTTCTGTGAAGAAATATTTCCTCACATCCCTTCTAAGTCTCCCTCCTTCCAGCTTCATATTGTGCCCCCTTGTCCTAGCACTGCATTTCCTGTGCAATGTACCTACCTCCCAAACATTATTTATATCCTTGAGGTACTTACATGTTTCTATCATGTCACCCCTTTCCCTCCTTTTCTCCAGTGAGTACATATTTAGTTTCCTGAGTCTTTCCTAGTAGTTTTCTGGTGCAGGCCATGCACCATTTTGGTTGCCCTTTTCTGTACCACCTCCACCCAATCTATGTTCTTCCTGAGATGGGGCCTCCAGAACTGGACACAGTGCTCCAGGTGTGGCCTCACCATAGATCTATACAGGGTAACACAACCTCCCTTCTTCTGCTGGTGATGCCTCTCCCTGTGCAACCCAGTATCCTACTAGCCTTCCCCACTGCCTTATCACACTGCTTTGCCACCTTTAGGTCATCAGATATGATGACCCCCAGATCCCTTTCCTGTTTTGTGGAGGTTAACACCTCCTCACCTAACTGAAACATTGCCCTTGTGTTTCTGTGCTCCATGTGTTTAATTTAAAAATTTTTGCCACGGAATCTCAGTTGCCAAACGCTTGAACAGTTTTCCAGCCTTTTAAGATCATCCTCCTTCCCCCCCCCCCCAGTATGCCCACTCTGTTGCAGATTTATGTGCCATCCTCAACAGGCAAACCTTTCCTTCTGGACCCTCTGCAATGTCGCAGTAAAGACATTGAAGAGGACTGGTCCCAGTACTGACCCCTGAGGTACCCTGCTGGTCACCCTACCTTCCTCCAGGTGAACTCCATTTACCACCACCCTCTGTGTCCTGTTACCTAGCCCACTTTGTACCCATTTTACTAGCTTTGGACCCTCACCCGGGCTGCTTAACTTATTGACCAGTCTTCTGTGTGGAACAATGTCAAAGGCCTTGCTGAAAACCAGGTAGGCCACAGCCACCACTCCTCCCTGGTTTACCTCCGTAGTAACCCAGTCAAAAAACTCTAACAGGTTTGTTTGACAAGATCTCCCCCTTGTGAACCCACATTGCTTCTGATCCTGCAATCCACTGGTTTCAAGGTATTCCCCAGTCCTTTCTTTAAGTATGGTTTCCATAATCTTGCCCAGCACCGAAGTCAGGCTTACAGGTCACTAGTTTCCTGTCTCCTCCCTATTTCAACCCTTGTGCAGTGGGACTACATCTGCCCTCCTCCATTCCCCTGGAACCTCCCCCTGTATTCAGTGATAGATTGAACAGGGCCACCAGAGGTGCAGACAATTCCTCTTTTAGTTCCTTTAGTATCCTGGGGTGGATTCCATCTGGCCCCATTGCCTTGTCTACTTTCAGCTTTGCTAGTTCCCCGAGGACACTCTACTCTGTAAGTGGGCTAGTGTCCACCTCCCTTCCCTTCACGCCCCTCTCCACTGTCTGTGGCCATCACCTACCCCTTCTTTCGTGAATACCGAACAAAAGTTCTTATTCAGTATGTCAGCTTTCTTCTGTTCCTCTTCCACACTTTAGCCCCCTCCCCTTTTATTCTTACTATCCCTGCCTTGCTTTTCTTCTTTTCGCTCATGGACCTAAAGAATGTTTTATCCCCTTTTTTGCTTGTTTAGCAATGTTTTCCTCCGTCTGTGCCTTAGCTCTCCTAACTACTTTCCCTGCCTCCCTTTGTTTCCTTTGGTGACTCTCCCTGTCTTCTTCCTTCTGTGTCGTCTTGCACCTTTTGAATGTCGGCTTCCTTTCCTTTACCTTCTTTGCTACTTCCCTGGAGTTTTTATTCAATAGCTATCAGTCCAATTCAAGAAAAAAAAGTTTTCGTTTAATTGCAATCAGCCAAGTTCAAGAAGAAAAAAGTTTATATTTTATGATTATGTACTAGCGCTACGGTTTTAGAATAGTACTATTTATAAATAAAAACTGATTGATTGAACCATAGCAGCCTCTTTCTTCCCTTGAAAAAAGTTCAAGAACATTTTTTTTATTTAATAACTATCAGCCCAGTTTTTTTAAAAAAAAGTTTTTATTCAATAGCTATCAGTCCAATTCAAGAAAAAAAGTTTTCGTTTAATTGCTATCAGCCCAGTTCAAGAAGAAAAAAGTTTATATTTAATAGCTATTGGCCTGGTTTAAGAAGACAAAAGTTTACATTTAACAACTATCAGCCCAGTTCAAGAAGAAAAAAGTTATTTATTTATTTAGTTTTTGATAACTAGGTAAGTACACAAGGCAATCAATGCCCATTTTGTGGAACAACTTTGAGAATACAAAGCACACAATATAAGTAGAACATAACAGCATAAAAAAATGTCGGTACAAATTCCAGTCCAGAAAATGCAGAACACACTCCACATAAAAAACATCCGTTAACATAATTGGTACAACCAGGGCTGCAGAACAAACTCCATTATCAGAACACAAAGCAGAGCCCCACGTATAAGACGACTAAAAGGCAGATAGATATGGCGGGTACAAGGGAGCAAGCAGGTACAGGCTACTTGAATGGCAGCGCTGGTAAAGCAGTTTACTGTTCAACAAAATATTTTATCAGATAGTTTTTTAGAAACACAGAAACTGATGACAGATAAGAGCCGCTGGACCCACCTGGTCTGCCATTTTTATTAACTTTGTTTCTGCTGCAGACCCTACTTGATCTATGGCACTGCCCCCCTCCATCCCTCACGATTCTCTTGTGCCTGTACCAGATATTTTTGACCTCCCCCACCATCAGTGTTTTCACCCCTACTACCTCTGCTGGAAGGTTGTTTCAGGAATCCACCACCCTTTCTGTGAAGAAATACTTCCTCACATCTCTCCTGAATCTATCTCCCTCCAGTTTCATAGCATGACCCTTTGCTCTAGAGCACCTCTTCTCTGAAAAATAGCCCCCACCTGTACATTGTTAACCTCTGTAAGGTATCTGAAGGTCTCTATTACATCTTGCAATCCCTCCTCTCCTCCAGGGTGCCCATATTGAGCTCTCTCTGTCCTCATGGGGTTTTTGGTGCACACTCTGCACGATTTTGGTAGCCCTCTTCTGGACTGCCTCCACTCTGTCTATGTCTATATCTTTCCTGGGATGTGGTCTCCAGAACTGGACACAGTACTGTAGGTGGGATCTTACCAGCGATCCCTACAGAGACAACACACCTCCCTGGTTTTGATGGCGATCCCCATCCCTATGTACCCCTGCATTCCACTACACCTCCTCACTGGATTGTCACACTTCCTGGCCCCCGGATATGACCTCCCCAGGTCTCTTTCCTGCTTGGTGGTCGTCAGTACCACTCCATCCATTTTGTACTCCAACCCTGGATTTCTGAGCCCTTATTTTGCACTTTTTTTGCATTGAAACCCAGTTGCCGTGCTCTTGACCACTTATTAGCAATAACGTATTTTGGGCAGATGCATCGATATACAGATTTTTCTTTTCATGTGATTTCATCCCGAACAGAGATCTGTAGTTTTGAAGTTTATAAAAGTTCCGCCTCTCTTACTGTGCTACTGTGGAAAATACAGCACAACAGTACGTTGCTGTGCCGTTAAATGCTATGAAAATCCCATCCTAATGATCCACGGTATAGATCTAGTTGACACAGTCACAGTTTAACCTCAACGGAAGAGATATTAATATTTTTCTAGTGTATGCCACCTTGTGCAAAAGTAGTAATAAAAGTTATTTTAAAAGTATCTGAGGGGATTCAGAATGTACACCTGATGACTCTTATATCAGAAATGTATTATTCTAAAGAAACTATATGATGGCATTGTTTTTTGCCAACTAACAAATACTGTGACTGGAAACTGTGTGTGTTCAAACAGAGTTAAGAACACTGCATAGATAAATACGTGGACATGAACCAAGGCTCTCACTCAACCTAAGGTGATCATTTTGAATAAGGTTCAGCATAGAACCTTTCGACTCACATAAGCGCTCCTGGGCTGGGTGAGAGCAGTTCTCTTAATTATTTAAAATCTATACAAAATGCTAAAGTAGACTCAAAAATGGTGAAAAAGGGCATTTTACCAGACAGGTGAGAAAGGATAATCTAATGTGGCAACAGAGCATTTTATCAGAAAGTGAGAAAGGATAATCTACAAATCTAGAAACAGAAATGTTGTCGGCAGAAAATGGCCCTGCTACATAGCAAATCTGACCAGCCCTACCTATCTAATGTGGATTTTGTAAAGTCCCTGCCCAGCCCTATCTATCTAATGTGGATTTTGTAAGGGCCCCGCCCAGCCCTACCTGTCTAATGTGGATTTTGTAAGGGCCCTGCCCAGCCCTACCTATCTAATGTGGATTATGTAAGGGCCCTGCCCAGCTCTACCTATTTAATAGGGATTTTGTAAGGGCCCTGCCTAGCCCTATCTATCTAATGTGGATTTTGTAAGGGCCCTGCCCAGCTCTACCTATTTAATGGGGATTTTGTAAGGGCCCTGCCCAGCCCTATCTATCTAATGTGGATTTTGTAAGGGCCCTTCCCAGCCCTACCTAATGTGGATTTTGTAATGACCCTAGTGGACTATCACTCTCCTTTCCTCCTTTTCTTTTCACAATGTCTTCACCAAACCCATATAACAATCATATGAAAATGCGAACAGTACTAGCAGAAAACTGCCTTATGGTTTATCTAGTCTGCTTGAGTTTGCAGAACCTCCAGTAACTACTGATGGAGCTGTCCCCTCCACTCTATCCATTCCTTTATTCCCTTCGATATCCCACCTTCTCCCCCCATGCAGTTTTCCTTTTTACCCCATCCCAATCTCTCTTGAAGCTGTCTACAGTCTTCAGAGACACAACTTCCTCTGGCAATTTGTTCCATTTTGCCACCACCCTCTCTGTGAAAAAGTGTCTCCTTATTTCTCTCTTGAATCTTCCCTTCACGAGCTTGAGGCATTGCCCCCTTGTGGTCCCAGTCCCACTAAGGTTGAAGAGACCATCAGAGTTCATTGTGTTGAAACCCCTAAGGTATTATTTAAAGGTGTCGGTCATGTCACCCCTTCAGAGAGTACACATTGGAGATCTCTGAGTCTCTCTTGTATGGTCTTCATTTTTGCCCCCAGATCATCTTGGTTGCCCTTCACTGCCCATCTCCAGCAGGTTAACATCTTTCTTTAGTTAAATGCTTCCATACTGCACACTGTACTCAAGATGTGGCTGAATCAGTGACTTATACAGTGGCAGAATGACCTCTGCTTTCCTCTTGTTTATCAAGGGTGTAGGCAGGCATACTCACTGTACACATGTGTGTACAGTTTTTTTGAGTACCTCCCCCAAACCATATGCCTTTTTGTTACCATTATCATTCCAGTCTGGAGCATTAGAATAAGTGTAGACCACTGAGTAGTGTCTGTATCTGATTAAACTTATATTGTTTATGACGTAGATCTATATACAGCCTGTTTAGAGATTAGATGGGTTATCTGGCAACAATCTGATTTTATATGGGGGGTAGGAGCTGGAGAGGATGTGTACCCTAAATGGTGGGGGGTAGCAGTTAGAGAGGATGTGTACATTTGTTAAAGGGGGGAGGGGCAGCGGTTGGAGAGTGTGTGTACAAAATGAAAATTTCTGGCTACATCCCTGTTGGTTATGCCCCTGGCTATACCCCCCCCAGCATCTAGTTTGCTTTGGCCACTACTTTCCTGCAGTGTGCTGAGTGCTTCAGGTCACTCATAATGATCATATCCAAGGCTTCTCCTCTTCTGACTTGATAACTTGCACACCTCCCAGTCAGTTTATGGTCTCTGAGTTCTTTGCCCCAAGTGCATTACTTTACATTTATGGGGGTTGAATCTCAGCTGCCAAATACCTGACCATCTCGCTAGTTTAGCCAGGACCTCCCTGATGTCCTGTCTCTCTCTTCTTTGTCCACTCTCTCACAGAGCTTTGTGTTGTCTGCAAACAGGCATATTGTGCCTTTTTCTCCATCTGCAATGTCACTGATGAAGACGTTGAATAACACTGGCCTGAGCATCGAGTCCTGTGGAACCTCCCACTAGGGACTAGTCTAGCTTTTGAGAATTCCCCAACCCCCTGATCACTACCTTCTTATTCCTATTCTGCAGCTAGTGTTTTACTCACCTAGCCAGTTTAACCCCTACCCTAGAGTCCTCAGATATCCTTTAGTAATTTCCTGTGGGGAACTGAGTTAAAGACCTTGCTGAACTCTAGATACAGGCTGTCCACTCCTTGGTCCTTGTTCCATGTCCTGGTTGCCCAGTCAAAGAAATCAGTTAGGTTGGTCTGACAGACTGCCCTGACATGAACCCATGCTGCCTATTGTCAGGGAGCCCATTGTCATCCAGAATGTTTACCAGCACTTCCTTCAGTATGGTTTCCATGAGCTTCCCAACTATCAAGGATTGACTTGCTCATGCAATGGTTTAGTCTCCCCCTCTCCCCACTGATTTCACACAGAATACCTCCCTTGGCAGCCTGTTCCACACTTCTACCACTCTTCTTTGAATAACTGTTTTCTGTTATTCCTCCTAAATCCCTCCGTCCCCACACAAACAGTATCACCAGCTTTATGGCCCTCCCCCTGGTGCTTGTGTTTCCACTCGGCATAAACTCTCCACAGCCTACTGTGTTAATCCCATGGAGGTATTTGTACATCCGCAAAGTGGAATGAAGGTAGAGGCACACAACATTTTCACTGTAGCGTCTAGTGTACAGCGTTGATTTAATTCATAAGGGCATTTTATTTCTAAAAGAAGTTACTTGAATCTAGGTAAAAGTTCAAAGAGTTGGGAGCAATGCCTGGTCTCCCAAAATGGCACCAAAGGCTACAGAAGATGTGTTATCAGAGCCTCGCTGCATTTTACATGACAATATCTGCTGATTAAAATATCCCTCGCATATAGAAAATTAAATTATTGTTTAATAAAGTAAGGAAAAACTACCATAGTAAATCTGCTAAATACACCCCTCCACCCCACCCTGTGCACCCACTGACATGTGACTGATGGGACACCTTTGCAAGTGAGCCATATTCAATGGCTTTACAATATAATGAAAACTGAAACTGAACCCTCTAACAGCTGGGTTCCAAATTTGCATTGCACCTATGTAGCTGAGCACACTCGTCTCCCAGCGGCATGCACCTATCTTTGCATATGGTGCCACCGAAAGGTGGTGCAACAGCGTGCCCAGCTTGCAGCAATTTCAGGCTGCACTCAGTAGTGACTGAGGGTAGACTTTGTGGGTTCCCTTGTCTAATTATAAATGGGCCCTGTGTGGTCCCTTGTCCTGACTGAGAATGGGCCACTGGTGTGTCCTCTTGTCCTAAATGACAATAGGCCCCTGGTGTGTGTTCCCATATTCTGATTGTGAATAGGCCCCCAGCATGTTCCCTTATTCTGATTGAGAATGGGCCCTCTATGTGTCCACTTACCCTAAGAATAGGTCCCTGTGTGTCCACTTGTCCTAATTGAGAATGGGCCTCTATGTGTCCACTTGCCCTGATTGGGAATGGGCCCCTGTGTGTCTACTTGTCTTGACTGAGAATGGGCCCCTATGTGTCCACTTGCGCTGTTTGAGAATGGGCCCCTGTGTGTCTACTTGCCCTGATTGAGAATGGGCCCGTATGTGTCTACTTGTCCTTTCATCCTTGTGCATCCCAAAGCATTACACTTGGTCTGCTGGTCAGTGTCATCCTGCCCAGGAGTATGAAAATCATGATCGTGTCCCCTTTAAACCTTTTTTCCTTATGAGAAACAGCCTTATTTCTGTGAGGCAGTCCTCATAGTCATCATTTCCAAACTTGACAACTGTTCCCTCTTCTCTGTACTTTCTCAATCATGTTGATATCTTTCCTCAGCTATGGGAACCAGAACAGCACATCATTGTCGAGAGGGGTCTGAAACAAAGAACTCTAGCAGGACAAGAACATCTCTAGACCCACTCATGAAGATTCTCTTGGTGATTTTTCCCAGTTTTTAATGCATGTATTTTCATGAAAGTGAGACTGCTACATTCCGACACAATTACTTTGTGGCATACATTAGTTCTGAAATTTGAGGGAAAGAAAAATCCTGCAATATATATATATTTTTTTTTTTATTTAGTTGTTTAACCAGGAGTAGCACACTAAGCAGAAAGCTTTTTTACAGGAGCAACCTGGTAGCACAGGGAAGTTAAGTGACTTGCTCAGGATCACACAGTATGTAAGTAGAAGCTGTGGGATTCAAACCCAGGTCTGGTCTGCTGGATGTCACCAGATCTGCAGCTCAGAGCCTTAAACAACTGCGCTATACTGCCTCCCAATAGCAGTAGCACTTAGCAGTGGCGCTGGAGGAGGTCCCATCTCACTTGCATGGGAGGGGCCCAACAACAGCTTTTAAGAGGACCACTGAATCCCACAATCCCCTGCACCACACAGAGCAATGGATCCAATCTAGCAGTGGGCTGGGCATCTGATTGGACACCTGCAGTTGATCCCTGTTTTGCCCGTGACATACTCCTTCACGCTAGTAGGGGGAGGGACCATGGATGGGCATTCGGGGCTGTAGATCCCACTCTGTTGCATATTCCAGGCCACCTTTTTGGATTGGGCCCAAGACACATTTGTACACTGCAGGACCCCATGGAAAATGAGATTTTATATCTCATATGTCCATTCCATAATTGTGTGATGTGACTTTTAAAAAAAATAAGTAAAACAAACGTGAGTTCAATAGATTCAACAATCCCAACGTGTAGTGTTTCTTTTGGGGCTTGTTCAGTAGGTTTACATCAGGGTGCAGTCTAAATAGGGAGGGGGCAGAATCACGGGCAGACTAGATGGATCTTGCGGTGCCCATCTGCTGACAAAATTCCGATGTTCTTATGTTCCTACCAGTCTGGGTAAAATATAAAAACCATGTGCAGGACTGCACTGAACCTGTAAGTTATTTTTCCCAATAGAAGCTGCTTTTAAGTACTTGTTCAGATTGTATTATTGTTCCATCCTTTAGTAAACTTAGTGAACATTTCTGTTTTACAATCTGGTGGCAGGTACGATTTTAGAACTGGGTGATGTACTTTATGTCATCAGCCACAGAGTTCTGTATTTCTGTAACAGTACATGGATGCATTGTGCCAACATTAGAAGAGCAGAACAGGGACATAAACTACATCATACAGCTCTAAAATATTTTTTACCAGCAGTGTGTAAATCAGAAACACCCACTGGAACAACCAAAACACCTAGGCCCTGTATAGCTCAATGTCCTAATTTGAATCAGTACTTAAAATTCAATTGGAATTAGGGAGTTATCCATAGAGATAAGCTCATATGCAGTGGTGTCCATTAGATTGTGCAAACATTTCAGGTCCCGTTAGTACAGTACATAAACGTCAGTACAATATAAAGGAAAAGAAAATATCACAATTATAATCAAACGCAACATATTACAAATAAAGATATAAAACAATATAAAAAACAGTTTCCACTTGAAAAATGACTTACAGATTCAGCGCAGTTCTCCTTTAACCTCCAGCCACACAAATCCGGGACAAAGCTCAAAAGAATCCAGAAGAAATGAAGAATTATCAGGGAAACAACTGACAAACAGTAATATCAGAAAAAGAGATGTGCAAGAACAAGTGGGCACAATTTGAAGATAGAAGGAGGACGGCTCAGGAGCAATGTGAGGAAGTATTTTTTCACAGAGAGGGTGGTGGACACATGGAACAACCTTCCTGAGGAGGTTGTGGGGTCTAAAACTGTGGGAGAATTCATGAATGCATGGGACAGACATAAGGCATTTTTTGTCGGGGTAGGAAGAAATAGGCTGTTGGTTAAATAGGATCTGCAGCTTATCCTGTAGGTAGGGAAATGGGCAGACTAGGTGGGCCAAGCGGTCCTTATCTGCCATCAAAGTCTATGTTTCTATATCACTTTAAGAAGCTGTGTACTACATACTGTTTAGTGTAGATAACTAGGGCTGGACTCTCAAAGCCAGGGAAAATCCCATAGCCGCAGGAAAGAGACTCAAAGCAAGTGGGTTGCCACTTGCAGAACCATAGTTTCTCCCACAACTACGTTATTCTCAAAAGTAGAGCCAGTTTACAACCGGGTGCATGACAGGGGATTGGCTGAGAAGGCTGGCTGCAAGGACTGCATGGTGGGAGGGAAACCAGGTGCCCATCATCCAGTCGGCCAAGTGGACAATTTTCCATTTTATCCTCGACACCCCACTCACATAGCAGCCGCATGCTCGTGAAGTCTTGGGAAGTATGCAAGGCAGTGTGTGGTCACCCATGCCACTTCCATGGGGAACCGCCAGGAGCAGCACAAATAGTGGTGCAGGCTGCGCCCTCCCACCGAGGGAGGAGAGCATCGGAACGGATGCCCTGTAACCCTCCCCACTGCTCTCCACTCCTGTGGTCCCGGGAGGCAGCGATTGTTTGTTTATTATTTATTGTTTTGATTACGTTGTAAGTGCATTGTGTCACAGGGCCCTTTTACGGGCATGGCCTGGGTGCATAAACAACAATAAGCACTCTTGTTACATTAATTCATTAGACAATTCCAGACATTAGTAAAAACAGTCACATTTAATATTAGAGAGCAAATATTGCATTAACTAATCCTTTATAAGTGGTGTAAGATCGCAACAGTCTATGGAACACAGGAAAGCTATTCCAGGTTTTAAAAGATTTGTCAAAAGATGTGTCCAGTCTGTGTTTTCTACATCAGAAGTAGCAAAGATTTCTCATTAGATGCTCTTAATTGCCTGCTTTTATTAAGCAATTGTAATAAATCCACCGAGGGGCTCCTTGAATCTGAAATTGTACAATTCTCTTCATACAACTCTATAAGTTAGTAGTTCTGCTACTTCAGTGTTTTTTCCCAGACATGAGTTCTTTTTTTCAGTAGGGGGATGAATGGAGACAGAAACCTTGGTCAGTGGGGCTGTTGATGGCCTGTTATTGCAATCCCACCTTCCAACCCTCCCCAACCCCGCCCCTATTGCTGGCTGGAAGGTGTGAATCTGCTGGCAGTTACAGGTATTGTTCTGGGACTCCTTCCTGCCCTATTTATAAGTTGGCTGTGTATATCCCAGTCAGGAGTGAAGGCTCCCTGTCTGCCAGGAACATCCACAAGAGGTTTGTATCCCACTGCCACCAGCTTGACATTCTGATATCTACCTCCTCTTGCTGTGTTTTTCCTGCCGGTCTAAACTGTAGCTACCTTTGCAGCAAACAAACTGGAAGAATTTTTTTTTTTTCAAAAAATGACCAAGGAGATAGTGACAGGACCATATTTCCAGTATCCATTGGGAAACCCTCTCAGTTACCCTGAGTATTATGGCTGGAACCCTGCCTTGTACAGTGACTCCTACTCTCACTGGGATGCTGCAGCAAGGGGCATTGCCCCCAAGGAGAGCAGCCCTCAAAGCTCAGGTATGGCATTTTCCCCTTTTCTTTTCTTTAATGGTACTTTAAAAAAAAATTGTGATTGCTTTAAAAAACATGTACTTTATTATTAGAAATGTACAGTGTTGGAGTATTAAAACCTTGATGCTGCAGCTCCAGAAACAAGGTGTTAGGAAATTATTTGAACATATTTAACCATCCTCCCATCTTTCTTTCCATGCCAGTAATGTATACTGATATGCTCTGACCAGTTTTGGATGAATGAATAAGCTAGTTTTTTGAGGTGCCCCAGATCTACATAGAGTGCCACTCTCCTCAGTAGCTACTGCTCATTCTGCTCACATTTCTAAGACTTTCCTTGACATCAGTTAATCCATTCTATGTTAGTCATCTGAAAGGCCTGGCATGGTGGTAAAAACATAGAAATACAGACAGTGATGGCAGAAAAAGACCCATGGTCCCTCCAGTTTGCCTGTTTAGCCCTGGGACCTACTGTCCAGCCAGGGTCCTAGCCCTCCCCAACCCCCCCCGGGCCATTCTCCTCCTGGTTTACTGAAACACAGTGATGGCAGAAAAAAGCGACCAGTAGAACAGCAATTGCTGAAGAGAAAGGGACTCTGAGTAATTACAAAGGCAAAAAAAATGTGATTATTAAATTAACAAAAAGGGCCAAAACTATCAGAATATTAGATAGATACAATAAGGAAACATGAGGGCATATGGAGGTGTAAAAAACAGTTCCCTTTTAAAGAAATGCCGGTTTTAAAGAGGGCCAGAAATGTGGGCATATTGGCAGCAGCTTGTGTTGTTCCGATTTCCTAAAATGATATCCACACCACAAAATAAGCCATATTTAACTACTGTAATAAAAGCTGATGTGGAGATGCATTATGGGACGGTTTCTTTTTATGGGAAACATTTTGCACAGTTCTCTTCCTGGAACCAGTAATTTGGAGGACTGTCGCTCTGTGGATTCAGAACTACAACAGTACAACAGCGCATGGTCATAGTTCTGGATCCACGCCATGACATAAGCCTTACCCCAGAGTCCTGGTTCTATGAAGAGAATGCCACAAAACGATGTCTGTAAAAAGAAATTAGTATACAGAAAGATATTTTTAACATCCATGTGCACTGCGTACAGTTAAAGCTGTGCCTGAAAACAAGCATTTTATTGCCCAGAGCCACTACCTGGTTAACAAAAAACTGCATAAATAAAGAAGAGAGGAAATTATTTCTAATTGGCAGCTATTTATAACGTTCCTATTTTCAGAAATAATATTCCTACCCCTAGTAAATGATCCATATTTACCTGTACCTGAATAAAAAGCGATGTGAAAAACTGTGTTTTGCATTATGTTTTTATGGGTAGCATTCTGTTACAGTTCTCTTCATTGAACCAGTCACGGTGTACAGTCCTCGGCGACTATGTATATCCCCAGCCATGTTGAGCCTACTAGGTGAACTACAGTAAGCGCACACTTGGTCAGTTGCTCAGCTTGAAAACTATTCCCCAAAATGAAGAAATAATCGCTTGATTTACTAGCAAGTAGGTATCAAGTACACATCTGCAACACTTGAAAAAGAAGCATTGTTCTGAGGCATAAATGTTAAGCTGCCAAAGACAAAACTTATATTTTGTGATATGAGCGAGAGATTTTCTCACAGTAGCACAGACTTTCAGGAAAAACATGATTGCAAATGGAGCCCCTATCTTTGTTTCACTCATCATAACATTTTAGCACCTGGGGGGTGTGGGGGGCGGAGTGCCCCCACAGAAATATTTTATTGCACTATAAATGGTAAAGACTATTATAGTCATATTACATCGGGGTGTGGATGGGGCGGAGCACCCCACATCCCCAGGTGCTAATATGATGTTGTGTCAATAGTCTTTGTTTGTCTTACCATTTATAGTGCAATACGTATTTCTGTGGGGGCGCTCCACCCCCCCACATCCCCGGATGTTAAAATGTTATGATGAGTGCAATAAGTAATTCTGCTGCTGATTTCTGTAATTGCTGCTTTTTTCGCAAGTAAAAAATGATTACTTACAAATTCTGCTTGGTTTTTGTTACATAATATTGAATGTCACTGCTGTTGTGAGGTAAGAGCATTAGCACGTCACTGCATCTTTATAAGACTCGTAGTGCGAGTAAAAGCGCAGCAACCTGCCAGGGATATACACAATCGCCCAGTCCTGTAAGCATGGTTCTGATAGGTCAACAGCTCATGCTTAGCGTTCTGTACACAAACCGTGACATAGGAAAAACTCCAAATTATGGGTTCCATGAAGAGATCTGAGCAGAATGTTGTCCATGAAAACAATTTTAAAACATGTTTTTTTCACGTCAGTGTTTATTCAGCTACAGCAGGTATGGATTTTATTTCTGTAAATTAGAAACATTGCTAACTGCTGCAGATTAGCACACAGTTCCTGTTCCTTTCAATATGGATCATCTGGGGAGATGAATATCATTTCTGATAAACAGGAACAAGTTGCAAATTAGCACAGCATTCCGGTCTCTTTTAATAGCCAGGTTCAGTGATTAGAACTGTAAGTTTCTTTATCTTATACTAGTATCACATCTTTAAGATATCAGGCAGTGTGGCAAAAGAAAATAAGTATAATAGACTCATGTAGTTCTCATTTTCTTTTTTTTTTTTTTGCCATGTTGCTTTGCTGACTTAAAGAAAAATTGGGGATTGTGTATATCTCTGGTCGGCCGCTGTGCTTTTTCTACAAGTCTGTGTTTTACGGCTCTGACGTGGTGCCGTCGTAATGCTGAAACATAGCTGCATCTGGAAAAATCAATACATTGTCCCCAAAAACACATTCTGAGATAATATAGCGGCAATTACAAAACTGTATGGCAGCAACTGGAAAATCAGAGCACCATGGGGTATGGGCGGGTGGAGTGCCCCCACAGAAAGAATCATTGCAATAATTATTTAGCAACAAACTCAAATTAATTATTACAAAACTTAATTGGGGCACTTTATCTGTGAGGCAGCTTTGCCCCCATCCCACCGGGTGCATGAATAAAGCTGAATATTACACAGTTTCATTGAGCATCCTGATGTGTAGGGCTTACGCCCCACAGAACGAAAGAATAATATCACTGATCATCTAACAACAGGTTCACTTGGTGACAGCAATACAAAAGTAACATGTTTTGTGACATTATTCTTTCTGTGGTGGTGCTCCCCCCTCCCCCCAAACACACACCCCGGTGCTCCGATGAAGTTGTGTAATATTGTCTTTAAGTTACTGTTTCATCTCTGCACCCAGGGTGTGTGTGGGGGGCAGAACACCCCTACAGAAAGCATTGTATCAGAGATTATGTAGGCCTATTTTTAGCATCAAAATGCAGAATTACAGAATTATACAGAGTATATGAACACTTTTGTCCACTAACAAATCTTTACTGCTTTTTTATTTATTTATTTTACCAGAGAGTGTTCTGGATTTAAAACCCATCTTTACACATACCTTACAAGATTGAAAAATACAATACAGTACAGTACAGTACAAAACAAAACAGTAATACAAAATAAAGCATGAATACAAAAATGAAGGATGAAAATATGATTAATAGCACAAAAAATGTCATGTTGTGTACTTAGTAAACAATAATTTTAATTCTTTGGTAGCAAGCTAAGGCCCACTAGGCACAAGTGCCAGTTTTCAGGAGTGACCCAGGAACACTGGGGAGGTTAAGTGACTCGCTCAGATTAACACAGTATGCAAGTAGAGGCTGTGGCAATCAAACCCACGTCTGTTGGATGTACCAAGCTCAATCACAGCTTGTTACTGTAACCTCTAGGCTATACTGCTTCCCCGCCCCCCCCCCAAAAAAAGGAATTTGCTTAGTTCTAGGTTGACATCTTCTGGAACTACAAATCCCAGAACCCCCTGCAGCTGACATCAGAGCTGGGCTGCAGCAGCGGAAGATTCAATAGCCTGCAGTGCATGTTAAAGCTTTTATAATCTCTGATCAAATGTTTCTGGTTCTGCTTTTCTCTAGGGGCTAAGTACAGTCCTCTGTGACTGCACTTTACCCAGACGAGGACGGGGGACTCGGCAAATAAACTATCGGAGTCTATAAACTCCGACATGCACTGCAGGCTATCGAATATCCCTGGGGGGCAGCTATCAGTGCTGTAATTGGATACAAGGGCAAAGAGTAAATTAAAAGCTAGATTACATTTCATAAATCATAAATTATTAGTATTTACAGGACATTTTATTTACTCTGCGCCCTTACATCCAACAGTAATGTTGACAGACACCACTCTGTAAACAGTGCTAGAATACAACTGTGGAAAACACCAGTGACACACATCACGTGCTCTGATGGGAGATCAAAGAGCACAAAAACATGGTAAAAAAATGAGACTGTGTTTTGGGGGTATCGTGTTCAGCGAGTTTTGCACAAACATGGTACAATCTGCATTGTGGCAGGAAGCTAAATCGGTGGAGAGCCTCTGGTGAATGAAAACAGCAGCAAAAAGTACACATTCCCTTTGATTGGTATCATTGACCTATGAGGTCTGATTTTAATATTTTTTGTTTATTTATTTTAGAATGGTCTGAAGTTCCGCGGGAAGTTGCAAAAACCACAGATGGTACAGCAGAGAGAAAGCTGACCCCCTCCAACCAGGTAACGGCAGTTGAATCTGTCTCCAGCACCATCCCAGAGGAGAAAGGGACAGGAGAAGAGGGCCCTAAAACTCCCAGTAAGCCCCCAGTCCGAGTGACCTTCTTGCCAGAACAGCTGACAGTACTTCACCAGCGCTTCCAAGTCCAGAGGTACCTGTCCCCGTTGCAGATGAAGGAGCTATCTGACACACTTGGAGTAACTCAAAAACAGGTCAGTTATTTCTCCATCAGTCTGTCTGTGAGTCTGTCCCTCTGTCTCTTTGTTCACTCCACTCACCAGACTTGGCCAGTCCTTAATCTCCTTTGTTTCGCTTACTGGTGTATATGTGTGTCTGTTTGATCGCACTTTATAGTAACCTGGCTCAGTCCCTCCTGCTCTGTCCTGCTACAAATATGTGTTCATCTGTCTTCATGATCACACTAGTAATATTTACCTCTCTCTAAGGGCTCCCTTCCCTCTCATTCTCTCTTGGTATCCCTCTTCCCATCTGTTCCTCTTCATTCCCCTCAGTCTACTGATTCCATCTCTCTGGTGACATTGGATCGTGTGGTGCTGGCCCACCAGTGCAGTGGTGAAGCTACCCCTTGCAGCGACAACAACCAGGGTTCTAGCGCAAACTTGAGTTGTCAGAGCGACAGCCGGGGGGGGAGAAGGATTGAGCATCCATAGGACTGCTGTCTTCCTCTGGGCAGGGAGGGCTGGTGTAACACTGACTCCCTAGCAACAGCTAGGGGTCAGGCACCCAGGGACAGCAAGGCAGAGGTGGGAGGAACAGCGGTCACCGACATCCTTTGTGGGGGTGCGCATTTGGGCACATCTGGGCGGTACTGCATGTCCGTCCTCCTGGGGGAATATACAGGAGGAAGAAAAATCATGGCTGGCCAGCATGAAGGGACTGATCCCTCACAGGCTCTGCACCCGGCTCTATGGTGCGCCTCCCATCTGAGGATCCTGACCACAGACCAGGGGAGGTTGCCCCTTCCACAAGGGGTAAGCCGTGGAGAAGATGTGGGGTTGGATGGTAAGTCTATGCAGGCCAGGGTGACAGGGCCATGGGAGGGGTGGCTCAGTCCCTGATAGTGGTAGGGCCAGCCTGAGTAGAATAAAGACCACTAACTGCAAAAAAAAAAAAGCAAGAAAGAAAGAAAGACATTGGTTCTTGTGCTTCAGTTTGTGCACAAGTGACTACTGATTTTTCATCTTTCTGAGTACCACATCTCCCTTGATTTTTTTTTTTTTTTTTCTCAAAAGGAAATAATTCCCACAACATGTGTAAAAATAAACTGCGCAACAGAAAAGTGCTGGGCTGGATTTTCAGAGGGCTTCCTAATGCGTGTACACGTGTCATGGTTTTAAAGCACAATCCCGCCACATAATGTTACACTGTGTCACCTGAGTCACAGGAATCCAAGGGAGGAGTACAGGATGGGTGGGGAAATTCTGGCCACAAGTCAGGAGAGAGACATGGGGGCTATCATATCTGATGACCTGAAGGTGACCAAACAGTGTGAAAAGGCAGTGGGGAGAGCAAAAAAAATGTTGCGCTGCTTAGGGAGGGGCATAACAAGCAATAGGAAAGAGGTGGTGATGCCACTGTACAGATCAGTGGTGAGGCCTCAGCTGGAGTACTGTGTCCGGTTCTGGAGACCACATCTCCGGAAGGACATTGACAAAATAGAGGCAGTCCAGAGAAGGGCAATGAAGACTGTACATAGACTGCACTAGAAGCCCTAGGAGAAAAGGCTTAAAAACCTTAATATTTATTCACTGGAGGAAAGAAGGGAGAGGGGAGATATGATGGAGACTTTCAAGTACCTTAGGGGAATAAACAGGGTACAGGTGGAAAGCATATTTCAGAGAAAACTCTGCACAAGAGCAAGGGGGCGTGATATGAGGCTGAAGGGTGGAAGGCTCTGGGGTAATGTTAGGAAGTACTTTTTCACTGAAAGAGTGGTGGAGCCATGGAACAGCCTTCCAGCAGAAGTGGCGGGGGTGAAAACAATACAGGAGTTCAAGAGTGCATGGGATAGACATAAGGGTACCCTGGAGATGTGCAGAGCAGGAGAGCTGCAGATCAAATAGGATCTGGGGCCGCAGCAGTGAGTAGGGAAATGGGCAGACTAAGAGGGCCATATGGTCTTACCTGCCGACAGATTCTATGTTTTTATGGTTCTGTGTATAAAACATGGTCCAATGTTTTGCCGCATGTTCCAGAAGCTGCACACGGACATTGCCGCTTGTGTCATTCTCTACTGTAAAGACAGAAGTTTTTTCAACTGTATTTTTCTGCGTGTAAAATAATTGTTGTTATTTTTGCATAGTGTGATGACTATGTGAAAACTAAATTGTGCTAATTGGCCCAAATCACCCATTTTCAATGGACAAGAATTAGGTGCTTATTGCCAAGGCCACTGCTTTTCAGTTTTTACTGGAAAACCTAGTAAAATTGCAGAATTTGTACTGCCTCCACACTGGTAAAAACAAAGGATTTCATGGAATTTGGGCATTTTATATTAGATCAGTAAATGTACAGTACTTGCATTTTTCTTATATGTGCTTCCAGTACTACTTTCAGTTTGCTCCCTTTAATGCTCTGTCTATTAAGCCTTCTTTTATTCTCATCATTTATACACATGCTAAAATCAGCAGAATCATGGTAAAATCCGGAAACTAGACTAACAATCACCGGTTCACTTCCCGGAATTTCAAGTCTTGAAAGTGGAATTTCATTATTTTAATCACTGCAAATCAGTGGCCTTGCTTATTGCAAAATTAAATTTGCACAGTTTGGGCCAAATAGCACCATTCACAAAATATAACTAATGTGAAAATAATGAGATTCACAGAATAAAATTATTTCCACACATTTCTTTTGATAAAGAGCTAAAAAAAAAACACTCCACTGGCAGCGTGCTAGACTTAAAAAAACACCACTGGTAAGGGTAAACTACAAGAAGAGTCGGCACAGACCACTCGAGTATTGCCATGAATTTAATAAAATATCAAAGACGACTTACAAAATCGAAGCACAAGATCCGCCACGATGCTGGTGCTCAACGAGTGCCCTGACCGGTTTCACGCATGCGCACTTTCTCAGGGAGGCCTAGTGCACGTGGCGATACTAGATTTGTAGTGAGTGAGTGCTTTAAGTGACAGTGCATCTAAAATAACAATGAACTATTAAAAGCTACTGCTACTATCTACGGCTGCGGTGACAGTGAATTACAAGGGCTGACGCTTCAAAGAAATAGACAAAATGTCTACACTAATTCATTCAATTAGTATTAATTTCAGCCCATTGTATCATAACCTAACAAGCATTTGTCAATGCCGAATGTTTGCTTGCTGGCATTGGCAGTGGTAGTGTAGAAGTTACAGAGCTGCGTAATAGGAATGGCAGTGAAGTATTGAACTGAAGCCAACCCCACCACCACCCTGCAGAGAGTGACAGGCATTGGGGTGTGCATTTGGGTCATCAGGCATAACGGCCACGCCATTTCACCACACCCCACTCTGCAGAGACTGACAAGTGTCACGTGTTCCTTGGGGTCTTTGGTTCTTATGCGAACCCATTTCATTAGGAAATATGGTGAGATGGGTGTATAGGAGAATGGGTGAAGTTTGGAGTCAAGAGTCCAAGGCATACCTCGATGCCTCTCAGTGACTGCAGGGTGTGGAATGGTATGAGCATCACAGGCAAGATTCCCAAGTCACACCCTGATTCCTGTCATTCTCTATAGGGTTGGGCGATTTAGTTGAAAAGCCTAATACCTCAGGCATTCGCTGCGTATGTTAACTCCAAATTTTCAACATGTTTGTTTTGTGACCCCAGCTCATGAACAGGGGAATATCAGTTTGGTAGCCAAAAGCTGCTTATGCACAGTGACTACGGCATTTAGCACCACAGGTGCAAAATATTCAACAGGATGTAAAATGACAGCTGTACTCTTTCATGGGGAGGTGTAAAATGGCTATGTTGCAAATGTGTAGTAAAAATATTTAAAAATGGTGAAGTCAATGAAGACATAGAAACTGTGCAACGACACCGCTATATAATTAGGTTGGGGATTTTTCATAGCAGATTGTCAACTCAGGCATTTTGGTGCCTCCAATCATGAACAGTGTCACTGTGATTTTCTTTATCTGTGCCGAACAATGATTCCCCACAGCGACCACGCATCTCTGCACTGAAAGTGTGGAAACACACTTTGGCCATGTTGTGAAAAATGGCAGCTGTACTGTTCATAAGGAAGTGTTGAAAAATACCACTAGTGAAAATTTGGACTGAAAATATTACAAAGTCATGAACTAACGAGGATGCGTGGAAACTGCACAATGCTCACTGTACCACAGTCATTTTATGGACTTTTGTCACCAAATTTTCAACATAGCCATTTTAAGACCTCTGCTCATGAACAGTGTAACTGTGATTTTCTTAATCTGTCCTAAACATTGCTTTCAAGACACCAACAGCACCATCGCGGCGCTACATGGGCGGAAACACGCTTTGGGCAGGATGTGAAAATGACAGCTGTACTGCTCATAAGGAGGTGTGAAAATGGCAATGTTGGAAATCTGGAGTGGAAATATTGAAAATTCGCATCGTTTGTGCTATGGGAACTGCTGAAAATCGACACTCGTAAAACAGTCATTTTAGGAATTTCGTCACCAAATTTTCAACATTGCCATTTTAAGATCTCTGCTCATGAACAGTGTCACTGTGATTTTCTTAATTTGTCCCGTGACATTGATTTCGCGATACACTGACTGCGCCATTCTGGCGCTATGGGCGGAAACACATTTTGGGTGAGATGTAAAAATGACAGCTGTACTACTCATAAGAAGGTGTGGTGAAATGGCAATGTTGAAAATCTGGAGTGAAAATATTGAAATTTCAGCGAACTTACGAGCCTCAAGTAGGAACGCTGCGCAATGCACGCTCGTTAAACAGTCATTTTGGAATTTTTTGCGCAAATTTTCAACATAGGTTTTGGGACCCTTTCATGAATGATGTCACATCATGGTGGTATTCAGTCCGGCGGTGATTTCGCAGTCACCGCGCAGTCACTGCGCAAAATCACCCTTCGGCTCGAATAACGCCATGACAGTGACATCATTCATGAGAAGGGTCCCAAAACCCCATGTTGAAAATTGCGCAAAAATTCCCAAAATGGCTGAGATATGCACAGTTGAAACCCCCTATCTAGCCCATTATACAGCTACCGGCATTTCAGTTCGCGTCGGCTTTGAAGAGTGCAGACGTGTTCCAGGTCCACCAAGATCATCGCGCCGAGTCCGGAGGTATGGGTGGGGTGTGGGGAGGCTGAGCGCAGTGGGTGGGTGCGGGTTGTGGGAGGGGTCGGGAGACGACCGCTGGACCGCTTTTTTCTTACAGGTTAAAAAAAAGACGCTGCGGATTGTTTGCCACGCTGGGGTGGGCCCCAGCGTGGCACAAGGACTTTGGGCGTTCAGCCGACGGGGATTAGGCACTTGTCGGCAAAAAATAAAAAACAAAACGCAGGGATCGCTTTGTCACGCTGGGGTGGGCCCCAGCATGGCACAAGGACTTTGGGGAGGGGGCGCGTTCAGCTGACGGGGATTGGGCACCCCATTGGCATCATGATGGATTGCCACGCTGGGGTGGACTCCAACGTGGGCCAACTATTGGGAGGGGAGGGGAGACAGACGCAGTTCATCCGACGGGATTGGGCACCCTGGCCGGCTATACATCAGGTGTGCAGGGGGGCGCGAACGCTCATGACTAGGGAGCTGCACGTGAGCAGCTTCATCACTGCTCACTAGAAGCGTAGCCCCTTTCAACTGTATGCCACTGCATTTTGGAGCGTGTTATAGACAGCTCCAAAATGCATTGGCTTACAGGGGCCCCGCCTACCAGCACACTGCCTGAATTGGAGGAGGAGATGACACACTTCCGAAATCTCTGATGATGGCACTATGTTTCTTGCACATGCGTGCAAGCAAACATAAAAATGGGAAGGAAGAGGGGGAGGGGTATTACAGAGACTACAAGGGGGTGTAATTGATATTGTAACATGGCAATAATACCATGCTTCTGATCCCGCGCTCTGATAGGTGTAGGAGGGTCACGAGACGGCAGCCGAAGCGGGCATTAACCCAGCTTATATGCCGTGCCCGCTTCGGCAGTACCGTCACCGTCCAGACCCCCTGCCTAGCAGCACTGAGACCAAGCTCAGCAGGGAGAGGAGCGCCAGCACTGTGAGGCATCTGCCGGCGGAAACGGCAAGGGGGAGCACTACTCGCTGCAGACATCCGCGACAGGCAGCCAGGCAGACCCAGGAGCAGCAGCAAGAGCCGACCTGGAGCAGGGCACCACTGGAGCAGTGTGCCGGAGTCAAGAGAAAGGGAAGCCCCCCCCCCCCAGAGTCCGGCGCTGACAGTCCTCACCGGAGACCTCCTGGGGCGCTCATCATGGCAACAGCCGCAGCGATTCGCACAGGAGTGCGACAGAGAAGTTGGGTGCAGACATCTGCGCGACTCCAGGGACAGCAGGTTATGACCACATTGGTACCTATCTAGTTGTGTGCACCGCACTGTGAGAGCACAGCACAGGGTGACAGGTCGCGCAGCCCATCCGTGTGCCACTGTTCATCTTGCACACTGAGACCCCTCCAGATGCCTCCACCGACCACGCCATAAAGACACCATTAGTTACTGCCGGTGGCATCTCCATGCGATGATGATGATGGGGGCGGGTGGCAGCCTCGCCCTGGGCCTTGGGCACCCACCGCCCCGCATGCATCAGTCCAGCATTAGATGCCACCTCCGCCGTGGCTTAATGCTTACTTAAATTGATGCGTGCACTACGCCTCCCTGAGGAAGCATGCATGAACTAAACTGGTCGGGGCACTCGCTGAGCACCAGCGTCACAGCAGATCTTGCACTTCGATTTTGTAAGTTGCGTTTGATATTTTATTAAATTTGTGGCAATACTCCAGTGGTTTGTGCTGACATTTCTTATGACCCAGGCACAGCACAAAGGCAGGAATTGCACCTGTGCCAACAGATTTGAACTCCCACCCCTTATCTTGGCATCCAACTTTGACAATAAGGGAGGCAGCATAATGCAGTGGTTAAGGCTCTGAGCTGCAGATCTGGAGACCTGGGTTTGAATCCCACAGCCCCCACTTGCATACTATGTGAACTTGAGCAAGTCACTTAACTTCCCTGTGCTCCCAGGTCACACCTGTAAACAAGCGTTCCGCTTAGTGTGCCACTCCTGGTAAAACAATTGAACAAAACAAAACATGATATCTTGCAAGTTGAGTATTTTATTTCACCATCACTGTCTTGAAAGTTGGGTAGAGCACGATGGATTACTGAACCAACCACAGAGTGACTTTCACACTGCCAGTGACATCACAATACACCCAATCGTCCTCAAACCAGCAGTTCAAATCAAAGTGAACCAGTTCAGTCTTCAACCCAACAGCTGATTAAAAAGTTAGAACTTGTAAACTGATGTTGTATAAAATAAATACACAGTTGTCTGACTGCCTCTTATGAGTTATATTCCTGCTCCCATATACTTGAAGGTAAACTACATATTTAGGTCAGACCAGTTTATAATTATATATTTTTATATACTGTACATGCACACGTATATATGCAGGCAAAATACCTGAAACTGCATTAATTGAATTATGTATGTGAGTGAACCTGTAGCAGGGACATAGTGGAAGAGGAGCAGTACTTTGCGCTGTGAATTAGGCAGTATTACCGGGAAATGGGGGTAGGGCTCAGTAAGGGGTTAGGACTAGGTACAGGAGCAGACAGTAATCTTATGGAGCTGGAGCTTGACAGGGAGAGAAAGAGGTAGAAGAACAAGTGGATTTAATGTGAACGCAACCATTGGCTCCCTCCCCTCCCCTCCCCTCCAGGCTGGAGGTAAGGCGCAGCTACCGAGTGACGCTTATTAGCCAGCAGAGGAAACATGGGGATACAATTAGATTTCACCTCATTCTTGGACTTAAAGCAGTAGAAGTAGAACCCAACCTTAAAGGGGAACACTTATGAACCATGTCCATCCCTGTTAAAAAGCCAATAAAACGCTTTTTTAAATGAGTTATTGGGTTTACCTGTAGCTGGCAGTAGTCCGGAGATATCTGTGACTATTACTGCCCCATATCGATACTACATTGTCACCATTTTTAGAACCTTATGATGTTACTGATGATCAAGCTGTGGCTAAGCACACTGTAGTCACACACAGCTTGATCGTCAGTGACATCACAAGATTCAAAAATGGTAACAATGCTGCATCAGTATGAGGCAGACTTAACCACTGATATATGTGGACTGCGGCCAGCTACAGATGAACCTATACCTCTATTAAACAGTCTTTTCCTTGGCTTTCTGACTGTGATGGTCTCTGTTCACCAATGTTCCCTCTTTTTTATCCATATTGCTTTTTATCCCATCAGGAGGCTGTCTGGTGCAGCTTCTGCTCTCTCTCACTTTGAAAGAGCTCTGTTTAGCCCTACGGGTGTCATGAAGCCTGCCAGCATCCCTGTTCTGTTTTCTCCCATTCCCTGTTGCTGGGGCATGCACATCAGCGTGAGTATGTGGAAGCATGTGCATGCTGTGAGTCCCGTAACCCCCTCCCACCTTTTTATCGTCCCAGGCCCGCACTACCAACAGGATTCCACCTGGTGGCAGTTGTTCGGTAGGAACGACAATACACCCTCCCTGGGAGAGGACATCAGTCCTACAGACGCTTGATCCTCTCCCTCCCTTGCTGATGCCCAACGACCTGAGTCTGCTTCCAAGCCCGGGTCGCCAGCGTGGTAGGAGTTTGGGAGCATAGCACCGCAGTCCTCCACGCCTCTGGGCCAGCTACATAAATGTTCCCTCTTTTAACCTGTTCCACTGAGTGCATTTTGATCAACCAAGAGCGTGCTGTGTTTATACCTAGGTGAAAACGTGGTTTCAGAATCGCAGGATGAAGCTGAAAAGGTACCAGAAGGAGCAGAGCTGGTTTGAAAGAGAACACATCTTACAGGTCTGAGTCGTTTCTGTTTTATTATTTTCCCAAAAGTCCATTTGCAGTCCCTTCAAGTTATGCCAACAATTTTGAACCTATTTATTTTCATTCCATTTTAGATTGCCCGTTTTCTCGTGTCTTGTAAGGTGCCCTTTTCAAAATTTAGTAAACAAGTCCTTGGCTCAATGGTGTATCTAATTATCACAAATAAAATTATTATTAGTATTATTACATCCCCTCATCTTTTATTATTGAGTTAATCTGCATGAAAATATTATCTTTGTTCTGTAGACTTCATATCATCCTCCTTCTTCTCCCCCACTAAAGTTATAATTCTGTTTGTCACATCATAATCGATTGCTGTGGAAACCACTCTTGTCTCACAGAGGATAATGCCTTGGGCAATCATAGGAGGATGAGGTGAAGTCTGGGGACAAAGATTAAGTGTCCTTAGTAATGAAAGCATTAAGAACTTGATCCACAAAATTGGTAAGCTGCTCCACACTCATGGAGAGCTGTGGAGGCCCCACTACACACAGGATGCACACCTTTAAGGCACCCTGCTGTATCCACAGCCATCGCTATGTGCCAGCTCCACTCCCGAGTCCTGGCCAAGTGACCATGTCTGAGCTGGGTCAGGGGCGACAACCACCTTGACCTTAATGCTGCCAGCGCAGTAAGCACAACCAGCAGAGAGGGCAGACACTCTGTAGTTGTGGGGCTGCCATAATGCCTACATGTTCCACTTTGTCTGGCCATCCATGCAATATCCAGGGCCAGAACAGCCTACAGTCCACCAGCCCTCAGCCCCTGGAGCACAGTAAGGGGGTGGGGGGTGTCACCGGCACCAGCTTATGACTGCTGGTAATAAACAGAGCTGTACGTAGAGGATATGCCAGCCAGTGGAAGACTGGCATGGGCTGCTGTATCTTGTGAACTCCAACCCTGAGCTGGAGAGCCACTGAAGAGCACACTTGGGCATCCAATTGGATGCCCGTTGACATTGGCTATGGTGCCACTTGCCCTGCCCACAGCTGCTGCATGGGTGCTCTGCACCAGCAGGGGGTTAGGGGGTGGCAATGCGGATTGCACTCATCCCTGCTTGGTCTGGGCCTTTCAGTGGGGATGGGCTCATTTGAAGCATATCTCCACATTTTTTGAGGAATGAGCCCTAAGGTATGACCAGGGGTCGGTTCATGATCTGGTAATCTACCCCTAGTGGGTCAAGAGGTTCAGGGCAGAGACAAGTACCTTATGCTCCAGAGTTAGATTAAGAAAAATAATGCAACCCCTGGAGGGCCTTAATGCAATTATTTAATTAAAATGTTTCTCTTCTTTAAATGAATGTTTATAGACAAAATTCCAACTGTTTTATTGTACACGAGGGTTCCCAGCAGGTAACGTCGCTCTTTTGGAATGTGACTCAGCCAATCAGAATTCTCCATTTTCAGACATTTATTTTTTTTTATAAAGAATGAGGGGAATGATGTCTTGATATATAGAACATTTATAAAACAAAAACTGAATTGTGTCTGAATATTATAGCAAGCAGCATTGTCCTAGATAATGGAAAAGGTGATTTCCTATTATCCAGCAAAACTTTTAAAAATATAATATTTCGAATCCACCTGCTTTTCCCTCTGCTGTCATGATTTTCTGATATACAGTATAGAAACATAGAATCAGTTGGCAGAAAAGGGCCTGTTGGGCCATCGTATCTGCCCACTCCTACCTAACTGTGGTTTAGGGCACTGGGCTACAAATCTGGAGACCAGGGTTTGAATCCCACAGCCCCCCACTTACATACTGTGTGACTCTGAGCAAGTCACTTAACTTCCTTGTGCCCCCAGGTCACACCTGGAAACAAGCTTCAGCTTAGTGTGCCTTTCCTGGTTAAACAATTTCCCCTTTCTCCTTCCCCTAACTAATGTTGAATGAGAGAGGGAGGTCTGCAATCAGCTATTCTCTAGGTATGGCATGGAATACTTTACAGAAGTCCCTGAAGCTGATCAATCTTACACCTCTAGCATCCTTTAAACAGCTTTGCATAAGTCTCTTCTCAGAGAAATGCAACTGCTACCACAAGCTCTAGTCTAGTCACATTCCTCACCCTCCCCCTTCCAGACAACTTTCATAATTTACAACTCATTCCCCATAATTTATCCCCACAATTCTCCCTCCCAGGCAGCCCTCATTTTATGGTACTTCAGTTCCCTATAACCTTATCTACAGTGATCTTACTACCCCTGGCTATAATCTTCTCCCACTAATTCCTGGCCCTTACCCCAGCCCTTATTACTCCCCTACACCTCCTAGTATTAGCCCCAGCCCCTGTCTGAGTCCCCTATACTCTCCCTTCCATGTCTTTTACCAGAGGCTGTGCTCACCATTTTCTCAGTCACTCAAACACTGTGTCTTCTTGTCTGCATTGGCTTGCCCTGGAACTTGGAAATTTTTGGGTGCCTTATGTTGAGTGTATGCCTTGATTCCTCCACTGGAATATGTATATACTGTATTATCTAGTGTACTTTTCTTATGTCCTACTTTGTCCTGTTATGCTTTAATCAACTTCTGTCTTTTGATTATGTATATATAATTGTTTTAAATGTATCTGTCTATGTACCAACTATTGAACCTTGACCTTATCAGGTTCATCTTGCAAATGAACTCTGCTCAATGATGTTCGCCTGAATAAATAAAGATTTGATTGATTGATTGAAAGAGCCCTAGAGGCTCCTCTTTCCCATCTTCATGGTGTTGTCTTTCCTAAGCCCTTGTATTTGTCCCATCCTTGTTTAAATCTTCCCACCGATTTCACACGGACCACCTCCTCTGACACCTTTTTTCCACCGCTCCACCACCCTCTGCATGAAAAAGTATTGCCTGATATCTCTCTGAACATCCCCCTGCCCACCCACCAGCTCTATGGTGTTGTCTCTGGTGTTTGTGTTTCCTCTCGGTCTGAACAGCTACCTGCTATTGACTTTATTTACACTGTGCAGAGATTTGTGTATTTCACTGTGTAATATTTATGGTAACATATGATGTGCTTTGCTATTTATGTACTATGATATATATGCCATCTTACATGATGTACTGTTTACTCCATGTTTCTAATCACTTTAAACAACCGGTCACTCTTGTAAATGGAGAACTGTCTTCTCCAGAGAGCTTTACCCAGCAAACAAATATTGGCGATAGTGGAGAACACCGGACCATCGGCATTCCTATAGGAATTGGCATAGGTCACATTTGACTGATGTCACGTAACCCAGCGTCACAGAATCAATGACTGTACCAGCACTACTTCAGCGTGAGTTAGTGTTTTTAAGTGTCCGCTTCAGGATTCATGCTCTCTCATTTTTTTTTTTGTTTGTATGAGTTGGGGAGGCCTTCGCCCCCCCCACACACACCCCTGTGTTAAAAAAGACACGGGGTGTGTGGGGGTAGAGCCCCCCAACTCAGAATGACAAACGTGATGCTGTAATGCAAACTCTGCTGAGGTAGTGCTCTGTCGGTTATATTTTTTAGCCTGTTTGAGTTGATTGCTTTTGCCCGCACCCCCATATTAAAAAGACATGGGGATGTGTCAAAGCACCCAACTCAAACAAACTAAAAAATAACCAACACAGCACTCCCTCGACAGAGCATGCATCATGGCGTGAAGTCACCACGTACCTCTACACAATTACCATTGCATAACGTAAAGACGTTTAACAGTACTCAATTTGCTTACTGTTGTGGCATTCTGAAACACAGTTACGCAAGTGGTCTGGTGTTCTCCACTATCGCCCAAATATTAACTCACTTATAATTATTTCAATAGATTATGCTAACTTTTTCTAATAGCAGTGTCTTTTGTTCCCTCCTCTAGACTGGATCTCGGGTGGCTCACCACGTGAAGTTCTTCTCCGATAACAACTCCAGTCAGCCATCAGCCCCACATGGAGAGAATCAGCGCTGTCCAGTGGGGATGCCATTTCGCACAGCCTCCAGCGAAGGGCGTTTGGACACACCGTCCCAGGGTGCCCATCAGCACACCGTGAGAGGAAGTGGGCCTAACCACCATAACTACTTTTATCAAACGGACTTTGATTTTGCCATGAGGTCTGCTCCAGAGAGTAGTGCCAAACCTCCCGGAGATACGCATGGTTACTCAGTATCGCCGATGGGTTTCTATGGTATGGCAAACCATTTTCCTGGACTGCATCTCCCTGCCCCCTGAGAAAAGACTTTTACTGACTCCTCATAATTGTTCTGGATGTCTCATTAACACAAGCAAAAAAAAAAAAACCACATGAAATGTTCGTGTGTGTGTGTGTGTGTGTGTGTGTGTGTGTGTGTGTGTCTGTGGTGCTATGAGACTTCAACTACCCCTTCATTTTAAGAAACATTTTTTTTTCAAAATATAAGTGTGTGGGCACTGTGGTGTACAATTAGTTCCAAAGGGCAAAGAAGAACAGCCATATTTTCCTTTCAAATGGGAAATCGGAACAAAAGTTGAAACCCATATTGGTCCCTGATGGTAAACTAGAGTTGCTGAATAGTGTGCCATCTTTTATTGGCTCAACATACTGTATATATTGTACAAAGATGTCACTGTACGCAGGCTGTGAGGGCCAGTCCTTTCGTCATAAGCAATCCCTGTCCAAGTGCTGGCTTGAAGGGTGTTGCTTGCACTTGTACGTGTGACTAGGACAGCGTCGGTGCGAAGCCTGACATTCCCGACAGACTGCCTTGGATAGAGTCGGTTCATTTCGGGTGAAATTCATCCCACCATGCCAATCTGTAACAGGTTTTTTCATCTATGTGGCTTCTTTCTTTCTTTGGGAGGGAGGGATAATATTATGACCTTTTTCTTAAAAAATCCTTTGTAAATAAAATCATTGTTAATTTGATCGTATGTGAAAGTCCATATAGATGCTACATAAGAATAACGGCCAGCTTGGTAACTGCATTGGTCCATGTATGAACAAACAGACACAGTAGATGATCGGATCTATTTTATTGGACCAGCAAAGAAGTTTCAGTACATAAACCTAGTAGAGGCAGCATAGCTTAGTGGTTAGAACATAGAGCTGGGAACCTGGAAACTCGACAGATCTGGACTGGAATCCCATAACCAGCACTTGCATAATGTGCGGCCCAAGCAAGCCTACCTGAACTTGATTCTCTCCTGGTTCACACCTGGAAACAAGCTTTGGCTAAGCGTACCTTTTCCAACCCAAAATTCAAAAATTAAATTTACTTTATTTGCACCTTCCCCTGCACCCTTGGACCTCCCATTCCCTTTGGCTGCTCCACATCACTTGTCTACCAACCAGTCTCCCTCTTCGCTGCTGCTTACTGCCATCTGGCTCCACAGGCTGTCCCTGCTTCCTCTGAAGGCCCAGCGTATCCCTGTCGGGGGCCCCACTCAGTGAGGGAGAGGAGAGCAGCACTATTGGAGGTCCCATGAGGTATGCTGGACTGGGGGACAGGAGCAGCAGACAAGGGGGACTGTTGCATGGGGGGAACTAGGGAGCATTCATCCAGCAGGCCGAGATGGGTGATGGGTGCTAATTTCCATTTTCTGGGCCCCTTCCCACACACCCCAATGGCATAAACCGCAGTGACGCCATGGCATGCACCGCAATGACACCCTGGAGACAGAGCCAACCGACGTGTGGTTACCCACTCTAGCAAGGCTACGCACACTGCCAGATGTCACTCTCTGAGAAGTAGCAACCTCCCCTGGGAGGAGAGCATTCACACAGACACTCTTAACAACCTCCCTGCTGGCCTCTGCTTCTCCTGAGCTTGGGGCTCAAACCCAGGTCGCTAGCATGCCAGGGGGATGCCCCAATTTCAATCATTTTGACGGATTTGAGACATACTCACTTTACAGTGAAAAAAAAAAAAAAAAAAGACTCGTTCATCATTCATTGGACATGCATTATTTTTGCTGATCAGCTGGCTGCAGAAAGTTAGGCTATCTTTTTGCAGTCTAACAGTAATGTAACAAGTAGCAGAACTGTGGCTAAAATGTGCCACAAATGAGGCTACCCAATGGCCCATTGGGTAACACTGGCAACCCGAGTTTGGAAGCGAGCTGAGAAGCTAGTTAGGTAGCCCTGAAGGCTGGAGAGGTGCTACCATGTGGCAGCGTTCACCGCTGGAGAGAGGGTGTCAGGTCTGCCACTCTAGCAACCCCAGAGGCGGTCTCTCCCACAGGGTTACGCCTGCAGTGTAAGAGGTCATGTCGCGACACGGCCTGACATTGGGGAGGTGGGTGGGGCAAGGGAGAAGCAGGTGGAAATACCCCACCAGCAGGTTGACACTAGCCAGCCCGCTATAGGGCCTGCTCCACTGACTGGACTGTGGCTCCAGTATCTGGATTGGGACACTGGGGGTGGGATGGATGGCTCTCCCTCCCCTCGCCTTACAACAGTGGGAATTCTGTGGGGGGACCTTCGAAGCCAGGTAAGTCCCTGGGATGGTGAGTGATGGAGCGAAGGGCCAGTGGGCCAAAGAGGCCAGTGATGATAAGGGACATAAATACCTTGATTAGAAAAGAAAAGTGCCATGAGTGTTTGAAAATCCAGCCCCAAGTCCCCCGTCCTTATATATCCTGAAGAGCTGTATCAAGTCTGATGGTGTTATTCCCTAAGAGGTTAGAATACTGCACATCGAGTCATGTTATGCTTTTTATTCTATTCAGAACAGGGAGAGACTGATGCCCTGGGGGAACATCATGTGACTTGCTGCTCAAGGTCACCCCGTGAGCCAGTGGCTGAGGATGGGGAGACTTGAACCCAGGATTTTCAGACTCTTAGTTTCGTGCTGTAATCACTCTGCCATTCTGCCTGATATGCATATATCTGTCTGTCTAAAAAATGCAACCCAGCTTGGTTTAGATAAATTTCTATGTATATATTTTTTTATTTGTGATCTCTTATAGGTGAATGGCTGTGGTTACTGAAACGAGAAAGTGAGGCGAGTCATCTAGGCTTGGCCTACCAACAGTGAAAAAACAACCATCCACTTGTGTTTTGTTTGTTCGTTTGTCTATTCCTAGGCTCAATAAAGTTATATTATATAAAGAGTGAACACCAGCTGTGGAGATTTATGCTTAAAAAAGTTTTCCCCCATTTAATGCCTATGTGAAAACTTTTTCAGAATTCTGATTTCTGTTTCAGTTTCCTTCCTTCTTTTTTGTTTTTCCTTCTTATCTTCTTACTTTTAGGGAAGAAAGAGCCACAACGGTTCTGAGGTCCTAAAAGGTCCTGATAGCCAAAAAGGTTTTTAGAGCTATCTGAGCCTTTGAGAGTTATCAGAACTTTCAGTGCCTTTAGAGTACAAAAATTGTTTTACCATAACTGTCCACCGTTGAGGCATTGTCAGAGAAGAGAAAGGAATCTAAAAACAGCGAGGTACTACCCTACCGCCAGTCTCCTTTTGGAGTTTTCTACCATCACCATCATCATCCTCCTTACTAAATAAAAGCTGTTTACACAGTCGCTCTGCTCTACCTTCTGGTCTGCTTTACTTCTGCCCCAACCTCCTGAGCCAGTTGTGGCTCCTGTTTACATAGCTCCTCTCAGTGCCAATACGAGCAGTGCTGGAGAGGGGCCGTGAGTCTGGGAGTGGGTGGACTGCCTGCTGATGTCAGTGATGATGCATTGGGGGATGCACTGACCACTGATGTCTTTCACAACAACAAATTCAGGCTCCCAGTTTCTAGTACTACATTGTGCCTCTAGATGACCCCCCTTAAAAATCTGCAGCACACGATGACTGGAACCCAGACACACCATGTAGCAGTACTATGACAGCCTCCACGCATTACTGCAAATGAAAGATGGCAGTGCATAGATGGATGCTGGGAGCATCTCTTGTACACTGGAGTGAGCGATGCAGGCTGTCCTCATGGCTGCTTTCAACACTCGCGTGCACTGGAGTGATCGATGCAGGCTGTCCGCATGGCTGCTTTCAACACTCGCGTGCACTGGAGTGATCGATGCAGGCTGTCCGAATGGCTGCTTTCAACACTCGCGTGCACTGGAGTGAGCGATGCAGGCTGTCCGCATGGCTGACTGTCCGCATGGCTGCTTTCAACACTCACTTCGGGAAGCATTCCCAACAGTGCAGTAGATCTGGAAGAGGACCATAAAATGGCTTACTGCGACTGGGTATGTGTCCACGTGGCCCCATTTATACCGCAGCAGCCCAAACGCTCGAGTTGCAGTGGTGCAAATGGGGCCATGTACACTGACCTAAAGACCCGCTGGGGGAATATTTTAAGCTCCAAAATCAATGTTTCAATAAAGCATCAGACCTGATGGCCCCCCTGGCATGGAGGGCTGAGCCGCAGGTGCCAAACCTCCACTCTTGCAAGCGGCCAGGATTCAGCAAAGGATCAGGGTTGCTTGGGGGACAGCTGGGGGAGGGAGGATTGACCGTCTGAGCAACACAGGCTGGGTGGCAACACCATCAGGCCAGCACACATGAGGGGGAGGTAGGGTGACACAACCTGTTTGAGCATCAATGCTCAGATGCGTGATTAAATCACAGGCTGATTCCTGTGGCAAAAATGGAGGAAAATGCCCTGGCTGACTCACCATCCCCCACAGGCACAGCATGGCCATACATGATGAGCCACCTGCCAATTTATGGCTCTGGGTAAGCGGTGCTTAACTGGTAAGTCCAGGGGACTGGCTGGTGATGGTGGCGATAGGGATGCCGCTGACACCAGTGATGACCTGAGAGAAACAGGAATAATAATAATAATACAAAAAAAATAATACATCAGACTCTTATTGCAACCAGAAAAAAATGCTCTGATAAGGAGGGGGACAGCAAGGTCAGCACCCAGGGTGGGGGCTGACCAAACGAGCAAACACGAAAGACCGTTAGGCCTATTCTGCTGGCATTTTAGTATGTTAGTAAGATAATTTTAAAGAAAACAGAATACTAGTAAGTTTAGGTTTCCTTCCTTCCTTCCTTCCTTCCTTCCTTCCTTCCTTCCTTCCTTCCTTCCTTCCTTCCTTCCTTCCTTCCTTCCTTCCTTTCTCTAATTTATTTTTTTCACAGAACCTGTACTTGGCCTCAGGATTGCCATGGGTTCAGCAGTGGGTATACTGGATCTTTTTGAATGTTCTTTTTTGACAGGTGGATCAGTTTTACCTGTAAGACATTTCACTAGTGACCCTTAAAAGCACTCTCTATTATAACAAAATGCTTTAAACCATTAGATTTGCCCTAATGATGTTTTAACTTTATTATTTTCTAGTTTAATGTGGGGGTAGGAAGAAGTAGGCTGTTGGTTAACTAGGATCTGCAGCTTATCCACTAGGTAAGGAAATGGGCAGACTGGGTGGGCCAAGAGGTCCTTATCTGCCATCAAATTCTATGTTTCTTATGTTTTTACTTTTCCCTTTTGTTGGTCAACTAAGTATGACAGATAATGCAGTACTTATTTTACTGAGTCTTTCAAAGTATATCTGATGTCTGTTGACTCACAATTGTATGTGGCATCACAATCTGTTGTCATGGTGAGCAGTATGATGTCATAAACAAAAGCACCAAGAGGTTAACTAGGGAGAGGCAAATGTATTTTATACAGACATTTTGAATAGATTGCCAAGATGTGCAGTAAACCTCTGAAAAGAACAGCAAATGAAAAAAAACACTCTAGTAAATGAACAGCTGAAACATCATGTGAAAGAACATTCAGAAGTGCTTAGTTCCTCTTTAAGACCAGGGGATCAGCGCAAACTGACATCACCCTGCCCCTTTAAGAGTCTATTAATCAGTAGTGCCGGACTCTGAACCCCTGTCACTGCAGCTCTCCAATAATTCTCTGGATAAGGCTCTGCTGCGTCAGTCCCCAGAGGTAGTTCAGGCCCTTGCGCCTGTCCTTATCTCTTGGACCTCTGCATCAGGCAAAAGCAAAAGGAACAAGCATTTGTTAATGCCAAAAGTTCACCACTGGTATTGACATTGTACCGAGTGGGGCAAGATTACAGTTCCCAGCAGCCTCGGCTGCTGGCTTAGTTACAAGCACTTGACCAGCAGTATTTCTCATTATTTATTCACAACTTAGGGGAGCAATATACAGTATACAGTAGATGGGCAGGCCATGTAGCCTTGGGATACACCACAGAACAGTTAAATAAGAGACCAAAGTTCAAATCATATGTGCCACTTTCTGTGTGGCCCTAAACAAGTCACTAAACTGCCCAATACAAATTTACTGTTAATAGGAACGAGCACCCTTCTTATAGTAAAATGGGAAGTTGGGCTATCTTAGGCAAATACTTTATTTAAACAAAAATGTTGTGTCACTGCCACCACATCATGAGAAAAAAATGATGATAAGGAGCACACAGGAGGCACAGAATTAAGTAGTACAGATGCATTTGCCATTTAAAAAGAACATCACCCAATCCATGTCCAACTTAAAAGAACAGGCCATTTTACAAAATGAAAGTTTGTAACCGGTGCGTCCGCCCCATTACAGTAAACCCACCAAAATATAGGTAAAAGAGAGGGACTTGCCTGAGTGCAGAGTGCCACGGGGTAGTCCTGGGGAGATGTTGTCCGCCATACCTGTAAAAGAAAAGACAAGGGAGTCACAAAAAATTCACAGTTCTTAGGGGGGTTAAATTGGGCGGAAAGGACGGGAGAGAAATAAAATTATACTTATCTGATTGGGTCAGAGTCCATGTCCTGTCAAACCTGCAGAGATAGAAGAAAAAATAGGTTAGTTAAGAAGGAAAAATGTATTTATTTTATTTATTTATTTAGTTTTTGTTAACCGGGTAGGTACACTAGACAAGTTATATGCCTATTTTCAGGAACAACCCGGGAGAGTACAACAGGTATAACATGTACATCAGTACAACAAAGCAGGAGAGTAAACAATTATACATTTGTTGTGAGGTATACGGAGTCAACAAGACTGGGGGCAAGATACATTTGTGAATTAGGTACATACTGTAGACAACACAACAAACATAAGATAAGGTGCATGGGATCACCAGAGCATCAGACAGTAAATAGTGCATAAGTTCAGGTTGAGGCACAGGGAGTGGTGAAGCCACCTGGCTTGTGACAACCGGGAACTATGTGCTAGGGTGGCTTTAGGCATACGCAGCGTGAGGCCAGCTTGAGATGTTCCCACAGGGAGGTCCGAAGAAGCTTGTGGGAAGGGGCAGTGCGGACCTTTTCGGGAAAGGAGTTCCAGAGCCTAGGTGCATGAGCTGCAAAGCTTCGGTCACCCATGAGGGTGCGGGTGGCAGGTACATTTAGTAGTCCTGGACCCTGAGATCTCAGAGGGTAGGATTTGAGGTCAGCTGGGGAGAGAAGCTGGGTCAGTTCCGGGGGAGTGCCGGAGCTATTTACTTTGCTCGTTAGGCACCCAGTACCAAAGTTAAGGTGACTGGGGATAACCAGCCTAGCTTATCGTAGAGTTCGCAGTGATGGGTAAGACTGGGGGCAGCCAGAGCAAACCGGCAGATGTAGTTGCACGTCATGCTCCACTTGTTAAGGAGGACCTTGGAAGTACGAGCAAATAGGTGGAGACCATAGCTGAGGGAAGGAGGTATACTCCTGGCAAGAGCCAGATGAGCCGCTGGTAAGGTTGTACCTAGCCCTATAGGCCAGCCCAGCTATAGTTAACCCTCTGCAAACGCTGGATGTGATTCCAGGTCCAGTTGGGGGTCTAGCGTCATACCAAGATATTTGAGGGAGGTCACAGTAAGAAGAGGGGTACCATCATCACAATCAATTTGCAGAGGAACTGGAGAGGCCCAAATTTTGGCTGATGAGCCAAATAACATGGCCTGGGTTTTTTTCTGGTTGAGGACCAGCTTCTGTTTGGTGAGCCATGCCTGGATGTTTCTGAAGTCCTCTGATAGGTGGCGGTTTAGAGTGACTGTATCACGGGAGTGGGCCAGGAGGACCAGATCGTCCATGTACATGGTGACCCGGCACCTGGTGGCCACAGTGGGGAGACTGTTAATAAACAGGGAAAAGAGTAGGGGTCCCAGCACTGAGCCCTGTGGGACTCCAGAGGTTACGGGCAGGGGGGCGGAGAGGACTTTATTGAATTTAGTTAATTGTTCTCTGCCATGCAGGTAGTCAGAGACCCATTTCAGTGCAGGAAAGGACAGGCCAAGGGACCTCATCTGCAAGCCGAGCAGGTCATGATCCACAAGGTCGAAGGCCTTGGATAAGACAAGACAATGAACACAGCACCAGAGAGTTGTCCCTGGTCCATTGCTGCTCTGATGCTGGAAGAGACAGAGATCAGTGCCGTGGTAGTGCTGTGTGCTTTGCGAAAGCCATGTTGGGCTGGGGACAGCAGTCCGTGGGTATGGATATGCTCCGTGAGTTGTTTGGCTACAACCTTTTCCAGAAGCTTACTGACAGCCGAGAGGTTGGCTATAGGTTGGTAGTTGTCCGGGACTTTGGGTTGCCCTGCTTTAGGACAGGGATGACCTTGGCAACCTTCCAGATATCTGGGATCTGTCCCAGAGTGAGGGACAGGTTGAAGATGTGGGCCACCGGGGTGGCAATGTAGGGGGCGCCAAGTCTGAGAAGCTTGGGCTTCAGGTTATCTAGGCCAGGACTTGCATGCTGGGAGAGGCCTTGGAGAAGGGACTGTACCTCGTTTACTGACACCGCCCTTAGGTGGAATGGGGGACAGGGCAGGCTAGGCTCCTGCTGGTCCATGGAATAGGGCAGTTTTTACTCCTAGCCGTTGACACATGTGGGAGGACAGCAGGGAGGTCGGTGAAATGGGAGTTGAGAGCATTAGCAATCGTGTGTGGATTGTTGCAGGAGGCTCCTCCAATGATCATGTCAGTAACTCCAGAGTTGGAGTGACCACTGAGCAGGGTTTATATGGTTCTCCAAAACCGTCTAGGGTCCTTTGCAGAGCTGAGAAGGGCAGCCTTACAGAAGTCGCTTTTGGCCCCCCTGATGTTTTTTTTGCACTCATTTCTGAGTTTTCTGTATTGTTGAAGCAAGGTCGTGTCATGTGAGCATTTGAACCGAGCCCAACACTTTTCTCTCACTCGTATGAGGGTGAGGAGGCCCCCATGCAGCCACTGGGTGGCTGTCCCCCGGACCCTTCATCTAGTGATAGGGGCATATCTGTCTTGCAGATCCACAAAAATGTTGTGGAACGCAGCAACAGCAGTGGAGGGATCTTGGGCACTATAGACTTCTGACCAGTCAGTGAGCCTTAGTTCCTCCATGAACAGGTCTGGTTTGAACCTGGCGAAGTTTCAGATGTGGATGATTTTGTGAGGGACCTTAGGGGAGGGGAATTTCCATATGCAGAAGACAGGAGAGTGGTCAGAGATGGAGTCGGGTAGAGTCCCTGCAGAGGAGATCCTCTCGGGATGGTTTGACATGATCCAGTCCAGAAGGGTGCTGGAGGTACTGTTTGCCATCAGTCGGGTGGGCTCCTGTATGAGTTGCGTCAGGGTTTGTAAATATGTAAGATGAGCAAAAGCAGAGTAAAGGGAGTATGATTTGGGAAAGGGGGCTTAGCTAAAAATCCCTTTGCCCATAATGGTGGCCGAGTGGCCAGTAATTTATTTAGTAGCCCAGGTGGCTAGTGATGACTAGTAGGGGCTAGTAGCCCTTTTTGTCTAAATAAGGAGTGGCATTGGTGGCTGTGTGGGCTAAGAAATGCCCTGGGGGGGAGCCACTGTGTAAAATTATGCCCTGGTGGTCTAGTGGGCTAGCTCCTAAGAGGATGGGGCTAGCGTTCTTTCAAATACATTAATATCCTTCCTGGGGTGTCCAGTGGGGGCTGTCTGAGCCCTTGAATATTGTGTGGGCATTGTTAGAAGGCTTATTGGTGGCAGCAGAAGGAGGATACACTGAGGCTGCGGCTGCAGCCTATTGCTAGTGCTACCATGCTGACAGTGAGAGTGCCAGCAGGCACTGAAATCTTCCAGCCCATACAGAGCTTAAGCTGTGGGCTACTCTGCATGGGTGGGAGAAGAGAAGGAAAAAGAAGTCAGCGGGAGGTGGAGGAGGCATGGGATAAAGTGCCTTCTCCCACCTTCCGAATTGCCGCTCTGGCTGTATTGTGACATTCATATAGTGATTCTCCCTCCTGGTGCACTCCTGGCTGCAGAGGAGAGAGAGTCACACAGCAAGCATAGGCAATATACCTTGAGGTATGAGTCCAGTGGGCAACGGAGACGCTTGAGGCTTGGAGGGGGCGGGGGAGAGAAAAAGAGAACAACTTTGGAAATTTATACAAAATATTATTAGCAAAATATCATTGCTTCCCTATATATCCACCACTTCTGACTTCCATGCATGCAAAATTAGATATCTCAGAAGCTTCCTTTCTGTTTACTTCCCCTCCTCCTATGTTTTGGAAGTTTTTATTTTGGGACGTCATATGCTTCCAAGATGGAGTCAACTGCAAAACCGGACATAAACAGGACTGGAGAAAAAACAATCAGTACAGTCTTGTGCCAAAATTTCATTTGGACTGGGAGATGATGTCAGAGCTGAAAGCACAAAAAATGGCAAATTAAGTTTACATTTCGAAAGAGGGAGTGAGAACAAAAGCATGCACTGTGCCCACCCCCCACCCCTTGGTGGTCATCTCTTATTAGAGGAAAAATCTGTCATTGACCTGCAATCCACACTGATATGATCACATTAAGAACACCCCCCCAAAATATAAAAACCTTTGCATAATGAGTGTGCAGTAATTGCTGGCTTTGGAAATGTCAGCTCCCATGTGTCTTGGTAAACCTCCTGACATCCTGCACCAAACACTTTAGATGGGCAGAGAGAGACAGAGAAGAGACAATAAAAAATAATGGAATAAAAATTCAAAAACTTTAATGGTCAAATGAAAGCTGTTTAATTTGCGATCATCTAAAGTTGCATCACTCACCCGTTAATGTTCTTTCTGGCACAGAGGGAGAAATGGTTTAATCTTAGTAATCCATCCTTTCCCACCCTTGTGATAGTCCTAATCTGCATGCGCCAGATACTGCTCCCCCTTTGCCTGTGCGCAATCCCCAGTGCTCATTAGTGGATCCAGCTGTAAAGTAGCATTTGCTACCTCCTGAGGCCAGGAAACAGTAGCTGTTAGCTTAACCTAAGCTTTAAAAGGGAACATTTTATAGATGGGGTGTGCTACCCTCTTGAAAATATTCTATATCCCACTCTGCCCATGCCCCTCACTGGGAGACACCTCTGTCTTCATATATATGTAACCCCCCTGCAAATGGGGGTTCCCAAAAGACTTCCAGGAGCTTGCTTGAATGCTCCAAGCCTGAATGGTGTTTGGCATTTAAGCCATTTATCAGTGAGTGTTTTTAGAGCCTCTGGTACTGTCTCTTTAAGAGCTGTCTGCTTGCAGACATAATTAGTTTGTATGGGGGGACTGTGTGCTTCTCTGAGTACCACTCGAGCTGCTGCCAATTCACTTCATTTTTGCAGTCACTAGGAGTGCAAAGGGAACCTATCTGAAAGATGTAACTGTTTGCCAGAAATTATTTAGAGTAATAATGAAATTACAGTTTGTCTAACCTGCTTTCTTTGCAGTCAGAACTGTGTCTGCTAGTTCCCCATTCTAGTTTTGAACTGCTGAACTGGACCAATCAGTGTGGGCAAGCTAGCTCTAAAATGATGCCTTGGACGAATCAGAACTGGACTCATAATCTGAGCCAGCCACAAGAGGATTGTATGGGCAGTGACTCTGGGAGATGTAGTTTAGACTTCAGTGCCTTTTTGGACCAACAGCAGCAGTCTATTGTGAGTGACAGCCAATCCAGTCAAGAACTGGGAGGAACTCAAAGGAAGTGCCCGGTTTCGTCAGTTGGAGTTCAGTTGAGCTTTGGCAGTGAAGAAGGAAGGAGCCCTGTGCTTTTTCAGTGTGCAGTTTTAGTCAAAAAACGTGTGTAAGGCCCAGAGTTCCGGTCTGCAGCTTGTGTAACAGCTTGTTAGGACTAAATCCGTCCTGTGAAAAGAATCAAAGGATCTCTGAAGAGTAGAAACCAGGCTCACCCTGTAGAGACTGGAAGAATTGCTGAAAATTGCACCTCGTCTGTCAGGAACTGAATCTGCTGTGTGTTCTCCCGGTATTGTGCAGTAATTGCGATCGGGATACAGATGCAGCCTGCCTGGTATAGTACTTTCTTTATATGGATGTGTGAAGAGGTTTGTGTACCTCAAGTGAGCCCTGCTGACATTGAAGGACCCTATCTTATTTGGAGGTCGTGAGTACTAATTCGAGGTTGCTCCTGTTGAATTGCCACATTAAATCCAAATGGAATTACTGTACTGTTGACTGTTTAATTCTCCTTTTCTCTGTGTGAAAGGGCCCCTACCAGCTGCCACGGTTTGACTAGCCACTAGGGCTTGGGTACCCAGGGACAGTAACTGATAGGGATAGGCCTGGTGCACAGAGCCATAGGTAGATTATTAGAGTGATAAGCTAATTAACCTGATTTCCCTGTCCTTGTTATATCCCCCAAATAAATCAGAGCTGCTTGTTTCAGCAAAGTTATACTGCCTGAGGTATTTGTCTATGTTAAAGTACTGTACTGTGATTGTTGCACTGTATCTCATTTCACAGGAGGTCCCAGTGCCGGAACCAGACCTGGGGTAAGTGTATACTGTGAAGGTAATTCTGATATATTGTGTGGGCCACTAGTGGGAAGAAAGGGGTTGCAGTGTCCCAGAGGGCTGTGACCAAGTTAGTTTAACTATTGCAACCCCTGACCTCTGGGTGGAGGCACCAACTATTGGATCCAGGCCCTCAACCTGTTAGTGGCAAATCAGGCAGGGGTAGTAGCCCCTGGGATAGCGCCATCTAGGGGTTACATCTGGAGGCTCACCGCTGGGATTGTGTGTCCTCAGTGGCCATATTTACTTAACCACTGTTAAGAAAAAATGGGTACCCGACAGAAGTGGCTGTGCAATCGCTGGTGGAGTGGTGTACTGGGGAGGAGATCGACCCAAAATGCTATGCTTATCCTGGACATCCCCTGTATCAACACGGACACTGTGCAGGGAGTACTTTCCAAGGTGGAAGTTTACAAAACCCTGTGGTGGTGGGTCGGCATGCTAATCTGCTCACCCACACTTTCCTGGCCCTAGTAGAGTTTAAGGATCCATAGATAGCTCCAAAGTGCCACAGACCATTACCCCAGAGGGAGCCCTCACTGCTTGGAGAGGATAACTATGACAGTAAAGACCGGGGGAATCAGCCCTCACCACTATCTGAAACTTTTGAGGAGAAATTTGCTGAATGGTTGCTGGAGAGGGGAAAACTGTGGAGGACTTAAGAAACTATTTTTGCCACCTGGGGTGTTCCTCCCCAACACCCTCTCCTGCTCCAGTGCCCGTGAATGGTGGCTGAACCAATGCAGACTCCTATTTCTGCACCTGCCATTAGTCACGACTCTACCGAAGGTTGAGGATCTTCTCTGGCACCTCCCACCTCCAAGGGAGGATGACTGGGAGACCTGGATAGACTATGTTGCCCCCAGTGCTAGAATGGCAATGCTCGGAAGGTGAAAAGCTAAAGAGGGTTAGTGAGAGCCTCCGAGGTCCTGCCCTGGCTACCATCCGTAGCTAAACGGGCCAGTAACCCTGAGCGACTGCACAGGCCTATCTTGAGGCCTTGAGAATGTGTGTATGGGAGCCCAGATTCTGATGAGGGACCTATGGTGGAGAGTAAGAGATGCACAGTACCAAGGGAGTTGTTGTCTGTGTATGTATCTCGGCTGGAAAAATTGTTGCAAGAATGCCTCAGAAAAGGTAGTTTGCCAGCGATTGAACTGACCAAACCAGGCTGGACAGGATCCTAAGTCTGCCCCTTCTCAGAACTGCTGTTGCTTCAGTTACACCTGGCAGATCGACTGGAATCCCACCCTCCTATGATGAGTTAATGAGAGAAATTCGAGGAGCTGAGAAAAGACGACCGGAGGGACCTGCACCAATAGCTGCTGCCACGACCCGAGTGACTGAGGGTGACCCATCAAGTGAAGTCTAGGGGCAGAGGCTGGCAGTCAATGAGTGCTCTGACAAGGAAAAGATATGTCACAATGGGGCGAACTGTTGAGAGAGATCCGGAATTCAAAAACAGTCCCTTTGTGAAGCCACGCCTGCAAGTACGGGCCCTGACCTATATCCGACTGCATCTGCTATGGGGTGGGGTACCCACCCATGTATCTCCTGCTGATAACAGCTCCGAACTCGATTCCTTGACCATGGAAGTGGAGAAACTGACGTAGATGTCTCCAAATGCTTATCACGCCGCAGACAGAGATGGCACCAAGGTTTCCAGTTAGTAATACCCCCTCCCTGGCTCCCAGTGTGGCGCCCGGCCAGCTCAAACTCCAGGAAGTATGTTTTGCTATAATTGTGGGAAGATGGGCACATGAAAGGGAATGCCAGTCCCCAAAAGACACTGACAAAGTTGCATATAGGCTACAAGGAGAGCTTCGAGAAGAAATCAGTGGTTAAGAGGTGCACGATGATCCCAGTGAGGGCACCAAAAATGCTAATTCACGCCCTTTTGTGGCAAGGTCAGCTGCCCAGGCCCCCCACTACCTCTCCAGACTGGTCCAGAATAGTGGGTCCCTCCATGGAGACCACTGTAAAGGTGAACGGAGTGTCTACAAGAGCTATATTAGACAGTGGCTCCCAAGTGACAATTATGTTCCAAGATTGGTATCAGAAGCATTTGTCAGACGACACTTACAACCATTAGAAGGACTGCATGTATGGGGGTTAAGTGAGAAGGCCTACCCTATTCCGGTATATCCGAATTTGCTGTCTTTCCCCACCTCCGTGGCTGGAGTGGCCGAACAAGTAGAGACCCTAGCCTTAGTGTGTCCCCCCACTGGACTGTATGATGGTGTCCCTTTGTTGATTGGAACAAATGCTCATATGTTCAAGGCTGGCACAGTGTTATGAAAAACAGGGTCAAAGACTAGTAGAGCTAAGAGTTCCGCTTTAATAAGAAGGCCTATGAGGCACAGAGAGATGCTGAAAAACAGAACCAGAGGAACCGGTCGGAATTGTATGGAAGAAGGATCCTGAGTCTCTGATCCTGGCGCCAAATGCCCAGTGTACCTTTACAGGGAGAGGTCCGTAGACTAGAAAGGATGTTAAGAATAAAATATTAATGTTGGATGCACCAGGCGATGGAAAATTGCCAGAGGGACTGCTGGTCAAGCCTAGTATTTTGCCCGCTAGAGCCCATGCTTATGCCAGAAGGGTAATGGTCCAAGTTCATAATGTGTCTGAAAGACATTCGAGTAAACAGAGGTTGCATCCTGGCTAATGTGCATTGTGCAGACACTGCAGTGCTACCCAGCAGCAAGAGTTCAAGGAAGAATGACAGAGTAACGCCTGACTTGTTTGATTTCGCGACTCCCCGCTGCCAGCTGAATGGAAAGTGAAGATCAGTGAGAAGCTTGCCCAGAGAGCCAGGTGTTTTCTTTAAAGGAATGGGATGTAGGATGCGTGCAAGGAGTGAGCACAATATCCGGCTGCATGACGAAAGACCATTTCGTGAGAGGTCTCGACGCCTGGCACCTGCTGACATAGATGATGTGAGACGGCATCTGCAAGAGATGTTAGCTGCTGGTGTAATACAAGAATCCAGAAGCCCTTATGCTTCCCCATTGTGGTAGTGAGGAAAAAGAATGGAACAGTAAGGATGTGTGTGGATTATCGCACCTTAAACCGGGCGGACTATCCCTGATCAGTACACAATGCCCCTATTCAGGATGCTTTGGACTGCCTAAACGGGAGCAAGTGGTTCTCTGTGCTGGATCTCCGCAGTGGGTACTATCAGATCCCGATGGCCCCAGAGGACCGTGAAAAGACAGCCTTTATCTGTCCGGTTGGCTTCTATGAATTCATGAGGATGCCTCAAGGGTTCAGGTGCCCCAGCCACTTTTCAACGATTGATGAGGCGTGCAGTGGGGACATGAACTTACTAGAGTGCCTGGTATACCTAGATGATGTTATTGTGTTTGGCAGCTCACTGGAGGAACATGAGAGCAGATTATTTAAGGTATTGGACCGACTGGAGGACTTTGGCCTTTAAACTGTCCATTGATAAGTGTCAATTTTTTCAAACATCAGTAAAGTATATGGGACACATAGTATCCACCGAGGAATAGAGACCGACCCAAGTAAAGTTGAGGCTGACCACCTGGCCACAGCCCAAAATCTAAAAAACTGCAAAGATTCCTGGGATTCTGTGGTTATTATCGCGCTCATCAAGGACTATTCAAGAGTGATCCGCCTTTACTTAACCTTACTCAAGGGTATCCCCAAACCCACAAAAATACCAAAGTCAGCATCCTCAAGACTGAAAGAGTGTATTTTCATCCGAGTGAAGTATTTAAATGCCTGCTGGACTCCTGATTGTGAGACTGCTTTTCATGAGATCATATATCAACTTACCCATGCTCCAGTGCTGGCCTATGCGATCCAAGAAAACCTTACGTCCCTGCACACTGATGCTAGCTTGCAAGGGTTGGGGCTGTGTTGTACCAAGAGCACGTAGAATGGCCTGAGACCAGTGGCCTTTGCCAGTAGAAGCCTGACCCCATCCGAAAAGAACTATCCTGTACATAAGTTAGAGTTCCTAGCTTTGAAGTGGGCTATTGTTGACCAATTCCATGAGTACTTGTATGGGGCTAAAATACTAGTAAAACTGACAATAATCCTTTGACCTATGTGCAGACCTCAGCTAAGTTGGATGCCACTGGCCATAGGTGGCTTTCTGCATTATCTACATATGACTATGCTCTCATACCGAGCAGGTCTGAACCACATAGATGCTGATGCTCTCCCCGGAGGCCTGTTCCCCAGAATGATTGGGTCCGACTGGCAGAACCTGACATTCGGCACTCTGCCGAAGTTTGACAGGAGGAACAAATGTCCACGGACACAGTGGACTGCATGGTGGATTGCTTGGGAGCCTCTGAGAATTGCATACCTGCTGCTTATTGCCACTTTTCTGCAATAGACATTGGTGCACTGCCTCAGCTGGACAATGACAGTATTCGGCGGCTCAATCCCACGATCCCATGATCAAAGCAGCTTTAGAAGCCTCTATGCAGGAAAAGATGTGTCCAAATTACGCTCCACTGATTTGAGAACTGCACTGTTATACAAAGAAGGTCCTAAGTTGAAACTGATCAATAAACTGTTATACAGAGAAACAGTAGACAGAGGGGACAAGTAGACAAACAACAACTAGTGCTGCCCACTGCCTTTCGAGACTCAGTATTGAGGTCCTTGCACAACCACATGGGGCACCTTGGTATAGACAGAACACTTGACTTGGTGAGATCCAGATTCTATTGGCCTAAGATGGGGGCTGATGTGGAGCAACACATCCGGACTTGTAGTCGCTAGCTTACAGAGAAAGCTTTTGTCTCAGAGGGCTGCCCCCTTGTTAACATAACCACCAGTGCACCCATGGAGCTGGTCTGTATTGATTTCTAAGTTTGGAGTCAGATCAAAGAAATATCAGTAATGTGCTGGTGGTCACTGACCATTTCACAAGATATGCCCAAGCTTTCCCACCAAAGACCAGAAAGCATCCACTGTAGCCAAAGTACTTGTAGAAAACTTTTTGTTCACTATGGGCTCCACAAAGAATCCATTCTGATCAAGGAGAGACTTTGAGAGTCGCCTGATCAAAGAGATGCTTTCTCTGTGGGGAGTGCGAAAGTCCAGAACCACTCCTTACCACCCCAGGGGACCCACAGCCTGAACGTTTCAACCGCACTTTGCTAGATATGCTAGGCACCCTGCACCCAAAGGACAAGCCTAGATGGAGCCAACAAATTAGCACCCTGGTACATGCTTATAACTGCACCAAAAGTGATGCCACTGGATTCTCCCCCTACCGCCTGATGTTTGGAAGAGAAGCTCGACTACCAGTAGATGAGTGTTTTGGGGTCTCTCCTGATGGGGTTCAAGCTGACAACTATTTACAGTATGTGCAAAAGTTAAAGGCCCAGCTAACTCATGCGTACCAACTGGCTCAAACCATGGCTGCCAAAAGAAATCTGGCCAACAAAGAAAGGTATGATAAAAGGTGAAAGCACAGGAACTCCAGGAGGCGATGGTATTGCTAAGAAATCTGGGACTGCATGGCAAGCACAAGATTGCTGACAGATGGCACCATCTCCTCACATTGTAGTGGGCAAACTAGATGATCTGCCAGTGTACAAAGTAAGGCCTGAGAATAATTCAAAAGATGTAAAACAATGCATAGAAATCATTTACTGCCCATTGGACAAATCTTAATTGAGTCTGAGCCCCTAGAAGATCCCTCTGGACCAGTGACTAGAGCTGCTGCTAAGAAAAGATCAAGAAAGTCTGCACCTACAGAAGCAAAGTTAAAGTGTTCCCTCCACAAGTCCCAGTTGAGCATGACTGTCAGTCCATATCGGAAGAAAGTGAGAGTGACTTTGAATACTATCCTTCTACTAACTGAGTCAATTGTTTCGGGCAATCCCTAGTCAATACTGGAGACAAAGCTGGGCCTTCTGGACTGTCTAAGCCCCCAGCTTCATCCCTGGAGCCAATGCTCCCAGAAAGTGAAGTGCAAAGCATCAGATCAGATGAAATGGAATCATTGTGCATGGTTGAACTGTTTGAGCTTTCAGGGAGGAAATGATAGATTGGGGCAGACTGGTGATACACCAACAAGAAGAGTATTTTGAGTGCCCTGACAGTCCACTGCCAGTGTCCGAAAGCTCTCCATGCGAGCCAAATGTTGTGGACTCAGAAACTGTAACTCCTGGAGCTGAAAGTGCCCCCAAGTTCTAGCCTCTCTACCCCATGGAGACTCCCTGACAAGTGAGGACAATGCTGAAAATGAGGCTCAGAGTGCAGAGACTATAACAGTTCCCCTAGAAAGACTGGTCGAGCTGTAAAGCCTGTGGTGCACCTCAGTTATGATTCACTTGGGAGGCCTGTGGACTTGCCTCTCAATGTTGTCCATAAAGGAGTGTATGTGTCCCCGAGCTCATTGCCCAAACTGAGCATCAGTGCTAACTCCAAGTTACTTGTGTTGCTCTTCATATGGTGCCCTTGCCCCATCCAGCCCTAAGGTAACTGATAGGAAGGGTCCCCTTCAGGTTTCATGTACAAGAGGTAATAACTTGAGTTATGGTACAATGTGTATGTAATACTGTGTAAAGAGGACGACTGCAATGTTTCAGAAATGTGTTCTTGGTAAAATGATATATTGACTGATGATTACATGTATGCAGCCTAATGCAAATGTATATGGTTGCAGTTGAAACTTATAGTACTTGCTGACGCGGACGCAAGCTTTCCCAAGCTAGGAAGGGTTGTAACCCTCTGCAAATGGGGGTTCCCAAAAGACTTCCAGGAGCTTGCTTGAATGCTCCAAGCCTGAATGGTGTTTGGCATTTAAGCCATTTATCAGTGAGTGTTTTTAGAGCCTCTGGTACTGTCTCTTTAAGAGCTGTCTGCTTGCAGACATAATTAGTTTGTATGGGGACTGTGTGCTTCTTCTGAGTACCACTTGAGCTGCTGCAATCCACTTCATTTTTGCAGTCACTAGGAGTCAAAGGGAACCTATCTGAAAGATGTAACTGTTTGCCAGAAATTATTTAGAGTAATAATGAAATTACAGTTTGTCTAACCTGCTTTCTTTGCAGTCAGAACTGTGTCTGCTAGTTCCCCATTCTAGTTTTGAACTGCTGAACTGGACCAATCAGTGTGGGGCAAGCTAGCTCTAAAATGATGCCTTGGACGAATCAGAACTTGGACTCATAATCTGAGCCAGCCACAAGAGGATTGTATGGGCAGTGACTCTGGGAGATGTAGTTTAGACTTCAGTGCCTTTTTGACCAACAGCAGCAGTCTATTGTGAGTGACAGCCAATCCAGTCAAGAACTGGGAGGAACTCAAAGGAAGTGCCTGTTTCGTCAGTTGGAGTTCAGTTGAGCTTTGGCAGTGAAGAAGGAAGGAGCCCTGTGCTTTTCAGTGTGCAGTTTTAGTCAAAAACGTGTGTAAGGCCCAGAGTTCCGGTCTGCAGCTTGTGTAACAGCTTGTTAGGACTGAATCCGTCCTGTGAAAAGAATCAAAGGATCTCTGAAGAGTAGAAACCAGGCTCACCTGTAGAAGACTGGAAGAATTGCTGAAAATTGCACTCGGTCTGTCAGGAACTGAATCTGCTGTGTGTTCTCCGGGTATTGTGCAGTAATTGCGATCGGGATACAGATGCAGCCTGCCTGGTATAGTACTTTTATATGGATGTGTGAAGAGGTTTGTGTACCTCAAGTGAGCCCTGCTGACATTGAAGGACCCTATCTTATTTGGAGGTCGTGAGTACTAATTCAGGGTTGCTCCTGTTGAATTGCCACATTAAATCCAAATGGAATTACTGTACTGTTGACTGTTTAATTCTCCTTTCTCTGTGTGAAAGGGCCCCTACCAGCTGCCACGGTTTGGACTAGCCACTAGGGCTTGGGTACCCAGGGACAGTAACTGATAGGGATAGGCCTGTGCACAGAGCCATAGGTAGATTATTAGAGTGATAAGCTAATTAACCTGATTTCCCCTGTCCTTGTTATATCCCCTAAATAAATCAGAGCTGCTTGTTTCAGCAAAGTTATACTGCCTGAGGTATTTGTCTATGTTAAAGTACTGTACTGTGATTGTTGCACTGTATCTCATTTTCACAGGAGGTCCCAGTGCCGGAACCAGACCTGGGGTAAGTGTATACTGTGAAGGTAATTTGATATATTGTGTGGGCCACTAGTGGGAAGAAAGGCTGCAGTGTCCCAGAGGGCTGTGACCAAGTTAGTTTAACTATTGCAAACCCTGACCTCTGGGTGGAGGCACCCGCCATTGGATCCAGGCCCCTCAACCTGTTAGTGGCAAATCAGGCAGGGGTAGTAGCCCCTGGGATAGCGCCATCTAGGGGTTACATATAACGATTGTGGAGATGGGGCACAAAAAGACAGTCAAGCCATTCAGACGCTCTGGCGGTATTGTTTATGCCCTATGGGGCTCTCTTTTAGAAGGCAGCTGGGGAAAAGGAGCAGCAAGTGCAGCAAGGAGCAGCTCTTCAGTGCAACCGCTCTGGCAGCAGTGCAAGGTGAGGAGAGAGAGAGAGAGAGGTGCCGGCAGCAGGAGCCACTATCTATTGAAAGCTGATTCATGCATATGGAAGAGCCGGGGGTGGGGTAAAGGGAGCAGAGAAGGCAGCCAGCAGCTGGTGCTGCTGTTTAGTAAAACTGCACCATGGCTAAAGTAAAGCTGGGGGGGGGGTGTAGAGAGAGAGTGAGAGAGAGAGAAGAGAGCAGAGTAAGGAGGCAGCAGCAACAGTGGCAGGTGCCGTGCAGTCTAAGCTGCACCATGGATTAAGTTAAAGGCCGGTGAGGAAAGGGACCCTTGGGACGGTGAGGAGGGGTTGACATCAGCCAGGCTGATCAGGACACCAAACAGCTGTTTGCTGGGTGGTGTCCTGCAGATGAAAGGAAAAAAACTGTGTATGATTGGTCCAGCTTTTTCTTTTCAACTGGACAAAAGTTTCCACCCATCAATGCAAAACGGCATCACAATCAGCCTGGCTGATGATTGGTGTCACAAGTGTCGCACCCTTCAGAAGCCACTCTTACAGCATGAAGTTCGCTCTGCGTGCACACACCGTGAACTTAAAAAGAGACTGCTATGGTTCTCAAAAGAGGTGGCTGGGAAGGTAAGGGCAAAAAATTTAGCTTTCAGGAGGTATAAGCAGACACAGAGGGAGGAGGATAGGGAGGTGTGGCAGGAGAACCAGAGGGAGACAGGGAAAACAGTCAGGAGCGCAAAGGCACAAATGGAGGAAAAAATAGCCTAGGAAGTAAAGAAAGGGGACAAAGACATTTTTCAGGTATGTAAGCGAAAAGAGAAATACAAGGGGAGGGATTGTAAGGCTAAAGAGGGAAGGGGAAGTGTGTGGAAGGGGACCAGGAAAAAGCAGACATCCTGAACAAATACTTTTGTTCAGTGTTCACAGAGGAAGGGGATGATGGGGGACCACAGCTAGATAAGTGACAGGAGCATTGAGGCAAGGGAGGTGGACACTAGACCATTTACAGAGGAGAGAGTCCTGAAGAGACTAGCAAATCTGATGATGGACAAGGCAATGGGGCCTGACAGGATACATCCAAGGATATTGAGGGAGCTCAGAGAGGTGCTGGCTGTACCTCTGACATTCCTGTTGAACCATTCACTGGAGACAGGAGTGGTTACAGAGGACTGGAGGAGGGTAGATGTAGCCTCACTTCACAAAAGTGGTAGCAGGGAGGAGGCTGGCAATTACAGGCCAGTCAGCCTGACTTTGGTGGTGGGAAAATTAATGGAATCACTACTGAAAGAAAGGATTATGAAATATCTTGAATCCAGTGGCTTACAAGATCCGAGACACCATGGATTCACTGGGGGAGGTCATGTTTCTTTGACTGGGTGACCAGGGAATTAGATTAGGGTGGAGCAATGGATGTTGATCTATTTACAGTAGATTTCAACAAGGCCTTCGACACCGTTCCACATAGAAGACTCATAAACGAGCTGGGCAGCCCAGAAATGGGTCTTAAGATGCTAAGCTGAGTAAGGAATTGGTTGGAGGATAGACGACAGAGGGTTCTGCTAAATGGAGTTCACTCCGAGGAAGGGAGGGAGGGTAACCAGCAGGGTGCCACAAGGGTCAGTAGAAAACTAGTCCATTTTCTGAGGAGGAAGTCCAGAAAGCACTTGCTAACCTGAAGGTGGACAAAGCTATGGGGCCAGACAGGGTAAAGAGTGCAGAGGGAGCTCAGAGAGGTATTGGTTGCACCTCTGACAGACCTATTAAATAGATCACTGGACACCAGCATGGTCCCAGGAGATTGGAGAAGGGCAGAAGCAGTCCCACATAAAAAATGTGGCAACAGAGATGAGGCAGACAATTACAGACCTGTCAGCCTGACATCGGTGGTGGGTAACTTAAAGGAAAAACTACTAAAGGAAAGGATTGTGGAATATCTTGTGTCCAATGGATTACAGTATCCAAGGCCAGGTGGCACAGGGGGAAGGTCATGCCATACAACTCTGATAGATTTTTTTGACTGGTTGACCAAGGTGTTGGATCAAGGAGGAGTGGTGGATGTGGCCTACCTGTATTTCAGCAAGACATTCAACATTGTTCCACATAGGAGACTGGCAAGCAGGTTGGGGAACTAGGACGTGGGAAATAAGGTGGTAACCTGGGTAATAATGGGTTAGAAAATAGGACACAGAGGGTGGTGACAAATGGAGTTCGCTCCAAGGAAGGGAAGGAGACCAGTGAGGTAACTCAAGACTCAGTGCTGGGACCAGTCCTCTTCAATGTCTTTATAAGCGACAACATAGGAGAAAATTGAAAGAAGGTTCTGCCTCTTTGCAGATGACACCTAGATCTGCAACAAAGTAAACATGCCGGGGGATGGAGAGAATGGGTAGGGACCTACAAAGACCAGAGGAGTGGTCAATGGGACGGCAGCTGAGTTTTAATGTGAAAAAGTGCAAAATAATGCACTTCGGCCATAGAAACACAGGACTAGAATACAAAATAGGGAGAGTGATACTGACAAAGACCAAGCAGGAAAGAGACCTCGGAGTAATCATATCAGATTTATGTATTTATTTTCAAAGGTTTCACCAAGAAAGACATACAGAGCTGAAAATAGCTCATTTCCAGATGCGTCCTGGGGGAGGGTCAAATCGGGACATAGGCACAGAACAGAACATTGGTCCACACCTTTGTGACCTTGCGCCTTGACTATTGCAACTCCCTGTACTTAGGGCTACCTGGGGTTGATATCCACCGCCTGCAGCTAGTGCAGAATGCTGCAGCGTGATTGTTGATGGGGACTTCTTGATTTTCTCATAGTACCCCTGTGTTGCGCGATCCGCATTGGCTGCCGATTCGGTGGCAGATCACCTTTAAAGTTGGATTACTGACTTATAAAGCCCTACATGTACTTGGCTCTCACTACTTGAAAGAGCTACATACCTCTTATATACAACAGTGACAGCTCTGTTCGGCTGACGAGGGGTTGCTGGAGATTCCAAGGGTGTCTTTAAAATCTTCTGGGGCCCGTGCATTTATGTACGTGGCGCCTACCCTCTGGAATTCTCTACCCCGTCAGCTGCGGGAGTGCGCGACTGTGGAGGTATTCAAACAGGCGTTGAAAACTTTTTTATGGCATCAGGCCTTTATTGGAATGGATTGCAGGGACCCGACAAATTATTTTATTACTGTATTTGCTGATTTTATTATTGTTGTTTTAACTTTACTGTATAGCGCCTTGATATTTTGAAAGGCGCTTAATTTAAATAATGACTATTATTATTATTATTAAAGACTATTATACAATAAAAACATCATATAGAGATATAAAATTAGACAGTAGAAGCTATGTACGTTAGGAGTATTAGTGATCTAGGCAGAAATGCCACAAAGAATAATAAGGTGGCCTGGCAGTGTAACGAGGCAGCTGAATAGGCTTGTGGGGATGATGTGGTGCATAGGAAGGGGTATCACCAGCAGGAAGAGGGAGGTGGTACTGCCCTTATATAGATCGCTATTAGGACCTCACCTTGAGTACTGTATCCAGTTCGGGAAACCACATCTCAGGAAGGACATAGAGTGGAAGTGATAAAGAGGAGGGCTACCAAAACGGTGCAGGGTCTGCATCAAAAGCCCTACAAGGAAAGGCTTAAGTATGCACACCCTGGAGGAGAGGAGGGAAAGATGGGGATAAGATAGAGATATTTAAATACCTCACAGGGGACGTGTAATGAAGCTGGAAGGGGGGACAATTTACAAGGGACGTGAGGAAGTACTTCTTCACTGAAAGAGTGGTGAATGCCTGGAACACTCTTCCAGCAGAGGGGATGGGGCGAGAACAGTGGTGGGCTTCAAGCATATATGAGGTAGGCCCAAAGGAATCTTGGTAGGAAAGCGGGGAGAAGGTAGCCAGATATCAAGTTATGGGATATGGTCTGCAGTGAAAGTATAGGCAGGGAAAAATGGGCAGACTGGGAAGGCCAAGCAGTCCTTATCTACTGTCAGATTCCATGTATCCATGTTCCTGCGACGAGTCTACAAGATAAGGTACAGGAGGGGGGGGTATATTTCAGTAGCCACCCCCTCCCCAAAACATCTGGGGCAAAAAGGAAAACACTGATGGACTGGAGAGGGGGCCCATGTCACTGACTCTCTCCATTCAGCTCCAATAAATAAATAATCAAAGGTCTAACCAGGCAGATGCAGGCCATTCCCCCCCCACCGACTCTGACAGCCCATTTCTGGATTCATTTCAAGATGGCACTTGCTGGGTCCACCGACACCCCAGAACACTTGAAGAGGAAAACTGGAACTCCCATAAAAATACCTTGTGGGGGAACAAGGCTCATGGATAAATCTAAAACTGAGGAATAATTTCATTAGTAACCAGAAACAAATCAGACACAGAGACTGGCTCTAAAAAACAAATTTAATTTATTTTCCTGGGCCCCAATGATCTAGGAAAACCCAGGGATCCCATTTGAGTAAAACACAGAAATCTTACAGCTCCATTGGGCTTACTTTCTACAGACATTACTATAAGGGAGATTTTTTTTTATTTTAACTCCTTCCCCACGCCTGTCCAGTCTCACCTCCACATGAACTGCTCCACTGCAGCTACTCTCGACCCCTGCCATCCCACATCACAGCCAGCCCCAAGTAATCCTGGTGTATCCCTTCATTAGGCGGGTCTCTTACCTTCATAGGAGAAGGGCCCTGGCGGCCAACCAACGATCTTGAGGTGCTGCTGGGATGGCATATGGAGGTCTGGGAGCCCAGTAGTGAGGGTTTGGGAAGGCCGTCACCCGATCGGCCAGGCGCCATATTTCCATTTGCTCCCCTGAGGAGCGACGTGACACGACATCAAGACATACGCCAACGCCTGTCACCCTCGTGTTGGGGTCGACGTCCTGCTGTACTCCCAGCCTCCACCAGGGGTCAGCAGTCGCCGAGCCGTGTATCCACCCTCCCCCCAAGAAGGCGAGCTGTCGTCGGATGCTCATTTCCTTCTTCTCCGGCCGGCCCTCCAGCAACCCGAGTGGGGAGATATTTTAGGGGCAGAAACACATTAAGCAGCAGAATATTTCTCAAGTTTGAACTGTAGTGATCAGCTGCTGCCTGGGCCAAACGATTTTCTTCCAGAAGTGTGACGCTCCCAACCCACTGGCCTCCACAACCCTGATCGTCACCCGGAGTGCTCCTCTGAAACACCCGAGCCACTGCAGTGCCCTTATTTATTATTTATTGAGACGAGATTCACCAGGAAAGCAACACGAACTGTAAACAGCTCATTTCCAGAAGCGTCCTGGGGGTGGGGTTACATAGGAAGAAGCATGGGACAATCATTTACAAGAAAGAGAACAGAGTCAATAGACAATTACAAGTATTATGTAATTAAGAACTAGTGCAGAGCACAAAATCTTATACATTTCAATTGCAGACTAGGTAAAAAAACATGAACATAAGTTACATCACAGCCTCATGCAGAGCAGAGCAACAAACGTTAATGGTTATGACAGTCGTCTTAAACCAAGCGATAAAGTGAGGAAAAACAAAGTGGATTATAATGCTAGTACTGAGAGATTGTAAGGAGGCCTAGGGCGTAAGTGCTTGGTTGGGATGACAGTAGCCAAGTGCTAGGTGGTTGACCTAGTATGTAAAATACCACGGGTGGATGAAGGGGGGAGGGGAGGGGAGAAGCTAAGGCCTCCCCCCCCCCAAGGCACTGAGAACCCTTTTAGGGGACAAGGGAACCAGCATTAGAAAAGACAGTGGAGAAAGTTGGAAAAGGATAGAGGGGCATGGACTAGGGGCAGGGTTGCTAGGGATAGTGCGAGGTGGATGGGACAGTTAATAAAGTATTTGGGGTAGAATGGTGGTAAAAGAAAAGGAAGTCATTGCCTTCACCCCCTTCAGGAGGCAAAGAGCCCTGCAGTGGCAGGGGGATGGACAGCTGGTAGAGGAGAGAGGAGTTGGACTAAGGGGAGAGGGATAGGGAGGCCAGTGCTTACACCCTCTTCAGGTTGCAGAGAACTCTGCAAGGGGATGGGGGTTCTGGCAGAGGAAGGAGCAAAGCAAGTTGGGCTAAGGGGAGAGGGAAGCCAGTGCCTGCTCCCACTTCAGGATAGAAACATAGAAACATAGAATTTGACGGCAGATAAGGACCACTTGGCCCACTTGTTCTGCCCATTTTCCTACCTACTGGATAAGCTGCAGATCCTAGTTAACCAGCAGCCTACTTTTTCCTACCCCCGCCCCCTAGAATGCAAGGAAACTTGCAAGGGGAAGGAGAGCTGGCAGACAAACGTAATGCTGGTCTAAGGGTAGAGGGATGGGGGGTAGGGTGGAAGAGTGACATTGAAGGGAAGATAGGGGAAGTGGGAAGCCAGAGCCTTCACCCTTCTGGGATGCCTGCAAGAGGATGGGGATCTGGTAGAGGAAGGTGGAGTTGGGCAAGGAGAGAGAGAGAGGAGGATCGTTTGATGTAGTGGTAGGGGTGGAGGGAAGCTAGAGTGGCGGGAGGAGGGGGAACTAGGGAAAAGAAAGTGGGGTGGTGCTGCAATTAACATAGAAACATAGAAACATAGAAGTTGACGGCAGATAAGGACCGCAAGGCCCATCCAGTCTGCCCAATTGAAGGGTAGGAGCTTACAAGGGGGAAGGCACAGGCATAGGAACTGGTGGGCGGGTGGTAGGGGCGGCAGTCCCTCCACTTTTTATTTTTATATGGCAAAAACCAGTTTAGAAAAAGTGCCCTTTGTACCCTCATAAGTGCCCTTCTGATCCTCCGCACCCTCAGCTTTTACTGTCTTCCGGCAACCTTGGGGGAAGGTATGCAGGGGGATTGACAGCAGCTTGAGAAGCGAGCAGCTTCTCATCCCCATTCCCTGACCCTTTCTCACCCCAGGGAAATGGAGGGTGCAGCCTAATACCTAAGCTGCCACCCTGGCACAAAACACACTCCTTGGCCTCTCCTTCTGGCCTGCTCACCTGCCTTGGTCCCAAAGCTCTCAGGTCACACATTTCAGCCCATCTCCTTACTGCTGCCTGAAACGTTCTTATGGCGGTATCTCCCTTTCCTGGTGGTTCGTTCCCTTGACCACAGCACAGTCCTCACTAACTCTTTCTCTTTCTTTATGTGCTTGGCTGGAGCTAACTGGCACGGGGGGGGGGGACACTCTAAGGCACTCTGTGGCCCGCTTGGCACATTCAGCGGCTCCAGGGCCTGTCCCTCCAAACAGGGCCTAAAAATGGGTAGAGTTACCCTCCTCCAGCCCCATCTCTGGCCTGCCCGAGCTGCCTTGCCACCCAGGAAAGAGGAAGACAGCTGCCACCAGTCCCCTCTTGCAGGAGCTCTGCCACAGCTCCCATAGCCCTGACAGCCCAGGCTACTAACCTGTTTCCATGAGCCTCCAGAATGTTCCCTTGGGCTTACTTACCACCTACTCCCCACAGGGAACCCAAGGCCCAAATGACCGCAAACTGTGGCTACCCACCACCACCCACAGATAGCTCCAGCCCAGGACCCGGCACCTTGATGCTGCATGGCCATCCTGCCTTATGGAAGGGGGGGAACCCCTTCACACTGCCCTGAAGATGTTGCCCGATGGTCTCTCTTCCTCCAATGACCCAGAAATTTCCTGACTCCCTGCTTATATACTCCCTCACACCCTTATCTCTGCTGCCACCAAATGGCGGCTAGCAGAAATTGTACTCTTCCAGAACCCCTTACAAAAACCTAAACCCTAGAGGAGAGAGAGGGGGACCCTAGGGTGAGCAGTGAGCCCCTCTTGAATGAGAGGGGGCTTACATTTCAGAGAAAAAGGTGCTGTAGAACAAGGGGGCATGTTATGAAGATGATGGGGTGGGTAAATTCAGAAGGGATGTGAGCAAGTCTTTCTTCACAGAAAGGGTGGAGGATGCTAGTAACAACATTCCAGCAGAGGTAGTGGGGGGTTAAAACAGTGGTGAGGTTCAAAAATGCCTGGGACAGGCACAAGGGAATTGTAGAGATAAGGAAGGTAGGGGAAGAGATGGAACCGTAGATCAAGTTGAGTCTGCAGCAAAAAATGAAGATAACAAAAAAAATGGGCAGATTGGGTGGGCCCAGGAGCCCTTATCTGCTGTCATATTCTACAGTATGTTTCTATGTTTCTAAATCGGATGGATGTTGAATTTTGTCAGAATATTATATTGTAAATTATAAAATAGGTAAGAGAATGCAGGATCTGTGATTGGTCAGATGTGACCTCATGATCATGTGTTAATCCAACACAACAGCACTGGTACAAAATACTTAACTTTCTGAACTTCACTACACAGTTTTAAAAATAAAAATTAGAGAAACCATTTTTGCTGGTTGGAAAGAGATTGAGCAGAGTCTCTGGCCATTAGCAAAGCACCTACAAACTCACTCCCGGCCTCCTGAACCTTCTATTTATTTATTGATTGCAATTGTTTCACTAGGAAAGGCACACTGACCAACAAGATGCTCGTCTCCCGGTGTGACCGGGGTACACATGGATATGATAACACGCAGGTTATCAAGTGAACAATTAACAGAAGCAAACAAAATGCAGCATAAGGATACACGATTGCATGAATATACAAGCAGTGCACATTGAATGCTTAGGATATTAAACATAGAAACATAGAATTTGATGGCAGATAAGGACCGCTTGGCCCACCCAGTCTGCCCATTTCCCTACCTAATGGATAAGCTGCAGATCCTAGTTAACCAGCAGCCTACTTCTTCCTACCCCCACCCCCTAGAATTGCCTTATGACTGTCCCATGCATGCTTGAATTCCACCATTGTTTTTGACTCCACAACCTCCTCCGGAAGGCGGATTCCATGCATCCACAATCCTCTCTGTGAAAAATACTTCCTTAAATTACCTCTGAGCACTTCCTTCCATCTTCAAATTGTGCCCCCCTTCTTCTTGCACACACCTCTTTTTTGAAAGATGCTATCCTCTTGGACTTTGTTGATTCCCTTGAGGTACTTGAAAGATTCTATCATTTCCCCCCTCTCCCTCCTTTCCTCGAGGCTATACATATTAAGCTCCTTAAGTCTCTCTTCATACATCTTCCGGTGCAGACCCTGCACCATTTTAGTTGCCCTCCTCTAGTATCAAATAACAATTTTTGTGACAAGAAGCAGCAGACACTGTAAATTAACACAGTAGTAACAGCTGTTAACAACAGAGGACGTATATCACAGTTATACAGTTATACACAGTACATAGGGCAAAATAGGCCCAGGACATAAGTGCAAGGTCGGGGTTATATGCCAGCTTCTGTAGCAAGGCTAAGGCCGCTGGTCAGACATTGGGGAGGGGATAGTGGGGCATGGCAGGTTCAGGGACAGGAGCAATTTGTAGTAAGGAAGTTTGCTAGGGCAGAAGACAGAGTAGGAAGAGGAGGAGTGCTGAATTTGTGGTGGGAGGGTGTTCCAGAGCTTGGGTAGCCGGTGTGAGAAGGCAGCTTGACCGGCAGAGGTCTTCCACCTAGGGACTGAAAGTTGATGGGAGTCACTGGATCTAAGATGATGGGAGGGGGTGGGGCATCTATGAGCACGGTGGCAAGGTAGGAGGGTTGGACCCGAGCCATAGGTTGAAGACAAATTTAGCACAGTGAGACATGTGGCAGTTTTCGAGGGACGGTAGTGCCAAGGCTTGGTAGAGGTTGCAGTGGTGGGTGAGGGGAGAGGCATCGAGAGCAAAGTGGCAGAAGGCATTATAAAGTGTGTCCAGTTTAGATAGGGTGGACTTAGGGACTGCACTGTATACAATGTCACAGTAGTCGATGGAGGGCAGTATCATCTTCAGGACCAGTTCACGTCGGACTCGGGGAGGGAGGCTGCTGCGGTTCCTATATAGTGCACTGAGCATGGGGCATAATTTTTTTGAGATAGCATCGATGTGGTCAGAGAAGAAGAGATGGCTGTCGAGCCAGACCCCCAAGTAACAGAAAGAGGAGATATCTTCAAGTTTTTGGCCATCCAGAGTGGCGAAGTAGGGAAGGGAGGGAAGTCTGGCCAGGTGTTGGCATGTGCCGAAGGTCATAGTGACAGTTTTATTTTGCATTTAGGGAGAGCTGGTGCGAGCTAAACCATTGCTGTACCTTGTTGAAGTCAGCTTGGAGGTTTGATTGTACCATATCGGGGCGGAGCCTGAGTAGTAAGTACAGTATCATCTGCAGACATGTGGATTGAGGAAGTAGAGCAGATGAGTGGCAGGTCATTTAGGAATATAGAGAACAGAATGGGACCAAGAACCGACCCCTGTGGGACACCAGTAGTTAAGGGAAGGGGGTGCAGATCACATTTGAGACTCTAACGGTCTGAGTTCTATCAGAGAGGTATGATCTGAACCAGTCTGTGGCTGTGACAGAGAGGCCTGATTCAGCGAGACTTAAGAGCAATACGGGGTGGGAGACGGTGCCGAAGGCTTTTGCAAGGTCGACAAAAACGGCTGAGGTGATCAGTCCACTGTCCATGCCTGTCAGGATAGTGTCTGTGAGCCTTATCAGGGAGGAGGAGGTGGTGGAGTGTCCCTTCCTGAAACCAGACTGGAAGGGCGTGAAGAATTTGGAGTCAGTGCGGAAGGAGGTAAGTTGGGTGAGCACAAGGTGCTCGTGTAGTTTTGCTAGGGCTGGGAGGAGGGAGATAGGGCAGTAGTTAGAGGGGGAGGTAAGGGCACCTCCTTTTGGCAGAGGGATGACAATGGCGTGCTTCTATGTATGGGAGATGGCAGCAGCAACAAAGGATTGGTTTAGGAGTTTGGCTAGCGGAGTTGCTATAGCGGGGGCCGAGAGGTATAGAAGTTTGGGGTCTAATCCATCCGGTGATTTGCCTTTTGAAGGACTGAGAGAAAGTAATGCATCTAGGGCCTCAGTTGCAGAGATGTCTTTGAAGGAAAAGGAGCGAGGCCTAGTCTGGATCTTTATGTCTGTAGGCGGTGCGAGAGGTGTAGTGTTGGGCAGGGAAGAGAGGAGGGTGGCAGCACAAGTGGAGAAGTACACATTGAACTCAGTGGTGACTACTGTGGGCTCTGCTAGGAGAGAGTTATTAACATTTAGCATTGGAGTGGGATTGGCAGCCGGTGTGGTGAAAAGGGAGTGATGACCTTCCAGAATTGTGAGGGTTTATTTAGGTTTGACTGGAGGGAGCTGCTGAAGTACTCTGCTTTTGCAAGACGAGTGGCTCTGGAGCACTTGTTACGGAGCATGCGGTTTGTGGAGAGGTGTTGTGGGAGGCGTGAGCATTTATGCGTTTTTCAGGCTAATCAATTCTGGGACATAAGGGTGTCCTCAGTTTATGGTAGCTCTTCCTCAGCAGGCCATATATCACCATACTCAGCCAACATACTGCATACTGTGTGACCCTGAACAAGTCACTTAACTTCCCTGTGCTCCCAGGTTGCACCTGTAAACAAGCTTTCAGCTTAGTGTGTCTCACGTGGTTAAACAACTGGAACAAAAAAAAAACATACTGAACCTTAAGATCTTTCAGTTTTCAAGTTTCATTGACTGGTCCTCAGCCGTGTTACTCTGAACACTCTGCCACTATTATTGCCGTTCTCTTGCAGGATCTGATTTGCATGTTACTGCTCAGGCTGCTTCCTGCTTGATTACTCCATTGTTTGCCTATCTAGCCTACCTGCTATTTGCTGCCTAGGCTATCTTGCCTCTTTAATTGTCCGATATTGCATTGTTGCTATTCCAAGCTTGCTTTAAGTAATTTAGCTCCAGGTCTTGCTGGCATAGTTGCTCTACATTTAATTTCATACTGTTTAGCAAACTGTCTTATCTAGTATTGCCAAGTAGTTTCTACTGTTGCCATTTTGTCCGGTTCTTACTGTTTAAGGTTTTCTCTATCATCCAAATTTACGTTAGCGCATCTGAATAACTATACTTGCTATGCTCCATATCCTCCCCCTTAGTGATGCTTGGATAGTGCCTTTGTGGATCCGATTGTGATCCGTCGGACAGTGGCAGTATCTGACCTGGGATCTGGCATGGGATCTAACCTAAGTTGGAGGTCGGATCCAGCATTGGATCAGACCTGTATCTGGGACAGTCGGATAGCGCTCTTATCCGACCGGATCCACTATCTGGCCAAACATCCGGTATCTGGAGGTATCCTAACTTATAGGATACTATCTGAGCAACACTACTCCCGCTCTACATCTTCCTTCTCTCTCTCTCCCCTACTCCCGTCTCCTCCCTCCCCCCCCTCTCCACCCCCCATACCTTTTCATACAGGCTCTTCTCTTCCCAACTCTCTTCTCCTCTTCCCCCTTCCTCTCCGCTGCCACTTCCCTCCACTCTCCTCTCCTCTCATTTCCTTTCCCTCCCTTCCTTCTTCTCCCCCCCTGCTCTACTCTTACCATCCATCATGGGTTTCTCCAGTCTCCTTCCCTAAACTTTGAATATGTCCAGCATGCTTTCCTCTCATCTTCTATTTCTCTCTCTTTCCCACCCCCCTCGCTCGAGAGGGGGGGCAGAAGACCCTCTCTGTTCCTGTTCTCTTCCCTCTCTTCTTTCATATCCTACTTGCATGGTGACATTGAACCTAACCTTTCCCCCTTCCCTCTCCCCTGTCCCCCACACTCTCCTGAAAATCAGTATTTTCCACCTAAATGCCAGGCGCCTACTCCCTAAGCTTGGTTTACTCAAAATTTGGACCTCACAGTACTCTCTCAGCCTCCTGTACATATCTGAGTCCTGGCTCTCTTCTAGGATACTGGACTCTAGCCTGGCTCTCCTGGACTTCCACCTTTTCCACCAGGACCATGGCAAGCACGGTGGTGGAGTATGGAGTAGCTCTATATGTATGCCAGAACCTGTTCTGCACAATCATCCTTAAACAATCAGTCCCTTCCACCTACGAGCTCCTACTTCCCAAGCTATCCCTGCCCTCCACCCTCCTTATTTTTGTAATTGTCCTATATGCCTCCCCAAAGATCTCTCCCTCCTTCCTTCTCAACTCCCTGTCCTCCCTTGTTTCCCTTGCAGCCACCAGCAAACTTATCCTCTTGGGAGACTTCAACCTAAATTGAGTTTCCCCCACCTTCAGACCCACACCCCAAAGGAATGAGTCCCTAAACCTCTCCCAATTAATTTCAGAACCCACCTGCCTCAACCCTCCCCCCCTCCAATCACTCCCTCCTGGACTGGGTACTAGCCACCCACCCCTACTGCATCATAGCAGCAGGCCCATTTCCAGTGTTGGGAAAGTGACTTACCCACTGCACCCCCAAATATATATGATCTAGATCACTCAGATTTCTCACCACTCCAGCCCTACTACGTGACCTTGCTGCCTCTGACTGGTGACCAGTCTTTCATGCTTCTGATAGATACTGCCCTGTCCCACTTCTAAACCACATTTACACCTGGAATGTTCATGCCTCTCTAAAAATATCAAGAGTCAAGTGTGCCCAACACCCTTGGATCACTCCCGACCTTACTGCCTTGTGTAAATCCTGTGACCAAGCATAAGCCTGTTTTAAATCTTCCCAATCAAACTTTTTATTTTACAGGACACTCAATAACTCATGTACCAAGGCTATCCATGCTGCCAAAGCCCTCTATTTCAAATCTAAGTTACAGTCCAACCTCAGTTCCCCAGTGAAATTCTGGAAAGTTATTCATTCCTTCTTTGACCCCCACCCCCAGTCCTTCCACCCATCCTCATGGTGGATGGCTCACCAGTTTCTGACCCTTCCTCTGTTGCCACTCTTAATAATTTCTTCACCACCTGTGCTCTACCCTGTCCCCCACCTCCAGTCTCCCCGCATCCCCCTCTGCCTCTCTTCCTCCTCCACCATCACCTGAAGGCTCCCATTTCCCCCCGTCTCCCCCCACAAAGTTTTCCTCACCCTAACCTCACTTAACCCCTCTAAATCCAGCCCTGATGGACTGGACACTCAACTCCTATGTATCTCAGCCCCAGCCATTACCACCCCACTAGCTCACATTCTGAACCTTTTCTTCTCCATCTGCTATGTCTCCCAGCCCTGGTAAGTTCTTAAGGTACTACCCTTGCACAAAGGGGGTGACCCTCCTCCCATGGTAACTTCCAGACCATATCCCTCCTCCCTACCCTCACTAAGCTCCAAGAGTCCCTCGTCTACTCCAGGCTCACTAACTTCCTTCACTCCCCTGATTGCTTCTTCACCTTCCAGTCTGGCTTCAGGAAGTACCATTCCACTGCATCCTCCCTACTGTGGATCACTAACTCTATCCTCACTGGGATGGATCAGGGCCACATCACCTCAGCAATATTAATTGATCTGGCCAAAGCCTTTGAATTGGTGTCACACCCTCTTCTTCTTAACAAACTGCATTCTGCCAGACTCTTAGCCAATGCTGTCGACTGGTTCTGTTCATAACTCTTGGGCTGTCAACAGTTGGTACTGGTGGGAGGCACTCTGCCCCCTTCCCTATCTCCCTATCCTAGCAGGAGTCCCACAAAGCACCATCCTGGGTGCCGACCTATTCTCCATTTTCCTCAATGACTTCCCCTCTGCATGTGTCTCCTTGTACATCCACATGTACGCAGATGACACAGTCATCTATGCCACTGGCCCCACGGCCTCTGCTGTGGCTGGGCCGCTCTAGCAGGACTTCCTCAATGTAGTCCGCTGGTGCCATGACAACATCAAAAAGACAATATCCATGACCTTTAGTAACTGACAGAAACTTGCCAGGTTCTTGAACACCCCTGTTTTCATCACTTTAGACAGCACCCTGTTGGAAGTAGTCCCTTCCTTCAAGTACCTTGGTGTGTGGCTCAACAGTAAGCTTGACTTCTTTGTCTACACAAACGCCATTCGCGCCAAACTCTGTCCCAAACTAGGCATCCAGTACCACAATAAAGACTACCTCTCTCCCCAGGTGTGCAGGGAATTAGTAACCTAAATGATTCTCCCAGTCTTTGATTATGTGGACATAGTCTATAGCATCACTCCCCCATCCTCCCCTGCCAGACTGGATATCTTGTCCAATGCATTCTTCCACTTCGCCACCAACTCTCCCCTCTGTACCCATCACTGCTCCCTTCACTCTTCACTCTCTATCCTCCCCCTGCCATTGCATTGCCAGGCCCACTGCACTGCCTTTATTGCCAAATACTGTTTTGGGTCTCTCCCCTCCTACCTTTCTTCTCTGATCTCACCTAGTCCCTACTCTTCCTATTCCCTTTGATCCACACATTCCCACATCTTCTCCGTTCCTCACCCTCACTTTTCTGCTGGCCAAGCTGCCTTCTTCTACTGCCTTCCTTCCCTCTGGAATCTGCTCCTCTCCCCCCTCTGCCTCTCCCCCTTCTCTCCCTACCTTTAGATGCCACCTAAGGCAACTTCTTGCACCCTCCTGTTCTTGTCTTTCTTCTCCCTAACCTTATATCTGCTCTCTTGACCTTCTCCTTCACATAGAGGATGGTGGATGCTTAGAATAGCCTACCCCAGGAAATGGTGGATGCTAACACAATGGAGGGATTCCAACATGCATGAGATAGGCATACAGGAACCTTAGATGTGGGGAAGAGAGGCAAAAGCCACTGATCAAGTTGATGCAGGCAGGGAATACGGGCAGACTAGATGGGCCTAGTGGTCCTTATCTGCTGTCAACTACTATGTTACCATGTTTCCTGAGTTGGAATGTCAGATTGCATGCCCTGGATTGTACAGTATTTACAACTGCAAACTTAATCAAATACAATTAACAAAAGGTTTTTGTTTGCTCAGGCATTTGGTATAGCAGTTGTTTGATCTTGTCTAACTATGCTGAACAAAACTTATTATATTTTTAAAAAACATTATTATGACTTATGTACAGTATGTAGATGGAGGCAGTATACCATAGTGGTTAAGAGCACTAAGCTATAGAACTGGAGAACTGGGTTTGAATCTCACAACCACCATATGCACACTGGGTGACCATAAGCCACCCTCAACAATGCATACACTCCTTAAACTTGTCTCCATAGTACTACTAATTATCATCTCAAACCCTCTTGACTCTGGCAAGTGTGAGCTTGAAAATACTCCCCCATTAGGTCTTTTACAGGACCGGGAACAATGTGCAACAACCAAAATGTACGCATCACTCCCTCAAATCCCTGTAGCAACCTGCTGCAGTGTTCATACACTCCTCTAATATCTCTTTTTCCTCACCTCACAGTTACCCTCTGCACTCAAAAGAAAACTCAGGCAAACAGGCGTAAACAAGTGACCGGAATAAGACTCCTCAAACACTTCCTGCTCCGACTAACAATATTACTACTACTCGTCTTGGGCACTATCCTCCCAAACCCTGGCCCCAAGAGGCAATCAAATGTCCTGGGACAAAACCACGGCACCCTAATGCTGGCCTCCATCAACATTTGCAGCCTGTTGTCAAAATATGATGCACTCCAAACCTGGTCTGCCCAGCACAGACCTGATGTGCTCTCAGTAGTAGAGACCTGGTTAACACCTAAGGACCCAGATGCAGCAATCTCCTTGGATGACTACTGCCTCTTTAGACAAGACAGGATAGGCAAAAGGGGTGGTGGGTGTGCTATTTATCTCAGGGATACCCTACAGGGTCATGCCCTTCCCCCTGTGGATACCAGGACAAAAACCCAAGCCCTTGCTATCAAAATACTCCTGGGTTCCCATGGGAAATCACTCACTACTGTCTCTGTGTACAGTACATGCCCCGTAGGGACCAAGCTCAGGGCTTTCACAGGATAATGGATTACCTAACCAGCTTGCACCAAAACCATGAGATGGTTCTACTTGACGATTTCAATGTTGACTGGTTGCCCCCTCAAGCCGCCCCTCCAAGGATGCGATTGGTACCATTAATGTGACCCAACTGGTCATCTCCCCCACTTGGATAAATTACAGGATTGGCTATAAAACTATACTGGACTGGATTCTAACCAACCACCCAGAGAGAATCTTAATCGCAACCGTCCTACCTGACTCGCTAAGCAACCACTCCCCAATCCTATGCAGATGGTCAACCAAGGCCACCAAGCCACTAACTAAAATGGTCTCTCACCAGGTCCTAAAGGTTGGGCATCTTGAACCCCTTAAGACCCACCTCAGGCAGACCGATTGGTCACCTATTGACTCTGCCCTTACAGTGACCTGACCCTTGAATACTTCATCATGAACTTTAATGCAGCCTATGACATACAGTCCATGCTCCCAGCAGAACACGTAAAATTAAGGGGGGAAAAAATTACTGGATTACTCCAGCTCTGCTCAGCAACATGGCAGCCAGGGACAACCTCTGGCACCGTGCATGGGCTACTGGGAAGCAGGTTGACTGGCAATGCTACACAGCTGCCAGAAATGCCTCTACTTGGGAGATTCGCTCTGCCAAGACTTACCATTTCAAGATGGAGCTTGCAAACACATGGGGGATCGTAGAAATTTCTGGAGAAACATGCATGACCTGAGCAAAACCAGTAAATCATCTCCCTCTATGCTCTCTGTAAATGGGGAACCATCCAAGACCCCAAGCAGATTGCTGAAACTTTTAACTTGGCTTTCTCGGACCTTAGTGGCATACTCCCAGCAGATTTCTTTAACACCTCTGTACCCAATGCTGTGGAAAACAATCTGGGCACCCCCCTACCCCCCTTCCCCTTCCCCTTTCCACTTTGAGAAAGTCACTAAGCCTGAGGCCAGAAAATACCTGTAACAGGTACTTGGTAAGTCTGAATATAGCAGTGGCTCCCCTGATTTAAAACAAACTTCTCAGTCTCACCTTGGAAGAAGTTCTAGTCCCTTTTACAAAACTTTTAAATCGCTCCCTATGTCTTGGCCAGTTCCCCCAGAGATGAAAGTCTGCTGTAGTCACTCCCATCCTAAAAAGTGGAGCTTGTGTCATACACACAAAACTACCACCCCCATCTCAATCCCCCCCCCCCAAAGGCAGTGGAATGAACCGTGTCAGACCAGTTGACCGAATACCTTACAAAGCATCAGATCCAGTGCAAACCACAGCATGGCCTCCGTGTGGCATACAGCACCAGCAGCTACATCCACAGCTCAATAGATTGGGGGCATTTGGTGGGGGCGATATACATTGACCTCACCAAAGTCTTCGATACTGTAAATCACACTATCCTGCTTGACTCTCTCCATCACCAGACTCTCACTTGAGGTTGTTGGATGGTTTGATAGCAACCTTAGGGGCAGATCACAGCAGGTAAAGATAAACATAGTACTTTCTGACAGTCAACAAGTCCATTCCGGTGTCCCACCTAGTTGCTAAGGCAGGAAACACAAGGATCAGAGTCATACACAGGTACAGGCAAAGCAGGACCCCTGATGCACTCCGGTTAGCAGTTAGCAGCTCAATAATCCCCACCCTTGACTATGGGATAGTTGCATACAGCGCAGCGGCTGACACTACACTCAAATGGATTAAAGTTGCACTAAACAAGGCTTGTAGGTCAATTACGGGCACCCACGGACTTACTCATACCTGTAAATACATGAGCAAACAAACTGGCTGAATCTCATGGGTAGGGTGAAGTATCAAACTTGCCTTCTAGCAAAAACAGCCTGCCTTGGCTAAACACCCCCCCCCATACAGAATTTCCTCAAACATGTGACTAACAACCCACATCTAACCTGAGGTATGGCATGGCAAAGCCTCCAAGTCCCTCGCTGCCGCACTACACAGGCGCAGCGGTCATTTGCTTATCGGGTGCCCACATGGCTAAATGACCTCCCTGCTGCAGTCCTGACAGTGCCAAAATTGGGCCCCTTCAAACAAGAATTATGCCAGCACCTTGCCACTCTTAGCAGCTGTGACTGTTCTCTCCAAAATCACTCCTGCCCCATGCCCTCATGCCAGTAATGTTTATGGTCCACCATACCTCATGTTTCTACCTTCCCCAAAAGTGACACTGCAGCATCCCCCCCCCCATTTCTCTCCTCCGCGTTTCCCTTACCTACTTTTCCCCATCTAATCCACCCCAGGAACCTTGGGCCCTGCAACATCCCACATCATCGGCCTGCCCTCTCCTAGTTTCAATTTGACATGGCTGACTAGGTTGCTTGTTTTTTTTCCCATCCTATATGTTTCTGTTCTGTTGAAACAATTATCGCTTATGCTTCTGTCGCTTTATGCAATTGTCATTCCTTTTTTTTTTTAAACTGTGCACTTTTGATGTCCAGTTTGATATATATCAGAAACATAGAAATTGATGGTGGATAAGGATCGCTAGGCCCATCTAGTCTGCCCATTTTGCCTGCCTACCAAAAAAGTCGCAGACTACTTGATCTATGGCTTTACCTCCATGTTTCTACTGCTAGGGTTCCCCTATGTCTGTCCCATGCATGCTTGAATCTCCCCACTGTGTTTACTCCCACCACCTCCACTGGGAGACTATTCCATGCATCCACCACCCTTTCTGTGAAGAAATACTTCCTCACACTACCCCTTAGTCTACTCCCTTCCAACCTCACGTCCGTACCAAATACCTATGTATAAACAGGCTAGGCCTAGTGACAAAGTCTAACTGAGAGAATGCGTCAGATATTATGTCTCCTCAGTAATAAGCTTACAGCAATGTAAAGAAAAAATAAATGCTTAGCTACTATTTTGTGTAGGCTACTGCACAGGCACAGCGCCTCCCCTTGTATGTACTGTTTGCTGTTCAACCAATGACAGTGTGCTTGTTATAACTCTTGGATTGTGGTACTGTATTGTATGTATCTGTAACTGTATATCCTGCTGTGTTATATGTTATGTACTACGTATTATGACATGGAGCCTTTGGAAAGGAGTCCATGACTCAAAGGATTGTAATTCCGATATCTTACAAATAAGCAAAATAAATAAAATGCCCCTTCGTTCCTGGACATCTTCTTTTCTGAAAGATGCTACCCTCTGGTACCCTATTTATGCCTTTTAGATATTTGAAGATTTCTATTGTATCTCACCTGTCTCTTCTGTCCTCCAGGGTAAACATATTGAGGTCTCCCAGTCTCTCCTCATATGACTTTTGTTGCAGGCCCTGCACCATCTTTGTTGCCCTTCTTTGAACTGCCTCCACCCCTTCTACGTCCTTGCGGAGGTGTGACCTCCAGAACTGGACACCGTATTCCAGACGAAACCTCACCAATGATCTGCACAGTGGCATCACCACCGCCTTCCTTCTGCTGGTGATAACTCTCCCTATGCACCCCAGCATCCCACTGGCTCTCCCCCTAGCCATGGCACATTGTTTAGCCATCTTTAAGTCATCAGATATGATTACCCAAAAAAAATCCGTTTGGTGACCATCAGTTTCTCCACACCATCATGTAATCCTCCCCTGGGTTCTTGCACCCCAAATGCATGATTTTGCACTTTTTAACATTAAATCTCAGCTGCCACACTTTGGACCACTACCCAGTTTACCTAGGTCCCTCCTTATTTTTTCCACCCCTCCCGGAGTGTCCACATTGTTGCAGATCTTAGTGTCATCTGCAAAAAGGCACACATTCCCCTGTAGCCCCTCTGCAGTGTCACTTATGAAGACATTAAACAGGACTGGGTCCAAGACTGATCCTTGTGGCATCCTGCTGGTCACCCTCCTTTCTTCGGATTGTGCTCCATTTATCACGGTCCAGAACCCTCTGTCTTCTATCACGCAGCAGTTCGTAACCCAGTTTACCACCTTGTGACCCACTCCCAGGCTGCCCAGCTTGTTCACAAGTCTTTAAGTAATGATTCCATAAATCTTCCCCACTATTGAGATGAGGCTGACTAGTCTATAGTTTCCATCCTCCTCCCTACTGCCAGTTTTGTGAAGAGGGAGTACATCTGCCCTCCTGCAGTCCTCCGGAACCACTCCCGTATCGAGTGACTCATTGAACAGTGCTGCCAGTGGTGGCGGAAGCACCTCCCATAGTTCTCTTAATATTCTATGATGTCTCCCACCCGGTCCCAATGCCTTGTCCACTTTCAGTTTTGTGAGTTCTTTTAGGACTCTCTCTTAAGTAAATGGACTGGTGTCCATCTCCCCTCCCATATTTGTTCATGTTGCCTAACTGTGGTCCCTCACCTTCTTCTGTGAATACAGAACAAAAATATGTGTTCAGTATTGATGCTCAGTATTGAAGAGAGAGGGTCTAAGATCTGACAATTGAGATTCATTGTCAAGAAGTGCAAGGTAATGCACCTAGGGAGATGGAACCCACACACTAAGTACAGTATGAGGGGAGTTCAGCGGGACCATTCAGAAGAGGAGAGGGATCAGGGGGTCATCATCAGTGATTCCTTCGAGCAAGTTGGTCACTGCAACAGTGCATATAGCTCGGTGTTAGGGATCCTGGGGTGCATAGGGAGGGGTTCTGAAATGGAAGAAGTGAGGTGACACTGCCCCTACACCGATCCTTGGTGAGGCCTCATCTGGAAAACTGTGCTCAGTTCCAGAGTCTTCAACTGAGGAAGGATGCAGAAACATAGAGACATAGATTTTGATGGCAGATAAGGACCGCTTGGCCCATCTAGTCTGCCCATTTCCCTACCTACAGGGTAGGCCGCAGATCCTAGTTAACCAACAGCCTTCTTACCCCCCCCCACAAGAATTGCCTTATGTCTGTCCCATGCATTCTTGAATTCTCCCACAGTTTTAGACCCCACAACTTCCTCAGGAAGGCTATTCCATGCATCCACTATCCTCTCTGTGAAATAATACTTCTTCACATTGCCCCTGAACCCCCCCCCATCTTTAAATTGTGCACCCTTGTTCTTGCACGTCTCTTTTTCTGAAAGATGCTACCCTCTTGGACTTTGTTGATTCCACTGAGGTACTTAAAAGTTTCTATCATGTCCCCCCTCTCCCTTCTTTCCTCAAGGGTATACATATTAAGCTCCTTTAGTCTCTCCTTATACGGCTTCTCTTGCAGACCCTGCACCATTTTAGTTGCCCTCCTCTGGACTGCCTCTATCCTGTAGACTATCTGAACTTGGTACATAGGAGAGCCACCAAGCTGATCCAGGGTCAGCAAGGTGAATCCTGTTAGGAACAGCCAGTGGTCCTAAATATGTACTCACTGGAGACCAGGCACGAGAGGGGGACATGCACGTTTCTGAGAGGGTTTATACAGGGGGAATAGCAAGTATCTGTTTGTGAAGAGTAGAGAACCAGCCACTTAGGGGTATGACTGGAGGTATGTGGGGGGCAAGTTCAAGAGAGATGTGAGATGTTTTAATTCATGAAAAGGGTGGTGAAACCATGGTTCAAGCCCTGTTTTAATTTGTTTGTGTTTGTTTCTCTCACTGATGCGGAACCTGTGTCAAACAGCCTCATGTTCATAGGTCTTGTAATCCAAGTTATAAAGAAAGAAAGAAATAATGAGCAAGTCACTTCATTTCCCTGTGCTCCCAGGACACACCTGGAAATAAGCATTGGTTTAGTGTGTCCTTTCTGGTCAAAACTCGTAAAATACAAATAAAATAAATAAATGTTTGCATTTTTTATGTAGGATTGTGCTACACTGTGGGTGGGACTCTTTACAAATCAGTCATGTCAGTCATCAGTCATTCAGTCATCAAGTACAGGTCTTTGTGCCCCCTGACAAAAGGCCAGCAGCAAATCTGCATCTATTTAGCACCTCGTCTGACAGACATGTTAACAGCTGCACTGATAATGGGACAGTACTTGTCCCTGGGAGGAGGTGGGCCGGGTGGGGAAGATGCTGTTAGTCTCTTGGAAGGAACTGATGTAACAGCATTGTACCTTCTATTAGACAAACATTTGATTATTCTGCTTAAATTAGGTGGCCTAAGTAAGGATTTAATAAACACATAGTAAACAAGATATTACCACATTATAAAATGTTAACAAGGCTGTAATATGTTTGCCTGTACTTTACATTGTACTATTGGGTATGCAGTTTTATACTGTATTTTTATCTCTTCTCCCCCTCCCCTTGGGCTGCATCTGGAAATGAGCCTTGGTTCAGTGTGCCTTTCCCAGTCTCCAGTTTTCAAATAAATAAACAAACTAACCAAATAAATAAATTTTTTATAACATAACTGTAACTCAGTTTTAATATTTATTGATTGGTTGGCTTATTTATTTATTTATTAAACGTGTTCCTGAAGGAAGAACATGCTGCGCTAAAACAGCTCATCTGCAGACAGGAGATGTGTCCCGTGTAGCAGACTTAGAAGTGCACTAGACCAGAGGCTTATTTTCAGCCATGACCTGGGTACATTGAATGCACAGTACAGATATGTTAGGTGAACAAGATTATATATTAGATACGCATACACACACACACGACAGACATATATCTATACTACACATATACATATTTCTAAAATGGCTGTGTAAAATCAGTAAAAACGCTGTCTCCTGATTGGATAAACACATCACATGACTCTGCATTATCCCGCAATGACCGCACACCTGCACTCTTTCTATACCCCCCCCCAAAAAAAAACTATTTTGGCCAATTTATAAGACAGATAATCCACTACAGGATGTGCAGTCATGCTCTGATATATGCAGGCCTTGGCAGTTGAATGCACTGCCTCACAACATACACCAAGGCATGCATGTATCAGAGCATAACTGCATGCTCTGTAGTGGATTATATGTTACATATACATATATAAGAGAGGTTGAACAGCCTGGCTGAAAATATTTATTTATTTAAAATGCTGTAACCGGAAAAGGCACACTGAGCCAAGGCTTGATTCCAGGGGCACCCAGGGGAAGGGGGAATGAGAGTACAGCTATAAAGGCATCGCAAACATCCAATGTGCATAAATACATACAGTAGGTAGTCCCGAGCCGTGTTTACACAGCAGACTTTGCTTCTTCTGTGGATCTTTGCAACCCTGCCCCAGCGTAAAAGATGCCTAGCGTCTGCATCTACACAGCCCCTCTCGGTGCTAGTGCAAGATTCACTGGGGAGGGGCTGCGAGCCAAGGGGTGATCTGCTGCCAAAAAGGAAAAGATGCCCCCAAGGTCTGGTGCATGGGAGAGAGAGCGGTGCAGCCAGTCCACAAGGCTGCTTAAACCACTCGCTCCCGAATGCATTCCCAGACTTTCTGGGACTGCAGAGCGCATCAGGGACCAGCTTGCCACGATCCATTAAGTGTCCACACATGGCAGAATTTGCACTGCAGCAACCCGAGCGCTCGGGTTGCTGTGGTGCAAATGCTGCCGTGTTAACACAGCTCAAGTGAGGAGATTAAGTAAGAAGCCCCACATGAAATGACAACAGTATGGGATTTTACACTGAATACAATGAACAGAGTGCAGATTTGATGCATGGATACACTGACCAAGCATGCTAGAGTGCATTAATTAAGCACTACACTCAATAGAGAGCAGACTGCGGGCCAGAACCACAGTTAGCCAAGAATTAGAGAATCATAGGCAGGTGGAGAGACAGAAGAAAGGTGAGAAAAAGGACAGAACGTTCAGGTGAAGGACTGATGGGTATGGGAGGGCGGGGCAGGCCAAGAAGGTACACTTCTCAAAGTTGAGCTCAGACCACACAGGTGAGACCATTGTTGGTTGATGCCTGCCCCTGCCTGCCACCATCCGACTCTCTGCCTGCATTGATCCACGTGAGGGCCCACTGCATTACATCCACACACAGCATGTCTGCTGCCTGGTGTCAGTCAACCCCCCGCCCCACTTTGATACCTTCTCCTGAAAGTCAGGCTGACAGTGTCACTGCCAAAGAAGTTGATTTCCTCTATCCCACCCTGTGCCCTGCAAATAGATCTTTTACTTTACCATATTTTGCTGCTTTGAACAATGTTGCAGCCTTGTCTGCTGTCTTCAGGTGCAATAGAAACAGAGAATTTGACCGCAGATAAAGACCACTTTGCTCACCTAGTCTGCCCATTTTTCCCTGCAATACTGTCACTACAGATCCTACTTGATCTCTGGCTCTGGCTTCCCACTGCTTCCCAGCAATGACACTGCATGAGCCAGTCTCCAGGTAGCCCCTCACCAAGATATCTGTTGATGTCTTCAAGGGACCCCTCCCAAGGTCAGCTTGCCATTGTGTTGTTTCCCTTTTTAGAGGAAACCCCCCTGGGGATCCTATACCCTTCTGGTGGTCCCCTACACACTCTCCATTTATTTGCAGCATTCCTGACATGACCCTCAGATCCTCAGTCCCTTGGGATCTGTCCCTAGTACCTTAGGTCCCTCCCTGGTACCCAGCAGGGTATCTCACTGTGTCATTTGACACCCTCAAGTCCTGGAGGTGTCGCAGACCACAGCCATCCTCGGAGTGCCTAGAGTGGCTGGCACCTAGGTCCTGCCCACTGTGTTCAGCAGGTGCCTCCTCCCATGCAGCCTGATACCCTTTGTCTTGGTATTACGTTGGCATTGCCTTGGTATTACTCTAATATTGAAATGCGCTGAGCAAGCAGTGCTCTGTCGTTTACTATGTGTGACAAGATAGTGCCAATATTCGGACAATGCCAGCCCTGCATAGCATGATCATTCAAATCGTGGGGGGGAACACTATACCACCGATTTGCAAAGGTTACATAGACATTTTACCCAAATGTTTTCATTTTCCTTCTTTGTGTGCTTGGGTATCAACCCTAGTAGATGCCTTAAAGTATTTTTTTGTAATTAATGTCCCAACTTTTTGAAAAACATATGTAACCTATGACACCTTTAGCTTTCACCTTTCTTACATGTAGTAATGAGCACTGTATAGTGATGATGCACAGTACACTGCACCTGTACCTCAATTCACCAGTGGCCCAGTGGGCTACTCATGATTAAGCAGCTGTATAGTGACACTCACTGCACCACATCTGTACATTAGTGTTCCAAGGAGCAGCTGCAATTATCACATCCACTGCGCCAGGCTTGTTGCAGATTTCACATGTGGCTTGAAGCAGCTGCACCATCACACACACATTGCACAGGGCTTGTTGCAGTTTTCACATGTGGCTTGAAGCAGCTGCACCATCACACATACATTGCACTGGACTTGTTGCAGATTTCACATGTGGCTTGAAGCAGCTGCACCATCACACACACATTGCACCAGACTTGTTGCAGATTTCACATGTGGCTTGAAGCAGATGCACCATCACACACACATTGTACCGGACTTGTTGCAGATTTCACATGTGGCTTGAAGCAGATGCACCATCACACACACATTGCACCAGGCTTGTTGCAGATTTCACATGTGGCTCATCCTGGGGCAAGGGTATACAGATGGATGCCAACTGACACTGAGCCAATGAGCCAGATTAAGCTGTTGGTGGTAATTTTTTTAGTGAAAGGGAAAATTTGGCCAGGACACTTGGGAAATTTCCGTGCTCTTTTTTGAGAGGTGCCATGGGATCTTTAACATCCACCTGAACTACCACCAGAACAGGCAGATGGGGGACCATGGTTTAACATGTCATCTGAAAGATGGCACCTGAGGAGTGCAGCACCCCCATGCTGCACCACAGCATCAGTATTGGGATTTAACCTAAGTCCCAGGTGTGGGGATAGAACCCATAGCCTTCTGATCTTCCATCCTCAGGGGACAGTGTGCAACCTGCTGAGCCACTGACACTGCACTGACACTCCATACAATAATGCTTCATAACATAACTGGTGATTCAAAATTAGCAGTTTTGTTTTCCAGATTTACAGCACTCATGCATCCCAATTGTGTTTTATTCACTATATTTTAAAACTGGTGAGTAGATTACTCCTACCTGTCAACATTATATGGAGCACTGTTGGCACCTGCTCAATTCTTGTGTAAAAACACAACATCGTTTTTAAAACTACATTGTTTTTAAAAATGTACTCCTCACTCCATTCTGTCCAGACATTCTTGCACATCTGAAGTTGATTTTACTCACCTCACTTTCAAAATGAAGAGTACAATACTCATCCCAAAAAACCTTATCTGGAGCCTAGACTAGTGGTGACCCTCGGGGTTCAGTGTTTTGCCCTTATATCTTCTGTTTGTTCCTCGCACTTATTGCAGCTGGAATAAACAGCTGGTCCATTAAATATGCAGACAACATAACAATCGGTGGTGTATGCAGTACTCTGGAGGATATGTCAAAACTGCAAACACATCTCATTACAGTCGCCGACTGGGAAAATAGATGGGATAGGAGTTCTAATATTAAGAAATGTGCTGTTATGCACATGGGCTTCAATAATCCAAATATAGGAATTTTCTGTGCAGTCAGCAGCTTACTGAATCAGTACTTGAAAAGGATCTAGGAGTGTACATCTCAGACAATTTATGTTTCACAAGACATATTAACAAAACAATTAATAAGGCTAATAAGACCCTATGGACCATTAAAAATAACATAAATTCCAGAGACATCAAAGTTTTGCTCCACTCTATAGATTTTACATCAGACCAAATCTAGATTACTGTTCACAACTATGGTTCCCCCCCCCGACCACTTAAAAAAAGGTGACATTAAACAACTAGAAAAATCTAGAGTAAATTCACCAAAATAGTGCATGGGTAAAGAAAGGTAGAATATGAGGCTAGATAAGCCAATTGAACCTAATGTCCCTTGAAATAAGAAGGTACGGGGTGATCTCCTATTCCTGATGTCCCTGGAAATAAGAAGGTACAGGGGTGATCTCCTATTTCTGATGTCCCTGGAAATAAGGAGGTACAGGGGTGATCTCCTATTCCTGATGTCCATGGAAATAAGAAGGAGGTACAGAGGTGATTTCCTATTCCTGATGTCCCTTGAAATAAGGAGGTACAGGGGTGATCTCCTATTTCTGATGTTCACGGAAATAAGAAGGTACAGGGGTGATCTCCGATTCCTGATGTCCCTGGAAATAAGGAGGTACAGGGGTGATCTCCGATTCCTGATGTCCCTGGAAATAAGGAGGTACAGGGGTGATCTCCTATTCCTGATGTCCATGGAAATAAGAAGGTGCAGGGGTGATCTCCTATTCCTGATGTCCCTTGAAATAAGAAGGTACAGGGGTGATCTCCGATTCCTGATGTCCCTGGAAATAAGAAGGAGGTACAGGGGTGATCTCCTATTCCTGATGTCCCTGGAAATAAGAAGGTACAGGGGTGATCTCCGATTCCTGATGTCCCTGGAAATAAGAAGGAGGTACAGGGGTGATCTCCTATTCCTGATGTCCCTGGAAATAAGAAGGAGGTACAGGGGTGATCTCCTATTCCTGATGTCCCTGGAAATAAGAAGGAGGTACAGGGGTGATCTCCTATTCCTGATATCCCTGGAAATAAGAAGGGGGTACAGGGGTGACCTCGTATTTATGTGGGATGCCATTAATGACCCTATTTGTTCAATGAAATGAGTTTTATTTTCAAACAGAGCATGATAGAAACTAGAGGTCACCCACTTCAGTTGTGCCATTCTGGATATAACACCAATAAAAGAAAGTATTATTTCACTCAGAGAGTTCTTACTCTACATAATTTTAAGCAAAAATAAATTGTATTTATGTTTTTATTCAAGAGTATCACCAGGAAGGCACACTGAGCAGAATTGCTCGTTTCCAGATGCATGCTGGGGGGAAGGGGAAGGGGAGAAGTACAGGTCACAGTCAGCTGATACATTGAGCATAAGTGATAACATACATACATAGCAGACATTCAGTACTGAGTATTACAACCAATTTACACAGTATTACAACATTAAATACAAGGGCAGGAAAGTACAACTCATGGGTAAGTACAGGTACATACTGTATAGAACAGTCAGGCATCCAAACGGAACAACAATAGCACACAATTGTTTGGGCTGGTTGAAGCTGCCCAGATTAAGGTCCAATCCCTTGGGAATCCAGTGGACTGATCATTCCGTGAGTATAACCATCTTTAAGCATAATTTAGATAACTGGCTTTTAGAAAAGGAAGGGTATCCTTGTTAGAGGTGTTGGCTAGGAGTTATTAAGGGCATCTGCCTCTTGCTCCTGGCTCACTCCTTAGTATGAAGATAGGGAGCAAGGTGGTGGATAGTGTAGCAAAAACTCCATATTGTCAAAAGGTCTCGGGTATGATAAGGTGCCATGGACAGACTGGATAGACCATTGCTCTTTTTTGCCACCATTGTCTATGTTTCTATGTTTAATATGCCTGTTTTAAGCAGGCAGGAGGAGAACTGCGCTGAAACAAAAATGACATCACGCTGTTTCCCTCAGAATGTTGTGACTCAGAGAACCCAGGATCGAAATACAGTCTTAGAAATTAATATAGAAACACATTAAAGATTATGAAATGGGTAGAAAGAATGCTGGCTCCTGATTGGTCAAGAAGTGCTTTCAGCCGGGCCATTATCCGAGTACGACAGCCCCGAAGTAACTCAATAATATGTTAAAAAAATGTATCCAATTTAGTAAAAGGGGCTCATTTCCTAATCACAATAAAGCACTATGGGGGGGGGGGTGTTATGGTGGGCTAGCAGCCTTCTTCGGTCGCAGATGCATTTGGCTTCACCTTGTGCTTCAGCCCACCCAAGACAGGCTGTTATCCCAACATAATGTTCCCCATGACATGCCTTATTGCTTATCTGCATCAGAAGGAAAATACCTAGAGGTCCATCCAGGCAGCCCATCTCCCTGCATACAATAGCTCCCTGTCCAGTAGGGTTACCACCTGTCCTGATTTTTGCAGCAAAGTCCTGATTTGAGCAGCTGTGTAATGCAAAAAACGTGAAAAACACTACTTGTCCTGACTTTATAGTAGAGAAAATATTTTCTAACTTTCCACCAAATGTTGCAGAGAACTATAAAACCTTAACTAAAATATCTTAAAATGATAAGAAACAATAGAAGCAACTAAGAAACTGCAATACTTAGACTTCATTCTGAGTATATATAGAGAAAACAAGTCTGTTGCATTGGTCGAGGTTGTATACTGTCCTGCAAAAAATCATGTTTCAGTAAGAAATGTCCCACTTCGGGCTTAAAAGGTGGTAAGTCTAACGTCCAGCCTATATCCAGGCTGGATTTAGAGCTCTACTAGCCCTGTGACTGACTGTCATCAACATCCCCAGGTTTCTCTTCTCCTATTTTGCCCGGAGATCCCTTACATCTCTCCCACCCAAGCTTTTAACCTGTCTCAGGCTTGATTTTAAATAAATAACCTCTCTGGGAAGTCTAATCCATTTATCCACCATGCTCTCCATGAAGAAAGATTTGTTTCTCCCTGACTCTCCCCTCACCAGTCTCTTCCCATGTCTTCTAGTTACTGTGCCTTCGTTTGTCATGAACACGTCTTTAAAATCTACCCTATTGATTCCTCACAAGAACTTACATGTCTCAGCCATGCTAGTTTATGATGTATTTTGAATGTGCCAGATTGCATTTATTGTTTTGAACTGTAGTCTCATCTCCTCCTGCCCCAGGACACACCCAGAAACAAGCTGATACCAGCTCAGTATGTCCTTCCTGGTAATTGGTAAAACATTTGAAATAAATAAATACATACACGTTGAGATCTGCCAGCCTCTCCTCATACAATCTCCCCTGCTGTGCCTGGATCACCTTCACAGCCTTCTGTTGTATGGTTTCTATGTGGTCTTCTTTCCCGAGATGTGAACCTCAGAAATGCATGCAGTTCTCACATCACCCTTACCTGGGCCATGTACCGGGGCATTACCACCTACTTACTCCTATAATCCAATACCCTTCCCAATCCCTTCCTGTACATGCCAAACCATGTTTGCCTCATGTCCTTTGTATCACTGAGACTTGCACTACTGATGGCCCCAAGTCTCTCCCCTAAGTTGTCTACACCACCCTTACTACCAATCCAGAAGTTTCATTTAGGGTTCTTTCTGCCAATGTGGATCACTTTGCACTTGTTTGCACATAACTTTAGTTGCTATAATCTGACCACTTTTCTTTTTCCATCGTCTATTTTACCTCCCCGGCTGAGGCAGGCTTAGGCTTCCTTTAGCTCTGCCCCACCAACAGCCACCATCAACCACCTCCCTAGCCTTATACATAGATACATAGACAGTGTCGGCAGATAAGGGCCTATGGCACACCCAGTCTGCCCATTTGAGCTTGTAAGTTCAGTTTGTTTTCCTAGAAGTCTGTTGCCCCTTACCCCTGACCTCCAGAATTCCTTTATGTCTATCCCATGCATTCTTAAATCCCGTGATTGTTTCAGCCCCCACCACTTCCTCTGGCAGGGTGTTCCACTTGTCCACCACCCGTTCTGTGAAGAAATTCTTTCTCATGTTTCATTTGAATCGTCCTCCCTCCAACTTCATCCCATGCCCTCTAGTCCTGGAACATCTTTTTCGCTTAAAATAGTGTTTTCCTGCACCTGTTCCTCCTGTAAGATACTTGTATGTCTCTATCATATCCCTCTCTCCTCCTCTCCTCCAGGAGTACATGTTCAGTTCCTTCAACCTGTCTTCTAGGACTTGTGATGCAATCCATGCACCATCTTTGTTGCCCTCCTCTGAACCTTCTCTACCCTGTCTATGTCCTTACGTAGGTATGGTCTCCAGAACTGTACACTGTACTCCAGGTGGGGCCTCACTAGTGTCTTGTATAGCGGAATTATGACCTCCTTTTCCTGCTGGTGATGCCCCTGCCTATACATCCCAGCATCCTATTTGCTTTACCTGCTGCCTTGTCACACTGTTTCCCCTACCTTGAGGTCATCAGAGATGACAACCCCAAGATCCCTTTCCTGCTTGGTGCATGCTATATCCTCACCCCCCAACTGATATATTGTGCCGGGGTTTTTGTGCCCCATATGCATTATCTTGCACTTCTTTGCATTGAATTTCAACTGCTTTACCTGACCAGTCTAGGTGGGATCATCTAATATCAACCAAAAATGAGTGACAACAAAAATAGTGACTCATTTTGGGAGCTATTATTCTGGGCTACCCTGCAGAACGGCGAGGGTATGGGACAGCGACTATGGGGAAGAGTGAACGGAAGGGGTGAATAGTGAGAGGAAGGGGAGGGACAGGGAAGGGGTTGAGAGGGACTGGAGTACCTGCTGCTGCCGAGCTAGCCGTGTGGCATGGTGGTGTGGGTGGCTAGCAGTGACACAGCAGGTACTGGGTTTGGGATCGGGTTACATTTTGCCACAGCTGCGAGTTGCGGCACTTTAATTTTTGCCCACATCTGGATTTTGCCCCCTCCCTGACATGCACCTCCCCCTTGAGCTAAGAATCCTAATTTAGGAGGGTGCAGGGGGCCCAGCCCCCCAAAAACACTTTCTGTACATCCAGATGTCAGGTCGCCTTAAAGTATGTATTGCCAATTTGCTTTTTAGCACTATACACTTATAATAACGATCACTGTTTTGTGGTCACTATTATGACATGGAACTATCCAGGTACCCCCTTGGATTGTCCCTGTGGTAGAGTCAGTGGGGGAGGGCTATCCTCCCAGTGCTGAAGTCCAAATGAAGTTTAGCCGGCAGGTTGCTCCTGGTGGTGAAGCAGGTGGGGGTTCGGTGTGCAGAGCATTACTGACACCTCCCTTGTCATATAGTCCTCCCAGTATTCTCCCCTAGCCATGGCAGTATAGGCTATGCATGTGCATAGGGGCGAGCATGCATCCTGAACCACGATTCCGCCTCCCCTGACTATTGTCTGCCACTCGTGCATCTGTGCTACCACCACTAGGCCTGCAGCTGGTGGAAGCCAAGAGTTAAATCAGCCTGCCACCCCTATCTGGGAGAGGAGAAGACAGCTGCTTGACAGCTGCTCGAGACACTCCTACCCCCTCCTCCCATGACCCAAGCTCATTCCCGAACTTGGGTGACCAGTGTAGTAAGAGGAAAGGTGCACAGTGCCTCAGCCCTCTGTTCCACTGGGCCGGCATGACTTTTCTAGTTTTTCCAAATCTCTTTTCATTTCTCTAATTTTCTCCTCATTGTCTACTGTGCCACAGATCTTAGTGTCATCAGCAAAGAGATACACCTTGTTCTGGATTCCTTCTCTGATATTGCAAATGAGGGCATTGAAGATTGCCAGTACCAGAACTGATCCCTGCAGTACCCCATTCATGATGCTTCTGGGCCCTGAGTGTGCCCCATCACAAACCACCCTCTACATCCTGCCCCCCCCCCAGTTTCCTATACATCTGGACAGTTTTTTCACTATCCCCAGGTCACCCAGCTTTTTCATTAGCCTTCTGCGTGACATGGAATTAAAGGCCTTACTAAAGTCAAAGAATAACACATCCACTGATTCCCCTATCCACTGTCATCCAATCAAAGAAGGGATCAGATTAGTTTGTCAAAATCTCCCTGCCACAACTCCTGCTGCCTCCTGTCTTGCAACCCATCTACTTCCCTTTTTTTTTTTTATGCCCCTGCAGCCGGCCGCCATACATCAGCCTGGTCACAGCGTCCTTGTGCTTCCACCTCCAGGCCCCTATGCTCTCTTCACCTTCATTACCCCTGGCTTACTCCCCAGAGGGTGGGGATGCGGCACCCAAGTGCTGCATGACAAGTAACTGCCTGGGGGAGAGCAGATCCGGAGGCTAATTGAAGCCGGAGGCAGGTTTCACAAGTGTGGCCAGCTGCGAGGTGTTTTTCCTTGGTATTGTCAGGGGCGGGGACATGCAATGACATCCAGTGTCCACCCCGCCCCTCAGACTGATAGAGCCAGTAGTTGTGCGAACCCCATGCTTCTGCCAGGGGTACATCGAGTGCCATGTGTGACCTGCACCCTCCTCCCGGAGGAGGAGAGCAGTCCATGGGATGCTCGATCCTTCTCTCCCCGGCTGGCCCTCCAGCGACCCAGGTCCATTTCTGAACCTGGATCACCAGTGTCGCAAGTGAAAATACAACTGCTGCGCTGATGGGCCAGCCTGCAACCCATCTACTTCTAAGAACTTCACAATTTGTTCCATAAAGGGGAAAAGTTGGCACCAAGGGCCCCACACTCAAGTATGGGTCTGGCCCCAATGTACACTTTTGAAACATGGAAACACAGAATTTGTTGACAGGTAACGACAACTTGGCTCACCCAGTCTGCCCATTTTATTTCTACCTGCATTATAGGGAAGGAAGGGAACATTGTTTTAGCCAAGAGTAGCACACTATGATTATCACCGAAAAACCACTCTTTCTCCCGCTACCCATCCATTTCCTCTACGATCGTCCCTTATGCTTGTCTTATGCTTTATTGAACCCCATTACTGTTTTTGCCCCCACCACCTCAGCAGGTAGTCTGTTGCAGGAATCCACCACTCTTTCTGTGAAGAAGTGCTTCCTCACATCTCTCCTGAATTTAACTTCCTTCAGCTTCATAACATGTCCCCTAGTTCTTGAGCACTTTTTTTCCTGAAAAATGTTTGCTTCCTGTACCATACTTACCCTGTGAGGTATTTAAAGGTTTCTATCATAGCCCTCTTCTCCATTCTCTCTTCCAGTATGTACATACTGAGTTCCTATAGTCTCTCCTTGTAGGGCTTTTGAAAATCTTTGTTTAGGGCTTTGTGTGCCAAAACATTTCAATTTACTTACTGTTTACTGTATGCTTAGTTCTAGGTTGGCATCTTCTGTTACTACAAATCCCAGACTCCTCTGCAGCTTACGTTTCCCATTTATTGATGGTCTCCAGCAGCTTGCCTACAGTAGAGGTTAGATGATCAGTTTGTATTTTCCCAGGTCATCCATGTCCCTGCTAACCCTCCCATTTGCTGGAACCACCCCTGTCTCCAGGGAACACTTAAAGAGGTTTGTAAATGATGCTGCCAGTTTCTGCCCCACATCGTCAGTACTCTAGGGTGCAACTTGTAAGGACCAGACACTTCTTCCACCTTCAGGGTTTTGAGGCCCCTGAGCACTATTTCTTCCAGTGCTTGTCTTCCCATGAGTCCTGTCACCCCTCTCTCTTTAGCCTGCATTCTGCACCCCAGTAGTGCCCCCCCCCCAGTTGGACTGGGGTGTGAGGCCTTTACGTGGAAAGCTGGGTGAAGTGCTCAGCATGATCAATATTGGTAGAATAAGCATGACAAGTGCTTTTCTACATTGTCTAACTTAGAAAGGACATTCTAGCACATAGGCATTCCACTGTTTAGCCTGTGATTTGCCTCATCAGAGGGCTGGCTGTGGGGGACACTGCTTGTCAATGTGGTGGTGGGGGGGGGGGACACAGGATCAACCAGATAGAAACTAAAGCTATAAGCCAGCCCGTCAGTGCAGCGGTGGGATTTCCGCTTGTGATGCCGGCAACCCGGGTTCGGAAATGAGCCTGGATTATCGGAGGGCCGGCCGGGTGGAGAAGGATTGAGCTTCCTAAGGACTGCTCTCCTTCTTTGGGGAGAGGGGAGCTCTACGCTCGGTGCATGAGCGACACCTAGCAGAGCCTGAGTTAGCTGCCCTGTCGCACTGATGTAAGGTCAAGGGGCATTGGGGTGGGATGGATGCTGGCATTGCACGCTCACTTGCAGCCTACAGGAATAAAATCAATTCGGTGTCATCTCTATGAAGTCCTGCCCTCAGACTTCAGTTAGTCTCCTGGCTGAGTGCTCTCCCAATCAGTTACAATATCCTGGTGCTGGTCTCTGCTGTGGCGCCGGGATCCCGCCACCGGGGTATGCTAGGGGTGGCCGGGAGAGCAAGTGGCACTACAGGAGGTGGAAGGCACGGGGGCATCGTGACCAGGACGGAAACTCTGATGGCCTGGAGTGAAGGGCAAAAAGTAGAACAAATAAAATTAAAAAAAGAAACTAAAGCTACAAAACAGTAAGAAGCTAAAAGAAAAATAATTTCTGTCTGTTTTGCTTAATCGGAATCTCTATGTCCCACAGCATCATTGTGGAGTAGCCAAAAGTTCCCCATTAATTAGAAAATAGTTGGTAGATAGAAAGATTTTTAGTGTCTGGAATAGGAACATAGGAATATGATGGCAGAAAAGGACCGCCAGGCCCACCAAGTCTGCCCAGTGTGCCTAGAATTCCCCTAGGCCTTTGTTCAAGTCCTTCCCCCCTGTTTCAGCAATCCCCTGTGACTATCCCAGGCCCTCTTGAACCCACTCCCCCCCGTCATCTTCCCACTGCCTCCCTTGGCGACCCATTCCAATTGTCCACCACCCTCTCAGTGAAGAAATGCTTCCTGAATTTATCCCTAAATTTATTCCCCATGATCTGAAATTTATGTCCCCTTGCTCTAGATCTCTCCTTCAATTAGAAAAGGTTCTCCACAGGTACCTTGTTGATGGCCGGAAGTATTTAAAAGTCTGATTACGTCTCCCCTCTCTCTTCTCTGCTCCAAGGAGTACATGCCCAGCTCATTCAGTCTCCCCTTATATAGCAGTTGCTTTAGGCCCCTCACCATCCTTGTCACCCTCCTCTGAACCCTCTCTACCTTCTCCATGGCTTTCCTGAGGTAGAGCCTCCAGAACTGAACCCCACACTCCAGGTGCGGCCTGACCAGCTGTATGTACAGGGGTACTATGACCTCCCTCTTTCTGCTTGAGATCCCCCTGCCTATGCACCCCAACATTCTGCTTGATCTTGCCACTGCCCCCCCACACTGCTTTCCTACCTTCAGGTCCTGTGAAATGGTGATATGAGCTGGAATACAATTGATGGGTCCGCCTAGAAATTTCCAAGTATCCAGGTATGCCACTCCAACACTGTGCAGCCCCCGATGAATACTGAACAAAAGTAATATTTCAGTATACAAAGACTTTATCATCCTCCTCCATCCATTTCCCTTCCCTCTTTAATCTGATAACACACTGCATCATTTTCCTTTTTTCTCCTAATGTATTGTACCTAAAGAAGTTTGTCTCTCCCCTTTGTCCTTTCTGTTATTCTTAGCTCCATTTATGCTGGTTGCAATCTGTTATGTTGGTCTGACAGTATAGCCTAGAGGTTAGAGTAACAAGCTGTGAATGAGCGTGGTGCATCCATCAGACCAGATCTAGGTTTGATTCTCACAACCTTCACTTGCATACTGTGTGACTCTGAGCAAGTCACTTAACCACCCAGTGCTCCCAGGTTGCCCCTGAAAACAGGCACTTGTGCCTAGTGGGCCTTACCTGGTTACCAAAGACTAAAATAAAATAAAAGTTGGAAGCAACCCATAAGATGGCTCACAAAGGGAAAGGTGTTACTAATAGGGTACTTCAATCTGCCAGATGTGGATTGGAGCCTTCCCCCCTGCAGCAATGTCCAGGAGTAGGGACATCTTCGACTCCCTTCTAAGGTGTTCCTCAGGCAACTTGTGAGAAGGCATTGCTGGACCTAGTTCTGACAAATGGGGACAGTAGTGCTGATGCAAAAGCTAACACAGAGGAAAATATAGCCAAATCAGTAAACAAGGAGGATAAGACATGTAACCTTAAGGTCCTGTACCCTAAATTTGTTCTGTCTGTCCTCATTGTGACGAGGTACCTTTGGAAATGAGCCTCTGGCTCAAAAGTTGTAAACCAATTAACAAACAAATAAATAAAATATGTTTTGGCTACATTAGTAGAAAGAAGAAGTCCAAGGGAGGGATAATAAGACTAAAAGGGGAAGGGAGGGGGGTTCTGTAGAAGAGGACTACATTGTATGTATGGAGGAGGGGGTAGGACATGGGCCTTTCTTAAAACAAGGGCCTAAAGGGAATGAACACTGTCAACCTGTAACTTGTAACTGTCTTGTCTGATTCTTTTCTGTAATCCTGATGCTGTACTCTCCTGAGTCACGCCTGAAAATAGACATTTTACTGCCTAGCGCAGCCTACCCAGGTAACAGAAACAAAATAAATAAAAAGGGTCAGGAGGTGGACAGTAACCCTTTCACAGTGGAATGAGTCCTAAGGGAATAACCAATGTTTAGTGTAGACAAGGCAGTGGGTCCAGAAGCGGTGCACCCCAGGTTGATGAGGGAGCTCAGAAAGGAGCTGGTTGCACCTCTGACAGCCCTGTTCAGCTGGTCACCAGAAACAGGGGAGGTGCCAGGGGGACTGGAGGAGGTCAGATGTACAGTAGTTCCAGTCCACAAAAGTGGAACTTGGGAAGAGGAGGAGGCTTGAAATTACAGGCTGGTAAACCTGACTTCAGTAGTGAGCAAAGTAATAGAATCACTACTGAAGGAAAGGATTGCATAATGCCTTAAGAGGTCTACAAGATTTGAGGCAACATGGATTCACCGGGGGCCGGGGATCTTGCCAGACAAACCTGGCTGAGTTCTTAGACTGGGTAACAAAGGAAGTGGACCAGGGAAGGGCGGTTGATGTTGACTGAGTAGCCCTAGGTGTAGGTCCTAAAATAGTAAAATAGGTGGAGAGTTGGCTTAGCGATAGGAACCAAAGAGTGGTGGTAAATGGGGTACAGTCTGGGGAGGGCAAGGTGACTAGAGGGGTGCTGCAGGGGTCACTATTAGGCCCGGTCCTCTTCAATGTATTTATTATCAACATTGTAGAAGGACTGGAAGGGAAGAGGCGCCTGTTCTCAGGTAACCCAAAAAGAGGGAGGATCTAAAGAAATTAGAAGAATGGTCATGAGTTTGCAGCAAAGATTCAATGCAGAAAAGTGTAAAATCATGCACTTAGCGCGCAAAAACTCGGGGGCAATGTACCAACTCGGGGGGAAAGGGAGTAGTAACAGTCACACAACAGGAAAGAGACCTGGGTTTATCATTTCTGATGCTCTGAAGGTTGCTAAACAGTGTGATAAGGCAGTGGGAAATTTGGGAATGGCTAGCGGAACGCTTGGATGCATAGGGAAGAGTATCACCAGCAGAAAGAGGGAGGTAATAATACCCCTGTATAGATCGCTGGCGAGTCCCCACCTCGAGTAATGTGCACAGTTTTGAAAGCCGCATCCCCAAGAGGACATAGGGTGCATGTGGTGCAAAGGAGGGAAATACAAAATGGTGCAGGGCCTGCATCAGAAGCCCTACGAAGAAAGGCTTAAGGATTTAAATTTCTACTATCTAGAAGACAGGAGGGAACAGAGAGATATGACAGAAACATTCAAGTACCTCACATGGATAAACAAGGTACAGGAAGAGGGCATTTTCCAAAGGAAAATATGTTCAAGGACAAGGTGTCACAATATGAAGCGGGGCTTAGAGGAAATGTGAGGAAGTACTTCTTCACAAAGAGGGTGGTGAATGCATGGAATAGCCTCCCAGAGGAAGTGGCGGGGGCTAGAATGGTCACAGTATTTAAGAATGCATGTGATAGACACAAGGGACTCTATGAAGCAAGAGGGGTGTGCAAGCCTTAAGCCGGAGTCCAAGTAGGGTCTATATGGGACTATAGGTAGGGAATTTAGGGCAGACTAGGTGGGTGAAGTGGTTCTGTTTCTGTGTTTCTATGTGTTACTTACCTTGTCTTACCATTATTCTGGCATGTTTCAGCCTTTTTAAGATAATCCTCCCAGTTGGCCTTGCCCCCCCCCCCGTATTTTGAGAACTGTACCCTTTTTTGCCCATTCTGCCTCTCCAACCCCTCCAGAAAACCAGTTTAGCTTTTTTTTTGTTTTTTTGCTTTTTGTTCTTCCTGGCTGTATACAGTGGTACACTTCATTTGAATATTTTGAAGTAAAGACTATTTTGTTGCAAGCAGAAATCAGAAATAAACTAAGACAAACTGTTGCAAGCACACATGAGAACTAAAACTAACACCAAGTATATTTTTTATTTCCAATAATCTTTAAAACGTTCCACTAAAGAACATGATGATGGTGATGAGGCCTATTTCACACCTCCCACCCCACACCTCCTCTCTAATCTGCATCTTTAATGGTCTATGTGGAAGACTTTTCGCAAGCCATTGAGAAAAAGGATTAAGGTAACCAGGTACATAAATCTGTGGGTTGGGGGAGGGAAGTCAGTCTGTTTCAGCAGAGGCTCCTCCTTACACGCTTGAGATCTTGCTACTTGGCTCCCACTTGTTAGACAAGCCATGGCTGAGCAGTACATACCTGTGCAAACTCCTTATTCTGCGGCAATCAGATTCTGGCCTAGCTGGGACAATGGTTTCTTGGACCCTTACAGCAGAGGAACCAACACTGGGGGCTGTGCAGTGACAGCCCCTTTTAACTGGTACCAAGGTATGACAGGTAAGTTTTTTGAGATGTTAAGAGTATTTAGAAACACTGACACAGAAACAGAGTTAAAGAGCTAGAAGCAGCCAAAATACCAGGTTAAAAACATTTTATGGTCAGTTATATATATTTTTTTTAATAAGAATTTTTATTAACAACTGCTGCTGACTGTTGTAAAAGTTTTACCAGTAGCAGGAAGAGAATAAAGAAATACTTAATAGGTAGATGAATACAGCACATGATTTGTTTAGCACTGAGTGACCTCAACCAGAACACCCACAAGTGTTTCTGAAAGGCCTCCCCGCTATGATACAGCACGAGGGAAGGTCCATTAGTTGCAGGCATTAGGGTGTTCAGTGTTAGTGGGTGCGGCTGGGAGGCCCCTCTGAGTTCAGGTGTTGTGCAGGTCAAGGGGGGGCAGGGGGCTCATTCAAAGGAAACTTGGTGGGGACATGACGGCCCTTATGCCTTCACCTGCACTCCAGAGCCTGTGGTCTCCAGTTTAATGTACTGGTAGGTTAGGTAGGCATGCAGTACCTTCATATGAATTACTTATTATTTTGAGTCTTTTTCCTTTCGCTGTTTAGAAGGTTTTCTACGTGAAAGTACTAGACAGGCTGTAAAAAGCAACACTTTACCTGGAGACTGACATATCCAGCTCTGGTCCCCTTCATACCATATCAGCACTTGTTTTTTTGTTGTGACCTCACTTATAGCAACATCACAACTGATCGATCTTGCAGCAGGGGATTGCCTCTTAATCAATCGTGATGTTTCAGACAGAGAGGTCATAGTGTCAGTGTTAGTGGCTCAGTAGGTAGCACACTCACCTCTGAGGCCAGGAGATCAGAGGGCTGTGGGTTCAGTTCCCACACCTGGCACTTGGGTTAATATCCCAGAACTGACACTGTAGTGCAGCATGAGAGGGGTGCTGCACTTCTGAGGTGCCATCTTTCAGATGAGATGTTAAAACGAGGTCCCATCTGCTTGGATTGGTGGTACTTCAGGTGGATGTTAAAGATTCCTTGGCACTTATCAAAAAGAGTGGGGGAATTTTCCCAGCGTCCTGGCCAAATTTCCCTCATTCACTAAAAATACCACCGACATCAGTTGGCATTCATCTGTATCCCCCTCCCCCGGGTTGTGCCTGAAAATAGGCAGGATTTGTCTAGTGCACTTACCCGGCCAACAACAACAAACTAAACTAAATAGAGCTGATGATGTTTGAGGAGGACTAGAACTAGCTAAGTCAGCCTCCAGATGCAGTACTGGTTCTCATGGCATGCCAAATATTGACCAGTAGAAAATTATCTAATTATCAGAAAAGAAAATAATACCTCAGACACTGGAAGTAATAGTTCACTACTTTTGAAAGGTAAAGGGGAACAGCTAGTGTAAAGGGCTCCACTCTCAAGGGTGGGGCTGGTCCTAATGTGCACGTTGTGCTGATGTTTTGTTTGGTAGTCCCAATGTCCTCCCTGAGCGGAGTACAGTCACGGAAGACTGTACTTAGACCCTGGAGAAAAGCAAACCCAGAAAACATCTGGGCGATTATTTAGATTAGGGGACACATAGTGCCCCTGTTTCAGAATTCAACTGATTACTTTAAAACGTCCTCCCACCTACATCAGTACTCTCCGCCCCTACACACATGTCTTGCAATCAGACTGAACGTTCCAAATCCGTTTCTCCATGTCCAGTAAATATATGCCCCAGACTGTCCCCTAAAGTAAGTAAAACCCAAAAATGTAGTGAACAGAAATATAAGTAGACGTTCAAACAGAATTAACATTTGAAGAAATAACATAAATCTTCGTTCTATGGGAGCGCTCTGCCCCCCACATCCCCCCAGGTCCTCAGTGGTGAACAGAAATATAAGCAGAAGGCAAAACAGAATGAAAATTCTTAAAAAATAACATAAATCTTTGTTCTGTGGGGGCGTTCCATCCCCTACAACCCAGGTCCTCAGCGGTGAACAGAAATATAAGTTAATTGTAAGAAATAACAAAAATCTTTGTTGAACCCCCCGGGTCCTCAGCGCTCAACACAGCATTAAATAACAACTAGAGTACTTGTTGATAAATCTTTGTACAGTGGGGGCGCTCTGCCCCCCGGGCCCAAACAGAAATAAAATTCTCTCCTTATGTGGGGAATGTAAATATTATTATAACAACAATTGCAGAGGTAAATAACAACTACAGTACTTTAATAGCAGAACCAGTGACGTATCGTTGACTGCAATGCGCATGCAGCCGTATTTCTCACTCGGCGCACTCACTTCCACGGAGTGTCCCCTAAAGTAAATAAATGCCAACATCTAAATAGAGATTAGCAAAGCTCTAATGTGCAATGCAGCCTATTCAATCTCCTACTGCTGCCTACTGCTCGGATGTAGAGTGCAGGGGGTCCTGGGACTTATAGTTGAGAAGATGGAAAAGCAGGAACAAATAAAGTAAAATTTGAGCTGTGTGATAATTGATATGCAAGCCATGTGACCAGTTTTACTTGTTTGGTTTATGCCATTTTATAAGATCGGCATTAACAAGACTACTAGGTGTGACAGCAGCAAACATGTTGGGGAGGGAATTCAGGAAGGACACTAGGAAGTACTATTTACAGAAAGGGTGGCAGAGGTGTGCACCAAGCTTCTGGAAATGCTACTCAGGAAAAAAACAGCATAGAGTTTTAAGAGAGAGAGGAAGGGGCAGGGGAGGAGGCATAAATCTGTAGAGGGCATGCCCCACCACAGGAGGGCAGACTGGATAGACTGGAAGGCCAGGTTCTGCTGGTGCATGTCTATATTCATCCACACACAAGTGCGACAGAGCATTGCAGGTTGCTTTACTCCCCTGCTCAACCCTAATCCCAGTATAATTTAAACACAAAAAACTCTCTCCCTCTATGGGTTCCCTGCCCCTGCGCTGATCCTGGCTATGCTGCATACTATGTGAGGGGGTCATCCAAGTGGGGGCAGAAAATTCATGCTGCATTTCTCTTCCCCATCATCACAGCAACTCCAGAACCAATTAAATTAGCTGATAACCCTAGTGGCGTTAAGGCACACCTTTGCCAAGATTGCCCACCCTCCTCCTTTCCTTTAATCTTCACTAGTTCTTTGTGCCTGTCCCACTCACGAGTGCTTGACTCCAGTCCTGAACTTCACACTGAGTCCCTCAGTGGGCAATGCTCTACAGCCTTGTCCCTAATTTGTGAGGCAGGTGGCTAGAGTGGTACGGAGGGACATGTACAGAAAGAGGAACAGGAGGTGAGGTGATCTGAATTAGGAATGCTGCTCTTCTGTCCCCTTTGATTCACACTGTGGATATTTTTACCTGTTTTTCATTGATTGTCTCTGCAGATTGTGCCAGGGGGCAGGTTGAAGGAGGCTGGGAACAACACATGGAGTTGAGTCCTGCTACTAACACTGGATGTACTCCTGGGCTGAGCATGTGGAGCCCCCAGGCCCATCCCTCACAGCTGAATGAAAATAGTGATGAGGGGGCCAAACCCCGCAAGCCCAGGGCAAAAAGGACAACATTTACCCCAGACCAGCATCAAGCACTGGAGGAGAGCTTCAGCGATCAGAAATACATGGCCCCTTTCCAAAGGAAGGTCTTTGCCGAGATGCTTGGGCTGAACTATAAAGCAGTAAGTTCCTCACCTGTGCTGTTTTATGTAAGATCCCTGTGGAAAGCAGGCTTCCATTACCTCTCCAATGTACTTGGACTAGAGTGTGATATTTTGGTCACTACAGTGCAATATGTAGAGACTAGTGCATGGGCAGTAATACACAAGGCAGTGTGCCCATTGAGGAACTGTTATGACATCATAGTGACCTCAAGAGCGAAGTTCAAGAGGTCACTATGAGGTCCATGTGTTGCCTCAGGTTACCAACAATAAGGAGTGGTTGGAATATGGTTTCAGTAGTGTAGTGGTTATCATGTTCACCTCACACGTGAAAGGTCACCGGTTCGAAACCAGGCGGAAACAGGGGGCACTCTCTCTTAATATCAGGGGCAATGTGAGGAAGTATTATTTCACAGAGAGGGTAGTGGATGCATGGAACAGCCTTCCTGAGGAGGTTGTGGAGTCTAAAACTGCGGGAGAATTCAAGAATGCATGGGCAGACATAAGGCAATTCTTGTGGGGGGTAGGAAGAAATAGGCTGTTGGTTAACTAGGATCTGCGGCCTATCCTGTAGGTAGGAAAATGGGCAGACTAGATGGGCCTAGCGGTCCTTATCTGCCGTCAAAGTCTATGTTTCTATGTTTCTATGGTGGACTCAGGGAAGGTGAGAGTGGTGGAACAGATGTGCATCCCTCCAGTTGAACCTCTCCACAATTCATATGCCTTTCTGGTGGAATGTTGTTCCGCTATGGAGACACGCAGCGGAGACCAAGGAAGATGCTGGTAATCAGGAGACCCAAAGGAGGGTGGCATAGGATCCCACAGGGGAAGGAAACAACTCCTGGTGTGGGACTCAATCATTAGGGGAGTAGAACTAGGGGAGGGAGGGGAGGGGGAGGTAAGATGCCTGCCTGGCGCCATGGCATGGAGGGACAGGAAGTGAATCCTCAGGATCATGGGAGCAGCTGCATGGGAAAGGGAGCTGGATGTCATTGTCCAATTAGGGACAAATGACCTAGCTGGGAATGGGATCAGAGCTGTGCAGGAGGAGTTTGTGGAGTTGGGGAGGGGCCTTAGACAAGTAGCATGCACGGTAACCTTCTTGGAGGTGCTGCCTGTCTGTGGCATAGATGAAGCTATGGTATCCTACACCCTGGGATTCAAAGGATGGTTGAGAAACTGGTGTGGAGTACAGGGTTTTGGCTACATTGGGGACTGGGGGTCCACCTAGAGGGATACAGGCCTATACTGGCACGATGGTCTGCATCTGTCCAATAGGGGAACCCCGATCCTAGGTGATATATTTAAATGCTTCATTGGCAAGCTGTTAAACTAGCCAAAGGGGGAGGCACTGAAAGGAGCAGGAAAATCCCAGCCCTCCCCCCACAAAACAGGGTAGTTAGCGAGGCAAACAGCAAGGTAGACAGGTCACTAGGAGGCGGGGCAGGGGTAAATGGAGACAAGAGCAAAGGCAGGAAGTACAGAGATAGGGCTAAAAGGGGTAAGGACATCAACAAATGGAGGGCAATGAGTACCAATGCCTACAGTGTGGGAAACAAGCTTCCTGAACTAGTGGCCTTCATGGAAGCGGGACGCCTGGATATCGTGGCAGTCACAGAAACCTGGTTCACAGAGAACCATGACTTGGACGTCAACATTCTGGGTTACACAATCTACAGAAGGGACAGAGAGGGTAAAAGAGGAGGTGGAGTAGCTCTGTACATAAGGGAAGAGATCAAAGCAACGGAACTAAATGGTAAACAGGGAGGAGAGGAAGCACTATGGGTCACCTTGACAGGAAATGGCAACACAATCCACACAGGAATTGTCCATTTCTTCCCCCTGTCTCAGGGGGAGGAAATGGACAAGGAAATAATAGGAAGCATCCTTAAAATGGCAGAAAAAGGGGAGATATAGTTGATGGGGGACCTGAATATGCCAGATGTTAACTGGAGCACATTTGCTGCAGCCATATCCAAGAGCAGACTCATTCTCAATGCCCTACAGGGGGCATGCCTCAGGCAGCTAGTGTTGGAGCACACTCTAGAAGGAGCAATCTTAGACCTGGTACTCTCAAATGGAGAAGGAGAGAGGATCTCTTATTTAGAAGTGGGTAGCCATCTGGGAACAAGTGACTACCAAACAGTGTGGTTCGCGATAAATGCAGCCGCAGAGTCAAGCAATACAAAAGCAAGGGTACTGGACTTTCGGAGGGCTGACTTTGGCAGAATGGGAGAGTGCCTAAGGAATGCACTAGCAAAAGGACAGGAAGGAGGGTGAAGGAACAATGGGGAAAAATCTAAATTGCCATCACACAGGCAACAAGCCTTTGTGTGAAGCAAATTGACAAAAGAAAACAAAAGAAAAAAAACTCTGGTTCTCAAAGAGGTGGCGGGGAAGGTTGGGAAGAAAAAATAGCATTCAGAAAGTATAAGGACTCACAGAACAAGCAGGACAGAGAAATGTACCAGTTAAAGCAGAAGGAAGCAGAGAAGGCAGACAGAATAGCAAATGCCCAAACTGAGGAAACAATAGCCAACTCAGTTAAGAAGGGGGATGAAACCTTTTATTTATGTATTTATTTGTAAATTGGTTTACAACCTTTGAGCCAGAGGCTCATTGCCAAAGGTACCTTGTCACATTGAGGACAGACAAAACAAATTTAGGTTACAGAATACAAGTCACTGACCTAGAGTTACACAGAATGATTTTATACGTTATACAATTTAGTAGCAATTACAGTGATACAGCTGAGAACATGCTGGTTTTAACAGAGGCAGGATGCACAGGGGGAGAAAGTGGGGTGAGGGGTGAGGTGGAGTGCCGCCCAGTGGGCGCTGTCAAGTGTGGAGAGATCGAGGCCACATTTAGAGACAGGAGCAGCTGCAAGTGTTAAACAGTTGGCTCTGAAGGGTGGTTTTGAAGTTGGAGATTGTGGGGGCATTGGAGATGGGAGCAGGGAAAGAGTTAAACCAGGATGGGGCTCTGTAGCAGAAGGACCTCTGACCATGGGTGGTCCTGGATCTGGGGACCAGTACAGTGGTCTTGTTGGAGGTTCGGGTTGCGATAGTGGATGGGGTATGGTGGATGGAGGCTGTCACCCCAGGAGGGGAGAGCCCAAGTAGAGTTTTTTTTGTGAGGAGGCAGGTTTGATAGCGTAGACGTTCATCTAGGTTAAGGAGTTTTGCCTCGTTATAGAGTTGCCATGTATGTGTGAGCTTGGGGGCACCAGTAATCAGTCTGCAGTCCTTATTTAAGGTGAGGTGAATTTTTGTTGAGGGCAGTCGTGTCAGCAGCACCATAGACTGGCAGGCCATAGTCTACAAGGGACAATACTGAAGACATGACAGCAAGTCGGAGAGCATCAGGGGGAGGCAGTTTTTATAGGTACATTAGTGAGCAAAGAAAGACCAAGGGAGGGATAGTGAGGCTTAATAAAGGGGAGGGGTGGACAGAGGATGGCAGTGAAAAGGCAGAGATACTGAATGAATACTTTTTGTTCAGTATTCACAAAAGAAGAGGTGGGGGACCTACTTAAACAAAACAATAGAAGCACTCTGGATAGAGGGGTTGATACCAGTCCATTCACAGAAGAAAGGGTCCTGAAAGAACTCCTAAAACTCAAGGTGGACAAAGCAATGGGGCCTGACGGGATTCACCCCAGAATTCTAAAAGAACTAAGGGGAGAACTAGTAACACCACTGACTACCCTTTTTAACAAATCAAGGGAGTATGGTGTGGTACCTGAGGGCTGGGAGAGGTTGGATATGATTCCCCTTCACAAAAGTGGGAGCAAGGCAGAGGCAGGAAACTACAGACCTGTTAGTTTGACCTCAGTGGTAGGGAAAATGATGGAATAACTTCTGAAAGAAAGTATAGTTGAGTACCTAGAGGCCAGCGGGGCACAGGACAAAAGCCAGCATGGATTCACAGTGGGATGGTCATGTCAGATGAATCTAATAGATTTCTTTGACTGAGTGACCAAAGTAGTAGACTAGGAAGGAGCTGTGGACATGACCTATTTAGACCTTAGCAAGGCATTTGACTCAGTCCCACACAAAAGATTAATAAACAAGTTAGCCAGCCTAGGAGTGGGTCCCAGGGTGGTAGCCTGGATAAAAAATGTGGCTGGACAACAGGACACAGAGGGTAATAGTAAACGGAGTCCACTCTGAATAAAAGGGGGTTACTGGTGGGGTAGCGCAGGGTTCAGGGTACTGAGGCCAGTCCTATTTAATGTCTTTATAAGTGACATTGCAGAGGGACTGGAAGGAAAAGTATGCCTCTTTGCAGATGACACAAGGATCTGCAACAGGGTTGATACATGGAGGGGTTAGAAAAAATGAGAAGGGACTTGGTAAGGTTGCAGAATGGTCAAAAGTACGGCAGCTTAGATTCAACACAAAGAAGTGCAAAGTAATGCACCTGGGAAACAAAAACCCAGGGGAAGAGTACACAATGTGTGTTGGGGGGGGGAAGTGCGGGTGCAAATAACAACAAAAAAGCATTTGTCAATGCCGAATATTGGCTTGCTAGCATTGGCATTGGTAGTGCAGGAGTTAGACAGATGCATCATAGGAATGGCAGTGAAGTACTGAACTGATGCCTACCCACCCCCACCCTGCAGAGAATGACAAGCATTAGTGTGTCCCTTTGGGTGTTTGGTAGTACAGTGCGGGAAAACATGTCGGGCAGGATGTGAGAAATGACAGCTGCACAGTTCATAAGGAGGTGGAAAAAAATGCCAGTGTTGAAAATGTGGCATGTAAATATACCAAATTTTCGAAGCTACTAGGGTGCGTGGAAAATATGCAATGCACACTTGCAACACTGCCATTTTATGGGCATTCGGCACCAAATTTTCAACATAGGCATTTTAGCACCTCTGCTCATGTACAGTGTTACTGTTATTTCCTCAAAGTGTCCCAAGAAGTGATTTTGCACAGCGACCACACTATTCTGCGCCAGAAGTGCAAAAACACATTTTGGGCAGGATATGTCAAATGACGGCTGTACTGTTCATCAAGAAGTGTGGAAAAATGGCAATGGTGAAAATCCAGGCTGAAAATATCACAAATGTACGACGGTACGAGCGTGCGTGCAATCTGCCAACGCATGCTCATAACACAATTATTTTATGGAGTATCATCACCAAATTTTCAACATAGGCATTTTAGGTCCTCTGCTCATGAACTGTGTCACTTTCATTTTCATAATCTGGCCCAAACACTGATTTCCCACAGCGACTGCGCTATTGTGCGCCGGAAGTGCGGAAACACATTTCAGGCAGGATGTGAAAATGACAGCTATACTGTTCAAAAGGAGGTGTACAAAATGACAATGCTGAAAATCCGCAGTAAAATATTGTGAATGGCGTGAAGTTACGAGCCTGCATAGCAACTCGCGCAACGACGCCAGAAACAGGCATTTGTTGGATTTTTTCCACCAAATTTGGAACTTAGGCTTTTAAGAGGGCACCTCATGAACACACTCACTGCCGTTACATGGCCCCAAAGGTGGTTTCCCGCAGTGACTGCGAAATCACCTTCGAGGCCGATAAACCCATGACAGTGACAAAATTCATGAGGAGGGGCCCCAAAAGCCCCATGTTGAAAATTTGGTGCAAAAATTCCAAGAAATGCCTGAGATGTGCAACAAAGTTGAAAAACCCTATTCACCCATTATATAGCTACCGCATTTCCTCAGTTCGGTCGGCTTTGAAGAGTGCAGACGTGTTCCCGTCCATCAAGATCGCCGCGCTGGACTCCGGAGGTAAGTATGGGGTGAGGGGTTGTGGGGAGGCAGGTGTGCAGTGGTGGGCGCGGGTTGTGGGGGGCAGGGAGACTGCGTGGGACCGCTTTTAATTTTCAGGTACTTTTTTTAATTGACAACCAGGACGTTTGCCATGCTAAGGTGGGCTCCAGCGTGGCAGGGGCAACTGGTGGGGGCATGGAGCCAGCGGAGGTTGGGCACCCCATCGGCCATGGCATCCGTTGCCACGCTGAGGTGGGCTCCCAGCGTGGCACCCTGTACCGGGGAGGGGACAGTGGAGCCAGCGGGGATTGGGCACCCTGGCCGGTTATTCATCGACTTGCCACGCTGGGGTGGGCACCCAGCATGGCATGGGGAAGGCTTGGGGGGGGGAGTTGCGGGACTCAGACTAGCCGGACATACTGACATGGGGATTGTACCCCCGATGTTGGATTCCTTTCAGATTTAGTGGCGGCGGCTTCGGCGCCATGTTTATCGAAATATTTTACTTGGAAAGGCACGTATGGGAGGCATGTCTTTATGCCGCTGCATGACGAGCTTGTCTCTGATTGCAGCAGCACTTTGTTTACAAGTTATGTCCACTTTACATAATGTTGGTGTCAGTGCTAGCATGCTGGCTTATTGGGGAATGAGGGATGCACCTACTGATGTGTGCCCTGCATTCGCCCAACAGCAGCCGCGCCTCCAAATCTCCACTCCCCCAATATGTTGACTTGCGCGCAAATGCGGCAAGCCAACATAAAAAGGAAAGGAACCTGTGGGAAGTCATATCACAGGACCTCAAGGTAGGCAGGCAATGTGAGAAGGCAGTAAGAAGGGCTGGAGGATACTGGCATGCATAGGGAGAGGCTTCACCAGTAGAAAACAGGAAGTCATTATCCCTCTGTACAGACAGTTGGTGAGACCCTATCTGGAGTACTGCTTGCAGTTCTGGAGACCCCATCTCTGCAAGGACACAGACAGGATAGAGGCTGTCCAGAGGAGGGCAACCAAAATGGTGCAGGGTCTGCACCAGAAGCCATATGAAGAGAGACTAAAGGAACTTAATACGTAAGGAAAGGAGGGAGACATAATAGAAACTTTCAAGTACCTCAAGTGAATAAACAGAGTCCAAGAGGGTAACGTCTTTCAGAAAAAGAGATGTGCAAGAACAAGGGGGCACAATTTGAAGATAGAGAGGGGATTGCTCAGCTGCAATGTGAGGAAGTATTTTTTCACGGAGAGGGTGGTGGATGCATGGAATGGCCTCCCTGAGGAGGTTGTGGGGTCAAAAACAGTGGACAAATTCAAGAATGCACAGGATAGACATAAGGCAATCCTGGTGGAGGGTAGGAGGAAGTAGGCTGTCCGTTAACTAGGATCTGCAGCTTTTTCAATAGGTAGGGAAATGGGCAGACTGGGTGGGCCAACCGGTCCTTATCTGTCGTCAAAGTCTATGTTTCTATGTTTCATAACAGCCCTGAGATGGGAACACTACCAAGTAGTGATGGTTGACTACCCTCAGTTATTTATTGTGCATGACTATTTCTCAGATTCACAAGGAAATGGGATTAAATTAGTTTTTTACTGTTGATATTGTCAGTAACTATGAAATGAGATTGCGTTTGATTGTTTTACTCTCGGTGTTAGTTGATAACAACAAGTTCAAGTGTTTGTTTATTGGGATATTAGCCATTAAGCCTAAACTCATTTCCAATTGCATCCCAGATAACTTAAAACAGTTTATGTAAAAATAATAATAAATAGTATTATAGGTCTTGGAAGTGTCGTGTGATGCTCCCCGACCAATCACAGTGCTTCATTCACTTGCATGCAAGGTAGTCTTATTGCCGTTAGAGTACCTCATGTGCTCACACTAATAAGCCTCCTGAAATTGCCACAGAAATGGACTGCAGATACTGTAAATAAAGTTTTTTTTTTTTTAATTGTGCCATGATCTTTTATAATTTTATAGGGGTGCTAGAGGGGTCTCTTATGGCTATAAGAGTGTCACCTCTTGTGTCCTTAGGGCACTAGAACTCCTCACCTTTGGTTTGCAGATCTCTTGCTATAGGAACGTGCGAGACCACGCTCTTATAACCGTAAGAGCCCTCCTAGTGCCCCTATAAACCTCTAAACATAGCACATCACTTACAGTGTTACAATCTCATACTGACAGTAACAATTTCAACTACATAATGGTTAAAAAAGATTTAACAATACTGACACTAAGTGCCATTTGTAACAGGACAGGAAATTAGTGCTAATCGGCATAACTTAATGTTTTTGTGTACAGCGATGAAATGCGTACCTGCAAATGATCCATATTTAACTATACCCAAATAAACAAAGCTATGAAAAAGTGTGTTTTCAATTGTTTTCTCTTTACGGGACAACATTCTGCACAGCTCTTTTTATGGAACCAGTAATTTGGGTTTTTCACTATGTCACAGTTTGTGTACAGAATGCCAAGCATGAGCAGTTGACCTATCGGAACCCCGCTCAGAGTTCTGTACACAAACTGTGACATAGTTAAAATTCCAGATCACTGGCTCAGTGAAGAGAGCTGCATCAGAATGCTGCCCATAAAAATGAAACCATGCAAATGACAGTTTTTCATGTCACTTTTTATTCAGGTACAGTTAAATACAGATAATTTTGGGGAAAGAATATCATTGTTGATAATAACTTAATAAACAGCTGTCAATTAGACATTATTTCCTGCCCTCTTTTAGCGTTTGGTTGATTGTACTGTGCCAGGTAACAATCTCAATGTAATTAGCAGTCTATTCCAACATACAAGACCACAAACGGCTAACAATTGGCTCCCCTTAAAGGGATTTTGCGAGCTTTTGCAAATGCCTTTTTCACATAGTATTCCATTGCTGCCCATGGTGCCGCCGTTGAAACTGCAATTTGTTTTTCAAAAAAAAATTTTCACAGTAATTTTTATGTTTGCTTGCGCACATGCACAATACACATTATGGGACAGCTTAGGAGAGAAGCTGGGTTTTGGCAGCACAGCACTGTGGCGGTCAGTGTCCCCACTGCATTTAGAGACTTGGCCCACTTTCCCCAATGCATGGCACGCTGCTGCTGCTGACACTAGTTCAGCCAGCGTGCCACCAACTTGGAAAAAAATCTGCCGCTGCAATGAGGGTGTGACCCATCATTGCAGAGCGGTACCTTGCCTGATGTAACATATCAATTAACATGGCGGCAGCTGTTGCCATCTGCCTCAGAGTCCCTGTGAAAGCCAACGGGGGTGCTCAATTCCCCTGTCGGCATGCCCCTCTCCCAAGTTCATTTGCCAGTGGGGTAGCCCAATCTCCGTTGGCATGATGTACCCCCCCCCCATTTGTTCTGTGCTGAGGGGGTGCCCAGTCCCCCTCGGCTCTTGCACTCACCCTCCCCCTCCCAGCACACTGTATGGCTGACAGAGGTGCCCAATCCCCATTGACTCCAGTCCCCCCACCACCACAAACTCCCAGGTGGCAAGCTGGGAGCCCACCCCCGCATGCCCAAAACATCCCGTAGTCTTTTTATGTTGATTGCATGCAGCATAAACAACATATTGTGGCAGCTTTCTCAGTAGCAGGCTGTGGAGGCACAGCACTGTTGTCGCCAATGCCCCCACAGCCTGCAAAGGCTTGTCCCGCTTCCCCCAATGCTGTTGCAGGCTGCTGATGACAATAGTTTGCAGCATTTGCACCAACTACTGACAATTTCACCGCTGCAATCAGGGGCCGCCTCATCATTGCAGTGTCAGCCATCCGCTGCAATGAGGGGGTGACCCGTCATTGCATGGCGGGATATAAAAACCCTGATATTGTTTTTGAACATGGCGGCGGGTTGTCTCTGTGTTCACAAACACTATAACCCCCCCCCACTGTGTTTATGTGCCGATGGGGGCTCCAAACCCCATTGGCCATGGTGCCCCATTGTTTCTGGTGCCGACGGGGAAGCCCACTCCCTGTCAGCATTCTGTAACACCCCCCTCCTGCTTTTATTCCTGCCGATGGGGTGCCCAATCCCCATCGGCATAATTAATCGCCCCCCCTTTGTGTGCCGACAGGGGTGCCCAATCCCCCATCAGCTACTGCTGCCACCCCCAAAAGAAAGCCGTTGGTGGCACGCTGAGAGCTACCCCAGCGTGCCACATGTCCCTGTAAAGGGAAAAAGAGTCCAGCAAAGTCTTTTTTTTTTTTTTTTTTTTTACCTGCAAAAAAGGAAACGGTCCCTCGTAGTGTCCCTGGCTCCCACCCGCAACCCAAGCCCACCCACTGTGTACCCTGTCTCACCACACCCCCCCTTCACCCCATACTTACCTCCGGAGCTCGGCACAACTATCTGCGGTGGACCAGGAACACGTCTGCACTCTTCAAAGCTGACCGTGAACTGAGGAAATGTCAGTAAGCTGTATAACTTAATAAATAGGGTTTTTTCAACTTCAGTATATATCTCGGGCATTTTTGGGACTTTTTTCACCAAATTTGCAACATTGGCTTTTTGAGAGCCCACTTCATGAACACTGGCACTGTCGTTTCATTAATTGGCCCTGAAAGGTGATTTTGAGGTCACCGCGCAGAATCACCTTCAGGGCCAATTAATGAAACGACAGTGCCAGTGTTCATGAGGTGGGCTCTCAAAAAGCCTATGTTGCAAATTTGGTGGAAAAAATCCAAAAAATTACACTTTTACGAGCGTGCACTACGCAGTTGCTACGCACGCTTGTAACTTAGTGAATCTGCAATATTTTTATGCCAGATTTTCAACATTGGCATTTCTTCACACCTCCTTGTGAACAGTACAGCTGTCATTGTTCACATCCTGGCAAAAATGTGTTTTCGCACTTCCGCCGCAGAATAACGTGGTTGCTGTGGGAAATCAGTGTTCAGGACAGATTAAGAAAATGACAGTGACACTGTTCATGAGTAGAGGTCCTGAAATGGCTGTGTCAAAAATCTGGTAACGATACTCCATAAAATGACCGTGTTACGCGCGTGCGTTGCACAGTTTGCACGCACATGCGTAACTTCGCGAATTTATAATATTTTCACTCCAGATTTTCAACATTGCCATTTTCCCACACCTACTTATGAACAATGCAGCTGTCATTTTTACCATCCTGGTCAAAATGTGTTTTTGCACTTCCGGCGCAGAATAGAGCGGTCGCTGTGGGAAATCACTGTCCGGGACAGATTGAGAAAATGACAGTGATACTGTTCATGAGCAGAGGTCCTAAAATGCCGATGTTGAAAATTTGGTGATGATAGCCCACCAAATGACTGTGTTGCAAGTGTACACCCTTGTAACTTTGCAGATTTGTAATATTGTCACACCAGATTTTCAACAGTGCCATTTTTTCACACTTCCTTATGAGCAGTACAGCTGTCATTTTTCACATCCTGACTGAAATGTGGTTTCACAGTTGCGGCACACAATAACTCGGTTGCTGTGGGAAATCAGTGTTCGGGACAGATTAAGAAAATGACAGTGGCACTGTTCATGAGCAGAAGTCCAAAAAGCCCGATGTTGAAAATTTGGTGACAAAACTCCATAACATGACTGTGTTACAAGCGTGCGTTGAACTGTTTCCACGCACCCTTGTAACTTTGCACATTTGTAATATTTTCACACCACATTTTCAACAGTGGCACTTTTTCACACCTCCTGATGAACATTACAGCTGTCATTTTTCACATCTTGGCTAAACTATGTTTTTGCACTGCTGCTGGAGAATAGCACGGTCGCTGTGTGAAATCAGCATTTGGAACAGATTAAGATAGAACGAGTGAGAGGTGAGAGTGACCGAGCTCAACTGAGCTCTGTCAGGACTGCTGCGGATTTGTTTGTGGGCAGAAAAATGCCCCAGCGCAAGAGCCCAGTACAAAGGAGCAGCCTGCAGCACTGGGAGAAACAGAACGAGAGAGCGAGTGAGGGAGGGGGAGTGAGTGAACTCACCGGAGCACTGTCAGGACTGCTGTGGATTTCTTCGTGGGCAGAAAAAGGCATCAAAGCAGGCAGGGGCCCAGTAGAAAAGGCCAGCCTACAGCGGTTGGAGAAACAGTATGAGTGAGTGAGAAGGGGGACTGAGTGAGCTCAACGGAGCTCTATCAGGACTGCTGTGGATTTCTTTGTAGGCAGAAAAAGGCGCCAATGCAGGCAGGAGCCCCATACAAAAGGGCTGTTTGCAGCACCAGGACAAACAGAATGAGTGCGTGACAGCGGAAGACTGCACGACTTCAACAGAGCTCTTTCTGGACAGCTGCAGATTATTTTGTGGACAGACAGAGGTGCCAACGCAGCCAGGAGCCCCATACACAAGCGCAGCCTGCAGCACCAAGAGAAACAGAATGAGTGATTGACAGAGCGGTAGTGAGTGAGCTCAACAGAGCTGTATTATGATTGCTGCAGATTTCTTTGTGGGCAGAAAATGTGGCAACGCAGGCAGGAGCCCTGTACAAAAGGCCAGCTTGCACCACTGGCAGAAACGGAATGAGTGAGTGAGAGAGGGGGAGGTGAGCGAGCTCAATGGAGCTGTGTCGGGACTGCTTCAGATTTCTTTCTGGCCAGACCAAGCCGCCAATGCAGGCAGGAGCCCAGTACAAAAGGGCAGCCTGCAGCGGCAGGAGACACAGAACGAGTGAGTGAGGGAGGGGGAGTGAGTGAGCTCAACGGAGCTCTGTTGGGACTGCTGCAGATTTGTCTGTGGGCAGAAAAGGACAGCAATACATGCAGAGGCCCAGTACAAAAGGGCAGCCTGCAGGGGTGGGAAAACCAGAATGAGCGAGTGAAAGAGGGGAATGAGTGAGCTCAACGGAGCTGTATTGTAACTGCTGCAAATTTCTTTGTGGGCAGATGAAGGCAGCAATGCAGGCAGGAGCCCAATAGAAAAGGGCAGCCTGCAGAGCCGGCAGAAACGGAATGAGCGAATGAGAGAGGGGGAGTCAGCTGGCTCAACAGACCTGTGTCAGGACTGCTATAGATTTCTTTGTGGGCAGAAAAAGCCACCAACAATGGCAGCAGCACAGTAGAAAAGGGCAGCCTGCAGTGCCAGGAGAACCAGAATGAGCGAGTGAGAGAGGGGAGTGAGCCACCTCAACAGAGCTCTGTCGGGACAGCTGTGGATTTCTTAGTGGGCAGAACAAGGTGCCAATGCAGGCAGGAGCCCAGTACAAAACAGCAGCTTGCAGCACTGGGAGAAACAGACTGAGTGAGTGACAGAGGGGCAGTGAGCAAGCTCAACACACCAACGCAATCAACATTCAGCATAGACAAATGCTTGTTTTTTTCTTAATCCTATCAAAAAAAGAAAATGGTCCTTCATCGAGTCCCCTGACCCTCTCCCAACCCAAACCCACCCTCTGCGCAACCCACTTCCTCACCACCCCCACCCCATACTTACCTCCAAAGCTCAGCTCAGTGATCTTTGGTGGACTGGAAACATGTCTGTACTCTTCAAAGCCGACCGCAAAATGAAGAAATGATGGTAAGCTGAATAATGGCATAAATGTTTTTTTTTTTAAACTTATGTGGATGTCTCGGCCATTTTTCTGATTTATGGCATTAAACGTTCAGTATGGGGTTATTGGGACCCCTCTTCATGAATTCAGTCACTATCATGGTGTTATTCAGTCCCAAAAGGTGATTTTGTGGTCATTGTGTGGAATCACCTTTCCGTACCAATTAACAAAATGAAATGTCACTGTTCATGAGGTGGGCTCTCAGAAAGCCTATGTTGCAAATTTGGTGAAAAAATTCCAAAAAAAGACTGCGTTACAGGTATGCATTGCGCAGTTTCTACGCATGCTCATAACTTTGTGAATTTGTAATATTTTCACTCCAGATTTTCAAAATTGGTATTTTTCCATACCTCTTTATGAACAGTACAGCTGTCATTTTTCATATCCTGGCCGAAATGTGTTTTTGCCCTTCCAGCGCAGAATAGCATGGGCGCTGTGGGAAATCAGTGTTTGGGACAGATTAAGAAAATCACAACGACACTGTTCATGAGCAGAGGTGCTCAAATGCCTATGTTGACAATTTAGTGACAAAAGACCATAAAATGACTGTGTTGAGAGCATACGTCGCGCAGTTTCCACACACCCTCGTAATTTCGCGCATTTGTAATATTTTCACTCCAGATTTTCAACATTGCCATTTTTCACACCTCCTTATGAACAGTACAGCTGCCATTTTTCATATCCTGCCCGAAATATGCATTTACAAATCTGGCGCACAATGGCGTAGTCGCTGTGGGAAATCAATGTTCGGAACAGATTAAGAAAATCATAGTGACAGTGTTCGTGAGCAGAGGTCACAAAATGTTTATGTTGAAAATTTGGTGAAATTATTCCACTAAATGACTGTGTTACGCGCATGCGTTGCACAGTTTCCAGGTACGCCCGGAAGTTCAAGCATTTTTAATATTTTCACTACTGATTTTCAAAATTGCCATCTCTTCACATCTCCTTATGAATGGTGCAGCTGTCATTCTTCACATCCTGCCCGATCTGTGTTTTTGCACGTCTGCCTTAGAATGGCACGGTCGCTGTGGGAACTCAAAGTTTGCAACACATTAACAAAATCACAGTGCCACTGTTCATGAGAAGAGGTCCCAAATGCTTTCAAGGGGTGGGGATCACAAAATGGGCATGTTGAAAATTTGTAGTGCAAATACCAACAAACGCCCGGGAAGTTAGGATTTCTAACCATAACATTCCACCCTGTACAGACTGACAGGTATCAGGGGTATACCTTTGGATCACCAGCTGTAATGCTCATACCATTCCACCCCCACTCCCACCCTGAAGCCAGTGACAGGCAACGAGGTGTGCCTTGGACTCTTTGGCCCCACACTTCACCCCATTTTTCTATACTGCACCCATTTCAGCGTATGTCCTTATGAAATGGGGTGACTGTGAAGCCGAACACCCCGAGGCACCCCTCAACACTTATCAGTGTCTACAGGATAAGGTGAGGTGAAATACCATGTGAGCATTATGAGTGACGACCCAGAGGCACACCCCAATGCCTGTCCATCTCTGCAGGGTGGGGGTGGGGTTGGTGTGAGTTCAGTACTTCACTGCCACTCCCTTTCTGCATCTGTTTAACTCCTGCACATCCAATGCTAATATCAGCAAGCAAACATTCGCATTGACAAATGCTTGTTATGTTTGCTACAAGTGCGCATGCGCAAGAAGCATGTTGTGACAGCTTGCTGGAGTAGCAGATTGTGGAGGTGCAGCCATGTTGTGGCCAATGCCACCACTGGTTTTTAGTGCTTGTCTGTGTGGCACCAATGAATGAGCACACTGTGTATGACAGCAGCTCAAAAGCGTGCCACCAACTTGAAACAATTTCACCGCTGCAATGAGGGAGCGACCCGCCATTGCAGGACATGCCTTACCTTGTGTGACATTTCAATAAACATGGCTGCGGCTGATGCCATCTGCCTCTCATGGTCCCACCTCAAATCCGATGTCGATGTTGCCCAATCCCCCTGTCCGCATGCCGCCTCCCCAGTTCATTTGCTGATGGGGAGCCCAATCCCCATCGGCATGATGTCCCTGTAGTTTAATTTGGATACCAAGGAGACGCCCAATCCCCCTCGGCATTATGCCCCCCCAAAACACAGAGCCATTTTCTTTGCTGACGGGGCACCCAATCCCCATTGGCTCCAGTAGTCCCCAAACACCCAGGTTGCACACTGGAAGCCCACCCCAGCGATAATCGCAATAAGACACTCCAGGGGATGTGTTATGGTGGGCTAACAGCCCTTCTTGGGTTATGGAAGCCCTCGGCTATGCCTTGTGCTTCAATCCATCCTGAGGCAGGCCGTTATCCCACCATAACACCGCTCCATCATGCCTTCCTGCTTAATTAAGGAGAAGCAGTCAGCTCTGAGAGCCCCATACCTAAGTGTCCCCATTTGCACTTTATGTGCAAAAACATTTTTTTATGTTGGCTTGTGCAACATCTTGCGGTAGTAGCACTGTAGTAGCACTTCCAAAGGTGTGTCAGTGTTGTGGCAAATCCAGGGGAGGCTTTAGTCGGTGTGTCCCTCAGCCGCCAATCAATGAGCATGCAGTTTCAGAAAGTGCCACCAACTTGAAACAAATCCACCGCTGCAATGAGAGACATGCTTGTCACTGCAATGGCAGACCTCACACGCCTCCATTACATGCCATACCTGGTGAAACATTTCAATAAGCATGGCAGTGGCTCTCGCCGTCTGCCTCTCATAATCCCTAGAAAGCCGATTTTGGGGGGTGCCCAATCCGCCTGTCAACATGCCCCCTCCCCAGTTCAATTTGTTTGCTGACGGGGTGCCCAATTCCCATCAGCATAATGTCCTTCCAGTTTCATTTGTCTGCTGATGGGGGGTGCCCAATCCCCCTCAGCATCATGCCCCCTCCAGCACAGACGCGCTTTCTTTGCCGATGAAGTGCCCAATCCCCGTCAAGTCAGTCCCCCCCCCCAAAAGAAAACAGGTGGCACACTTTGAGCCCACCCCAGTGTGCCCAAATGTATTTATGAAACCTGGAAAAGAAAAAAAAACTTCCCCAGATGTTTTTTGTGTTTTTGGCCCTGTAAGCAAGAAAAACAGTCCCTCATCATCACGACGCCCCTCTTTCCCCAGCCTGCACCCACCTTATGCACACCCCATCTCACACACCCCCTCAACCCATACATACCTCCGGGAGGCCCGACACAGCAATCTTTGGAGGAGTGAAAGACATCTAAACTCTTCAAAAGCTGACCGTGAAGTGAAGAAAATCATGGTAAGCTGTATAATGGCATCAATGGGAGGGGTTTCAGCTTAGGTGGATATCTCGGCCATTTTTTTGACTTTTGGGTCCAAATTTTCAACATGGGTTCTTGGGACCCCACCTCATGAAATCAGTCACTGTCATTTCGTTATTCTGTCCCAAAAGGTGATTTTGCGGTCACTGCATGGAATCACCTTTCAGGACTGATTAAGGAAACGACAGTGCTACTGTTCATGAGGTAAGCTCATAAAGACTATGTTGCAAATTTGGTGAAAAAAATTTCCCTAAAATGACTATGTTACAAGCGCATTGTGCAGTTTCCACGCACGCTAGTAACTTCAAGACCAGATTTTCAACATCACCATTTGTTCACACCTCCTTTGAACAAGTACAGCTTTTATTTTTCACATCTTGCCCGGAATGTGTTTTCGCACATCTGGCACACAATGGTGCAGTCGCTGTGGGAAATCAGTGTTCAGGACCAATTAAGAAAATCACAGTGACAGTGTTCATGAGGAGAGGTCCCAAAAAGCCCATGTTGCAAATCTGGTGAAAAAATTCCAAAAAATGAATGCGTTACCAGCATGTGTTGCATAGTTTCTACACACACTCGTAACTTCACCAATTTTTTGTATTTTCACTCCAGATTTTCAACATTGCTATTTTTGCACACCTCCATATGAACAGTACAGCTGTCATTTTTCACATCCTGCCCGAAACATGTTTTCGCACCTGTGGAGCACAATGGATGCAGTCGCTGTGCGAAATCAACTTTTGGGACAGAGTAACTCGCAATGCTACTGTTCATGAGGAGAGGTCCCAAAATGCCCATGTTGAAAATTTTGTAAAAAAATGTCCAAAAATGACATTATGGGCATGCGTTGCGCAGTATCTATGCATGCTTGTAAGTTTGCAAATTTTTCATATTTCCTCTCCAGATCTTCAATATTGCCATTTTTTTACACCTCTTCATGAACAGTACAGCTCTCATTTTTGCCATCCTACCTGAAATGTGTTGCCGCACCGATGGCTCCCAATGGCTCAATTGCTGTACAAAATCACCTTTCAGGATTGAGTAATGAAATTATACTGCCACTGTTCATGAGGTGGAGTCCCAAAAAGCCAATGTTGAAAGTTTGGAGTGTAAATACCAACAAAAATGTTTCCAACCATACACCCACCCTGTAGAGACTGACAGGCATTGAGGATGTAACTTGGGTTCGTCGGCCATAATGGTTGCAGAATTCTACCCCCACCCTACAGCCACTGACAGGTATTGAGGTGTGCCTTGGGTTCTGTCACCCAAATGTTCACCCCATTCTCCTATGTTGCACTCATCTCAGCTTATTTCCTTATGGTATGAGGTGAGCACAAGGGCCACAGACCCCAATGCACACCCGACACCTGTCGCTTTCTGCAGGGTGGGGTGAGGTGGAATGGCATTATGGACAACCCAAAGTCACACTCCCAACGCCTTTTGGTCACTGCGGGGGGGGGGGTGCGTGTTGGCGTTACTTCAATACTTCACTGCCATTCCTATTTTGCATTTCTAACTCCTGCACTACCAATGCCAATGCCAGCAAGCCAGCATTCAGCATTGACAAATGCTTGTTTACCTTACGGTTTACTGCAGTATAGTAGATTGTATCAAGCTGATTCTACTGACTCCCAAGCTGACATTTACTGTTACCAGAAATCCCTGCAGCTAATGTCAGAGCTAGTTTTCAGTAGCGGGAGATTCAAAAGCCTGCAGTGCATGTTAAAGTTTTTATAAACTCTGAACTTGCTGACCCTGCTGTCTTTCTGGGGGCTAAGTACAGTCACAGAGGGCAGTGCTTAGCCCCATGGGACAAGCAAACATCTTATCTGCGCTTATAAAAACTATAACATGCCTTGTGGGCTATTGCCTCTCCTATTGCTTCGTCCTAGCTCTAACATCAGTTGCAGGGAATTCTGGGATTTCTGGTAACAGCAAATGCAGCTTGGGAGTCAGTAGAATCAGCTCGGTACAATCTACCATACTGCAGTAAACCGTAAGTAAATGAAACATGTTTGCACACAAAGAACAGATTTGGACTAGCAACACAGTTGGATATGGGGATCTTAGTGCTGACTGTTCCCCCTTTAACACCCCCAACCCGTGCACTGTTCGGCAATCCCTTTCTCAACAACACAGGTTCCAGCAACAGATGCAGTGATCCGTAGCTGTGTGAGGGGGACTGCCAAGCAACTGATAACTGTTGCTGGCCTGCATGCAGTTCCTGCATTACCAGTACCACTGTTTGAGATACAACGTTTATGAAAGGTGCTATATAATTCAAACTGTGTTTTCTATGGTCACTGCACTACCAGTGTCTAACTCATAGTACTGTCATGCAAAACACTTTGGAATACAGTGTGTATGAAAGGCACTATATAAATCCCAATTCTGTTCTATGCTACAGTCACTGTATGGCCCATATTTAACTTATTGCTCAGAAAAGCACTTTGGGATACAGTGCAGATCAAAGGTGCTGTATAAATCCAAATTCCCTGCACTACCAGTATCTAGCTCGTTGCCTTGGAATATTTTGGCATATATGTATGAAAAGCACTACATAAATCCAAAATATTTTCTGTTCTAAAACACTGCACCTATAAAGCACAAGAAACAGTTGTTTATATCTCTGGTTGTCCTCCTGGTTTCCTATCAATATCTATCCAATATTCTGATTTATTTTTACTTTATTGTTACATTAACAATTTATTCTTTTGCTGGTATAACTATCCTGAAACATTCTTTTCTCAGCAGTTGCTGCCCCCTCTTTTCATGCTGCCTGAACTTTCTGTGACATCAGTATCCCCATTCCAGGTCAATCAAATAAAAAACATGGAAAGATGTAACTGATGTCAAGGAATGCCTTAGTAATATGAAAAGAAGGAGCAGTAGCTGGTGAGGACAGTGGAACTCGGTGTAGATCTGCGGGTACTCCAAAGCTAGATTATTTATCAAAAATAGCTCAAAGCATCTCAGAGTACATAACTGCAAGATAGGAGGATAGTGTACAAATTAGTTCCCCATCACTTTTAACCCAGTGTAAAGCACTTTGGTATACACCATGTGAGAAAAGCACTCTATATATTCACAAATTCTATTCCACAATCCCTGCACTACCAGTATGTCAAGCATTGCTTTGTAAAGTGGTTTAAGATGCAGCGTGTGTAAATGCTGCTCTATAAATCCAAATTCTATTCTTTTTGCACTACAGTACTTTTATCTCACTCAGTGCTTTGAAAGCACTTTGAGATACAATGTCTGTGTATGTTAAAAGCTGCTTGAAGACCATCAGTTGTAGTTTTCAGCACATATCTTTGAGAAAGGAGGTGGGGCTGCCTGCTAGAAGATGTGGGTTTTCCAAAACTGAGCAACAGCCCCTGTTTTGCTGGAGATCATTGAATCATTCGCAAGGTAATTTTGTGTTCTTTCTCCTTTGTAGGTGAAAAACTGGTTTCAAAATCGCCGTGCAAAATGGAAGACATGGCAGACACGCAAAGGTTGTCTAGAAACAGAGAAAGACTCACCTCAGGTAATGAACGATTCTGAACCAATCTCCTGCATTCTTTAGAGTTCCTTTTTTCTATACTTTTTTCCTTCAATAAACCATGTACAATCATAGCTGATATTCCCTCCAATATATATGTCTCCTATCGTCAGTATTGAACAAAAAGATAATTCATTCCAGAGAAAGAGAACTAAGTTGCAAAACATAAATCCTTAAATCTTTCTGTGCTAGCTGGAGACTGTTCTTGTGGGGGAGGGTTCTTTGGCCAGTAAGACAGCCAACCAATTAAGGTCGTTTGCATCTCTGTTTAAAAGCCTCACTGAGACATTTTAAATCTTCTTGCTGTAGGCAGAGGTAGCAATTGAAGTTTGAAGATGTGGTGAGGTTCTGGAAAGCTAACTTTGTCATAGGTTTTTGTAAATTGTTATTGTTTGTAAGTTGTTGTGTTTTAAATTTGGCCTAACTCCTTAAGAACTTTTAAGTTGTCGTATTTTAAATTTGGCCTAACTCCTTAAAAACGGAGGAGCCACTGGGGGTTGGGCTTAAAGGCTGGGAGGGAGGAGCTTAGGGAGTTGCAAACTTCCCTTATGAGCAAACTCTTAAGGCTAATAGTCAGGTGGGGAAATGTTTAGCCACTCAAGTGTTGCAAGTTTAAAAGTCTGCATGCTGTATTGTGGGGGGGGGGATCACCTTGGTATAGGTACTGGTAGCTCGAGAAACTGTAGAGCCACTGAGTTGGTAATTTGGCCTAGAAAAGATTGCTGTGATGATGGGGAAGGGACCGCATATCACTAGAGCAGGTATCTTTGGGTGGGTGGTTGGGTGCACAGGGTGTGATGCGGCCATGATGCTGGACTGGGCTTGGAAGTTTGGGGGATGCCCACTGTGCTACCAGCTGGCACAGCTTAATGAGGAGGTAGAGGGATCTGAAGGTGGCTGGGGTGCTGGGGGAGGATTGAGAGGTAGGAGGCAAGCGGTGCCACCATGGAAGCACTAGGTGCTGGGGCCTCCCAAGCTGGGGGAGGAGTAAGAAAGGTGCTCACACTAGGGAGGGGAGGTACACAGGGGCTCTAGGAGACCCTGGCAGGTGGAGCCCAAAAGGTGGAAATTTTACAGCAGTAGGCAAGAAACTGGAGGGACCCAAAGGAAACCGAGAGGTGGTAGGATTGGGGGGCACTGGGGATGGGCTAAGGCTCACAAATTGTTTTAACCTTTCTACGCCCATTGGTAGAAGAGGGAGGTGGGGAGGAAGAGGATGATGATGATGCTGCTGCTGGTGGAGCTGGGGCAGGGACGATAGAAAGGGGAAGGGGCAAGTGGCAAGGCACAGTAGAGGGGTCCTGGGCAGGATGGGGAAGGGGAGGGAGAAATAAAGAGGATCAGGGGAACAAGGAGGAGGCGTGGTGGTGAAACAGGGGAGCACAACAGGCAGGAAGGCGCAGGACATAAATGGGATGATAGCAAGCAGAAAGCCAAGCAGGCAAACAGGTAGGACGGATGGATTAGTAAGGAGTGGGGAAAGAGATGCCGAGAAAGATACTCGGGTGGGGGGATAAAGAAGGCCAGGACACGGGTAGAGGAGGTGACCAGAGACAATAGTGAAGGGGCTACCTTTGACACCCAGATTGTGGAAGGTGCGAGGAGACGGTTGGGGGGAGAACCCGAACGAAGGGATGAGGAGGGGCATGGAAGGAGGCAAAACCCGAGGGGTGAACAGGGAGGCAAGGGGAGGTTAGAATACTGATATAGGGGGACAAGATGATCAGAGGCATCCAGTGGAAGGGGCAGGGGGAGGGTTAAACCTGTCTGATCAGAACCAAATGCCACCAAGGCCTGACGGTGCACAAGGCCAAGCATGAGTTGTAGTCACTGGCAAGAGAATGCGTGGGGACCCCGGACATTCTATTACACTTGAGGACAAATGACATAAATGGTAATAGTGAGCTAGAAATTCAGGCAAGGTTCCAGGAGTTGGCCTGGGTATGTCTTTCCATAGGCTGTAAGATCTCCTTTTCAGAAATCCTGACAGTGCCAAGGGCTAGTGGGGGAAACGAGACGAAGATTAGGGAGATAAATCAGTGGCTTCGGGAGTGGTGTGGGGAATTGGGGTATGGCCTGGTGGGGGACTGGGGGGAGACCTGAGAGGATAAGGGGCTGTACACTAGGGACAGGCTCCACCTTAATTTGGAGGGGAAAGAAATCCTTAAGCTCAAACTAGCTGGGTTCATCAGTGAAAGTTGGGGTTTAAACTTGTGAAGGGAGGGATCAAAAAAGGGGCAGTGCCAGCAGGTACGATAAACGAGGGACATGGTCTCCACTCCTCTAGGGGGCTAGGGAGATGTGGAACTGGGTCGCCAGGTAGGGTGCAGGAGCTTAGAAATGGGAGCTCAAGGGGGAGAAAGGAGAGGAGGGAAGAGGGGTGGAGAGTGGTCCTGATAAATGCCAGGAGCTTAAGAAATAAAATGCCTGAGCTCCAGGTGATTCTAGTTGAGGGGGAGATAGATGTGGCAGCAGTCACTGAGACCTGGGCCACTCAAGGGCACGAGTGGGACCTAAATCTGGAGGGCTATACTATGTTTAAAAAAGATGGGGGGGGTAGCACTGTAAGTCAGAAATGGCGTGGGTATTGGAGGAGTAGAGGAGGCAGAGGGGAATGTGGAGGCTATTTGGATCACCTTACTGATGCAGGGGGGTAAGAGAGTAAAGGTCGGAGTGGTATACAGACCACCAGCACTGGGAGGTCCCGGAAGAAAGTTTGGTGGCAAATCTCGAGGAACACTGTAGACTGGGAAAGGGAAGGGTAGTGATAACGGGGGACCTCAACATGCCAGGAACAGACTGGGAGACTATGACATCACCAGTGGCCAAAGAGCAGAGGCTGCTGGATGTCTTCCAGGATGCATTTCTGATACAACAGGTGGGTGAGCCAACTAGAGAGGCCCGGACACTGGACGTGGTCCTGGCAGACAGAGATCAGATTAGGGGCCTAGAGGTGAGGGACCCGTTGGCGGGGAGTGATCACGCCACAGTCTGGTTCTTCCTGGACCTGGGGGGGAGGAAAGCTGAACAAGGACGATAGTAACCAAGTTTAGGGGTGCAGACTTCAGGGAGATGGGAAAGATCCCTAAAGATCGTCTGAACAGGATAAGGCCGGATATGGATGCTGACAGTAGGTGGGGGATCATTAGGGAGGGGAATACAGGAGGTTACCAGATCCTGTGCAAGGGAAAGGCATAAGTTCGGTAAGGCCAGAAAACCCTGCTGGTGGACTCGAGAGGAACAGGAGGTGGTGAGGGAAAAGAAGGCGGCCTATAGGCACTTCAAGCGCTCAAGGAGTGAAAGGGATCAGGAGCAATATGAGCTGACAGCCAAGAGAGTCACCAGGGTGGTGAGAGCAGCTAAGGCAAAAAAGGAGCAGTCCTTGGTCAGTGGGATCCAGTGAAGCACAAGGGGTTCTTTAGATACATGGGGGGAAAAAAGGAAAGTAAGGGGGCAGATCAGCAAGATAGGGATAGGGGATGGTTGGGCACAAGAGGCGGGGGGGAACAGGCAGAAGTCCTAAATGAGTGCTTTGCCTCAGTTTTTACCAGTGGGGATGGAGGAGCTATGCCTTGCAAGGGGAGTGGGGGCAAACTGGAGGAAGGGGGTGGGACCGCTAGAGACCAGGGGCCCTGATGGGTCTGGAGAAAGGAAGTGGCCACCACAGACAGGTGGGGAGCCAGCAGTTCAGAGTGAAAAGGGGGAGGATGTGGAGGCTGAAATCCCGGTAGAGAGAGAGTAAAGGAATCCCTCAGGTCCCTTCGGATGGAGAAAGCACCTGGGCCAGATGAGATGCATCCCAGGGTGCTGAGGGAACTGGTGGATGTCCTGGCAGTCCCTCTAGCGGAGCTTTTCAACATCTCTCTGAGGACTGGGTGGGTGCCCCAAGACTGGAGGGTGGTCCATGTTGTGCTGATCCACAAGGGGGGATCAAGAGAGGAGGCGGGAAATTACAGGCTCGTTAGCCTGACATCAGTAGTCAGCAAGGTAATGGAGGGTATTATCAAGGAAAGACGAGGGGGGGTTACTGGAGCAAACTGGGTACTTGGACGATGGGCAGCATGGCTTTGTCACGGGAAGATACTGCCAGACAAACCTTGTTGAGTTCTATGACTGGGTGACGAGGGCCCTGGACCAGAGTAGGCCAATGGACATCCTCTTTCTGGACTTTAGCAAGGCGTTTGATTCAGTACCCCACAGTAGCCTGCTGGCTAAGCTGAAGGAAATGGGGGTAGTGAGACAGTTGTTAAGATGGATAGGAAATTGGCTCTCTGAGCGTACTCAGAAGGTGGTGATTGGAGGGTTAGCCTCATCCCCAAGGTGGGTTACTAGTGGGGTTCCCCAGGGGTCAGTGCTGGGGCCACTCCTGTTCAACGCCTATGTCTCAGACATCAGGAGTTAGATAAGTCTCTTTGCAGATGACTCAAAGCTGGGTGCAGTGGTGGATGAGGAGGAAGGAAGGGTGGCCTTGCAGGAGGACCTGGAGGCTCTGGAAAGGTGGTCGGGAAAATGGAAACTAAAATTCAGTGTGGGGAAGTGCAAGGTTCTGCACCTGGGAGTCAGAAATCCAGGCCAGGGATATACCCTGGGAGGAGACATGATTCAAGTCACGGAGGGTGAGAGGGACCTGGGGGTAGTGGTAGATGTCAAAATGAACAACTCTGAGATCTGCAGGAAGGCAGCAGCAAGGGCAAATAGGATGCTGGGATGCATCGCCAGGGGGATTACCTCCAGAAGGGCGGAAGTGATCTTTCCACTGTACAACTGCTTGGTTAGGCCACACCTCGAGTATTGTGTGCAGTTTTGGAGACCACATTTAAAAAGGGCCATTACACTCCTAGAGAGGGTCCAAAGAAGGGCAACCAAAATGATCTAGGGCCTGGGTTAGAGGACCAATGAGGAGAGGCTCAAGGAGCTCGACATGTACACCCTGGAGGAGAGAAGGGACAGGGGGGACATGATAGAGGTCTTTAAGTACATGAAAGGGATCAATAAAGGAGGCCCAGTCAGGGTGCTCCAAAGGAAGGATGGTGGGGCAACAAGAGGTCACGGGTGTAAGCTGGAAGGGGCAGGCTCAGAGGGGAGAGGAGGAGATGTTATTTCACTGAAAGGGTGGTGCAGCCATGGAATGCACTGCCCAGGGAGCTGGTAGAGGCAGAGACTGTGGACAGGTTTAAAAGGGGAAGGGACAGGTACAGGGGAGAGTAAATCTGACCTGGCCCGGTACAGGTGGAACATCTGGGACTGGGGACAGTATAACCCAAGAGGGAAGGGAGACACCAAACTTGACCCTCAGTGTGGGTGCTGAAAATCGAGCAAACTCAAGAGACCGTTTGGCCTATTCTGCTGGCATTTTAGTATCTTAGTATGTAACTTTTAACTTAAACAGTTAAGAGTAAAATTGTTAAAAATAAGAAAAATTCAGTAAACTATGATCACCAATATTAATTTACATGTTTAAAACTATCAAGAAATATAAACGTATAGTATGCAGATCGAAACGTCCACGCTGTGCTGGATAAATAGGGCAAACTTGTTTGAAATAAATAAAGGAAAACTGAAGCACAGGCAGATGCAAGGCCCATAACTTGCATGGGTACTTTGTTCCAGAGTGGACAGCTATAAGACCCAACAGGTCTGTTAACCCTCACTGGCAGAGAATTCCCCCTTGCTAGACTTCCCATCTGGTCCACCTATTAATATAGGCATCTATGTTGGACTGCATACGAAATGCATTCCATTTTCTATATTTGAGTTACTACTTCAATCTAATTCACCACCATGGGGGGAGCAGCTGGTAACCATTACTGCATTATACATTTTACTGCTGCTATTATAGTAATGGACCAGAGGTTTAGCACTTTTTTTTTTTTTTTTTAGTTTATTTTTACTTCCTCGGCTGGGGGGGTTGTGCCTTTTACCTCCCCACCCCATCCAGCCAACCATCACGGATGCTGCCCTGGTTGCCGACAGAGCTCAAAACTCCTCGTCACATCCCCTCCGGCTGCATTACAGCATGTACTTACCCCACCTCTGCAGAAACCTGGAGGGTGGACCCAGGAGGGAGCTAACTTGCGCACTACCATGGTGGTGCCATTGGGGCAGCCCTCATGCTGCTGAGAGAGATCTTCATCTTGTGATTCTCCCCTTTGGGGAGGGGCATGCAATGACGCCAGTGGAAGGAGTGCACACATGTCTGCATGCGCTCCTCCTGATGTCTGCCCCCTCCTGTCCCTCTTTTTGTTGTGTTGATGCACTGCCCCCCAGTCTCCACTAGGAACCAGCTGAGCACCAACCAATGGCATCCCCTCTCCCCGGAGAAGGAGAGCAGTCCTCTGGATGCTCAATCCTTCTCCAACCCTGCCAACCCCCGGCGACCCGTGCTCATTCCTGAACATGGGTCGCCAGCGTAGTGTGAGATAAGGTGTCCAATGTCTCAGCCCTCAGCACCACTGGACCGGCAGGTATAGTGCTTCTTTACCCTTAAGTGTCCTGGGGGGATCCCCAAAAGAATCCCTAGGCTAAGCGGATTTCATGATCGACATGGCGTTTGAGTCACCCAGACTGATGGTCCTGGGCGACTTCAATGCCTGGGTCGATGACGTACACTCGCAGTTTGGTCAACACTTCCTCCAGTTGATGATATCACTGGTCCTCACACAGCTTGTTACCTCTGCCACTCACAAACACGGTCACTCCCTTGATTTGTTTTTTGTCCTGGGGATCGAAGCCTCCAATCTGGGGGTGGAACCTTTTGGTTGATCCGATCATTACACCATGAGATTCAATTTTTGCAGCCCCCTTCGTAGGCCTACCCCTGTGGAGATGGTCAGATATCGCCCTTTATGGGATGTGAGCCCTGAAGGCCTAGCGGTGGTACTTGACCTCTCAGAGTTTCCTGTGGCAAGCGGGAATCCAGAGGCTCTGGTGCTGGCCTATAATAAGGTCATCTCCACAGCGCTGGATTCTATGATTCCCGTCCGTGTTCGTCCTTTCTCCCTTCCCCCTCAGTCCCCCTTGGTTTGATGGGACCTTGAGGGAGTTGTGGTGACTAGCACAAAGGTTAGAGTGGTGCTGGTGGAAATCCACCCTGGATGCCGACCACCTTAGATTGATAGAACATTATCAAGTCTACTTATCAACAATCTCCAATAAGAAGGCAGAGTTCCTGTCTGGGGAGATTGCTGCCACTCAGAACCAACCAGCCCAGCTCTTTCGAACTGTGGACAGGCTGTGCAGCCCAGCCTGCTTGCAGTCTCAAAGAACCTTTTCACAATTAGAGTGCGATGAGCTTGTTCGGTTCTTTGCGAAAAAGGTGGCTGACATCAGGGCAGAGATCCACCTGACTCGCTCTATGGGAGATGCTGCTGATCGGTACTTGGCCACTGTACCTCTTTTTTCCTGGAGAGCCTTTGGCCGGCTGGAGTTTATGGATGTCATGCGGATTGTCCAGGGTATGCACACCATGTGCTGTAGTTTGTACCCGGGCCCATCTTCCCTGATTATGGGTTGCTGTGACATCATCGGCCTGGTCCTGGCACAGACAGTCTGGTACTTCCTTGATTCGGGTGAGTTTCCCAGCTCCCTGAAGGAGGCGGTGGTGACACCCCTCCTGAAGAAAGCTTCCTTGGACCTAGACTCTTTGGCTTACTACAGACCAATCTCAAACCTTCCCTTTGTAGGGAAGGTAATTGTGAAGGTAGTGGTGGTACAACTGGAAAGCAGCTTGACCATCCATAACATCTATGAACCTCTCCAATCCAGTTTTCAAATGAGGCACAGTACCGAGACTTTGCTGGTTCAGGTGCTTAATGATCTCTTGATAGCTAGAGATCTGAGAAGCCACTCCATCTTGGTGCTCCTCAATCTCTCTTCAGTTTTTGACACCTTGGACCATGGGGTGCTGCTTGAGTGCCTGAAGCTCATCTGTGGCCTGACTAGTACAGTCCTCGGGTGGTTTAAATCTTTCCTCACTGGCAGAACTCGGAGACTGGAGTCCAGGATTTATTCCTCTGACCCTCTCTCTCTGTCATGTGGGGTTCCTCAGGGCTCAGTGCTGTCCCACATGTCTGCAGTGTACGTGCCGCCCCTCAGAGACATTGTAAGATGGTATGGGCTGACATTACACTGCTATGCTGATGATATCCAGCTCTAGCTGTCTTTTGCACCTGACCAGGATAGTGCTGTCTCGATATTTAATAACTGCCTCGCTGAAATCCAGGAGTGGATGGATTCCAGCTGGCTTAAGTTGAACTCAGGAAAGACTGCGGTGATGGCTGTGGATCCGGGTCACCGGATAGAGGGATCAGGGACTGGTCAGCCTTCAGGATTTTTTTCTGGGGAGTGTCATCGAGGCACAGGTCAGGAAGCATTGAGAAAACCCAGGAGGAGTTGTAAAATTCCACGAAACTGTTTATTTCTAGTTACAGGAACATAAAATAAAAGAAATCTGTTCAGAATAACTATATACAGATGCAAAATAAAATCTCTTGTAAAAAAAAAAATATATATATACATATATAAATATGTATCTCTTGCAGCTCAGCTTAGCTGTTTTTAGAAGTCTTTTTCAACCCCCATCCTTTGCAAGCATCCTGTTCTTTGTCAATTTCAGGAGCTGCTAGAACATTGAGAACTTCCTGAGGTCTCCACAGCTTTTGCAGAAGGCTCAGGCATTTGCACTCAAATGACCTCTAGCTTTTTACAGTTATCTCAAATCATAAATATATATATATATATATATATATATATATACACATTTCAACAATAACACAATTTTCTAAATAAAAGTGATCCCATTATCAGTTATATTTCCATACACTGATTCTCATATACTTTTAAATTACCAGATCTAGATATGCAAGGGAGAAAAACAGAAAGCAAGAGAAAACAGAGAGACAGTGAGAGGCAAAGGATTGCGAGACTGTTTGGGTTGATCAAGTCCGAAATCTCACGGGAAAAAGTTGGTTGTGCAGTCAGACAGAAGAGACAGAAAATAAAAGAATACAGATCCTTGCATTTGCACACTTTCTCCAAAACATATGGGACAGGGTCCTATTCTACCCTGTCACATATACCCCCCCCCCTTTTTAAAAGGGAACCTGTTTTATTAAACAGGTTTTCAAATCTCTCCATTCTCTAATAACATATTCCACTTTTAGAAATTAAGCACATTTGCTTCCATTTTATTTTAACAGTACAGGAAAAAGTACAGTTCAAGCCCCTACATTAGTGTTTTTTTTTTCAACCATCAGAACCCTCAATTCCTGATCCATATCTTGACAGAAAATCAGCATTGCTATTCTTTTTACCAGATTTGTGTATCACAGTGAATTTAAATGACTGCAGTGCCAGGTACCACCATGTGATTCTGGAATTTTTATCTTTCATCTGGTTAAGCCAACAGAGAGGATTGTGATCAGTTACAAGAACAAATTCAGTTCCTAGTAAATAAAATTTGAGGGACTCCATGGACCACTTTGCTGCTAAACACTCCTTTTCGATAGTGGAGTACCTTTTCAGTCTAAGCTTCTTAAAACAAATGCTGAACGTAATGCAGTCTTTATGGCTTGAAAGGCTTCATCACACTCTGGAGTCCATTTCACATTATTTGGGTACTGTTTCTCTATGAGTTTGGTGAGGGGAGTAGCTAACTCAACAAAATTAGGAACACATCTCCGATAATAGCCTGCCAGCCCTAACAAGCATTTGTCAATGCCGAATGTTTGCTTGCTGGCACTGACATTGGTAGTGTAGAAGTTACAGAGCTGCATAATAGGAATGGCAGCGAAGTATTGAACTGAAGCCAACCCCACCACCACCCTGCAAAGAGTGGCAGGCATTGGGGTGTGTCTTTGGGTCATCAGGCATAACGACCACGCCATTTCACCACACCCTACCCTGCAGACACTGACAAGTGTCACAGTGTGCCTTGGGGTCTTTGGCCTTTATGCGCACCCCATTCCATCAGGAAATACGGTGAGATGGGTGTGGTATAGGAGAATGGGGTGAAGTTTGGGCCCGAAGAGTCCGAGGCACACCTTGATGCCTCTCACTGGCTGCAGGGTGTGGGTGGGGGTGGAATGGTATGAGCATGACAGGCAAGAATCCCAAGTCACACCCCTGATGCCTGTCATACTCTACAGGGTGGGCGTTATGGTCGGAAACCCTAACGCCTCAGGCATTCGCTGGTATTTTCACCCAAATTTTCAACTTAATTTTTTGTGACCCCACCTCATGAACAGTGGCAATATCAGTTTGTTAGCCGAAAACTGCTTTTGCACAGCAACTATGGCATTTGGCACCACAGGTGCAAAAACACATTCCGAACAGGATGTGAAAAATGACAGCGGTACTGTTCATGGGGAGGTGTAAAAAATGGCAATGTTGAAAATCTGCTGTGAAAATCTTAAAAAAACTGGTGAAGTCATGAGCGTGCGTAGAAACTGTGCAATGCACACCCGTAATGTAACTAGATTTTTTTTTTTTTTTTTACAGTAGATTGTTAACACAGGTATTTTGGGACCTCCGATCATGAACAGTGTCAGTGTGATTTTCTTTATCTGTCCCGAACAATGATTTGCCACAGTGACCACGCATCTCTGCACTGAAAGTGTGAAAACACATTTCGGCCATGTTGTGGAAAATGGCAGCTGTACTGTTCATAAGGAGGTGTGGAAAAATGCCACTGGTGAAAATCTGGACTGAAAATATTACAAATTCATGAACCTACGAGGGTGCGTGGAAACTGCGCAATGCTCACTCATAACACAGTCATTTTATGGAGTTTTGTCACCAAATTTTCAACATAGCCATTTTAAGACCTCTGCTCATGACCAGTGTCACTGTGATTTTCTTAATCTGTCCCAAACATTGTTTTCACAAATCGACTGTACCATTGTGCGCTACATGTGCGGAAACACATTTTGGTGCAGTAAAATGGCACTGTTGAAAATCTGGTGTGCAAATATTACAAATTCGCAAACTTGCCAGCATGCATAGGAACTGCGCAACGTGCGCTCCTAAAACAGTCATTTTTGGGAATTTTTTTACCAAATTTTCAACATAGCCATTTTAAGACCTCTGCTCATGACCAGTGTCACTGTGATTTTCCTAATCTGTCCCAAACATTGTTTTCACAAATCGACTGTACCACTGTGCGCTACATGTGCGGAAACGCATTTTGGGCGAGATGTGAAAAATGGTAGCTGCACCGCTCATAAGGAAGTGCAGTAAAATGGCACTGTTGAAAATCTGGTGTGCAAATATTACAAATTCGCAAACTTGCCAGCATGCGTAGGAACTGTGCAACGTGCGCTCCTAAAACAGTAATTTTTGGGAATTTTTTCACCAAATTTTCAACATAGCCATTTTAAGACCTCTGCTCATGACCAGTGTCACTGTGATTTTCTTAACGTGTCCCTACATTGATTTTCAAGATAATCGACCGCGCCATTGTGCGCTACATGGACAGAAACACGCTAGGCGTAGATGTGAAAATGACAACCGTACTGCTCTATAAGGAGGTGTGGTAAAATAGCAATGTTGAAAATCTGGAGTGAAAATATTGGAAATTTGCGAACTTACGAGCGTGCATAGGAACTCTGCAATGCACTCTAGTAAAACAGTAATTTTTAGGAATTTATTCACCAAATTTTCAAAATAGCCATTGTAAGACCTCTGCTTATGAACAGTATCACTGTGATTTTCTTAATGTGTCCCGTACATTGATTTCGCACACCGACTGCGCCATTGTGCACTACATGGGCGGAAACACGGAAAATATTGAAAATATTTTACCACACCTTCTCATGAGCAGTACAGCTGTCATTTTTCACATCCTGCCCAAAACGTGTTTCCGCCCATGTAGCGCACAATGGCGCAGCCGGTTTGCGAACTCAATGTATGGGACACATTAAGAAAATCACAGTGACACTGTTCATGAGCAGAGGTCTTAAAATGGCTGTGTTGAAAATTTGGTGAAAAAATTCCTAAAAATGACTGTTTTACGAGTGTGCGTTGCACAATTCCTATGCACGCTCGTAAGTCTGCGAATTTTCAATATTTTCACTCCAGATTTTCAACATTGCCATTTTACCACACCTTCTTATGAGTAGTACAGCTGTCATTTTCACATCTTGCCCAAAACGTATTTCACTTCATGTAGCGCATTAAATGGCGCAGTCGGTGTGCTAAATCAATGTATGAGACATTAAGAAAATCACAGTGTCACTGTTCATTAGCAGAGGTCTTAAAATGGCTATGTTGAAAATTTGGTGAAAATTCTAAAATGACTGTTTTATTAACGCAGTGCTGAGTTCCTACGCACGTCAGAAGTTCGCAAATTTTCAATATTTGCACTCCAATGACTTCCAACACCTAAACAGCACATAGAAGCAAGCAACATTCGCATTCACAAATGATTGTACTTTTGTCACTGATTTTTAAACCATGTCCAAGTGCCAAATACCACTGCAAATACCTGCAAGCTTAACGCTCAGCATTGACAAGTGCTTGTTGTATTTCCTTAACCACATCAGTTTTAACCGCCTGGCAACCTGTATGACTTTGCCTAATAGGACCAGCATTCCTTGTCACTGTATTATGTGCTCAACCTCTCAGAGAAGACTTGGTTTGTTGGCCAAGGCACCTAGCTTCACCTGAGCTCTTTCCTTCTAAGACTGCTTGAAAGGCAGGTAGAGAAACTTACCAGAGCAAGAGAAAAGGATTAAGACTTATTTTGGCTAAGCAGATTTACTGTGTGGTGTTGTTTTTATTTTTACTCACAGGGATTGCTACTGTTTGTTGTTAACATTTCATTGTTTTATTTTTCTCTGTAGCAAAGTGTTTCTTACAGCGATATCTTCTTGAAATTATTACAGGTGGTGCTTTACAGATTTTTACAGTTTTATCTAACATTAGGATAAGCTTTCAAGGTTACTGCATTTGTTGTTGACTGATTGTTTCTGCTCTTACCTCCTTTTTCTTTCGTCCGTGGTTTTTCGTTTTCGGCAGTGGAAGGGCCCAGCCACCCACCCCCATCCCCAACCACCTCACACTATACTCCTTTTATAGGGTACCACAGTTGTGACATTTCCTGTGGCAGAGCAGGAAGGGGTGGATCAGTGGGGCCTCCACAAGGTGAGCTCATTTACAGGGGCACTAGTAATTTAACTTATTGTTATAACAAGTTAAACAAAACACAATCAAACCATTACTTGCATTTTTTTTTTCCTTTTTTCCCTTCTAATTACTCTGACTAGGTTATAAACCCAGCAACTTATCTGGAATGGATATCATTAACTGCAGGTACTGTGGAACAATTTTCAGAAGGACATTCTTGCAGGATTTAGGACACTGTCCTACATGCTGGGCCTTTGAGATCTTTAGGCTCAGCTCCGGGCAGCATGGGCAGAGATTGCATGCCTCAAATTTCATATTCAAGAGGAAATACATTATAAGAACCACCTGCCATTTCCCAGCATCCAACAGAAAAACCTCGACCGCAGAGGGTAGTTGGTCCTGAAGGTTGGCAGGTGGTTAGAGGGCAAATCGGTGCCCCATCACTCTGCTCTCCAACATATTACCCAAAACCATATAAACACTACAACAGGTATCTGCCTCTATCTCTGAAATCAAACAAAGAGGCAGAAGACACTGCAGAGCAGGACACTGCAGCACAGGAGCTAGCACAACAAAACTCACCCAAATCAGGAACCAAAACAAAAAAGCAAAAGGAAATCCAAAACTTGATCATAGGAGACTCTATGATTCGGAGTTGATACCCATCTCCATTAGTAATGGTCAGATGTCTCCCAGGTACATCAGCATGGAGAGACACTGACCGCATTACAAAATTGTTCACAAAGCAGGAGAAAACATTGATGTCCTAGTACACATAGGGGACTATGATCTCGCCAGCCGGTCAGTTGTGGAGACCAAGGAACACCTGACCAAGCTGGGTGACAAACTATCATCTATTTCATCTACACTCTTCCTCTGAGATCCTGCCAGTCTGGGAGAGGGAAGCAGATGGACAGAAGGTCAGAGAAGGGATAGGGGAGCTAAACACGTGACTCAAGGGCTGGTGCCAGGAAAAGGATACAGATTTGTAGGAACTGGCAACAGTTCTGAGAGCGAAAGTTCTTTAAATTTGATGGACTGTATCTGACTAAGGAGGAGTCAGTGCATTGGGGCAGAAGTTTGACGCCTTTGCAGAATATTTAAACTAGCAAATGGGAGGGGGTGCACCCACGCCGAATGGGAAGAACACCCTCCCCTCAGCTAGTGGTCAAACAGGGATTCAGCATGTTTGCAGTTCATTTGCATCACCAGGTAAGAAAAAATATTTGTCTCCCCATACGACGCACAGGGGTAATTCCAAACCTCACCCAACAACTAACACACCAAAATCTGGCCAATGGAAAATCATGTACACAAATGCTCATAGCCTGGGAAATAAGATCCCAGACCTGCAGACAATAATGTCAGAGGCTAAACTGGACATAGTAGCAATTAGTGAGACGTGGTTTACCGGTAACCACACTTGGGAGACTTCAGTACCTGGCTATGTATTGTTCAGAAGAGACCGAGGTGCAAAAAGGGGGGGAGGAGTGGCCCTGTATGTCAATGAAAATATCAAAGCTACAGAAATTCAGAATACACATAAGGAGCCAGAAGAACTGTGGGTCACCCTGGAAACAGGAAATGGGACAGCCATAAGAACTGGGGTTGTCTACAGGCCCCAGACCAGGGGAGGACATAGACACATTACTGTTAGAAGATATACAAAACATGACAGCTAAAGGGGAGGTTCTGATAATGGGAGACTTCAACATGCCGGATACAGATTGGTCAATACCAGCAGGAACATCTGCCAGAACTAGACACATAGTGTATTCCCTGCAGGGGGAGGGCCTCAAACAACTGGTACAGCAACCCACGAGAGACAGGGCTATCCTAGATCTAGTACTGACTAACAAGGAAGGGATCACAGATCTCCAGGTAGAAGGTCACCTGGGGGCCAGTGACCATCACATGGTATGGTTCAATTTGGCTACTACATCTAAATCATCCCATTCCAAGGCAAAAATATGGGACTTCAGAGGAGCTGACTTTGATAAGATGGCCAACAGAGTTAAGCTAGCCCTGGCAAAAGAAACACAGGTGAGGGGGTACAGGCAAAGTGGGCAAGCATTATGATGCAATACTTGAAGCAACATCCCATTGTGTTAGACAGAAAAGAAAGTGCAAAAGAAGAAGGAAACCACTTTGGTTCTCAAATACAGTAGCAGAAAAGGTCAGAGCCAAAAGGCTGGCCTTCAGGAAATATAAGGGAACACAACGGATGAAGATAGGAGGCATACCAAACTGCCCTAAGGGAAGCAGGGAAGGCAGTAAGGCAGGCAAAGTCCCAAACTGAGGAAAAACTAGTACCTAACAGTAAAAGAAGGTGACAAGACTTTCTATAGATACATTAGTGAAAGGAGAAAGTCCAGAGGGGTATTGCTAAGCTTAATGGAGAAAAGAGAGCATGTGAGGAGGAAGACCCTGTAAAGGCATCTATCCTAAATAGATACATTTGCTCAGTATTTACTGAAGAGAAGGTAGGGCAGGGTCCACAGCTCAGCATCATGGACACAGGGGGGAGGGAGGTGAGCACTACTCCCTTCATAAAAGAAAGGGTCCTACAAGAGCTTGCTAAGATCAGGGTGGATAAGGCAATGGGACCTGATGGCATACATCCCATGGTACTTAAGGAACTAAAGGTGGAACTAGCAGAGCCATTAGCAGAACTGTTTAGTGAGTCTCTGAGCACAGGAGAGGTCCCAGAAGACTGGAGAAGGGCTCATGTGATCCCGCCACAAGAGTGGCAGGGAGGAGGCGGGAACTACAGACCCGCCAGTCTTACCTCAGTAGTGGGCAAGATTTTGGAGGCACTCTTAAGGAAAGGATAGTGCAACACCTGGAACCATAGGGCACAGGATCCAAGACAGCATGGGTTTACAAAAAGGTCCTGTCAAACTAATCTCATAGATTTCTTTGACTGGGTAACCAGAGTGGTGGACCAAGGGGAGCAGTTGATGACACCTACCTTGACTTCAGCAAAGCTTTTGACACTGTTCCACATAGAAGATTGATAAATAAGCTGGGTAGGCTCTGGGTGGGCAGAAGTTGGTCAACTGGGTGGCAAACTGGTTGACGGGCAGAAACAGAGAGTGGAGGTAAATGGTATACAGTCAGAAGAGATGCAAGTCACAAGTGGGGTACCCTTAGGATCAGTCCTGGGGCCAGTCCTCTTCAACATCTTCATGAGTGACCTTGCAGATGGACTAGAGGGTAAGGCTTGTCTGTTTGCAGATGACACCAAGATCTGCAACAGAGTAGATGATCCAGATGGGGTGGGCAGAATGAGAAGAGATCTGGATAACTAGCAAAATGGTCGGAAGAGTGGCAACTGGGATTTAATGCAAAGAAGTGCAAGATCATGCACGTAGGGAAGAGAAACCCTGAAGCCACTTATAAGCTGGGAGGGGAGTTGCTAGCAGTCACAAAGGAAGAAAGAGACTTGGGCATCATCATCACTGATGACCTGACATCTTCCAAGCAGACTTCTAAAGCAGTAGGTAAGGCTAGGAGGGTGTTAGGGTGTATTAGTAGGGGTATCACAAGTCGTAAGAGGGAGGTAATAATCCCTCTTTACAAGACACTGGTTAGGCCCCATCTGGAGTACTGCGTGCAGTATTGGAGGCCACACCTTCACAAGGACATTAACCAAATTGAGGCAGTCCAGAGAAGGGCAACCAAAATGGTTCAGGGACTGCATCATAAGACATATGAGGACAGATTAACAGAGCTCAATATGTATACCCTTGAGCAAAGGAGGGAGAGAGGTGATATGATCGAGGAATTCAAACACCTTAAGGGCATTAACAAGGTGAAAGAGTCTAACATGTTTAAATATAAAAAAATAGCAGGACAAGAGGACACAGCATGAGATTAGAGGGGGGCCGATTAAGGGGGAATGTGAGGAAATTCTTTTTCACAGAAAGGGTGGTGGATGCATGGAATGGCTTACCACAAGAAGTGGTGGCTATGAATACAGTGCAGGGCTTCAAACAGGCATGGGATAGGCATAAGGGAGCAATACAAATGACTATGAATAGATAGGCCACTGACAGAGCAAAGGCCGATGGCACATTTATAAGGTAGAAAAAAGAAATGGGCAGACTGGATGGGCCTTGCGGTCCTTATCTGCCGTCAACTTCTATGTTTCTATGTTTGCTCAGCCTGGTACCATGGTGAAAGTACTGTTAAATGTCTTTGGCACATTATGAATGTCTACAGTTTGTTCTGAGGTTAAGGAAACATTCACCTTTACAGCATCAGCATTTATAGTTTGTTCCAGTCTATCATAAGCTACATCAATATCTTCCTTAGCAGTTCCTGGTAAAACTAGGAAGGCAGCTTTTGGCATTTTTTCAACCCATTTCTTGAGGAGGTTAGTATGGTATGTCTTAGAAGGATATTTCTTGTCAAGGGTCTCAGTCTCCTAGTTAACAGTGCCAGTACGTCCAAGAACCTTATATGGCCCTTGCCACTTCATTAACAACTTGTTTTCTGTTGTGGGTAACAGTAGCAAAACCTTTTCACCTGGCTCAAAAACTTCTTTTACCCCATGGCCATAATATACCTTCTGCTGGTTTTGAGCCTCTTCCTGATTACTATGGGCAATTTCAACATATTTTGCCAGTTTATTTCTTAGAGCACACATATAAGAAGATACAGATTGTTTCTGAGTGGATAATCTTCAGACATTTCTTTTATCGCATCCTGTGGTATAACCAGTTGTTCTGTCTGTTCCTGTGTCTGAGGTTTAACCCAAACTCTGTACAGTAACCCATTACATTTTTTAAACATTGGTCCACCCTGTTTTGGTTTTACCCCAAGCTGCCTGAAATAACCCTGGAGAGAAACATTGTTAGCTTGCTCTGAACGAAAATCACAATCAGTTAATCAATTTAGTTTCAGCATTCTCATATTTTAACCCTTCATGTCCATTAGTCATTTGTTGCCACAATTTTTTCAGGCCTTGTCTTTCTTTCCTGGATTTCCAGATCTTGGAGCTGCACTCAAACAAGTCCGAATCAAAATCACTGAAAGGAAAAGTGTCCCCGCCATCTGAAATTTTCATCACCTGAGCTCTTGTCACCACAGCAGCTGAAACATCCTACCCCCACCAGAGTTCTTAGCAGGCTTGGAACTTAAATGGGAAGAAGAGTTTCTTACTGGTGGCTGTTACCTCGCTGCTGTCTGGCCATTTGGTAGTCCTCAGCCACAGAAACAGCTTTTTCCCCATTCTCTGGTTGGTGTTCCTTTACCCACAGCTGCACATCTGTAGGCAAGATGTTGATGAATTGCTCCATGGCAAATGTGTCGATGATCTGTGGGACTATTTTGCTCTCTGGTTGGATCCACTTCATCAGGAGTTCTCGGAGTTGGGTGAAAGCTTCTCGAGGACTGTCAACTGAGTTGTACCTCAGAGATCGAAATCTCTGCCTGTATATTTCTCTGGAGATGTTGTACCTTTTCAGGATTTCGCTTTTCACCAGGTCATAGTTTTCTGACTGTGCAATGTCCATATTGCTGTAGGCAAGCTGGGCTTTCCCTGTCAGGTAGGGTACCAGTCTGATTGTCCATTGCTGCTTTGGCCACTAGCAAGCTGTGGCAACTCTTTTTTTCAAAGGTTGTCAGGTATGCCTCAATATCATCTGAGGGGCACAACTTCGTAAGTTTAATGGTCTTTAGGTTGTTTTCATTTTGTTGCTCGTCTGGATCTGTGCCAGATCCTCAGCCTTCGATAGCTTGCAAGGCATCCAGCCATCACTGCTCCCATCGCTGCATCTCGTCTGTCATCTGTTGCTTCTGTCGCTGCATTACTTCTCTCCTTTGCGCTTTTTTTTTAAACTTTTTTTATTTTCAGGTTTTTTCCTTTACATTGCATTTTTAGCTTACATCATTCAGTTGTAATTACATCATATGTATCTATGCTTATTCGAATGGTCTTTGTTTTATCCAAATATTACATTTCAGTCCATAGACTATAGTACACATTCTGTTTGTCTGGAACATGCACATTATTTCCTTATTCAGTAATTCCATGTACTCTATTATATCTTTTGTATATCTATGGCTTATACTGCCCTTTAGACAGTTCTGCCTTCCTTTTCAGGGTGTAAAGTCCTGTCTCTCAGAGGCAATATACATTATCCATCTTCTCCATAGTAAAACATAAACTGAACTTACAGACTTAAATGGGCAGACTGGGTGGGCCATGGGCCCTTATCTGCCGACACTGTCTGTATCTATGTATCTATGTACTTCAAATTGTACATATCTTTTATTTACCAATGCTGTCAGTTTTTCCATACGATAAATATCTATCACTATATTTTGCCATTGTTTTAATTGGGGTAAATTTGGAGTTAACCAGTTTTTAGTTATGGTTTTTTTGATAGCTATTATTAATATCATCAGAAGCTTCTTTGTTCTGATATCTTTGTTTCCCTTGGGGAAATCCAGCAGAAAATATAGTGATATATCCAGTTTTATAAATGGTGAAATTATGCTTTTAATTGCCTCTTGTACCTCCCTCAGGAAAGACTGTATATTGGGACATCCCCAAAATATGTGTCCGTGAGTTGCCTGATTTTCTCCGCACCTCCCCCAGCATTCCCCATCTTGCCTTTTATTAAAATGTTTTTGGATTGCTGGGGTTCTGAAAAACCTGACAGCATTTTTCCATGCATATTCATTCCACCCTGGTGCTGAGGTACATTTATGAATATATGTAAGATAACTCTTCCATTTATCTCTCGTTATTGTAACATTTAAGTCTGTCTCCCAAGCCCTCCTAATGGAGTCTACCGAGTCTCCTTCCGTCTCTCTTATGGCCACATAAAGATAGGATATTATGTGTTGCAGTTCTGTATTACCCTCTAATGTTTTCTCCTTTGCGCTTCTAAATGCTGAATCTCTTTTTCTCTCTGTGTCTCTGTCTCTTTTTGTTGTATAGCTTACCATTTGAAGAAGTCCATCAGGCTTTCAGGTTCTGTCACTGCCTGTTCTTTTTCCATAACTTGCGCTGGCTGTACAATCTCAGACAGGACTTCTGTCTCTGCTAGTTTGGCTGCCATTCTCCTGGTAACCACTCCTGGACTTGCTGCTGCAGAATCCATACCTTCCTCTGCGCTACCCTGGTACTAGGTCCAGTACCCACACACTAATCTGTTTTAGGGTATGCATGGCTTAAATCCCACTTAGGCTGACACCATCTGTCGTCGAGGCACAGGTCAGGAAGCATAGAGAAAACCCAGGAGCAGTTGTAAAATTCCACAATACTGTTTATTTCTAGTTACAGGAACATAAGATAAAACAAACCTATTCAGAATAATTATATACAGAAGCAAAATAACAACTCTTGTAAAAAAAAAAAAATCTTTCTTGCATCTCAGCTTAGCTGTTTTTATAAGTCTTTTTCAAACCCCCCCCCCATCCTTTACAAGCATCCTATTCTTTGCATATTTCGGAGCTGCTTAGAACTCTGAGAACATCCTGAGGTCTCCACAGCCTTTGCAAAAGGCTCAGGCATTTGCACTCAAATAACCTCTAGCTTTTTACAGTTATCTCAAATCATAAATATATACATTTCAACAGTAACACAATTTTCTAAATAAAAGTGATCCCATTATCAGTTACATCTCCATACACTGATTCTCATATACTTTTATATTACCAGATCTAGATATGCATGGGAGGAAAAGCAGCAAGCAAGAGAAAACAGAGAGATAGTGAGACGCAAAGGATTGCGAGACTGTTCGGGTTGATCAAGCCCGAAATCTCACAGGAAAATTTGGTTGCGCAACCAGACAGAAAAGGAAAGAATATAGATCCTTGCATTTAAACACTTTCTCCAAAACAAATGGGACAAGGTCCTATTGTACCGTCACATGATACCTCCCGCTTTAAGAGGGAATCTGTTTTACTAAACAGGTTTCCAAATCTCTCCATTCTCTACTACCATTTTCCACTTTCAGAAATTAAGCACATTTGCATCCATTCTTTTTTATGTTGGTGCCCATGCGCAACCAACATCGTGGGACAGTGCAGCTTTGGAGGCAGGGTCGCTGTTGGGCAAATGCAGGGCATGCACCAGTAGGTGTGTCCCTCATTCCCCAATCAGCCTGCATGCCGGCACCACACCATGCATATATAATGTGGCGAGCACATCTAAGGAAAGGTCTGCTTTCGCAACCGGCAAAGCCCGCCACGCAGCGGACCCTTCCTATGTGCTGGTCGACATTATGAGCATGGTCAGTGAGTGGGTGGTTGCTCAACTACTGCTGACTTCGGGGTGCACATCCACTCTGTCAGTTAACCCATATTTCTTTTAGCTGACAGGGAGCCCACTCCCCATTGGCATAACCCCTCCAATTGTTGAATGCCGAGGGGGCTGCCCAATCCCCATCAGCATTGTTTCCTCATCCCTCCCATGTTGTGTGCCAATGAGGGTGCCCAATCCCCAGTCGGCTACAGATCCCCCCCAGTTAGGTGGCACGCTGAGAGCCCACCCCAGCGTGCCAAATCCCCTGCAAAAAAAAAATGTCCCGCGATGTTTTTTTTTGCCCTGTAACAAAATGGTCCCTCGTAGTCTCGATTCCTCCCCACTCAAGCACCCACCCTTCGGCGCACTCCTGCCTTCCTCACTCCCCACCCCATACTTACCTGCAGAGTCTCGGCTGGCGATCTTCGGTGGACTGGGAATACGCTCTGCACTCTTCAAAGCCGACCGCAACTGAAGAAATGCTGGTAAGGTGTATAATGGAATGAATAGGGTTTTTCAACTTTAATGCATATTCTTTGGCATTTTTGTGAATTTTGGTCTCTACATTAACATAGTTTTAATTCTTCATGAGTTTCATGCACTGTCATGGCGTTATTCAGTCCCAAAAGGTGATTTCACAGTCACTATGCAGAATCATCTTCTGGGACCGAGTAACGAAATGACAGTGCCACTATTCATGAGGGGGGCTCTCAAAAAGCCTATGTTGAAAGTTTGGAGGGAAAAATCCCAAAAATGACTGTTTTACGAGCGTGCTTTTATTGTCTTCAAGAAACCCTATTCACATTCCAAGTCATTCAGCGGTGGTTCTCAGTTCTGAAGAATCATCCTGGGGACATTTTCTCCCCTTTGCTGTTGCCTTTTGAGATGCTGGACTGTGAATGTGCGGACAGTGAATGCAGCGGGCTTGTGCTGCAAATACCATCTTACGCCTCCCCTCCCATTGCTCTACCCATCAGCCCTGTATCATTCGGGCATTGCTAGTTGGAGCGCATGCCGGGGGGGTGGGGAGATCAGGGAAGGGCGACATTTCTCTTGGAAGAAAGAATCTTCTGGGATGTCCTCCATCCTCCTCCCCCTGACTAGTTCCCGATGACCCAGGTCAGGCTTCTCTCTGAACTGGGGTCACCAGCATCCCAAGCGGTGACCCTACCCCTCTGTCAATGGGCCGTGTCTCCAGGTACTTATAAATCCATGAGAAACTGCAGGAACTCTACATATTAACATATAAAAATGTATTTTATTTATGCCTGAGTGCACGTTGAACTTTACCCCTTAAGCATTTGCACTATTTCATCACATGATGTCAGTTTACATTTTTCTGTAGAGCCATTAGCATATGATTAATATGCAAATGTATGCAAAATTACCAGTTTCCAAAAGAGGCTAGAGAGCAAGAACCTTCTAGAAGAATCTTTTGGGGTTTGCTTTGAACTGTATTGGCCCATTCCAAACTATAAACGAACACTCCTAATAAATGGGGTCTTGAAGTGGGTTGGCCATGTGGCATGGTGGCAATACTTGGCACTGCCAGCTGGGAGATCCTGGAATGCCATGCTGGTGATGGTAGGGGGCCAAGTGTATTGTGGGGGTGAGATGATCGGCTCGGGGAATGGTTGGCACCGGCCACCCGACATTCACAAATTCGGAGCCAGCTGATGAAGCAACAGCATTTAGTGTCATGGCAGCTGCCCTCCAGGCCTCCCAACTGAAGAGTGCTGCTGTGGGGATCACAAAACTGGGGATAGGGAATAAAGCGAGCCAAAATGGGGGATTAAAAAACAGTATTTAAAAATGATGCCCATCTGGAATTACTACAATGTCATCATGCATAACATAGTACTGCAATGACATAAGGGGCTGAAGGCCTATTTTGTCCCCGTCGCATGACAGCAGCTAGACCCAATTTGGCTGTGGAATCGGCCCCAGGTTTAGCCAGAATATTACACCTGGTCCACACTCTGTAACCCTTAATGCCAGTCTCCATCAGAAACCCCTGACTAGTCCTGCTTTGAAAATCTTAGCTCTAGCTTCCACGGTTTCACTGCATAGGTTAATTCACCTGGTAATAACCACCCTCTATGTGAAGTAATGCTTATTTTTTTCCATCAAGCTTTTTTATCACTGGTCTGCTTGGGATGGGGCTTACAGTTCTTTCCCAGACCCCTTCTGCTCAGTGACCTGCCTAAACCTAACTGGGTACCTTGGAACCCCACAGATTGCCCCCTGTAGTATGGCCAGGTAGGGGAGGGCTGTCCTTTCCCCACCCACACCTGAAGACCCATATCCAGTTGCTGGGCCCCCAGTCAGGTGGCAGTGTGGAACAGAATGGTTGTAGGTGGGACATCACTGAGCAGGGCAGACCTTTTCTTGTTTTTTCCCTTAGTCCCACAGCTGCAATGGCACAAAGAAGGCATGCCTGTGGATGTGCACGTGTGCTCCAGAGCCATGGCTCCTCCCCCTCCTCCTGAATTCAGTGTGCCTCCCAAGTATTGGCGCTACTACCACACCTCCACCTGGTGATGCCAAGAGCCAGGACAACCCACCATCCCAGTCCGGGACAGGATTGCTGCCAGGCAGCTACTTCCATACTCTCCCACCCCCCCCGCCGACCAGAGCTCGGTCCTGATCTCAGGTCGCCAGTGTGGCAAGAAGTAAGGCGCTACAGAACCTCAGCCCTCTGTGACACCGAGCCAAATGTGAAGTAATGCATGCAATGTTTCCGCTTTCTCTGCCCTTTCTCGCTATCAGTTTGAGTGCACACCCACCTGTTCTGCTTGCCCTCACCAGATCAAATGTCTATGGTACACCACCATGTCTATCCCCACACTCCCTTCAGTGCTTGCAACTCACCTTGTCTGTTGGTGCACACAGATGTTCCAGACGTTGCCCACCTGTGGAGAAAACGTGTCCCTCTGTGGGGGAACGATGGAGAAGTGTCTGACTCACAGACTCACCAACACTGGAGTCTACACAGCGACAGCCCCCTCCAACTGGTTCCAAGATATGACAGGTGAGTTTTCCAGTTGTTAAGTATATTTATTTTATTTACTTATTTTTTTTATATTGTTTACCAGGAAAGGCATACTGAGCCAAAGCTCATTTCCAGGTGTGACCCAGTGGGATAGGGAATGGGTAGTACAAGAAATAAAAATTACAGCCAGCAGCAGAATGTAATTACAGTGAAGTTACAAGTGCAGAAATGGGATGATGAACAAACAGGTAAACAATAGCTTGGAGTATCACATAGACTTGTAACAACACATACAAGCAATCACCTTCTCCTGGGGAGAGGGAGGGGATGTGGCCTGGCACCTACTGTCTCCTGGTGGAGGCCTGGAGAACAGCAATGTGTTGGGCCCCGCTAACTGAGGGGCGTGGTGGACATCAGCGTATGCCTTGACGCTGGGGTGTTACCCCCTGGGGAGAAAGCAGGCAAAGTCTCTGCTCGATTGGATGATGGCCACCCAGTCTCCCCGCTACAGAAGCCTGATTAGCCCCAGAGCCACAGCAGCAGCACCAGGGGCCAATGAAGGAATGTGCTGGCCAGCCCCTACTGGTGCCTTCCTTGAGGAGGGGGACCCACCCGGTGCAAGGGTTACACCAGGTTACCCCCAGGATGGCTGCAATGTGTGGTGGTAGAGGAGGCTAGCAGCAGAGGTGAGAGTGAGCTGCGGGGCCTATTGGTGACCTGAAGTAGAGGCCTAAGGAGAGGAGTGGAGGAGGAAAACAAAAGTGCAGTGGTGCCTGGTGAAGGAGGAAACAGTGCTTAGGGGTAAGCATCAGTTGACTGGTACAGCCTTACACATGAGGGGGGTGATAAGATGAGGGAAGGGAAAACAGGATGAGGGGGCTGACGGTGGCAGGTGGGAGCAGGGAGGTGCCTTAGCTGATATCTAAGTGCAGGAGGGGGGAAGGGGATGGGTTTAGAAACCGTGACACAGTGGCGGAGTTAAAGAGCTAGTAGCAGCAAAAATACCAGGCTGAAAAAGTGACGTAGTCAGTTTTTACTTACTAGTTTTGAAGTATTTTTCTCTTTCCATTTACTTTTTAGAAGGTTTTCTACATGAAAGTACTAGGAGAGAGATAAAGAGCAACACTTTACCCGGAGACTGACATACTGTATCTAGCTCTGCACCTCACGTATTGACATCAGACATGACCGATTTTGTAGCAGGAGACTCGCTCTTGGTTAGCAGACAGTGAGGTCATGGGGCAGATGATGTTTGAGGAGGAACAGAATTAGCTATTACAGTCCCCTGGTAGAGTACTGTTCCACATATTGCAGCAGGTAGTGTCAAACTGAAAATCTTCTGGACCCACATATTCAAAGGAGATGTGCGGCCCAAACTGGAGATGTGCAGCGCATCTCAGACAATGCACGGAAGCTAGATATTTGAAGGGGAGAGATGTGTCGCAAATGTCTGAATGCGCGATCATGCAGAAATAACATCTGTGGTGCAAAAATAGGTGTGGGTACATGAATATACCATGCATCCATATATTTAGCCAAAATGTGTGGCACATCTGCCGCGCATCCCAGAAGTGTGCCATGCAAAGTTAGACGGACAAAAGGATGGCCTAAATTGGCTAGCCATGCCTAGGGTGATGTCTGGTGCAACGGTGCCCAGGTAGCCTGCTGGTACTAGTGGCAGCATGGCATGAGCCAGTGCCCAACCTGTGGCACACACCCATGGTGGTACACCATAGGTACACACTGGTGGGCCCCACCCACTCGGGTACCTGGCCACCTTCTGCACGTTGACATTCCTTGCAGTTATCACCATGTTCCTCCCACACGGGGGGGGTTGGGCACTGCAGGTGACTAAACACTGCATGCAGAGCTGGTGTATCACATGCATGTGGTATCCCGATCAGTGTGTGTCATCCTGTGCCCTCCCCTGTTGATTGTCCAGGTGGGCCCCTGTGGTCACTGTCCAGGTGGGGCCTCATTACCCCCGTCCGACTCTGTACATGTCTTTGGGTAATAGCACTGTCCTCAGGCCAATGCAGTCCACCCACCCACCCATAGACATTCCATCACACCTGCCTGCTAGGCTACAGTACCTCCTGTCACCTCTGTGGAGTGGTGGGGGCAGCCCTGCAAAGCTGGAACTGCACATGCCTTGGGTATGCAAATGGACTGAATACATTCCTGTAATGAGCGGCGCATGTGGGGAATGGGCTCAGAATGTGCAATGAGGCCATTTTGCATATTGTGGCTGAATATTGGAATTTTGCATACTGCGCATGTGGCCACCTATCACGCATTTCTCTATGCTCCGCACAGGTCTCAGTTCACCTACGCCGCATATCTCCCACCATGTGATCAGGCATGTTCGAGATATTCAGCCAGACATGCGCGATCACATCTTCTGAATATATTCAAACAGTCAAATGAATCAACACCTTCTCAACCTCAAAAAAGTGAATCCAAACAATAGACTGACATTCTCATACAAATCGTATTTCTTTTTATTGTATTCATGCTTTCTTTAAATGTTTCTTTCAGTTTTCATGTTTCAAGTAAATATTCTCTCTATTTATTTAAACTCTCGCTCCTAGACATTTCTCTGTAATGTTTCAGAACACTAGTTCCTTCATTTGACTCTGGAGCTTTTTCTGTTAACTCTGTATAACATAATAAATAAATAAACCTTGTTTAGCAATTGTTCTTTGAAAGCATCAGATTCAAATTCATCAAAAGAACTCTATATAAACAAACTTCTGCACGGGTGGAGCTGATCTGTAAATTTAAAAAACAATGCCTCAAAATGTGTCTGCCATGGGGGTGGGGGTTGGGCACCATATACCTGTTTAAACAATAATCTCACATTAATAGTAAAAAACAGGTCCTTAGATGACTTAAAATCAAAGAATAGTTTTTTGTTTATAATTACCTTCTCAGATACCTGTAGTCCTTAAAGTCCAATTGATGTTAACATACATTTTACTGTCTGAAAGCCAAGGAGAAACATCTTTACTTGCAGAGTAATTAAGTTTTTCAAAAAATACATACAGCAAACCAATTTTCAGTGAACTTAATCAAACAGAGGGGATATTCCCTACCTCCAAACACTATGTGGGTGAAAAAAGCGATCAGCTTCAACATTTAAATCCCACATTCAGATGAATTTCCTTGCGACTATTTACACACCCGCTGCCATTAGCAGGCACGCTGGAAAAACATATAGAGCCACCTTGCCAGGTGATGAGCAGCGGGCGGGTTCTGAGGTGCGCACGCAAGAACGCCTGACGCTACTCAGCAACTACCAGTAATGTCAGCGATTCTTGGCGGCACACCTCGTAGCTTAGCCCTTCTCTACCACCTGGCAAGGTGAAGATGTACTACATGTTTTTCCAGCATCTCTGCTAATGCAGTATGATAAATAGTCACAAGGAAATTCATCTGAATGTTGAAGCTGATATGTTAACATCAATTGGACTTTAAGGACTACAGGTATCTGAGATAGTAATTATAAACAAAAAACTTATTCTTTGATTTTAATAGTCATTGAAGGACCTGTTTTTTACTATTAATATGAGTTTATTGTTTAAACAGATACTGAGAAATCCTGTTGAAAATATATGGTGCTCCACGCCTGCCCCCATGGCAGACACATTTTGAGGCATTGTTTTTTTAAATTTACAGGTCCGTTCCACCCATTGAGAAGGTGTTTCATTTGACTGTTTGAATATATCCGTTTTTCACCTTCTCCTTAGTTTTTTTGGGCATCTGGATCATTTGAAAAATAACTTTATTAAGAAACTTATAAGGAATCCTGGGAGACAATTTGTGTGGCATATCTTCTGAATACACCATTATAATGCCTGCAATATTACACAGAGTTAGAGCACTGAACTACAAACAAAAAGGCCCCATAGTCATGGGTTTGAATCCCTGAACCACCAGAAGAATATTGCCCCTGAACCAATCATTGCACATAGACAGGATGGAGGCAGTCCAGAGGAGGGCAACTAAAATGGTGCAGGGTCTGCACCAGAAACCATGCAAAGAGAGACTAAAAGAGCTTAATATGTATACCCTCGAGGAAAGGAGGGAGAGGGGGGACATGATAGAAACTTTCAAGTACCTCAAGGGTACTAACAAAGTCCAAGAGGGTAGCATCTTTCAGAAAAGAGATGTCAAGAACAAGGGGCACAATTTGAAGATGGGGGACAAATGCAGAGGCAATGTGAGGATGTATTTTTCACAGAGAGGGTGATGACACATGGAATAGCCTTCCTGAGGAGGTCGGGGGGTCAGAAACAATGGGGGAATTCACAAATGCTTGGGACAGACGTAAGGCAATTCTAGTGGGAGGTAAGAGGAAGTAGGCTGTTGGTAAAACTAGGATCTGCAGCTTATCCAGTAGGTAGGTAGGTAGGTAGGGAAATGGGCAGACTGGGTGGGTCAAGCGGTCCTTATCTGCTGTCAAAGTATATGTTTCTATTATTTTGTGCCAGTGCATGTCAGTTGCATGGCACAGGCACTAGTGCGATGCAGCATGGGCCTTTTGAATATGTGGACCGCTGATTAGCAACAGGGAAAATTATACTTCAGTTATAAGAAGTAGCCGTTCACTACTTTTAAAAGGTAATATTAATTTCAGACAGTACACTAGCTCTTGAGGGTGTGTTGGAGACACACACACACACACACACACACACACCCCCCTGCATTTTGCCTGCATTTCAGCTTACGTGTGTGAAATGCAGAGCTCTGGCTGGTTCATGCCCATCCTGGAGAGCCTGGACTGCCTCAAAGGGTACTCACTGGAGGAACATGATGGTAAAATGTAAATACATGAAGGGTATTAGTATGGTGGCCTCATGTGAACTGTTCAAGATCAGCAGTAACAAGACTACTAGGGGCAACAGCAGCAAACTAGTGTGTGGGGGAATTTAGGAGGAACACTAGGAAGTACTATTTTACAGAAAGGGTGGTGGAGGGGTGCAACATATGTCTGGAAATGCTGGTCAGTACAAAAACAGTGAAGAGTTTTAAGGGGCAGATGGAGGGAGAGGCAGATATAAAGAGCTGGTGAGGGGGCAGGGGAAGGGACATGAACTTATAGAGGACACACATGCCCCACCACAAGACAGCCGACCAGATAGACTGGAAGGCCACCTTCTGCTGGTACATTTCTATGTTTGTCCACACAGGGAAGTTGTGGATCATTGCAGGTTTCCTGGCTCCCTCTCTCAGCCCTAATCCCAGTATAATTTAAACACAAAAAAATCTTTACCTACGCTGGTCCCCCCCGTCCCCCGTCCCCCACACACTCTGATCCTGGGTATGCTGCATGCCATGGCGGGGGGAGATCCACATGGGGACAGAAAATGCATGCGACATTTCAGCCCCCCCCTCCCATTATCACAGCAACTCATTATAACTGATATGGATTGGTTCCCTGCACCATGTGCCGTAGGCTGCTCTGACCCAAAAGGAGCGGTTAGGTTGGCAGCATAGACTAGAGGTTGGAGCAACGAGGGGAGAATGAGGAGGTCATGGGGTCAAAAAGTGAGGGAATTCAAGAATGCATGGGACAGACATAAGGCAATTATAGTAGGGGGGTAGGAGGAAGTGGGCTGTTGGTTAACTAGGATCTGCAGCTTATCCAGTAGGTAGGGAAATGAACGGACTGGGTGGGCCAAGCGGTCCTTATCTGACATCAAAGTCTATGTTTCTATGTTTCAATGTGATGTCACATCGATGGTATTACAACCCTGGTAAAAGATAAATTTTGGCAGATAACGTTCTACCATATATTATAGCGCCTTATTTACACACTATATTCCAGTGTGCTTTCCAAAGCGATGAGTTAGATACTGATGCTGCAGGGACTGTAGAGTAGACTAAAGTCTGGAGATATATATATTAGTATTTTTCATGCACAGTGTATCCCAAAGTGTTTTAGAAAGCAATGAGTTTGATAAATACTGACAGTGCAATGACTAGAACAGAATAGATAGAATTTGGATTTTAGTGCCCCTCCTCCCCTAGTCACGTTCTGCATAGTTTTGATTTTTCCACCATCTCTGTGTGTAGGACCTCTCTCAGTTACACACTTTTGGGTGGTCTGCAACCAGCGACATCATTGTTTACAATCAACCAATGGCTTTTGAGGCCACTGCTGTACCTGTGAGAACTGCTATTGTGAAAAAAACGGACTCTCAATTTATGTCTGCAAAGTAGTAGTGTTAGCCAGTAAAGTAGGCAGCTATGTGTGTTGCATGTTTTTGTAGTGAGGGGAGCAATCCATCGTGATATTCCTGTAACCCCTAGATGGCGCTATCCCAGGGGCTACTACCCCTGCCTGATTTGCCACTAACCGGTTGAGGGGCCTGGATCCAATGGCGGGTGCCTCCACCCAGAGGTCAGGGTTTGCAATAGTTAAACTTACTTGGTCACAGCCCTCTGGGACACTGCAACCCCCCTTTCTTCCCACTAGTGGCCCACACAATATATCAGAATTACCTCTCAGTATACACTTACCCCAGGACTAGTTCCGCACTGGGACCTCCTGTGAAATAAGATACAGTGCAACAATCACAGTACAGTACTTTAACATAGACAAATGCCTCAGGCAGTATAACTTGCTGAAACAAGCAGCTCTGATTTATTTAGGGGATATAACAAGGACAGGGGAAATCAGGTTAATTAGCTTATCACTTTACTATCTACTCCATGGCTCTGTGCACAGGCCTATCCCCTACCAGTTACTGTCCCTGGGTACCCAAGCCCTAGTGGCTAGTCCAAACCGTGGCAGCTGGTAGGGCCCTTTCACACAGTGAAAAGAAAAATTAGTTTAAACAGTCAGCAGTACAGTGATTCCATTTGGATTTAATGTGGCAATTCAACAGGGAGCGACCCTGAATTAGTACTCACGACCTCCAAACAAGATAGGGTCCTTCAACGCTCAGAGGGCTACTCTTGAGCTCCACGAGACTCTTCACACATTTATATGGTAAAAAGAAAGTACTATACCTGGCAGGCTGCTTCTCTATCCCGATCGCAACTACTGCACAATACCCGGGAGAACACACAGCAGATTCAGTTCCTGACAGACCGAGTGCAATTCAACAATTTCTCCAGTCTTCTACAGGGTGAGCCTGGTTTCTACTCTTCAGAGATCCTTTGATTCTTTTCACAGGACAGATTCAGTCCTAACAAGCAGTTACACAAGCTGCAGACCGGAACTCTGGGCCTTACACACGTTTTTTGACTGAAACTGTGCACTGAAGGAGCACAGGGTTTCTTTCCCCTTCACTGCCAGATCTAAACTGAAACTCCAACAGACAAAACCAGGCACTTCCTTGAGTTCCTCCCAGTTCTTGACTGGATTGGCTGTCACTCACAATAGACTGCTGCTGTTGGTCCAAAAGACCCAAGTCTAAACTACATCTCCCAGAGTCACTGCCATACAGTCCTCTTGGGCGCTGGCTCAGATTATGAGTCCAAGTTCTGATTCGTCCAAGGCACCATTTTAGAGCTAGCTTACCCCACACTGATTGGTCCAGTTCAGCAGTTCAAAACCAGAATGGGGAATCTAGGCAGACACAGTTCTGACTGCAAAGAAAGCAGGTTAGACAAACTGTAATTTCATTATTACTGTAAATGATTTCTGGCAAACAGTTACATCTTTAGATAGGTTCCCTTTGCACTCTAGTGACTGCAAAAATGGAGTGAATTGGCAGCAGCTCGAGTGGTACTCAAACAGAGAAGAACAAAGTCCCCCCATACAAACTAATTATGTCTGCAAGCAGACAGCTCTTAAAGAGACAGTACCAGAGGCTCTAAAAACACTCACTGATAAATGGCTTAAACGCCAAACACCATTCAGGCTTGGAGCATTCAAGCAAGCTCCTGGAAGTCTTTTGGGAACCCCCATTTGCAGGGGGGTTACATTCCTTTTGCACGACTTGTACATAACCTCGGGAGTGCAGGGCATGACGGAACTTTTCAAAGCTCCTGGACTAATGAAAATACAGCGAATCTCCCTGAGCTGCCTCTGTTGCTCAGATCAGCTGTATGGGATTGTGGGATGCCACAATCCATAGATTAAAACATTATATGACTACTGAAGTTTGTTCAAGAGTCATTAACATGATGGTGCTCCCAGTACTAGAGTACAAGAATATGAGGACATTGTTTATGCTGGGGAATCGGGGACGGAGCTGGCTAAGCTAGATATGTTATACAACAGGTTGGTCCGCTTCGCCCTCTGCTTCTAGGTGGAGAATGCATCACTGCTTTCTATATAGAGCCCTAGACTGGATGAGACTTGAAGCAAGAAGAAATCTACACCTCTTGATCTTTATGTACATGGTGTATAAGGAAGATCTGCCTAGATGTTCCTTGGATGTCTTTACAGTTAGAGACACCAGTAAATCATTGAGATCTGCTGGAGGTCTGGAGTTTGTTATTCCCAAAAGTAACTTGGGAATTGGGAGGTCATCAGTATGACAGAAAAGGCCGGTGTTCTGGAATATGATGCATGTTAGCATAAGGGGAACAAATTCATTCATTCAACTGAGTCCTATCAAAAATGGTACACTGACCGGGCAAGTGCCCTTTGTTATGTTGTCTTGAGGGCATAACTTGAAATCTACAGCTTTCATACTGATAGAATGTTTAATATCTACCCCAATGTGTATTCATTATGTTGCTTGCATGCATGTGCAAGAAACATGGTGCCATCATCCAAGTTTTCAGAGGTGTGGCACCCGTCTTCCAATTCAGTCAGTGTGTTTGCAGGCGTGGCTGCAGTTCTCCAATGACTGCTGCAGCTGTCTATGACAGCAGTTGAAAATGCAGTGGCATACAGTTGAAAGGGAGAGCTCTGTTTCAGTGAGCAGAGTTCTCCCCTCACCACACACACACACACACACACACACACACACACACAAGCACGATATTGGCGTGCTGACATTCCCATGCACAAACTGTGTGGCTGACTGGGGTGCCCAATCCCCATCGGCTCCAGCGCCCCTCCCCACAAAGCTTTCCAGGTGCCACGCTGGGAGCCCATCCAGCGTGGCAAAACTGTTACAGCTGACGGGGTGCCCAATCTCAGCTCACGGCTGCACACCCCAAAGTTTCCAGGTGCTACGCAGAGCCCACCCCAACATGGCAAATCTTGTTACAGGGCTGATGGGGTGCCCAACCTCATCAGCTCCAGCCCCCAAAACAGTTTTTTCAGCTGCCACCGCTGGGAGCCCACCCCAGCGTGGCAAATGTCCCTTGTCGCCTTAATAAACAAAAACCTCTAAACAAGAAAACTTTCTCGCCATCTCCCTGCCCCCAAAACTCGCACCCACCCACTGCGCACCCCGCCTCCCCCACCCCACCCTGCTACTTGCCTGCAGAGCTTGGCGGATTTATCTTCGTGACCGATCATGTCTGCACTCTTCAAAGCCGACCGTGAACTGAGGAAATGCCGTGTTGTATAATGGAATAAATAGGCTTTTTTTCAACTTGTTGCATATCTCAGGCATTTTTGGAAAATTTTGGGCCAATTTTCAACATGGGGTTTTGGGACCCCTCCTCATGAATTCTTGCACTGTCATGGCGATTATTCTGGGTCCAAGGGTGATTGTGCGTCACTGTGCTAAATCACCTTTCGGACCAAGTAACTAAATGACACTGCCAGTGTTCATAAGGGTAGGTTTCAAAAAGCCTATGTTGAAAATTTGGTAAAAAATTCCCAAATGACTGTTTTACGAGCGCATGCAGTTCCTACGCAAGACGTCAGAAGTTTGCAACCTTTCAACATTTTCACCCAGATTTTAACATTGCCATTTTACCACACCTCTTTATGAGCAGTACAGCTGTCATTTTTCACATCTCGCCCAAAACGTGTTTCCGCCCATGTAGCGCCATTTGCGAAATCAATTTATGGGACACATTAAGAAAATCACAGTGACACTGTTCATGAGCAGAGGTCTTAAAATGGCTACGTTGAAATTTTAATATTTGCACTCCAATGACTTCCAAATACCTAAACAGCACACACAGGCAAGCAACATTCGGCATTGACAAATGCTTGTTTGTGTATGATACTGTGATTTATTCTTGTATGCAATATCTGTTCTCTGTCTACATGTACTAATTAATGATGGTCTCATGATATAAAAGGTATAAGTATATTACAGCTGCAATATTTTTTAGTAAACTAACTTATGTTAGCTAGGGACCTCCTTGGAAATGAGCTTTGCTCAATGGAGCGTGTAACAACTATCCTGGTTTGTAATTTATGAATAAAATGTATTACTACTACTGCAAAGCAACTTTTTTACGTTTCTGTGTTAAATAAATCTAAGTGAGGATATTGTTTCATACAAACATACTAGCATTGCAGTCGATAAAGGCTTTATGATCTATGTTGTCTGCTCAACTATGAAGGCCCACCCCACTTGTCTACATTGAGTCCTGCCCCCCCCTCCAAATCTCCCTTGAACCCCATCAGTTCCCACCCCATAACTTCCCTTTCATTCTGTCCCATCCTTTCTTGAAGGTATCCACTGTTTTCAGGGAGACCACCGCCTCTGCCACATCATTCTACTTGGCCACCACTCTCTTAGGGGAAAAAATGCCTCCTCATCTCCATTTTGAGTCTTCCCCTACCAGATTTAGGCTATGCACCTTAGTGAACTTGTTCCCACTAAGACTGAAGAGGCCCTCCACATTCCACCTATTAATACCATTAAGGTATTTGAATGTCTCCATCATACCCCCCCCCGTCCTCCACAGAGTACATGTTAAGGCCCTTGAGCTGCTTTTTGTAGGTGTTGCCCTACCAGCCGCAGATCATCTTAGTTGCCTTTCTCTGGGCTGTCTCCAGCAAGCTTACATCCTTCTTAAGGGCACCAATACTGTACACTGTACTCTAGGTGCAGTCTTACCAGTTACCTGTACAGCGGTAGTATGACCTTCCTGCTCGTAATCCCCTCGGCTATGCAGCACAGCATCTAATTTGCTTTTGCTGCTGCTCTCCTGCAATGTGACAGGTGCTTCAGGTCACTCTTGATCATAACCGCCAGATCCTTTTTGTTTATTGGACTTGGTGACTTGTACACCACCCAGACAGTCTTTGGTCTTTGGGTTCCTTGCCCCTAAGTGCATAACTTGCAATTTCTAGTGTTGAACCCCAGTTTCCAAATGCAAGACCACTTCTCTAACCTAGCCAAGTCTTCACTTGGTTCCCATCTCCCCTCCTTCACATTCACGCTTCCACAGAGCTTTGTGTCTTCCATGAACAGGCAGATTCTGCCCTTGATTCCATCTGCGATGTCACTGATGAAGATGTTAAACAATACTGAACCAAGCACTGGGCCCTTTAGAACTCCACTGGCTACCATCCTAACTTCCAAAAAAAAAAAAACAACCACCACTTTTTTGCTTCTGTTCTTTAACCAGTTTTTGACCCATCTAGGGAGCTTGGCCCCCACCCCTGATCCTCCTGCATCCTGATCAGTCTCCTATGAGGTAAAGAGTCAAAGGCTTTGCTGAAGTCCAGATACAGGACAGCAACTGCTTGGCCCCTGTCCACTGTCTTGGTCACCCAGTTGAAAAAGTCAATCAGATTAGTCGGGCAGGACCTTTCAAACACAAACCCATGCTGCCTCTCGTCTTGCAGTCCATTTTCGTTGAGAAAGCCCACCAATCCCTCTTTCAGGATACTTTCTGAAAGTTTCGTCACTACTGAGGTCAAATTGACTGGTCTGTTGTTTTCACACTCAAAAGTGCAAATCAGGGCAGACCCACACAGTAGGTGCAGAGATGTGTTTGTAGGTATTCCCCTTTAAAGATTGTCTCCGATTTTGGTAACTTGTCCCTGACTCTTTTTTTTTTTTTAAATGCAAAAACATAATCTGATGGCCTCATGGCCTATCCAATTTGCCCATTTACTTGCCTAAAACTTTATTCGATCTAACACTGGACCAAATTTAATTGGCCAATAGCTCAGGTGGTGTCCAGGCACCCCTTTTCCAGGATTGCCCACCCTCCTCCTTTCCTTTAATCTTCACTAGTTCTTTGTGCCTGTCCCACTCACGAGTGCTTGACTCCAGTCCTGAACTTCACACTGAGTCCCTCAGTGGGCAATGCTCTACAGCCTTGTCCCTAATTTGTGAGGCAGGTGGCTAGGGCGATACAGAGGGACATGTACAGAAAGAGCTGGAGGTGAGGTGCAAGGAATGCTGCTGTTCGCTCCCTGTTGATATACACTGTGGATTTTGTTGACCTGTTTTTCATGGATTGTCTTTGCAGATTGTGTCGGGGGGCAGGTTGAAAGAGGCTCGGGACAACATGTGGAGTTTGGTCCTGCTGCCAACACTGAATGTACCACTGGGCTGAGGATGGGGAACCCCAAGGCCCATTCCTCAGGGCGGAATAAGAAGAGTGATAAGGGGGCCAAACCCCAAAAGCCCAAGGCGAAGAGGACAAAATTTACCCCAGACCAGCACCAAGCCTTGGAGGAGCGCTTCCACAATCAGAAATACATGAGCCCTTTCCAGATGAGAGTCTTTGCCAAGATGCTTGGCCTGGACTACAAAACGGTAGGTGCCGCACCTGTACTATCTTATGTAAGAGCCCGAGGGGAGGCAACACTGCAGTGCAATGTGCAGAGAATAGTGCATGAACTGTTGTACAGTACAAAACAAGGCTGTGTGCCCATTGAGGGGCTGTTATGACCTCCTAGTGACCCAGAGAAAGAGACAGAGAGAGAGAGAGAGAGAGAGAGATGTCATAAGTCTCGAGATGGGAAGAGAAATCAAACTGTGATGGTTGAATATACACTGTTTTTTATAGCGTACAGTTACCCCTCAAATTCAGACAGAAATGGAATTAAATTTGCTTTTTACTCTTGATATTGTCACTAACAATAAAATGAGATTGCGTTGGATTGTTTTACTCTCGGTATTAGTTGGTAACAACAAGTTCAAGTGTTTGTTTATTGGGATATTAGTGAGCCTATACACATTTCCAGTAGTATCCCAGGGAACATAAAACAGTGCACATAAAAGTGCCCCCCCCCCCGGTGTCTAGAAGTCTGAGATGGAATGCAGTCCATGGGGGGGGGGGAAGGGTACCCACAGCTGAAACCTATCGAAATGGCTTATGCTTGGTGTGGTTCATTGTGTCCTGTGGTTTGCTGGCATCAGTCTAGAGCTGGGCTGCAGGAGAACAGATTAACTTGCAGTGGCATTCCAATTAAATCACTGTAGTCCACACGAAGTTGAACAAGTGGTGGGATCCATTTAATTTAAAACCAATAAAAACACTCGTCCATGGAGCAACACTTGATACATGGGGGGTGGTTAGCAGTACATTTCAGAGCGATATGGTCTAGCAATTTATGCAGCTTTCCCTGAACTGCTCTGGTCTCACAGTCTTTTGAGTTCTGGATTGCGATGGTCTCACAGTCTTTAGGCAGCACAGATCATTGTTCTCACATGTCTCTCTCTCTCTCTCTCTCTCTTTCGGGCATCTGTCTGTGCTAGCGATTTCATTGAATAAAAAAAGATGTCTGCATTTTGTCACATTCTGTGGTTTGTTGGCCACTTGTAGTTGTGTTATACTTTTAACTTAATTGGGCAGCTGGGGGAGGCAGTTGCTTGCTACAAGCAGGGATGGCGCCAGGTTTTTTGTGGGCCCCGGGCCATGCATCTCCAGTGGACCCCGTCAGACCTGTCCATCCATGTACTTAAAAAAAAAAAAAAAAAAAAAAAAAACAGTTAAACCAGGCCCAGCCCCACTGCTTGGCAAATAGGTGCAGGCAGCCTGCCCCCCAACCTTGAGAGTGGTGGCACTGTCTCACGCGTGGTCCAATGTCCCACCAATTTACAGAAGGTGCTTATCAGCAGTGACTTTATTACTGCTGCCCCCCCAATCAGCCAGAGTGGCTTGCCCAGACAGCACAGATGGTTCCCAACCCCTGATACTGTTTCTGTTACTCTCACTCTGCGTGTTAGGACTGGGATTTTTTCTGTAATGTGAACGGTTGAACCATGACCCCTGCCTGACTTTCCTTATACATTAAAAATGAATACGAATCGGTATGAATTGCTAAGTAAGCTGTCTGACTTGCTGTGCCACAACTCCAGATGCTCCAGTCCTCCACTGCTCCAACCTTCCCGGATCCACTGTTGTTCTAACTTCTCAGTGCTGACCCCAGTGACCCGCGGCCGGACCTGTGCCATTTCAAAGCTCAATCTGCCCCCCCGACTCTGCCCCCAACACACATTGGATTGTGATGACTCTCCTCTTATGACAATTCGCTCTCACTCTCTCTCTCTACTTCTCGATGGCCTCAGACTAGAACAGTGCACTCCACCATGGCACCGCCATGATTCCCGCCTTCACAATAACAGCTAACTGGCAGGGTGGCTCAGCCCCTCAGGCCAGACCCTCTGCCACACTCTCCAGCCACTGGCCGCCTGCACCCATACCCCGCACCCCACAAAATGCTCCCTAGTTGGATCAGGGCACTGCCAGTCAAGCAAGGCTGGCAGCATTCATTATTAGAGGCCCGTGGGGAAATTTAAATGTATTTTTTATGTGGCATGAGCATCACACAGCAGGCTTAGAGTCTGGCAATGATTTAAAAATAATATGCCACTACCAGGCTGTAGACAGAGGCGGAGCAGAGCCTGAGCAGCACAGCAGCCAGCCAGCTCGGAAAAAATGAGAGGCTGGTAGGCTGGAGGGCCCCCTCTAGTGTTGGGTCCCCAGGCAGTTACCCGGGTTGCCTGTGTGCCGATGCCAGCCCTGGCTACAAGCAATCACAAAACCTGACTTCCAGTAAGCTTTTAAAAACTGGAGAGCACAGTGATATCTGCTGTAGTGTGGCTCCTAGTGTGGCACTTGGTTTTACCCAGGCATTGATGAAATATAAATGTATGCCTAGACGAGGCTGTCAACCAATCGGCATACATTATTTTTCAAGCCCATTTTCTAACTCATGGTACTGTCTTGCAAAGTACTTTAGGATACAGTGAGTATGAAAGACACTATATAAATCAAAATTCTGTTCTTTGCTACAGTCACTGCATGACCGATAATTAACTCACTGCTCAGAAAAGCACTTTGAGGTACAGCGCATATCAAAGTTGCTGTATGAATCCGAATTCCCTGCGCTACTTGTATCCAGCTCATTGCTTTGGAGTGCATTTTGGTATGCAGTATGTATGACAAACACAATATAAATCTAAAATCTTTTCTAAAATAAATGTAACCCCTAGGTGGTGCTATCCCAAGGGCTACTACCCCTGCCTGCGTGGCTAGTTGCACGATAAGGGGCCTGGGTACTGAAATGGGTGCCTCCACCTGGAGGTCAGGGTTGTTAGTGGTCAAGCTAACCTGGGCACAGCCCTCCGGGACACTGTAACCCCCCTCTTTCCCTTCTAGTGACCTGAACAATACACAAGAATCACTTTCATAATGACCCTTATTCACCATGTAATTACCCACACTGTTTGCACTTACCACCAGGGCTGGTTCCTCTAGCTCGACCCTGGAGACCCCCTGTAAAACAAGGTTATGCACAGAAAATAGCAACAGTACAGCACTTTTGGCACAAACTGGAACCACAGTCAGGTTAAATGCAAAAAGAGTTAGATCTGATTTATTCAGGGGACTTGAACAAGGGAGGGGTGTAATCCGGTTGATTTGCTTAAAGGCTATATCAATCAAACAGTCTTGCAGGCACTTCAGAGTCCCTACACGGTCACACACACTGGGTAACCAGGTAGGAGGAAGGTGGGCTAGCCAGACTCGTTGCCCAGGGTAGGACAGCGTCGCAGCTGGTTGGGGCCCTGTGATGGAAGGAAGCAACATGCACAACACACACTATTTGTAATCCGGAGCCGGAGGGCTCAGATGGTGACAGAAAAGACAACAAAGCAATCAGATGAAAACACTTTAGATTTAGCTGTTGTTGCAGGGGAGTTACCCTGATGTCTACTCACAATACCCGATGCAGGACACAGGCAGGATGAAATCGAGACTGCAGGTTATTGAGCTGGAGTGCCAGGAGAAGCAGGGCCCACACGAATCACCAAGGCGTCATTCCTGTTCAAAGCGTTGAGCAGTGGGCTGATCCCCAGGCAGGTCTCTTGTTGATGGCTTTCTCTGTACAGCAGGTATTCTGGCGGGGCCAGTGTGGCAAGGCCCAGGCCGAAGGGAGATGAATACGGATTCAGTCCATTGGAGCTCGATGCAGCCTCCAGCGGAGCAGAACGCTGTTCAGCACACAGTGGGGAACCAAATCATGGCTCACTAACAGCACACAGCACATTTGCATGTAAAAAATTTCACTATACCAGGCAGATTGCTATTCAGTCACAATTACAGAGTCTCTGCACAAACCAGGAGTTCAGAGGTGGTTGGAAATCCTGATAGGCCGATCGCATTCAGCAAATATTCGGTCTTCATCAGGTTAAAGTCTGGTCACAGTCCAGTGGCTTAATCGTTCTCACAACTCGGATTCAGTCCAAATCAACTCTATTTTCCCTCTCAGGGACAGCAGACAGACAGGCAGGCCAAAACTCAGCCCTTTCACAGTTCTCCTGCGCAAATTATGCAGGGGCTGCTGCTTGAATCACTTAAGCTGTTACCCCTTTCACTCCCCAACTCGGACTGAACTGAAACTGCAAGCAGTCTGGGACTTTCCCCAGGATCCAAAAGGTTTGGTTGGCTGATTTCTCTGTCAGTCACAACAAGGGCTCCCAGTCCAGGTTCATTTAGGCACCAAAAGCCCAAAACTACAGTTCCTACAGAATTTTGCTCCCACAAAGCCGCTGGGGACAGGCTTCATTTTAGAGTCCCCAAAGGTACTGACTGAACCATTTCAGGAGTCCAGGACCAAGATGGTGGAGATAAACAGAAATGTCCATGCTGCAAAGAGGGCAGGTTAGACAAACTGCAATATTATTACTATTCTAACAAGCATTTGTTAATGCCGAATGTTGATTGCTTTGGTCTGTTGAGCTTGCTAACTGCCCCTCTGTCACTCACTCGTTCTATTTCTCCCGGTGCTGCAGGCTGCCCTTTTGTATTAGGCTCCTGCCTGCGATGGCACCTTTTTCTGCCCACAAAGAAATCTGCAGCTGTCCTGACGGAGCTCCGTTGAGGTGGCTCACTCCCACTCTCTCACTCGCTCATTCTGTTTCTCCTGGTGCTGCAGGCTGCCCTTTTGTACTGGGCTTCTGCCTCTGTTGGCGGCTTTTTCTGCTCACAAAGAAATCTGCAGCAGTCCTGACACAGGGCTGTTGAGCCTGCTGACTCCCCCTCTCTCACTTGCTCGTTCTGTTTCTGCCGGCACTGCAGGCTGGTCTTGTGTACTGGGTTCCTGCCTGCGTTACCGCCTTTTTCTGCCCACAAAGAAATCCACAGCAGTCACAATAGAGCTCCATTGAGCTCGCTCACTCCCCCTCTCTAACTCACTCATTGTGTTTCTCCCAGTGCTGCAGGCTGCCCTTTTGTACTGGGCTCCTGCCTGCGATGGCACCTTTTTCTGCCCACAAAGAAATCCGCAGCTGTCCCGACAGAGTTCTGCTGAGGTCGCTCACTCCCCCTCACTTACTCGCTCATTCTGTTTCTCCTGGCAGTGCAGGCTGCCCTTTTGTACTGGGCTCCTGCCTCTGTTGGCACCTTTTTCTGCCCACAAAGAAATCTGCAGCAGTCCTGACAGAGCTCCGTTGAGCTTGCTCGCTCCCCCTCTCTCACTCGCTCATTCCGTTTTTGCTGGTGCTGCAGGCTGCCCTTTTGTACTGGACCCATGTGTGCATTGTTGCCTTTTTATGCCCACAAAGAAATCTGCAGCAGTCCCAACAGAACTCTGTTGGGCTCACTCACTCATCCTCCCTCACTCGCTCATTCTGTGTCTCCCAGCGCTGCAGGCTGCCCTTTTGTACTGGGCTCCTGCCTGTGTTGGCGCTTTTTCCTGCCCACAAAGAAGTCCGCAGCAGTCCGGACAGAGCTCAGTTGAGCTTGGTCACTCCCTCTCACTGCCGATCCTAATCTGTCCCAAACACTGATTTCCGACAGCTATGTGGTATTCTGTGCTGGAAGTGCGAAAACACATTTCGCTAGGATGTAAAAATGACAGCTGTACTGTTCATAAGGAGGTGTGAAAAATGGAAGTGTTGAAAATCTGCGTGGAAATATTACTAATTTGCAAAGTTACAAGGGCAGTGGAAACTGCACAACGCACGCTCATAACACAGTCATTTTATGGAGTTTCACCACAAAATTTTCAACATAGGCATTGTAGGACCTCTGCTCATGAATAGTGTCACTGTGATTTTCTTAATGTGTCCTGAACGCTGATTTCACAGCAACCGCAGCTTATTCTGGCGCTGAACTGCGAAACACATTTCGCCAGGATGCTAAAAATGACAGCTGTACTGTTCATAAAGAGGTGTGTAAAATGGCAATGTTGAAAATCTGGAGTAAAATATTGCAAATTGGTGAAGGTTGACGAGCGCAATAACTGCACAACGCACGCTTGTAAAACAGTCATTTTTTTGGATTTTTCCACCAAATTTGCAATATACACTTTTTGGAACCTCACCTCATGAACACTGGCACTGTTGTTTTGTTACTTGGTCCCGAAAGGTGATTCTGCGTAGTGACCGCAAAATCACCTTTCAGGACCGATTAACACCATGACAGTTGCTGAATTCATGAGGAGGGGGCCCAATAACCCCATGTTGAAAATTTGGTGCCAAAATTCCAAAAAATGCCTGAGATATGCAAAAAAGTTGAAAAAGCCCTGTTTATGCCATTATACAGCCTACCGGCATTTCCTCAGTTCGTGGTCAGCTTTGAAGAGTGCAGACGTGTTCCCGGTCCACCAAGATCATCGCCTGGACTCCAGAGGTAAGTATGGGGGAAAGGGGTGGGGAGGCATGGTGCAGTGGTGTGTGCGAGTTGTGGAGGGGCCAGGGAGACCATGAGGGACCGCTTTTTTTACAGGTTTAAATAAGAAAAAAACATCGCGGGACGTTTTTTTTCTTTACAGGGCATTGGGCATGTTGGGGTGGGCTCCAGCATGCCACCTGAATGTTTGAGGCTGTAGCTGATGGGGATTGGGCACTTCCATCGGCACATATTCAGTGCTGGGGTAGACTAGAGTCGAGGTGGATTGAGCACCCTCGGCATAAACCAACCGCTTTGGTGGGAGGGGACCATTATGCTGGCGGGAGTGAGCCCCTGGCCGGGCAACCTGAACTCAGCTGGGACTGCAACCGATGGGGATTGGGGCCCTGTCAGCAAACATACACTGTTGTGGTACATGCTGCCGCGGGGATTGACACCCTCGGCACTGGGGCTTTACTAATATTGTTTGAATAATGAGCGCAAGCCGCCGCCATGTTCAAAAACAATATTGCAGTACCAATGTTCGGCCCAGCAATGACGGGTCACTCCCTCATTGCAGCGGAATGGCTGACGCTGCAATGACAAGGTGGCCCCTGATTGCAGCGGCTGAAACATTTCAAGGTGGTGGCACGCTGGCTGAACTAGTGTCAGCAGCAGCATGCCACCCCATTAGGGAAAGCGGGCCATGCCTTTAAAGGCTGTGGGGGCTTTGGCCACAACAGTGCTGCACCTCCACAACCTGCTTCTGGCAAGCTGCCGCAATATGTTTCTTGCGCATGCATGCAATCAACATAATAGATGATCAGCAAACAAGTGCATCCTCTAACAGAGCTCCCTCTGTGCTAATAGCGATGGCAGAACGGAGTGATTATTTGGCAGCCCGGGCAGGACTCAAGCATAGAAATGCTCAACCCCCTCCCAGATTAATTATGATTGCAATCCAGGCAGCTCTTAAAGAGACAGTACACAGAGGCTATACAGGCACTCTCTGGCAATACATTTAAACTACTAAAACGCAGGACACCAGCCTGGCGGTGAGCATTTAGGCAAGCTCAAGGAAGACTTTTCGGGAACCTCCATTTGAAGGGGGGTTACATAACTATAAACATTAAGAAACATTTTTTTATGTTGATTGCATGCAGTGCAAGAAACATATTGCGGCAGCTTGCTCAGAAGCAGGCTGTGGAGGTGCACTGTTGTGGCTAATGCCCCACAGCCTGCAAAGGCTTGTCCCGCTTCCCAATGTTGTTTCACGCTGTTGGTGACAGCAGTTTGAACGTTGCAATTAAGTTGTGACAATTTCACCGTGTAACAGTAAATAATTGGCCAGGAAGGTTAGATATCGCCTGCAATGAGGGTATGTACCTATCATTGCAGGGCGGAACTACAAACCCTGATATTGTTTAGGGAGTACAGCGCGCCTTGCCGCTGTTCACAAACAATATAACCCCCCCACCGTGTTTATTTGCCGACGGGCCCTAACCACGGCCAGCTTCGGTGCCCCACTGTTGATTTTGCCAAGGGGGAGCCCACCCCTGCCTGCATTCTGTAACCCCACCCCCGCTTTTGTCTGCCGAAGGTGTCCAACTTCGTCTGCATAATCTAGGCCCCCTTTGTTGTGACAACAGGGGTGTCCAGTCCCCATCGCTACAGCTGACACCCACAAAGACAGAGTCCTTTGGCACACTGGGAGCCCACCCCAGCATGATACATTGACCTCTAAGGTAAAAAACGGTTCCGTGATGTCTTTTTTTTTTTTTTTTTTAAACCAGAAAAAAAGGAAACGGTCCCTCGTAATCTCCCTGGCCCCCCTGCCACAACCCGCACCCACCCACTGTGCACCCTGCCTCCCCACACCCCCCTCACCCCATACTTACCTCCGTAGTCTGGCGCGACGATCTTCGGCGGACCGGGAAAACGCCTGCACTCTTCAAAGCCCACTGCGAACTGAGGAAATGCCGGTAAGCTGTATAATGGAATAAATAGGTTTTTTTTCAACTTTAATGCATTATCGCAGTCATTTTTGGAATTTTGGCACCAAATTTTCAACATGGGGTTTTATGACCCCTCCTCATGAATTCTTGAACTGTCGCTGGTGTTAATCGGGCCCCAAAGGTGATTTTGCAGTCACTGCACGGAATCACCTACGGGCCGATTAACGAAACGACAGTGCCACTGTTCATGAGGTGGCTCAAAAAGTCTATGTTGCAAATTGGTGGAAAAATCCAAAAAATTACTGTCTTACCAGCGTGCGCTGCGCAGTTGCTACGCACACTCGTAACTTCGTGAATTTGCAATATTTTCATGCCAGATTTTCAACATTGGCACTTTGTTATACCTCCATGTGAACAGTACAGCTGTCATTGTTCCCATCCTGGCGGAAATGTGTTTACGCACTTCTGGCACAGAATAGCACATTCACTGCCGGAAACAGTGTTCGGGACAGATTAAGAAAATGACTGTGACACTGTTAATGAGTAGAGGTCCTAAATGCCTATGTTGAAAATTTGGTAACGATACTCATAAAATGATCAGGTGTTATAAGCGTCCGTTGCACAGTTTGCATACGCCGCTATGTTCAGGTAGATTATAATATTTTCACCCAGATTTCCAACATTGCCATTTTCCCACATCTACTTATGAACAGTACAGTTGTCATTTTTCCATCCTGGATGAAATGTGTTTTAGCACTTCTGGCGCAGAATAGAACGGTCTGGGACAGATTAAGAAAATGACAGTGATACTGTTCATGAGCAGAGGTCCTAAAATGCCTATGTTGAAAATTTGGTGATGAAAGCCTATTGATGATCAAGGTTAGTGTGCGCTGTACACTTTCCATGCACCCTTGTAACTTTGCAAATTTGTACATTATTACACCAGATTTTAACAGTGGAATTTTTTTCACACCTCCTTATGAGCAGTACAGCTGTCATTTTTCACATCCTGACTGAAATGTGTTTTCACAGTCCAGCGCAGAACAACGTGGTCGCTGTGGGGAAATCAGTGTTCATGACAGATTAAGAAAATGACAGTGGCACTGTTCATGAGCAGAGGTCCTAAATGCCTATGTTGAACATTTGAGACAAAACTCATAACATGACTGTGTTACGTAGCGTGCGTTGAACTGTTTCCACACACCCTTGTAACTTTGCAATTTTGTAATATTTTCACACCACATTTTCAACACTGGCATTTTTCCACACCTCCTTATGAACAGTACAGCTGCCATTTTTCACATCCTGGCTAAAATATGCTTTGGCACTCCTGCCGCAGAATAGCACGGTTGCTGTGGGAAATCAGTGTTTGGGACACATGAAGATCGAACGAGTGAGAAGGGGGAGTGACCGAGCTCAACTGACCTCTGTCGGGACTGCTGCGGATTTGTTTGTGGGAAGACAAAGGGCCCAATGCAAAAGCCCAGTACAAAAGAGCAGCCTGCAGCACTGGTTGAAACGGAACGAGAGAGCGAGTGACGGAGGAGGAGTGAGCGAACTCACCGGAGCGCTGTCAGGACTGCTGCAGATTTCTTTGTGGGCAGAAAAAGGCATCAATGCAGGCAGGGGCAAAGTACAAAGGCCAGCCTGCAGTGGTGGGAGAAACAGTACGAGCGAGTGAGACAGGCGGACTGAGTGAGCTCAATGGAGCTCTATCAGGACTGCTGCAGATTTCTTTATGGGCAGAAAAAGGTGCCAATGCAGGCAGGAGTCCCGTACAAATGGGCCGCTTGCAGTGTCAGGACAAACAGAATGGGCGTGTGTGAGAGAGGGAGATGGAGCAACCTCAACGGAGCTCTGTCGGGACAGCTGCGGATTTGTTTGTGTACAGACAAAGGTGCCAGTGCAGCCAGGAGCCCCGTACACAAGCACAGCCTGCAGCGCCAAGAGAAACAGAATGAGTGAGTGACAGAGTGGTAGAGAGCGAGCTCAACAGAGCTGTATTGTGACTGCTGCGGATTTCTTTGTGGGCAGAAAATGCGGCAACGCAGGCAGGAGCCCAGTACAACAGGCCAGCTTGCAGCATGGGCCGAAACTGAATGAGTGAGTGAGAGAGCTCAGTGGAGCCGTGTTGGGACTGCCTCAGATTTCTTTCTGGCCAGAACAAGCCTCCAATGCAGGCAGGAGCCCAGTACAAAAGGGCAGCCTGCAGCGGCAGGAGACACAGACCGAGCGAGTGAGGGAAGGGGAGTGAGTGAGCTCAATGGAGCTCTGTTGGGACTGCTGCAGATTTGTTTGTGGGTAGAAAAAGGCAGCAGTGCATGCAGGGGACCAGTACAAAAGGGCAGCCTGCAGTGGCGGGGAAACCAGAATGAGCGATTGATAGAGGAGTGGGGAGTGAATGAGTTCAACGGAGCTCTATTGTAACTGTGGCAAATTTCTTTGTGGGCAGAAGAAGGTGGCAACGCAGGCAGGAGCCCAATAGAAAAGGGCAGCCTGCAGTGCCGGCAGAAACGGACTGAGCTAGTGACAGAAGGGGAGTGAGCGAGCTCAACGGAGCTTTGTTGGGACTGCTGCAGATTTCTTTGTGGGCAGAAAAAGGCGCCAACAGAGGCAGGAGCCCAGTACAAAAGGGCAGCCTGCAGCGCCACGAGAAACAGAATGAGTGAGTGACACAGGGGGAGTGAGCGACCTCAACGGAGCTCTGTCAAGACAGCTGTGGATTTCTTTGTGGACAGAAAAAGGTGCAAACGCAGGCAGGAGCCCAGTACAAAAGGGCAGCCTGCAGCACCCGGAGAAACACAACGAGCGAGTGAGAGAGGGGGAGTGAGCGAGCTCAATGGAGCTCTATTGTGACTGCTGCGGATTTCTTTCTTGGCAGAAAAAAGCGGCAGCGCAGGCAGGAATCCAGTACAAAAGCGCAGCCTACAGCGCACGGAGAAACACAACGAGCGAGTTGGGGGGGGTGAGCGAGCTCAATGGAGCTCTATTGTGACTGCTGCGGATTTCTTTGTTGGCAGAAAAAGGCGGCAGCGCAGGCAGGAACCCAGTACAAAAGAGCAGCCTGCAGCACCGGGAGAAACAGACTGAGCGAGTGACACGGAGCAGTGAGCGAGCTCAACACACCAACGCAATCAACATTCGGCATTGACAAATGCTTGTTATTTACACCTCTGGTTGTCCTCTCATTTTTAGTGGGTATCTAATATTCTGAAATGCTATTACTTTTTTTTTCATTAAATTAATAATCTGTGATTTTGCCTTTATAATTGTCCTGAAACACTCTTTCCTCAGCAGTTGCTGCCCTCTCTTCATACTGCCTGAACTTTATATGACATCAGTATCCCCATTCCAGGCCATTCAGATGAAAAGCATGGAAAGATGTAATTGATGTCAAGGAATGTCTTAGCAGTGTGAAAATCAAGAGCAGTAGCTGCTGAGGAGAGTGGAACTCTATGTAGATCTGAGAGCACCCCAAAGCCAGATTATGTATGTAGGTACGTACGTACGTATTTTATTCATTCATTCATCAAGAATTTGTCAAAGCATATCAGAATACATAACTGGCGTGGAATGGAAAATGGGAGGACAGTAAACTATGTACAAGTTATTTCCTAACACGCGTAACTTATTGCTTTGTAAATCACTTTGGAATACCGTACGTAGTTTTTGATTACCGGGTAAATGCTCTAGACAATGAAACTGCCTATTTTCTGGCATGACTTGGGGAATTAAAACATAAAATATAGATTCTATTCTACAATCCCTACACTACCAGTATGTCACTCTTTCCTTTATAAAGTGGTTTGGGATGAATGGTGCTCTAGAAATCCAAATTCTATTCTTTTCTACATGCTCTGCACTACAGGTAGACTAACTCTCCTTCGTCGAAAACAAGCAGATTCTCAACATCGAGTTTAATCAGTGACATCAGGGGCACAAGGCTGAAGCAAGCCCAAGCGCCTTTTTGGTGTCAGCGATCGAACCAGTTGCTGAGAACTGCAAGTTCTTCATGAAGGGAGGGTCGTTATTATTTGTAATGCATTCTAGGACTGTTTTACGGTGTTTGCAAAAAAACTGTGCTCAGTGTCAAATAACTGGAGTGACTATTTTAAACTATCAATTTTGAATCCGTGTTCAATGCTTTCTGCATTCATGGGAAGCTCTGCTCGTGCTTATCACACTGGATATTATGGCTTGATTTTAATTGATAGGGATATCAAACCTTGTTCCTCATGTTCTGAAGTGATAAGAACAATGGGATCTACATTCCAAAACATTGAGGAACAAGGTTTGAAACCCACCGGTAAAACATGCTTAGAGTGTATTATTCTACTTTTAACTCACTGCTTTGTAAAGCACTTTAAGATACAATGTTTGTACGTAAAAAGCTGCTGAAAGGCCATTAGTTGTACTTTTTGTCACATAGCTCTGCAGGGCTGCCTGCTGGAAAACGTGGGTTTTCCAAAATCGAGCAACAGCCCCTGTTTTGTTGGAGATTATTTAGTTATTCACAATGTAATTTTGCATTCTTTTTCCTTTGTAGGTGATGACCTGGTTTCAAAACCGTCGAACGAAATTGAAGACCTGGCAGACATACGAGCAGCATCTGGAAACAGGGAAAGACTCACCTCAGGTAAAAAAACAAGCATTTCTCAATGCTGAATGTTGTCTTGCTGGCATTGGCATTGATAGTGCAGGAGTTAGGGAGATGCATAATACGAATGGCAGTGAAGTATTGAATTGACGCCAACCCATGGGGTGTGCCTTTTTGACTGTCAGCCATAATACTCACGCCATTTCACCTCACCATACTCTATAGACACTGACAAGTGTTGCAGTGTGCCTTGGGGTCTTTGGGCCTTATACTTACCTCATTCCATAAGGAAATACTCTGAGATGGGTGCAGTGTAAGAGAATGGGGTGAACTTTGGGGCTGAAGACTGCAAGGCACACATCGATGTCTGTAAATGGCTGTGGAGTGGGGGTGGAATGGTGTGAGCATTACAGCTGATGATCCCAAGTCATGCCCCTGACGCCTGTCAGTCTCTACAGGGTGAGGCCTTATGGTTGGAAACCCTAATGCCCCAGGAGTTTGTTGGTATTTTCACTCCAATTTTCAATATGGACTTTTTGTGACCCCACCTCATAAACAGTGGCAGCATCAGTTCATTAGTCGAAAGGTGATTTTGCATAGCGACTGCACCATTTGGCACCACAGGTGCAAAAACACATTTTGGGCAGGATGTGAAAAATGACAGCTGTACTTGTTCATGAGGAGGTGTAAAAAAATGGCAATGTTGAAAATCTGGACTGAAAATATAGAAAATTGGTGAAGTCAGAAGCATGCGTAGAAACTGTGCAACGCACCCCTGTAACACAATTTTTTTACCAGATTTTCAACATAGGCATTTTGGGACCCTTGATCATAAACAGTGGCATTGTGATTTTGTTAATCTGTCCCGAAAGTTGATTTCCCACAGCGACCGCGCCATTGTGCGCCACATGTGCGAAAACATATTTCGGGCAGGATGTGAAAAATGACAGCTTTACTGTTCATAAGGAGGTGTGAAAAAATGGCAATGTTGAAAATCTGGAGTGAAAATATTAAAAATGATCAAAGTTACGAGCATGCATGGAAACTGCGCAATGCACGCTTTTAACACAGTCATTGTTTGGAATATTTTCACCAAATTGCCACATGGGGTTCTAGGCAGCCCACCTCATGAACAGTGGCACTGTCATTGCATTAACTGGTCTCGAAAGGTGATTCCGCACAGTGGCCGCAAAATCACCTTTTGGGACTGAATAATGAGATGCCAGTGCATGCATTCATGAGGTGGGGTCCCAAGAATCCCATGTTGAAAATTTGGAGCCAAAATTCCAAAAACTGGCTGCAATATCAACCTAAGTTGAACCCCCCCCCCAATTGATGCCATTACAAAGCTTACTGTGATTTTCTTCAGTTTGCGTTTGGCTTTCGAAGAGTTCAGACGCGTTCCTGGTCCACAGAAAACACAGCGCCAGACCTCAGAGAGGTAAGTATAGGGTGGGGGTCTGGGAGGTGGGGTGCACAGAGGGTGGGTGTGGGTTGAGGAGGGGTGCCGGGGACAATGAGGGACCGTTTACTTTTTTAAAGGGGAAAAAAAAACAGACATTGGAGGATGGTTTTCTTTATTTACAGATAAAATTAAAAAAATGTTGGGCACACTGGGGTGGGCTCCCAGTGTGCCCCATGTGTTGGGGGGAATGATGATGATGGGGATTGGGCCCCCCCCATCAGCAAAGAAAGTGTGTGGTGTGGGGGAAACATGATGCCGACAGGGATTGGGCCCCCCTTTGGCAAAGAAAGTGTGGGGGGGGCTGATGCCGATGGGGATTGATCCCCCATCAGCAAAGAAAGTGTGTGTGTTTGTGGGGGACATAATACAAACAGGGATTGGGCCCCCATCGACAAAGAAACCATGCATGTGTGTAGGAGGGAACATGCTGACATGGGGACTGACCACCCACCGATGACAGCTTTGTGGGGATTGTGTGTGGCTGGTGGCAGGAGCTGCCATAAGTACTGAAATGTTTCAGCAGGAAAGGCATGTAACGGAGCCTTGTCATCTGACGTTCCAGTGAGGTAACTGCACCTCACTGGAGTGGCAGATTTCCTTCGATGTTTTGGCACTCTTTGAAGTTTCGCATCAGTGCTAGCATGCTTACTAGTTGGGGGGGCTGAGGGATGCACCCACTAAAGCGTTCTCTGCATTGGCCAACACTGACACACCTTTGAAATGTGCTACTACTACAGGATGTTGCTTGCGCCTACGCAAGACAACATAAACATGTGCTTAGGTAGGGTACTCCACCACCACACACTTGATATTTTTTATTTTATAGTGGGGGGTGGAGTACCCCAGCCTAAACTATACAGGGGTGGCGCACCCCAGCCTAACTACATTTCTTAAAAGTCCCTGCGCTACACTAACTCTAGTAGCACAAGTGGAAAGCTAAGCTGCACTGACCTAGGCAAACTGTGCTGGACGGTCATCAGTCCTCCACCTATGTGCACATACTGTAGTATAATGAAATTGTAATGCAATTTCTGTTTTATATAGCACCCCCTTCCAGAGGTATCAGGGAGCTTTACACAAAAATATGATGGCAAACAGTGGAGTACATCAACCAATAAACCACATAAACTAATCAACATTAAAATCACCAATATCGAGGAGCTGCCATGGACAATTGGTGGTAATAAGTTCCACAGGTGAGGTGCAAGCACAGCAAAGGCCCTATCAGCAGCTAATTTGAGGCAGGCGTCTTGAACCTCTGGCAGGTTCTCCCTATCGAAGTGAAGTGGAGTATATGGGCACAGGATGTCTCTGTTGTTGCCAGGGCCCAGGTTGTGCAGAAAATTATAGACCGGCAACAAAGGGGATGGCCTATACCCTAACAAGGACGGTAAGAGATTGCTGGGAGCAAGATGGGCTCAGTATATTGCAGCTAGTTTGAAGTAGAAAGGAAGGGGGCTAGCTCAGTTAGGCACTTTATCATGGATTATCCGGGGGGGGGCCCCTGACCCCCCCAAACAGAAGTTTAAAATCAGTGGAATCGGCAGAAATGTAATGGGGAAGGGTGTGACCATTACAAACTGCTATGTAGCCACTGGCCTGCTGGCACAGTAGTAGCTCTCGCTACTTCTCATGATCTCGATGACCCAGGTTTGGGAACAAGCCTGTGTCATCCGAGGGCCAGCTAAGGGAGGTGTGCTGTACATCCCAGAGGATGTTCTCCACCTCCGGGAGGGAGGGAGTTGTCTCTGTTTCACTACCGCCACCTGGATGACCTCAGTTAGCGATGCAAGTAGAGCCAAGGAATCTAGTGCGACACCGACATGCTCTGACACAACACACATGTGCTTGCATGCGCATTGGGAGCTCTCCTTGGTGTCCAGGGAATGAAAACCAGGGAAAACAGGCAGCTGCTGCAGGAGGACGTCCACCAGTCATCGTAGGCCCCACACCGTCGAGTGTGGCACTCTTTCCAAGGCACCGACCAACTCTCCATCGGGGGTAATGATCCCTCCCAACATCCTTGCCCGGGGTGTAAGCCAGGATGACAAAGGAGGAGAGGTAAGTCCCAGGGAAGGTGGGTGCTGGGGCTGGGTAAGTGGGCTGAAGTAATGGGGGCCAGTTGCCTGAGGCCAGTAAGGCACAGTAAATTAAAAAAAACAAAAAAAACTGCTATGCACCAATACAAGAGGTCTGGGCAACAAGATGCCACAACTTGAAGCATCGGTAGTGGATGGTAATTTAGACATGGTGGCTGTCACAGAGATGCCAGCAAACCAGATCCAGGAGTAGGACATGTCTTTACTGAGGTATGGATTAGAAACATAGAGGTTGACGGCAGATAAGGACCAAAGGCCCATCCAGTCTGCCCATTTTTTCTACCTTATGAATGTGATTAGTAAGGAAAAATGAGGGCAAGGGAGGAAGGTAGCACTCTACGTAAGAGAAGGCACTGAAGCCACAGAGACTTGCAATCTGGGTGGCTGCAGGGTCAGAGTTTCAGCGGGTACTAGTCACCACAGGCAAAGGGAAACAAATCAGGGTGGGGGTACTGTACAGGCCACCGAGCCAGGACCAGGGGACAGACGAGGAAACATGGTAAATCCTGAGGAGGGCAAATCAGGAGGGGAAGTAGTGATAATGGGGGACTTCAACATGCTGGATGTGGACTGGAAAATCCCAGTCATGGCAAGTGCAAGGAACCACCTCCTGCTACTGCTAGGAGCATATCAGGAAGCATTTCTTTGACAGTTGGTCCAGGATCCACAAGTGAGGGAGCCATTTCAAACCTAGTGCACACAAACAGTGAGCAGGCACAAAACACAGTAGTCCACAGCCTGAAGGTCAAGTGACCACCAATTGATCTGATTCGAGGTCCAAGTATAAGAAAGCAAGTACAGCAGAGTAGCAAATGTGTGGGACTTCAAAAAAACAGGCTCTGACAGGATGCAACGGCTACTGAGGGATAACATGGGGGACATAGTGGGGCTAGATCGGGTGGAAGAAAAATGGGGAAGCATACAAGGGAGGCATATTAAAGGCTGCTGAATGCTGTATTGGAAGGGTGCGAAAGGGGAGAAAAGCAAGATATCCATTGTGGTTCACGTCAGAAAGAAGAACAGAGGGCAAAAAAAGGAAGGCATTCAAGAAATGCAAGGTGGCGGGTCAAAGGGAAGTGGATAGAGAGGATGATCTTGTGGCAACCAGAGAGACCAGCAGGAAGACTGGAAAAGCTAAGGCTAAAACAAAGCTCAAAACAGCAAGAGGAGTGCATCTGGGGGTCAAGGCATTCTGATGGTATATCCCCAAGGACACACGTAAAGTCAGGGACTGTATCAGAAGATTGAAACAAGAGTTGGCTAGAGCCAACAACAGTTGCTTTTGATACATCTATATCATGTCATATTCTCTCTATTTTTTTATGCCCCATTTCATCCTATGCTAAAAGAAGCCATGCTTTTTTATACACTTGCTAAGCCAACTCCTGAGGAAAGCGGTCGCCGAAGTGCTGGGGTGTCTATGGCTATTTTGTGGCTATTTCACTGGAGTGCTGTTTTTTGGAAACTGGCTTGCTAAGGTAATACTGGAGTCATGAAAGTTAGGTGTTTATTTCTTTCTTTTATTAGGATCATTATATCCCAAGTTTTTGTTGTATTCTGAATCATTAAAAAAGACAATAATTCCGCTATTGAGCCTTGTTTTTCTTTTTACTGTTACCTGGCAGATAGTTGGAAGTGAGAAGCACAGCACTCTGTTTCCCCATGCAAGTATTCAGACTTAATAATTTGGCTGGCTTAATGCCTAAGTACTTCAAGTTTATCTCCAAATTAGATACCGCTGAACGTGGCACGGAGAAGCTGCCACCAGTTGCGGCATTTGCTGTGTGTCCCAGTCCCGCACTCCCAAAGGGGACTGGAAGAGCTGCAGATGGTCCCAGCATGGAGGAGCTGCTGCCAGTTGTGGTATTTATCTTGTGTTCCCCGTTCCCACAGTGGCAGCTCCAGGAATCTGATCTGGCTGGGGCACAGCCAGAATCCAGGAATCCTGCTGTGGGCCACACATAAATAGAACCTGACATAGGCTCACAATTTCCATGCTCATATGCTGCGATACAAGCAAAATCAAAAATCAAATGGGGAAAAGCAAAACATTTGAACAGAAAAAATAAATGAGACCCTACTAAAAACAAGACTTTTTTATCCCGTGCCCCATCTGAGCCACAATTCCACCCAGAAACAACTCCCTCCAATAACAGTAAGTAAGCCAGTTCTTAATCTTTCCTTTTTCTTAATCTGATTTTATTTTTATCATTCATGCTAATGACATCACAGACAGCAATCAGTGCAGCCATCGTCATAAACCCTCATGTCCTGACTAGGCCAGGTCCATTTAAAAATCCATGGGTATAGTCCAGTCAAGACCCCAACTCAGCCCAAGGAGCAGGCAAAGCCCCAGCTCTGCTTTGCCCAAGATAAATCAGATTTCTCATAGCACATTAGTCTTCTGTTTTCTTTTTTTCTTCTCCACCTACTGAGTTCTCCCCCTCCCAATCTACTCAGGAAACTGCAACTCTGCACTTTTATTTGTTGTCATTTGATGACACGACCGTGGTCTACCTGCCCCACTGACTAATTTCTGCTCGCCCTACGACACAAAAGGGCAATACCTTGCTGTCCCCGTCTCTCAGTTTGGGCTGACCACCCCCAACCCAACCTGCCCAAAGTGGAATCCAAACAGCAGGGAAAGACCCATCCAACCTTCCTTAGTCCTAAGTACATTGCAGTGTTGGCCACAATTTTTTAAATGCGTGTTTTACATCAATAGTGTAGGAATCCCGTTCATTTTACTGCCACCCACTGAATGCTACTTCCTTGCAAATTCAGGAGAGTGGACTACAGCTCAGCACTGTCTGGCATACAACTATACATTCACTCCCAGCTGCTCTGCAGCTCCAGCTCCTGACCCAAACCAAGTGCTCTGTCAGAGTCTCAGAGTCCAGTTGGAGGGCCTTATAAGAGTGTTGTCTGGTGTGTTCTTAGGATCAGAGGACTACAAATTGAAGGTGAGCAGTACTGTGGTCCTAAGGTCGCTAGAGGCGAAATGCTTAAATACATAAGAGGCCCTCCAAGCAGATCCACCGAATTACTATAGATTGCTAATGTTATCAGTCAGCAAGAAGTCCATCACAGTAGCTCAGCATGTGAAGTACTCTTACGGTAATGAGTACCTCACGTGCAACCCGAAGGAAGCGCTGTGATTGGTTGGTAAATACTCCCATAATCTATTATAGTACTTACAAATTCAGTTATAGTATAACTATAGGATTGTCATTCTTAAGTTGTGATTTAAGTTCTTAAAAATATTTTTTTTACTTGGTTGTGATGTATGCTGGCTTTCACTTCAGTGAGTCACCAATCAGCAGCTGGACGCCTAGGCAGGCTTACTCGTAAAGGATTCTCAGGTTAGCTGCTCTTCTCAGTCACTAGCATTCAGTTTAAAATCTTCTAGGCTAGCCTATCAGGGATTCTGGCATGGTGGTCTCTCTGCTTCTGTTGCCGATGCCAATTTGTCCATGGTGGTGGATGACTGTGGTGCCTCCTCCATGGCCATGTTGGTGCTGCTGCAGTGGGTCAGTAGCAGCACACGAAGTGACATTACCATCTAATCGTGCCCATTCTGGTCAGTCAACTAGTGCAGGATTTGAAGGGTTGCCAAAATATCAACCATAGAAGAATGACGTCAGTCATGGTAGGAGTTCGACACTACACAACATGTTTGTGACTCATGGTTAACCAAGTCCAACACCGCAAAATGCAACACCTGCCTCAGGGTGGATTCAAGGCAGGCCAGACCATTAAACTGAAGGCGGCACTGTGGCAGGCAGTAAATGAGCATGACCAAGCTACATATGGGAGTGGGTATGCCACTCTAAAAGTAAGAGCACAATGTATGGCAGGTGCCTGCTAACAGCATGCATGCAGCAGCATGCTGCTAACTGGACAGTTCCACTGCCCTGCCCCGTCCGCTACAAAATGACTGGCTGACCACAAAGACTACAAAGGCTTTATAAACATGCATGGTCCTAGTGCTTGCTGTCATTTCTACCATTGCTGGCAATCACAAGGGAAGAAAGAGACTTGGGCATCATCATCACAGAGGACCTGAAATCATCCAAACAGACCACTAAAACAGTAGGTAAGGTTAGGGGGATGTTGGGGTGTATTAGTAGGGGTATCACAAGTCGTAAGAGGGAGGTAATAATCCTTCTTTACAAGACACTGGTTAGGCCCCATCTGGAGTACTGTGTGGAGTACTGGAGGCCGCACCTGCACAAGAACATTAACAAAATGGAGGTAGTCCAGAGAAGGGCAACCAAAATGGTGCAGCGACTGCATCAGAAAACATATGAGGACAGATTAACAGAGCCTCAGTATGTATACCCTAGAGCAAAGGCGGGAGAGAGGTGATATGATCAAAACATTCAAACATCTTAAGGGCATTAACAAGGTGAAAGAGTTTAACATGTTTCAATACAAGAAAAATAGCAGACAAGCGGCCAAAGCATGAGATTAGAGGGAGGCCAGTTAAGGGGTAATGTGAGGAAGTTCTTTTTCACAGAAAGGGTGGTGGATGCATGGAATGGCTTACCACAAGAAGTGGTGGATATGAATACAGTGCAGGGCTTCAAACAGGCATGGGATAGGCATAAGGGAGCAATACAGATGAGTATGAATAGATAGGCCATTGATAGAGTAAAGGCCGATGGCACATTCATAAGGTAGAAAAAGAAATGGGCAGACTGGATGGGCCTTGCGGTCCTTATCTGCCGTCAACGTCTATGTTTCTATGTTCCTAATTTTAAAAAAGCACACAATAGTTTTAGTCAAAATGGGATCACAGCCTATTTTTACTTGGGCAAGAGCCCCATCTGGGCCTGTCCTGGCACTCCCTCTTGTTCCTGAGGGGTACTAGAGGATCTGCATCCAACTGCAGAACAGAGGAGTTGCCATCTACAGCAGCATTTGTTGTGTGTCCTCCTCACTTAGGTTTTCTTTATCAGTTTATTTGAGTTGGGGGGGGGCTTTGCCTCCCACACCCTGTGGTAAAACGAGCATTTGTCAATGCCGAACGTTCCCTTGCAGGTATTTGCAGTGGTGTTTGGCATGTATGGTGCTTTACCCTAATGCCCTGTGCGATTGCTGGTATTTGCACAATAAATTGTCAGCATGACCTTTTTGTTACCCCCATTGTGCACTACATAGGCAGAAACACGTTTTGGGCAGGATGTGAAAAATGACAGCTCATAAGGAAGTGTGGTAAAATGCCAATGTTGAAAATCTGGAGTGGAAATATTGAAAATTCACAAACCTACGAGCATGCGTGGGAACTGTGCAACGCACTCTCGTAAAACAGTAATTTTTAGGAATTTTTTCACCAAATTTTCAACATTGCCATTTTAAAACTCTGCTAATGAACAGTGTCACTGTGATTTTCTCACTGTGTCCCATACATTGATTTTGCACACCGACTGCGCCATTGTGCACTACATGGGAGGAAAGACGTTTTGGGCAGGATGCAAAAATGACAGCTGTACTGCTCATAAGGAGGTGTGGTAAAATGGCAATGTTGAAAATCTGGAGTGAAAATATTGAAATTAAGAGCTTCTAACGAAAGGAACTGCACAACGACGTCAGAAACAGTTATTTGTAGGGAATTTTTTGCCAAATTTTCAACATAGCCATTTTAAGATCTCTGCTCATGAACAGTGACAGTGATTTTCTTAATGTGTCCCATACACTGAGTTCGCATACCGACTGTGCCATTGTGCGCTACATGGGCTGAAACACGTTTTGGGCAAGATGTGGAAAATGACAGCTGCAGTGCTCATGAGGAGGTGTGGTAAAATTGCAATGTTGAAAATCTGGAGTGCAAATATTGACAATTCGAAAATGTACATGCGTGCATAGGAACTGCGCAACGCAGACTCATAAAACAGTCATTTTTAGGAATTTTTTCACCAAATTTTCAACATAGCCATTTTAAGACCTGTGTTCATGAACAGTGTCACTGTGATTTTCTTAATGTGTTCCATACATTGATTTCGCACACCGACTGCGCCATTGTGCGCTACATGGGCGGAAACACGTTTTGGGTGAGATGTGAAAAATGACAGCTGTACAGCTCATGAGGAGGTGTGGTAAAATTGCAATGTTGAAAATCTGGAGTGCAAATATTGAAAATTCGCAAATGTACATGCGTGCATAGGAACTGCGCAACGCAGACTCATAAAACAGTCATTTTTAGGAATTTTTTCACCAAATTTTCAACATAGCCATTTTAAGACCTGTGTTCATGAACAGTGTCACTGTGATTTTCTTAATGTGTTCCATACATTGATTTCGCACACCGACTGCGCCATTGTGCGCTACATGGGCGGAAACACGTTTTGGGTGAGATGTGAAAAATGACAGCTGTACAGCTCATAAGAAGGTGTGATAAAATGGCAATGTTGAAAATCTGGAGTGAAAATATTGAAAATTCGCGAACTTACGAGCCTGCGTAGGAACTGCACAACGTACATCGAGAAACAGTCAGTTTGGAATTTTTGCACCAAATTTTTAACATGGGGTTTTTGGGACCCCTTCTCATGAATGATGTCACTGTCATGGCATTGATCGAGGCGGAAGGGTGATTTCGCGCAGTGACTGTGCAGTGCCTGCGAAATCATCCTTCACCATGACAGTGACATCATTCATGAGAAGGGGTCCCAAAACCCCATGTTGAAATTTGGTGCAAAAATTCCAAAAAATGACTGAGATATGCAATAAAGTTGAAACCCCCTATCTAGCCCATTATACAGCTTACTGGCATTTTCTCAGTTCATGGTCCGGGTTTGAAGAGTGCAGACGCTGCCCGGTCCACCAAAGATCGTCCGCTGGCTGAGTCCGGAGGCAGTAGGGGTGAGGTGGGGTGTGGGAGGCTGGGTGCACAGTGGTGGGTGCGGGTTGTGGGAGGGGTCTAGGAGACTCGCCTGGGACCGTTTTATTTTACAGGTTTAAAAGAAAAGACGTGGGATGTTTGCCACGCTGGGGTGGGCTCCCAGTGTGGCAGAAGATGTGGGGAGGCCGAGGAGCTGACGGGATTGGGCACTGGAAGTGACCAACTACTGAGGGGCTGAGGAGCCGGCAGGATTGGGCACCTCGTCGGCAAAACAAACGCAACGCTTGCCGCGCTGGGAGCAGGATGGTTTGGGGCCATGGAGCCACGGGGATTGGGCACCCCGTCGGCAACAACGCTTTGCCATGCTGGGTGGCCCAGCGTGGCACGAAGCTTTGGGGTGGCATGATGCGGGGAGCGCGATGACACAAGTGGGCGGATTGCTAGTTCAGTATGGCAGCTGTGCTTTCCTTTGAAGCAGAGGAACACCGCTGTCATACTGAGCTCCTGCGCCTATTGGTGCAGGATCGCCACGCCTGCTCAAGGGAGCAGTGCATTGATGGGAGAGGCACCCAGTGTGCTACTTTCCTAAAACGCTCCTTACAAGATATGCCACGAACGTAAAAGAAAAATGGGGAGGAGGCAAGCTCCAACTCAAATAAAGAGATAAAAAAAATGGTAATTTATTTATTTAGTTTTTGTTGACCAGGTAAGTGCACTAGACAAATCCTGCCTATTTTCAGGCATGACTCGGGGGAAGGGGATACAGATGAATGCCCACTGATCTTGAACCAGATTAAGCTGTTGGTGGTATTTTTAGTGAATAAGGGAAATTTGGCTGGGACACCGGGAAAATTCCTCTACTCTTTTCGATAAGTGCCATGGGATCTTTAACATCCACCTGAACTACCACCAATCCAGGCAGATGGGACCTCGGATTAACGTCTCATCTGAAAGACGGCACCTCAGAAGTGCAGCACCCCTCTCATGCTGTACTACAGTGTCAGTACTGGGATATTAACTCAAGTGCCAGATGTGGGGACTGAACCCACAGCCCTCTGATCTCCCGGACTCAGAGGCGAGTGTGCTACCTACTGAGCCACTGGTAGATTAACGGGTATGCCTAGGACCTATGCTATTAGCATAGAGCTCAAGTTCACTATTTGGTCCAATTGCCCGTCCCTTTACTTATTATTAGTTATTTGGGTCGGGATTCGCCCCCACACCCCCGTTTAAAAAAAAGGGCAAAGCCCCCCAACTTAAATAAACTGACAACCAAGTAAGGAATGTGACCAAAGCAGCACTGTATTCAGGAACCTTTTACTGCAAGCTTCCTAGGCATACCCAATAATCTACACTATCGCCAAAACCTCTAATAATAAATTTTTATTTATACCACGCCTTTCTTAAAACCGAGGTGCCTTTACAACAACGATACATAAAACAGTAAAATAAAAATTCCTAAAATACAATAAAATATCATCATCGGGGTAAGCCTTTCACCATAAATGGGTCTTTAAGGCCTTTTTAAATTCCTCCACAGACGCACACTGCCGAAGTGGATGGGGTAGAGAATTCCACAGGGCAGGGACCACGTACATAAAGGCATGGGCCCCCAAAGATTTTAAGGAAACCCTTGTGAATCTCTAGCAAGTCTGCCGAATGGAGCGATCGCCTAGGGCAGTAAGGTACCAGGAGCTCTTTCAAGTAGTCCGGGCCCAGTCCGAGTAGGGCTTTATAAGTCAGAAGACTGACTTTAAAGGTGATCCGCCACTGTATTGGCAGCCAGCGCAGATCTCGCAGGACCGGAGAAATATGACAGGTACGAGGAGTACCTTTCAATAACTGGGCCGTAGTGTTCTGCATGAGCTGCAAGTGGTGGATATCAACCCCTGGTAGCCCTAGATACAGGGAGTTGCAGTAATCAAGGCATGAGGTCACAAAGGCATGGACCAATGTGGGCAGATCACCAGATGCAACTAGGTACTTAATCCTGGAGATGTTCCTCAGATGGTAAAAGGATGATCTGACGACTGCCGACACCTGCAATTGCAGTGTCAGCCCATCGTCAAAAAGTACCCCCAGGTTCCGCACCTGTTCAGAGGTAGGGAGCTGGATGCCATCCAGAAAAAGTCCTCAAGGCAAGCCAGGTCCTATCCCTCTATTCAGTGACCCGGGTCCACAGCCATCACCTCTGTCTTCTCCGAGTTCAACCTCAGCCAGCTTGAATTCATTCAGTACTGGATTTCAGTGAGGCAGTTGTTGAATACCGAGAGTGCTCTATCCTCGTCAGGTGCAAAAGATAGGTAGAGCTGGGTATTATCAGCATAGCAGTGAAACCTCAGCCCATACCTTCTTACAATGTCTCTGAGGGGTAGCATGTACACTGCGAACAACATGGGGGACAACACCGAACCCTGAGAAACCCCACAAGACAGAGAGACTGGGCCAGAGGAATTAATCCCCAATACCACCCTCTGGGTTCTGCCTGTGAGGAAAGATCTAAACCACCTGAGAACTGTACTAGACAGGCCACAGATGAACCTCAGGCGTTCGAGAAGTACCCCATGATCCACAGTGTCAAATGCTGAAGAGAGATCGAGAAGAACCAAGATGGAGCTCTTTCGATCTCTTGCCATCAAGAGATCATTGAGCACCCGAACCAGCGCCGTCTCGGTATTGTGCCTCTTTTGAAAACCAGACTGGAGTGGTTTATAAATGTCATGGATGGTCAAATGGTTCTCCAGTTGTATGGCCACTACTTTCTCAATCACCTTCCCCACAAAGGGGAGGTTAGAGATTGGTCTGTAGTTAGCATGGCAGTCTGGATCCAAAGAAGCTTTCTTCAGGAGGGGCATTACCACCGCCTCCTTCAGGGAGCTAGGGAACTCACCCATCTCTAAGGAGCACCAGACTATCTGTGCTAGGACTGGGCCGATAATATCACAACAACCCTTAATCAGGGAAGTTGGGCCCGGATCCAAACTACAGCATGTAGGGCACATACCCTGGACAATCCGCATGACATCAATGAACTCCAGCTGGTCAAAGGAACTCCTGGAAAGCCTAGGGACCATGACTGGACACCGATCCGCAGCTTCTCCCATAGAGGATATAGGCTGGAGTACCACCCTGATTTCGGCCACCTTAGTCACAAAGAAGCGAGCAAGCTCTTCACTCTCAACTTGTGAAAAGGCTCTTTGAACCTGCAGACAGGCTGGGTTGCACAGTCTGTCTACAGTTCGAAAGAGCTGAGCTGGTCGGTTCTGAGCAGCTGCAATCTCCCTGGACAGGAACTCTGCCTTCTTACGGGAGATTGCAGAATGATAGACTTAATAATGTTCCATTGATCTAACATGGTCGGCATCAAGGGTGGATCGCCGCCAGCAGTGCTCTAATCTTCGTCCATGTCACCGCATCTCCCTCAAAGTCCCATCAAACCATGGGGACCGAGGGGAAGGGGGAGAGGATGAACACGGATGGGAGCAACTGAATCCAGAGCCGAGGAGATGGCTTTATTATAGGCCAAAACCAAGGCAGCTGGGTCACTGCTCACTCCAGAAAGCTCCGATAGGTCAGCCATACCAACTAACCTCAAATACTGTATACGCTGGTATGCAGGTGAGTACCAAAATCAGAAGCTCAGCAAGTGGTATAGCAGTACTATAGAGTAATGTATGCTCATTTCATGACGTACCACTATGCCATTTGCATGGGTCCAGACTCCTCCAGTATCGCCAAATAGCTTGCTGTTACTTCAGTTATCCCCTTCTTTATTCTATTCTGTTCTATTCTAACATACTAACATACTAAAATGCCAGCAGAATAGGCCTAACGGTCTTTCGTGTTTGCTCATTTGGTCAGCCCCCACCCTGGGAGCTGACCTTGCTGCCCCCCTCGCCTTCTCTGGCTTCTTCCTTCCCAGTTCCGGATATTCTCGCTGCACTGGATATTGCTTCCAGAACCCTTCCCCTGTACCTGTCCCACCTCCTCTTGAACCCCTCCACTGTGTCTGCCTCCAACAGCCCCCTGGGCAGTGCATTCCATGGCTCCACCACCCTCTCAGTGAAGTAGCACCTCCTTCTTTCTCCCCTGAATCTTCCCCCCTCCAGCTTCCACCCATGCCCTCTAGTTGCCCCCTCCTCCTTCCTTCAAAGCACCCTGACTGCTCCTCCCCTATTTACCCCCTTCATGTACCTGAAGACCTCTATCATGTCCCCCCAGTCCCTTCTCTCTTCCAATGTGTACATATTTAGCTCTTCGAGCCTCTCCCCATAGGTCCTGTCCCCCAAGCCCCAAATCATTTTGGTTGCCCTCCTCTGGACCCTCTCCAGGAGTTTAATGTCCCTCTTTAAGTGTGGCCTCCAAAACTGCATGCAGTACTCGAGGTGTGGCCTCACCAGGCAGTTATACAGAGGGAGTATCACTTCCCTCCTTCTGGAGGTGACTCCCCTAACGATGCATTCCAGCATCCTGTTGGCCTTGGCTGCTGCCCTCCTACAAGTCTCCGAGTTGTTCATCTTGACATCCACCACCACCCCCAGGTCCCTCTCGGCCATTGAGTGGTTCTGTTCTGTTCTATTCCATTCTGCCCACCCCCCAAAACGTCCAGGACAAGTAGGGGTGAAAACAGTGGGGGGTTAAAGATGCATGGGCATGGAGGTAATATGGGCAAAAAAAGGATGGCGGGGGCAGAAACCAGTTAGGGTCTGCTGAGACAGAATAGACAGGGACCAACTGGGCAGACTGGGTGGGACAAGTGGTCCTTTTCTGTTGACAAATTCTAGGTTTCTGTGTTTATCCCAAAAGGAGAGAGCAGGTAAACTAAATAAAATAAGAGCTACCTAAGAACACAAGGAAACAATGAAAAGCCAGTAGTTTACTTACTCTGGCAGGCAGCAAAGAAATGTACCTCACTGTTGTTGTCTGCAGCAGGGCACCCGGCTCAGTGCTATCCACTACAAGAGTCGGGCTGTCAGAAAGGCGCCGAAACGGGCGTTTTGACCTATATTGAATTACTCGGTGGCGGTGGCAGCAGCCGGTACTTCCAACAGATAATGTCAGCCCTCAGTTGGGGAGTCCTTGGTGCTTGGAGTCGGGAAGCACTAAGGTACTGGTTAGCGAGGGAGCTAAGCAAGTAATCAGCTATGTATTGCAACACAAGCTGGGCAAATAGAATTTACCGCAAGAGACAAAAGTGGTGCAAAATGGGATCACTGCAAATATTAAAATAAAAGGATTTACCCTAAGAGACAGAAGCGGTGCAAAATGGGATAGCTGTAAATACTAAACTAGTTATTGCAAGAGGCGGATAGTGGAGCCGCCGCCATGTTTATCACTCTGTTTCACCAGGCAAGGCATGTAGCGGAGGCGTGTCATCGGTGTCGCTGCATGACGAGCTTGGCTCTGATTGCAGCGGCAAAATTGTTTCATGTTGGTGGCACTGAAAAATACTTGTCACCGCTAGCATGCTCGCTAATTGGCAAATGAGGGACGCACCTTCTAAAGCATGCCAAAACTGACACACCTCTGTATTTCTCCTACTGATCTCCTACTGCCACAACATGTTGCTTGCGCGTGCACAAGACAACTTAATGATTCTGAAGCCCATGCTCCCTCTGGCAATCTTTAGATTTTAACAGCAAATTCTTGTTGTTTGTGTGGGGCCAAATTTTTCCTTAGTGGTCAAAGAGCAGAGCAATAAAGCTGGAGGCCAAGGTTCCAATCCAGCCAACGCTACTTGCAATGTGACCTTCAGCAAGTCCCTTAAAGCAACAGTGCTTCTTAATTACCATATCATTTTTTCTAACAATAATGTCGTTTTGGTAAAAAAAAAAAAAGTAAATAACAATTGCTGTTTACTGTCAGAAACATGTGGCTGCACCATCTTACATCCACAATATGAATCTAGTTTGTAGAGTCAAAAAGGACCCTCAACGGGAGAGATTTTTAGCAACTGAGAATGGTGGCCTTTTTTAATTACTCATTAATTGCAGAGTTAGTTATAAAAACTGTTTTAAAAATCACAGAGGGAATTAAAAATACATTAGTCTGGAATGCAAGGTTGTCCCATGAGTGGTGCTATGCCCTCCCACGCTGGCAACCTGCGTTCGACAGTGAACTCGGGAAGCCAGGTGAATGGCCCAGGGCTGGGAAGGTGCTTCCATGTGGCACTGCTCTGATCCAGCAGAGGGATGGTGTATGGTCCCGCCACACTTGTAACCCCTGCGGTGGGATGATGTATGGTTCCACCACACTAGTGACCCCTGCGGTGGGATGGCATGTGGTCTTGCCACACTAGTGACCCTTGTGGTGGGATGGCATATGGTTTTGCCACACTAGTGACCCCTGTGGTGGGATGGCATGTGATCCTGCCACACTAATGAACCCTGCGGTGGGATGGCGGATGGTCCTGCCACACTAGTGAGGCCTGCAGTGGGATAGCATATGGTCCCACCACACTAGTGACCCCTGGGATGTGATGGGGTATAGTCCTGCCAAACTAGTGACCCCTGTGGTGGGATGGGAATTGGTTCCACCACAATAGTAACCCCCATGGCGGAGTAGCATATAGTCCTACCAAACTAGTGACCCCTGTGGTGGGATAGCATATGGTCCCACCACAGTAGTGACCCCAGGGATTGGATAGCATATAGTCCTGCCACACTAGTGACCCCTGTGGTGCGATGGCATATGGTCCTGCCACACTAGAGATACCTGCGGTGGTATGGCAAATGATCCAGCCACACTAGTGACCCCTGCGGTGGGATGGTGTATGGTCTCACCACACTAGTGATCCTTGCAGTGAGATGGCATATGGTCCCACCACACTGGTGACCCCTGTGGTGGGATGGCATGTGGTCCTGCCACACTAGTGACCCCTGTGGTGGGATGGCCTATGGTCCTGCCACACTAGTGACCCCTGTGGTGGGCCAGGGAGTGTGCCTGTTCTGGAGGGACATGGTAGTGTATTCTGGTGGAACAAGGCCTGATGTTGGGAAGGTGCATGGAGTTGAGGGTGACCCTCCCCCCAGCCAGCAGGATGATGCCTCCCAGCATGTCGCAAGCCTCACACTGCTGGCTGGACCCCGTATCCCATCTGATTGGGATATCATTCTGCATGGTTCTAAATAAATTCAGATGTGCTGTTGGCGGGACTGGGAATAACAAGAAGTATCTAGCAGGGCTGTTGTTTAAATTTCCATGTTGATGAGAAAGAAAGGGGAGAGTTCATACGGTGTTTTCGTTTTCATTGTCTTCAGCCTATTCACATTCCAAGTCATTCTGCATGGGTCTAAGTTCTGAAGAAGCCATCCTGTGGCACACTGGGGGACTTTTTCTCCACTTTGCAGTTCCCCCTGAGACACTGGGCTGTGACTGTGCGGACAGTGAATGCAGTGGGTTTGTACTGGAAATGCCGTCCTGTGTCCCACCTCTCTACCCATCATCCCTGCATCATTCAAGCAATCCTAATTGGAGCTTATGCGGGGGGGGGGGGCACCTTTGTCCTGGAAGGAGGCGTTTTCTGGGATGTCCTCCATCCTCCTCCTCCCCCCGACCAGCTCCTGACGACACAGGCCAGGCTTGTTCCTGAACCGGGGTCACCAGCAAGCGTAGCCCTACCCCTGTGCCAATGGGTCAGGTACTGTAAATGAATGAGAAACTGTATATATCATTTACTGAATTTGGCTGACCCAGTAGGCCCACTGAGATTAGAAGTCCTTTTCAGGGGTGACTGGGAGATACAGATGGTAACCAACTGAACTGAAACTAAACCAGATTAAGCTAGTGGTAGTATTTTTAGTGAATGGGGAAATTTGGCCAGGACACCGGGAAAATTCCCGTACTCTTTTTGAGAGGTGCCATGGGATCTTTAACATCCACCTGAATGATCACAACCACCAGAACAGGCACACGGGACCTTGGTTTAAAGTCTCATCTGAAAGACGGCACCTAAAGAGTGCAGCATCCCCCTCATTCTGCACTGCAGTGTAGTGTCAGTATAGGGATATTAACCCAAGTGCCTGGTGTGGGGATGGAACCCACAGCCTTCTGGTCTCCCAGCCTCAGAGGCGAGTGTGTTACCTGCTAAGCCATTGACACTGTCATGTGTTATTTACAGCTAGGGTGTGCTTTGAATTTTGAATTTTGCCCCTTAATTATTTACATTAATTCGTCATGGTATGTCAAGTTGCACTTTTCTACAAAGCCATCAGCATATAATTAAAACGCAAATGTATGAAATTACCAGCTTCCAAAAGAGGCGCGAGAACAAGAACCTGCTAGAAGAACCTTCTAGGGTTTGACTTTGAACTGTATTGACCCAGCCCAAACTATAAATAAACATTTCTTATCAGTGGGGTCTCGAAGTGGGCTGGCCATGTGGCAGGGGGGAAATGCTTGGCACTGCCACCTGAGAGATCCTTGAAATGCCGTGCTGGGATGGTAGGCGACCAGGCACATTGTGGGGATGAGGTGCTCCACTCCAGGGAATGGAGGATGACAGCCACCTGACATTGACAAACTCAGAGTCAGCTGGTCAAGAAGCTGCATATGTGTCATGGTAGGTGTCCTACAGGCCTCCCAAGAGAAGAATGTAGCTGTGGGGATCTCAGAAATGGAGAGAGGGATAAAGAAAGCCAAAAGGGGAGGTGATTAAAAACTATTTAATAAATAATGCTTATATGCAGTCATGACGATGCAATCATGTATAACATATTACTGTAATAACGTAAAGGACTGAAGGCCCATTTGGTCCCCCTGTCACATGACAGTGGCTAAGCCCAATTTTACCATGGAATCAGCTTCAAGCTTAGTCAGAGTGTTACACCCGCTCATTCTGTGTAACCCTTAATGTTCTTCCTCAGGAATCCCTGACTAGTCCTGCTTTGAAAATCTTAGTTCTAGCTTCTACAACTTCACCATGTAGGTTAATCCACATGGTGATAGCCTCCCTCTGTGTAGACTAATGCTTTCAATGTTTCCATGTACTCTGCCCTTTCCTTCTCTTGGTTTGAGTACATGCCTTCCAGTTCTGCTTGCTCTCACCAAATCAAACCTCCATGATACACCACCATGTCCATCCCCTCACCCCTTAACCGTTTGTAACTCACTTTTTCTTTTGGCACACACAGGTATTCCAGACGTTGCCCACCTACATGGAAAACATGGCCCCCCACAAGAGAATGACAGAGGAGTATCCAACTCACAGAATGCCGCGGCTAGCAAGCCATGATTGTACACCATCGGATGGGCCCACTCACAGCTTTGCACCCGGGCTGGACTACACGCTATCATCGTACCAAGCAGAAGTGAGTGCGGGCTGCAGTGCCCAGCTCCTGGAAGAGAGCAGTGATGTCTCCATTTATCACATCAATGTTTACCACGAGCAGACATCCGTTGCCTACTTCCAGCCTTCGGCAGGGCTGCCATTTGGGCACGGAGCATTCTGAAGGAGCAAATTTCCTTGAGGGGCTGATTTTCTGAAGAACCTGCTGGACAGGAAAGGACAAGGCATGGACAGAGAGGATACAGCAGGCAACTTACTAGTTGTTTTTTTTAATCTGGACCACTGATACATGGCTCATTGATCTGGGAACCTTGTAGTTCTCCCAGGTTCAAATCCTGCTCACCACAGGTATGGGCTGTGTGACCCTGAGCAAGATTTGTGACTTCTCTCTCTACTCCCACCTCCACCCTCACTGAAAAAAAATAGATGCTGTGTCTCATGTGTGTTCTGCTGGGTAAATAATTATCCATTAATTGGGTTATCATGAGGTAATCTTAATGAGCTGGTGGGGGTCATGAGGCACAAGGCAAAACTGAGTGCCATATGCCCCTAAAGTTAGACTAATGAATGTAACTCCAAACCCTGGAGTACACTAATGGTAAAACTAAGATAAAATAGTGTATTTTTTAAATTAAAGTTTTTATAGGCTATGAATATGAGAAGCCCACGACACCTTTGAGTGTGGGCCTGGGACACCGCTAGTGGTATAGTAACACATTCACACAGGAGTGCCACTCGAATTTTAAAAAAAATGGAGGCATCACGCATTGGTATATGCTGTGCATTGGAGGTCAGAATTCATGGCAAGGTATGTTACGGTAGATCTGGTTAAATGTTTGAAATTGAATGAAGGCCCAGGCGTTCAGGCTATAGCCTGATTACTCCCTGATCCTTGGGTAGGTTTAAACCATGAAGATCACGATCACTTCAGTCAAAGACACTTGAGACCTGGTTTGGGGTAACCGCTGGACACCAGGGTCACATCAATGCTGGGGGTCGGGGGTGACGACTATCAGCAGGGACTGCACAGCTGAGGCACGGGTGGCTGGAGGCCCGAGTCACACATGCTGCATCACGTGGAGTGCCCTGTCACGGGGCGGATTCCCAGAAAGTGCCAGTGGTGCAGGGGCACTGCTGAATTATACCAGTTCTAAATACGATGTGCAAAGCAGCTGATATGTTTCAAACATTGGGTCTCTGCTGTACAGTGGCTCACTTTACTGTTGTATTCATGGTACAAGACTGCCACCTGGTGGCTAAGCTTTGAGAGGCATGTTTAAGAAACTGCCTCAAACACTTGTCATTCTGTTCATCGGATTGATCTCTTCTAAAAGCAGCAGAGTGTATGCTGCACTGGGATAATGTCATGCTTTGGATGTGTTGCAAGGCACAAGACCACAGGCTGAGAGCCTTCAACACATGAAGAGTGACATTATCCCAGTGAGACACATGCTGAATGCCATTATGTGTTTAGGGTCATAAGTACGCTGTTCTGTGGACACTAGGTTTGTGAGGTTTTGCTGGGATAACGTCACAAGTGAAACTGGCTCTCCACCAATCAGCTTTCAGCATTTTTTTCTAGTCATTTTATAATTTGTGTATGTCTATGTCAGATTGCCCTTTTTTCCAATCTTTGAAACAATTAAAGGAGTACTCCGTTAAATATGTCTGCTCTTGGATTTTCATCAGTATTCTCTGTTGTGTTTGAACACCGTTTGGTTTAGTATTACTCTCGTGACTAAGATGAACTGGGATGCAACAAACACTGCTCCCTGACAGTATGGGACACTGGGGACCCCACGGCTAATGCCAGGCCACAAAATGTGCACTCTGTCACAGTGAGAAGAAAATGTGGCACCGCATATGTGGATTTTGAAACAGAAATCAACATTAGGGTCAATACTGGTTCTTAAAAAGGAGTGCAGCATGAATTATATAACGCATAGAATAATACATGGATTGGGGTACATAATAAAATGTTACATACACCCAAGATGTGTGATGCTACATAAACCTGAGAGAGAAGCTTAAGGGGTTTATAAAAGCATCACACACTGAGAGTATATATAAAATTATGGGTTTGACACCCCAGCACGTGAGACCATGCCTCCATTGTTTAGAACCATGCATTTAATTGGCAAGTCCCAATTATACATGGCTAGTTGTCATGGATATTTACAACAAATCTGTTATAAGCATACTAAAAATGCTAACCAGTAATTATGTTCATTTTAACCTGAATTGCTGCTTTCTGGTGGTTGGCAGGTGGGCAAAATTATCCATATCATCTTTCTTGTTATGCGAAGAATGGTTGAATAGGTCAGTCCAGTTGCAGGTGGTAGCGGCAATGGGCAAGCTACAGAATCTCACGCTTGTGGCAGAGTATTTAATGGAAGTGAGGTGCTCTGCTCCCAGGGACCGTGGGCGTGGGCTGTCTGACCTTTTCACCCCTACCCTGTGGTCAATCACAAAGCAGGTTTGGCATTGGCTAGGAGGGCAAACAATCACCTGCTCCTGCAGTCGGGGGGGGGAAGGGCGGCACAGCCATGGTGATCTGATCACATGATGGGGAACAGTGAAGAGGGGAAGGAATGCTAAACAATGATAAAATAAAAAGAAGAATGTAGGAGTGAAGCTTCATTTACTTTATATGAAACATATAAATATATTAATAAATAGCTGTTGCTCTGAAATGAGTTGATCTTGGTCACAAAATTCTAAATAAATACGAGATGCTGCTAACTTATTCTATGTTGTTCACCACTGAATTGTGAATATGAATCTGTCAATTTTTGTATTCCTTTTTGTATCATTTTGTATAATAAAGTTATAAAATGGTTCTTTTGTGACAAGCCTTTTTTTTACTTTATAGATTGGCTTGTTGGACAGATATATCAGTACAGAAATAACAAGCATTTGTGAATGCCGAATGTTGTCTCGCTGTCATTGGCATTGGTAATGCAGGAGTTAGAGATGCATAATAGGAATGGCAGTGAAGTAATGAACTAACGCTAACCTCACCCCCACCCTGCAGAGACTGACAGGCGTTGGTGTGTGTCTTTGGGTTGTCAGCTATAACGATCATGCCATTTCATTTCACCCTACCCTGTAGACACTGACAAATATCATGGTGTGATTTGGGGTCTTTGGGCCTTATACTTACCCCATTCCATAAGGAAATACACCGAGATGGGTGCAGTATAGCACAATGGGGTGAACTTTGGGGCCGAACACTCCAAGGCACACCTCAGTGCCTGTCACTGGCTGCAGGGTGGGGTGGAATGGAGTGAGCATTACAGCCGATGATCCAAGTCACACCCCTGACTCCTGTCGGTCTCTACAGGGTGGGGTGTTAAGGTTGGAAACCCTAATGCCGTAGGCATTTGTTGGTATTTTCACTCCAAATTTTCAGCATGGGCTTTTTGTAACCCCCACCTCATGAAGACCGGCACTAGCAGTTTGTTAGCTAAAAGGTGATTTTGCACAACGACTGCGCCATTTGGCGCCACAGGTACGAAAACACATTTTGGGCAGGATGTGAAAAATTACAACTGTATTGTTCATGAGGAGGTGTAAAAAAATTGCAGCATTGTAAATCTGGAGTGAAAATATGAAAAATTGAAATCATGAGCATATATAGAAACTGTGCAACGCACGTCCATAACCCAATTATATTTGGGGTTTTTTTAGCCACGTTTTCAACATAGGCATTTTGGGACCTCCCCTCATGAACAGTAGCACTGTGATTTTGTTAATCTGTCCCAAAAGTTGATTTCCCACAGCGACTACGCCATTATACGCCACAAGTGCGAAAACACATTTTAGGCAGCATGCAAAAAGTGACAGCTGTACTCTTCATAAGGAGGTGTGAAAAAATGGCAGTGTTGAAAATCTGGCATAAAAATCTTGCAAATTTGTGACGTTACAAGAGTGCGTAGAAACTGCGCAACGCATGCTTGTAACACAGTCATGATACGGACTTTCATCATCAATTTTCAACATAGGCATTTTAGGATTTCTGCTCATGAACAGTGTCACTGTCATTTTCTTACTCTGTCCCTGAAACTGATTTTCTGCAGCGACCGAGCTATTTTGCGCCGGAAGTGCAGAAACACATTTCAGCCAGGATATGTAAAATTACAGCTATTCTATTCATAAGGAGGTGTGGAAAAATGCCAAAGTTGAAAATCTAGAGTGAAAATATTACAAATTCAAGAAGTTATGAGCGTGTGTGGAAACTGCACAATGCATGCTCGAAAAACAGTCATTTTTTTGTTTTTTTCCACCAGATTTGCAACATAGGCTTTTTGAGAGCCCACCTCATGAACAGTGGCACTGTCGTTTTGTTAATCATCCCGAAAGATGATTCTGAGCAGTGACTGCTAAATCACAGTTTGGGACTGAATAATGCCACGACAGTGACTGAATTAATGAGGAAGGGTCCCAATAACCCCATGTTGAAAATTTGGTGTCAGAATTCCCAAAAATGCCCGAGATATGCACCAAAGCTGGAAAAACCCTATTTATGCCATTATACAGCTTACTGACATTTCTTTAGTTTGTGGTCAGCTTTGAAGAGTGCAGACATGTTCCTGGTCCACCAAAGAACGTCATGCTGGGCTTTGGAGGTAAGTATGGGGTGAGGGTGTGTGTGGGGAGGCAGGGTGCGGAGAGGGTGGGCGTGGGTTGAGGGAGGGCCACCGGACTCAACGAGGGACCATTGTCTGTTTTTTTTTTTTTTTTTACAGGGCAGTTGGCATGCTGGAGTGGGCTCCCAGCATGTCACCTGACTGTTTTTTTTGGGGGCTGTAGCCAATGGGGGATTGGGCACCCCTGTCAGCACATAATGGGAGGGTGCAAGAGCTGAGGGGGCTGGGCACCCCTCGCACAACAAATGTGGGGAGGCATTATGCCAATGGGAGTGGGCTCCCCATCAGCAGATGATCTGAGAATGGGGCTAGGCCCGTGAGTTGGGTCCCGTTGAAAGAAAGACAATGGGGGGCACATGATGCCTAGGGGATTGGGCACCCGCAGAAACAATTGAAATGGGAGGGCCATTATGCTGATGAGGAATGGGCTCTCCGTCAAAGCACATGAACTGGGTCAGGTGCCATATTTATTTATTTAGTTAGTTAGTTAGTTAGTTTTTGTTTACCGGGTAAGTACACTAGACAAGTTTTATGCCTATTTTCAGGAACGACCCGGGAGAGTACAAAAGGGTACAACAGGTACATTGATACAGTAATTGGTTCAGACGAATACATTCAGGTACAAAAACAGGAGAAAAGACAATTTTTACAGTTTTTACATTTACGTGGAAGGTACACCCAGATACAGTGCTGGGGCAAGTATGTTAGAGATAAATTCAATGACCAACAGGGCTGGTGAGGATTATGAGCATAGTAACATCATAGCGTCGGTCAAGCAAGGGAGGGGATTGGATGAGGACATAGCGCAACAGTGGTGACGCCAGAGCAGGAGAGAAGAAGCCGCACCAGTGGACACCGGGAGGCTAAGGAGGCTTAGGACATTCACAGCGAGAAGCCACCTTAAGATGATCCCACAGGAGGTCCGAAACTCTTGTGAGAGGAGGCAGTACGGACTCTTTCAGGAAAGGAGTTCCAGAGCCTGGGGCCATGGACAGCAAAACTCCGGTTCCCCATGTTGGTGCGGGAAGTAGGTACACTTAGTAGGCCGGGGCCTTGGGATCTAAGCAGGTAGGGGGAGAGGTCAGCAGGAGCAAGAAACCGGGCCAGTTCCGGAGGGGTGCCGGAGCTCAGTACTTTACTCACGAGGCACCCAGTGCTAAAGTTTTATTTTATTTAGCTTTTGTTGACCAGGTAAGTGCACTAGACAAATCCTGCCTATTTTTAGGCACGACCCGTGGGAGGGGGATACAGATGAATGCCAATTGACTTTGAAACCAGATTAAGCTGTTGGTGGTATTTATAGTGAATGAGGAAATTTGGCCAGGACACCAGGAAATTCCCTGCTCTTTCGATAAGTGCCATGGGATCTTTAACATCCACCTGAACTACCACCAATCCAGGCAGATGGGACCTGGGTTAGCGTCTCATCTGAAAGACGCAGCACCTCAGAAGTGCAGCACCCCTCTCATGCTGCACTACAGTGTCAGTACTGGGATATTAACCCAAGTGCCAGATGTGGGAACTGAACCCACAGCCCTCTGATCTCCCGGCCTCAGAGGCGAGTGTGCTACCTACTGAGCCACTGACACTGCTAAAGTTAAGGTGATTGAGCGGGGATAACCAGCCAAGCTTCTCGTAGAGCTCGCAGTGATGGTTGAGGCGGGGGGCGGCCAGCGCAAAACGACAGATGTTGTTGTACGTTGTGCTCCACTTGCTTAGGAGGGTCTTAGAAGTATGAGCAAATATGAGGGAGCCGTAGCTGAGGGAGGGAAGTAGTACCCCTGGCAAGAGCTAGCGAGCCGCTGGAGTGAGGTTGTACCAGCCCTGTAGGCCATCCCAGTTTGCGGTTTACCCCACTGCAGGCATTATGGATATGACTACCAAGGTCCAATTGGGGATCAAGCATCACTCCAAGATATTTGAGGAGGTCACGGTAGGAGAGGAGCCATCTTCGTAGTTGATATGTAGGGAGTTGAAGAGGCTCGTATTTTGGCAGAGGAACCAAGAGCATAGTCTGGGTTTGTTTTGATTTAGGACCAATTTATGGTTGGAGAGCCATGCCTGGATGTTCCAGAGGTCTTCAGATAAGGACGGTTTAGTGTGGCTGTATCACAGGAGGGGCCAGGAGAACCAGGTCATCCGCATACATGAAGACACGGCAGCTGGAGACCACATCAGGGAGATTGTTGATGAACAGGGAAAGAGTAGGGGACCCAGCACGAGCTCTGAGGGACACCAGAGGTGACAGGCCGGGGCAGAGAGGACTTATTGAATTTAGTTAGTTGTTTTCTGCCATATAGGTAGTCAGAGACCCAGTTTAGGGCGGTGGGGGACAAACCAAGGGACCTCATCTGCAGGGCAAGCAGGTCGTGGTCAACGAGGTCGAACGTCTTGGATAAGTCAATAGATACCACACCTGAGAGTTTTCCCTGATCCATAGCAGCTCTGATGCTGGAAGAGACTGAGATGAGAGCCGTGGAAGTGCTGTGCCCTTTACGAAAGCCATGTTGGGCCGGGGATTTAGTGGAATGCTTCACCAGGAAGGGCACATCAGGAGGTGTGTTATTGTGCCACTACACGACGAGCTTGCCTCTCATTGCAGCGGCACTTCTATTATATTTGGTGGCCACTTCACTTATTGCTGGTGTCAGCACCTGCATGTTGGTTGATTGAAAATGAGGGACGACCTACTGATGCGCTTCCTGTATCTCTACCACAGTGACCGACCTCCAAATTCAGCAGTATTGCAATATGTTGGCTACATGTGCGAGCCAACATAAAAAGAGTTGATAACATGGACCCTGTTAACAGGATAAACTACTGAGACCTAAAGATAGGTGCTTTACATTCAAAGTAACCATCATTTGTTTAGTGACCAGGAGTTCTCACACTTTGTCATAGTGAGCCTCCCCTAAGTCTTGGAAAAGATCTTGAGCCTCCCCCTAATATAGAAATAAGTTTGGGCCTTCCCATAGTTAGAACAACTATCATATGTTGCACATTACAGGAAGAATACAATGAAGTGCATGTGAGTAGTTGAGTTTATTCTCATTTTATTGAACTTATTAGTCTCCCTCTCTATAACTCCCTCCCAGGTCAGCCTACGTGTCTCACACTTCTGACTTTTGGACTCTATTTACCCTCGTTGCAATACCTCCATAAGTCATATTGCCTTCCTTGTCAGTTTTACCTGCTCTTAAACACCTTCTCAGGGACCATTTTGCTCCCTCCTGCTCTTGCTCCTAGTATCTCTCGGCTTAGCCTTCGTATTTGTGCTTTTCTGTAGCCAGTATAATGGATCAGTTGTTACCTTGTTCCTATTCATTATTTTGAATTTTGTTTTGCACAGTTTCAAGATTTGTATTTTCCCCATGTCATACCAGGCAACAAGTGTTTGTTGAGTGTGTCTTTCCTGGTAACCATTTTGTACATAAATTCACATGACATTATTCGCTTTCACTTTGCTGCATCCTTTCACATGAAGCATCCAAAACTTGACATTAAAATATAGTACATTTTAAGGCTTGCTTGAGCCTCCCCTGGAACAGGTTGGGGCCTCCCCTGGGAGGCTGGCCTCACCATTTGAGAAACCCTGGTTTAGTCCATAGTGAAAAGTCAGTTAATAGGTATAGTCCTCCTTGTCATATAGGGTGAATCTGAAGCTCAGCAGATAGTCCAAAACATTCTGTCCATCTTCAGTGAAGACAGGTTAAGTTCAGGATATTGAGGGGGCCACATGCCAGGAGATGTCTAACAAGACCTGTGCGGCAGATATGAAAAGAGAAGCACCATACTCCATTGTTTAAAATACTGTGATCCCTGATATCCTAGAACTCCTGCACAGCAGAAGCTGGAGCAGTAGGCAGATCTTCCGCATTGCTCACTAACATTGCTGTTTGAGTCTACCTGCTCACCTCTCTCCCTCGCCACACTGTGTCTGTGCCATGGTCTCTATATGCCTAGGAATTTCAGCCTGAGCTTACCAGTAATGCTTTCCATCGTTTCCGTCTCCCTCACCTTCAGGCCCCACTGAACCAGTATTGGGGGCGGGGGAGGGTGAGCCATTTGACTGCAATACATTTTAGTGCTGCTACTCTCAGCATTTGTACCAATTACTGAATATTTTTCTGTACCCCACAGCAGGATTGGAAACCACATAATTCAGTAGAAGTCAGGAGAAACGTAACCCCAGTGATGTCCTCCATGGCCTGGAGGACCTGACCCCAATGTGATGTTAATAATGGACTGATGGGGCTGGTTCAGTGAAGGAGTGTTACTGCTTCCGCTCCCCATGCTGGTGACTTACGTTCAGGAACAGATCACGGTTGCTCGGTGGACCGCCGGGTGAGGGAGAACTGAGTGCTTGATGGCAGCTCTCCTTGGTCGGGGAGGGAACACCAGTCCCACTGCTACACTGCCATCTGGTGGCTGCTTGGCGGCAGTGCAGCAGGAGAGCATGAGGGGCAGGGCTGTAGTGTGACATACTTGGTGCACACATCTGAGCACTACAGCCCAAAGGCTGAAAATGGAGGAAAAAAATACTGCGCTGCCCATGGCTGGCAGCTTCTGTACGCTTTCACATGACCGACACGGTGGGCCAGCCACCCATCGAAGCTCTGAGCAAGTGATGGATAACTGGTAAATCCATGACAAGGTCGGAGATGAAAGGACCTCTGTATGTGCACCCTGGAAGAGAGGACGAATAGGGTCAGTATGATAGAGGCCTCTAAATACCTCACAGGGGTAAATACGATACAGGAGGGAAATATTTTTCAGAAATAAAGGTACTTAAGAAGAAGGGAATGTGCTAAGTGGAAGGAAAGGGTTGAGAAAGAGCTGCAGATGAAGTACAGGCTGTGGTAATTAATAATGTAGGTTGGGGAAATGGGCAGATTGGGTGGGCCAAGTAATCCTTATCTGTCATCAAATTCTATGTTTGTTTCTCTGTTAGCGGGGCTTCATGCATGCATGAACTAGATATAGGGGACTAGTAGCAAATAGGCAGGGAGGAAGCAGGGTCACTAGAACCAGTTAAGGTCTGCAGAGGCAGACTAGACAGCAATCATCTGGGCAGACTGGCTGGGCCAAGCAGTCATTTTCCGCCAACAAATTCTATGAGGCACAAGGCCAAGTCAAGTGACTTCAGCCACACAGGACACGGTGTTAATCAACATAGCACAGGTGCTGGAGTGCCTCATTGCAATTTTAAATAGGGCTTTTAAAATTTAAATTAAAAAAATGTAGGTTTTTATTTAGATTGGTTTCAGACCACAAAGTTGCCGGTGGGTACTGCTTCTTATATTACACATGCTTTGTACTTACTGCTGCTTAGAACAGACAAAAAGCCAATTCCCAAACCACACTTCATTCTGATTCCCCCTGTTATACCAGATAATAGCTGCCAGCTATAGATGATGCCATGAGCACCTAAGAAGGTGCTAATCTGCCTAGTAATCTCCATGACCTCCTTGATGAGGTGCTGATGAGGTGTTGATGTGGCTGAGCTCTGCTTCCAGGTAGGCAGTGAGAAACTGAACTGTTCCATGCTCAGGATCACTGCCCCACTTGTGGAAAAGTGAGTGGACCCAAGAAAAAGTGGAGCTGCGAGAGAAGGGTTGTCACTAGCACTAAACAGTTACCTTTTCTTATTTAAACTTTTTTGTTGTGTTTAAATCCCCCCTTTTTATTTTTTTACATCATCCTCCGTTCCCCTGATCATTGCTCCCCTGATGAAAGAGCAAGACACGCCAGAGATTCACTGTTTCTTGTGGGAGAAAGCATAGCTGTAACAAGAGAGTACGGTACAGTTTCCATTTTTATGTTTGCTTGCGCGCATGCGCAAGAAACATTATGTGACAGCTTTGGAGAGAAGCGGGGGTTTGGAGGTGCGACACTGTGGTGGCCAGTGCCCCCACTGCACTTTAAGGCTTGGCACTCTTTCACCAATGCGGTGGCACGCTGCTGCTGAAACTAGTTCAGCAAGCATGCCAACAAGTTGAAACAAATTCGCTGCTGCAATGAGGGAGCAGCCCGTCATTGCAGGGCGGTGCCTTGCCTGGTGTAACATTTCAAATTAACATGGCGGAGCCCTCCGCCTGACAGTCCCCAAGAAAGCCGACTTGGGGTGCCCAGTCCCCCTGTCAGCATGTCCCCCTCCCCAGTTCATTTGCTGACAGGGTGGCCCAATCCCCATCAGCATGATATCCCCCCATATGTTCTGTGCCGAGGGGGTGCCCAATATGTACTATGTGTTTATATATTATAGACATAGAAACATAGACTTTAACGGCAGATAAGGACCGCTTGGCCCATCTAGTCTGCCCATTTCCCTACCTACAGGATAGGCCGCAGATCCTAGTTAACCAACAGGCTATTTCTTCCTTCCCCCCACAAGATGTATCCCCTAATTTAGTAACTCAGTATAAATTACATTTACGAAGTTAAGCCGTGGGTTATCATTGTGCGTAGATTTAATTTGGGATGTATTATATATTGCGACTGCCGAGTTGTTATTGTTTTCTCATCTTGGATAAATCTTCATCTCTTCCCCCCTCCCCTCTTTGAATTGGACTTTGGGTATCTTTTATGTTATACATAACATATGATTTATGTATTTTTTGTTCTTTTGTATCAATGGTGCTAAGTAGTTGTACATAAATACAATCGAAAAAGAAAAAGAAAACGGTCCCTCGTTGAGTCCCTTACCCCCCATCCCCAACCTGCACCCACCCTCTGTGCACACCACCTCCCCACACCCCCCCCCTCACCCCATACTTGCCTCTGGAGCCCAGCGTGATGATCTTCAATGGACCAGGAACATGTCTGCACTCTTCAAAGACAACCGCGAATTGAAGAAACACCAGTAAGCTGTATAATAGCATAAATAGGGTTTTTTCAACTTAGGTGGATATCTTGGCCATTTTTTTGACTTTTGGCACCACATTTTCAACATGGGGTGCTTGGGACCCCTCCTCATGAATTCAGTCACTGTCATGGCGTTATTCAGTCCCAAAAGGTGATTTTTTGTGGTCACTGTGCGGAATCACCTTTCAGGACCGATTAACAAAATGACAGTGTCACTGTTCATGGGGTGAGGTCTCAAAAAGTCTATGTTGCAAATTTGGTGAAAAAATTCCAAAAAATGACTGTTTTATGAGGGGTGCGTTACGCAGTTTCCACACACACTCATAACTTTGCGAATTTGTAATATTTTCACTCCAGAATTTCAACATTGGAATTTTTCCACACCTCCTTATGAACAGTACAGCTGTCATTTTTCACATCCTAGCTGAAATGTGTTTTCGCACTTCCGCACAGAATAGCGCAGTCGCTGTGGGAAATCAGTGTTTGGTACAGAGTAAGAAAATCACAGTGACACTGTTCATGAGCAAAGGTCCTAAAATGCCTGCGTTGAAAATTTGGGGACAAACATCCATAAAATTACTGTTTTATGAGGGTGTGTTGCACAGTTTCCACACATACTCGTAACTTTGAGAATTTGTAATATTTTCACTCCAAATTTTCAACATTGGCATCTTTTCACACCTCCTTATGAACAGTACAGCTGTCATTTTCCACATCCTGTCTGAATTATGTGTTTGCACATCTTGCGGACAATGGCACGCTCACTGTGGGAAATCAATGTTCAGGACAGATTAAGAAAATCATAATGACAGTGTTCATGAGCAGAGGTGACAAAATGCCAGTGTTGAAAATCTGGTGAAATAATTCCACTAAATGACTGTGTTACGAGCATGTGTTGTGCAGTTTCCATGCACACTTGGAAGTTTGACCATTTTTAATATTTTCACTCCAAATTTTCAACATTGCCATCTCTTCACACCTCCCTATGAATGCTCAGCTGTCATTCTTCACATCCTGCCCGATCTGTGTTTTCGCACATCTGACGCAGAATGGCATGGTCGCTATAGGAGATCAAAGTTCGGGACACATTTACAAAATCACAGTGCCACTGTTCATGAGCAGAGGTCCCAAATGTTTTCATGAGGTGGGGGGGTCACAAAAAGGCCATGATGAAAATCTGTAGTGCAAATACCAACAAACACCCGGGGCATTAGGATTTCTAACCATAACGTCCCACCCTGCACAGATTGACAGCCATCAGGGTGTGCCTTTGGATTGCCAGCTGTAATGCTCATGCCATTCCACTCCACTCCCCCACCCTGAAGCCAGTGATAGGCATCGAGGTGTGCCTGGGACTCTTCGGACCCCAGACTTCACCCCATTCTCCTATGCTGCACCCATTTCAGTGTATGTCCTTATGAAATCTGGTAATTGTGAAGCCGAACATCCCAAGGCACACCTCAACACTTGTTGGTGTCTACAGTATAGGGTGAGGAGAAATGCCATAAGCATTATGGGCATACCTCTCAACTGCCCCTGATTTTCAGGGATATCCCTGATTTTGCCTCAAAATTTTCCTCTGTCCCTCATAAAATTTGTGTTTTTGTGACAGAAGAGTGGAGATTAAAATCACAAAATAATGTCAAAAATTTAAGATTCAGACTTCTTCTTCTTCTTCTTCAGAAAATGCATTTTAACACAAATCCTCTTATTCTATCAGCATTCTGAATGAATAGTATCAATTCTTAAGATGTGCCCCTGATTTTGGGTCTTTGTCCCTGATTTTTTTAAGCCTTGTCCCTGATTCAGGAGGCAAGGGGTTGAGAGGTATGATTATGGGCGACGGCCCAAAGGCACATCCCAATGCCTGTCCATCTCTGCAAGGTGGAAGTGGGACTGGGGTGAGTTCAGTACTTCACTACCACTCCTATTCTGCATCTGTCTAACTCCTGCATGTCCAATGCTAATATCAGCAAGCAAACATTCGGCATTGACAAATGCTTGTTTAAATCATCTTCTGTTCTCCAACTATAGTGATAAATGCATGTTCCTGAAACCAAGAGAAAATGGAGCCCTTTTCTTAACCTTACTGTTCCCCAATTTTTTAATTATCCTCCATTCCCCAATCATTGCCCACTGATGAGAAAGCTAAAATTATGGGAAATAGAGTGACAGTGAGTGGCAGTGAGAAGTGCACATTCCCCCGCCCACCCAAGGAAGAGAAAGTGCAGCCAGAGATTCACTGTTTCAAGCAGGAGAAAGTAGAGCTGCACGAGAGCTCAGTGCAGTGTATTCTTTTTTTGCATTTCATGTACAATACAGTCTGTTTGAGGAAAAAAAAAATAAACCGAGGAGGGACTGGAGTGGACTGGAAGGCAGAGAGATTGCAAATGAAATCACATAGCAACAGTGCACTGAAAACACTTCATTCAGGTATTCTGGTCATCGCCTATAATGGCTAAACAGTGCTATTCACAGAGTAGTCTGTTATAAACATCTTTCACTGTATAATCATAGATACCCTTTAGTTTCGGGTGGGTTTACACTAGGAAGAGCACTATCACTTTGGGCTAAGGTGTACAGGAGATAATACCACTGCCTCCAATGAAGGACACTTGCACCCGGGTGAGGGGAGGGGGTATCACTGGATACTGTAACCATGGTCATATTTCAACGCTGGAGTCAGGGGTGCCCACTATCACTGGGGAGTGCATAGCCGAGATATGTGGGGCTGGTGGCCTGGTGTCACAGATGCTGCACCATGTGGAGTGCCCCATCACCGTCTCATGCTGATGTTGATTTGCTAGGATGTTAGCAAGCAACATTCCCCAGAAGTGCCAACTAATATTAGATTTAGCAATTTGCAGTGTGCTACACTGCATGGTGGGGGTGGAGGGGCTCCTTCCCTGCTGTTCGAGGGCACTGTTGGATGTAGTGGTTCAGAGTCCAAATGTGAGTGTGTACAATGGTCATTGTGCTCCAGACATTAGACCTACTCTGAACATTGCCACGCTTCTACTGTTTCATTCACAGAACAAGACTGCTACCGGGTGGCCGTGCTTTGCAAAGCATTTGTTTTAAGGAACTGTCCCAAACATTTTTAATTCTATCATTTGGAGCTCCTCTAAAAGCAGCAGTTTTCTACAGCAGGGCATGTGCCATACTGGGCTAATGTCATGTTTTGGGTGCGTTGAGAGGCACGAGACCTCAGGCCAAGAGCCTTCAACCATCCAAAAAGTGATGAAGTGCCACCCTGAAGTGCCTTATTGCAATTATAGAATGGATCCATTTATGCATTTTGGGGCATAGGTTGTCTTGTAGGCACTAGTATCAACTGCAAAGTTGTGCTGGGATAGTGCCACAGGTGAAACTGGCTCTCCACCAATCCGCTTCCAGCATTCTTTCCTATTGATTTTGTAATTAGAATTTATATCTTTTCATTCTTATCAGTTTACCCTTTTTTTCCAGTCTTTGAAATAATTACAGCAGACGTCTACTATATGTGGTTACCAGCAGGTTTCTATTAGTATGCTCTGCTTTATTAGAACACCCTTGCTCCCTGACCTCATGGGACACTAGGGATCTCGGCACTAATGCTAGGCCATAAACCCTGCCCTCTGTCACGGTGAATATAAAATGTGGCACCTGATACATGGATTTCAAACAAAAGTGAACAGTAGGGATCAACACTGGCTTTTAACAGGCATTTGTCAATGCCGAATGTTAATTGCGTTGGTGTGTTGAGCTCGCTCCCTGCCCCTCTGTCACTCACTCAGTCTGCGTCTCCCGGTGTTGCAGGCTGCTCTGTTGTACTGGGCTCCTGCCTGCATTGACACCTTGTTCCGCCCACTAAGAAATCTGCAGCTGTCCCGACAGAGCTGCATTGAGGTGGCTCACTCCCCCTGTCTCACTCGCTCATTCTGTTTCTCCTGGTGCTGCAGGCTGCCCTTTTGTACTGGGCTCCTGCCTGTGTTGGTGGCTTTTTCGGCCCACAAAGAAATCTGCAGCAGTCCAGACACAGGCCTGTTGAGCCTGCTGACTCCCCCTCTCTCACTCACTCATTCTGTTTCTGCCTGCGCTGCAGGCTGGCCTTTTGTACTGGGCTCCTGCCTGCATTGCCGCCTTTTTCTGCCAACAAAGAAATCCGCAACAGTCACGATAGAGCTCCATTGAGGTCGCTCACTCCCCCTCTCTCACACACTCATTGTGTTTCTCCCGGCACTGCGGGCTGCCTTTTTGTAATGGGCTCCTGCCTGCATTGGCACCTTTTTCTGCCAACAAAGAAATCCACAGCTGTCCCGACAGAGCTCCGCTGAGGTCACTCACTCCCCCCGTGTCACTCACTCATTCTGTTTCTCCTGGTGCTGCTGCCTGCCCTTCTGTACTGGGCTCCTGCCTGCCTTTTTCTGCCCACAAAGAAATCTGCAGCAGTCCCAACAAAGCTCCGTTGAGCTCGCTCACTCCCCTTCTCTCACTCGCTGATTCCGTTTCTGCCAGCACTGCAGGCTGCCCTTTTCTATTGGGCTCCTTCCTGCGTTGCCACCTTCTTCTGCCCACAAAGAAATTTGCAGCAATTACAATAGATTCTGCTGAGCTCACTCCACTCCCTCCCTCACTCACTCATTCTTGTGTCTCCTGCTACTGCAGGCTGCCCTTTGTACTGGGCTCTTGCCTGCATTGCCGCCTTTTTCTGCCCACAAAGAAATCCACAGTTGTCCTGACAGCATTCCGTTGAGGTCGCTCACTCCCCCTGTGTCACTCATTCTATTTTTCCTGGTGCTGCTGCCTGTCCTTTTGTACTGGGCTCCTGCCTCTGTTGGCACCTTTTTCTGCCCACAAAGAAATCTGTAGCAGTCCTGACAAAGGTCCGTTGAGCTCTCTCACTTCCCTTCTCTCACTCGCTCATTCCGTTTCTGCCGGTGCTGCAGGCTGCCCTTTTCTATTGGACTCCTGCCTGTGTTGCTGCCTTCTTCTGCCCACAAAAAAATTTGCAGCAATTACAATAGAGCTCCGTTGAGTTCGCTCACTCCCCCTCTCTCACTCGCTCATTCTGGTTTTCCCACCACTGCAGGCTGCAATTTTTTACTGGGCCCCTGCGTGCATTGCCTTTTTCTGCCCACAAACAAATCTGCAGCAGTCCCAACAGAGCTCCGCTGAGCTCACTCACTCCCCCTTCCTCACTCTCTCTCATTCTGTGTCTCCTGCCGGTGCAGGCTCTCCTTTTGTACTGGGCTCCTGCCTGCGTTGCCGCCTTTTTCTGCCCACAAAGAAATCCACAGCAGTCACAATAGAGCTCCGTTGAGGTCGCTCACTACTGCTTTGTCACTGGCTCATTCTGTTTCTCTTGGCGCTGTAGGCTGCGCTTTTGTACGGGGCTCCTGGCTGCATTGGCACCTTTGTCTGTCCATAAAGAAATCCGCAGCTGTCCCAACAGAGCTCCATTGAGGTTGCTCAGACTCTCTCTCTCTCTCTCTCACGCGCTCATTCTGTTTGTTCTGGCGCTGCAAGCTTCCCTTTTGTACGGGGCTCCTGCCTGCATTGGTGCCTTTTTCTGCCCACAAAGACATCCGCAGCAGTCCTGATAGAGCTTCGTTGAGCTCACTCAGTCCCCCTGTCTCACTCGCTTGTACTGTTTCTCCCACCGCTGCAGACTGGCCTTTGTACTTGGCCCCTGCCTGCATTGACGCCTTTTTCTGCCCACAAAGAAATCTGCAGCAGTCCTGACAGCACTCTGCTGACTTCGCTCACTCCCCCTCCTTCACTCGCTCTCTCGTTCTGTTTCTCCTAGTGCTGCAGGCTGCCCTTTTGTACTAGCCTCTTGCATTGGGGCCTTTTTCTGCCCACAAACAAATCTGCAGCAGTCCCGACAGAGCTCAGTTGAGCTCGGTCACTCCCCCCTCTCACTCGATCTTAATCTGTCCCAAACACTGATTTCCCGCAGCGACCGTGCAATTCTCCGGCAGGAGTGCAAAAACATATTTTAGGCAGGATGTGGAAAATGACAGCTGTACTGTTTATAAGGAGGTGTGAAAAAATGCCATTGTTGAAAATGTGGCGTGAAAATATTACAAATTTGCAAAGTTGCAAGGGTGCGTGGAAACAGTTCAACACACGCTTGTAACACAGTCATGTTATGGAGTTTCGTCACCAAATTTTCAACATAGGGATCTTAGGACCTCTGCTCATGAACACTGCCACTGTCATTGTCTTAATGTGTCCCAAACACTGATTTCCCACAGTGACCGTGTTATTCTGCGCTGGAACTGTGAAAACACATTTTGGTCAGGATGTGAAAAATGACAGCTGTACTGCTCATAAGGAGGTGTGAAAAAAATGCCACTGTTGAAAATCTGTTGTGACAATATTACAAATCTGCGAAGTTACAAGGGTGCGTGGCAAGTGCACAACGCACACTTGTAACACAGTCATTTGATGGGCTATCAACACCAAATTTTCAACATAGGCATTTTAGGACCTCTGCTCATGAACAGTATCACTGTCATTTTTATGTTTCTTGCACGCATGTGCAAGAAACATAGCGCATATGCAAGAAACATAGTGCCGTCATCCGAGTTTTCGGAGGTGTGGCACCCGTCTTCCAATTCAGTCAGTGTGTTTGCAGGCGCGGCCACAGTTCCTCAGTCACTGCTGCAGCTGTCTATGACAGCAGTTGAAAATGCAGTGGTCGTACAGTTGAAAGGGAGAGCTCCGCTTCAGTGAGCAGAGCTCTCCCCCCCACACACACGCAAGCATGCATATTTGCGTGCTGATGCACTCCCCTCCACACACACTGTATGGCTAGCGGGTGCCCAATCCCGTCGGCTCCATGCCCCCACAAAAGCTGTTCAGGTGCCATGCTGGAGCCTACACCAGCATGGAAGAAACTGTTATAGCTGATGGGGGTGCCCAATCCCCCATCGGCTCCACGGCTGCACGCCCCACCCAAAAGGTTTCCAGGTGCCACGCTGGGAGCCTACCCCAGCGTGGCAAAGCTTGTAATGGCCGACGGGGTTGCCCAATCCCCCATCGGCTCCAGTCCCCCCCCAAACAGCCTTTCCAGCTGCCATGCTGGGAGCCCACGTGGCAAACGTCCTGCGTCGTCTTAATAAAAAACAAACCTCTAAACAAGAAAACATTCCCTCACCATCTCCCTGCCTCCCCAACCCGCACCCACCCTCTGAGCACCCTGCCTCCCCCACCCCCCCACCCCATACTTACCCCGAGTCAGCGCGATGATTTGGTGGACCGGGAACACGCCTGCACTCTTCAAAGCCGACGCGCCAACTGAGGGGCGCTGGTAAGCTGTATAATGGAATAAATCCGCTTTTTTCAACTTTTGCTGCATATCTCAGGCATTTTTGGGAATTTTGGGCCTAAATTTTCAACATGGGGTTTTTGGGACCTCTCCTCATGAATTCTTGCACTGTCATGGTGTTAATCAGGCCTGAAGGGTGATTTCATGGTCACTGTGCAAAAATCACCTTTTGGGACTGATTAATGAAACGACACTGCCAGTGTTCATAAGGTGGGCTCGAAAAAAGCTTATGTTGAAAATTTGGTGAAAAAATTCCTAAATATTTGCACTCCAGATTTTCAACATTGCCATTTTACTGAGAAATCACCTTTCGGGGCCAATTAATGCCATGACAGTTCAAGAATTCATGAGGAGGGGTCCCAAAAACCCCAAGTTGAAAATTTGGTGCCAAAATTCCAAAAAATGACTGAGATATACATTAACATTGAAAAAAACCCATTTCTACCATTATACAGCTTACTGGCATTTCCTCAGTTCGCGATCAGCTTTGAAGAGTGCAGACGTGTTCCTGGTCCACTGAAGACCATCGCGCCAGACTCCGGAGGTAAGTATGGGTGAGGAGGGGGTGGGAGGCAAGTGCAGGGTGGAGTAGGTTGTGGGTGGTAAAAGGTGAGCACTGAAGGACAGTTTCTTTCACAGGGGAAAACAAACGTCACAGGGAACTGCTTTTAACTTTACAGGGTATGGGCACACTGGGGTGGCCTCCTGCATGTCACTGGAGGCTTTCTTTTTGGGGAGGCAGCAGTAGCCGACGGGGATTGGGCACTCGTCAGCACACAACAAAAGTGGGGATCATTATGCCGACGGGATTGGGCACCCCATCGGCAGACAATAAAAGCGGGAAGGGGTTTACCTAATGCCGGCCAGGGAGTGGGCTCCGCCAGCAACAGAAACACGGGCACTGGAAGTCGGACAGGGATTGGGGCCCCGCAAGTCAACACGGTAGACAACATTCAGGACACGGCAACCGTCCGTGTTCCCAAACAATATGAGTATGTGAAGATCCCGCCCTGCAATGACGGGTAGCTCCCTTATTGCAGCGGATGGCTTACTCTGCAATGATGAGGTGGCCCCTGATTGCAGCAGCTGATTTATCTCAAGTTGGTGCGAACGTTCCAAACTAGTGTCAGCAGCAAAGTGACATGGCATTGGAGGAAGTGGGACAAGGCTTTGCAGGCTGTGGGGGCATTGGCCACAACAGTGCCACGCCTCCACAACCTGCTTCTGAGCAAGCTGTCCCAATATGTTTCTTGCGCTGCATGCAATCAACATAAAAAGGACAACAGAATTAATTTTATAACATGTAACCCCTAGGTGGTGCTATCCCAAGGGCTACTACCCCTGCCTGCTTGGCTACTGACAAGTTGAGGGGCCTAGGTTCTATAACGGGTGCCTCCACCCAGAGGTCAGGGTTGGTAGTGGTTAAACTAACTTGGGCACAGCCGTCTGGGACACTGTGACCCCCCTTTGTTCCCAATAGTGGTCCACACAGTACATGGGAGTTACCTTCCCAATACCCCACATATGCACACTTTTTACACATATAGATTCCACTTACCCTCGAGACTGATTCTGCAGCACGTCTCTGAGGATCCCCTGTAAAACAAGGTTAAGCAATATACACAATGCAATGCAATGCTGATTCCAGAGGTACTGACACCCCAGACAGTATATAGTTCAATAACAAACAATCTGATTTATTTAGGGGACAGTAACACGGGAGGGGGCAATCAGGTTGATTAGTTTTGGTAAGGTTCAAATCACAACACTGTGCAGACAGGTAGGGTCCAAAATGTTACTCTCTGGGTACCCAAGATGGGGGTGGCTAGCCAGGTCCATTGCCCATGGTTGGCTGGCAGGTGCAGATGGATGGGGCCCTGTAGGAAGAAAATATATGTACAACACCCAATTGTAATCCGGAGCCAGATGGCTCAGTCCGTGAAGAAATGAATCAGCAATAATCAGATGACACACTAGTGATTGATAACAGGCTGCAGGGGAATACCCTGATTTGTACTCACAATACCCAAAGCTGAGAACTGGAAGGTGGATGTTCTTGCTGGATTGCCAGAAACAACAGGGCATGGAGACAAGGTCCTTGTGACTGGACCCAACTGCAGTTGATAGCAAATGGATTTAGTCTGACACAAGCTGGGATCAGCTTCCAGCTTTGGCACGCAGCTCACAGTACAGGGGAAATGAAATTGGGATTCCCCACAAGCACTACGCACATTCATATGTAAAAGGAAAGTACTATACGAGGCAGACTGCTTCTCAATCCTGATCGCAAACACTGCAAAACCCGGGAGCACACACAGCATCAGCAGTCCCTGACAGGCCGATCGCTCTTCAGCACAATCTTTAGTCTTCTTCAGGTTAAGCCTGGTTTCCACACTTCTGACTTCTCTTCTGAATTTGGGTTTAGCCTGATTCACTCTCACTAACAGCTGCAGGCTGACTTCAGGGCCTCTCACGCGCTTCCAGTGCGAACTTTACGCCGCAGCAGCACAGAGCTCCTTCTCCTTACACAGTCAACTCGCATCTGGACTGCCAGCAACAGTTCAGGGCATTTCCTTTGCTCTACAACGGTTCCGGTTGGCTGATTCCTTCTGTCAATCACTGCAGGGCTTCCTCTGTTGGTGCAAAAAGGGGCCAAGGATCCAAAACTACATTTCCCAGGGGCTTCTTCCATTCAGCCCCCTTTTTAACAAGCTCCAGCTTGTAGTCCCTCTTCTGGTTGGCCCAAGCAGTCTCCATTTTCAAGGCTCTCTTAACCCAATTGGCCCAGCTCAACACTTCAGGTCCAAAATGGAGGGGCCGATCACACAGAGTCCCAGCTGCAATAAAGGCAGGTTAGACAAACTGCATTTTCACTATCAGTCCAAGTGTTTTCTAACAATCAGTTACATCTTTCAATCAGGCTCCCTCTGTGCTCTTAGCGACTGCAGAAACGGAGTGATTAGACAGCAGCTCAGGCAGGATTTGGGCATTAAAACACACAGTCCCCTCATTTAAACTAATTATGTATGCAAGCAGATAGCTCTTAAAGAGACAGTACCAGAGGCTCTAAAAGCACTCACAGTTAAGCGGCTTAAACACCGAACACCAGCAGGCAGGGGAGCACTAAGCACGCTCCTAGAAGGCTTTTAGGAACCCCCATTTGCAGGGGGGTTACAAACATGTTATGTACACCTAAGGTTAGGGATGCTGCACAAACACTGTGAGCGAAACTCGCAGGGTTTAAAATAGCATCCCACACTGAAGATGTGTATAAAATTCTGCTTAGATGCACCAACCACGTTTTGCTCTTTATAACTACTAGGTAGCAGTTTTAATTGAGTTGTGAGATTATGCCATGCTCTTGAAACCACCAGGATTAACTGACGGGTCCTGATTACACACAGCTGGCTGTAAGGCATAATTACAACACAATTATGTATGTATTCAAAATGTCAACTGGTAAATGTAGTAATTTTAACCTAAATTGCTACTGGACTTGCTGCTCCTCTATCAATTGCCACCTGGGAGAGGTCTGGTGGCAGTACAAGTGTGGCTGCATGAAGGGAGGTGCTACAGATTGATGTGGGGTGTGTGTGTGTTTTGTGTAGTGTGTGTGTGTTTTGTGTAGTGTGTGTGTGTGTGTGTTTTGTGTAGTGTGTGTGTGTGTGCCTCCACATGGCATGTCCTGTCATCCACTGGTCGTGTCAGTGGAAAATGGCTGAGTGGGGCTTGTGAAACCCAGCCTGCCGGCCTCAACCCGCACTGCCATCTGACGATCGGACCCACAATCTAGATTGTGCCTCTGGGGAGTGAGGATGGCCCTCCCCTTCCTGGCCCAGCCACTAGGGGGGAAGGAAGAATCTGCGGGGGACTCTGTAAGTGGCTCCTTGCAAGAGGTCATAACTGATCAGGGGCTTGCAGGGACTGGTCTGCTAGCCCACCTGCTGAGACCAGTAGGATAAATACCTATGTAAAAAAAACAATGTAAATGTAATATAGTGTATGGTGGAATGCTGTTCTAACTGGAAATTCTACCATACTGAAATGCTGTTCAGCCACATGCTCAACAATGAATGGAATGCTGTACTAACTGTACGTGCAGAACAGCATTCCATTCATTCAGAGTGAAAAGCTCAAGCCCTGTGTGAAAGCCACCATTAAAAAAATGCTGCGCATTGACAGCAGTGTAATCTGCTTCAAACATGGAAGCTGTGCACAGCATTTTTTTAAAAACACTCACCACTCAGAAGCAGTTTATTCTCTGTGATGAGAACTAGGATAAAAATAGAAGTTTCTGCCTCCAGTTCGTGAATAAGCTCACTAAGCGAGACATCTGCCCTCCATGTTTTTTTCTTTGAAAACCCGCCCACACTATAGCGGCAACCAATTGGAGTGTGCACTCCTAACATAGGGACACCCAGTCCCTAGTAACCACAGAACTTGGCAAGAACAAGCCATAGCTCCCGAAATACGAAATGGGAGACTCTAGTTTATTTTTCAATGAAAACATTTAGTTAGAAAACCTGAACTAGGATACAAGGGGCACCATACACTATACAAAATACAGGATGGGCAACCCAATGCAGAACCAGTGTATTCTGCCACCTCGGGGTTTGATTCCCTGAACCTCTCGAGCTTCACTCTCGAGGTCACAAGGAATCAAACCCCTCTGTGGCAGAACACGCTGGTTCTGCATGGTTGCCCAACTAGTATTCTCTATATTGCTGCTGCTGCACTGTAGGTACACAGCAGAGAAACTGAGTGCAGGCATCACTTCTTTCTGCTCGATGCAACATGTCAGCTGGAAGTGCCTCTAGACCAATCAGCTTTCAGGATTTGTTTTTTAAACCATTTTCTATTTTGTAGTAGAAATATGAATGGTCCTGAAATTTAAATGGGGAGGAGGGGGGGTAGATTTTGTGTAACTGAGTTACATCTATTCCAACTGTGAATTCAGAAGGCTGGGCACAAAAAGCACCACCATTAAAAATAGATCAAATGTTGGTCTAAGGTGCACATATCAATTTGTTCATAACTGAAAATTCAGCGGACCTTTTTTTTATTGTTTTTAGTTTCGAATAAATTGATATATGCACATTAGACCAACATGTGGTCCGTGTTTACTGGTGTCATATTGTGTGACAAGCTTTCTGTTTTCTGCCGTGCGGCATGTGCCAAGGTTTCTCAGAGTGGCCTTCTTGCCCACTTGTGCCAACTGTAGACTAATTTAATGAAACTAGATAGCTCTCTTTAATGTGCAGATCATGTTAAAGAAAAAACATCAGTGGTGAAACATGGTATTTAGAATTATACCACAGGTATCTACACTTAGCCAATCAGAACACAGGAAAACTGTCAATTATTATCCACCAAATTATCACAATCGCATTTTATACATACCTACAGTACATTATCAACATTTTACTCATGCCCACAGTAATGTATCCATATTTTCAAAGGCACCCACAGTATACAGGGCACAGATGCTGGAAAGCTCATTCATGAATGAGTTTTTCATTTACAAACTGCAGCCAGCTAAATCTACTTTGTAAAACTTTCTTCTCATCTGACTTTTTTTATCTAACTCCTAATGAAAGCGAGCGGTGTTACAGGGTGAAATCAGTCTTTGAAAAGTAGAACCGTCACTCTCAGCATGCACATTACTGCCAGTGCATGCCCAGAGTCACAGTGCTACTTTTCAAAGCCTGATTACACTCTGTAACACTGCTCAATTTTCATTAAGGGTCATAAAAAAATATGTAACTCCTACTGGTATGATACAACATTCATTTAGTTGGTGTATACTCACAATACCCTGACTGGGGGTTAAATGCCTCAGCATTTAATCACCCACAGAAGCTGGTTATTGCTTTATATACTCCAGCTAAATGAATGTTATCACTTAAAAAAAACAGGGTGGTGAGGTCGGCCAAGGCTGGGGGCACAGCTGAGACCGGCACAGGGGATTAGAAAGGGGGGGGGGTTCTTCAGGTATATCAGAGAAAGAAGAAAAGGGAAGGGGAAGATTAGTAGGCTGAGGACAGGGAGTGGATGGGTGAAGGAGGCGGAGGAGCAGGCGGAGGTGCTTAATGACTTTTTTGCCTCAGTCTTCACCAAGGAGGATGAGGGGATGGCACGGCAAGGGGGGAAGGCAGGATGGCTGATGAAGTGAGGACAATGGATGTTGAAATCCCCATTGGGAGGGTGTGGGAAGTCCTCAAGGCCCTAAGAACAGAAAAAGCACCAGGCCCAGATGGGATCCATCCCAGGGTGCTTAAGGAACTGGCTGATACCCTGGCCGCACCCCTGGTGGACCTTTTTAACTCCTCCCGTTCAGAGAGGGTGGGTGCCTCAAGACTGAAGAATGGCGCATATCATGCCTCTACACAAGAGCAGCTAGCAAGAGGTGCCGGGAAACTATAGGCCAGTTAGCCTGACATTGGTAGTGGGCAAAGTGATGGAAGTCATCTTGAGAGAGAGGCTGGAGGGGGTTCTGAAGGCATGGGGACACTCAGATGACCACCAACATGGTTTTATTAAGGGCAGATTGTGTCAGACTAACCTGGTGGAGTTCTATGAAGGGATGATGAGAGCGCTGGATCAGGGCAGACCAGTGGATGTCCTCTTTCTAGACTTCAGCAGGGCGTTTGACTTGGTGCCACATCCCGGGCTGCTGGAGAAGCTGGGGGATATGGGGGTGGGGGGGCAGATGGTCAGGTAGATAGGAGGGGGGAAGTGGTAGATGGGGAAGAGGGGAAGTTGGCTCTCCAGGAAAACCTGGAGACTCTGGGGAGATGGTCACATGTCTGGAAACTAAAGTTTAATACTGCGAAATGCAAGGTTCTTCATCTGGGGGCCAAAAACCTGGCTCATGTATACACCTTGGGGGGAGGCACTGCAGGCTTCTAGGGGGGAGAAGGACCTCGGGGTGGTGGTGGATGCCAAAATGAATAACTCGGAGCAGTGTAGAAGGGCTGCAGCCCAAACAAATAAAATGCTGGGGTGCATAGCCAGGGGGATAACCTCAAGGAGCCGAGAAGTGCCCTTCCGCTGTATAATGCAGTGTGTGTAGTTTTGGCGTCCTTACTTAAAGAGGGATATTGCTCTTCTGGAAAGGGTCCAGAGGAGGGTGACCAGGATGATACTAGGTCTAGGGGAAAAGCCCTATGGGGATAGACTTGAGGAGCTCAACCTGTACTTGTTGGAGGAGAGAAGGAACAGAGTGAACATGATCCGGTGTGCGAACTGCACTGGCTGCCGGTACAGTGGGGAATCACCTTTAAGGTCAGTTTACTGACATATAAAGCCCTACACAGACTGGGTTCGGACCACCTGAAAGAGCTCCTGGTTCCTTACTGCCCTGGGTGATCGCTCCGCTCGACTGACGAGGGGCTGCTACAGGTTCCAAGGGTTTATTTAAAATCTTCTGGGGCCTGCGCATTCGTGCATGCAGCCCCTACCCTTTGGAATTCTCTACCCTGTCAGATACGCGAGAATGTGACGGTGGTGGGTTTTAAACAGGCCTTAAAAACCTTCCTTTGGACCAAAGCTTTTGGGGACTTAATTGCTGAATAAATATTGCTGTTTTTATTTAACTGTATTTGATACTATTTATAATGTTTGTAATGACGTGCTATGGCTGTTTTATTGCAATGTACGGTGCCTTGGCAATTTGAAAGGCGCCTTATAAATAAATTTGATTTGATTTGATTGAGGGCTTCTGATATCTCAAGCGAATGAATAGGGTAAATCTAGAGGGGGTGCTTCAGCTGAGGGAGGAAGAGGCCACCAGGTGGCACTCACTGAGGCTGGTCGGGGGGGGGACTAAGGAGGGAAACAAGGAGATGCTACTCCACTGTGAGGGTGGTGGAGCCCTGGAATGCGCTGCCCGAGGAACTGGTGGCTGTTACAACTGTGGAGGGGTTCAAGAAGGGCTGGGATAGGTATAGCGGGAGGGTTCATCCCAGAGCCTCACTGGGGGTTGGGGTGGGGGTTCTTGTAGGGAGGGTGGGGCTATAACGGTGCCCTGGGTAGGCACTAATCGTCGAGCAGACTCGATAGACCATAGGGCCTAATCTCTTGGCTTTTTAGTATGATAGTATGTAAAAGTCTCTATCTGCTTCTCTGGAGCTGAATTTTCTAAAGCAGGTGCAGTGCCTGTGTCAATCCTTGTGGCCATGTTGTGCAATGCAGCAGGTGCCCCATGTCCAAATGGTGCGACAGCATCCAATTTTCTAATATCTTACACAGTTACGGCACTTGGACCATCCTAGAGGCAGCTTGCTGCTAAGATTGGCCACAAGCTGTTTCAAGAGGTATGCACGAGGCCCCGTCACTGGCCCACATTAGACATGGAAATGTTATCTAGCGGATGTTTAACGCAAGGGATAGAGAAGACCTGGATTTTCAGCCCATTTTGGGAATAAGTCCTACTCCACAGCCACCATATGGGGGGCTAGCTCTACACCAGCGTCACAGGTGGCAGGCACAGCAGTGGAGAATATAACACTTGGTCCAATCAGGTGTAACTTTTTGGCGCAGGTGCACAGAAAAAATGTCTGCAAGCTGTTGTAAATCACGGAGCTCGCAGACAGCTTCGTGATCGAAAATATGGTGCATGCAGAAAGCCACTGCAGACCCACAAGGTTTTTCTGCATGAGCACCAAAAACTGACGCTTTTGAAAATCCGGCTTTTGTTGCCACAAGCCCGGAGTGGCATATGTCTAATGCACATGGGACCTGCAGCAAAACATGAGCTTTGAAAATCTGACCCCCCCCCCCCCCTCCGTTTCTCAAACAGTGAGGCCCGGACTGAATCTCTGGGGGGAAGGGGCACCAACCAGTTGTGGGAAAGGCTCAAGCAAGCCTGACAAGATACTCTCTTGTACCTATTTCTTAAAGTGTGAGTTTTGGATGTGCTGTGTGAAGAGATGGGACAAAATGAATGTGAATCCTGTCAGTTGAAGAAACGCAGCCATTGTTCCAAGGCTTTTCGCTTTATTCTTGCTGTACTGTACAAAATATTCTATGTTTTGTCTGTGGTGAGGCTGAAGACTATTTCCATATCTTAGCAGAGCATTACTGTGACCAAGTCTGAGGACTAACAGATTAGAACCATCAGGCCTGTAGATATGTCAGACTACTTTGGTAATGATCCTGTTTGACTACGCTGGGAATCAGACTGCCTGACCTTGGTTTGGGCACAGTCATCATCAGTTCGATATCTTCTGAGACCAAGGAAGATTGTGAGGAGAACTGCTGAAGAATGTGCTTGTGAAATAAAAATGGAATGTCACAGAAAGGTCTCAAACATATGGAAAACATCATGAAACTGTCTCAAGTGTAGCTACATTCCTTAAAGCAGTAGTGTAACAATTTTGTTTTCAAAAAGCTAGTTTCAGCTACATTTAAAACAAATGTTATCATCCCTGTTGCATAGAATCAACTTTTCTAGGTACCTCCTACGCTGTGCACCATCTGGTTGGTTTTTGTTTTCTCGATCCTATCCCATGTCCGGTCTACAATGCTATTTCTAAGCCAAATGTTTGTTTTTGGTTTGTTTTTTTATTGTTTATACTGGAAAGGCATGTGAGCAAAATTGCCCATTTTCTTGTTTTCAAAAGTGGTGTACATCTTTTCTTTTTTTCTGAGAAAGAAATCAAATAAAACATTTAGAAAATACTTATATTTTGGTGGGACTAGAAAATGTTACCACCAAATAAAATTGGAAGATGCGTTGAATGTTTTGTGGTTAAAAATAGTAAGGGTAACATTTTGTTGCCCACTTTTGTTGCATTGTTGCTATAAATTAATTGGAAAAAAGTCTTTAAATTTGGTTTTGAGAATCATTACAGTGAATCTGCATCAGTGCAGAGTAAGACTGTATAGACAGAAGTAAGACTGGATCGAAAAGGACTGAGACTGTGTTGACATACAATTAAAGGAGAACTGTACAGAATCTGTAAGTCACTTTTCCCAGTAAATGCCTTTTTTTATATATTTAATCCCTTTCGGTTATTGTTCCATCTTTACTGGCTTTTTATTAAACACAGTGGGTGTTTCTGACTAACACACAGCTGATAAGTGCCATTTTAGAACCATATAATGTAGTTTATGTCCCATTTGGGCCACAGGGCTCCAGAGTAGAACATGAATGCATTGTGAAAACAATGAAGGTTCTTTAACAAGGTCATAAAGTACATCATACTGTTCTAAAATGGTATTGCTCACCAGAGTATAAAGCAGAAACGCCCAGTGAATTTACTAAAAAGTCAGTATAGATGAAACGGTAACAGAATGTGAACCAGTATTAGAAACACAGCTTCTACAGAAAACATAGGCATGCAGATTCAAGGCAGTTCTCCTTTAAGTACGGGTATGGATGCAAACTAGACCGCCAGAGCAAGACCAGGATGAGACTGGTAAAAGCTGGACCAGCTGAACTAGGTAAACGTTTTGTGAATTTCACTGGTCTAGCCAGATGGGCCAATCCAGCTTTTTCTGATCTGGTCCGCTCTAGTTCCAGTGGTCTCGTTTTCCATATCAGCGTACATGTACCTGGCTTTGGCAGCCCCACATTTTGAGCTGTTAAATTGGAAGCCCAATCCTTTTTCACAATGACCGGTGTTATGTGGTCACTGCAACCTCCTAATGCTAATCAAAACTTTGTGACCCTGCCAAGCCGTGTTCAACGTTGGTGAGGAAGAGCCTCAAGTCATGCCCTACATGGTTGCAGAAGTGTTTATGACTGTGCGTGGAAGTGGGTAAGGGCCACAATAAAATGGCCTTCAGGGACAGTCAAAGAGCTGGCTGTCACAATTTCTGTCACAGACACTCACAATCCCCTAAATAATGAATGTAGGCAAGATACAAAGGGGGTCACAGTGCTGCAACTTAATAAAAGGGGTGGGAGTGGAAGATGTCTGGTGGGGTATGCCATGGCCAAGCAGCTGTAGAAGAGGATGGGAGCAAGGGATGGGGTAGCACTAGACACCAGGGAAAGTAGATATTAATTTCAGGGAAACATGAGATGGGAGGGGGTACCAATGGATGCCAGAGACAGTGGGTATTAATTTCAGGAATTGAGGGGGGTACCACTGGACGCCAGAGAGAGATGGTATTAATTTCAGGAAATGGGAGGATATACTATTATTTATTTTATTCATTTATTTATTTGAGTCTAGGATTACAAAGTACCTTTGAGCCGAGGCTCTTTTACAAAGGTTCCACATCAGTAAGTACAGGCATAAAGGTCATACAAGTTTCAAAATGCAGAATAAAACAATCAGCAACACAGTTGTCATGACTCGTATTTATACGGACAGTACATAAAAACACTAGGAGGATATGGGCAACAAAGGAAAAGGGGCTAAAAGGAGAAGAGGGCATGGGGGGGGGTGGGACTGAGTATAGCAGCCTAAGGGGCTTTGTCAGGACAGAACAGGGGTAAGAGCAGTTGATGGGCATAGGACTGATGAAGTGCTAGTAGAGAGGACAACAGCAGCCAGCAGAGAACGCTGCTTAAGCAAGGCAGTCACAGGTGCTAGTGCCTACTAGGGAGAGGCAGAGCTTAGCCTTGAATGCACCTAGCACTGGTGAAGTAGAGATGTCACTAGTGAGACTGTTCAGCCAGTTAGGAGCCCTATATGCAAAGGACCTTTGGCCTTGGGATGTGCGACAGTGGGGGATTTGCAGAAATTGGGGTTTAGAGCTCCTGGTGTTGCAGTTGTTGATTCTGAGTTTGAGGAGGGAGTGGACGGGGGGGCCTAGCCCATCATTATTTTCTTTGCTGTGATGCAGGTTTGATACTTTATTTGGTTGTTTAGTTGCAGCCATCCAGTTTGGGAGTAGAGGTCACAAGTATGGATGAGACGGTGGGCTCCAGTAACGAGTCGACATGCTTTATTGAGAGAGGTGGAAACATGTTTGAGAGAGGAGGCAGTGGCAGAGCCATAGATAATGAGTCCATAGTCAATAACACTAACAATGGAGCTCTGGATGTCGACAGGCAAGGCTTCAGAGGTTAAATGTTTCCTATGACGGAACAGTAGGCCCAGCCTGGTGTTTGCTACTTTCGCAACATTATTAATATGGGCAACATACTGTAGGTGAGTTTGGAGTCAAGGGTGAGGCCAAGGTATTTAAAGGTATGGACTTGTTCAAGGGTGACTCCTTGCTTGGTATTTATGGAGAGGTAATACTGTTTGTTTTTGTTGTGGAAGCTGTTGAAAATCATGGTCTTTATTTTTTTCTGGTTTAGGATCAGTTTGTGTTTTAAGAACCAGTTTTCGACTGCTATGAAACTCCGCTGGAGGTTCTTTTGTAGATTTATTTTATTTATTTATTTAGCTTTTGTTAACCAGGTACGACATGGGAGAGTACTGGAAATCAAAGAACATACAGAGTACAATTTGAAGCAAGTAGGGCAGATACACAGATGTCAGGAGAAGCATAACATACATAGTAAGATATCTCAGGTCACAACAGTAATCATAGTCAATATGCAATGAATTGGATCATGGTGGGAGGTTAGGATAACTGCATCATCTGCGTAAAGTAAGATTTGTTCTGGACAGGAATCTGGCAGTGTGTTCAAGAAAAGGCTGAAGAGGAAGGGGCCCGGTATTGAACCCTGTGGGACACCAGACCGGACTGGTCTAGGATCTAAGAGTGTGTAACCCCTAGGTGGCACTATCCCAAGGGCTACTACCCCTGCCTGCTTAACTACCAACAGGTTGCGGGGCCTAGGTCCAATGGCGGGTGCCTCCACCCAGAGGTCAAGGTTTGCAGTAGTTAAACTAACTTGGTCACAGCCCTCTGGGACACTGTAACCCCCCTTTCTTCCCACTAGTGGCCCACACAATGCATTAGGAATATCTTCACAATGTACACTTACCCCCAGGACTGGCTCTGTCAACTGGACTCTGGGGACTCTGTAAACAAGATGATACAGTGCAAAACCACAGTACAATACTTGAACATGAAACGAATACCTCAGCCAGTGTAACTTTGCTGAAATCAACAGATCTGATTTATTTAAGGAGCTGTAACAAGGAAGGGGAAATCAGGTTAATTAAGTTAAACACATTAATAATCACAGTACTGTGCATATTCAGAGTCCCAAATTGTCACTTTCCAGGTACCCAGGATGGGGGCTAGCCAGGATCGGTGTAGCTGGTTGGGGCCCTGTGATGGAAAAAACAGTTGCACAATACCCAATTGTAATCCGGAGCCAGGTGGCTCAGTTCGTAAAGAAATGAAAAAGCAGCAATTAGATGACACACTTGCAATTCGGTACACAGATGGCAAGGATACCCTGCTTTGTACTCACAAACTCAGTACTGGGAACTGGATGGAAAGCAGATTGTCCTGGATTGCCAGGAGAAGCAGACCCTGTGGACAAGGTCCTTGTAACTGGACCCCACTGCAGTTTACAGCAAATACAGTAGATGTAGTCTGGATTAAGCTGGGGTTTACTTCCAGCTTCATGCACTCAATTCACCGTACTGGGGATTTGAAACGCGATTCCCTACAAGTACTGCACACATCTATATGTAAAAGGAAAGTACTATACCAGGCAGGCTGCTTCTCAATCCCGACCGCAGTTACTGCACGATACCCAGGAGAACACACAGCAAATTCAGTTCCAGACAGACCGAGCACGATTCAGCAATTTCTCCAGTCTTCTACAGGGTGAGCCTGGTTTCTACTCTTCAGATTTCCTTTCTTCTCCTACAGGTTGGATTCAGTCCGAACGGGTGCTTGCACAGGCTACAGACCGAAAACTCAGGGCCTTGCATGCGCTTCCCGTGCTAAAACTTTACACCGAAGAAGCACAGGGCTCCCTGTCTCTTCACTGCCAAAACTGATCTGATCTTTTCAGTAGACAGAGCCGGGCATTTCCTTTGAGTTCCTCCCAGTTCAGTTGGCTGGTTTGGCTGTCACTCACAGTAAACTCCCCCTGTTGGTGGAAAAAAGGCGCCGAAGTCAAAACTACATTTCCCAGAGTCACTGTCCCACAATCCCCTTACAGCAGGCTCCAGAGGAGAGTCTGTTCTGATTCGCCAGAGCAGGCTCCATTTTAAAGGATCCCCACCATGATTGATCCAATTCAGCAGTTCAGAACCAACATGAGGAACTACTCTGCACTGTCCTTGCTACAAGAAAGCAGGTTAAATCAAACTGCATTTTCATTATTACTCTAACAGGTTACAAGCAAACAATTACATCTTTGAAGAGTGCTCCTTCTGCCCACTTAGCGATGGCAGAAACGGAGTGATTTGGCAGTAGCTCGAGCGGGACTCAAGCAGGAAAACACACAGTCCCCCCATACAAACTAATTATGTCTGCAAGCAGACAGCTCTTAAAGAGACAGTACCAGAGGCTCTAAAAGCACTCACAGATAAATGGCTTAAATGCCAAACACCATTCAGGCTTGGAGCATTAGTGCAAGCTCCTGGAAGACTCTTTGGGAACCCCCATTTGCAGGGGGGTTACAAGCGTATCACAATTTTCACTCTTTAGGACCAGTTGTCTAGGTAGCTTTTGAACCAATTCACAGAATTGGGTGAGAGCCCCGCAATCCAGAGCTGGACAAGCAGGAGATGGTGGTTGATGGTATCAAAGGCCTTTGTTAAATCAAGGAAAGTAGACTCAGTTAGCTGACCATTGTCCAGTGAGTGGTGGATGGCGCCGGTAAATTCAAGTGGAGCCATGGAGGTACTATGACCCTTTCTAAAACCATGTTGCTGCCTGCACAGGATGCTGTCTTTGTCCAGGAAGTCAGTAAGCTGGTCTGCCACAATCCATTCCAGGGCCTTGGAGAGTGGAGGTAGGATGGAGATTGGATGGAAGTTCTCATGTGCAGTTTTGACACCACTTTTATGTATAGGGGTTACAGTGGCAGATTTCAATTTATCAGGGAACTGGCTGAGTCTGAGGGAGAGGTTAAAGATCCTGGTCATTGGCCTGAGCACTTCTTCAAGGGTGAGTGATAGAAGTTTGAGGTCAAGGGAGTCATTGCTGGATCTGGACTTACTAATGGGTTTGGTAACTTAGCTACGGACGTAGTACAACTTGATCGATTTAAAGTAGAAGGGAGGGTGGCTAGTGGAGGCAGATGAGATTGGGGACATTGGAGTGTCCTCCTCATTGAAAAAATGAGGGGGGAGTACAGAACTGAGGTCCATGAAGGCAGCATTGAATTTATCAGCAATGAGTTTCTGGTCAAGTGTAGTATCACCATTTATGCAGAGCACTGATGGGGGTGTGGGATTTAGACTGATTCCTGGTGACTTCTTTTGTGCTATTCCAGAAGTCTCTTCCATTGCCCCAGGAGTTTGTAAGAGCGCTCTTAAAATAGGCAGATTTCATTTGCCGGATAGTTTTGGTGCAGTCATTCTATGCATGTTTGTAGTTAGCGATGTAAATTTGTCTCCCAGTGTTTCTAGTGAGCTCCCAAAGATGGTTCATTGCTTTTAGTCACCTTAGGAGGTCACCTGTGAACCAGGGGTTACAGAGGGCTTTTAATTTTTGCATTTTTAGGGGTGCAAATTTGTTGCAGGCTTCATTAAAGATTCTGATGAAGTGGTCCAGGGCAGTGTTCACATTAGTTGCTGTGAGGATTGGTGACCAGTCCTGTTGGGGAAGGAAGGTTTTGAGATGAGTTAACTGACCATGAGTTAGAATTCTGCTGGTGATGGTTTTAGGGGGAGGTTTGATCAATTTGTTGGACCAGGAACAGCTAACAGGGGAGTGGTCACTGAGTGAGCCAGGGAGGACAGTGGTGTTTGTGATCCGGGTTGGGTGGCTGGTTAGGATCCAGTCCAGTAGGGTGCTGGTACCAGTTTTACAATTTTTCCTGGTTGGGAAGTTTACCATCTGGGTGAGGTTTGGTGCTGCTATAGAATCCCTATGTGCCCCTGCCTCAGCAGCAGACCAGTTTATATTAAAGTCACCAAGAAAGATAGATTCGGTGTCCGGTGGGAGAGATTTGATAAAGTCCAGAACTGCGTTTAGCCCACTACCTTGCTCTTTTGGTGGAATGTAGATTGTGACAACTGTGAGGGCTTTGTTGTGAGCACCAAGTAGGGATTTTGATGGGAAGAACCTGCACTGTAGTGGTTTGAGGAGAAGAGCTGATGTGATGTCCCAGGATAGTGTCCTTAAGCTACAAGGTGCAACCACCACCTCCTCTTTTTGTCGTTCGATCAAGCCGAAAAAACAGTGTACCCAGGAAGGGTGATGGCATGGTCAGGGACCGATGGTGAGAGCCAGGTTTCAACAACTGCTAAGATATCTGGCCTATGCTGGCAGGCAAAAGTCTGAAGGGCATCAATTTTGTGGAGGAGACTACACATATGTTGAGCAAGATGATTGAGAGGGCTCCTGTGTGTTTGTTCTGATTTGTTCCCTTAGTAAGGACTGGGCCAGGATTTGGATGAATGTTGCCAGATAGCAGCAGGAGAAGAAGCACAAGCTTCAGAGTACACATGCGTAATTCCCAAGTCAGGCACTTGTCCTTTCGTGCCAAGCGTGAACGTGACTCACAAGAACGTGTTATGGGCTGAAGGCGAAGGAACGGGGTGAAAGCAGTAAAAGTGGACATGGGGAGTACCCAATGCCCATTGGTGAGAAAGGACCATTTATTAGTGATTGGCAGTGCCCAGGGTGGGTGGCTGAGTTCCAGAGGTAGGGTACCTAGGACGCAGTATGTAGAAGTGAGTAGGTAGCTGTTTGGGGCAGAGGGGAAACAGGCTCTGGGAGGGTGGAGTAGTGAGAAGAGGGGAACTAGGAAGAGGAGAAGGGGGTACATAGTATGGGTAGGATACATGATTAATTGACAGAGAGAAGGTGGAGGAGAGAGGGCACAGGAAATAGGCAGGGTAGAGCAAAGAGAAGCTGTCAGAGAAAGAGGCAGTGGATAAGGGGCGCAGAGGTAGGCAAGGCGGAGATGCAAAAAGTTAAAAGGATAGGAGCTCAAAGGAGAGAAGTAGAAAAGGAAAGCAGTTGCACTTTAAAAGATGTAGGGGATGAGGCGGCACAGGGTACAGTGAGACAGGAGTGACAGAATGGGAGAACAAGATAGAAGGACCAGAAGGAGGAGGGCCAAGCACGGCACCTTATAGGATATGAGCAAGGTGGAGGGACAGAGCAAAGAAGTGTGGAGAGAGACTATTTAATAAAGGCCGCGGGAGGGGGGTTTAGAATTTCAGCCGCTACCCCTTGATTCATGCATGAGCAGCCCCAAGTCAGGAAAGTTGCAGCAGGCCAATCTGTGAGCAGAAAAGGCAGGGTCCAATCATGCACTGCTGTGAGCGACGGCCAATGGCGGCAGCTCGCAGCAGGGACCAGGGAGAGTGGATATTAATTCTAGGAAATAGGAGAGCATACCACTGGACACCAGGGAGAATAAATATTAATTTCAGGGATCAGGAGGGGATACCACTGAATGCCGGGGAGTGTGGATGTAAAACCACTAAATGCCATGGAGGTGGACATTAGTTTCAGGGAACAAAAGGGGGTTCCATAGGACTGTCTAGGTATTCGGTCATTGTGCCTCAGATAGTATAACAGGACCCTTACTGTTTTTGCCTCCACCACTTCTGCTGGAAGCCTTTTCCTGGCATTTATCACTCTTACAGTGAAGTAGTACTTCCTCACATCCCTCTTATACTGCCGCCTCCAGCTTCATTACATGCCTTCTGGTCCTAATGTTCCTCCTCATTCAAAAATGACTCCACTCCTGCATCCTATTCATCTCCGAGAGGTACTTGTAGTTCTCTATCAGTTCTACTCTTGCTCCTCTCCCCCAGGGTGTCCATGTTGAGATCCCTCAGTCTCCCCTAGGGCTTTTAGTGCAACCCCTGCTCCATTTTAGTTTGCTTCGTCTGGACTGCCTTCACCCTGCCTATGTCCTTTCTGAGGTGTGATCTCCAGAACTGGACACAATATTCCAGATGGGATCTCACCTGTGTGAAAAACAGTAGCCACACCACCTCCCTCCTCCTGCTGGAGATACCTCTCCCAATGTATCCAAGCATCACGCCAGCCCTACTGACTGCTTTGTCACAGTCCCTGCTACTTTGAGGTCATCGGATATGATAACCTCAAGGTCCCTGCTCCACTTAGTGACTGACAGTACCTCCCTCCAATCCTATACTCAGGTTCTGGGTTCCTATACTCTAGGAACACAATTTTGTACTTTTTGGCATTGAACCCCAACTGCAAGCTCTTGTCCACACCTCAAGTTTCCCAAGATCCCTGTGCATTCTTTTCACCCCCTCTAGCCCCTCCTCACCACCCCCTTATTATCCATGTTATTACGGATTATGGTACAAGCTGCAAAACAAGCCTACGTTCCCTTCTAGTTCACCTGCCATGTCACTTATAAAGACATTGAAGAAAACCAATCCCAGCACTGAGCCCTGCTGCACCCAGCTGGTGACCCTTCCATCATCAGAGTGAGTGTCGTTAACCACCACCCTCTGGTGCCAATCCATTAGCCAGTTTCTAACCCAGCTCACCACTTTGGATCCTGCCCCCATGCTGCTCACTTCTTAATCAGTCTTCTGTGCGGCACAGTGTCGAAGGCCTTGCTAAAGTCCAGATAGACCATATCCACTCCCCCCAACTATTTCCTGGGTCACCCAGTCAAAACAAATTGGTGAAATTCACCTGGCACACCCCCATAATCCATGCTGCCTTTTGTCTTGCAGCCCATTAGATTTAAGATACTCTACTAACCTTTCCTTTATTGGTGTTCCCATTAATTTACCCACCACTGAAGTGAAGCTCACCAGCCTATAGCTGCAGGGCCAGCCTTAGACTTTGCGAGGCCTGGGGCAGAGGTAGAACATGAGGCCGTGGGGCCCTTCCCATACTATAACCAGCAGTTGGCAGTCTGGTCCCCCCAATAACTAACAATCAACAGTCTGGTGTTCATTTAGGAGGTAGTGTAGTATAGCATAGTTGTTTAGGGCACTGAGCTGCAAACCTGGAGATCTGGGTTTGAATCCCATCAGCCCTCACTTGCATACTGCATACCTGGAAATAATCTCTAGCCTAGTGTGCCTTTCCTAGTTTCCTGGTTAAACTATTTCCCCCTTTTCCTGACAGCTTCACATAGGAAATCATGGGCGCTAGAAGTGTTGCCTAATAATCAAAGTAAATGAAGCTTCTTCACTGCAAAAAAGCACCCAATGTATGCATTTCTTAAAGCCGTTTTATTGAAAAATAATTGCTTACGGTTACATTAATTTAACAGCTTTACATCATATACATCAGTAGTAAATGGCTAGTGTTGCCTGAGGAGGACCTGGGGGGTGTGGGCTGCGAAGTGCCCCCATAGAAATTGTAATAGCAACAATAACAGCAATGGTACTGGATTACAAACTGCAGACCAGCCTAAAAGTGTTATTTATTGCATTAGCAAAGCAGACCAGCCATGAGCGTGTATGCGCGTACCGTATTTCTCCAAATGCGCGCAATCTGTCCTTAGATCTCTACAGTTGCCCAGGTGATAGTGAGGGTTACACAGTACAAGCAGCAAAAGCACTGGCAGATGAGCTTAGTCGTGTGTCTATTCAGTCACCGTTGTGCAGCAGGACATATAGACAGGGACCCAAAGTCCCTTCTGCCCATGCAATACTATTTATCTATGTTTCTCTGTTTTGATAGTTTTCAGCACCCTCCCCCCCCAATCAGAACTACCATGACCTCTGCATATGATACAAATCAAAACCCATTCTACTAGGTCAGCAATTCAACCCCACCCCCCCGACACACATACACATACACACACAGCTTATGCGGGAACCACAGTATTTGGTCTTATAGACCAAAAGACCTGGACCATGTATGTGGAAGACTTCGACAGGGTGCCCTCGTTAATCTCATCCCCACCCCCAAATATTGAGGAGTTCATACTTTTTTTTGCAAACAGGAACAAAACAAAATAAACGCCTTTAACTGTGCTCCCGGCCCCAACCCAACCCACTGTCCCAAGCACTTGACTAGGCACAAATTATTTATGAACAGACAAAAGACTTACCAGTACTGTCAAATAGAAGGGAGACTGATTTGTTGGAGAAAATGTTGGAAAAGATGCTGGAAATCGGGCGGCTGGCTGGCCTCAGCCTGGTGGCTAGTGATGGACTGTGAACCGGATGGATGGTACTATTACCTGAACCATACAGTGGCACTGACATGGGCTCTGACAGGCAGGCGTGGGTCGCAGATAGGTAGCACTGGCACTGCAGCAGCTGAGAAGATTGGATCTTAAATTGGACACTTGCTCGGGGCATAGAAACATAGAATTTGATGGCAGATAAGGACCGCATGGCCCGCCTAGTCTGCCCATTTCCCTACCTAACGGGTAAGCTGAAGATCCTAGCTAATGAACAGCCTACTTCCTCCTACCCCCCACTAGATTTGCCTTATGCCTGTCCCATGCATTCTTGAATTCTCCCACTGTTTTTGACTCTACGACCTCCTCAGGAAGGCTGTTCCATGCATCTACAACCCTCTCTGCAAAGAAATACTTCCTCAAATTACCTCTGAGCCGTCCCCCCTCTATCTTCAAATTGTGCCTCCTTGTTCTTGCACATCTCTTTTTCTGAAAGATGCTACCCTCTTGGACTTTGTTGATTCCCTTGAGGTATTTGAAAGTTTCTATCATGCCCCCCCTCCTCCTTTCCTCGAGGCTATACATCTTAAGCTCCTTTAGTCTTTCTTCATATGTCTTCTGGTGCAGACCCTGCACCATTTTGGTTGCCCTCCTCTGGACATCCTCCACCCTGTCTATGTCTTTGCGGAGATGGGGTCTCCAGAACTGTACACAGTACTCCAGATGTGGTCTTACTAACTGTCTGTACAGAGGGCCAACAACTTCCTGTTTTCTACTGGTGATGCCTCTCCCTATGCATCCCAGTATACCCCCAGCCCTCCCTACTGCCTTCTCACATTGCTGGCCCACTTTTAGGTAATCTGATATGATTACCCCCAGGTCCCTTTCCATTTTTGTTGTTGTCAGTATCTTACCCCCCCATTGTGTACTCTTCCCCTGGGTTTTTGTTTCCCAGGTGCATTACTTTGCACTTCTTTGCGCTGAATGTAAGCTGCCATACATTTGACCATTCCTCCAACCTTGCCAAGTCCCTTTTCATCCTTTCCACCAGACCTTGCGTATCAACCCTGTTGCAGATCTTTGTGTCATCTGCAAAGAGACATACTTTTCCTTCTAGTCCCTCTGTAATGTCACTTATAAAGACAATAAAAAGGACCAGCCCCAGTACTGAACCCTGTGGTACTCCACTAGTAACCCTCCTTTCTTCACTGTGGACTCCATATACTATTACCTTCTGTGTCCTGTTGTCCAGCCAGTGTTTTACCTAGGCTACCACCCTGGGACCCACTCCCAGGCTAGCTAATTTGTTTATTAATCTTTTGTGCGGGACTGTGTCAAATGCCTTGCTAAAGTCTAGGTAGGCCATGTCCACAGCCCCTCCCTGGTCTACTACTTTGGTCACCCAGCAAAGAAATCAATTAGATTCATCTGACATGACCTTCCTGCTGCGAATCCATGCTGCCTTGGGTCCTGTGCCCCACTGGCCTCTAGGTACTCAACAATTCTTTCCTTCAGCAGTGATTCCATCATTTTCTCTACCACTGAGGTCAAACTGACAGGTCTGTAGTTTCCTACCTCTGTCTTGCTCCCACCTTTGTGAAGGGGAATCACATCCGGCCTCCTCCAGTCCTCAGGTGCCCCACCATCCTCCCATGATTTATTAAAAAGGGTAGTCAGTGGTGTTACTAGTTCTTTCCTTAGTTCTTTTAGAATTCTATGGTGAATCCATCGGGACCCATTGCTTTATCCACCTTCAGTTTTAAGAGTTCTTTCAGAACCCTTTCTTCTGTGAAAAGACTAATATCAACCCCCCTATCCAGTGTGCTTCTATTGTCTGGATTAGATATCTCCCCCTGCTTTTCCACTGTGAATACTGAGCTGAAGTATTCATTCAGTATCCCTGCTTTTTCACTGTCGCTCTCTTCCCAACCACCTTCCTCTTTATTCAGCCTCAGTCTCCCTGCCTTAGTTTTTCTTTGTTCCCTGATGTACCTATAAAAGGTTTTATCCCCCTTCTTAACTGAGTTGGCTATCTTTTCCTCGGTTTGGGCCTTTGCTATTCTGACTGCCTTCCCCACTTCCTTCTGCTTTAACTGGTACAGTTATCTGTCTTGCTCTTCTGTGTTTCCTTATACTTCCTGAATGCTATCTCTTACCTTTCCAGCTACTTCTTTTGCGAACCATAAAGGTTTTTTCTTTCATTTTGATTTGTTTATTTGCTTCACACAAAGGCTTGTTGCCTCTGTGATGGAGGTTTTAATGTTTCCCCATTGTTGCTCCACCCCACCTTCTTGCCTGTTTGCTAGTGCTTTTCTGAGGCACTCTCCCATTTTGACAAAATCAGCCCTCCTGAAGTCCAGTACCTTCACTTTTGTATGGCTTGACTCTACAGCTAAGTTTGTCGTGAACCACACTGTTTGGTGGTCGCTTGTTCCCAGATGGCTACCCACTTCAAGATCAGAGATCCTCTCTCCGTCCCCATTTGAGAGTACCAGGTCTAAGACTGCTCCCTCCTGAGTGGGTTCCAAAATTAGCTGTCTGAGGCATGCCCCCTGTAGGGCATCGAGAATAGCCCTGCTCTTGGATGTGGATGCAGCAAAGGTGCTTCACTTAACATCTGGCATATTCAGGTTCCCCATCAGCAATACCTCCCCTTTCTCTGCCATCCCAAGGATGCCTTCTATCATTTCATTGTCTATTTCCTCCCCCTGAGACAGTGGTCTGTATACATCCCCTGTATGGATTGTGGAGCCATTTCCAGTCTCCAGGCTGACCCACAGTGCCTCCTCTCCTCCCTGTTTACCCTTTTAGTTCTGTTGCTTTGATCCCTTCCCTTACATAGAGAGCTACTCCTCCTCCTCCTCTTCTTCCTCCCTGTTCCTCCTGTAGATTGTGTACCCTGGTATGTTGACATCCCAGTCATGGTTCTCTGTGTACCATGTTTCCGTTACTGCCACGATATCCAGGCATCCCTCTTCCATCAAGACCACCATTTCAGGGAGTTTTTTACCCAGACTACAGGCATTGGTACTCATTGCCCTCCATTTTTTTATAGCTTTATTTCTTTTTGCCCCATCCCTGTCCTTACAGCCTTTGTCATTTTCTCCATTTACCCCAGCCCTTCTCCCTATCGACTGCTCTATCTTGGTGTTTACCTCATTAACTAACCTGATTTTTTTGGGGGGGGGCCTAGGATTTCCCTTCTCCTTTTCAGTGCCTCCCCACTTGGCTAGTTTAAATGCTTGCCAAAGAAGCATTTAAACCTATCACCTAGGATTCTGGTTCCACTCCTGGATAGATGCAGACCATTAGCCTATAGGCCTGCATCCTCCAGGTGGAGTCCCAGTCCTAATGAAGCCAAATCCCTGAGCTCTGCACCAGTTTTTCAACCAGTCATTGAATCCCATGGTGCGGAGTACCCTAGCCTCATCCATGCCATAGACAGGTAGCACTTCCAAGAAAGTTACCGTGTGTACTACTTGTCTAAGGCCCCTCCCCAACTCCACAAACTCCTGTTGCACTGCTCTGATCCCATTCTCAGCCAGGTCATTTGTCCCTAGATGGATAATGACATCTACCTCCCTCCCCCTTGCAGCTGCTCCCATGATCCTGAGGATTTGTTTCCTGTCCCTCCAAGCCAAGGTGCCAGGCAGGCACCTTATCTCCCTTTCCCCTCCCTTCCCCAGTTCTACTCCCCTGACAATTGAGACCCCCACTAGGAGTTGCTTCCTTCCCCTGTGGGGTACTGTGCCACCCTCCTGTGGGTCTCCATTGTGGAGGTTCCCAGTATCCTCCTTGGTCTCCACTGCTGGTGCCTCCATAGAGGAACCATGCTCTGCCAGAGTGGCGAATGAATTGTGGAGAGGCACAACTGGAGGGATGTGCCTCTGTTCCATGACCCTCACCCTCCCTGAGCCCACCGTGGTTCAACCACTCCTCTTTCTTGGCAACCTCTGAGGAACCTCTGGTTCCTCCGGATGATCTTCTTACATTGGTCCATGCCTTTGTCACTACCCGTCTTGACTATTGAAATTCCCTCTACCTAGGGCTACCTGGGGTTGATATCCACCACCTGCAGCTGGTACAGAACGTGGCGGCCAGGCTTTTGACTGGGACTTCATATTACACCTGTGCTCCGTGAACTGCACTGGCTGCCTGTTTGGTGGTGGATCACCTTTAAGGTTGGTTTACTAACCTTTGAAGCCCTACATGATCAGGGACACGGTTACCTGAAAGATCTCCTTGTACCCTACTGCCCCCTCCGTCATCTCCTTTCCGCCAATAAGAGATTGCTAGAGATTCCCAGAGTTCGATTAAAGACAACAGGATCTCGTGCCTTCGCTTTTTTAGCGCCAACCCTGTGGAATTCTCTACCTCATTGGTTGACAGAATGCCCAACTGTCGATAGATTTAAAAAGGAGTTAAAAACATATTTGTTTAGTTTAGCTTTTTCTGGCTATGGTTGATTTGTTTTAATGTTCGTTTTAAAAATGTTATCTTTATGTATATGGTTTTTATGTACAGTGCCTTGGTTTTGAAAGGTGCTATAAAAATAAAGAAAATTTGATTGATTTGATTTAGTGGCGGTGGCCTGGGTGGTCCCTGGGTGGGGGAGCAGGTTTCCTGAATCCTTGCCAGGTCAGCATGGAGATGAACAACCTCCTCCCTTAGACCAGAGAGGTGCCTGCAAATAGGGCAGCAACGCAGTCTCCAGAATGTCTCCCGGAAGACTGCTGCTCCACAGCCAGTGCATTGCACCACTCCCCACATATCTGTGTCCCTTCCTGTTACAGATGCTTTTCTTTTGTTGGTTTTTGTTCTTGTTTTATTGTGTGCAAGCTTGTGAGTGTCTCTACCCCTTATTTAGTGTGCTGTGCTGTGCCTTTAAGGATATGAACAGGTCTATGCTGTTAATAGTTTTGGGGAAGTGATGTCAGAACCCCTGCTATAAAGGAAGTTATGCGCTTGGGGCCGGTGGGGTGAGAGGAAGGGTGGGAGGTAGTAAATCTATGCCGTCCAGAAACAATCAGCTACAACTCTGACCCTCCACCCCAGGGATTGCCTTCCTTCCTTTCAGACAACTATTCACAGAGGTTAAGTACCAGGTCCAGTCACAAATGACTGCAAATATCTCCCAGCTACAGTTCCTCCCTGGAAAATTAAAGTTAAAACTAAGCAAAGTCAACCACAAAAACAAAATCAATACTAGTTATTTACACAGGTCTAAAAAGTAATAATTCAGTTCAGTGTAGTCTAGAAAATAACTTCCTTAATTCAAGGAAGTTGTGGCTTCTTTCTCACTCTCTGTGTCTCAGCAGCCTGAGAAGTCGAGACAGTGGCATGGCAGTCAGGCAGTGGCAGATTCAAAATACAGCAGCACCTCGACAGTCCTGCAGCTCCTCAAGGCTCTGGGCAATGGCTGCGGCCAGTGGAGGATAGGGCTGGGGGTTCAGCTCAGCAGGTTGGCAGGTGCCTGGTTCAAGAAAACAATTCAGCGGAAGTTCATACACTGCTCCCCGGGTCCGTCAACTTGATTCTGCAGGATGAGATGACGATCATGATCAAATCCAGCATAAAAACACACTGATCAGCAGGCCACATCATGCAAAGCAGTAGAAAAAAATCCATTATGCTCCATCTTCCTTTAAACTTTCTGCTTAATGATGTCAGCCTTGCTGACTCCAAGATGATTGGGCAAGCAAGTCGTGCATTGACTGGTTCCTGACCTGCTGCCCACTCATTGGCTGCAAAAAACTCTTCTCCTCATTCTCTGATTGGAAAAAGCCTCCCTCCTTTTCATTGGTCCCTGGCAGAGCTCTACCTGATTTTCGATTGGCCATTTCTGTCTCCTCCAGAGTTCTCTGCCAGACAGTACCATAAGGTGTTCCATGGATCCGTCGAGGAGGAGAACGTAGAGGTTGGTGTGGTTTTGTGACTTGGGTAGGCGGTTTAAGACCAGTAGAGAGATTGTGTGGGTGGCGAGGTTTAGAGGCGGAGTCACACTAGACACTCAGTCAGAGCTGTTCCAGACAGGGTGGGCCCCATGCTTTTTACAGTGCTGCCAGTCTGTCAGATGAGTGTGTATTCAGGCTACAGCAGTGCAGCGGGTGCTGGGCGCGGTTCCATGAAGTCGGCAACAGTTCAATGGGGGGGCACAATCACTTACTATACAGTCACAGTCTCAGAGCAGACACTGATACACATTATTAATTAGTGTGGGGCCTTCTAGCTGGCAGAGCAGACTCGGAGTAAAATAAACAAACAAATTAGAGCCATGTGTATGTGACGCATTGCTGTTGCAACACAGTAAATCACGTGTTTAAAGTGCGGGACTTTCCTGGCTAAGCAAAAGTGTGGAGCTTGGGGCAGTAGCCCCACCTGCTCCCCCAAAGGTCGGCCCTTTATAGCTGCCAGCCTCTTCCCTGCTGCCACTTTTATGTAGAGAGACCGCATCTGTTCTTCTCCAGCCCTCCGGAGCCATGCCCAATTGCAGTAATCGGCACTGTTGCATGGCTTAACCAAATGCGATTGGTGATGTGTAAGGCAGCAACATGATGAATGCCGCTAACCTGCATGTTAGCAGGCACATGCCTCACTTGCACCCAGTAACAGCAGGCAAGCCTATTTATATTGGCACTGAGTTGCAGGGGGTGCCCTTCCACTTGTGACTAATGATGTAATTTGTGCATGCAGCGAAAGGACAGTGGTGTCACAGGGTGAAGGAATGACCCCGGTCTCCACTGTTTTGCACTGCCACCCAGCGCAACTAAGAACAGGATCCACAATGCTACAAGAGGTTGAGTTCAATGGGGCATCGCTTGAGATGACACTGACATTTAAAAAAAAAAGGCAGAATGACAGATAATAAACCATGTGTTACTAGGTTGTAATTCTATTGTGGGATTCCTGTGACATCATAAACCACAAGAGCAAAGATATATAAGCCTATGATGTAACCTGTATCCTGAGATGGGATTTGTTTGTCCTGTAATAGATGGTTGTGGAATTTTTTATTATAAAATGGGGTATAAAAAACTGACCAACTTGAACAACTTCATTGGTTGAAACACAACACCAGACCGTTGATTATTTACCTAGAAACTGCATAGTTCATAACTAATCTACCTAGCAACCTCCTAACTAAATGAAAATAAAAATGTTTCCATTAAGACAAAAAAAGTTTCCACTTTTTAACACACAGAAAACTATGACAGGACATAGGTTTCTATAAAATACATGCATTCCTGGGTTCTTTTAAAGGCACGCAGCCTCTGTTACTAAACTCAAATATTCTACCTAGCAACAACCTAAGTTAGCAATAACTTGGGACTGCATCAGAAAACATATGAGGACAGATTAACGGAGCTCAATATGTATACCCAAGAGCAAAGGAGGGAGAGAGGTGATATGATCGAACCATTCAAATACCTTAAGGGCATTAACAAGGTGAAAGTCTAACATGTTTCAATATAAGAAAAATAGCAGGACAAGAGGACACAACATGAGATTAGAGGGAGGCTGATTAAGGGGTAATGTGAGGAAGTTCTTTTTCACAGAAAGGGTGGTGGATGCATGGAATGGCCTACCTCAGGAAGTGGTGGCTATGAATACAGTGCAGGGCTTCAAACAGGCATGGGATATGCATAAGGGAGCAATACAGATGAGTATGAATAGATAGGTCATTGACAGAGCGAAGGCTGATGGCACATTTATAAGGTAGAAAAAGAAATGGGCAGACTGGATGGGCCTTGCGGTCCTTATCTGACGTCAACTTCTATGTTTCTATAACCCATGACAGGATTTGGGGTTATAAGCATTTAATCCATGCCTCAGGCGTGTTGAGAGGCACAAGGCCGCAGGCAGAGTGTCCTCACAACACCCCAGGTGTGGATTAAATGTTCACCCGGGGCAAGCATTAATTCACTAGAAATGCATGCCTGTTGTGGGTTATTTCTTAATAATATATGGGAGGAGTCACTTTTTGCAGAAAGTACCCATTTTTGACTTTGTGTATGGTTTACGATTGGTCACTCTTTCCAGCATGTTTCATTACAGGCCTTTGAACCACAACACAAAGTCACACAGAGCTTCTCACACCTGCTGAAAGCTATCCTTTGTTCTCTGTTTTGTAACTGTGCTACTTGTTGGACAGCAGGGCAACTCTGGGTAGAAGATCTGCTTTTTGTACAAAGTGTAATATCACCTGACGAAGGTCCCTGTGTGGGCCTGAAATCTGAGCACTAAAACAATTCTTGGTGGTCCGGTCCACTAAAATGTGTCAGTATCCTACTTGGTTTGTCTGCATTAAGCAACAGCGACACCCAGTGGCCACAAAGACGTCTAGCAACGAGATTACTCCAAAGTCCTAGATTCAGTCACATTAGTGTGTGCAGTTTGTTTGCTCTTCTGTTAAAATACTTCTTGGGGGTGGAGGGGAAGGGAGAGAGGGAAGGAGGAAAAATACTTGAAACACAAATGGTACTGCACTCATAAAATTACAAAGCAGTTAATGATTTGCTGCACAAATCACATGAATTTATTGTGCAAATCATCCACTCACCAGAAAGAAGTATGTACTGTTCTCAGCATAACAAACAGTACTGTCCTCAACAAACAAAAGTGCAATTGAAAAGGGGTTATCTGTAAAAAAATGCTCCAAAGTGACTAAGTGCACTGGACCGCACCAGCAACACCCCACGCTTTGTCTCTGAGGCACCACTGTAATGCCCCTTCCTCGGTGAAGGCACATTGTTTATTTCGCTGACTGCTTTGTACTTCTTTTGGAGCGTGGTCCATTGGTGTTTCTTTTGTGTTGAATCATGGCAAACTGCCCAAGCGCCCCAACCCCTAACAGCACTGAGTGCGCAGGCATCTCTCTGTGTGAAGTCTGAGGGTAAAATACTAACCCAAAAAATCTGGTGTTATCTTTAGTTGTCTGCTCCCTGAAAAGTGTCTTAACTTTGCAGGAGTAACAAAAGCGCATGCGGGGCATTGCTCAGAATACCTGACACTCCTTGGCATTCTTTATGGCCCTTAAAGTGATGGTGCAAGTTTGCTAGAGCAAATGGGAGTAGTAACCTGTAGGAGTTGTGAATCAGTCTTCTACCATTCAAACTGCCAAATAGTGCTGTTTTCCATGAAAAAATATCATTTTTTTGTGGTGATCTGCTTCATTTGCATAACCCACCCTTTTTGTTCTCAGTGCTGCAACCCATAACTGTGACATCATACAAGGAAAACAAAGTTTATACAGGGACACTGTGACTTTGTAGCTGCCTCTTTACATTGTTTGCAAGTTGCTGTAGCATGTGTAGAAAACGTCTGGTGATTTGATTGGGTGAAAGCAGCTCAGAGCTGTTTAATTACTGACCCATTAGTACATTCCTGAACTATGTACAGCCATTCAAGTCCTATAACATAAACATAGAAAAGTATCATCCGACTCCCACATTCTGACAGGAGCTGTCACTTTGTTGTAAATGGGGATTTTTTTCTCCAACAAATCTGTCTGTATAAAAATGAACTTTTAAACAACAACAACAACTTCAGACCTGTCACTTCATCAGCAGGCAGTACAAGTGAAGCAACATCTACACAGAATGGCAAATGAGCTTCGTGGCCTCCCTACATCACAAAACCATTTTCCAGAAGTTTTTCTATAAATTGTACTGCTGTAAACACCACAGAAATAGGATATTGCACTCTGATTAGGAGATAGAAAAATTAGCTATTTACTGTACCCGCAATGCCTCAGTATACAGGCTACTATATTTCTGTGCTCACCACAGAAATAGGAGACTACATCTCTCAGTACAGAAGTCTTGTAGCTAGATATGGCATGCACAATGCCTTGTTTTGAAAATAAACATATGAGAGCTTATATTGTTGACGCCACTACAGAAATACGAGACTGCAGCTCACAGTAAGGAAATTGGATACAGCTTCTTGTCATACTCAGAATACCTTGCTATGGACATTTACATATTATGTGCTCACCTCTACCAACATATGGGACTGTATTTCTGAGTAAGGCACATTTATGTCAACATTATATATTACCCAGAATTCCTTGATGCTGTGTGTAAAACATTGACAGCTCCCTTGTATGACATCATTCTGGGGATGTGGCTACACAGAGAAACTGGAAGGCAGTCACAAACAAAGTGCTGACAAAACAACAATAAAATGACTATGACAGCTTTTTTTTTTTTTACAAAGTAAATTGCAGCTTCAACATCTGAATCATGGTTGGCGATGGCATACTATGTGAAAAAAAGGCATTTGGGGAAAACTTCATCTTCTCTTTAAGGGTCCTAGAGGTGTGAATCACTCGGAAGCATCGATCATTGTTTGACTACTATCCAGTTTTAGAAGCATGTAAGAAATGAAGGTCTCTCCCCTTTTTCAAAACATCATGCTCCAGGAATGAGGGCATCTTCTCTTTGATTCCTGTCCTTTCTCAGAGTGACCCATTCTCAGCTGTGCCATAATGAAGTGGATGTGGCTTGCTATGCCACCTTGCAGGCAGGATCCCATCTGCCTGACTGAACTCTGAGGCAATGTCTTCGATGGTACGCCCTCTGGTCTCTGGCACATACCTCCAGGTGTACAGGAAGGCGCCAAAGAGAAAGGCTGTAAAAATGAGGAAGCAGTATGAGCCGATGAGGTCCTGGAAGAAACAAGAGGGAAAATTTCATGTGAGCGGCAGGCCTCAGAGTCACCCATAGCAAGAGAGAGAGAGAGACTGTTTTAGATGTAATGGGTAATACACAATATAAGGTGCACAGTCGTACTCCAGTATATGCACACTTCAGGTTTGTTGCGCGACACAAGGTATAGTCGAGCACCTTCAGCCACTGGGGAAGTGTGTATATTGGAGTATGAGTGCATAATCCAGAGTGTGATATTCCACTTATTAAATAGCATAAATTATAAACAGACATATAAAAAATGGAAAAAAAAAAACAGTTGTGTGGTATTAAGAGACTAAACCAGAGCTGTTTCAGGCTTATTAGCGATGATATTGCTAGAATCATGAGCCAGCCCAGTGGCATGGATGGCGCAGGCACCAAGTGCCTCACTTCCTGCCACACCAGCGACCTGGTTGGGGAATGGACACAGGTCGCTTGGTGAGTGGCTGTGGGAGGGAAGATTGAGTGTCCATGGGACCGCTCTCCTCGCTTGTGGTAGGTGGGGTTGTTGTGACTAGCTATTGACTGCCATCTGGAGGAATCACGGTGGAAGTGCATGCAAGTCACACTGTGTGTGGGAAGGGATCCCACTTTCAGAGAACAGGGGGGCATCTCTGTAGAGGTGGAGCTTGCACACTGTACTTATTGTACATCCGTGGGCCCAAGGGGAGACAAGAAGGAAAAATGGAGGATGGGTTCTGACGCCCTAACTGTTGTGCTGTGGCACAGCCTGCTGCTTTGGTCTGAGTGGATCTGGATGTGTGTGTCCTTGGGGGGGGGGGAGGATGGCCCACTCTCCCTGGCCCTGCCGTGGAGGGGAAATCTGCGAGTGATGATGACTCTGTAGAAGATAAAGGATGGCTGCAGCAAGTGGGGACAGGACTGAGTAGCCGCCCATTCTGCCAAGGAGGATAAAACCTATATAGCAGCTTGCTAGAATCACTGACTGATCTAGGATCCATGTTACAAATGACACGCGCAAGGATGGGATGTATTCGAATGAGATCCATGTGTGTTTGTTTATCTGTATGACAGTGTATGTGAATGAATTCATGCCTGCTTGTATATCTATATGGTATCCCATTAGAATGGTGACTTCATTATGTCACCATAATGTGGGCGCTGCAACAAGGGTGTGAGTGACAGGGGTGATCTTGCTTTTAAGTTGCCCAGCGCTCACATCGTGTTTAGCACTCACAAAATTTGGGGTCCCTTCATGACATGCCCACCCCAGAGGAGATTATATTTACTTTTGGGGGGTGCAGGGGGGCACCCCCTGCAAGAGGTGACTTGTTTCCTGGGATGGTGCTGTGACACTGTAACTCTCAAGAGGCACAATGCCGGGCACTTTAATGGCAGGCAGCATGTTGCCTGCATCATAATTGGCGTCGGAAACATGCCTGTCACACCAGCATGGGTGAACCTATCTATATGATATTGTGTGTATCTGTGTGTGGGTGTGTCCACAATTGTTTCTGAGTATTATTTATTTATTTATTTATTAGCTTTTGGTAACCGGGTAAGTGCGTTAGGCAACAGACCTGCCTATTTTCAGGCACGACCTGGGAGAGCACAGGACGTTGGTTACAATATGCAGAAATGCACAGACATAATATAGGTGTACAGGAGCAAAACAAGATATACATTGGTAGCACAGTAATAGTTACATAAGAGGTACATTTTAGGCATAGATCATAATAAGGATGTAAATAAAGCAATTAGGGTAACCATAAGACAGCTGAGGACAGTAAAGACATCAAGGTTCATAGCCACCTAGACAAACGTATTGCATGGGAGAACATTAGCATAGTACTCAGGGTCAGACCTGACAGTCTGCAGTGGGACAAAGCAAATTAAGAGCATTTGCATTGGCCAGAGGCTAGGAGGTGGGTGAACAGCGAGTTTTTGAATTCTCGATGGAAGGCTGAAGTTTTCACCATAAGGGGAGTGAGTTCCAGAATTTGGGAGCAAAATGGGCAAATGTCTGTTCACCCATTTTGTCATGCAAGGTCTAGTGGAGAGCATGGGGCAGAGGAAGACTTGAGGTACGGGTGTGAGGCAGGAGTCAGGAGGTTGGCAAGATAGACAGGGCAGGGAGGTCTAGACAGGGAGTCGATAAAGCAGCCCAGGGAGTAGGGCCCGAATATCCTTAGGTGATAGCCAATTTAAGCCAGCGTAAAGGAGACAATGATGGGTAAGACATGGGGCAGTTAAGGCAATCTACAGATGTTGTTGTAGACAGTGTCCCATTTGTGGAGTGTAGCAGAGTTTGCAGCAAAGAGAGGGCAGAGCATATTGAGCTGGGTAAGAGAATACCTCTCGCAACAGAAAGTCTAGCGGAAGGAGTGAGGGAGCAGCGACACAGATAAGCTCCGCCAATTTTAGCATTGACGCACGGCACACCATATTGACATGTTGAGACAGGTCAAGTGTGGGATCCAAAGTGACCCCAAGGTACTTGAAGGACTCAGTGTTTGAGATGAGGGAGCCATCAAGGCATTGAACCTGGAGCCTGTTCTGAGGGGCAGACAGTTTCTTAGAGGATCCGAATAGCATAGCACAGGTTTTTCTAGGTTCAGGACTTGGTGGTTGCTAGAGAGCCAGGTCTGCAGGAATTGGAAGTCATTAGTGAGAGTGGAGTTGATGGCAGCAACCGATTTTGACCCAGAGTAGAGAACAAGGTCATCTGCATACATAAGAGTGCAGCTATGCCGGGACATGGTGGGAATATCATTTAGGAAGAGGGAGAAGAGTAGAGGTCCAAGAGTGGATCCCTGGGGAACTCCACGGGAGATGTTTAGGGGGGAGGAAAGGGCCTTTGGATTAAACTTTGTAGTGTGTTTAATGTGTGAGACTGTGTCCATGTGAGGGTGTGCTAGTGAGACTGCACATATGTGCACTGTGTTTGTGTATGGATCCAACCATATGTGTGTGTCTAGCTGCATTTACATATCATTGAGACAGTCTTGTGATGCCTGTGTTTGACGTGTTTTGCTCCTGCCATTTCTGTATCTTCATACACAGGAGCTGTGCAGCAATGCAGGTGGTTTGCCGCTCCCCAACCTGGTTACACCAGCACAACCGTTTCATTAAAAAACCCTCTCCTGGGGGAGCGCTACAGATGGTTTCTTGGCAGCGAATGGGTGTTACATGAGTGCACCACCTACTTGAAGGGAATAATTGGGTTATGGTCTTATTTCAGCAGCTTCAGGAAAAGGTGGGGATTCCATGAACATCACTGGAGCTGTCCAGTGATGGGACATTAGAGAGGGAGGATGAGAGGACAAGGTTAGTAGCGCCGTAGGACCAGGGGTCAGATGGAAGGGGGTATGACTTGATGCCAGGACCTGGCTAACAAAATCAGTGAGCTCCAGGCAATAATGGTGGACGCTGAGGTGGACCTTTTGGCCATCACAAAAACACTGGCTTCTGAAAATAACTACTAGGAACTGACAGTCTCTAGGTACTCAATGTTCAGAAGGGATAGAGAAACAGGTAGAGGGGAGGAGTAGCTCTTTTGTCACAGATGGCATCGAGGTGGAGGAAGATGGGTGCATAAGGGGTAGCAACGGGGATACTGAGTCACTGTGGGTGCAACTCATGGCAGTCTCAGGTAAGAAACTGCACTTGGGGGTGATCTATAGACCTCCAGGGCGAAGGGAAGATTTTAGTTATTTATTTAGCTTTTGTTAACCGGGTAAGTGCACTAGCCATAAAATGACTATTTTCAGGCACGACCCGGGAGAGTACAGACAAGCAGAAACTTAACAGGATAACTAATTATAAGTGCTTTACACACAATGAGTTAGAGAGGATGCAATATATCTGAACATACAAAGTAAAGCATTTTACATACATGAGTTAAAGTGGATACAATATATCAGAGACATACAGAGTAGACCATTCATAAGTTCATAGGTGCCTATCTATGCAATGAATAGAGAGGACCTTGGACAATAAATTTTCAGGTGGCACATCATATGAACAGAAGCAAGGTACACAAAAACAGGTAATACAAAAGGAAGAAATAACCATTGAGAGCAGGGGGTGTCATTAAGGAAAAGGTTAGTAAGTGAGGAAGAGGGGAGCAAGCCATGAAATTAGATTATATGAGTGTATGTAAGTGTAAGGGAGATGCCTGCAGTGCAAGATTGTATATGGACAGGGAAAGGGAGCCGGACAGGCTGAGGCAGTAAGAGGTTATATAGAGGTGAGGAAATACTATTGTATGGCCAGAGACATCAGTCATTAGGTAGGGTGAAAGCAGGAACAGGTATCAGCAATCAGCAGATTCGGCGCAGTTTCTCTTAAAGCATGTGTGGAGCCAGAAAGTCTAACATCGAGGGGAAGGGAATTCCACAGCTGTGGAGCCGCATGTTCAAATGCAACAGTTCCTTTCCTCGTGAGGCACCTCGGCAAATTCAGAAAGGATTTGTCAGCTGATCGTAGACTATGGAGTGTGTCCTGAGGAACAAGCATAGCTGCAAGACACCTAGGGGTTTGATTTCGAATTATCAAATCAATAAGAGAGCCAAAGTAGTATTTCCTACTAGCTTATGGAGACAGCCAACCAAGATCATTATAAAGCTGACAGTGGTGTTTAAGCCGAGGAGCAGAAGAGGCATAGCGACATATGTTGTTATACGTAATATCCCATCTGAGTAGGTCAGTTTTATGAGCAGCCCCAAATAAGGAAGCCCCATAGGTTAGGGTGGGGAGCAGAATCCCCCTCGAAATGGCCATTTTAGTTGATGGCATGAGTATATAACTAGTCTTATATGCAACACCCAGTTTGGAGTTGACAGCTCTGCAAACAGACTGTACATGAAGATTAAGAGCAAGAGATTGATCTAGCAGGATGCCCAGGTACTTGAAAAAGGTCACACATTCCAGTAATTGACCTTCTAAGTCCTGCACCATCAGTGCTGTTGTGCAAGTCCGGAGCTTTGGGGCCGATCCAAGCAGCATGGCTTTAGTTTTGCTAGTGTTGACAGCCGGTTTGTGGTCATATAGCCAGTTTTGGATATTGTTAAAGTCAGAGGAAAGGGTTGTGTTGATAGTGTCTATATTAGTAGAACTTGTATAGATGGCAAGATCATCAGCATATAGAATAGCAGAGATCATCAGCATATAGATAGGGAAAGAGAACTTAGGGAAGAACTTGAAAGGGGGTGGCATAGAGGGAAATAGCGGTGGTAGGTGATCTGAGCCTGCCAGACATCGATTGGAATGTTCCAGTGGCAGGAACACCAGAAGTCACAAATATTGGAAGCTGCATGGAAAGGAATGGTGGTAACTGTGGGGGATTTCAACCTGCCCAAGGTGGACTGGAGCATACCCTCCACAACATGTGCCAGGTGCTCTTGGAAGGACTGCAGAGTGGGTTCCTGACTCAGACCATCACTGAACCAACTAGAGCTGAGGCAATTCTTGATCTGGTGCTCACAAATGGGGAGCCTGTACAGGAAATAATGGTCAGGGAGCCACTGGGTGGAAGTGACCATTGCACAGTGTGGTTCCAGTTGGATATGGACAGAGAAAGCATCCCACCTAAGACCAAAATCTTGGATTTCAGTAGGACGAACTTCAGGAAAATGGGCGAAGTGCTAAGGAGTCTTCTGGTGGGCATCAGAGCAGATATTGGGGTGCACCAAAGGTAGTCCATCAGGAATACTGGTTGCCACAGATGAGTGTGTTAGGCTCAGGGGGAAGAACACAAGTGCCAAAGCACCCAGCTGGTTCAGTTCTGGGGTTGCCCAGGCAGTAAGGGAAAAGAGGTTGGCCTATAGAAAATTCAGAAAGACCAAGAGAGGTGGATAGGGAAAATTTCATAAGGCTGGCTAGTGAGGCAAGTAAGGCAGTCTGGCGAGCAAAGGCACAGAAGGAACTGCAGATAGCTGCAGAAATTAAGAAGCGGAAAAGGTTTTCCTTTGCTATATAAGGGAGAAAAGGAACAAGAAGGCAGGGATTGTTAGGCTTAAGAAAGGGATGGAGTGGGTGGAGGATAATGGGGGAAAAGCAGAGATACTAAATGAATACTTCTGTTCTGTCTTCACCAGGGAGAAGGACGGACCAGTGCCTTCAGGAGGGAAAAGAGGAGTAGGGTGGGAGGGGAACACAGATGTAGTGATAGAGGAGGATAGGGTGAGGGAGGGGCTGCTGGCATTGTAGGTGGACAAATCACCCGGCCCAGACAGAGTACATCCAAGGATACAAAAAGAACTGGCTGATGAGCTGGCAGGGCTACTGGCAGACCTATTTAACAGTTTACTAGAGTCAGGTGTGGTACTGCAGGACTGGAGAACAGCACATGTAGTGCCCCTCCACAAAAGCAGTCCCAAGGATGACCCAGGGAATTACAGACCAGTCCGTAAGGTTGGTGGAATATCTAGAGGAGCATGGTCTCCAGGATGCAACTCAGCATGGGTTCATGGTGGGGGGGGGGAGATCATGTCAAACGAATCTGATTGACTTCTTTGACTGTGTCAGTAAGACAGTAGATAGGGGCCAAGTGGTAGACATCCTCTATCTTGATTTCAGCAAGGCCTTTGACTCTGTGCAAAAGGTTGATCAGGAAGTTGGTGGATCTCGGGGTTGGGGAAAAGATGGCCAAATGGGTGGAAAACTGGCTGAGAGACAGAACCCAGAGGGTGGTTGTGGGGGGAGAGTTATCTGGCACCAGAGCAGTAACCAGTGGGGTCCTGCAAGGCTCGGTGCTGGGACCAGTGTTGTTCAATGTCTTCATCAATGACACTGGAGATGGCATTAAGGGCAAAATGTGCCTTTTCGTGGATGACACCAAGCTCTGTGGGAGAGTGGACACAGCTGAAGGGATACAGGACCTACAGAAAGGTTTGGAAAAGCTGGGGAGGTGAACCAGGATCTAGCAGCTTGGCTTCAATGCCAAGAAATGAAAAGTTATGCATATTGGAGCCAAGAATCCCAGGACAGAGTACTACCTGGGTGGAGTATGAGTATCTGCATTAGAGAAGGAGAAGGACCTGGGAGTGATGATCACTAGTGACCCAAAGCTCTCCGTGCAGTGCATGAAAGTAGCAGCAAAGACAAACAAGATGCTGGGATGCATATCTAGGGGGCTCAGTAGCAGGAGAAAGGAGGTTATACTGCCCATGTACAGGTCACTGGTAAGGCCGCATCTAGAGTATGGAGTTCAGTACTGGAGCCCACACCTCAGAAAGGAAATTAACCTGCTGGAAAAGGTCGAGAGGAGGGCTACTAAGACGATAGCGGGTCAGCAGGGAAAGGCATATGAGGAGAGGTTCAGGTCACAGGAAGACAGGAGAGAGAGAGAGAGAGGGGAGATGATTGGGACAGTACAGTTACGTAAGAACTTACTGTAACAGTAGATCTTCGATAGAGGCTCTTGCAGTAAGTACTAAACAATAGGACTAAGCCGGCAGGTGTCAGGACCCCATGGAAAATCTTCTAGCTAGCAGTCTCTGGCGGGGACCACCCCCGACGTCAGCCGATGGACGTCAGTGTACATCAGTATAAAGGGGGCGGTCCTACGCCCGCCCTCCAGTTCTCCCACCAGAGGCCCAATGGGCAAGACAGGAGAAGAGGCAAAGCTCCCTAAAAATAAAGGAAAAGAAGAAACTCAGGGGGACGGAGGGAGGGAAAGCAGTACCTACTGCAAGAGCCTCTCTCGAAGATCTACCGTTATGGTAAGTTCTTACATAACTGCACTATCTTACTTCAAGATGGCTCTTGCAGTAGGTACTAACCAATAGGACTGAGTTCCAAGCAGTACTGAAAACTGAGAAACCAGGGAGGGGGAAGAAGAAATCTGTCCACTGAAAGCCTGGCAGAGGTAGGTTCAAGAAAGAAGACCCTGCAGGACAGCCAGGCCAAAGCCCACTCTGTGATGAGAGGCAACATCCAAGCTATAATGCTTGGTAAAAGTATGGACAGAAGTCCAGGTAGCCGCAGTACAGATCTCTGCTGCTGAGACGCCTTTGAAGCAGGAAGCAGAATCCGCCATACCCCTGGTAGAATGACCCTTCACCTGGCCCGGAAGGGGTTTTATTGTACTTGTTGTAACAGAAGGTAATACAGTTGCCCAACCATTTGGAGAGACACTGTTTAGTGACAGCACTACCCTCCTTCTTCGGAGCAAAGGAAATGAACAACTGGTCCATCTTCCTGTGTTCCTTGGTTCTACAGGTATAGTACCTCAAGATCTGATACACGTCCAGAATGTGAAGGAGATGCTCTCGTTGGTTGGAATATTCCGGGAAGAACACCGGAAGCTCAATCGATTGATTGAGGGTGGATTCAGCCACCATCTTAGGAAGGAATTTGGGATTTGTCCTCATGGCCACCTGATCCCTGTGAAAAATCAGGTAAGGGATGCGGCACATAAGTGCCTGGAGCTCAGAAATTCGCCAAGCGGAGGTGATTGCCATGAGGAATAAGGTCTTCCAAGACAAAAACACAAGTCCGCTTCTGCTGCCCTGCTCTAAAGGAGGCAGCGTGAGCTTTTCTAGGAAGAAATTAAGATCCTATGGAGGAGTTGGACTGCATATAGGGGGTTTCAAGTGAAGAACCCTTCTAAGGAAAGTCTTAGAGACCTCAAGCTGGGCCACCGATTTGTCTCCAACAGGGAGATGATAAGCGGAAATGGCCGACAAGTGAACTTTTAAAGAGGAATAGCTGAGACCCAGGTTGGAGAGGTACCTAAGGTAGTCTAAGATCCTGGCCACTGGGCAGGAAAAGGGCTCCAAAGTCTGGGATTCAGCCCAGATTGAAAACCGCTTCCACTTCGTGGTGTAGGTGGACATGGTGGAAGGCTTTCTGGCCTCTGCCAAGATGTGAGTCACTTCTGGGGAAACCCCATAACAAACTGCAGCTATGTCTGCAGGAGCCGAGCATACAGTCGAAGGGATCTGAGCCCTGGGTGAACCAAGATCCCTCGGTCCTGGGTCAACATGACCTGGGAGGTCAGAAGAGGAAGAGAGCTCTTTCGAGAACTGATGTAGAAGAGAGAACCAGACTTGCCTTGGCCAGAAGGGAGCGATGAGAATAATTCGCTCCTCTTCCGTCCGAAGCTTGTGCAGCACTCTCGGGATTAGCAGGATTGGAGGGAAGGCATAAACAAATCTGCCCTTCCAAGAAAGAGACAGCACGTCCTGCCAAAAAACATTTCGACCTGGAACGAGCGAGCAAAAGGCTGGAAGTTTGGCATTTGATGGGGATGCGAACAGATCTATCTGTGGCATACCCCATCATGCAAACATGTCATCTACGATGTCCTGCTTTAACTCCCACTCATGGATTCTCACCGATGGATGACTGACAGCATCTGCCAGTGAGTTCCGAACTTCTGGCAAATGAAGCGCTGTCAAGAGGACCCCGCACTGAATGGCCCAGTACCACACTCTCATGGCCTTCCAGCACAGTGGGTAGGAACGCGTCCCCCCTGCTTGTTGAGGTACCAAATAACTAACATGTTATCTGAATGTACCATCAGAGGCCCGGGAGGAATGACAGACTGAAATGCCTGAAAGGCATAAAGGACCACACTCATCTCGAGCTCGTTGTTGTGTAACTGAGATTCATCTGGGGACCAGCTCCCTTGAGTCCTGTGGGGTCTGAAGTGAGCCCCCCACCCCATCCCTGAGGCATCCATTGTCAGGACCTGGGAGGGAAGATCGGGGCCAAAAGGCATTCCCTGAACGAGGTGCTCCGGGACCAACCACCAACGAAGATCCCTGATCATGGGATCCGAGATGAGGATCTCTTGGTCCAAATCATCCACTGACTGGCCCCACTGGACCCTGAGGGTATATTGGGAAATCCTCATATGCAGCCTTGCCAGTGGCACTGTGGGTATGGCGGACACCATAAGGCCCAGAAGGCGAAGGAATTTCGTGGTGGGCACACACACCTCTGGGAAGCCACAAAGCATGCCTGTTGAAGCAAAGACTCTATTCTGTCCGGAGGAAAGAAGGCTTTGCCCAACTGAGTGTCCAACACTACCCCAATAAACTGCAGTCATTGACATGGATCCAAATGAGACTTGGCAAGGTTGATGGTAATGCCCGACTTGGAGAAAGTCTCCAGAGTAAGGGTATGGGAGTGAAGCAGGTTCTCCCTGGAAGGGGCTGCAATCAGCCAATCATCCATGTAGGAGAAAACCTGAACCCCCGGGTGTGCAGGGAGGCTGGCAGGGCTCAGAACTGAAAATGCTCTCCCTGAAAACAAATCTGAGGAACCTGCAGTGGGACTGGTGGATAGGAATGTGCAGATAAGCGTTCTGCATGTCCAGTGCGGAAAGCCACAGACCCACCCAGAGAAGAGGAAGAAGGCTTTGAAGGGAAAACATTCTGAACCTCTTGTAGAAAAGACAAAGAACCTCTGTGCGCAAACACTGAGGCAAGGGTTACCTCAAAGGGCATTTGGCTGGGAAGCCAAGTTTCAAGAAAATACAAAATCACACATGCCCACACAATGCAAAGCATTATGGGCTGCATATGCAAATCACCACAGAATGTTATGCTGGTCCAACTTTAAGCAGAATTACATGGTGCCGAAAGGCCTCTCACACAGTTTGCAAAGGGTACTAACAGAACTAACTGAACCTCTTGTAGACCACCATCAAGTTGAGGGAGCTGAGATCCAGAATGGGCCTCAGATCACCCGTCTTCTTAGGCACTAGAAAAAAGTGGGAGTAGTAACCTGTCCCGAGAAACTGAGGGGGCACAGGTTCTATGGCCTCCTTCAAGAGAAGGGCATTTCTCTCTGCCTGAACCAGTAGAAGGTGGTTTGGGGGATAAGAAGAAGGAAGGGGAGGTCTGTGAGGGGGGGTCTGAGAGAACTCTATGGAGTGCCCCTTGGAGATGAGCTGGAGCACCCAAGAGTCATTCGTTATCCTCTCACATTCCCATAGGTGGAGGGAGAATCTGCCACCTACTGGCTCCACTGGGCTGGGTTTCAGTAGGAGAGGGAGAAGCAATGAGTCAGGAGGTGGAGGGCAAGGTGGCAGCCGAAGCTCCCGCAGCTCTGCAGGTTTTGGCTGGGGGGGGGGCTTTAGTTGCTGTGGCAGCTACCCGTTTAGGCTGATGATGGGGCTGTATTTGCCTCTGCTGGTGATGGTTGTGTCTCCAAAAGGGACATTTCTGTCCTTGAGGCTTATGATACATGGAGTGGACAGACCTAAGAGCCTGTCCCTTATCCTGCAAGTCGGTTATGATGTCTTTCCATCACCCCCGAAGAGGACCAATCCCCTAAAAGGGGCATCCATAGTGGCTGCTTGAACTTTAGAAGCCAAACCAGAAAGCCTCAGCTAAGAATGCCAGTGAAGACCAATGGTGAAAGCTGAGCTGAGGCCCGCTGAGCCCACTGCATTTTATGTGGCTCGGAACATATGTTGACAAGCAGACCTGGCAGAATGAACCAGATCATCTAACTCCTGCTTCATGGAGGAGTTGGGGAGGGAGTCTATTTTGGAAGACAACTGGCCCAAAACAGACTTCTGATAATCCCCCATATGGGAGACATAATTAAGGGCTCGCATGCCCAAAGTGGAAGAGGAGAAAATCTTACTTCCACATTGGTTCATGGTCTTGGAATCTCTATCGGGGTAACCGAACTGAGGTGTTTAGGATTTGTGGTCCTGTCATGCGCTGCACTAATGACCACAGAATCCCGCTTGAGTTACATAAAAACAGACTTTGATGGCAGATAAGTACTGCTTGGCCCACCTAGTCTGCCCATTTCCCTACCTACAGGATAAGCTGCAGATCCTAGTTAACCAACAGCCTATTTCTTCCTACCCCCCACAAAAATTGCCTTATATCTGCCCCATGCATTCTTGAATTCTCCCACTGATTTAGACCCCCACAGCCTCCTCAGGAAGGCTGTTCCATGCGTCCATCACCCTCTCTGTGAAAAAAATAGTTCCTCACATTGCCCCTGAACTGCCCCCCCATCTTCAAATTGTGTCTCCTTGTTCTTGCACATCTCTTTTTCTGCAAGATGCTACCCTCTTGGACTTTGTTGATTCCACTGAGGTACTTAAAAGTTTCTATCATGTCCTCCCTCTCCCTCCTTTCCTCAAAGGTATACATATTAAGCTACTTTAGTCTCTCCTCGTGTGGCTTCTTTTGCAGACCCTGCACCATTTTAGTTGCCCTTCTCTGGACTGCCTCTATCCTGTCTATGTCCTTGCGGAGATAGGGTCTCCAGAACTGGACGTAGTACTCCAGATGGGGTCTCACCAACTGTCTGCACAGAGGGATAACAACTTCCTGTTTTCTGCTGGTGATGCCACTCCCTATACATCCCAGTATCCCCCAGCCCTCCCTACTGCCTTCTCACATTGCTTGCTAACCTTAAGGTCATCTGATAGATTACCCCAGGTCCCTTTCCATTTTTATTTTATTGTTACTCCCCCATTTGTGTAATCTTCCCTTGGGTTTTGTTTCCCAGGTGCATTATTTTGCACTTCTTTGCATTGAATCAAGCTGCCATACTTTGACCATTCCTCCAACCTTGCCAAGTCCTTTTCATCCTTTCCACACCCCTTGTGTATCAACCCTGTTGCAGATGTTTGTGTCATCTGCAAAGAGCATATTTTTCCTTCCAGTCCCTCTGCAATGTCACTTATAAAGACATTAAAAAGACTGGACCCAGTACTGAACCTTGCAGTACCCCACTAGTAACCCCTCTTTCTTCAGAGTGGACTCCATTTACAATTACCTTCTGTATCCTGTTGTCCAGCCAATGTTTTAACCAGGCTACCACCCTGGGACCCACTCCCAGGCTGGTTAATTTGACTATTAAAATTTTGTGTGGGACTGTGTCAAATACCTTGCTAAAGTCTAGGTAGGCCATGTCCACAGCCCCTCTCTGGTCTACTACTGTTGTCACCCAGTCAAAGAAATCAATTAGATTCATCTGGCATGACCTTCCCGCTGTGAACCCATGCTGCCTTGGGGTCCTGTGCCCCACTGGCCTCTAGGTACTCAATTATTCTTTCCTTCAGAAGTGATTACATCACTTGCCCTACCACAGAGGTCAAACTGACAGGTCTATAGTTTCCTGCCTCTGTCCTGCTCCCACTTTTGTGAAGGGGAATCACATCCACCTTCCTCCAGTCCTCAGGTACTACACTATCCTCCCATGATTTGTTAAAAAGGGTAGTCAGTGGTTTCACTAGTTCTCTCCTTAATTCTTTTAGAATTCTGGGGTGAATTCCGTCAGGCCCCATTGCTTTGTCCACCTTCAGTTTTAGGAGTTCTTTCAGAACCCTTTCTTCTGTGAAAGGATTGGGATCGACCCCCCTATCCAGAGTGCTTCTGTTAATTGGATTATCCTCCCCCTCCTCCTCGTTTGTGAATACTGATCAAAAATATTCGTTCAGTATCCCTGCTTTTTCACTGTCCCTCTCTGCCCACCCACCGTCCATTCTATTCAGCCTCACTATCCCTCCCTTTGTCTTTCTACTCTCTCTGATGTACTTATAAAAGGTTTTATCGCCCTTCTTAACTGAGTTGGCTATCTTTTCCTCAGTTTGGGCCTTTGCTATTCTGACTTCCCTTCCTGCTTCCTTCTGCCTTAACTGGTACAGCTCTGTCCTGTTCCTTCTGTGGAGGCTTAAAAAGTCATTTCCCTCTGGGTACTGGTATAGCCTGTCCGCCTCGCATGCCAAAGTGGCCATGGAGGACGGTTGCTTCTAGATGGTAGTAACTAAATCCTCATGTGACCCAGTCCAGGGGGAATGAGTGTAGGAGAGGCTTCGGCCAAATCCAAGTGTTGGGCCAGCCTCCGGCGTTGAACATCCTGCTCCATGGTCTTCCACTCATACGCTGCCTGGATCTTCTGCAACAGCTCCGGAAAAGAAGGATCCTCAGGAGGAGACTTTGGGGAATCCTTCAGTTTGGGAGTCTCTGGAATGTGAGGTTCCTCTCCGGAGCCTGAGGGGTAATAATCCCCTTCAGAGTCAGAGGACTCCTGAGAGCTGGAGGAGTCCGGGGGAGGAAAAGGCAGAGCCACGAACCGAGAGGTGTCCAGGGGGTGGGAATATTCCCTGGGCAGCATGCCTGAAGGTGTTCCCATCCTGGGTTCCGGGGCCAGCGAAGACATGTCTGAGGGTGGACATCCCGGGTCTGGCGTAGGGGCCGGCATTGGCTGCTGTCTGTCCAGCTCCAACGTTAGCCAGAATTTTGCCTCGGCCCACCAGGTGGACAGGACAGAGTGTAAGTCCACCTGGAGGGAAGGTGGAGGAGGTGGGGGGTAACCCGGATAACTGAAGGTAACCATAGCCCAACGGCAGGACACCTGGACTGGGATAGGCCTGCGTCAGGTACTGGGGCATTGGGTACTGCGGCGTCAGATGGCCCTGTGATGGGAAATGCAGCATTCGGTAGGCCGGGGTTGGGTAGCCCAAAGGTCCTGCCAGTGGTCCGCCTGGAGACACTGACGGGCCAGGCGTCGGCCCGTCGGGTGGAGGGGTGGAAGAGACAGAAGGGAGGGCTGGCAAATCTGCCCCGGTAGGCCCCGGCCAAGGACCCGAAGGCTGATCGCCAGGAACAGGCGCTCCGGAAAGTGATGTCCGAGCAACCAGCATTGGGTCCGGCGTCAGAGGCACTGGTGTTGGGGGGGGGGTACCCCAGATGGTGGAAGCGACCCCAGGTCCTCTGCCCTTGTGGGAGAAAAAGGAGCAGGCTCCAGAGGAGATGGGGACATAGGAGCCTTCAATGGCAGCTGGTCTACCGTCAGCTGTGGTGAAGCCCGGGTATCAGATGTGGCATCAGGACCCAATGGGGAAATGCTGGCTGGGCGCTCATTGGAGGGACTGATGAGTGACTTATCAGTCTTGTCCAGACAGGAAATGGCAGAGCTACAGCCAGACTTACTGGCCCCACCTGCACCACTAGGCTGAGTATCAGGAGCCAGAGCAGAGGTGGAGGCCTCCTTTGCCCCGGAGGCTCCTATCGGGCTCAATCGTGAGGCCGACAGGGGGTCTGACACATGCCTGGACACCACCAGGGCGGCCACCGGAGAAGAATCCCCTGGAGGGGAAGAAATGTGGAGAACCGTGACTCCAGCTGGAGTCGGCGGGGCTGTGGCAGAAGAGTCCCGGTCCTTGTGCTTCTCTTTGCTCTGCTTCTATTTGTGGTGCCCCTAGGAGGAGTCTGATGCTTGCCTGAGTTTCTTCAACTCCTTCTCCATGGAGGCCATCTTTTTTTTAAGGATATGGGCTTCCAGGGCCTGCTGCCATCTTTTGCTGGTGGCGGAGTTGAATTTTTCTACAGTGCTTGCACTCCTCCACGCAGTGGTCCAGGCCTAAACAAAAAAGGCACAGGAAATGGTCATCTTTATGCAGGAGTTGGGAACCGCTTGAGTCACACTTGTTTTTATGTGATTCGGAAGGCGGCCGGGATGACATGCACAGCCGGTAAAGTATACTGTCGATGCGAGGAAAAACAAATTTGAGAAATATAGACAAAAATTAGTGAATATTCATCCAAAAGTGATGCTAGAAGCACTGATCTTCCATGAGGTGACTGGTTTGGAGCTGACGGTGGGAAAGAACTGGAGGGCGGGTATGGGACCGCCTCCTTTATACTGATGTTCGCTGACATCCGTTGGCTGATGTTGGGGGCGGTCCCCACCAGAGATTGCTAGCTAGAAGATTTTCCATGGGGTCCTGACGCCTGCCAGCTTAGTCCTATTGGTTAGTACCTTCAGCAAGAGCCCTCTCAAAGTAAGATCTTCAAGTGCTTGAAAGGAATAAATAAGGTTGATAAGGAGAGTCTCTTTAAGTTGAGTGGCAGTCATAACATGAGGGGTACAGTTTTAAGCTGGAGGGTGGGAGGATTTAGGAGGGAGGTCAGGAAGCACTTCTTCACAGAGTTGGTGGTGGACACTTGGAGTGTGCTGCTGGAAGAGGTCATCTCATTGAAGACAGTGGGCAGGTTTAAGAGAGGCTGGGAATAGGCATAGGGGGAAGGTAAGGATCATGGGTAGGGAGGATGGGAGGAGTGGGGAGGTAGAGAGGGCAGGGACATTAGCTCAAGCTGTGGACCCTGCAATACAAGCAGCCTTGATAGACCAAATGGCCTTCTTCTGCTGGCTTCTTTGTATGTTTGTATGTTCATATGTTTGCTGGATGCCTTCCAGGACTGTCTACTGGTACAACTATTTAAGGAACCCATGAGGCAGACTACAATTCTCGATGTGGCGCTCACCAACTCTGAGGAGATGAGAGATGTGAGAATACTGATGTGCTGTGAATGCAAGAGTTCTACGTAACTAGGTGGCTGTCAGCAGACTTAGTTGAAGCCAAGAGGACACTATTGAGGCATTGGAGGTCACAGGAGATCCCTAAGATAAGTGAGTGGGCAGATGGCCTCTACAGACTGGCTTGTCATGAATAGATGAGCTATGCTGCTTGGCATAAAGGGGCAGTTTACCTGTGGATATTGGTCCATTCCTCTGCTTGGGCTGTGGGCTGGATTTTGGCCAGCCTGGGGGGTGGTGTTCCTGAGACATGTACGTTTTTACGGCCCTGCTGTCTCCTCAGTGAGGTTGTCAAACATATTTCCCAGTGTGATTCCAGGGTATTCCATGTCCACAGTGCATAAGTTTCAGTTTTAGCTAGGTTAGTTCACACAGATTACTTAAGTTTATGTGCCATGTTATTTTTCCTTTCCACCTGACTGCCTAGTCTCACATATGGACTAGAACCTTACTTGGAGGCTAACAAAGGGTACTATACAAATGGAATACGTTTCAATAGCATTTGTTGCTTTGCCCTTTCAGTGCCCAGGCTTACTCATCACTGCGCCCTCTACTCGAGTCTGGGTTGGCTCTCCCCATCTTCCTATCGTCTTTTCACCGCTGACTGTACCACTGATAACAATATCAGAACTGGTGCACCAGGTACCATGGCCAACATGGTAAGGCATGCCTCATAGGCCTACCTTTTGCAATCTATGGATCAGTCTATACTAGTTGTCCCTAAATGTGCTACTAAAATAGGGGAACAGGCTTTCTCTGTATTTATTCCCAAGCTCTGGAACTCTGTCCCAGTACCCCTTAGATGCTTTCAGTCTCACCAGGTCTTTAAGAAAGAATTTCATAATCTCCTTTTGTCTAATGATAAATGTACTTTATGTGTAATTATATCATGGACCTTGGACAGCAACCAATCAGAATGGCAGGCTGGCACCTTACCTCCATTGTAAATCCTTTGATAATTACCGCAAAAGATGCCAGCCAGCCATATATTTAAATAAAAAAAAATCTGACCCCGAAATGACGGAATTCAGACCGCCATCTTGTTTCCCAGCTAAGTGGAGACCATAAAATACAACCTCTCTGCACATCGGAAACCCCCTCCCAAAAAAAGAAAAATTGTTTCAATGCTGGAGGATCTGTTGCCTCTCTCTCTCTCGTCTGACACAGTCACTCTACCTGTCTCCCTGTCGGGAAACACTGCTTTACTGGTCACTCGCTCTCGCGTTCTCTCACTCTTTGCTCTTAAAAGTGTGGGCTGGGAACTCTTCACTGCTGCCAGCCTAAGGAAGGGACTACATACAATAAACTTAAAAAAAAAACATTCAAACTGCAAAAACACTATTTTCCCCCTTTTGTTTACAGAAAAAAAAAATACCAGTCCTTGGTATAATCGCAGTAAGCCACTTGGGGATCCTGGATTATCGAGAGATTTATTTTCCCACGGCTGGCGTGGATTTACCCAGGAGGCGCACTGCAGCCATGGTAAATCCTACAATAATCCACACACCCTCGTGGCTTGTTGTTTAATTGATCTATTGTATCCTTACTTAACATGGCTTTGTCTTTTGCACTTACTGTAGTTGTATTCTCAAATCTGTTAATGTTTATGCACTGCTCATTGTTTCATGTTCTTCCTGTCTCTTGCCAGCCAATGTGCTGTTACTGTATTTAATGTCCCTCAATGCTGTTTATTTATTTTCAGTAACTCCCTGGGTCACGACTGAAAATAGGCAAACGTTTTATCTAGTACACCTATCCAGTCAACAAAAACTAAATAAATAAGTAATAAACTTGAAATGTTTGACTTGGATTATTGAAGTACACATTTGGTCCTGGGCACAATTGGGGTGAGTCATCTTTTTTTGTGACCATTCTAGAACTGGGGTGAAACTGTTTTGTGTTGAGGAGAGGGATGTGCTTTTCTTGGAATGTGCTTAAAGAGGACAGGAAATCATTTCTAACTGGTAGCTATTTATAAAGTTTTGTTCTCAGAAATTATATGCATTCCCCTAAATTATCCAAAGTGAACTGTATCTGAACAAAAAATGATACAACAAAACGTATTTTCCATTATTTTGTTTTCATGGGCAGCACTCTGTTACAGGTCTCTTTAAGGAACCAGTGATTTGGAGTTTTAACTACTGTATGTCACAGTTTGTACACAGAACTGTAAGTATAGTTCTGACAGGTAAACAGCTCATAATTAGCATTCTGTACACAAACCATGACATACGGAAAACTCCAGATTACTGGTTCCATCAAGAGAACTGTAACAGAATGCTGCCCATAAAACGAAACAAGGCAAAACACAGTTTTGCTTATCACTTTTATTTAGGTACAGTTAAATATGGATAATTTAGGAGAATGCATATCATTTCTGAGAATACGAAGGTTATAAACAGCTACCAATTAGCACATCTTTCCTGTCCCCTTTAAACTGTGCAACTCTCTGTGGTCATTGTAATAGCCAGTGGTTGTAGAGTGTATTCCCAAATGATGGCTAGAGTCACCCTGGTGAGGATGGACTGTCTTCTTGACATGCTGGTGGCTTTGCGTATTTTACCAAAACTCCAGAAAAATATTAATTGCAAAAAAAAACTCCCACTCCTCTGCCTGCTTACTCCATTGCCACCCAGGTCCCAGCCTGTGCAGTTTGTTAAAACCACTCCCACTCCATCCGCCTGCCTGCATGCTCCCTCCCTCCTCCCATTCTTGTCCCAACACATCCATTTTTTAAAACCTCCCCCTGTCTGCCTGCCTGCTTCCTCCCTCCCCACCTCCTTCCCCACTCTTGTCCCACCACATCTATTTTATTAAAAACTCCTTTGACTCCCTGTGCCTGCTTGTTCCCTCCCCACCCTGGTCCCAGCAAGTGCATTTTATTACCCCCTCTCCCTCTGCCCACTTGCTTCCTCCACAATGGTTCCAGCATGTGCATATTATTAAAACCCTCTCCCCACTCTCTCTGCCTGCTTGCTCTCTCCTCAATGGTCCCAGCACATGCATTTTATTAAAACCAACTCCCTGCTCTCTGCCTACTTAATCCCACCCCAGCCTGGTCCCAGCATTTTTTTCCAAAAATGTTTTATTGAAGACAAAGCACATTACAAGTGTACATAGCAATAAAAGTTATTTCACAGAATTTGACTAATGTCCCTGACTCATATACCATTTGCCTTAGAAGGACTTTTACAGAGTTACTTTTTTTTTTTTGCCCCGCAACAGCCATGGCCTCACTCCTTCGGGCTCTCATGTTGGCTCCCCCCCCATCCAGGTGGTGCCAGCTGTCGCCGCATATCGCCCATCAGACACATAGGTCTGACCCATCAGGCTTACCTGTTAATCTGACCAATCCCCAGTGGGAGGCTGAACTGGGGTTGCTGGCAGGAAGGGCAGGATCGATCCATCGCTGCACAATTTGGGGTGGCATAGGGGAGCCAATAACAGGCCTTCATCCAGGGTCATGGCAGCCATTTTTTCTGTTTTCCCTGGTCCCACCCACCCTTTCCCCTATTGGCTGTGCGTGCTCACAACTGGCTGAGGGGGGGGGGTGCCTGATGGTGTGTGTTCACCCACATCATCATCGACATCACCACTAGCCACCGCCAGGAGCTGCGATAGAGTGACACAACAACCTCCCTACCCACTCGGAGGAAAACATCCATTAGACACTCTGAAACCTCCATTAGACACTCTGAAACCTCCCTGCCAGCCTCTGCCCCGATGTCCCGGGCTCAGGGCATGAACCCGGGTCACCAGCGTGCTAGAGCGATTCCCATCGCTTGGCACCATGGAGCCAGCAACAGAGTTACATTTATCTGCATGTTGTCACTAAATTGAGAATAAAAAAAACTTGTATAATATTTAGCTAAAAATTCAAGATATAAAAACAAATATAAGCCATCTAACACTTCAACTGTGTCAGACTCGTCTTCACATAATATACCAAATTCCCACGGTCGACTTCCAGTAACACATTTTTGGTTATGTTGATCTGCAGACCATGGTTATGTAAAGTTAGGGTAAAGGAATTTTTGTACCTCATGGGTGCGCGTTTACTGTTAGGCTCCCTTTGGTGGTTTCCTAGGAATGTTGCAAAGCCTTCCCAGGTGTTGATATAGCTGTGCTCTTTCCCCGGCCCCATATATTATTTTCTCCATATTCCTACAGTCATTCATTTGTAGTCAGAGTGTATATGCTGGAGGATTTGCTCATTTCCACTCTTGTCATATATCGAGTTTGGCTGTATTTATAGCTAGCAATTTGAATTTCCTGTGACCTGATTGGTGGTTCTCGATATCCCCCAGTCCCTCAGCATGGCCTTCCTAGGCATGAGGGATAACTGCTGACTCAGCATCTCTGAGAAAGTATGCTCTATCTTCTTTCAATAAATACGGACATCCGGGCACCTGTATATCATGTGTAATATGTCTGCTGGTTGCAGGGCACTTCTAGGACAGTTTCTGTTAACCAGGGTTTAAACTTGGCCACTCTATTTGGGGTGTAGTATGCCCTCTTGGTAGCCATATAATGAATTACCTTATATATACTTTGTATATTCTGCTTCCACCCATCCTCTAAGATTCCTGGCAAATCCTCCTCTGCAATACCCTCACCCAAGCTCTCCTCCCATTTCCTCCTCTGTTGTTCCATGGAGCTGGGAACTGTGTTCATCAGTGACCAAGTCACTTGTGCTCTCTGCTTCCTCAAGGACACTTGCTAGACCTAAGGGTTCCTGTAGTTTGCAGGTGGGCCCTAGCTTTCCTCCCAGGATGTGTCTCAACTGGGGGTACCGGAACAAAGTGTTTTTGGGGGATGCCATATTTTTGTCATTTGCCTTCCAATGACATCAGCATTCCTTCTTCATATATGAGTCCCGGTAATCTTATACCTTTATCTGCCCAGACTTGAAATCCTTGGTCACAAGTGAAGAGAGGGAGAAGCTGGTTATGCCAAAGGGGGGTTAAGTGTGTGAACTGGGACATTGCTTGTTTGTATTTGTGGGCTGTGTGCCATACCAGTAAGGAGGTGTTGCACAAAGGGGTTGCCCCAGCACATTTGTCATTTGTACCTGCTGAGCTATAGAGCAAGTTGGTTAACCTCGTGGTTCCGGTCAATACCTTTTCTAAGGGTACAGCACATGCACTTTAGTAAAAATCCTCCCCCAGTCCCTCTGTCTGCTTGCTCCCTTCCCACCCTGCTCCCAGCTCGTGCACGTTATTAAACTGCCCACCTCACTTCCTCTGCATGCTTGCTCTCTCCGCTACCTGGTGCCAGCATGGGCATTTTATTAACCCCCCAACCCTCTCTGCCTGCTTGCTCCCTCCCCACCCTGATCCCAGCACATGCATTTTATTAACAAATTCTGGTCAGAGCCAATACGGCTGCACCAAGCTTTTACGCATGCCACCAGAGTATGCCATGCTTAAGATGGTGGCGATGACTGAACTGCGCATGCATGATACTCATGCCTGTGCATTCTGATTTGGCACCGCCCATCTTGTGCATGGTGGCCATCACTTCCACAGTTGCTGAAGAAAAAGAAGTGCCCCCAAAGTGGATGTGTTTATGCAGCCGGCGGAGGGGAAGGGCCACATAACAGGAGCACTGGAAAGTGTGCTGCAGCACTGTGGAAGCACACTGGACAGTGGTCCGGTCACGTGCTTCCACAGTGCTCTTCTGAGATGTTAGCATAACATCTGTGGAGCTCCGCCCACACAAACTTAAAAATTTAAGGAAGCATCCGGTATGAAGTTTCAGAAAGACCACTCTTGAAGGATTTTCAGAGAGGCTTTAAGCATTTTTATTTTCCTGACATGGTAGATAATACATTGATAACTGAATAAGAATATGTCAGGTAGGCCAGCCTGCTGGCAAAGTGGTAGCACTACTGCTTGAGGCAGTGATGGCACAAGTTTGGGAATAAGCCCGGAGTTTCAGAGGGCAGACCAGGGGGAGAACGATTGACTGTGCAGTGGACAGCTCTCCTTTTTCAGGTATGGAGAGTTGTGACCCATAATGTTGGCTGAGGTTGGTAAGCCTGAGACCACAGATGCGAAGGGACTAGATGTGAGGCAGACATCAGTGTGTTAGACATGGGAGCATGCCTGACATCACCAAGACATCATTGCATGTCCTCTTCTCTGGGGGGAAACCAATGTGGAAAATATCTGTCGGATTGGAGTGTGATGCCACTCCTGCCCACCACATTCTCCGCTGTATCAGACTTGCTTGGGCCTGGCTGCTCCTGGCCTTCACTTTCACCTGTGGCCAACCGGATGAGTGGGGAGTTAGCTGCAGCACTGAAGGCAACCTCATCTCATGGAGCAAGCCGAGGGGGACTGGCCACTAGGTGTGTCATGGATGGACCAGGGGGACCAGTGCCACGAGCAGGAGGGATGCAGACAGAAGTGATAAGTGCACTGGAAACTGGCTAAAGGAGACACTGACCAATGGATGTAAGGAGGATAATGAGTTACAAAAAAGAGAAGAATATGTCAGGTAGTGTACCTGAGGCAACAATGTGATGGGGGTGGGAGGTGAGAACCCAGTCTAGAGTGATGTGGTTACGTGATCTGAAATTGTATCTCATAGGATCCTATATCATTTGAGAGAGATTCATAAAGTACTTCCGTGTGCGTATGATTTTCTGTCTGTGTATGAATGTGGATAAGACTGAATATGTTTTAGTGTGTATATGGGTATTTCAAGTGTGCGTGTGCATTTACATGCATGTACAGTATTGCATGTGAATGTGCATGTGTGTGTGTGTGTGTGTGTGTGTGTGAACATGCAGGTGTGTGCGTTTGCACAAGTGTGTAAGCACGTGTGTGTGTGTGTGTGTGTGTGTGTGTGTATTCATGTAGATGCGTGCATTCCATTTACTTTCCTTCTACTTACCCTGAGCGGTTGGTAGAACATGGCCACTAAGAACTTGCACATCCAGTTACAGCTACCAGACACTCCCATGGAAATCGGACGGGCAGACTGGCTGAAGAGTTCAGCAGAGATGAACCAGCTGATGGGACCTGGCCCCAACTCGTAGAAAGCCACGAAGGTAAAGATGGACATGACCAGCAAACAACTCAGCCACTTCCCACCAACCTTCACCAGTGAGGGCAACAAAAGAAAGAGAGGTTTGTTACGGCGCGGCACTGCATTTCTGTATCATGTACGAGCATTAACATTAGAGTTCAGCTATGATACTTTACCAGTGAATAAGTTGTTTCATTATTATAACCCATCTTGGTAGCCTGTCTAAAGAAATGCACAGAAAAAAGCATTCGGCTGTCCCCAACCGACATCACAGTGCCATTGTTCATGAGCTTACCATGGCAACAGACTGATGTCACAAAAAGCAACTGTAAGGTCAGTTGGGGGTGGTCAGATACTTTATGGAAGGCACAGAAAAGTTCAACTTTATCTGGAACATATAGTCGACCAGTAGCAGAAGAAAATGGAACAGTCAACTAGAAAACACCCAAGCTGAACACGTGGTTTTGAATGTAATTTTTGCTTTTGGCCACCATGTTTCTCCTCTTCTTTCCTTCAGGTGTGTAACACCTCTTTACTACTCGCCAGACTCCCTCCTCATTGCCATTTCAGGGATCCTGTCCAGACCCCAGCCAGACATCCAGTGGACCAGCTTGTCTGCACTGTGGGCCTCCTCTAGTCGTTGTAAGGGTTTGCTTCCTGTGGCTTCTTCATTGCCCTCCTTATTGGCAAATCTGTACCTGGCAGGGGCCTTCCCATGACCCTGAAGAGTCACTGGCCATCCCTGGCTTGCAGTGTCCCATACTAGGGGTGCACTGTGATGGCCTTTGTTGGGGGGGGGGTTCTGCAAGCCCTATCCCTGGCATACTGGTGTGATATTTTTACCAGTTTTCTCCCTGCCCTCCCTCATTCTCACGGATGCTGTAACTGGTCGGGGGGGGGGCATGCCTGACAGTGACCAGGAGATGCCGCAGAGCGATGCAGCAAGCAGCCTTCCTCTAGGCAGCAGAACATCAAAAGGACACACTGTACTCTCACTTCTGACCTCCATGTTGGACAACCCGGGCTCGGAGTGCGACCCAGGATCACCAGTGTGCCAGACCAATCCTCCATCACTCGGTGCCGCAGAGCCAGCCCAATGGGTGTACAAATAAGTGTAATTGGAGGTGAACACAAGTCCATTCAAAGAAGAAAGAGCCCTGGGAACACTTGCAGATCTGAAAGTGGATAAAGCCATGGGGCCTGAAAAAGGGTACATCCAAGGGTGCTGAGGGAGCTCAGGGAGGTACTGGCAGCCCGATTTGACAACTCACTGGAAACAGGAGTGGTTCCAGAGGACTAGAGAAGGACAGATGTTGTCCCGCTTCACAAAAGTGGCAGCAGGGAGGAGGCTGGCAAATACAGGCTGGTCAGTCTAAAGGCGTTGGGGGATAAGTTAATGGAAACACTACTGAAAGAAGGCTAGTGGAGTATCTTGAATCCAAGAGATTGCATGACACAGTGCAGCATGGATTAATGGGAGGGGGGTGGGGCGGTCATGGCAGTCTAAGCTGATCAATTTCTTTGGCTGTGTGACCAGGGAAATAGATCAGGGTAGGATGGTGAACATAGCCAACTTAGACTACAGCAAGGCCTTCGACACCATACCACATAGGAGACTTATATGGAAACTGGGGAAGTTTGTGGATGGGACCCAAGATGGTAAACTGGGTACAGAACTGGTTGATGAATAGGTGGCAGAGTGTCTTGGTAAATGGCACTCATCCTAATAACGGGAAAGTGACCTGCAGGGTACCTCAGGGCTCAGTATTGGGACCCGTCCTCATCAATGTCTTCATAAGTGACATTGTAGAAAAGCTGGAATGGAAGGTATGTCTCTTTGAAGATGACACCAAGATCTGCACTAAGGTAGATACCGGGAGGTAGTGGAAGGGAATGACTAGGGTCCTGAGAAAACGTGAGGATTGACAGGGGTATGGCAGCTGGGTTTCAATGCAAAAAAGTGCAGAACCATGCAAATAGGGCACAGAAACCCAGGAGAAGTGTATAAAATGGAGGGAGAGGTACTGACAGTCACAAAGCAGAAAACAGACTTCAGGGATATTGTATCTGATGACCTCAAGTTTGCAGGGCAGTGCAACAAGGCAGTAAGCAGGGTCAGTGGGATGCTGGGCACATAGGGAGGGGAATCACAAGCAGAAGGAGAGAGGTGGTGTTAACACTGTATCAGTCATTGCTTAGACCCCACCTGGAATGCTGTATTCAGTTCTGGAGACCCCATCTCAGGAAGGGCATAGACAGGTCAGAAGCTGTCCAGAGGAGGGCAACTAAAATGGTGCAGAGCCTGCATCGAAAGCCCTATAAGGAGAGACAGGGAGATCTAAATTTGTACACCCTGGAAGGAGGGGGGCATGATAGAGACCTCCAAGTACCTCATGAGGGTGAACAAGGTGCAGGAGGGAATATTTTTCAGAAGAGAAGGTGCACCAGGACAAGAGGGCCTGCAATGAAGCTGGAAGGGGAAACATTTATGAGGGACGCGAGGAAGTACATCTTCACTGAAAGAGTGGTGGATGCCTGGAACAGTCTTTTAGTGGAGGTGGTGGGAGCAAAAACAGTGGAGGGCTTCAACTGTGCATGGGACAGGCACAAGGGAATCTTAGGAAAGGGGGCAGTATAGCGCAGAGGTTTAGGGTTCTGAGCTGCAAACCTGAAGGCCTGAGTTTGAATCCCACAGCCCCCACTTGCATACTGTGTAACCCTGAACCAGCCACTTAACTTCATTGTGCTCCCAGGTCGCACCTGGAAACAAGCTTTGGCTTAGTGTGCCTTTTCTGGTTAAACGATGTCAGCTTTGTAGGAAAGTGAGGGGGAGAAGTAACTGAGTAGGCAGGGACAAACCGGACAGACTGGGTAGGCCAAGCAGTCCTTATCTGCTGACATATTCTATGTTTCTATCTTTCTACTTTTATAATGAAACATTAGTGCAGTAAACAAGTGGGTATTCACCTTTGCTTTTCACAACACTAGTAGAAACATAGAATTTCTCAGCAGACAAGGCCAACCCAGCTTGCCCACGTGATCCCTGCCTACTCCATCCTCACAGACCCTAACTGGTCTCCAATAGAAACATAGAATTTGTCAGCAGATGAAGACCACTTGGACTACCCAATAGAATCCTACTACTGTATCATGATATTAAACTGCCAACTACTTAGGAGCCTAATGCACTTCAGTGAGAAACTAAAGAAACGTTTCTTTTTCAAAAGAAATATATACTTCTTTCAGCAACAAACTTTGCCTTTTACATGTTTGCACTACAGTTTACCAGTTGTATGATTTTCATTTCATTTCATTTTATTGTTTATACTGGAAAGGCACGTGAGCAAAATTACCCATTTTCACGTGTCCAGTGACACAAATTGGTACAACAATACATACTGGTAAACATTACATAGTCATGAATAAAAGTGCATACAAGGGAGACAGAACATTTTAAAGAAAAAAACACACCAGGTGAGAAGTGCAGGAATAGTGACTAGTAAGGTAGTGTGATACAAAGTTAGACTTCAGATGTGTGACAGTTTTTTCTAGTAGTGCACAGCATGTTTAAATAACAAAGGTGCAATACAGTGAAGATCAGTACAACTTAATTATGCCTATAAGGACCCTTTTGTAGAGAGGACTGTTACGTGTTAGAGAAGGAAAATGAATAGCAAAGGTTAGAGCTGTTCTAAAACCATAATTATGAACTGAGGATCGTAAATAGAGCAGTCTGATTGGCCCAAAAGTCTTGGAAGCTGTGATGATATCGGGCTACATCATCATAGCTTCAAAAAAGTTTCGGAGCCACCAGCCTCCTTGCTCTCTACTGTCTGAGAACCATTTTTTCAAAATGTACTCCTACACCACCCAAAACCTCATTCATAAAACATTTTAAAACCTGTTTCTTTTATTTTTTTTATTTATAAAACTTGAAACTCGGTTCATAATAGCAATAAGTCACTCCAGGGTGTGGTATATCATGGGATATCGTCACTTCTCAGGTGGTTGGATGCACTTGGCCTGCGGCCTTGTGCCCAACCACCCAAGGCATGACGATATCCCATGATATACCACACCCTGTCGTGCCTTATTGCTTAATTAGCTTCTTTTCTTCTTCCCAAGTAAAATCTGGTTAGGAAGAAAATACCAAAATCCTAACAAAAGATCACAGGTTATACAACATCACATATTTCTATGAAATCTATAATATTTTGGTGGTAGAAAGAGTCACTTCTCTCTAAAAATTTGAAATCAGATTTGCAATTTCTCATTGAAGAACACTGCCAGCCTTGCCAGTAAAGCTTTTCTGCCTTCATAATACAAAGATTTCATTGAATTCTTTTTATGTTTGCTTGCACGCGTGTGCAAGAAACATAGTGCCACCATACGAGAATTCGTAGGCATGCCTCCCCCACTTCCAATGTCCTGCTGCTTTTTGCAGGTGCGGTTGCACCCCACCAATGAATGTCGGACCTTCAGATGCAGTGGCATACAGTTGAAGGCAAAACACCAGTGCAATCAGCGGTGGTAATGTGTAGGCAATTTGCATACTGCCACGTATGCAAAGTGCCTACATGTCGGCACTGCACTGAATCAGCTGTCATGGACAGCTCCATCCCTTAACAAGTAGCACGCTGGGAGCCCACCCCAGCATGCTCATGCGCTCCCCCCCCTCACACACACTGTATGGCCGACGGGGATGCCCAAACCCCCATCAGCTCTGCTCCCCCCCCCAACAGAGTTCAGGTGCCACGCTGGGAGTCCACCCCAGCGGCAACAGTTCCGTAAAGCTGATGGGGGTGCCCAATCCCTGTCAGCTCCACTGTATCCCCCCCAACAGACTTCCAGGAGCCACGCTGGGAGCCCACCCCAGTGTGGCAACAGTCCGTATGGCCGACGGGGCGTGCACAATCCCCCATCGGTGCCACTGCCCCCCCAAACAGCCTTCCAGCTGCCACGCTGGGAGCCTACCTCAGCGTGGCACAGGTTCCGTGTCGTCTTTAAAAAAAAACATGCCCTGTAAGAAAAAATGGTCCCTCGCTGACTGTCTTGACCCCTCACCCGCGCCCACCCTCTGCACACCCTGCTTCCCCAAACCCCCACCTCACTCCATACTTACCTCCAGAGGCCGGTGCGATGATCTTCGGTGGACTGGGAACACGTCTGCACTCTTCAAAGCTGACCGTGAACTGAGGAAATGCCGGTAAGCTGTATAATGGAATAAATAGAGTTTTTTTCAACTTTGATGCACATCTCAGGCATTTTTTGGAATTTTTGCACCAAATTTTCAACATGGGGTTTTTGGGACCCCTCCTCATGAATTCCGGCATGTCATTGCATTAGTCGGCCCCGAAAGGTGATAGCGCGGTCACTGCGCGGAACCATCTTTTGGGACCAATTTACGAAACAACAGTGTCACAGTTCATGAGGTAGGCCCCCAAAAACCCTATGTTGAAAATTCCCCAAAATGACTGATTTACAAGCATGCATTGTGCAGTTCCTACGCACGCTTGTAAGTTCGCAAATTTTTAATATTTTCACTCCTGATTTTCAACATTGCCATTTTACTACACCTCCTTGTGAGCAGTACAAGTGTCATTTTTCACATCTTGCCCAAAATGTGTTTCCGCGCATGTAATGCACAATGGAGCATTCAGTGTGCGAAATCAATGTTTGGGACAGATTAAGAAAATCATAGTGACACTGTTCATGAGCAGAGGTCTTAAAATGGCTATGTTAAAAATTTGGTGACAAAAGTCCATAAAATGACTGTGTTACGAGCGAGCATCGTGCAGTTTCCACACACCCGCATAAGTTCATGAATTTGTAATATTTTCAGTCCAGATTTTCACCAGTGGCATTTTTCCACACTTCCTTATGAACAGTACAGCTGTCATTTTTCACACCATGGCCGAAATGTGTTTTCGCACTTCCAGTGCAGAAATGCGTGGTCGCTGTGGGAAATCATTGTTCGGGATAGATTAAGAAAATCACAGTGACACTGTTCATGAGTGGAGGTCCCAAAATGCCTGTGTTGACAATCTGCTTAAAAAAATCCCCAAACTAATTACATTACGGGTGTGCGTTACGCAGTTTCTATGCATGCTCATGACTTCACCAGTTTTTATGTCGGCGCGCTTGCTCAGCCAACATCTTGCAGCAGTGGAGATTTTCAGGCACGGTCGCTGTTGGGTGAATGCAGGGCATGCACTAGTAGGTGCATCCCTCATTCCCCAATCAGCCTGCATGCCGGCGCCACACCATGCATACATAATGTGGCGAGCACATCTAAGCAAAGGTCCGCTGCAATCCGAGCAAAAGCTCATCAGAGCGCAGCAGACCTCCAGGCGTCTTTCGGCCACATTGTAAGCATGGCGGGCGGCGCTAACTGCCGACCGGGGTGCCCAATTCCCCCTGCCAGCTTATCATGGTCCCAATTATATGTGCCAATGGGGGGAGCCCTCCCCGTCGGCATAAACCTCCCCATGTGTTATATGCGGGGGTGCCCAATCCTCGGCTCTTGCCCTCCCGCTTTCCTTGTGTGCAGATGGGGATGCCCAATCTCCATCGGCATAATGAACCCTTTGTTGTGTGTTCAGACGAGGGTGGCTAATCCCTCGTCGTATGCACCCCACAAACAGTTGGGTGGCATGCTGGGAGCCCACCCAGTGTGCCAAATACCCTGTTAAAAAACTGTCCCGTGATATTTTTTTTAACCCTGTGAACAAAAGCGGTCCCCGCCGCCTCCCTGGCCCCCATAACCCGCACCCACCCACTGCGCACCCTGCCTCCCCACACCCTCACCCCATAACTACCTCTGGAGTCCGGCATAGCGATCTTTGTGGACCGGGAACACGTCTGCACTCTTCAAAGCCGTCCGCGAACTGAGGAAATGCTGGTAAGCTGTATAGTGGAATAAATAAGGTTTTTTCAACTTTGATGCATATCTCAGGCATTTTTTGGAATTTTGGCACCAAATTTTCAACATGGGGTTTTGGGACCCCTCCTCATGAATTCTTGCACTGTCATGGTGTTATTCAGTCCTGAAAGGTGATTTCGCAGTCACTGCGCGGAATCACCTTTCAAGAGCAGTGTCAGTGGCTCAGTAGGTAGCACACTCGCCTCTGAGGCCGGGAGATCAGAGGGCTGTGGGTTCAGTTCCCACATCTGGCACTTGCGTTAATATCCCAGTACTGACACTGTAGTAGCATGAGAGGGGTGCTGCATTTCTGAGGTGCCGTCTTTCAGATGAGACGTTAAACCGAGGTCCCATCTGCCTGGATTGGTGGTAGTTCAGGTGGATGTTAAAGATCCCAGGGCACTTATCGAAAAGAGTAGGGGAATTTCCCCGGTGTTCTGGCCAAATTTCCTTCATTCACTAAAAATACCACCAACAGCTTAATCTGGTTCAAGGTCAGTTGGCATTCATCTGTATCCCCCTCCCCCGGGTCGTGCCTGAAAATAGGCAGGATTTGTCTAGTGCACTTACCCGGTCAACAAAAACTAAATAAAATAAATAAATAAAAAATAAAAATAAGAGCGAGGAACAAAACGACAGTGCCAATGTTCATGAAAGGGGCTCTCAAAAAGCCTACGTTGCAAATTTGGTGGGAGAATCCAAAAATGATTGTTTTCTGGCGTTGCATTAGCAGTTATATGCAACTCATAACTAGCAATTTGCAATATTTTTCATGCCACATGTTCAGCATTGCCATTTTCCACACCTTCTTGTGAACTGTAGAGCTGCCATTTTCACATCCTGCCCAAATGTGTTTCGCGCTTGCAGCGCGCCGAAGACCATGTAGTCGATGTGGAAATCAGTGTTCAGGACAAATTATGAAAATGACAGTTGTACTGTTCATGAGCAGAGGTCCTAAAATGCCAATGTTGAAAATTTGTGATGATACTCCATAACATGATCTGTGTCACTTAGCGTGCGTTGCGCAGTTTGCATGCACGCTCGGAAGTTTATGAATTTATAATATTTTCACTCCAGATTTTCAACATTGCCATTGTTCTGCACCTCCTTATGAACAGTATAGCTGTCATTTTTCACATCCTGTCCAAAATGCATTTTCGCAGTTCCGGCACAGAACAGCGCAGTCGCTGTGGAAAGTCAGTGTTCGAGACACATTATGAAAATGACAGGGACACTGTTCATTAGCACAGGTCCTAAAATGCCTATGTTGAAAATTTGGGGCTGATAGTCCATAAAATTTGTGTCTTACGAGCGTGCGTTACGCAGTTTGCACGCACGCTTTTGACTTCGTGCATTTGTAATATTTTCACTCCAGATGTTCAAAATTGGCATTTTTCCACACCTCCTTATGAACAGAACAGCTGTCATTTTACACATCCTGGCTGAAATGTGTTTACACAAGTCCGGCGCAGAATTGCACGGTCACTGTGCGAAATCAGTTTTCGGAACAATTTGAAGAAATGACGATGACAATGTTCATGAGCAGAGGTCCTAAAATACCTATGCTGAAAATTTGGTGCCAAAAGTTCATAAAATGACTGTGCTGCAAGCGTGCATTGCGCAGTTTCCACGCAGCCTTGTAACTTAAATTTGCAATATCTTCATGCCAGATTTTCACCACTGGCATTTGTGCACACCTCCTTATCAACAGTACAGCTGCCATTTTTCACAGCCTGCCCAAAACACGTTTCCGCAACTGTGGTGCACAATGGCGTGCTTGCTGTGGGAAATCACCTTTTGGGACACATTAACAAAATCACAGCGCTACTGTTCATTAGGGGAGGTCCCAAAATACCTATGTTGAAAATGTGCCTAAAAAACTCCCACAAATAATTGGGTTGCGGATGTCTGCTGTGCATTTTGTATGCATGTTCATTGCTTCACCAATATTTCATATTGCCAATCCAGATTTTCAACGTTGCCATTTTTTACACCTCCTCATGAACAATACAGTTGTTATTCTCCACATCCTGCCCCAAACTGTGTTTTTGTCCTTCTGTCGCTAAATGGCACAGCCGCTGTGCAAAACCACATTTCAGCTAACGAAGTGATTGTTCTGCTTTTCATGAGGTGGCCTGACAAGCAGCCCATGTTGAAAATGTGGAGTGAAACTACCACTACATGCCTACAGTGTTAGGGTTTCCAAGTGTAGCACCCCACCCAGTTTGGACTGACAGGCATCAGGGCTGCAACTTGGGATCATTGGATGTAATGCTCATGCCATTCCACCCCCCATGCCCACTCTGCAGCCACTGACAGGCATCGTGGTGTGTCTTCCACTGTTCGGCCACAAACTTCACCCTACGCTCCTATACTGCACCCACATCAGTGTATTTCCTTATGGAATGGGGTAAGTATAATGCCCAAAGACCCCAAAGAACACCACAACACTTGTCAGTCTCTACAGGGTAGGGTGAGGTACAATGGCATGAGCATTATAGCTGACGACCAAAAGGCACACCCCAATGCCTGGCACTCTCTACAGGGTGGGGGTGGGGTTGGCGTCACTTCAATACTTCACTGCCATTCCTATTATGCGTCTCTAGCTCCGCCACTGCCAATGCCAGCACGACAATATTCAGCATTGACAAATGTTTGTTTAACATTCATTTTTTGCTGCAGCTCCTATGCTGATCTGCAGCACCATCTCTTCCCCTCCCTTCCTTACCCCTATGATTCCCTTATCGTTAATGTTCTGGAACTGGAGTGAAAATAAATCCTTTATTTTTACACTCAAGTATTATCAACACATTCCAGAGCACCAATCAGAATTCTTAAATGATGTATGTCCTTACAGATACTGATTTGGAATGTTTGGAATACTACGCTCATTTGAATGTTCGTGGCAGTAGCGGACTGATGTTTTTTCAGAGAGGAAATAAGTCTAGCATCAAGTTTTTGAAACTTATTTTTAAATAAAATACTAGGATTCTAGCTTTTCACTGCAGATTTTCAACATTGCCATTTTTTACACCTCCCCATGAACAGTACAGCTGTCATTTTTCACATCCTGTTCGAAATGTGTTTTTGCACCTGTGGTGCCAAATGCCATAGTCGCTGTGCAAAATCAGCTTTCGGCTAACGAACTGATATTGCCACTGTTCATAAGGTGGGGGTCACAAAAAACATGTTGAAAATCTGGTGAAAATAAACGAATGCCTGAGGCGTTCGGGTTTCCGACCATAACGCACCACCCTGTAGAGACTGACGAGCATCAGGGGTGTGACTTGGGTTTGTTGCCTGTAATGCTCATACCATTCCACCCCAACCCTCACCCTGCAGCCAGTAAGAGGCATTGAGGTGTGCCTTGGACTCGTCAACCCCAAAGTTCACCCCATTCTCCTATACTGCACCCATCTCACCATGTTTCCTGATGGAATGGGGTGAACATAAGGGCCAAAGACCCCAAGGCACACCGTGACACTTGTCAGTGTCTGCAGTGTAGGGTGTGGTGAAATGGCATGGCCGTTATGCCTGATGACCCAAAGGCACACCCCAATGCCTGTCAGTATCGGCAGGATGGTGCTGGGGTTGGTTTCAGTTCAATACTTCACTGCCATTCCTATTATGCAGCTCTCTAACTCCTACACTACCAATGCCAATGCATGCAAGCAAACATTTGCCATTGACAAATGCTTGTTTGCTAGTAGTTGGAAAAATACAAATAAAATGATGAAAATATAGTTAAAGAAACAAGTAAAAACAACAAAATGAATACAAGGGTATCTAATGGCCCCCCAAACCTTCATTCTGTAAGACACATATCCTACTAAAAACTTGCTTTTTAAGCCTTTTTATTTAAAGGGAGTTGACACTTTTGGTAATACCTTAAAAAACATAATATTTAGACATTTCGGCTTTTATTTTTTATTGTCCTCTCTCTTTATACAGTATGCCTTTTATTAGTCATTACTGGGTTCATTTAGATGAAAACATGATCCTCGTCCCCTACAGCTGTCTAATCCTGTGTTTGATCCTTGCTGAAGTCCCTCTGTTTATGACATCATAATCAGTTCCGTAACAACAGACTATGATGTCACAGACTATGATAGACAAACTATGTAATAGGAAACATAAGTAGAAGTTTCATATATAAATCCATAGGCTGTATGGCACCGCTTTATAGAACTTACGTGAGACCACATTTAGATTACAGCTCAGCACTATGGAGTCCGTATACTCTGGGCGAAACCAATTGTGTATAAAAAACCCAGAGGAGGTTAACAAGAATGAAAGGTTCACTGAAGCAATATAATTATGAGGGAAGACTATCTAAATTGGGGCTGTTTTCACTACAGCAAAGAAGAGTGAGGGGAGACCTTTTGACTATGTATAAAATAATGGGGGACCCCAAATTAATGGAGGAAATGGGGATAGCTATACAAGAAAAGCCAGTATACTTAACAGAGCACAATAAACAGATTAAAACAGAGACAGACAAAAATAATAGCAGGCATTATACATTTAAAAACAGAACAGGCAGAATATGGAACATACTGCCAAGCGGATTGGTGTATAATTAAGCAATATACCATGACAGGGAGTGGGTATATTGGTGGATTTACCACGCCTGGTGTGGTTTGGTCACGAGGCACAGCTGAGTGACTTAACCACACCAGAAGTGGTAAATCCACCCATATACCCACTCCCTGTCATGGTATATTGCTATTATACAATGTTCAACTTGTTTTTTTGTTTTTATAGTGATATAAAACTTTTACAGTGGGTATACTAGAGCAATAGTTCTCAGACTTTGTCACAGTGAGCCTCCCCAAATCCACAGAAAAGATTTTGAGCCTCACCCAAAAATTGAAATAATCTTGGGCCTCCCCAAAGAAAAATAACATACTGTACTTTGCGCAGTACACCATGAATAAATTGAAACCCCTTTGAGTACTTGGCTCACATTCAGTTCTTTGTCTTGTACTGACTTGGAACTTTTGAAAAAGAGCTCCTGTGCTCAAAGGTGTTATCTGAATAACAAATAAAATAAACAAATATTATTATTCAGCTTATTGTAACCCCCCCAATAGGCCAACCTACTTGCTCTGCTATTTTCATTCTTGAACCATTGTTACCCCTTGTTGCAGTACCTTCATGGGTCAGACTACTTCCTCTGTTTCCTCTCTATATGAAATAACCTTCCCACATACTTTGCCTTTTCCCCTCCTTCTCTGCTCCTAAGCAACATCTCGGGGATTACTTGGCTCCTTCCTGCTATTGCTCTTAGCACTTCTATGCACAACCCTTGTATTTGGGCTGTTCTGCCATCAGTTTACAAACTGATCAATTACCACCACTCATTATTAATTTATTCATATTTATTTGCACTATTGCTCACTGTATATTTCTTAATTGTTTTGCAGTTACCTTTTGAAATGTATTCACACCCTGCCCTTCCCCGGGTACACCTGAAATTAGCCTTGGCTCATTCACCTTCCCTTGTCACCTATTAGTAAATAAATACATACACTTCACCTACTGTTATTATCCTCTTTCAGTTTGCTTTATCTCTTCACACAAAACATATAAAACTCAAAATTTAAATGTAGTACTTTTTTCAGACTTGCTTGAGCCTCCCCTGGAACAGGTTGGGGCCTCCCCAAGGAGGCTGGCCTCACCATTTGAGAACCCCTGCACTAGAGGATTTATCACGGTCATGTGATGTGTTTTGACCAATGAGGTTACAGGATTTTCATACTCCATTGTATAATACATCTTTATCATGTTTTAAAAAAGGTGTTGACAACTGGTTAGCTCAAAATAAGCAGAAATGGTTCCACTAATGTGGGGAATGGTATAATGGGCTATGATAGCCTCCTTCCATTCTATACCCAGTATAAGTGATGTCACAAACAGACTGTTATGACTTCAGCAAGGGATCAAGCAGCAGAATCACAGAATCACAGAAATCCGATGGCAGAAACGGACCCCAACGGCCCATTGAGTTTTCTCCTTCCCCCCACTCATCTCCTTTTCCACAGGCCCTTCCCCCACTTACTAACCCCATATGTCTGTCCCATGCCCACTTGAATCCCTCCACTGTTTCAGCCCCCACCACCTCCTCTGGTAGTTTGTTCCAGGCCTCCACCACCCTCTCTGTGAAGAATCGCCCCCTTGCATTGCCTCAACATCTTCCGCCCTCCAATCTTAGGCTATGCTTTCTAGTTTTAGCCCCCTCCTTCCTTTTAAATAAGCTCCCCTTCTTCACCTTATTGATCCCCTTCACATACTTAAAAGTTTCAATCATGTCCCCCCCTCTTCCTTCTGGTCTCCAATGGGAACAGATCCAATTCCCTCCACCTCTGCTCATATGGCTTCCCCTGCATACCATGCACCATCTTGGTTGCCCTTCTCTGAATCCTCTCTATCCCATCTATGTCCTTGCATAGGTGCGGTCTCCAGAACTGGACCAGATACTCCAGGTGTGGCCTCACCATGTTTTTGTAAAGTGGCATCAGTACCTCCCTCCTTCTGCTAGTTATGCCCCTCCCAATGCATGCCAGCATTCCATTTGCCTTCCCCGCAGCTTTGCTGCATTGGCTACCTACCTTAAGGTTGCTTGATATTATAATCCCCAGATCCCTCTGCTCCTGTTTTTTTTTTTAATTCAATATACTTTATTAGCTATTTTAAACAAAGGTACATTAAGGTACATAAGGCGATACAGGCTTCTCTATGATACATGAACTGTAAACAGAAAATTTGGAGCATTTAGGTTACATCGGCTCAATTAAGCCCAAAACAGTCCCTTCCCCCCAATGTTATCCCCTTCTACCCTCCCACCCTTCATACCCCCTCCTTTAAGAAAACCTTGGAATAGAGTGGTATCTCCTACCAAAACTTGAGAACATGGCTAGTGGAATGGTACAAATAATAAAGGCTCCAAGGAAAAATGAACTATAATAAGCGTCCTATAGAAATAGACCAGGCCAGGACATAGATCAAGCAGGCTGCAATGCACACCAACTAGTGGGTGTATGAATAATAACTTATAATATATCCAACTAGAGTGTAACAACAAAAAAAACACACACTATGGGGATGACTACAACGTGTATATTTTCCCCCACTTTTTATCAAAACTTTTAGGGGTATGCCTTAGGGATGCAATCATCTTTTCAATCCAAAGATTAAACAGTAGCTCATTTAACCATTTAGTATAGGTAATTATTGAGGAATCCTTCCAGTGCTTCAGTACCAGTTTTTTAACTGAATACAAAATAAGGGCCAAATTGAATCTTCTTTCTTTAACAGGCACCTGGGAATAGTCACCCACTATACAAATTTCGGGTGTAAAAAACTCTTCAAGACCTAATAGAGGGTCTGCTTTAATTTGTATCTCCCTCCATAGTGCCTTAATATTAGGGCAGTCCCATAATGTGTGGAGCAGAGTGCCTTCTGTTTTACCACATCTAAAACATGTGTTATCCTCTAATTTTCCCATGGCTACTAGTTTAGAGGGAGTAAAATATATATTATGTAGTATGTAAAATTGCATTATCCGGAGTCTATCGTTGGATGTGTGGGAAAAAGCCACTTGCCAGATTTTTTCCCAGTTAAATTCCTTATTAGGGAATTGGTCTATCCAGTATGTAGATTGACCCAACATATCAGGACAAATAGCAGGGTATAATGCAGCAGTAATCTGGGAGACTGCGTAAGGCTGCCAAGCCGAGGTTCGGAGTGAATCAATAAGCTCCGATTGGTCCACCTCCCATTTTCCATTTCCTAGTTTAGTAATTAGTAAGTGTCTAATTTGGAAACCATGAAAAATCTGTCTCTCAGGAATATTCAAAATGGGATGAAGACCTATAGTGGCTTTAAGTTTGCCCTCCACTAGGAGGTTCGAAATTGTGATATCCTTGTTCTGGGTTGTCTCATGTTGCTTGAGACAATGCCCACCTATTCTAAAATTAGGATTTAAATATAGAAGCTGAGAGATGTCCTTAACATTATCATATTTAATGGCCTTACATAACTGAACATGGACCTTAATGGACATTAAAATCAATTCATTTTTAAGAGAGGGATAACACGATTTGGTTGTATTATACAGTATATGAGGGCAGAAGGAGAGATACCACTCTGTTGAATCAGGTGGCGCTCTAATTGCAACCATACTGGTACATGAGTAGATTCATGGAGCTGAGAAGCAGGAGATGTCCAACGTAGGTATTTAGCCAGGTGGCTTGCTAAACAGTAGTGATAAAAATTAGGAAGTTTAAGGCCTCCATGCTGTTTAGCCACTCCCAACCTGATATATGATCTTCTCGGAGGTTTCCCTCTGCACAAGAAATGGGAAATAATACTATGAAGTTTCTGGAACCAAGAGTAGGGAAGGTGGAAATTGAGCATATTTAAGGGATAGAATATCCTAGGAAGGATATTCATCTTAATTACATTAACTCTCCCTTGTAGCGAGAGATCTAATGGGGCCCACCTGTTCAGGTCTAGTTTAATAGTTCCTAACAGGGAATCTAAATCAAGCCTCTTAACTTGAGCCATATCTTGGGAAATAATAAACCCTAAATATTTAATTTGAGTGACCCAATTCAGATTCAGTTTGTCGACCTGGGCACGGCATGCATGACAGTTTAGTGGCATTACTGTGGATTTGTCCTTATTTAATTTATAGTTTGATAATGCTCCATAGATGTCTATAATGACCAGAGATGCCGGAATCGAAGCTTCTGGATTTGTCAGATGCAGCAAAATATCATCTGCATAGACAGACAAGCAAAGGTTAAGGTGTCCCACTTGAATACCCTTTATAAGGGGAGAATTTTGAAGATGATAAAGTAGCGGCTCAAGATATAAATTAAAAAGCATCGGCGACATCGGACAGCCCTGTCGAGTACCTGAGTGTAATGAGAAAGAATTGGAGTAGACCCCATTGCAATAAATTTTAGCTGTGGGGTTTATGTAAAGAATCTTAATCCGTTGAACAAATTTGTCAGGAAAGCTGAAACTGTCCAGAACTGCAAACAGAAAAGGCCAGCTAACTCTATCAAAGGCCTTCTCAGTGTCCCACCAGTATCATTGGAAGAGGAGCCGTTCTGGACACAGAGAAGATATGGAAGAGCTTCCTCAGGTGGTCAGCTGAAGATCGACCTGCCACGAATCCAACCTGTTCTGAGCTAAGCAAGGGAATCCAAACCCTAGCTAGCCTGGCAGCCAGGATTTTAGCAAAAAACTTAATGTCATAGTTCATTAGGGATATGGGCCGATAATTAGTTACTTTACTTTTATCTTTATTTGGTTTTTGAAGAACAATAATAAGGGATTCTAACAGGGATAATTTGGTTATCCCTGAATCACAAAAATAGTTAAACATCTGCAAGAGCAGGGGAGAGATCTGTTTTTCAAATAACTTACAGAAACGAGGTGGGAGTCCATCAGGTCCTGGGGCTTTATCCTCGGGAAGGGAACGAATAGCATCTTATAGTTCTTGCTGACTAATCTCACTAATAAGTCTTTATAAGATGGAGGAAGTGAGGGAAGATGAGCCTGTTGTAGATAGCTGCGAATATCTGATAATAATGGGGGATTGGTGGGAGGAGAGTATAAATCTTTGTAAAATTCTTTTCTAACTCTTGGACTATCTCCCTCAGTTTAGTGAGAAGTGTGTTATCATTGTGGGAATTCAAGGCAATTACAGCTCCGGATTCTTCCTGTTTTTTTAATCTTAATGCTAATAGATGACTCGTCCTGTCACCTTGCTCAATATATCTAGTGTGGGATTTAAACAACGCAAACTGCGCTTTTTCCCTCAAAGTTTCTGACCATTGATTCTGTAATAAGGTCAATTGAGTCAGGGTCACCTCACTGGGACTAAAAGGCAATTTGTTTTCCAGGTTTTGAATTTGAGTCAAAAGGGAAGAAGAAAGGTGCTCTGTTTTTTTTTATCCCTCCCCCCAGAGTGTAAGCTGCTTGCGGGTTTTTACATCCCAAGTGCATCACAGCACACATTTTGGCACTGAATTTCAGTTGCCAAGTTTCCAACCACCCCTCCAGAATCTTCAGGTCCTGCCTCATGGCCTCCATCCCCCCCCCCCCCGGGGTGTCCACCCTATTACAGATTTTCGTATCATCTGCAAATAGGCACACCCTTCCCTTCCAATCTGTCCACTATAGCACTGATGTAGATATTAAAAAGGAGGCTCCCAGTATTGACCCTTGGGGCACCCCACTTGTAACCCCCTCACACTGGAATGCACCCCATTTACCAGCACTCTCTTGTTTCTGACCACCAACCAGTTTTCCACCCACCTAGTTATTTTCCATCCCACCCCTAAGCTTTCCAGCTTATTTACTAGCCTTCTGTGAGGGATGGCATCGAGGGTCTTGCTGAAGTTCAAATAGGCTACGTCCACCACCCCTCCCTGGTCAACCACCTGCGTCACCCAATTGAAGAACTCTATCAGGTTTGTCTGGTATGACCTTGCATTCATGAAGCCATACTGCCTATCATCCTGCAGGTAGTCCACTACCCTTTCCTTTATTAGTGCCTCCATCACCTTACCCACCACCGAGGTGAGACTGACCAGGTGATAATTCTCCGCCACCTCCTTACTGCCTCCCTTGTGCAGTGGCACCACATCTGCCCTCCTCCAATCCCTTGGTACCCACCCTGTATCCAGGGACAGGTTAAACAATCTTATCAGTGGGGCAACCAGCTCTTCCGCCAGTTCCCAGAGTATCCTGGGGTGCAAGCCATCTGGCCCCATTGTTTTGTCCACCTTTAATCTGCCTGGTTCCTCACTGACACTGTCTACACTGAACAGGCTAGGATCCACTTTGTTGTCTTCCCTACTCCTCCTCCTCAGCTTGGGTCCCCTACCCATCCCCTCCTCTGTGAATACTGAGCAGAAGTATCTATTTAGCACCTCTGCTTTCTCAAAGTTCCCCTACAGTTGTATTCCTCCCTTCAACCTCAACCGTACTATCACCTGCCTTGCCTTCCTTCTTTTCCCCACATGCCTAAAATAAGTTTTCGCTGGTCCATTGGCACAGCGGTGAGATTTCCACTTGCGACGCTGGTGACCTGGGTTCAGGAACGGATCAAAGTCATCAGAGGGCTGGCCGGGGAAGAAGGATCAAGCATCTCAAGACTTCTCTCCTTCTCCGGAGGTATGGGGGATTGAGTGTTTGGTGCAGTGGCAACACCCGGCGGAGGCCAGGTTCACCACTATGCACCGATGCCAATCAGAATTCAGGGGTGGGGCGGATGCTGGTCATCATTGCATGACCCCACCCCCTGCTTACAGGGGAAAAAACAGGTGGGGCCTCCGTCTCTCTGAAGCCCTCCCCGGGCTTCAATTAGCCTCTGTCGCTGGCTCTCCCAACACGTTTACTGGTTTGGGGCTGGCTAACAGGGGACCAGTCCCGGCCCGCCCTCAGGGGAAAGCTGGGGTGACTGGGAGAGTGACGTAGTATGGCAGGTGGAAATCGGGGGCCATGGCCAGGACAGAACCTGACGGAGGCCCTGCCAAGCAAAGCATAATAAATAAAAAATTAAAAAATTTATAAAAAAAGTTTTATCTCCCATTTCAGCCTACTGTGCTATTTTTTCCTCAGTGGCAGCTTTAGCTCTCCTTATCTTCTGCCCTGCTATACTCTGCTTCTCCCTATAAGCCTCCCTGCCCTCCTTCCTTTGCGTCATCTTATATTTTCTGAATGCCCTCTTTCTTTTCCTGACCGCCCCTGCCACCTCCCTTGTAAACCAGAGTGGTTCCTCCTTTTTTGGTTCTTCCTCACCTTTTTAATACAAATTTCAGTGGCTTTCAGTACTCCCCCCTGACAGTTTCCCATAACTCCTCCACATCCCCTATATTCCCCTTTCCTGCAGTTTCCTTTCCTAAATATCCTCCTCATTCTGTTAAATTCCATCCTCCTGAAGTCCATAACCCTTATGCTGGTCTGATTTGACTTCCTCACCTTCCTTACCCTGAACCTTACAGTCCTGAGTCTGAACCTTACAGTACAGAAGCAGATGAACTGAAGGGAACGAAGATAAGGGGCAATTCTCAGGTGCAGTTTTATCTGCCTGATAAAGGGGGAAAAACATGTGTTCCATTGCGTAAGCACATATAAGTGCTATTGTGAGAATTATAGATCTGCACTTGGAGAGGGGCGGAGACTCCCAAGTGCAGATAAAAACACGTAAATTTTCCAGCCCTGTAGCATGACAGCAGAGCTGCTGCTTGCTACACTGGTTATCCGGGTTCAGGAATGGACTCACTTCGCTCAGGGCTTGACTGGGAGAGGTAGGATAAAGGGTCCCTTGGACAGCTCTCTTCCACTGGGGAAGGGGTGAATGCGTCCTGATCGTCAGCTGCCACCTAGAGAAATGTGGGCGGCAACATAGCAGGACCATATGGGAAGGGACCCCAAATGTAGATGCTGGGGTGGGGGGGAGTTTCTGGGGATGTGCAGCTTGCACATCACGTCACATGTGGTCCCAGGGGTGAAAATGGAGGCAGAAACCTGTGACCATGGCTGGATGATGGCCTAGTCCCTTGTAGCACCAGATATGAAGACTACACTCTTCCAAACAAGGTCATGTGGTACAGGACACCACACAATAAGGTAAGACCCAGGGATGAACAGGAAGGCTCTGCACTCTCTGGTGGGTATGCACAGTGTTGGCAAAATTTCCACAAATTGGAGCAACTGTGCAAAGTATCAACAAAGCTGCTTATTTTCAAAGTGAAAAACATGAACAAGCAGACACTGAATGAGGCCTCCCACAGTTGAGGGGACCCTGGTACGTCAACCAGGTAAAGTTTTGTCAGGGGGCCCCTGTGGAGATTTCTTCAACACTGTGAATACCCACCAGGGAGTGCTGAACTTTCCTGTTGGTTGGCTTAACCAGAAGAGAAACAGACAAAATAAAAAGGCAAGTGAATCCGTCAAGCTATGTTCGTGCACAGTTATGGTGCACAATGCTACCACAATCAATCAATCATTTTGTTGTTCGGCTATAAGCCTTTACAAACAACAATACAAAACTTTAAAATACATTAGAACACATACACACCATTACATTCCATAGTCTCTATAATACAAATGTTAGGACTTCATTAAGATATTGTACTTTTCCATAAGTGCAGTTATTATTGCTGAAACATATTTTCCATATTTTTATAACATATACAATAAAATAAGAACCTTTCTGTTTTAAGTGTTACTACATAACATTATAAATGAATTAATGATAGGAAACCACATACGTTATTCAAGATATTTTCACCAAATGAGTTACAAAGATAACTAACTATTTGGTCAGGGGAGAAGTTGATGTCCTCAAGTAGGCCACCCAGCCATTCTTTCTTTCCTTTTTCATATAGAGGACAAATAAGTAGAATATGTTTTAGATCATCCGCACACTTCAAATCACATTTACAATAGGGTGAGTCTAAACCTTGTTTTTTTTGTCCAAAGTATAAATAGTTTGATTTATAAAGTTTCATTAAAAACCTAATCAATGTTCATCTTTTAACAGGGTCTTTCAATTTCCTTAGATATGATTCCATTACATGTTTGTTTTTAAGCAGTTTGTACCATCTAAAATATTTCAGATTCAGGAGACAAAAAAAAATTTCAGAAATTTCTGTATCTCTCATCCTGGTATTTAATTGTAAGACTATTTCTTCTATTGGTTTTTATATATATATATATATATATATATATATATATATATATATATATATATATATATATATATATATATATATATATATATCATTAAACAGATGTCCAGGGCCCAAGGGAATAACTTTTCCTTAAATAACTGCATGGATAAAGATTGAAAGCCCAAAGTGGAATAATAGATTTCCTCTTCGAGACAATGTTTTGGAATATGAGAATCTGACAATGTAAACAGACGGATTACAAACATCAACTGTCTTTCAGCAATTAATGTTTGAAGCAAAAATTGACCCAACTGAAGTCTTACTAATTCTGACGGAACTGATTGTGTAATCATGAGCAAATATCAATATAATTTATTCTTAATTATATTAAGTGGTTATATTTTTGTATATCCCCAAATGTCCGATGCATACAAAATGCTATACTGTACTTTAACACTAATAACTTTAACTGCACCTTCCACTGAACCTTTACTTGTTTTTGTTAAAACTTTTGAAAGCATTCACTGCTGTTTGCAATTTTGCTTGAAGAAATGTAATCTGATTTTTCCATGTGCAATTTTCCACAAATCTGACCCCTAAATAATCAAAATTTTGCAGTTTCTAATTTTTTATTCTCTAAAAATAAGACAGTGATCTTTTACTCTGATTACCAAAAATTACCATTTTTGTTTTGTCCCTATCGATCAACAGCTTTTCTCCTACACTTAATGTGGAGAAATAATCAACTTTTCTTTGCAAACCTAACAGAGAAGTTGATATAAGACAATGTTCTCTGCATATGCAAGACATGATATTCTAATTTTTCCTACAACTGGAGAATAAAATTCTAGATATTCTAATTTCCCCAAAATTGAATTTATATAAATATTAAAAAAAGTTGATGCAAGTAGGCATCCTTGCCTAACTCCTCGATTTGTCTTGATTATTGACATCATTCCACCAAATTATTATATTGTACCTTAGTCAAGTATCTGAATGCAATCTTATGATATCTAATAAATTTTCGTCCATACCCAACTCCTCTAATTTTTCCATTAACAAACCTCTGCTTATACAATCAAATGCAGAACTAAAGTCCACAAAGCTACAATACATTTTTTCTCTTTTTACCTTAACGTATTTCCATATAATGTGTGACAATGCATAACATAACAGTCGACCACCCTGATCGAAACCCATTCTAATACTCAGAATCTTTCATCCAGCCAAAATTGTATCCTATGTAAAATTATTCTGTAAACCATTTTTTGTGAAGTATCAGTTAGACTAATTGGTCAGTACATTTTTGGATCTGAAGCATTTCCTTTCTTGAGCAACAGAAATATAATACTTCCCTGCCAACTGACTGGAATTTGTCCTCCCTGTGTGATGTAATTAAATGATGATCTAAAAATGGGCATCCAAAAATCTGGGAAGGATTTATATAAGTCTACTAATATCTAGTCTGGCCTTGGGCCTTATTTGCATGTGCCATAACTCTTGCTTCACTGATCTCAATATCTCCTATATACATTGGGTAAGGTACAATTGTACCATTTTACTGACATTTCAAATGTTGATCTTTTTCCATATTTAAGTTTTCCTCTTCTGCATAATAAAGATTTCTATAATATTCCTCCCATACATGGGGTGGTATCTATGCTTCTATATCTGTCGCATAACTCCCATTGCCTTTACTTACCAATGACCACAATTTCCATGTGTCCCTCTGACATGTACTTTTCCTAAGCTCTCCCCACATTTTTTATGTTTACCTTTTTCTACTTCATGAAGCTATTTATAACCTTTCCTTGTTTTATTTAATAACATAATATTCTCTTTAGTTCTTTCATTTTTGCATTATCTAACCTGCTTCTGTAGTTTCTTTTTTGCCAGTTTACAAGTTTTGTTAAACCAGGTGATCTGTTTCTTTTTACCCAATGTTGTAGTCTTCATAAAAGGTCTAATATAGGAGATCAAATCTGTCCAATATCCCTAATCTCCTTACCTGTCTCAGGGTTGACTATATTATCTGCAATATTACCAACCCTACCTCCATTAAGTATCTCTGTAAAGGTTGCTATGTTTTGACTATTTCATCTGATTTGTTTTTCATTAATAACTTCCATATCTTCTAGATTTCTATCCAAAGCTTCCTAAGCCACCAAAAGATTTTGTAAATTCAATACTATTAATAGTGGGACATGTGAAAAATCAGGGCACGCCATTATTTTTAGATCATTAATAATTCTTAATGACTGTGGGTTTGCCCAGGCCAGGTCTATAACTAAAGAGCCCATCGCGGCCCATATAAGTATATTCACCTAGAACAACACCTGGTAAACGTTCATTAAGTAGGCAGAATTTTTTATCTGCCATAAACTGAAAAATAATTTTACCTCTAAGATTACATTTTTGATCTTTATATCTTCTGATCCATTTCACCCTTTGATTTATTATTTGGAAACTCTACATTAGATTATACTACTGACTCTCCAGTGTCTTCTTTATATATACCCTGGCATTATGACCTCCCACTATCAGAATTTCCTCATTTTCATAGGTATCTTTCAATTTCTTCATAATCAATTCATATTGTACCCAAATCTCTGAAGACTGTTTAGCATCCAGTGGAAAATAGACATTAATAAGAAAAAAATTTCACTTTTTCACTAATCAGTCTTAGGATCTGTATATAGTCTGAAAATGAGGGGATAATCAATCCATGGACATTTAAGGTTGTTTTAATATCTATAGCCAATCCTGCTTTATTACACCCATACCTTTTTCTCCTTACAGCTGGAATTATGTAAGAGGAAAATCCTGGTATTAATAGATCATTTGATGACCACGTCACTTGTAGACAGAGTATATCATGCTTCCCCAGAAAATCCTGTTTCACTTTCTGCCAATTTAAGTCCAAGATCCTCAATATTCCAAGACACTATCTCCAATTTCCCATCAGCCACCTGTGACCTTCTGAGATCCAGTGTCTTTACCACCACAAACAATACATGTCTCTGTGACACATCACCCAATCCATGCCTTTGGTCCACTTCTGGCCCTAAAATGATGTGGCTTACTCTGTCCCAAAATGTGCCTTCTGGTAATCCAGTGGGCCCCAACCCAGAGAAATAATCCTGGTAATCTAGTGCCCCCCCATCCCTGACCATAGTCACCTGCATGTGTGTGTCTTCCTGTGTACGGTCCAAAGCCAAATGTAGTACCTGAACATTCTGTGCACCTGGGAAGCACTCTGACTCCCCCCTACTGCCAGAAAAAAATTGGCAGGATTTAGAGGGCATCCCAAAAGTGCTACACCATGTGTACCAGTGGTAGCTGCACCATGACTGGCATTGTGTGCCATTTGCATGCCAGCTCAGCCTCCTTGCACACACTATTGCACTTTGATGTGCACTGGAGCAGGAGGGCTCTCCAATCTCTTGAAGCATAGGTCAGGGGGGATGCAAGTAAGGGACTGGCAGTAAATCATTTCACAACAATTTGTTGCCAGTTCCTTTGCACTCAAGAGTTAGACCTCCTGTTTCCATCCACATTTAACTAGTATAGAGGATCTAATGAAAAAGGAATGCAGACAGTGGATAAAATATGAGATGACCTGTGTCTAATTGTTAATTTTCTTTATTCGCAGCCATCGACTCTCTTGGAGCTCACTGGGCACATCAAATCCCTCTGCCCCTGCATTCACTCACCAGCACTCTCCTGCCTCTGTGGTTGTACTCAGTTAGCAGTCATGCATCAGGTGGTGATGCAAGGCCTGTATATATACATACTGGGGTCCCTCATCATGATCATGGGGACCATTTTCACTGTTTCTCCCTCCCATGAGGTGCTGACAGCTGGGATAATGTGTGCTGGCATGCATGCAACATATGCTGCATCATGGTATCAGCGTGTGTCTCCCCATCCCCCAAGGTGCACCAACCATGCAACTCTCCCCGTGGTTCACCCAGCTGGCACTGCTACGGTGGTATCACTCTGCCTCCCTCGCTGGAGAAGGACAGCATCACCATGGATGCTCCATCCTCCTTGTCCAGGCTGGCCCCCAATGACATCGACTTGCTCCTGAGCCAGGGCCACCAGTGCTGTGAGCAGTAGCTATTCCTCCTGGCCAATGGTGTGGCAAACAATTGTTTTTTCAAAGTTTTATCAAAACTGACAAAATTCACCATAACGAGTGTTTGTGTTGAATGAAGGGAGATGGTCCCTCCAAGCTGAGGCCTTAAAGGTAACAGGAAACCATTTTTTATACAACATGCACGTGGTGATGAATAGCAAGATAAAAAGTGCTATGTTGACCCAACATAGCAAGACGTTATACAACAGTAGACAAAATGTCCAGCAATCTGATTGGTCAGTGAGCTCTAGAGACAGTGGGTTTGATTCAGAAAGCTCCAAAGTTGGGGTAAGGTGCCTGCATCACACAGAATTGATGCAAGTGGCACCCTGCGCTGCGACTTGCAGAGTTCCCAATTCAGGAATACCTCCTGCTCCAATCCAAGGAGCCTGTGCAGCACACCTTCCTGCACCAGGTCGGCACCAAGCATATGGTTGTGCCAGGACACTACGAAGCTTGCAGCAGATGCAAGCTGCCATATACCCAACAAGCAGATTCAGGAAACCCTCCCAGAGGGCACAGGGTTCTGAACAGTTAGACCAGCCAGGTGCTGATCTAGTTCTCCGTGCACCACATCCAGAGCCGTCACTAGGCAGGAGGGAACATATGCCACTGCCCATGATCTCTGGCAGCGTAATACTCAGGTTCACCAACCTTGTAACCAAACACTACATAAAGACATAACTAGGGGGCCCTTTGTGGTGTGGTGCCCACAGCAGCCCCCCCATGGTGTCCAGCATGTGGGCGCCCCCCCCAGCACACTGGCACCTCACCAGTACCCCATGATGCCCCATCAGGGTGCTGGTGCCACTCCTCCCATCACCCATCTGTGTGCCAACAGCCCTCCTCATGCACTGCCCTTTCCCCCACAACCCCAGCAGCCTCCCGGTGGTCTCTTTTCTGGGGTGCAGATAGTGCACTACTGTCCCGCAGCTTGCTACAAACATCTCAGGTGCACTTTCTTTTTATTGCATAGCCATATTTGCTGCAAACTCAGGTACTTTGGCATCGGGTCCCTTGTGCACCGGCGATCGGCGCAAGCTGCCATTCACCACAGCTTGTACCGAGGTTTCTAATTGAGCCCAGTGATTTTATCCCAGCACAACATCACTGTATGTAGTTCTGGTACACACTTGAGCATTTTACATATTCTGTACATGGCACATATCACTGCATGCACTTCACACAAATCCCCTGGACTATCCACATTAATTTCCTGTCACACGTCCCCAGTTTTCTCCACAATAAATGTACTTCTACTGCCTCCCCCACAGCCCAAAGTTTCCTTTCTTGCCTTTTTTCTGTCCCGAAAAGAAAAATGAAGCCAACACTTCAAAAGGCTTGCTAGCAGCACAAAAAACAGCATGTGGTTTTTCTAAACACACAGCATGCTGCCAGTGGGCCAGCTACTTCACTTTTCAGTCCACAGTCTCCCAGTTCATAAAGTAAATACAACCAACTGTATCAGAAGACCATATACAATCAACTGAAACCACTACTGAGACAGAAGCATCCATGTTGTGTAAACAGTGTATGCTGCACGGAGTGCACTATACTTACTGGTCAGCTGGCTGTTCAGTGGGTGGCCAGGTGGCCAGATTCACTTTGTAACTTCAGTCTCCCAGTACAAAACCTGGAAAACAACCACCAAAGAGACGAGAGAGACCTACAGAGATGGGAGCCGGGGGAGGGGGCAACTAAGCTCACACCTACAGAGAGCCACTTACTGGCCAAAAGCAGCAACTAAGAACTTCTTTTTCAGACATGTACACCTACACTTATGAAAATCATAAAACAGAAAGTTCAAAAGTACTTTAAAAATGTATAATCTCTTTTTTCATTTGAGCCATTGTATAATAGCAATAATGCACTCCAAAGTGCGTGTCTGTGTGGCACATCAATTCTCAGGTGTTGGACATACTCAGCCTACAGCCTCGTGCCCAACCACCTAAAGCATGAGGTTATCCCAGCTCGACACACAACCTATCATGCATTATTGTTTAAATACCATCTTACAAAGATGAGAATGTCACGATGATGAATACTGAACCAATCAGAGAACAGCTTTGACAATGCTGATGATATCACAGTGGCCATGTGCAACACTGCAGCTAGGTTGAAATTAAAGAGAAACAGTTATAATGTATGGTAGAATGTTGTTAACCCACAAAAATCATCATTTCCCAGTGTTGTTAACCCATCGATGTGACGTTTCATCCTTGTTAACCCATCGATGGTATGTCACATTGATGGGTTAACAACTGGGAACAGTCTGCACATGTGTGCACATTTTTTCTCTCAGGAACCAACGGATACACGCAGCAGTGATGAAATGACCGAACGGCCACAGCGGTGACTTATTTAAAAAGTAAGGAGCCCTCTCCAATCTTTCTTGGGACCATACACTATAAAAAACAATGTATGGTCCCTCTGTCGGCAACCAGTTGCTATTAACTGTCTCGAGGTTGCCACGGTGACTTAAACCTCTTGAGCTTCACTCTCGAGGTTTACATGGTTGCCCGGGTGACCTCTCAATGGTTAATAGACCAGTTACCGATAGAGGACCATACATTATCCTCTATATTCTTCATATAAACAGCAGATTTAAAAGCTATTTAGTAAACTGGTGTATAAACCAAATATGTAGTGGCCTAACTCACAACGTGCAGTTTAACCTCACTTGTGAAGAAGCAGGATTTTCATAACTCACTTGTGGCTCTGCCACTCCTGAATTAGTGTCCTGCCTCCTCACACATGAAGATAAATTGCATATTTTGAGTCAGCCTTTTGCATATCCCCTATACATATCATAAAACACCACCTTGTATCTTCTGTTCCTTTATATCAACTGTTCTAATACTGCTCTTGCACTGTGTTTTGATTCTGAAAATTATTATGATCCTGGGGGTATTTGGGATTACTCCGGGTAGGAATGAAGGGTTTATGGAATGCAGTTAGACCAGTTTGGAAATGCATTTTCTTATTTAAAAAAATTACTTCATTGCTAGTTTTTTTGCTTTTATATTAACCACAGATCTGACAAAGTTTAAAAAGGTGTTTTAAAACAATTAAAAAAACAACTTTGTCTCTATAATGGAAGTTTGTTATTAGTTTATTGATATAGTAAAAGTATATTTCTACTGCATCAAAATATTGAAACAGCTTTCTGTCAATATAGTGTAAGTGTATTATTAGTCTGTCGGTAAGAGTACATGTATATTTCTACTGGATCGATATACTGAAATGACTTTCTGTCGATATAGTGCTTAGTGTGTTAATGTAGCATATTTCTACTATAACAATATACTGAAACTATTTTTTGTCAATATAATGTAAGTTTATTATTCATATATCAACATAGTATACGTTTATTTACTATATTATATATAGTGTGGACGTATAAAATATCTTGAACTTTGTTTTGGGTTAAATGAGGGTACTTATTAATGAGTATAAAAGTGATGGGCCAACTTTTTCTGCTTTAGGTGGTAAGCTCCTCTTCCCGCAGTGGTGAGAGCACTGTAGGTGGGGTAGATAATATTATGTTTTTAGTAATTTGTCAGCACTAAATTTATTAATAGATTTTGTTTGTGTGTTGGATTTTTAGTTTCTTGTAATTTTGTTTTATAAGTTGAGTAGGACTTATTATTATTAATTGTGGTGTGATTTATGTGCTGGAAAGATAATAAGATGGTCGGGTATTATTCCCCCTCTATGCTCAGGGACCTCCATCCTTTTTCCAGTCCTCCTTTGTCTCCGGGAGTCTACAGAAAGTGTAGGGCTCTGGGGATTGTGAGAATGAGACGGAGGGTTGGTGCTGGGCCTGGGGGGGGAATGGAAAGGAGTGGGCGGATAGGGATAGTGGGGTCAAGGAGACGCCCTGGGGCGAAATGGGCACAGGAGAGGGGATCTTAATGTCTTGTGTCCATACCCAAGGGTTCTGATCAGGGTCAGCAGGTAAGACGGTCATCATCAGAGGCTTATCCTACTCGGGCGGTGTTATGCAATGCCAGGTCTATTGAAAACAAGACGGCTGTTATACCGATCTTGTTGGGTCATCTGATCTGGCATGCATCACCGAGAGATCTGGCTGATGAAAATGCTGGGCCTGTTTTAGCTGCAGCAGTTCCAGCTGGGTACTGGTGATACACTTCCAGGCAGGATCAGAGGGCGGGGTGTTGCTAGTTTTAAGTCAGAACTGAGCCTGGTGGAGGTACCGAAGGGAGTCACCAGATCCTTTGAGTGTATTTTGGGTGAGGGTGTGGGGAGCAGGATACTTGTATACCATCCACCAGGTGACAAGAATGCTTCCTGCAGGAAAGTCGAGACTTCATTGTCGACATTAACGTTGGGGTCCCCCAGATGGTTGGTTCTGGGGGACTTCAATGCTTGGGTCGACGATGAACTATCTCGATTTGGTCAAGACTTCCTCCAATTGATGATATCATTGGGCTTCACACAGTTTGTTTCCTCCTCGACCCATATTGGTGGACACTCATTGGACCTGGTGTTCCTTTTGGGGATGGGGATATCCGACCTGGTGGTGGAACCGGTTGGATGGTCTGACCATCACACCATTAGGTTCAGTTTTGAGGCCACCCCTGTTAGGTCAGCCCCTTTGGAGATGGTCCGATACTGCCCCTTGAGGGTGTTTCCCCAGATGACCTGATGGCGGTGTTGGACCTATCAAGCCTACCGATAGATTGCTTGGATCCAGGTGACCTGGTACATGCTTATAATGAGGCAGTGACAGGGGCCTGGATTCCATTGCACCAGTTCGTGTCGTCCTCTCACCTCTACGCCCCAGGTCTCCTTGGTTTGATGAGACCGTGAGGAGTTGAGGAGGGTCAGACGGGCTGGAGAGGTGTTGGCGGAAGTCCGGTCTTGATGTTGACAGGCTTAGTTTGGTGGACCATTATGTGGTCTATCAATCCGCAATCTCGTAAGAAGGCAGAATTCCTGTCCAGAGAGATAGCGCTGCACAGAATAGACCAGTTCAGCTCTTCGACTGTGGACAGACTGTGCAATCCAGTCTGTCTGCAGCCCAGAAGAGCCTTATCTCAAGAATGGTGTGAGGAACTTGCTCTCTTCTTTGCAGATAAGGTTGTCAAGATCAGATCGGATATCCGCTTTTCCCTCCCAATGGGAATGATGGTGGTCGTCAGGAGATGCCGAACACCCAGTTTAGTTGGTCTGACTTCAGCCTTCCCATAATCGATGATGTTGTGATGATCATTTCGAGCGATGTGACCGACTAGCTGTGATTTGACCCTGGCTCCACACGCCTTTAATGGGTTGTGGATAAAATCGCCAAGTCCTGGCTTTGATAGTCTGGGAGTCTTGGAGAGGGGATCTTTCCGACTCCTAAAAGAGGCTATAGTTAAGCCTCTACTAAAGAAATCCTCTTTAGATCCAGATTGTCTAGCAAATTACAGGCCAATCTCTAACCTACCCTTGTGGGTAAAGTTATTGGGAAAGTGGTCTGACTACAGCTGGAAGATCATCTGACCAATAACAATATCTACGATTCTCCAGTCTGGATTTAGGAAAGGCATAGTACCGAGACAGCGCTGGTTCGGGTACTAAATGACCTCCTAATAGCAAGAGATCGTAGGACTCGATCCATCTTAGTACTTCTTGATCTCTCTGCAGCATTTGACACCGTTGACCATGATGTGCTGTTAGAGCGTTTGCGGTCTGTCTGTGGACTATCTGGCATGGTCCTCTGATGGTTTCGATCTTACCTCGAGGGTAGGACTCAGAGAGTGGTGTCAGGAATGTTTTCCTCAGCATCAGTCTCTCTATCCTGCGGGGTACCGCAGGGTTCTATCTTAGCACCCATGTTGTTTGCGGTGTATATGCTGCCGTTAGGAGCGATTATTAGACGATGCGGTCTGGGTTTTCACTGCTATGCGGATGATACCCAGCTGTATATGTCTTTTGTGCCTGGCCAGGATGCTGCTTTGTCTGTATTTAATAACTGCCTTGCAGAAATTCAAGACTGGATGAATGGGAGTTGGCTGAGGTTAAACCCGGAGAAAACTGAGGTGTTGTTCGTGGATAAAGGCCGCTGTGAGGCGGGTTTGCCGGATGGTTCACCCTCAGGATTATGGCTTGGGGGAGTTCAGTTGGCAACCCCAGATCAGGTGCGGAATCTCATGCATAATTGACAGCCGCTAATGCTTAAATCTCAGGTGTCAGCGGTTGTCAAAACTTCCTTTTTCCATCTGAGGAATATCGCCAGGTGAAGCACCTGGTTCCTCCGGAGGACCTTCCAACGCTGATCCACGCCTGCTATCTCCCTGCCTTGACTACTGTAACTCCTACCTAGGGCTATCGGGTTGAACTTGCCATCTGCAGCTAGTGCAGAATGCGGCAGCCAGGCTGTTGACTGGATCTTCTAGATCCAGCCATATAATGCCTGTGCTCATGGACTGCACTGCTGCCAGTGGCTTGGCGAATCACCTCAAGGTCTGGTTTGCTGACCTATAAAGCCCTACATGACCTGGGACCTACCTACCTGAAAGAACTCCTTTGCCCCTACTGTCCCTTCCGCCCTCCGATCCACTGACGAGGGATTGCTGGAGATTCCTAGGGTCCGCTTGAATACATCAGGTGCAAGATCATTTAGTTTTATGGCACCGACCCTATGGAATTCTCACTCGCATGTGTTTAAATTGCCCCGACTGCTCTTAGTTTTAAAGGAGCTTTGAAGACCCACCTTTTTAGCATAGCTTTTAATGATTTATAGTAGTTTTAATTTTATTGTATTTATTGTTTGAAATGTACAGGCGCTTTGGTTTTAAGAAAAGCGCCTTTTAAAAATAAAGTTGAATTGAATTGAATTGAATATACTGACATATGAAACTACTTTCTACCTATCTATAAAACAAGTATATCATTACTGTATCGATAGTAAAAGTATATTATTACTGGATCTATAAACTGAGATGACTGTCGATACTGGGTACGTTTATCAATTATCAGTACTGTGTATCAATATAATATATTTGCACTCGATACACAAACTATTTTCTGTTGGTATGGTGTAAGCATATTATTAGATTATTGACCTAGTAAAAGTGCATTGGCAGTACAGTCTATTAAAACATTGAAAGTGCATTAACATGGGCCCGCCCACCTGCACAGCAGTAGCGCTACTGCTTGCAATGCCGGTGACTCAAGTTCAAGAATGAGTCTGACTCATCGCAGGGCCAGCGGAGGGCAAAGATAGAGTATGCCAAAGGGTGGGAGACTAGACTCTGCAACAACACTACCACCTGGTGGACTACGGGGTGGCACTGCAGTCAGGTGACACTTGGAAGAAAGTACAGTACATCAGTTGGCTCCGTGTGACATCACACAACTACATACGCATAGCACCCCAGCTGCCAATGTCCAGTGGAAAACCCAGGGCCCCAAGGATGACATGCTGGGCAGTATTCACGGATTATTCAGGGCTGCCACTATTGCAGCACCTTATTTGGAGTTCACTGAGGCATTTTAATCACCTGAGCAGGGTATCACTACAAAATCCCGAAATACAAAATCCCCCAACACTCACCAGCCCGAGCCCGACATCCCAACGACAGTAAGCCTGACAGGACTCAGAGTTGGTTGTAATCATTTCAGAGGGTGCGAGGGGCAAAGCCTCCCCTGGGACGTGGGGTGCATGGGCCCACCACCAGACCAGAAACCTAGCATAAGTTCAGTGTCGGGTTTTCCATCATCAAGATGTGACACTGTCGGGTAAGTGTAGCGTCGAGATGTCGGGCTCAGGCTGGTGAGTGTCTGGATCATGTATTTTGGAATTTCGTAGATCCCCCCTGAGGAGCTACCATGAGGAGTAAGTCCCAGGTCAGCCTGGAAGGGTAGAGGAGATTCTGGAGGTAGGTAACTGCAAGGCTGAATGGGAGGGGGTCATGAACTGGGCAGGTAAAGAGTAAAAAAAAGGAAATGTACTGACATGACATACAAGTTGACCTGACTCCAAGCTTTCACTTAAAAAAACAAATTAAAGAGCTAGTGCACTGCCTGAAATTCATATTACTTTCAAACGTTGTGAACTATTGCTTCTGATATCTGAAGCATTTTTTCTTTTCCCTCTTTACTAGTTAGAGATACTTTCTACCTGACAATAACTGTGTGTGAAACAGTACTCTGTCTGGAGGCTCATCAAGCTAATTCTATTCCTTCTCATACATCATCCACCCTACAACCTCCTTGTCTGTGACATCACAACTGATCAAGAATTGCCAATCACCTCCTGCAAGATCGGTCGCTTATAATGTCACATTGAGGTCACAGTGCTGATGCAGTATGAAGGGGAGAAGAACTAGGCATGTCACTCTCGAGATAAAGTACTGCCCCTTACATCACACTTAATACTATCAGATATAGAAAACATGCTAATAAGGAAACGAAAAACACACTTCAGAAATAAAAACAGTAACAACAATTACTTTTAAAAGTTAATAATATTTTCTGCCTGCTATTTTCCTAACTATTCCAAAGTCTGCCCTTTCTCATTTGTCCTTGGAAACGGTGAACTTTGGTACGACAAGGACTGGCATGGCTCATTTGTTTTTTTTTTCCAATCAGTAGTTTGTCCTTCACTTGGGTCTGCCCAGCGACGCCCCTCACCTCCCTCAACAGACTTCTCAAAAACTTACCGGTTATTCACCACTTACACAGAACCCATTCAGTGGATGGCCCATCATTTCAGTCGTATGAGCAGTGTTGGGTAAGTTACATTTTCTATTACTTTCTATTATGTTTGGAAGCTTGTTCCAGGAAGCTCTGTGCAGTCATTAGCAAGGATGGAGAAGTACTAGAAAAAATAATACACCTTACAATTATAGCTACTTATTTCTTTTTATACAAAAACAATACAAACAAGCATTTGTCAATGCCGAATGTTGCTTGCTTCTATGTGCTGTTTAGGAATTTGGAAGTCATTGGAGTGCAAATATAGAAAATTGGCGAACTTACGAGCTGACGCAGGAACTGCGCAATGCACGCTCGTAAAACAGTCATTTTTAGGAATTTTTTCACCAAATTTTCAACATAGCCATTTTAAGACCTCTGCTCATGAACAGTGTCGCTGTGATTTTCTTAAAGTGTCTCATACATTGATTTCGCACACCGACTACGCCATTGTGTGCTACATGGGTGGAAACACGTTTTCGCTGAGATGTGAAAAATGACAGCTGTACTGCTCATAAGGAGGTGTGGTAAAATGGCAATGTTGAAATGTGGAGTGAAAATATTGAAATTTCAAGAACTTACGAGTGTGCGAGGAACTGTATTTAACGACGCCAGAAGCAGTCATTTTAGGAATTTTTTCACCAAATTTTCAACATAGCCATTTTAAGACCTCTGCTCATGAACAGTGTCACTGTGATTTTCTTAATGTGCCCCGTATATTGATTTTGAACACTGACTGCGCCATTGTGTGCTACATGGGCGGAAACACATTTTGGGTGAGATGTGAAAAATGACAACTGTACTGCTCATAAGAAGGTGGGTAAAATGGCAATGTTGAAAATCTGAGTGAAAATATTGAAAATTCACGAACTTACGAGCGTGAGAGGAACTCGCGAACGACGCCAGAAACAGTCATTTTGTGAATTTTTCCACCAAATTTTCAAAATAGGCTTTTTGAGAGCCCACCTTATGAACACTGGCAGTGTTGTTTCATTAATCATTCCGGAAAGGTGAATTCACGCAGTGGCTGCGAAATCACCCTTCGGGCCCGAGTAACGCCATGACAGTGCAAGAATTCATGAGGAGGGGTCCCAAAAACCCCATGTTGAAAATTTAGTGCAAAAATTCCAAAAAATGCCTGAGATATGCAACAAAGTTGAAAAACCCTATTCATTACATTATACAGCTTACCGGCATTTCCTCAGTTCGGGTCGGCTTTGAAGAGTGGCAGACGTGTTCCCGGTCCACTCAAGATCATCGCTACCGACTGGAGGTGGGTATGGGGTGGGGGTGGGAGGCAGGGTGCGAGGGTGGGTGCGGGCTGTGGGGGCAGGAAGACTGCGTGGGACCGCTTTTTCTTCACAGGTTTTTTTTTTTTTAAATGATGACGTGGACATTTGCCATGCTGGGGTGGGCTCCCAGCATGGCAGAAGGATGGCTGGGGGCATGGAGCCGACGGGATTGGGCACCCCCGTCCGCCATGGCATCTGGTGCCACGCTGGGTGGGCCTCAGCGTGGCACCCTGTACTGGGGGGGACAGGGAGCCGACGGGGATTGGGCACCCCTGTCAGCGACAGCATGGGGAGGAGACAGTGGAGCCGATGGGGATTGGGCACCCCATCGGCCATCATATGATTTTGCCACACTGGGGTGGGCCTCACCGTGGCACCTGGATGCTTTGGGAGATGGAGCCGACAGGGATTGGGCACCCTACCGCCGTGCTGGTGGAGGGGAGGGGAAGGCGATGAGCACGCAGTGTGGTACGCGCAGCATGGGGGAGACTGCCTGCCTGCAAGCGGAGCCTCCCTTTCAACTGTATGCCACTGCATTTTCAGCTTGTCAAGACAGCTGCAGCAGTGATTGGGGAACTGGGGCTGCGCCTGCAAACACACTGACTGCATTGGAAGATGGGCTGACACACCTCCGAAAACTCGGATGATGGCACTATGTTTCTTGCACATGTGTGCAAGCAACATAAAAATGATAAATATAATAGATTAAATTTTTTGAAAGTAATATGTTAATTGCTAATTACTTTCAAATAAATGTAATCAGTTACAGTTACATATTTCTTTTGTATAAAAAGACATAAGTAATTGTAACTGTAAGGTCTATTACTTTTTCCAGTACTCCTCCATCCTTGCTAGTGACTGCACAGAGCTTTCTGGAACCCGTTTCCTAAAGTAATAGAAAGTAATAGAAAAAGTAACTTACCCAACACTGCATATGAGTTCCTGTGGGGGGAAGGGGGCTGGCTAGAAGTAGTCTGGCATATTTTTCTTCCAGTTTTTGCCACTGGACTGGAGCACTACAACGTACGTGCCAACATGCCATGCTCCAGCTCTGCCCCTCGTGCATTCCTGCTGCGCTGCCACCCAGCCTGAGCCAGGTGACAGTCCCTGCAGGGGCAGCTGGTGTCCCCCCCTTCCTGAGCAAGAAGTGCTGCCATTGGGTGCTTGGGCCTTCCTCACCCTGCCAGCCCACTGAGTGACCCTTGTCTGTTCCCGAACCTGGGTCACCGGCTGGGGGGGCAGAAGCGCAACCTCGCTGTCTAACTCCTCTACAGGGCCGACATTGTTTGTTTTTTAAATGAACGTTTGTAGTCAGGTCTATATGACTGTATCCTGTAGATATGCCTTCGGTGCATCAATGCATGTTAATACACTACAACACTGTAAAAAAACATTCCATGTTGACCTGACTGAGCAATCAGGTAAAAACATATCCATTTCTAGCTGCATTGATTCCAAAGATAACCCTTTCAAAAGATAATTTCTTTCATAAGGGCTAACCTTGGAACCACTAGGGCTAGAAACGTGCATTTTAATAAAAAAGAAAGCTTTAAGTCAGATTACCAAGGCTGGGTCCTGCTGATACACATTAATTAAGCAATGAGGCATGACAGGGGATGTGTTATGATGGAAAATGGCCCACCTCAGGTAGGTTGAAGCACGAGGCAAAGCCAAGTGCTTCCACTTCCAAAGAAGGACCATTAACCCACCATAACACACCCCCTGGAGTTTCTTATTATGATTATGAAATGGGTCCTTTTTAGTAAATTGGATGTATTTTTTAAAGATATTTTTGTTGAGTTACTTTCAGCTGGGCCATTGTTCTGGGATAACGACCCAGCTGAAAGTACCTGTTAGCTAATCAGGAGCCAGCATTCTTTCTACCCATTTCATAATGTGTAATAATGTCATGCCTTGGGTGGTTGAAGCATTAGGATGCAGGCAGAGTGTGCTCAACACCCGAGAAGTGACGTCATTACACAATAACACGCACCCTGTCGTGCCTTATTACTATTATAAGATGGCTCCTTCTTATAAAAAATAAACAATTTTAAAACATTTTTATAGGTGATTATGGACAGTGCAAGCACACTTGTTAAAAAAAAAGTTCCTGTTTCCATCTGTCCAGTAGATGGTGGTGTTGTGTAGTGGGTTTATGTCTTGCTGAGCGCGAGCATCTCTCAGTTCCACTGTAAGAATGACAGAAGGGCATGCAGCAGCTGCTTAAGGAACACACTGCAGTTTGGCTTCTGTGGCACGACAAGGAGTAGACTACAAGAAACGGCCATTTGAGTAAGACACTGCAGTTTGGCTTCAAGTTGGGGCAATGAAAATGAAATCAGATTTGGGGAGGGGTGGTGAATCATGTGTGTCATAGGAGACAGGAATTGTTGGAGGCTTTCAGATGTAGGGGTGCAGTGATTTTTTTTCTCTGAGGTCATTTTGGTGCTGGACCTTCATACAGTGATGCTGTGCTCAGATAACATCACTGGTGAAGATGGGCACTGAGCAATCAGAGAGCAAGAATATTTGTTGCCACTGTATAATGCACATCAATTTACACCAGTGCACTTTTTTTTTTTTTTTTTTGTTATTTATTTAAAAGATTGGTAACCAGGAGAAGCACACTGGGCCAAGGATTGTTTCCAGGTACACCTGGGGTGGGGGTGGGGGAAGGGGTACAAGTACAGAGTAGTAATACTTTGGACCATAGTGTTGAATATTTTTTTTATTATTTCTTTGGTAACTAAGTAAGGCCCACTGGGCACAAGTGCTTATTTTCAGGGGCAATCCAGGAGCACTGGGGAGGTTAAGTGACTTATTTAGAGTCATACAATATGCAAGTGGAGGTTGTGGGAATCAAACCGAAGGCTGCTGGATGTACCAAGCTCATTCACAGCTCGCAACTCTACCCTCTAGACTATACTACCAGCACATGGACTAGAGTTGTGCAGAATGGCAAAACCACTTTTGAACTGCTTTTTGGAATTTCTTTTTGAATTCCACGGAATTCCAAAAAGCACATTTATGTAAACCGCAGAGTAACTTTCTACAGATTGAGGAAAAGGAATTCACAGTTTATATAAATAATTCTGCTTCTGAAATGTCAGAAATCTGCTATCGAAAGGAATTCTGCAAAAATAGGTGGAATTTTCTCAAAATTCCACAGAATTCATTTCCGTTGGAATTTAAGAATTCTACACAGCATTAAGGAGCTGCTGACGCCTCAAAGAAAACATTGAAAAATATAATAATTAGGTCCCACGCAGCCTGCATTCTGTATATATTCTATAGCTTTCTCCTCCCAATTATTTATTACTGAGGAAATGTGCATAAATACATGATCTTTATCCCTTAAAGTCCATCTGCCATTATAGCTTACTCTATACTTCAAGTCATAATCCTGTGTTGTAACATCACAAACTGTTGCCCTGGAAGTAACTGTGATGTCACAAGCAGTGCATTATGACCTCAGGTAAGGAGAAAGCAGCAGGAATAGATAACGTTTCAGGAGCAAAGATTCTGTTTTCATGCAAATGACCTCAGTAAAAAATAATGGGCAGGAGAAATACATAACTAATGTGAAATACAAGCTGGACAGTATCTAAATATTATGTTTTGTTAAAGTTCTCCTGAAGGCGTCACCTGCTCTTTAATATCTACATACATCGACGTGAATCAAAGAATGGAAGCTGTAGCAATAGACTGTCTGTGGTGGTATGACACCAAGCTTTCAATAAAAAAAATCCTAGTCTCAAGGGTTCCAAAGTTATTCCATTTTAATGATATATATATATTTTTTTTTAAATGTGATCCTTGAAACTGCTAGGGCTAGAACATTACTTGTTTCTTTATTCATTTGAAAATTACTAATTGGGAAAGGCCCACTGAGCCAAAGCTCATTTCAAGGTGCAACCCGAGGGTGAGGGAATGGGAACTACAATAATAAAAGCAGACACAGTATTAATGTTTGGTACAAAGTACAAACAGGGTACATTTAAACAAATTACAAGTGCACCTAAAAAGTAAATGGAGCTAAACGAAGGTACAGTGAGTGGCTTTGATCCGTGCAAATAAAGAGGCCAAAGCAGGTGGAATGAATGGCAGCGCAGGTGTAGAAAAGGAAGGAGCCTAATACAGGCTGCGGTAGAATCCAGGAGGGGGTCCAGCAACAGGGATGGTAGGGACTCCTACAAGGGAGGAATCAGGGAGGGGGATGCCAGGAACAGGTGGGGGCAGGGGGGAGTTTTAGAAGGTGCCCAAGGGAGACAAAGAGGGGCAGAGAGAAGAGGTGAGCAGGTCCCAGAGGGAAGGAAGGCGATAGGAGAAAGTTGACTGTCCAGCAGGTGAGTGAGGGTGGGGAAGGGAGAAAGTTTGAGGATCCCTAGAGTGGAGGGAGTATGCGGCAGAAGGAATGAGAAAGAGAAGGAGTGAAGACAAGTAAGAGGGTGGGGATCCAAACCAGAATTTAGAGATGAAGGAGGCACGGTGGGACTGGCAACATGAGGGTAAGGGAAGAAATTAATCTTTGTTAAGGGATAAGTAATGGGGGGTTCCCTTGGTAAATCCCAGGAATGGTGGGTGACTTGACTGGGGTGGGGGTGGTTATTCCAAAGGGGGCTAATGAGCAAAAGGAGCACAAATACCATAATAAACAACTGAAAGCTTGGATTCAGCTGTGTCATGTCATTCTAGTTTCCATGCATCAATACGCGCATCAGCATACATCAGCACACTTTTACACATTATTTATTTATTTATTTAAACATCAGTTTAAAAACCTTTGAGCCAGAGGCTCATTTACTAAGGTACCTCATCACATAAAGGACACAGACAGTGGCACAGGAGACAACAGATAATACAGGTTCAAGGTAAGTGTCATTTAAGGTTACAGTTGGTTCCAAAACATATGAAGAATAAGTAGACTAAATTAGACTAAATTAGGGTTAGTGGGGAGAGGTAAGGAAGATTGGGGGTAGAGGGAGTGGGGCTGGGAAGCAGAAGGAAGGGGAGGGCCAGGGAGGAAGAGTAGGTAGGGAGGTGGTGAGTAGGAAAGGGGGAGCGTCGGTGAGCGTGTCGAGGGGAGGTTTTTTTTTCATTCATTATAGATTTAGGATGGCGCGTGATGCTCCCACCAGTCACACCACTTCTTTCAGTTCCGCATGAAATGCTCTGATTTTTCCATAAGAGTGTCTTATGTGCTGTGCCATAGGAACGTGCTTCTAAATAGCGCCATTCGCACCTCACAGAAAGGGACCAATGTCTACAGAAAAAAGATAATTAAGAAAAGTATTGTCACACAAATTACAAGTTTTTATAAGGACACTAGGAGGACCTTTTATGTATATGGGCACTGCCTCTTGAGTCCTTAGGGCACCAAATAGCTCATCTTTGGTTTGCAGTTCTCTTGGCCTAGGAAAACACAAAGCAACATTCATATATCAATAAGAGTGTCTCTTAGCATCCGTATAGAATTATGTTACGTGATACATTATGGGGTAGGTGGACTGGTCCGCCACAAATTAGACCCCTCCGGAGCCAAGGCTTACCCACAGATTCAGATAAATATGGAGTCAGTTGCTCAAGTCTGGTTCCGAGTTTGTGGATGCGCTGAATGAAAAATGCTGCCAGCCAGCTGCCTCTAAACTTGCACAGGTCTGTGTATGATGACCCCTCCTCCTGACTGCGGTTCCAGCTCCGTTCCTGCAAGGCTGGGTAGATGATGGACTGTGTGGTGTGGGTCACAGACCATGTGAGGCTCAGCATCAGGATGGGTAAGCAGCGCGAATTGCACCACGTCAGATGCTCAGCTAAGTCTCACAGGGAGGAGCATTTGTGAAACTTAGCAGCAGCCAATCTGATAAGAGAGCAAGAAGTGTTATCATGTGACATGGCTCTTACTGGTTGGGAATGAGATAGTGTGAGTGGGCTGACATGGTATTCTCTGACAGAGACAGAGACAGAGAGATAGATATCAGATGGATGCTGAGACAAGGGGAGATAACATCTTTCTTCTCTCTCTCTTCACTGGAGTTACAGAGCATAGCATTTAATATCAACAAGTGGCTATGCTGCTTGCTAAAGGGGAAGGCAGGAAGGCAATAAACTATGGTCTGCAACTGCTCGTGTATGTGTGGCTGCTCTGTTAATTGAGAGAGAAATACTAGAAGGCAGCAAAAGGGGTTTAAAAATTAAGAGGCAGATTATAGACAGCAAATGTGTAAGAAAGATGAAAAGAGAGTCAGACAGTGGTGGCTACCTGAATATATCTCAAGCTTTTGTTACTGAAGTGAGGGACACGGGCACTAACAAGCATTTGTCAATGCCGAATGTTGCTTGCTTCTATGTGCTGTTTAGGTATTTGGAAGTCATTGGAGTGCAAATATTGAAAATTTAATTCACGAGCGCAAGTGAGAAACTGCGTAAACGACGCCGTAAAATAGCGTCATTTTAGGAATTTTTCACCAGACTTTCAACATAGCCATTTTAAGACCTCTGCTCATGAACAGTGTCACTGTGATTTTATTAATGTTCCCATACATTGAGTTTGCACACCGACCGCGCCATTGTGCGCTACATGGGCGGAAACACGCTTTTGGGCAGGATGTGAAAAATGACAGCTGTACTGATCATAAGGAGGTGGTAAAATGGCAATGTTGAAAATCTGGAGTGAAACATTGAAATTTCAGGAACTTAATAGCCCGCGCCGGAACTGCGCAACCATCAGAAAAGTCATTTTAGGAATTTTTCACCAAATTTTCAACATAGCCATTTTAAGACCTCTGCTCATAAACAGTGTCACTGTGATTTCTTAATTTGTCCCTACATTGATTTCGCTGACAACGACTGTGCCATTCTGCGCCACATGGGCGGAAACACATTTTGGGTGAGATGTGAAAATGACAGCTGTACTACTCAGAAGAAGGTGTGGTAAAATGGCAATGTTGAAAATCTGGAGTGAAAATATTGAAATTTGTAAACTTACGACCTCGCTGAGAACTGCGAACGCATACCGATAAAACAGTTATTTTATGGATTTTGCAATTTCAACATGGTTTTTGGGATTTCGTATCGATGTCACCTGCCGCGGTGGTATTCAGTCCCATCGGTGATTTCACAGTCACTGTGCGAATCACCCTTCGGCCCGAATAACGCCATGACAGTGACATCATTCATGAGAAGGGTCCTAAAACCCCATGTTGAAAATTTGGGCAAAATTCCCAAAATGCCTGAGATATGCAATAAAGTTTAAACCCCTATCTAGGCCATTATACAGCTTACCGGGCATTTCTCAGTTCGCGGTCGGCTTTGAAGAGTGTCAGACGTGTTCCCGTCCACCAAGATCATCGTGCCGGAGTCCGGAGGTCATTGGGTGAGGGGGAGGCTGGTGCGCAGGGTGGGTGCGGGTTGTGGAGGGGTCGGAGACGCCCGGGACCGCTTTCGCTTTTCAGGTTAAAATGAAAAAAGACGCCTTGGGATCGTTTGCCACGCTGGGGTGGCTCCCAGCATGGTACAAGGATGTTGGGGCGTTCAGCTTGACGGGGATTGGGGCACCCCGCTGCCTATGGACTGATTGCCACTGGGTGGGCCTCAGCGTGGCACCTGCAACTGGGGAGATGCAGCTCAGCCGACGGGATTGGGCACTTGTCGGCTACACACGTGGGGGCACGCACGCCGCGTGTCGGGGAGCTACGCTTCTATCTCTGCTCACTGAAGTGTAGCTCCTCAATCAGAGGCCACTGCATTTGGAGCATGTCATAGACAGCTCCAAATGCATTGGCACACAGGGCCGTGCCTGCCAGCTCACTGACTGAATTGGAGGAGGAGGTGACACACCTCCGAAATCTCCGATGATGGCACTATGTTTCTTGCACATGCGTGCAAGCAACATAAAAATGCGGGACAGTGAAGAACACTGACCCTCATAATGAGGGACAGAGCCTCAAGCATGGAGATATAAGCTCAGAACACTGCGGGGGAAAACATTGCTTGTACTTGAACAAAGTTAATTTTTATTTAACATCTTCCTATATTTTGAAATTCAGGTTTCAAAACCTCAATTTACAGAACATTCTCTGTGCGGGCAGTAACCTTTCCATGAGGGATGAGGGAGGAATAAAGCAATTTTGAGGGGTGAAATGCAGAACATCAGTTAAAATCAGGGACAGTTGAGAGGTACAGTATGGCTACCTGTGCCAGTACCTGACAGGTTGCAAAAAAAGAAAAAAGAAAAAAAAGAATACAGAAGCATAAAGGATTAAAAAAAGAAGCAGATCATGGAAAAAGAGAGACCAAACCTTGCTATGCTGGATGCCACTATCTGCCCGCCGGCTGCTGTGTGCTACATGTGTCAACATTCCCACCCTAGAGGGTGTCTGCTCTGCTTACTTACCTCCTTTCCACTTTAGATTCTTGTTTGGTTTTTCATGCACATTATATGATTTAAAGTGTTCTCTTTGCCCCACAGTGTTGAACACTACAGATTTTGCCCCTTACAGAACATTTTAACACATTTGGATTTTACAGTAAACTGCCCCCTGAACTTCAGGCCTGTAGTTCAATTTGCTCATTCACCTCCTCGCTCAAGGACCACCTCCTCCAATCCACCGCCTGTGTCTGCCATGGTAGGTAACCCCCCAGAATATCCACCAACCCTTGAGCTACCTTAGAGTTGAAATGTATCTGTATATGTGGCTCTGTTGTTGTGTGCTCTGTATTTTTACTTTTTTTATCAAGATGATCCTGTCATATGCACGGTTCCTATTGTAAATACTGTAACATTTTGCAAATATTGTTTTTAACTTTTTCTCTGTAGCATCGAATTTCTGTACCACTGGACGTTTGCTAAAATGGGCATTTTTGCTCACATACTTTCCAGTATAAAAATAAAATTGAATTGAATTTATAAATAATCAGAGCTAATCAGAACAAACCCCCCCCTCCCCCCTTCTGGTTATTATTTAATAAGGATCAGAACTTCACTGAGTTCTTCCAGCCATAATACATTTAAAGGAGCAGAGCTGCTGTTGGCAGTTAGGATTCCGGACAGAGGTGATCAGGACGAGGACTTGGGGCCTGATGGAGACCTGGACCAGAATCACTGCAGTCAACATGGAGACAACAGGGGTCTTCTCGGTAAAGTTTGGGAAGAGGGAGGAGGTGCAACTGGATACCAGAAGCGATAGGTACAGGTTAAGGAAGGTGTGTGTGTGTGTGTGGGGGGGGGTGCTGCTGGATATTGGGGAGCTTTAGACTGGGCCCTGGGTCTGGGAGAGGGAGGAGGAGTCACTAGACATCTAGGCCATTGGACTGGGTCCAGGAAATGGGAGGGGGAGCTGCTAGACACCAAGGACTTTGAATTGCAACCAGGGAAAGAAGGGAGAGCTGCTAGATGTGAGATGGGTGGGGTAGAAGCAACCGTTGGGAGTTTGTTTCACTATGGACCGGGGATTCATTAGCCTGTGCAAAGTCCTCCTCAACTGCACAGTAGGTTTCCCAATGTCAAATGACAGATGCTTCAGTGACTGGGAAACATAGGGCTTAGGGTAAGAATGAAATCAGTGCTCACTGCACTCTGATCTTACTCTCAGTGAATCAGCACACATACATCACTTTCAAAGCATCTGATAGACTGCATGACAAAGTGATATGACCATCAAAATATCTGCTAACATTACTGTCAAAGCACTTGATAGGCCTATCACACAGCAGAGGAAGAGGCAAATGTGTAAGGGCATTTTGAGCCTGTGTCAGCACTTATTTCCCAGTTTAGAGAAAATTCACAAAGTGACTACTACTCTATGAGGGCTGCGGGAAAGCCCTGTAACGGTACTTACATAATCAGCAGTGCAGATGGTAAGCAGAAGTGTACAGATCACCATGGCCATCTGTCCCACCAGCAAAAGGGTCCGCCGGCCAACTTGTTCTACCAGAAATACCTGTAACAAAAGGGATGAGAAAGGGAAGGATTAATGAATCAACCCAAGGTGATTTTCCAAGTCCAATAAACTCTCAATTTAACAGGTCTTATTCCCACCCCGACCCAACCCTTGTATGTTGTCACCATCCTACTAAGAGACATACAAAACATGTTGGATATTATTGTCCCTTTAAAAATGGAATCACTTATTGCTGTGTCTTCATCCAGAAGTCTGTACTTGGTACAAAGGGATACCTTGTGACCAGTCAGGCAAATCTCAGGTGTGTACTCCATATGGGATTTCCCCAAATGACACCCTGTGACCAGTCAGGTAAATCTTGGGTGCATATTGCCTATGGGTCTCCCCAATGTGACACCCTGTGATCAGTCAGGTAACTCTCAGGTGAGTATTCCATGTGGGATTTTCCCACCTGACACCCAGTAGCCAGTTAGGTAAATCTCAGGTATGTATTCCATACTGGATTTACCCACCTGGCACCTAGTGACTAGTTAGGTATCAATAATGTGTACAGCCAAAGATTGTTTAGGGTCAGCAAGGACAACATCACGCAAGGGCACAACCTAACCCTGGTGGGAGGTAAGTTCAAAGGGGACACAAGGAAGTATTTATTTACAGAGAGGGTGGTGAACGAATGGTAAACAAATGGAACTTCCTAAGGCAGGGGTCTGCTAACGTTCAGATGATTGATGCTTTTAAGCATTGATGGAACAGATTCATGTGCATTAGCAAGGGGGAGCAGGGGTAGTCAATGGATAGCCCCAGAGGAAGGGTGTATTATTTAGACAAAACACAAATTGCACATACCCCAATAATGCAAAGCATCATGGGAAGCAAGGGTGTAGACAGGCATACTCACTGTACACATTTGTGTACAGTTTTGTTGAGTGCCTGTCACAAATCATAAGCCACTCTGTTAATATTATCATTCTAATCTGTAGTATTTGGGTTAGTGTAGGCCACTGAGGAGTGTCCAATACATGTATAACCTCTTTAGAGAGTAGAGGAGTCATCTGACAACAATCTAACTTGTTTGGAAGGGGGTGCCATTTGGAAAAGATGTGTACATTTTTTAATTGGGGGGGGTGTAACTGTTGGAGATTGTGTACAAAATGGAAATTTCTGGCTACACTCCTGATGGGAAGCATATACAAATGCTCATGAATTAATTTGGACTGGCTGAATTTTAAGCAGAATTGCATGGTGCCAGAAGGCCTCACAATACAATCAGCAAAGGCTGAGAACAGCAGACACAGACACATGTTTCGTCCTCATTTGGACTTATCAGTGTGCCACATCTGTAACTCAGCCTAGGGAGAGATAGCCAGCTCCCTATGAGGGAGCTTATTGGTTTGGGTCATGGGCAGCCCAAAGTAGAGAGAGAAGAGAACAACAAAAGAACCGCAGAGCAAATGCACTGGGATAAGTGTTATCTCAGAGGATATTGGCCATGCAGCCAAATTTGAAAGAAAACACAAAGTGCACATACCCAAGTAATGCAAAGCATCATGGGAAGTATATGCAAATGACCATGAATTAATTTGGATTGGCTCAACTTTAAGCAGAATTGCATGTTGCCAGAAGGCCTCACAAAGTAATGCACCTGGGAAAGAAAAACCCATGGGAAGAGTACACAGTGGGGGGTGAGATACTAACAACAACAAAAATGGAAAGGGACCTGGGGGTAGTCATATCAGATGACCTAAAGGTGGGCAGGCAATGTGAGAGGGCAGTAAGGAGGGCTGGGAGGATACTGGGATGCATAGGGAGATGCATCACCAGTAGAAAACAGGAAGTTGTTATCTCTCTGTGCAGACAGCTGGTGAGGCCCCATCTGGAGTACTGCCTGCAGTTCTGGAGACCCAGTCTCCGCAAGGACATAGACTGGATGGAAGCAGTCCAGAGGAGGGTAACTAAAATGGTGCAGGGTCTGCACCAGAAGACATATGAAGAGAGTCTTAAGGAGCTTAATATGTATACCCTGAGGAAAGGAGGAGGGGGCATGATAGAAACTTTCAGGTACCTCAAGGGAATCAACAAAGTCCAAGAGGGTAGCATCTTTCAAAAAAAGAGGTGTGCAAGAACAAGGGGGCATAATTTGAAGATAGAGGGGGGATGGCTCAGAGGTAATGTAAGGAAGTATTTTTTCATGGAGAGGGTTGTGGATGCATGGAACAACCTTCCTGAGCAAGATGTGGAGTCAAAAACAGTGGGGGAATTCAAGAATGAATGGTACAGACATAAGGCATTTCTAGGGAGTTGGAGATAGGAGAAAGTAAGCTGTTGGTTACCTAGGATCTGCAGCTTATCCATTAGGTAGGGTAATGGGCAGACTGGGTGGGCCAAGCAGTCCTTATCTGTCATCAGATTCTATGTTTCTACATAATACAATCAGCAAAGACTGAGAACAGCAGACACAGACGCGTGTTTTGTCCTCATTTGGACTCATCATATTTGGCCAATGCAGATTGGCATTTTGACTGAGGCAGGGATGGACAGATTGGATGGACCTGTGCTATAGTTTTTATCTGCCCATTAAATTCTTTGTGTTTCAACCTTAGGTTTGTATTCCCTATGGCATTTCTACTCGGGACACCTTAATCTCTTATTATTCCCTATGGCATTTCCACTTGTGGTTGTGCGTACCGGGTCATAATGTTGTGCGCTTAATATCAGACGGCATTATACATGCAACCTGACCTGTGCGCCTTCTGTGTTGATCCCCGAGTTAGAATCCTATGGGGGAGTCTGGGATGCAGCCCCCCATAACGGGGGGTGTTGGGGGCAGAGCCCCTCAAAGATCAAAAGAAATAAAGAAATCGTGCAATCCTGTGACCCACTTGTGACACCCTAATCTCAGTGTGTATTATTCCCTATGGTATTTCCACATGAGCTGCCTTGTGACTAGGACTCAGTAACTCTCAGGTGTGCATTCCTTATACGATTTCTCCATGCAACACCCTGTTATCAGTTATTGTAGGTAAATCCCAGGTGTTTGCTCCCTATGGGATGGCAGCCCGCAGAAACTGGCAATCAGCTGCCTGCCTGCACCTCATGTCCTGTAACACTAAGGGGCAGTAAAGCAGAAGAGACTCCTAATCAGAGGAGTACAGCATTTGATTGGATACCTGATTTTCCTCCTGCCATCCCCCTTGCAATGTTCCAGGCTCGGAGCACACACTTACAAAATGTGCATGGCAAACGGCTAAATAAGTGGCACAATATTTCTTTCCTCAGTGAGGTAGGTAAACACCATTAGTCACTTTCTACCTCTTTACACTTTCCATAGGTTTATATGTATGTTTATATGTATGTGTATGCTTAGCCATCAAAGGCCACCATGACTCACCGACAGAACCGTGAAAAGAATGTTCACCAGACCCATGCCGAGAGTGAAATATTCGGGTTTCTTGATCCCCGCAGTCGTGAACATCTCAGTGGAGAAGTTGATCAGCTGTGAAAGGAACACCCAAAGGCAGTGGTTAGGCCACCGACACTCACCATGCAACGCACACAGGGATACACGTGGTACAAGAAAGTGACTTCATGTTGAATCAGACACTAGCTAAGCTGTGAGCCTATTGGGTTTCCACGCAGCTTTGTCTCCGCACCTCAGAGCTGGATGCTGCACATCAAGGCCTGAGACCTCCCCACCCGACACGCTCCAGTGACCATCACCCAAGGGTCCAGGGGGTCAGGCAGAGACCTAGGGCTTGAGAGTACTGGCCCTCCACACTGACTGGCGGCTGACTCATTATCCTTAGGATCCTCTTCCCCTCACATCCTGCCAACATCCACAGTGGTGTAGTGCATGACCGTTACCAGGTTCTCATGCAAGCAGCTTCAGTCATGGAAGGGCAACTTCCACAGCCCGCCACAGAGTTACTGCATCAGTGAACCATGGTAACACCTACCTTGGGCAACAAGGAATGAATACTAATTACCAAATACCCGGTAATGCATTGCTTGATCCGAATTACGAATACCAGATTGCACCTCCTCCTCCTCCCAAAAAAAGGTTAAAATAATAAAAAAAGCCTTTCCTCCCTCTCTCTCTTAACCAGGGTTAGCCTTTTGCTCCCCCTCCTCCCTTAGTTATTTCCCATGATCTATCACCTCAAGCCACCCCCTCCCCAATTCTCTTATAGATTAGAAATACAGTTGAGCCCTCTGATAAGCACACCCTAAATGCCAAGCAAAAATAATTTTATTAGAGGGCTTCATTGAAAACAGTGAAAATCCGTACAAAATCTGAGGTTAACACAATGAAATCAGACTCAAACTTGCTTTTAGACAAACTATTGTTAAGAACAGTGTAACACAGCTTTTTAAAAAAGCACTTGCCATCCAGTCCAGCGGCACTGAGGGTTGTGGCATCTGCCTTACCTTGCACCACGTTGGCAACCCGAGTTCGGAAGCCAGCTCGGGGAGCCAGGGGTCAGACGGGGTTGAGAGAATCAAGCATCTGGAGGATGTCTCTCCCCTCCTTGGGTTGGGGGGCACTGATCCACAGCACTGGTGGCTTCTAGTGGAGACTGGGAGCACAATAGCTGAGGGATCCTGTGTCGGGAGAAAGGTGTCGGTGGAGATCCTGTATGCAGGTGCGGGAGCGCACCTGTCACGCGCTGGACGTCATTGAACGTCCGCACCTTGGGTGGGACATGAAAAAAGGAAAAACCCCCACACTCAGGAGGATGATAATGGACCTTGAGGGATCAGCCCACATGCCCAGGACTGGACCCAACCTGACCAACTCCCCGGAGTCTCACTCCTCTCCAGGGCTGTGGCTTTCTGGATTTCAGATACAGAGCCAAGTAGGAGCTGGTGGCCCCACCTCGGTGGTGGGGGAAAGGGTGGTGGAAGCTGGGGGGGTTGGCTGGGGCTCAGTGGGGTTGGAGCAGAGAATCCAGCACCCAATTTCCTGGTCGGGGGGGGCCTCAGGTAGGGCAGTAGGAGCCGATCAAGGAGGTCACATGCAAGGGCGGTCTGGGGAGCTGGTGACCGGAGGGAAAAAGAGTTTACAAAAAAGAAATAAATAAAAGAGTGCTTGCACATACAATTAGAGCATTTTTGTAAAGTTTATTCAGTTTCATGGCTAACCATGAAGCAATGTGTGCTGCCTTCTTCGTTAGGTATCTTTTACACAGCCATTCCCTACTTAAGTGATCATTAATGAGGAAACTAGATCATGATCAGCTCAGGCTCACTCACTCTTAAAACTGTTCTTAGAAATGGGCTAGTCTCATAAATGGGCTCTGCTGCCAAATTGAAAATAATGGGAAAAAAATGGGACATCCAAAAAATATTCCTATAAACAGGATGTCATTATATCCAATGTTCTTATAAGTGGGCTCCACTGTATACTGTATCTGGTGTCTTCCCAGCATTTTCTTTCTAACCCAACACTTGTTGGGCCTCCAGTGTCAGTGGCTCAGCAGGTTGCACACTCACCTCTGAGGCTCCCTTTCCCCACGGACACTATCTTAACCCAACCCCCCACCCCTAACTCCCCGCCTGCCATGTATATTATGAGTCACAGGCCCAGAAGCTATAGCCTTTCCCCACCAACCCATGATACATGATTTCTAGACAGGGACAGCTGGCAAGGATTTTCAGAAGCTCAGTCTATATTATGCCCCCCCCGGGGAACCATGAATGGGGGTGCAAAATTTTTTTTACAGTGTGTTTACCCATGATAGCCTAGCAGAGAGGGTGCATGTTGTGTTTAGTATGCTCCTGCTTTTGCCCATTTTTACAGCTGGATGAACAGGAAAACATAGAGGTCAACTGACTTGCTCATGGTCACACAACATGTAAGCGGGTCTGGTGAGATTTGAATGTGGGTCCCCAGGGCCTATTGGTTCCAATGCCTGTGCTGTAGCCACTAGACCAAGTTGCCTGATAACAATAACATAACAATAAATGGGCCATAGTTGCTTGGGTTCATTATGCAACTGGGCTCAGCTTTAGGAGGGCACATGTTAAAAGATGGCTACACAATCTAGACAGCAGTAAAACGGTCCATTTTTCCCATGTGGCAGGAATCCGGATTCTGCATGGACCTCCCAACTCTGTCATGTCTGTTCCTCATTTTGGTCAGACTCGCCTATTGCCCTTGGTGGGAATCAAACCTGTGGACCCTGAGTTCTGAAAGCAGCAGCTGTAGCCATCATGCCTCTTAACATTTTCATCACCTACCTGTGGGACACAGGGTCCATCAAAATGTGGGAAAAAGGTCAACAGCGAAACTCAAAATCAAATCATGAAGACAGATGCTCAGAACATTGTTTAATGTGAGTTTTCGTGTTTCCCAAACTACACTCAGAGTTGAGCTGTATCCCGTGATTTGAACTATTCAATATGAGCAACTCATATTGAGCAATTGCATTAATGGCAATATGTCATTAATAGCGAACACAAGAAGTGCAACTGGTAGTAAATGGTGACTGTATAAACGGCGATTGTAATAGCGGCGACTGCGTGTGTGCAGCGTATGAAATATAGTCTGACTTAGAGTTGGTTATTTAGAAATAGGGTAGTTTGAGGGGTGAAGCTCCCTGCCTGGGGGTGTGGGGGGGGCAAAGTCCCCACATAAAATGAAGGGCATAATGATATGCTCATTTGTGTGTGGTTATTAGTGTGTTGGGAGATGTGTTGCAGTCGTGTTGCTTCTGTGGTGTTGTGGGTTAGGAAGGTTGGTAGTTAGGTAGGTACAGTAGTGAGGTAGGGAAGTTGTACTGGTGTGGTTCGAGTCTGGCTGCCAGTGGGTGTAGTATGGTTTTGAATTCTGTGTGGTGGTGGAGGGAGGCGTGGTGTGGCATTACTCTATTTTTGTAGAAGCGAGGCAAGCGGTGTTTGCTGTTGGCAGGTGAAGGGGATATATTAGGAGGGGCGTGTTGTTTGGTGGCATTGCTGTGCTGTACATCTGAACCTGGCTGCCAAATTCCTGAATAGCCAGACGGGGGGGAGTTTTCTTTGTGTATGTTGGTTATTTGAAGACATTATTTAAGGGGTGTGGCCATCAATTTCCAGGTGCAGCTGTGATAATTGTGTGGCATATGTAAGGTGTAGAGTCATTTTTCTGTTGCTGTGTTGACTTTTGGCTTGTTTAGTCATCGTTTTGATGTGTGCCATTTTTGTGCTGGGCTGTTATTGTGGGTGCTATTGTGCATTCGCTGATGTTTCCATTGCTATTTTGTAGTAGCTGTTATCAGTCACATGGAACCATAAACAGAGTGAAAAGCAAGGACCTGTTTGCTAGAAACTGGGACACAAGAGGATATGATTGGAGGTTGGTGGGGGCAAATTCAGGAGTGATATGAGGAAGTTTTACTTCACTGAGAGGGTGATGGAACTGTGGAAAGGACTACGGCACAAGTGGTGGAGGCATGTACCCTAAACAGGTTTAAATACGGCAGATACAGAGCAAGAGGACTCATTGTCAGGGTGGTGGTGGTACCAGGGTGTTGAGTGGGGGGGATGGTGGAGGTGGAGAAACCCACCAGAACAATAAGTCAGTTGGGTGAGGTTGTATACTTAGGGCAGACTCAGTGGAGCATCGATTTCTTTTTGCCGACAGATTCTGTGATCTTCTCCAAGGATATCTCCTTCCCTTGAGCTACATCATGGAATTGTAGGCTGTCAGTGTCAGGACCACCATCAAAAGTTTGCTAGCTGGGGCTGCCCACGTTGGCATGCATCATTGCTGCCTTTATACGGTGGGTGGTCCCCTCACACCTCAGTTCTTTCTCCCGCCGACAACCGCTCATCGGCCCACCACTGCTGAAGAATGCCGTTGAACTCTTGTAAGTATTGTTAATGCTTCTACTTCTCTGTTATTTTAATACTTAATCATTTATGCCATTGTCAAAAGAAAAGGAACCATTGTTCCATTATTGTTGCTGCGGTACAGTTTAGATCTATAAAGATGATGACCACTCCATGTGCATTCTCTGCCTGGGCCTTGCTCACAATGTGAAGGCCTGCAGCTTTTGCCTAGGCTTTAACCAGGTCACTCGGAGATGCTGCAAGAGGACCATGTAGCTTTATTTAAAAATCAAGGCAATGGAAGAGAAACAGTATGCACTGTAGGTGTCTTTGCCATTATCACCTGCTCTTCCCTCCCAGATTTGCCATTGATCTGTCCTTTCTGCTGCTGATTCAACCAAGAAGTAGGGCAAGTCTGCTAAATTGGTGGACAAGCACCACCATGCAGACAAGGAGAAAAGGCACATGGAAAGGAATGCCTTTCCAGATTGGTCCCGCTCTCCTCTAAAGAGAGGGAAGTCTGTGGACAAAGACAGATCCCAGACCAAGGCCTTGGACTCTGCTGCCCTCCCACCATCTCTCAGACAACAAGTTTGGGGTCTGGCACAGGCTGTAATCCTCTGATGGAGGATTCACAGCCAATTGCTCCGATAGGCACTGTCCCATCGGTGACTCAGTCATCGACCCCCACTGATGTGCAGATGCTTTACCAGATGATGTCTGAGTTATTTCAAAAGCTTTTGCCTTTACCTCAGTCACCGATGCCAGCCCCATCAATGCCCTCTGAGTTGCCCTGTGTAACAGGTGGTTCTGTTGTGAAGTATAACCAAACTCAGATGCAATAACACCCCCCCTTTATTTGTTTCCTTTTCACTCTATTCTATCCTCTATTCTATTTCAACATATATCCTTTATTTTCTTGTCAGGGTGGCCAAACTGGCAATCTTGTATCTTGTCTTTACTGTCCCTTTTGTACCTTTGTTATGGTTAATTGCTTTTGGTTAAATAAATAAATCAAAAAGCCATGTTCAGCAAAACTGCAGTGGCTACAATATCCAAGTGATAAGCCCTTTGATAATATCCTATTATTCCTGTTTTCTATATTAAGGTATTTGATCCCTGCCTTTTTCGGCTATGGGCTTCTTTGTTTGTCCACAAGCCCCAGTACCAGCAAGTTCAAGATAGCGCTATGCACTTTTCAAAGCAAGCGAGCGATCACAGCGGTGATACGTGCGATCTGTTGCACGATCGTCTGCTCGTATGCCCGCTGAGGATGTGTACACATTCGCAGTATCTTCACACGATCGTGCTGCAGTCCCTTGCTCATTTGAGTCTTAGAGCTCTTAAAAAGAAACTGCTTGCGGTAATTTTATCAGGACGCAGCCGAGCAGCTGCTATACAAAATAGGAGCTCAAGGATTGTTGCCATGGAGGCTGAAAACTCTCCTAGCAGCCACTCACTGCAGAAAGAATGTCTGTGTTACAGACAAAACAAGAAAGCAAGGGCGTAGCTACCGATACGCCAGACACGCCATGGCGTGCTGCTGCAGATCAGCGGGTAGCAGGCACCAGCTCGTCTCTCTGGCATTGCTCTGTATTCCTCTGTTTGTTTGTTTGTTTGTTTTTTGCGGGCTTTCCCGGCCACTCTTTGTACTTGTTTTTAGGTTGTAGGGGTTGGGGGTGGAGTCAGCTTAAGCGTACAAGCCCATTGGACCTGATTGAGAAATATGTTGCTGTGTCTCAATCAGGTCCGTTTGCCAAGAAAGGAGGCGTGGTAGTGGTGTAGTAAGGGGCCGACTAAGGGCGGGTGGGCTCTTTAAATGCTCCTGCCAATGCTGTGCTCTTTCTGTTTTTTTTTTACCCTGCGACTGGGAGAGGACAGGTCAGGATGGAGTCAGGACATAGTGCAGCAGTGGAACATCGGATATGGGATTTATTGTACTGGAGCCACCCACAGCCGGAGGATTGAGTACATTTTCGGGAAGGTTCTCGTGTGCTGCCTGCAGATCAGTGGTTTTTGTTCATCGTCTAAGGGCGACTGCTGCCTGAGAGAGTAAATTTCGCCCCCGGAGAGAGCGCGACTAGCGAGGATTCCTTCCCAGAGTCTCTAGAGAGCCAGCCTATAAGTTGCTTGCACTTCATGTAACGTTGTTGCAAGCAATGGAGTCGGGACTCGGGCCAGGAAAGTTAAGACACTCTGACAGTCATCATACTGAGCTGAGCTGTCTGCTGAGGCACTGCAGGTGAGTCCTTTAATCTTTTTAGGGACCGTGACTTGTTTGGATTCTGGAATAGATTTAGGGCAGTGGGCACCTAATTTCTGGCTTGCTTCTAATCTTGAGTCATTCACCTCTGAAAACTACTTCAAGTTAGTAGTCTGGCCCTTTGTTATTATGTATTTGACCCCCTCAGTATCCTGGAGTAAAACACCCTTTTGGCAGTCTAGTGATTACTGGGATGCAGATATGCTTCTGTGTGTGGTACATAGCACTAGCCCCCCAAGCACAGATAGCAGTTGCTGTCATGGAACCATACTGAATATGGTATGCTCATGCTTGCAGAAGAGGTGCATGACCCTTTCTGATGGTGTGGCAGGAACAACCTAAGTTGCCTGAACCGGACAGCAAGGCACAATCAATTGTTCCATGAGTTGATGGTGCAGGCCTGAGTTGTGGGAGCAGCAAAGTTTGCAAAAAGGTTTTGAATAACAGAGCCAAGAAGTTTCTGAATAGTTACAATGCAAACAGTTTTTCCATAATGGAGCTTAAGTACTACAGTACATACACTAATTCCAGCTCCATGTGTGCTGGGATGAGCCCTCCTTCACTGAACTGTACCCCATGATTGATTCCCATGGCTGCTAGAATTCTGTCTGTGTGTGTCTGTGTGTGTGTGTGTCTGTGTGTGTGACTGGCTACCTCGATGTGGTACAGAGGCTTGTCACAATGCAATATTGTAACCAAAAGCCAGTCTATTAGTCTGAAACCTGTTGGTGTGACATGTCTGGTATGGTGGGAATGGACCTCTTTCGGACTGGCTACCTTGATGAGGTATAGGGTGGTCACAGTAAAATATTGTAACCAAAATCCAGCCTGCCACACCTTTTGGTGGTGTGGCTAGTGGTGTGCTGGTGTATAATACAGAAAATAACACATTGGGTGAGGGGGTATGGATGGGGAGGGTAGCTCACCCTAACTGGGGGGGGGGTAGCAGTGACTCCACACTTGGTGTGCAGTTCAGAAATTCCTGGCTACACCCCTACAAGAAAGGGTTAACTTTTAAATTAAATGACACTACAGGCACCAGAGATACGCCCTGTAGTGTCAACTGTCTAAAATGTGTATATTTTTTATTTTAAAGGCATCCCTGTAGGATGGGAGAGGCAGCTTTGGGCTCGGAGCCAAAAATGAAAAGTGAAGGCGTCGGTGCTATACAATTTAGATAGCTGACTCTATATATGAATGCATACAGCCTAGTAGGGAAGTAAAAATGTTCTAGGCTGTCTCTCTGGATGTTTAAATAAAATGCCATGCCTACAATTTACAAATGCAGTAGAAGCTTTCATAATCTTTTTGAATAAAAAGCACAAGTGTGGTATCCTGGTCTTACAGAATAAATAGATAGGGAGCACACCCCTCATATATTTATTTCTGATAAGGTTAGAGATTCCACGAGAAAAATATATTTTAAGTTTCTATACCTGCTTTTGGCCTGGTATTGAAAAAGGTCCTTCTATAGGGCAGGCAGCCCAGAAAATGGCTAGTTATATAGGATCAAGAAAGGATGATGTCATAAGGGGGAGGAGCTAAGCTAATACTCTGACATCATAGCATTATAATTAAGTATATATCTTTGTTTTATGACCTTATAAGGAAACAAATACTTATTTGGGTGAATACTAGAAGTACTAGCACAATGCTAATTGGTTTAAAATATGTATATATGTATATATATGTGTATATATATATATATATATATATATTATGGTAGCATGGTAGTGCTACCGGAGTTAGGGTTGAGGAGCCATTTCTATGTTAAACCCCAAAACTTTGCACCTTAATAACTTTGCAACCATTTGACAGATTTGGCTGAAACTTGGAATACACTATCAAGAACCATAGGCCTTGACATCTGCCAAGTTTTGTACCAGTCGGATACACGGCTGCGGAGTTATTAAGCATGATTTGTGCGCATGTTTATGCTTTTTCTGGAATTCTATGGTCGCGCCTACAGGTCGCATGGTTTGCGCGACCGGCCTGAAAGACTCAGTGAATGTGCAGCTGGGGTTCCCAATGTGCCTTTTGAAGATTTGGTGAAAAAATATTAAACGGTTCAAAAGTTATCCAAAAAACAATTTCCCATTATAAGTCAATGGGAAAAGTTAACAAAAAGTTCAACACTTTCGCAAATGCATTTTTACTTTCGCAAATGGGCCTGTTACTTTCACAAATCGGCCATTTTGTTTTCAGTTAGTGATTGGAAAAATGCTTGGCATTTAAATTTGGGACCCTCTAGCAACCTAATTCTTTTTGTATTCACCTAGTCGGACCCTGAGGATGCTAGCCATGTCTTTATTTTGGGGTCAAACACCCCAAATATGTTTTTCAGATTTCTGGAAAAGTACTTTCACACTTTGGGTAACTCCATGAAAGTCATCGCAAATGTTTCAAAGCTTTCGCAAATTGGCACAGTAAATTTTCTAGTCTGTGGAAAATGACAGCAATTCTTTGCACTGCACTGCAAAAAGAACGGTTGGGAGTTTTGGGCTGAAATTTAGAGGAACGCAGCTACATCTCACAGATGTGCTTTCAGTGTTGTATTGAAAATATTACATGGCAGCAAAGTTACAGTACTCCAAAGTTGACAGTTTTTCCATAGGATAACATTACGGCGCCCGCCGCATTACAGGAATCCTTTGGCACCCTGCTGCAAAATAAAGGTTTGGTCTTTTTTCCTGAAATTTGGAGGGAAGACAGCCAACAGCCCACAGATGTGCCTTTCAGTGGTTTGGTGAAAAAATACTACAGGGAGGCAAAGTTATGGCACTCCGAACTTCTCTTTTTTTCCCATAGGATAACATTACGGCATTCGCCGCGCCTTTCAGGGCCTGTATCTCGGAAACGGTGCAAGATACGGACTTTTCATCAGAAAATCATTAGCCCCCAAAACTATCCAGGATAGTCATAAATCATATGACTTCTAAATTTTATTTCTACATTGTACGGTTCCTGAGATATAACCTATTTAGTATTCCAAGCCCTCATTTTCTGCTCTGATACCCATTATTATGCATACATTCTTTGTACTCACTGTCTTTCTCTATTCAGCTTTTGGGAAAAACCAGCCTGTGCACTTACATTACTGTTACCATTGCCCTTTCCGCTTGTGGTTCCGTGCCCGTTTCACTTACCGTTGACGTCTACGCCACCATGTGCATTATCCTTTGCGTTTTCATTTGCGCTTGCATTTCTGTTATTTTTTGCCATTTGTGTCTACCATACTATTTCTCTTTCTGTTTCACTTTGCATCACCATGCCCATTGACATTTCCGTCTGCAGGCACCATGTTACTATGTGACAAGACATCACGTGGCACACCGTTCCCGTCTACGCCATCATGTGCATTACCATTTCTGTTCTCATTCGCGCTTGCATTACCTTGTGCGCCACTGTTAGCGCTTCTGTTTGCGTTGCTCTTCCTGTTACTATGCCACAAGACATCATTCCGTTTGCAGGCACCATGTTACTATGTGACAAGACATCACGTGGCACACCATTCCTGTCTACGCCACCGTGAGCGTTACCCTTTCTGTTCTCATTCGCGCTTGCGTTACCTTGTGCGCCACTGTTAGCGCTTCTGTTTGCGTTGCTGTTCCTGTTACTATGCCACAAGACATCATGTGGTGGGAGTGCGGGGCCCTTTGGACCCTGCTGTCCCACTGCCGCATTACATGCCGGGGGCGCGGGGCCCTATGTGCGTTATCCTTTGCGTTTTCATTTGCGCTTGTGTTTCTGTTATTTTTTGCCATTTCTGTCTACAGTACTGTTTCTCTTTCTGTTTCACTTTGCGTCACCATGCCCATTGACATTTCCGTTTGCAGGCACCATGTTACTATGTGACAACACATCACATGGCAGACCGTTCCCGTCTATGCCACCGTTTGCGTTGCCTTTTCTGTTCTCTCTGCACTTGCGTTACCATGTATGCGACTGTTAGCACTTCTGTTTGCGTTGCTCTTCCTGTTACTATGCCACAAGACATCATGTGGCGGGGTCGCGAGGCCCAAAGGGCCCCGTGCTCCTGCCGCGTATTACGTGGCAGGAGGGGCTCCTGCGCCTGGGCCGCTGCATTACATTCACTATTTCTCATTATAATTCTCAAAAGAAAGGAAATTAGAGGCAAAACTCTGTTTAATGCATTAGTTAGGTTGTTCCATAGTGACAAAGTGAGGAATTGCTGTTAGGGCTGAAAACCCTAACTCCACACTCCCCCAGCACCACACACACACAGACACACACACACACACATGCAAGTATGGGGAGGACCAAGTCAACACAACCAATGACAGGCATCCAGCAGCAGGTGACAGAAATAACAAACAATTGTCTAAATGTACTACGAGACATCCCCACCCACCTGACCAGGTACTGCATGCTCAGTGGAGATCAACAGCAAAACTGAGGCCATGTACACCAAACGCATACATCCCTGATTGCAGCTGCACACAACGTAATCACACTTAGTAGTTGCATGGCTTACCTACCGATGCCCCACACCACACCACACCACATGTGGTGGGCCACCTGAGCAATAGAGTTGAGCAAAACCAAGGAGTTGTACAGGTATAATATTTCTGATTATAACAAGGGTTTGAGAAATGCAGCTTTCTAATTGACTGTAAACATTGTAACAGCCTTATGTTTAGTTTTTATTAACATAGATGTAGAGCCTAACCATATGATGAACATGGCTTAATGTTGTTTAAAAAACAGTTTTATTATGATAGCAATAAGCCACTCCCAGGTATTATGTTAATGGTCAGTTTATCACTGTCTAGCGACATGTGGCACTCGGCTACGCCTCATTCAACATTAAACCCCTACAGGGTGATTAACAGACCATTTAACATAACTGTTGGTCATGCCTTATTGCTTAATTGTCTTTATGATAGATACTCTCCCTCTGCTAGGCACTGCAGCAGTTTTGCAACACAATGTCCCACCCAGTTACACCATACACTGTCTAGTTACTGGAGAATGGCTGTGAATATGAACTCATGAAGATGAACAGTGTAACTTGGTCATTACAGTCATCGAAACCTTAGTGTGATTATAACTGACAGAGTCAGTGATAGAGAATAACCCCTGCTGTCCTAGTACACTTACCCCATTGTGAGTTAAATCAATACTAAAAGACATTCTGTTTATATCTACATCAATAGTTCTTAGACTTTGTCACAGTGAGCCTCCCCAAATCCATGGAAAATATTTTGAGCCTCCCCAAAAACTGAAATAATCATGGGCCTCCCCCAAAGAAAAATAACATACTGTACTTTACGCAGTACACCATGAATAAATTGAAACCCCTTTGAGTACTTGGATCACATTCAGTTCTTTGTCTTATACCAACGTGGAACCTTTGAAAATGAGCTCCTTGCTCAAAGGTGTAAACTGAATAACAAATAAATAACCCCCACAGGTGAGCCTACTTGCTCCACTATTTTCATTCGTGAACCATTGTTACCTTTTGTTACTGTACCTCTATGGGTCAGACTACTTTCTCAGTTTCCTCTCTATATGAAATAACCTTCCTATATAATTTGCCACTCCACCTCCTTCCCTGCTCCTAAGCAACTTCTCTGGGATTACTTTGCTCCTTCCTGCTATTGCTCTTAGTACTTCTATGCTCAACCCCTGTATTTGCACTGTTCTACCATCAGTCTACAAATTGATCAATTACTACCACTCATTATTAGTTTATTGTTCATATTTGTTTGCACTATTGTTCACTGTGTATTTCTTAATTGTTTTGCAGTTATCTTTTTGAAATGTATTCACTCCCAACCCTTCCCCGGGTACACCTGAAATGAGCCTTGGCTCATTCACCTTCCCTTGTCACCTATTAGTAATAAATACATAACATTCACCTACTATTATTCTCTTTCAGTTTGCTTCATCTCTTCACACAAAATGTATAAAACCCAACATTTAAATACAGTACTTTTCAGACTTGCTTGAGCCTCCCCTGGAACTGGTTGGGGCCTCCCCAGGGGAGGCTGGCCTCACCATTTGAGAACCCCTGATCTACATTATACCTACTTGATTCCTGTTGTACCACAATTAACATAGTTATCACTTTGATAGCATCAGTGACAGAAGTGTGGCAAACCCAAACACTAGGCATACAGCCTGAGTATGAAACAACTGTTAAAAAAATTACACTGTGTCCATAAGAGGCATAGATCACTCATTGCAACAATAGTAAATGTATCACTATTTGAATAAGTTAGTCATCACAGATGCAATGAGATTGTCTTTCTCACGTACAACATACTCAGTAAGTGCCTAAAGGAAAATCTATCCTATATACATCTCCGATACAGGTACGTCATTGTTGGCTCAGTAGTGCTATGATATTTAGAAGTCGCTTGGCCTGATCCATGCAATTACATTGCTTCTTACAAAGAATACTTACTGCATCTTTAGTATTGAAACACACTGAAGGTCTATGTATGTACATCAGCAGTACACCTTCATCAGTAAGGATGCATCTGATACTGGCAGTACGAATTTCCCAGCATTGAACAGGCAATGCTTTTCCATACGTTTACATCAGCCTCTCTATCCTGAGTAAACCGTTGCAGTAAATGTACTACTATGTAAATCACATACTAAATGTAACACTACTTTTATCTTGAGCATGCTAGTGTCTTATAATTAATTTATGTACTGCTCTTAATTAATGTATACTCACTAGTGTTAAAACCTTTCTACAACTGTCATCATGCACCTTCAGCATTTATATTGACTAACGGCACAGTACCAGTTGTAGTGTGGTGTGGGCATCGGTAGGTAAGGCCATGCAACTACTAAGTGTGGTACGTTGTGTGCAGCTGCAATCAGGGATGTGTACGTTTGGTGTACATGGCCTCAGTTTTGCTGTTGATCTCCACTGAGCATGCAGTACCTGGTCAGGTGGGTGGGGATGTCTCGTAGTACATTAAGATAATTGTTTGTTATTTCTGTCACCTGCTGCTGGATGTCTGTCATTGGTTGTGTTGACTTGGTCCTCCCCCATACTTGCATATGTGTGTGTGTGTGTGTCTGTGTGTGTGTAGTGCTGGGGTGAATTCGGAGTTAGGGTTTTCAACTCTAACAGCGAATTTCCTCACTTTTGTCGCTGTGGAACAACCCTAACTAATGCATTAAACGGAGTTTTTTGCCTCTAATATATATATATATGATTAAGCTTGAAAATGCCATTGTTCATCTTAATTAAGGTGGCACATGATTTATGAGGTCATTCAGTGGCATTATGAAAGATTTCTCTAGGAGAACAAAGATAGATAGGTGGTCAGTAGGGTTCTGACCAAGAAGGAAGGAGATCCTACAGAAGTAATGGTGCAGGTTTTCACATTACTAAGAAGAAAGGAGAATAACTCAGGAATTCTGTATAGTGTTTTGAATGCAAGAAGTATATCCTGATGTTTGAAGAGGTGTGAAAGAATAATGCCATTTATTTTTTCCTTTCTGTAAATATATATTTTTTTAATTTTTCTTTTATTGTTTTTTTTGTTTTCATCAACAAAATGATAAACGCAGAAGTATGTGTTTTTTATGCATTATATCTGGTTGTATGATCTGCATATTGGAACCCACATTACCACACCCCATCAGCTTCATTGATGATGAAGGAATTCCCTCTGCCTGTCATAATGCCAGGCAAGGATCAGCCTCAGTTGATGGTATGTCTGTCGACGATAAATCCTTCACAACCTCCTCTGCCCATTGACCCACTGCCAATGGACATCAATATTGATGATGATCTGTAATACAATCAACAGTATATGAAAGAGGAGTATGACGAGATGGAGGAAGATCTGAAACCCCTGGATGTGGCGGACCCTAGTTCTACTTTCTTCTACTGTAGTGAGGAAAGTGTACAGAACACTCCTCGATCATTTCCTGAGGATGCTTCAGGCTTTCCTCAGGTAGGTCCAGGCCAAACTGGGATTTGTGGCAGTGGAGGAAGTATCTGCCCTCGATACAGTACTTATCCCTCAGACCCATTTGGCTCTGGAGGATGCCACTCTAGCTGCTTGGCACAGGCCTTGCACTCTGTCTACAGTTCCATGGAAGGTGGATAAACAATATCCAGCACCTTCTGATAAACCATAATATTCCTCTCAAATAGAAACAGATTCAGTGGTTATTTTAGCTGCCCATGACAGGTCTAAGGTTCCAAAACATATGAGCTCTCTTCTTCCAAATAAAGAATCCAGGGAGCTTGATGGCATGGGAAAAAGGACATATGCTTCTGCATCCCATGGGCTCTAAACTGCCGATTACCAGGCTTATATGATTAAATATCAGAAACGCCTGTGGAAATCTATGACTACAATGGCTGGCCCTGACAAACTCATGGTCCAGCACAGTTGCAATGGTCTGGAGGCTAGTAGCACTTGCTATGGTCTGCTTATGATGCTGTGGATGCGGCTGCTTCCGCATTTGCCTGTGCCACCACTCCTGGTTCCGTATTGCTGGCTTTGCCTCTGATCTACAGCAATGAGTCCTTAATGTTCCCTTTAGAGGAAAGCAACTTTTCTGCAATGATATGGAGTCTGCCCTGAAGGACCTCTAGATGTTGAAAATGACCCTGTGGTCCCTGTACACCATAAATCCAAACCTAAATCCAAACCCCTGGCATATGGACCGGGGGTTCTTTCAAAGGCTCTATGCCTACCCTGGTAAGGGTTACTCTAGGGGTCCTGACTGTGACTTTCAGTAGCCACCAGGCCTCTGCCAGGCTAATTTGCCTCCCTGTACCCAAGCTAGGCTCAACAAAGGTGCAGGTATTAATGGCGCTTCTGCTGTTCCCAGCACCATATGACTCCTCCCTTCCTCCAGCCCCTGGGGATCAGGGTGTCCTGGTATGGGGTCAGATCTCCCTCTTCCTGCCAAAATGGAGGGAGAGCACTATGGATGCTTAAGAGCTGGAGGTGGTTCAGCAAGGATATGCCCTAAAACTCATCTTTGTCCCTCCACTGCCAACTGTTATTCTATGGAACATCTTGCCCTCCTGCTAGAGGAGATTCAAACCCTCCTCAATAGGAGGGCCATAGTACCCATCCTGGTTGCAGAAATGAACCCAATTCCTGGTGTCACAAATGCACTTCACAGGTCAGGCCCTCTGCTCCCACGGTGCCAACCTCAGAGCATAATAGTGTGAACAGGTAACAGAGAGGGTAACCCTCCTGCCTGCTTTTTGGTCCAAATCACCTTTAGTCTCAAGTTCTGGGGGGATTCAAACTGTGAACCTTATCCTAGCGTACCCAAATGTAAAGGCTCAGATAATATTCTCTTCAGGGGGATGCAATATATCTTTCACCTAACAGCACCTAACCAGGTATCCAAAATGAACCCTTAAAACTCTATAAGAGACCTTAGGTATATTCTTACCTTTTACCAAGCTTAGTAACACCATCAAGCCCTTGAACAGTTGTCAGAATTAATATCTATTCAGCAATAACATGCAAAACAAGCATTTGTCAATGCTGAATGTTTGCTTGCTGGTATTAGCATTGGAAATGCAAGAGTTAGAGAGATGCAGAATAGGAATGGCAGTGAAGTATTGAACTTCACGCCAACCCCACCTCCACCCTGCAGAGACGGACAGGCATTGGGGTATGTGTTTGGGTTTTCGCCCATAACTTTCAAGCCATTTCACTTCACCCTATCCAGCAGACACTGACACGTGTTGAGGTGTGCTTTGGGGTGTTCAGCAGTACAGTCACCCCACTCCACAAAGACATATGCTGAAATGGGTGCAGTATAGGAGAATGGGGTGAACTCTGGGGCTGAAGAGTCCAAGGCACACCTTGATGCCTGTCATTGGCTGCAGGGTGGCGGAGTGGGGTTTGAATGGCATGAGCATTACAGTCAGCAATCCAAAGGCACACCCCTGATGCCTGTCATTCTGTACAGGGTGGGACGTTATGGTTAGAAACTCTAACACCCCGTGCGTTTGTTGGTATTTGCACTACAAATTTTCAACATAGCCATTTTGTGACCCCCACCTCATGAAAGCATTTGGGACCTCTTCTCATGAACAGTGGCACTGTGATTTTTCAATGTGTCCCGAACTTTGAGTTTCCACAGCGACTGTGCCATTGTGTGCAAGATGTACGAAAACACAGATTGGTCAGAATGTGAAGAATGAGAGCTGTAACATTCATAGGGAGGTGTGAAGAGATGGCAATGTTGAAAATCTGTAGTGAAAATATTAAAAATGCTCAAACTTCTGAGCATAAATGGAAACTGCGCAAATTTTCAACATAGGCAGTTTGTGACCTCTGCTCATGAAGACTGTCATTATGATTTTCTTAATCTGTCCTGAACATTGATTTCCCACAGCAACCGCGTTATTCTGCGCCAGATGTGTAAATGCATATTTGGGGCATGATGTGAAAAATGACAGCTGTACTGTTCATAAGGAGGTCTGAAAAAATGCCAGTGTTGAAAATCTGGAGTGAAAATACCACAAATTTGTGAAGTTACGAGGGTGCATGGAAATTACACAACACACGCTTGTAACACAGTCATTTTATGGACATTTGTCACAAAATTTCCAACATAGGCATTTTAGGACCTTTGCTCATGAACAGAGTCACTGTGATTTTACATAAGAACATACGAACATACATACGAACATACGAATCTGCCACCAGAACACACCAATCAGTCAATGTAAGTCTGCCTGTGTGTGCAGCTATCACCCTAGATTGCAGCTACCCCAGCCTTCACCCCATCAGTTCCTCCCCTGATTGTCCCAGCCCATGTCCCCCTGACTCTTCCTCTTGCTTTATCCCACTCCTTCTTAAAGCTATTGACTGTCCCTACATGTTACCACCCCCTCTGGCAGTGCATTCCAACTAGACACCACCCTGTCAGAGAAGTAGTGCCTCCTCATTTCCCTCTTGAAAAGTCCCCCTTCCAACCTTAGTCCATGCCCCCTCGTCTCTCTTCCACTCCTCAGTTTAAACACCCCCTTGGTGCTAGGTTTATTTACCCCCTCAGGTATTTAAATGCTTCAATTATATCCCCCCATCCCTCTTCTCCACCAGTGTGTACATGTTCAGCTCCTTCAGCCTAACTTCATATTCCTTTCCTTCCATCCCCTTTAACATTTTTGTTGCCCTCTTTTGCACCACCTCCAGTAACCTTATATCTCTCCTCAGGTATGGCCTCCAGTATTGCACACAGTACTCTAGGTGCGGTCTGACCAATGATCTGTAGAGAGGTAGGATCACATCCCTGTGTCTGGATGAGAACCCCCTTGCGATGCACCCCAGCATCCTGTTTGCCTTCGCTGCTGCTGTCCTACATTGGGCCGAGTTGTTCGTGCTCCTAGTTACCAACACCCCTAGGTTCTTCTCCTCCTCTGTGATCCCCAACCAATAGTCCCTCTTCTGGTTTTTAGCCCCGAAGTGCATCACCTTACACTTCTTTGTGTTGAATACTAGCTGCCACACCACTGACCATGTCTCTAGTTTGGTTAGGTCCCCCTGCAGTTTTTCCCATCCGTCCTCTTCATCCACCACCACCCCCAATTTGGTATAATCTGTGAACAGACTGACCCTGCTCCCCACTCCGTGTGCTATATTGGAGGTAAAGAGCCCCTATAGCACCAGGCCCAGCACTGACACCTGCAGCACCCCGCTTGCCACTGCTCTTGGTGCCGAGAGCTCCCCCAACACCACCACCCTCTGCACCCTTCCCTGTAACCAGTTCTCTATCCATTTAGTCAGATTCTTTCCCACACCCCACTGCCGTCAGCTTCCTCCCCAGTCTCCCATGAGGCACCGTATCAAAGGCATTACTGAAGTCCAAGTACAGGACATGTACCGCATGGCCCCTGTCCAACTCCCTTGTCACCCAGTCATAATACTCTATTAGGTTGGTTTGACAAGACCTCCCTGAGACGAACCCATGTTGCCACCCATCTTGGAGGCCATTACTGTCTAGGAATGCCACCAGCCTCTCCTTCAGTATCGCATCCATAAGCTTACCCACTATGGACGTGAGGCTTACTGGCCGATAATTTCCTTCCTCCTCCCTAGGCCCACTCTTGTGTATGGGCACCACATGGGCCACCCTCCAGTCCTGGAGCACACACCCCGTTTCCAGGGAGGTGTTGAACAGATCTGCCAGTGGCTCAGCCAACAGCTCCATCTCCCTCAGCACCCTGGGGTGGATGCCATCGGGACTTGGTGCCTTGTCCACTCTTCCTGCCCTCAGCCCCTCTAGCACCCTACTCCCTGTGATCACTTTGTCCGTCACCTCCTCCCCCCATTTCCCCACCCCTCCAGCCCATTCTGGTAGTGGACCATCCCTTTCCTTAGTGAAAATGGTGCAGAAGTACTCATTTAGAATTCCCACTTGCTCCTCCCCCTTTTTCACCCAATCCCCTCCCTGCTTTATCCTCACAATATGTTCCTTGCACTTCCTCTTTTCCCTGGCATACCTATAAAAGTCCTTTTCCCCCTCTCTTTATGCCCTGTGTGGACCTTAACTGCCTGGAGGCCTTAACTTTTTTCACCCTCTTGGCAACCTCATTTGACCAACTCCCGAAAGCCTCCTTATCCTCTCCCTTCCCTGTTCTCCTGTACTTCTGGTATGCAGCCGTCTTTACCCTCACCCTTTGCAGCACTTCCTTGTTCAGCCAGCATGGTTTCTTGGCTCTGCTCTTCTTACTCCTGGCTCTGGTGCAGGCTACTGTGGCCTCTGTTAGCCCAGTCTTTATGACTCCCCACTTTTGTTCTGCATCCATCCCCGGCCTTATATCCTGGAGTCTCCCTTGCAGTATTGTTCCCATCCTACTAAAGTCCACCCTAATAAAGTCAACCACCTTAGTGCCCGCGTCTCCTGTCTCCCTGCCCAGCGCGACAATCAGTCACACTGGTGGTCGCTACCTGCTAGTGGGTCCTCCACCCGTACCTCCCTCACCGCCTCCCCATTTGCCCTGTACTAGGTCCAGAGTGCTACCAAGCCTTGTAGGCCCACTTACCAATTGCGTCAGAAGGCTGTCCTGGAATGCATCAAGGAGCACCTGCTCCCTGGTACTGCTAGTGGCTAGGGTGCTCCAGTCAACCTGTGGTAGGTTAAAATCCCCCACTATCTCCACACTCCCCCTTCTACACACCCTCCTTATCTGCTCTGCCAACTCCCCATCCAGTTCCCCGGATTGGGCTGGTGGTCTGTACACCACTCCCAGCCTCAGCTTTCTGCCCTTGGAGTCCAGAATCTGCACCCAAAGCGCCTCTGTCCTTACCTCTTCTCCCTTGTCCCTTATCTATTTAATCTCTTCCCTCATATAGAGTGCAACCCCCCCTCTTCCAACCACCTGGTCCTTCCTGTATATCCTGTATTCCGGGATTGTCAAGTCCCAATCATGGTACTCTGTGGCCCAAATCTCTGGCACTGCAGCAATGTCCACCTTCCCCTCTGAAAGGAGCATCTGAAGCTCTGCAATTTTGTTCCCCAGGCTTCTTGAGTTGAGAGAGACCACCTTCCACCTGTACCCCTCCTTCTCCTAACTCTTCTCCTCTTTGGCCTCTGTCCCTCCTCCTGTATTCCGCACCCTTTCTCCTCCTTATTCTTACCGGGTGGTGGTGCCTTCTGTATTACTCTCAGACCACTCTGGCTGCCCCCTCCCAGGGTTACTACTGCTCCATTTTTACCTATATCTGGGGGGGGGGAGCTCATTAGGCTCCCCTGTCCAGACCTTTTTACCAATCTCAGTCTTTTGGCCACCCCCCCACACTAGTTTAAATCCACCTTAGTAGAGATATACCCCTCTAATCCTGCCTTTAGTACTCTGCTCCCCTTCCTGCTCAAGTGTAGCCTGTCCCCCGCGTACAAGTCACTATTCCCCCAGATGCTACCCCAGTTAGTCACTAACCCATAATTTTTGGGGTGCACCAATCCCTCAGCCACTCATTGAACTCCTCAATCCAACCCTTCCTCCCCATGCTTGCACATGTTACCAGGAGTACCTGCGAGAATGCCACCGACTCCCCCAACCCCCTCACACTGCCTGCCTGCCCAACTACTCAAACCTCCACCTCACTACTTCCACAGTCTCCACCACCAAGTCAGTTGTACCCACATGCAACACTAAATGAGGTTTCGTCCTCTCCCTCGCTGCACACTTGAGCAGTGCCTGCCCTGCCCCTCCTGCAGTCAACCTGGGGATAGCCTCAACCCAAATACAGCTGTGCCTTTCCCCCCTTCCACCCCATCTCACCCCTTTCAGTATAGAATCCTCTAGGACGAGTATCCCCCATCCCATACCCCCTTTCCCTTCTAATGCCTCTTTCACCACCCCAGTATTTGTTCTTCCCTGCCCCTTACCCCCACCAGCTGCACCCTCTGTGACTTCTGTATCTGTACCTCCTACTTCTGCCTCACCCCTTTTCTCTACCTTATTCCTCCCATCCTCCTTGAACCCCGTCCCAGCCTGACTACTTCCTACTGGGCCTTCCATGTCAACCTCCCCATCTCCCCTGCTGATTTCCAACCCCTCTCCTATCCCCGCTGTTGTCGATTTAGAGCCCCCATTCCCTTCTACCCTGATAGTGATGCCCCTCCCATCCTTCCCCCTTCCGGTAGCCTTCCCTCCTTCAGTCACCACCCCCTCCTTCCTTATTAGCCCCTTCTACACTTCGTCCTTGCTATCTCTTCCCTACCTGTTGCCATCCCTCTCTGCCCCACTTGTCCTCCCCTTCAGTATGTTCCTGCTTCCTCTCTCCCATAGCAGAGGCTAGAATCTATTCCTAGTCGATACCCCTCCTACATCTCTTCCCCCTATCGGTTCCCTCCTCCTACTTGTTCCCCTCTGTGCCACCCCTGGTTCCTCCCTACCCGCAGCCATCTGCTCTCTCCCCTGGTACTCCTTGTGGCCTCTTCCTCCCCCATCAGGAGGGCCTCCCTCACCTCGGGCACCCCCTTCCTTCTCCTTTCTTTTCTGCTAGTGCCTCTGATACTTGGGGTCGGTTTCAATCCCTAGTTGTTTTTCTTCCATCCCCCCTTTGCCATCCCCTATTCCCCCCCAGCCAGGATGCCTACCATACTCATCTGCTCTGCCACTTAGACTCCTCCCTAACCTCCACAGTTCCTCCCTCAAACTAGCCAGTCATCTACAGACCATACACCCAAACATCCTCTAAGCCCAGTCCAGGATCATAGTGGACCCACACCCTGAACACCCCACCACCCTTCCAAAGATGCCCGCCGTATTGACATGTGGCCCCTGCCCCATTTGGCCCCCATCTTATGTTACGGGATCTTACTCCCAGTTTCTATACCCTACTACAACTGTTAGACCCCTATTTACTCAAATTCCTGGTCCCCCCCCAACACTGGTCCTCCTACTTCCCCCTTGCTGACTGGGTTAATTCAGTCTCAAATCTCATCCATTAGATACTCTCAAGGCCCCTAGAATTCTGCGGCCGCAGAATTTTGCGCGGAACTTGCAATCTACCGCAGAACTTTTGCGGTGCCGCAGAGTTCACTCTTCTTGGTGATTTTTTATTAATATTTCTGTTTATCCATAGAATCTGGTTCCCTTCCCCTCTTTTTATATCCCAAACAACCCCCTATACGCTCAGAATGTGATGTTATCATGGCTATAACATCATACATTAGCTAATGAAATGGCTGCATTCTCCAACAGAAATGAACAGTCACTTATCTACCACAGCTCCCACTGTCAGAGATGGTGGCACAGCACATCAGGCATGGTGATATTTGTTCAACCTGCACTACAGCCTAATACAATTTTCAGTCTTACATTATTGCACTAGAGCCAACTTAAACAAAACTTTGTCAATAGCACAGACCTGTTAAGTCCATACCTCACTTTGTGCAAACGTATTTGTGCCTTTAAGGTATAGAGATGCCATCTGATATGAATAACTGGTAAAATGAATTTTAACTATCATTTTTAAGAAAAATAAAGTAATTATGCCCAGAAAAGTGGAATATAATAATATGTAGACCTGTTGAAAGAATAGACATGTTAAATAATTGCACTGTGTGCATTTTTGCCAGGGTTATTGATTACATATTGTCATTAGTTGATAGAATCACCTAAAGGTTATGGAGAAAAGTTGTGTGCAGGGACAGCTGTTGGGCCAGCAGGTAGCATGCTGTGTCTCCGTGCTGGCAACTCAGGTTCCGAGATTAGCTCTGGGAGCTGGCTGGGCAGCACAAGGATTGGTGGAACACATCACTGCTCGGAGTCTGGGAAGGTATGGTGCAGTGTTCTGTTACACGGTGGACACATTGTGATGGGCTGGAGAGCTCTATCTCACAATCGGTTCACATGCATGTCATGGCCTGATGGTGTTACATAGTGTGTCGCGGAAGCAGGTTGACATGAAAAATGAGTTTTGCAATAACTGCTCTATTCCATTTATTCCATTTCCAATGGGACCTGTATGAATGAAGATGCAATTTCATGGAAATTAAAAATAAAAAATATATATATATATATATATATATATATATATATATTATATATATAATATATGTGTGTGTGTGTGTGTGTGTGTGTATATATATATATATAATCTATATGCACACACATACAGTATCTCTGTCTCACTACATACACACACACACACACACACGCACACATTTGTATGTATGTTACAGATTGCATATAAATATGTGAGTGATACACAGTGGGAACCTCATGAGTGGTGCAGAAAGCACATACAAAATAAGTGATAGACCGTAGAGACCTCATTAGTGGGATAGAGAGCATGCATATAGAAATACCTTATTTATCACATAAGGTCCCCTCTGCATATGTCATTTATGCAACAGGCTAGGACCTTAAGGGAGAGACATTTGCTTTGCTTTTTTAGGCATAAAATTATTTCTATAAGTCTGTTAATTTTTGAACTAGTGTTACTGTGCTTTCCACCATCCTGATTGCTATAACCACTGCCATGAAAGTGAAGTCAGGATGACAAGCTGACACTGTGATTTGGTAGTTTGTTAGTGCCGCAGAACTTCTGCAGGAATGACAAACCACTGTCGCAGAAGTTCTGCGGCAAATGGTAGCCTTGCCGCAGAACTTGGTCCCACTATGCCGAAGAAAAGTAGGGGCCTTGGATACTCTATTACTGTAGCAATCCTAAAGCCTCCTTGTCCGTTTTTCACCTCTCAGCTACCATACTTTTTGTTCTCAGCTCTCATATAGTTTCACTTAGCCCAGTTAGAAATCCTATTGCACTCCAAGTATTACTCAGTAAGGGAGCAAGGTCACATAAACCATGCTGGTGGTCCAGTGAGGTTCAGGTAGCAGTCAGAGAAAAGAAGGTGGCCTACAAAAAATATAAAACAACAAGAGGGGATAGGGATAAGGAATGTACCATCTGTATCTAGAAAAGTCACCCGGATGGTGAGGGGGCAAAGTCCAGAAAGAGCAGCTGCTGGCACAGGGGATACATGGAGGGAAAAGGGTCTCTTCCGTACATTGGGAGCAGAGAAAACTAAGGGCCATCTCAGCAGATTGAGATCAGAAGGAGGGTGGGTGGAAGAGGCGAGGGACCAGGCAGAAGTATTTAATGAGTACATCGCCTCTGTGTTCACTAGGGAAGGGGATGGGATATCTACAAAGCAAGGCATGATGGGGATAGAAGCGGCAGTGAGTGGGATCTGGGGAGCAACAGAAATGGAGCAAGAGGGAGGGAGAGGTACCCCAGGGGTGTTACATCAGGATAAGAATAAAAAGGCCAGTAAGGTGGAGGGGACGGATGATGCTATCTCCGCCAAAAGGGTGTGGTTAGCCCTCAAGGCCCTAAAGAAAGACAAATCTCATGGGCCAGATGGCATTCATCAGAGAGTACTATGGGAATTGGTGGACATACTGGCTGCACCCCTGGCGGAGCTCTTCAACAGGTCACTTGAGACAGGGAGGGTACCTAGGGATTGGTGAGAGGCACATGTGGTGCCAATCCATAAAGGGGGGTCGAGGGAAGTACCAGGTAACTATAGACCCATCAGTTTGACCTCGGTGGTGGGAAAATGAATGGAAAGTATACTAAAGGAACGATTGGGGTTGTACTTGGAGGAGGTGGGAGGTCTGGATAGTCGGCAACATGGGTTTGTGCCAGGTGGATCATGTCAAACCAATCTTGTGGAGTTCTACGAATGGGTAACATCAGAACTGGACAGGGGAAAGCCTGTGGATGTATTATTCTTGGACTTCAGCAAGGCGTTTGACTCTGTCCCCCACAATGGTCTGGTGGAGAAACTGATGGGGTTGGGAGTAGGCCCTTTGATGGTCAGATGGATTGAAAACTGGCTAGCTGGACGCACCCAGAGAGTAGTGGTCGGTGGGGAGCTCTCGAACCCTAGAGAGGTTGGTAGTGGGGTACCGCAGGGCTCGGTCCTGGGTCTGATCCTGTTTAATGCACACATATCAGACATCAGGGAGGGTATAGGGTATGAAATGAGTCTCTTCGCTGATGACTCCAAGATGGGAGCAGTAGTTGAGGGAGAAGAGGGGAGGTTGGCCCTGCAAGGGGACCTGGACACCCTGGAAAACTGGCCTCACACATGGAAATTAAATTTCAATATTACCAAGTGCAAGGTGTTACATCTTGGGAGGGGAAACCCTAAACACAGGTACACCCTGGGAGGGGAGGCGCTGGAGGCCTCAATAGGTGAAAAAGACCTAGGGGTCATGGTGGATGCATGTATGAATAACTCTGAGCAGTGCAGGAGAGCGGCTAGCAAGGCAAACAGGATGCTGGGATGCATTGTAAGGGGGATCACCTCTAGAAGCAAGGAAGTGATTCTGCCGCTGTACAATGGACTGGTTAGACCACACCTTGAGTACTGTGTACAGTACTGGAGACCACACTTGAAGAAGGACATACAGCTCCTGGAGAGGGTACAGAGGAGGGCAACTAAGATGATACGAGGACTAGGGGATTTGACGTATGAGGACAGACTTGAGGAGCTCTGCCTGTTTTCATTGGAGGAGAGGAGAGACAGGGGGACATGATTGAGGTCTTCAAGTACCTCAAGGGAATAAATAGGGTAAACATGGAGGGGATCTTTAGACTAAAGCAGGGAGGTATCACCAGAGGGCATGATTTGAAGTTGGAAGGTGGAAGGGTGAGGGGGGAAAAGAGGAGGAGGTTTTTCACTGAGAGGGTGGTGGACCCTTGGAATGCACTGCCTGGTGAGCTGGTTCAGAGATCCACAGTGGAGGGCTTCAAGAGAGGGTGGGACAGGCACAGAAAGTGGATGTATCAGATAATGGCCTGTCCCAGGGGGGTTGGGATGGATGATAGGGGTTTCTGGAACACAAGGAGGGGGAGGGCCTCGGCACCCAACTAGGGATTTGAGGTTCCAGCAGACTCGATAGACCATAAGGCCTAATCTGCTGGCAATTAGTATGTTAGTATGTTAGTAAGTATTACTCAGTTCATTTAGAGAAATAAACAGAACAAATAAATATGTATTATTACAGCAGTCCTAACAGTATAGCTCAGTACTTAGCTCAAGTTAGAGAAAGAAACTGAACAACTAAATCTGTATTATTACAACAATCCTAAAAGTATCCAATCATTGCTTTGTCTCCACTGCAGAGACCCTGCTGTAATATATGACCACAGAGGGAACTGGGCGGGAGTGTGGGTAACTCTAAAGTCCCGCAGAGCTCCGCTGAGCTCACTCACTCCTCTCTCCACTCACTCACCTGCTCTATTTCTCCCGTGCTGCAGGCTGCCCTTTGTACTGGGCCCTGCCTGCATTGGCGCCTCTTCTGCCCACAAAGAAATCCGCAGCAGTCCTGACAGAGCTCCGCTGAGCCCGCCCACCTCTCTCACTCGCTCATTCTGTTTCTCCCGCGCTGCAGGCTGCCCTTTGTACTGGCCCCTGCCTGCATTGGCGCCTTTTTCTGCCCACAAAATCTGCAGCAGTCCCAACAGAGCTCTGTTGAGCTCACTCACTCCCCCTCTCACTCACTCGTTCTGTTTCTCCCGGTGATGCAGGCTGCCCTTTTGTACTGGGCTCCTGCCTGCATTGGCGCCTTTTTCCGCACACAAAGAAGTTCACAACTGTCCCAACAGAGCTCTGTTGAGCTCTCTCGCTCCCCCTTTCTCACTCATTCTGTTTCTCCCGGTGCTGCAGGCTGCCCACTGTACTGGACCCCTGCCTGTGTTGGCACCTTTTTCTGCCCACAAAAAATCTGCAGCAGTCCCAATAGAGCTCGGTTGAGCTCACTGACTCCCCCCCCCCCACTCGCTCGTTCTGTTTCTCCCGGTGCTGCAGGCTGCCCTTTTGTGCTGGACTCCTGCCTGCGCTGGTGCCTTTTTCTGCCCACAAAGAAATCTGCAGCAGTCCAGACAGAGCTCTGTTGAGTTCCCTCACTCCCTCTCTCTCACTCGCTCATTCTGTTTCTCCTGGCGCTGCAGCCTGACCTTTGGTACTGGACTCCTGCCTGCATTGGTGCCTTTTTCTGCACACAAAGAAATCTGCAGCAGTCCCGATAAAGCTCAGTTGAGCTTGCTCACTCCCCCTCTCTCACTCGCTCGATCTTAATCTGTCCCAAACACTGATTTCCCACAGCAACCGTGCTATTCTGCACCGGAAGTGCGAAACACATTTTGGCCAGGATGTGAAAAATGACAGCTGTACTGTTCATACGGAGGTGTGAAACAATGAAAGTGTTGAAAATCTGGTGTGAAAATATTACAAATTCATGAAGTTACAAGGGTGCATGGAAACTACACAACGCACGCTCGTAACACAGTCATTTTATGGACTTTTGTCACCAGATTTTCAACATAGGCATTTTAGGACCTCTGCTCATGAACAGTGTCACTGTCATTTTCTTAATCTGTTCCAAAAACTGATTTCCCACAGCAACCACTCTATTCTGCGCCAGAAGTGCGAAACACAATTCGGCCAGGATGTGTAAAATGACAGCTATACTGTTCATAAGGAGATGTGGAAAAATGCCAATGTTGAAAATCTGGAGTGAAAATATTACAAATTTGCGAAGTTACAAGTGTGCGTGGAAACTGAGCAATGCATGCTCGTAAAACAGTCATTTTTTTGGATTTTTACCACTGAATCTGCAACATAGGCTTTTTGAGAGCCCACCTCATGAACAGTGGCACTGTTGTTTCATTAATTGGTCCCAAAAGGTGATTCCGCCCAGTGACCGTGAAATCACGTTTCGGGACTGAATAACGCCATGACAGCAGCTGAATTCATGAGGAGGGGTCACAATAACCCCACGTTGAAAATTTGGTGCCAAAATTCCCCAAAATGCCTGAGATATGTACCAAAGTTGAAAAAACCCTATTTATGCCATTATACAGCTTACAGGCATTTCTTCAGTTCGCGGTCGGCTTTGAAGAGTGCAGACGTGTTCCCAGTCCACCGTAGATCATCATGCTGGGCTCTGGAGGTAAGTATGGGGTGTGGGGAGGCAGGGTGCATAGGGTGGGCATGGGTTGGGGAGGGCCACCGAACTCAACGAGGGACCATTTTCTGTTTTACAGGTTTGAAAAAAACATCTCAGGATTCTTTTTTTACAGGGACCATCCCAGCTGCCACCTGAGTGTTTTTTTTGGGGGATTGTAGCCAACGGGTATTGGGCACCCCATCGGCACATACCGGGGAGAGCTGAGGGGATTGGGCACACCTCTCGCACACAATAAATTGGGAGCATTATGCCAACTGGGAGTGGGTTCCCCATTGGCAAATTCAACTGGGAAAGGGGGACCAGTTGATGGGATTGGGCCCCCATCAGCAAAGAAAGACTGTTGGGGGGTGCATGATGCCAAGGGGGATTGGGCACCCCTCAGCACACAACAAATGGGGAGGGGTTACAATATGCTGACGTTGAGTGGGCTCCCCCTTCTGCAAATGAACTGGGCTGGGGGCCTATGGACTACAAGGTACTGCCCTGCAATGATGGATCGCTCCCTCATTGCAATGAAATTGCTGATGCTGCAATGACGAGGCGGCCCCTGACTGCAGCAGCGAAAACGTTTCAAGGTGGTGGCACGCTGGTTGAGCTAGTGGCAGCAGCAGCAGCAGCATGCCACCACATTGGGAAAAGAGGGCCAAGCCTCAAAAGGCACTGGGGCATTTGCCCCCACATTGTGCCACCTCCAAACCCCGCTTCTCCTGTTGTGACGAATGTTTCTTGCGCATGCGCGCAATCAAACATAAAAATGACTGAGGAGACCTAGGCAGTATCTTAAGAAACTCTTTACTAAAAAATGGATAAAAACAGTAAGATAAAATACAGAACAAATATCAAAGAGCATAATAATCACATAAAAGACTTGGGTTTGTTCACAGCTCCTGTCCCAACCAGGGAGTGGGAGGTAGTTTGGCATGCGTTATTGCTAGCTAGTTCACCTGTATATTGTTTTTTACTTCCGATGTCAGCTAATCTGTATATAAGAATGCTGTTATCAATGCTGGTCATATGAATGTATCAAAAATATTTTGTAATATGTATCCTCCCTATCCCCACACCCCCAGGGCGCATCTGGAATCGAGCGGTACCCTGCTCAGTATGCTTTCCTGGTAAAACTTTTAAATAAATAAATAAATGGTTCCTGTGGGGCATGCTCAACATTTGAAGAGGAAGAGCCACGGATGCGTTTGGGGCACTGCCTGCAGGTGTCCCTGGAGGATAGGGGAGTCATACAACAGCATCACTTCGTCATTGTTGCCTGACATATCCTGTGGGCAGCCTGGTTGTGGGAAATGCTGGGAGCAGGTGTCGGGGGTTATGCTACCATGATTCATGGCATTTCACAAATCACACACGTGTGCCACTCAGTAGCTGGGGGTGTTTGTGCTGTCTTTACAATGGAGTGGCGACCCTGTTGCAAAGGCCCATGCCCCCTTCCCCATCAGTTTAGCATACCAGGAGCCCTTCCACCTAAGAATATCTGCACGTGCTAGGGATGCTCCAAATCATCTGATTCTATCCCAATCCTTTTTTATTTGGGAATTCAGGAATTTCCAAATCTTAATACGATTCCAATTCAAATCGTAAAAGGACCTTAAAATCAAATGGTTCGGATTGAAATCCTAAATCCTAAATTCCTGTGTAAATAAAGGCTTTAGGATTCCATTTAGGAATTAGGATTTTCGGACTGCAATTCTGTACGCCCTAAATCAGAAAATCGGGTCTGAATCTGGTGAATCTGATTCCATCTGGAAGATTCTGATGAACCCTAGCTCATGCCCCCCCCCCCACACACACAGAGCCCTCCTCCTTCTTGCTATGGAGGGCTTCGGGAGGGGACAAATGACCCAGTGATGTTTCCCAATTGTTTTTTGATACGTTCCTGGATTTTGTCTATGGATTGCCATGTAGCCTAGGATCCTTTTAGGGGATTCATAATATTGCTGGATTAGGCTTCCAACTGGAAGCCCAGTGCCTGGCATGGCTCTGATGCCCTGACTGTCACAGACGTTATACAGTACTCAGGTTCCACTCCAGATCAGATCCAGCGAAGCCTCTGTATTAGCCTGTTTCTCTCTGTCATGCATGGTGTGCACTGCAGGAGAAAGTAGGAAACATAAGCTGTAGGGTATCAACTCTCCTTAAAAAATGGCAAGAAGAAAGCTAGAAATTTAATTTTCCGAGAGACGGCACCTGACCATGCATTAAATCTGTATAAATGCACGGTTAGATGCAGAATCTCATCACCCCCCCAAAAAAAACTACTTAGAGCCATTTTATGTTTAGTAAGCCCCTCAAGGCTGTGCATCATAGGATTTTAATTCACTTCCCAGGGGTTTAAGGACATTCGGCCTTCGGCATTGTGTCTTACTACACCCCTGGGGTGTACATTCAAATCTTATAATGTGCACCCTTTTGTGGCTTATTTTGCTTATTTCATGGTAGGCAGGAGGACAGTACTAGGGTTGTTGATTCTCTGCAGCACTGCAACCCTTAGGCTCTGCAGAATGACTCCTAAACCACTGCTGTAGGCTTGTTTCACCTTTTTTTTGGAGGAAATTTTTTGCACCTGTAGTAACCATTGGCAAGAAGAAATCTAGAAATTTCATTTTCTGAGAGATGGCACCAGGCTATGCATTAAATCTGTATAAATGCATGGTTAGATGCAGCATCTCATTTCCCCCCCCAAAAAAAACTACTTAGAGCCATTTTATGTTTGGTAAGCCCCTCTAGGCTGTGCATCATAGGATTTAATTCACTTCCCAGGGGTTTAAGGACATTCGGCCTTCAGCATTGTGTCTTATTACACCCCTGGGGTGTACATTCAAATCTTAGAATATGCACCCTGTTGTAGGTTATTTTGCTTACTTCATGGTAGGCAGGAGGACAATACTAGGGTTGTTGATTCTCTGCGGCACTGCAACCCTTAGGCTCTGCAGAACGACTCCTAAACCACTGCTGCAGGCTTGTTTCACTTTTTTTTGGAGGGGAGTTTTTGCACCTGTAGTAACTATTGGCTAATACCCCATGTGATATAATTAATGACATCATCAAATATTGGATGCTGGGAAGAACATTCAGGAGAAATAATGGGGAAATTAGCTTGAAATTGTGGGAATTAGTATCACCGAAATAAAACTTGCCACAGATGAATTCTGCAGCAACACAACTTCTGCTGCTCGACTATGTCCCCAGTCCCTTTGGGGGTTGAACGGCTGAGATGACTGTGGCAACAGGCAGTAGGAGGTGGGGGGGGGATAAAAAAGCAGGAGAACATTGGAGGCAATGAAGGCAATGAAGGCAAAATGTAATGTAAATTAAAAAGGCTTTGAGATTCAGCTTTCACAGTCTCTATAATATATTTTATGCCTAGGTAGTACAGCCTAGTTGCTAGGTACAGAGCCGTGAAACCTACGGATCCAGGTTTAAACCCCACAACCACCACGTACTGTACATACTGTGCAAGTAATCTTGAGCTTGTCACTTGTAATGAGAAAGATCTGGGTGTTTTCGATAGCAGTGATCTATACTAAACACAAGGGTTAAATATTGGCATAACATTTTGGGTTGTATATTTCATAACATTAAAAGCAGGGAAGCAAATGTGATAATTCCTCTGTAGAAAAGTCGTGTGAGACCACATTTAGAATACTGTACTCTTATTTAGCTCCCCTCAAATAATAAAGGGTGAAAAAATTATTGAAAAAAATACAGAGAAAGACTACGAAAAGAGTTAAAACAATGAACAACTTGAGTTATCAGGAGAGACTTCACAAACTTGGATTATACTCTGTGAAATACAGAAGGACCAGAGGTGATCTGCGTCTGGCATTTAAAGCCATGACTGATCCATTCCTAAGGGAAATTACTGGAATAAGTAGCCAAATTAAAAATAAACACATGAGATCTCATAACCAACAGATGACTGGAGAAAAAAAATAACGCTGTGAAAAGAACAAAATGGTTTACGCAAAGAATAATATCCAGATGGAATGCACTCCCCCAAGTTATAATTAGGAGTGACACAACTGAGACTTTCAAAAACAGAATTGACAATTTTATGGGTACTTCTAAATATGAATACCACCCTTAAGGGGTAACAAGTTCTCCAAGGGCTCACACCTACTGAACTTGTAATTTACACTATGAACCTACGGACCGTGTACTTAATTTACTCTTTCTGTGTACTTCACCACCCTCATCTTCCCTTGACTTATCAGTGCACACCTGATGGCTGCCGCCAACTGTTCATTGGTTGTAAAGTGCTTTGGGTTATGCTGTGTATGAAGGGCACTATATAAAACTAAATATATTTCTTTCCTTTCCTAGAATAAAGTCTTTCAGATCTACTTACAACATTGAAGCCTGAGAGCTGGGTGCTGGCAGTCAAGATGAGAGCAATGGTGATTGGCTTGAGGTAACGGGGCACTGAAAACAGCTGGCAGATGGTGACCTGTGACGCCTCTCTGAGGTGCAGCGCCTCCTCCTTCATCTCCTTGATCTCATCCATGACATCACAGGTGCCTCGCAGCCTCTGGAGGGCTGAAAAGGAGGGGGGCCGGGGAGTAGGTAAAACAAAAGGGCACAGTCCCTGGGTCATAAACTCTAGATCTGTTAATTTAGGTTTTCATTCTCTTGGCTTCCTTTTATTTTTTGTTTAAAACATTTCATTGAGATTTAAAATATAATAATAATAACAACATAACAATAGACAACATCCAAACATTCCATAAGTACACAACGTTGCACAACTGATAACTAATCTTTCACAATGTTAAATATTAGAACAATTATTACTAATTATTACTAAATCAAATTATACTACATTATGAATTGGGTAGAAGGAATGCTGGCTCCTGACTGACCAGGAGGTACTTTCAGCCAGGCCGTTATCCCAGCATAACAGCCCGGCTAAAAGTAGCTCAACACAAATACTGTATGTTTAAAAAATACATCCAATTTACTAAAAAGGATCCATTTCATAATCACAGTAAGGCAGTCCAGGGGATGCATTATGGAGGGCTAACAGCTCTTCTTGGGTGGTGGAAGTACTTGGCTTGTCCTTGTGCTTCAACCCACCCGAGGCAGGCCGCTATCCCACCATAACTCACCTCCTGTCATGCCTTATTGCTTAATAAGCATCTACGGTTTTATGAAGTTAGAATACATAAATAAAACTAACGTCTCTGACTAGGGAGGCAGTATAGCGCAGTGGTTTAAGGCTCTGAGCTGCAAATCTGGTGACATCCAGCAGACCAGACCTGGGTTTGAATCCCACAGCTTCCACTTGCATACTGTGTGACCCTGAGCAAGTCACTTAACTTCCCTGTGCTCCCAGGTCACGCCTGTAAAAAAGCTTTTAGCTTAGTGTGCTACTCCTGGTTAAATAACTAAATAAAGATCTTAAAAATTACAATAAATTGGGTGTGTTTAACATTAAAAACTAAACAATAATGGGCCAGTCCATCAGTGCAGTGGTAGCACTCCTGACACTGGTGACCCAAGTTCTGGAACAAGCTTGGATCATCAGGGACCGGCTGGAGGAAGGAAGCTTATGTGTCCCAGGGATGTCCTCCTCCGGGGAGGGAGGGTCACTGCAACAGTGCCACCTAGGTGGCAGTGCAGTTGACATAGCCCTGGGAGGGTGGAGGGTGGAGCATGCGCTAGGAACTGATGTGGCAGCATGCCTATGCATGCACATGCACACATGCACACTGTCTCTCCAGTGCATGCCTGCATCCCTGGGGTATGGAGAAACAAGGAAAGACCCCACAGCCAGCCTGACCATGGCCCCCCAGTGAACTGAAGTTGGATTGACCTGGAACCCTCAACCTTCAGTCTGACAAAGATTGTGCACATGGGGGAGGGGGGCCCTCCCCCCTTCCCTGCCCAGAGGGATCAGAGACTGAGGTAGCATGAAGGTAGGTGGCTTGAGGGGACTGGAGTTTGGCAGTGCCAGGTACCTTGGGGTGACTCTGAGGGATAGGCTCGGCTGTGGAAAAAAAATCATCAATAATATTACTTTCATACTTAAAGTAGAAGAAAAAACATTTGCAAATTCCATACAAAAACATAGTAATTAGGTGACATAATCTATAGTAGAGCTCCCAAATCAACTCTTGCCAGGCTAGCTCCCTTCTTTCACTCTTTTTGTTGTTTCAGTTTAGACTGTTCCCCCTCTTACTCACCAATGATCACTCTACTCAGCCCTTTCTCTCCCCTCTCTCAGTGACAGGCACCTTTGCTATTGTGCTTCATTTCCAAATTCTGGTTTAGTTCCCTTCTACCTTAAATCCCTTCTATTCTCTCCTTGTTATCTCCATATAGCAATATTTCCCATTCCCTCTCTGTTCCTTCTAGGAAATCTACTGTTGGCCAATCTGCTTTCTCGTATCACTTTCCTGAACTTTGGCCTTCCCTTCCCCTGTCAGTCCACTCTGTCTCTTCTACCTCCTCCCTAACATCTCTTCTTCATGACTTTTCTTCTCCTACCTGCAACTGCCCGTGACCTTTTTCCTCTTGTTTTCCTTCCCTCTGCTTTTTTTGCCCTAGACATGCTTTTCCCCATATTCCCCTTCTATACATGTAAGAGTAATTTCCCTTGCCTTATATATTCTTGGTTTTACATACTGTTATATCTGTTTCACTGATCTGCCCTATTTATGAATTTGCTTCATGATGTTTATGACATTAACTTCTGTATTTTAACCCTTAGGCTGCAGACAGAATTAGAACGTGTAGGAATTCTAGACTGACATATCAGTCTGTGGCACAGCAAGGGTTAATATGTTATTACTGTTTAGCATTTCCCATTTTCCGCTCTCCCCCAGGACAGACCTGTAAACAAGATGTTAGCAGCTCTGTATGTCTTTCCTGGTGAAACATTTGAAATAAATAATTCAATATCAACATATCCCAGTTCTTGTTTTCCACCACTGTATCATATATAAGACGTAAAGTCAGTTTACTGATAACTTGAATTTCCTGAATTAAAAAAAAAAGTTCCAGATCAGCAACTCTACAGTTCAGCATCTTTTTAAATAAACATAATATTGGCAATGTCAAGGCCAGTGGCAGCGCCTTGTGCTGTTGCATAGGTGACCTGGGTTCGGGAGCTGAGTTTGGTCACCGTATTGGGGGATGGGCCTGCTGAGATAGCAGCCACTCAGCAGTGTGCCTCAGTTGGGGAGGAGTGACGGAGTGATCCCTACGGCTATGCCAGGAAGCTTGCCACTCACTGTGGGAATGCCGTGGCATCGAGGCCGATGGAGGCATCACTCACGTCACAGGTATGGAGGCAGAAATTGGGGAGACTCTGGTTAAAACATGCTCCATGCCATCTCAGTGATGAGTCATAGAGCCTGAACAGGGTACATCCCCGATCACTGGGTGTGTCCCTGGTGGGACGGCATCGAGGCCAATGGAGGCATCACTCACGTCACAGGTATGGAGGCAGAAATTGGGGAGACACTGGTTAAAACATGCTCCATGCCATCTCAGTGATGAGTCATAGAGCCTGAACAGGGTATATCCCAGATCACTGGGTGTGTTCCTGGTGGGACGGCATGGAGGGAGATGGGGACAAAATAAACATAATGTTTCAGCTATTACAAAACTCTAGAGAATACCTTTTTTTTAACGTTTCTGTATTCCTTTCTTGAGTTTATAACACATCTTGCTAGCCTGTCTAAGTGTACATAAAAAGCACCTGCCTGTCTCCATGCCATTGTTTATGACATCATAGCAATCTCAATGGCTCAGTAGGTAGCAGGCTCCCTGTTCTAGACCCACGCCATGTACTAGGGCTTATAGGCAGACTAGATGGGCCAGGCGGTCCTTATCTGCCGACAGTTTCTATGTTTCTATGTTAATAGTACCCTTGACTGACACTGTAGAGCAGCATGGGGGGGGGGCAGCACTTTTGTATAAGGGGGGTGCTGAACTGTATGACGGTAGAAAAGGCTTGGCCCACAGGCGATGCCTTTGCTGGTTTGGTGAAGAAATAATAATCCATTCTAAAGTTATTTCATTTGAAAATGTTGGGTTCTGAGCATGTTCAGAGAATATGAAAAACCCAGAAAAGAGTCACAAAAAAGGATTTTAAAACCAAAAACCACAATTTGAAAAGTAAATAACTTTAGAATGGATTAATATTTTTGCCAAATCAGCAAAGGAAACATCTGTGGACCAACCCCTTTTTACCTTGAAAATTTCAGGCCAAAATTCCAAACTGTCTAGCCACAAGGTGATGTCAAAAAACAACAACAAAATACTATTAAGTGGGCATTCTTTGTATCACAGAAAATGAAAAACCCACAAGCAAGTCATGAAAAAGGATTTAAAAAACAAAAACAAACAACAAAAAAACAACCTTAGGAGTCCTTTACTGCAGATGACCAACATACAGTACATGTGTTGGTCTCCCTCTACCATGCCATTTTCTGTGTGTTATAATGTTTATTTTTTCTTGGGGGGGGGGGCTGAAAACAAAAAACAAGATGGTGGCATATGAAAAACCTCACGAAAAGTATTCCCCATACAAAAACATCATACAGCTGTTTTTTTTTTACAGACTGAGCATGCTCAGAACACAAAATTATACAATTTAATAACTTTGGAACAAATTAATAGTTTTTCACCAAACTAGCAAAGAAAATCTTTCTGAGACAAGCCCTTTCTATCCTGAAAATGTCAGACCAAAATTCCAAACCATCTGGGAGCTACGTGATGGCAAAAACAAAACCCAGCAAAAACTGGCAATTGTTTGCATTTTTTCTCAGTCTGCATCTTGGAATCCACACATCTGACCAGAACGAAACTTTGCACAGCGAGAGAGATATCCCACAGGACTGCACAAGGTAAATTTCAAGTAAATCCATTGAACGGTTGCAAAGTTATTAAAGTGCAAAATGTGCAAAAATTGGGGGTTAACATTAAAGCCCTGCTCAACCCAAGTCATTGCAGTTTATTTACATAGTAGTAGATGGGTCATCATTACCATTTATCTACCTAGTAGTCAAGTCATCATGACATGTGTCTCTCTCCCCTCACATAGCCAGACAGTGCCACTTTCAACTGCCTTCACTTTTGCTTCTGAACAGCCACCCACCCACTCCATTCTACAGAATCTCTTGCATTATTTGTGAACACTACCACTTTGTCCAGTAGCAGCACTACTCCAAAGCAAAAAGATCCATTCATCAACTAATTTAAAACAACTCCAAAATGTTATTTCTGCTTCACTAATTTTCAAAATGTACTACACTTGAGCGCCAGGCTGCTCCCGCTCCTCTCCTCTCCTGCTACTCGCAGCTCCACGCTACTCCCTGCTCTGTTCACACCACTCTCAACTCATTTACAAAACTCTGCACGGTGCCAGATTATTTTGTAATACCACATGAATAACTTTTTTTTCTTTAAATAACCTGAAAAAGTTCTTTTGTCTTCAGTCCCCAAAACACTATTACTAGTCGTCACAGCAGTGCTGCTGCTCATTCCAGCACCAGGATCACTGAAACCTCGCTCCACATACGTAAACCAACACCATACTCTTCACAAAAAAAAAACTCCCCAAATCTCTCTTTCTTTAAACACATTAAAATAAAACCACAACCACAACTGAGAACTGTGGCCACCTCTCATTAACCCCATTTCCTCGCTAAGCGGAGCCGCTATATTTTACTATAAATTTTCACCAAGCCACTACTCAACCAATCGGCTGGAACACAGCCACATCAGTGCCACCATCACGATGTGGTGTGCATAACAGCAGGTGTAGCAACAACGCTCCTCAGAGGCAGAAGAGTATTATTTTGTCAAAGAAAGCCAGGAACATTTTAAAATAAAAAACACCACCAGACACCTAAAAACAAAACACAAACACAAGATCCCTGTCTATTGTATAAATGGAATACACAACATGGACCTTGTGGAATAAATTATTTATTTTCACTTGTGCTGTTTGACTTTGGGCACATCACTTGCGGCTTACGCCACTCGTGAGATTACTCGAGGTCAAACAGCACTGGTGAAAATAAATGATTTATTCCACAATGAGGGATGCGCAGGGGAGAAGCTGTGTGATACATGATTGATCTATACAAGTGGTGTTTGACCTTGGGTAACCTCATGAGTGGCGTAAGCCATGAGTGAGGTGCCTGAGGTCAACCACCATGAGTATAGATTAATCATGTATCACACAAGCTCCCCCTGGCATATTTAATTTATGCAATAGTGGAGGAGCGTGAGCGTAGGTTGAATGCAGTGATTGCTTTATAAAATTAATTAATTTAGGAAATTGTGAGGGTTCATTTGGTGATTCGCCATATCAGTGCTTTGTGTGAATCTGGCTGCTAAGGACTTCACTACAGACATGCTGTAACAATGTCAAGTTCAAGGAGTAATGTTGTTTGTGATTTGTTAGTCGCTGCTCTGTACCGATTTTTGCTGAGCTAGATGGCGGTCATGCTTACTGAGGGACACTGTAGAAGCTGGGGTGCATTACTTGTATGTTCCTATCTCACCATTTTATTTTGTTTTGCTTTTTAAATTGCTTTTTTTGGTGCAGTTGACATTTGATTTGCACCAAGCGAGTGGGATTAGCAACGAGTGGGAGCAGAGGGAGTGACAGCAGTGAGTGGGAGCCACGGTACGGAGAGACACGCTTGCCAAATCCATGAAAGAAATAAAAAATGAAGGCAAATGGTTTATTGACTGTTTGTAACTGAGAAGAAGCTATTGAGCGGTAAAGCAGGGGCTAAGCTGAGTGAGCGAAGGCTCACTGGGAGGCAGGCAGGTGAACTGCCCAGGGGGGCGGAGGGAAAAGAGAAAGTAAAATGTGGTTTTAATTGACTGAATCTGAGTGGTGAAAAAGGACACTTTTTTTTAATAGGAAATGTTTTTTACTTCAGTGAAAGCCTGGCTCCAGATTGTGTTAAGAGGACGGCAGGGGATTGTTTTGTGTATGAGGGGGACTAAACAACCATGGTTTTTGGTATTGTGAAGTAAACTGTTTGTGCTTGTGATGGAGCAGCAGTCAGGACGGGTGTTGTTTAAGAAACAAAAGTGCAGCAAGTAGTGCCAGCCTGCCATTTGGGGGGGGGGGATGTTTTACTGATGAAAAATTTTCTATATGTATAAATCTCTGATGACGAGTTTACTAGCACTCCAACAGGAAAGTAGTGGCACACAAGACAGTGTGGGTAGTTGAAATGAGGTTTTAATAACAAAGTAACAATGCAAATAACAAATAAAAGCAACCACAGCCACTGTCTAACAGCACACTGCTGTTCCAGCAAACGGACCCCAGCGCTTTGACTCTCTCACGAGTCTTCCCCAGGGGTTGGGGCTGGTAAGAAAGTACAACCCTTTTAAAGGGCAATGCATCCAACCCATTGGTTACATTTTTCAGTTGTTCAGTTTTTAGTTAAACACACACTGGATAAAAACCAACACAAATTACATTTAATAAGTAGAACACAAGTATACAGAAAATCAAAAAAAATGAAGTAATAATATTACAAATAATCTTCCAAATAAAACGCTAAATCACTGGCAATGTTATAAGGCAATTGCATTACTAACAGTTCTTACATACACAATAAACGTAAGCTGCTATTAGTGTTATACTGTAAGGAGATGCCAGTGGTGAGCAGTAAAAGAAGAAAGAGAGAACCAGGCACTCCACTGAACCTTATTCAGGATCTACCAACAAGGCATCAGGGACCCCCTCTAAATTAAGATTCAAAGTGAATAAGTGTTTTTTGTTTGTTTGTTTTTTTGCAAGGCAACATCATTGTCCAGAAGCGGATCACTCAAAATAAGCATTTTTGAATGCCGAATGTTGATTGCGTTGGTCCGTTGAGCTCGCTTACTGCCCCTGTGTCACTCGCTCATTCTGTTTCTCCCGGTGCTGCAGGCTGGCCTTTTGTACTGGGCTTCTGCCTGCATTGGCACCTTTTTCTGTCCACAAAGAAATTCGCAGCTGTCCTGACAGAGCTCTGTTGAGGTCATTCACTACCCCTGCCTCACTCGCTTATTCGGTTTCTCCTGGTGCTGCAGGCTGCCATTTTGTAGTCAGCTCCTGCCTCTGTTGGCACCTTTTTCTGCCCACAAAGAAATCTGAAGCAGTCCTGACAGAGCTCCGTTGAGCTTGCTCACTCCCCCCTTTCACTCGCTCGTTCTGTTTCTGTTGGCACTGCAGGCTGCCCATTTGTACTGGGCTCCTGCCTGCATTGCCGCCTTCTTCTGGCCACAAAGAAATCTGCAGCAGTCATGATAGAGCTCTGTTGAGCTCGCTCACTCACTCCCCCTCTCTCACTCGTTCGTTCTGTTTCTCCCGCCACTGCAGGCTGCCCTTTTGTACTGGGCCCCGTGTGCATTGCTGCCTTTTTATGCCCACAAAGAAATACGCAGCAGTCCCAACAGACCTCCATTGAGCTCACTCACTCCCCCCCTCACTCACTCATTCTGTGTCTCCCGCTGCTGCAGGCTGCCCTTTTGTACTGGGTTCATGCCTGCGTTGTAAGCTTTTTCTGCCCACAAAGACATCTGCCGCAGTCCTGACACAGCTCTGTTGAGGTCACTCACTCCCTCTCTCTCACTCACTCATTCCATTTCTGCTGGTGCTGCAGGCTGGCCTTTTGTACTGGTCTCCTGCCTGCATTGTCACCTTTTCCTACCCACAAAGAAATCTGCAGCAGTCATGATAGACCTCCGTTGAGCTCGCTCACTCCCCCCTCTCACTCGCTCGTTCTGTTTTTCCCGGTGCTGCAGGCTGCCCTTTTGTACTGGGCTCCTGCCTGCGTTGGCACCTTTTCCTGCCCACAAAGAAATCCGCAGCTGTCCTGACAGCTCTGTTGAGGTTGCTCACTCCACTGTTTCACTCGCTCATTCTGTTTCTCCTGGCAATGCAGGCTGCACTTTTGTACTAGGCTCCTGCCTCTGTTGGCATCTTTTTCTGCCCACAAAGAAATCTGCAGCAGTCCCGACAGAGCTCCGTTGGCCTCATTCACTCCCCGTCTCTCACTCGCTCGTTCTGTTTCTGCCGACGCTGCAAGCTGACCTTCTGTACTGGGCTCCTGCCTGCATTGCCGCCCTTTTCTGCCCACAAAGAAATCCGCAGCAGTCCCAACAGAGCTCCGGTGAGGTCACTCACTCTCCCTCCCTCACTCGCTCGTTCTGTGTCTCCCGGCGCTGCAGACTGCCCTTTTGTACTGGGCTCCTGCCTGCGCTTGGTGCCTTTTCCTGCCCACCAAAAATCCTCAGCAGTCCCGACAGAGGTCAGTTGAGCTCAGTCACTCCCCCTCTCTCTCAGTTGCACGATCCTAATTTGTCCCAAACACTGATTTTGGACAGTGACTGTGGTGTCCTGCACCGGAAGCATGGAAACACATTTCAGTCAGGATGTGAAAAATGACAGCTGTACTGTTCATAAGGAGGTGTGGAAAAATGGCAATGTTGAAAATCTGGCCTGAAAATATTGCAGATTTGCAAAGTTACGAGCATGCGATTAACCTGCGTAACTTACATGCTTATAAACGATCATTTTTGATTTCCCCACCAAATTTGCAACATAGGCTTTTGAGCCCATCTCATGAACACTGGCACTGTCATTTCGTTAATCAGTCCCGAAAGGGGATTCCGCGCAGTGACCACAAAATCACCTTTCAGGGCCAAATAATGCCATGACAGTGCCAGAATTCATGAGGAGGGGTCCCAAAAAACCCAAGTTGAAAATTTGGTGCCAAAATTCAAAATAATGCCTGAGATATGCATCAAAGTTGAAAAAACCCTATTTATTCCTGTATACAGCTTACCAGCATTTCCTCAGTTCGCGGTCAGCTTTGACGAGTGCAGACGTGTTCCAGGTCCACCGAAGATGGTCGCACCAGACTCCGGAGGTAAGTATGGAGTGGGTGGGTGTGGAGAGGCAGGGTGCACAGTGGGTGGGCCCGGGTTGTGGGAGGGGGGCAGGGAGACCGCCGAGGGACCGTTTCCTTTTTCCACAGGGAAAAAACACACCGCGGGGCCATTTTTGTTTTTACAGGGGCATGTGGCACACTGGGATGGACTCCCAGCATGCCAATGGATTCTTTTTTGGGGGGACAGCTGTAGCCAACAAGGAATTGGGCACCCCTGTCAGCACACAACAAAAGGGGGGGTGACATTATGCCAACGGGGAGTGGGCTCCCCCATCGGCAACATCAACCTTGAGGCACTGAAGCCGACGGGAATTGGGGCCCCGTCAGCAAACAAACATGGTGATGGGGGGGCACATGCTGCCGAGGGATTGCACTTTTTTGTTTGGAACACGGCGGCAAGCCACCGCCATGTTCACAAACAGTATCACTGTAACAAGGTTCCACCCAGCAATGGTCGGCTTCCTCATTGCAGCGAATAACTTATGCTGCAATGACGAGGCCCCTGATTGTGACTGAAAACCTTACAAGGTTGTGGCACGCTGGCTGAACTAGTGTCAGCAGCAGCATGCTATGGCATTGGGGAAAGCAGGCCAAGCCTTTAAAGGCTGTGGGGCATTACACAACAGTGCTGCACCTCCACAGCCTGTTTCTGAAAGCTTGTCATAATATGTTTCTTGTGCATGCTATAATCAACATAAAAGGTGAAAAGGTAACCTAAGGAAATAAGTGAGAAAAAAAAAAAACAATCATTATAATCACATAAAGGAGAACATTGTTGAAAACAAAGACAAGAAAAAGAAACATATGATTCTGGCATGTTAAACAAAAGAACATGAATAAACACTTCACAACTATATTTAAAGTCATTAACACTTTATGCTTACTGACAAAAATCCTTCATTTGATCATTTTATAATTTTTTCATTTTTTCCAAAACGGCTTTTCATTTTGAATGGGTATCATCAGCTAGGATGGGGGGGGGGGTGGCAGGAATACTTTACTACTACAAAAAGAGTGTAAGTGGATTTCTAAATTGAGTTGTGTTAGACCAGAAGGTTTTAATGACATTTGGGACCTAAAGCCCTTTTTGAAAAAATGTATTTAAAATATAGTTGTGAAGTGTTTATTCATGTTCCTGTGTTCAACATGCCAGCATCAATTTTCTTTCTTTTGTCTTTGTTTTCAACAATGTTCCCCTTTATGTGATTTTAACAAGTGTCTTTATCTTTCTTGTTTCCTTAGGTTAACTTTTCACCCCTTTTTTGAGTGACCTGCCTCTGGACTATGATGTTGCCTTGCAAAAAAATTACACTTATTTACTTTGAATCTTAATTTATAGGGGGTCCCTGATGCCTTGTCGGTAGATCTGTGAATAAGGTTCAGTGGAGTTCCAGGTTCTCTCTTTCTTCTTTTACTGCTCACCACTGGCATCTCCTTACAGTATAGTGCTAATAGCAGCTTATGTTTATTGTGTATGTAAGGATTGTTAGTAATGCAGTCGCCTTACAACATTGCCAGTGATTTAGCATTTTCTTTATTTGGAAGATTATTTGTAATATTATTTCTCCATTTTTTATTTTCTATATACTGGTGTTTTACTTACTAAACATAATTGGTGTTTTTTATCCAGTGTGTGTTTAACTAAAAACTGAAAAACTGAACTGGCTGGCAGTATAGCCTAGAGATTAGAGGAACGAGGTGTGAACGAGCTTGGTCCATCCAGCAGACCAGACCTAAGTTTGTTTCTCACAAGCTCCTCTTGCATACTGTGTGACTCTGAGAAAGTCACTTAACCACCCAGTGCTCCCAGGTTGCCCCTGAAAACAGGCACTTGTGCCTAGTGGGCCTTACCCAGTTACCAAAGACTAAAATAAAAAAATAAATAAACATGAACAACCAAAAAAGTTAAAATGTAACCAATGGCTTGGATACATTGCCCTATGAAAGGGTTGCACTTTCTTACCAGCCCCAACCCCTGAGGAAGACTCACGAGATAGTCGAAGCGCTGGGGTCTGTTTGCTGGAACAGCAGTGTGCTGTTAGACAGTAGCTGTGGTTGCTTTTATTTATTATTTGCCTTGTTACTTTGTTACGAAAACCTAATTTCTTTTTTTTTTTTTTCAACCTCCTGGCTCTCCCCGTCAGCCTCTCATTCGGGCCATCTATGGTCTCTCTCTCTCTCTCTCTCCCCACGTTCACTCATGCACCCGCCCATTGCCACCGTCCACCACCTCAGATGGCAGCCACCCTTGGGGTAACCCATTGTAACCCTTCACTGGATGGGTCCTCTACCTCTGCACAGGGTGGGGGCCATCCAGCACAGCTTCTTGGCCCCTCGGGTGCTGCTGAGGTGGTCTCTGGGGCCCAACCAGGGCATTTCATGATGACGGGGGGACTGGATGGCCATCATTTGGTCGAGCGGAAGAGAGTTGTTTCCTCTTTTCTCCCAGGGGCGTGGCGTGCCATGACGTCTAGGCACACACCGACGTCCACCACGACCCCCAGTCAGTTGGTCATTGTGCTTTCTGTACCCCTGATCTCCACCATGGTCAGCAGGCACTGGACTGCATCCCCACCCTCCCTCCTGGAGAAGACGAATGGTCGTCTGACGCTCAAGACTTCTCCCCCCGGCCAGCTCTCCAGCAACCTGGGTCCGTCCCGAACCCGGGTTGCTGGCGTCACAAGTAGAAGTCCAACCACTGTGCCAACAGACCACTGAATTAAAACCTCATTTCAACCACCCACACTGTCTTGTGTGCCACTACTTTCTTGTTGGAGTGCTTGGAGTCTTGTGAGGACATGCCATCCTTATAGTGATGTGCACTGGCCCTGCATTGGTGGTCGCAGCCATTTCTCTAGACTAGTGATGAGTTTACTATACGTATAAATGTAAGAGTTTACATTTGAATATATAGTAGCTCAGATAAACAGATTTATACAATGACTTTTGTGTCTACGCCAATTGCATTAATAGGGGATGTTCCATGGGTTAATCACAAATACACTTTTTATTCACTCTGGAATGTTGTCAACAATGCCGCCTGGCAAGGATGGTGAACTCATGAGTGCCAGGCTGCACTGCTGGCATCATGAATGCATGAATAAAAAGCTTATTAGTGATCAGCCCATGGGATTTCATATGTATACCACTGGCAGGTGGGTTATGTTGGTACTCTTTTTACTGCTCAGTACATTAAAAAGGCAAGTTGTTATTTTGCCCCCCCCCCAAGCATTGCAGATGCTGAATGTTCACCATGTTAATCAGAATTAGTGTGGAAACCTTTCCCTGTTGGTGGGTTGTAGAAGCAGCGTGCTTTGTCCTGCCATAGCTAGGTCATGGCAATGTGTATTTTATTTATTTATTAAATTTTGGTGATCGGGTAGGCCCACTGAGCCCCGAAGGTCCCTTTTTCAGGGGCGACCTGGGATAACAATACAAGTTATAAGAATGAACAAGGACATAAGGAACATTTGAGGCATTGTGAGTTACATCATGAGGTGGTTGCAGTAAAGAAAAATAGTGGATACAGGCATGGTAAAAGAAAAGCAGTGGATACAGGCATGGTTACAGGCATGGTAAAAGAAAAGCAGTGGATACAGGCATGGCTTACAGGCACGGTAAAAGAAAAGCAGTGGATGCAGGTATGGGTACAGGCATGGTTATCATCATGACATGTAAGCAATTGGTAGTACTTTTGCATATAGTTTATTCAGGGGTTACACGTGGCCTCTGGCGAGCAGTCTGTATAAGGCAGGTAGTAGGATGGTTAAGCTAGGAGACGGGAGTTGGAGAGGAGGGGAGTACCTTAGGAGCTTTAAGTGCCATGACAGTGGCATGCGCTTGAGGTCAGCAGATGGGACTTAAGCCTGGTGCGGAAGTTCATGAGTGAGGAGGAGGTCTGGATCTGGGGAGGGAGCTTGTTCCATTGGCAGGCTGCTTGGGAGGAAAAGGATCTTCCGCCAGCATTTGTCCTTACCCTAGGGACTTCTAATAGCATTCTGTCTGAGGTCCTTAGGTTCCTTGGGTTGTGTTTGAGGGTTATGAGTCGTGTTTGAGGGATGGTCACGATTAGCTGAGGAAAGCTGTTGAGAAAGAGTTATAGTGCAAATACAAGCTGCAGTGGAGAAAACATGTTTTATTTCTGCTGCAGCTGGATAGCAAGGCAAAATATAACACTGTACTTACCGGTGTGAGTCATCACTCCCATGGTATACAATAGAATATCCGACCCCAGGGAAGGGGAGGGTAGCACAATGTCTACAGGAATGGCAGCAGTTCCATTACCGGAGCATATCTGACTTGACCCACAGGACCAACATGCGGCCCAAAGCTTGAGTTGCACATACCTCTCAAGGCCAGATACTCCTGGTTCCTGTTGATGAGAAGGTAACGGGGGCCCTCAGGACAGCAGGGGAGTGAGACATACTGGATGACAGCAGGCACTGCTGACAAGGACAGCATCAGTGGCCAGTAGTCTGGGGTACCCAGGATTTCTTCCAAACTCAGGACCTGTGAAAACCAAGGACGCGCATGTTTATACTTATAACAGCCACGACTTGTCTCTCATATGTCACACAAACCAACTGGTGGGGCCAACAGATGTTATAGCATTTTTCATCCTTCAGACAGTACGTTTCCTCACAACACACATTTTTTTTTCAAGGGGAGGATCTATGAACAGTTTTCCTCTCAATTTTAAATCACATGAAAATCTCTCGTAGCCCCTTCACTGCTAAGGACATTTTGCTGAAATATTTCTTTAAATAAATGTCTATGAAGTTTCAACAGTTCTCTGTTTCTTCCTATACATTGTAGGTTGGACTTGTTTCATTCCTTATCCTGCAGTGCCATCTCATGTCCACTGTTTATCGCCCCTTCAAAAAACAAGCATTTGTCAATGCCAGATGTTTGCCGCTGGTATTAATGCTGTACTAGGTCTAGGAGTAGATCCCCGTGCCAGAAGACTAATATGGGCTGGGCTTAGGATGGGCTGGGCATGGGGGGGCGGCAGTTACATTGGGGCAGCAACAGACTCTCATTTAAATCCGCTGTCCCTGCCCCTATGGCTAACCTTACAGCCTTGCTACGCTGCCTACTCACACACGCCTGCTCAAGACTTGACTCACAATCATTATGGACACATTAGTGCCACTATCCTACCACCTTCCTTTCACCAGGGGCTCTCGGCTTTACACACCCCTGCCTGCCACTACCCCTCTATTTCCCCTGCCTCTCGTACCACCACATCCTGCCCAAACCCTCCTAGGCCAAAAATAAAGCATCTCATCTCCCTACTCCTGCTCTTGTCCAGGGACATAGAGGCAAACCCTGGCCCCAACCCCACAAATACAAATACCCACCCCCCTTTCTCTTTCCCCAAAGGCCTCCGTATCCTGCACCTAAACACCTGCTGCTTATTATCTAAAATCTCTCTGCTGCAACCAATTGCTTTAACACAGCGCCCTGACATCCTAGTCATTTCCAAAACTTGGCTAAAATCTCATCATACTGACGCGGAAGTATCCATACCAGGGTACACAATAATCAGGTTTGACTGGCCAGGCAAAAAGAGAGGCGGTGGCACAGCTATGTACATTGCCAATAATCGTCAGTTCAAAATAGTGGACATCCCCTCACTTCCTGGACACAAAGACTCTATACTCATCAAACTCTCACTCCCTAGTTCCACCCCCATATACGTGGCAGGCTCGTACTGCTCCCCCTGCACACCACCCGAGGACATCCTTTCCCACCTGATCACCTTACAGTCCCTAGCTGTTGGGGATGAGCTCCACGCCACCAGTGATTTTAACACAAACTGGCTAGGTCCTGATAAAGCCCACCTAAAGACCAAAATTAAGGCCCTGAACCTCACTCAACTCATTGCTGATCCCACCAGATTCAATCACAAGACACAAAACCACTCCTTACTGGACTGGGCTCTCACCTCCCACCCCCACAGGATCCTAAGCGCAGGCCTGCTACCCGATTCCATAAGCGATCATCACATGATTTTCATGATCAGGAAGGTGCATTGCCCCACTGCCCCCCCCAAAGACACTGCGCACCAGGTCCTATAACTCCCTCAACTTAGCATCTCTCCTGTCGGACTTAGGACGCGTAAATTGGTCTTTTCTCTCCGAGGCATCCTCCATTGACACAGCCTCTGAGGCATTCAAAATCAGTTTCCTTAAAGTCTGGGATAAACATGCCCCCTTACGTACAAAAAGAGTTAGAGGCGCACATCTCCCCTGGATCACAGCAGACATACAGTGGCGTGAAAAAGTATTTGCCCCCTTCCTGATTTTCTCTATTATTGCATATTTGGCACACTGGATGTTTTCAGGTCTTTACAGAAAATGTAATATTAGATAAAGGGAACCTGAGTGAACAAATAACACTTGTTTTTTTTTTTAATTTCACTTATTTAATGAAAAAGTTAACCAACACCAACTGGCACTGTGTGAAAAGTAATTGCCCCTTACACACTTAATAACTGGTTACGCACATTTAGCTGCAATGACTACAACCAAACACTTCCTATAATTCAATATCAGTCTTTCACATCGCTGTGGAGGAATTTTAACCCACCTTCCTCGTAGAACTGCTTTAATTCAGTAACATTTGGTAGGTTTTCAAGCATGAACTGCTCTGTTTCAGGTCCTGCCACAGCATCTCTATTGGGTTTAAGTCTGACTTTGACTAGGCCACTCCAAAACTTTAATTTTACTTCTTTTAGCCATTCTGATGTGGACTTGCTTTTGTGTTTTGGATCATTGTCTTGCTGCATGACCCAACCACGCTTCAGCTTCAGCTGATGGAAGGATGACCGGACATTCTCCTTAAGAATTTTCTGGTACAGAGCAGAATTCATGGTTCCTTTAATTATGACAAGTCATCCAGGTCCTTAGGCAGCAAAGCATCCCACACCATCACATTACCACCACCATGTTTGACTGTTGGTATGGTGTTCTTATTGTGGAATGCTGTGTTTGCTTTACGCGAGACATTATGGGATCCATGTCATCCAAAAAGTTCCACTTTGGACTCATCTGTCCATAGAGCATTTTCCCAAAAGGCTTGTGGATCATCCAGGTGCTTCTTGGCAAATGAGAGACGAGCGTTTATGTTCTTCTTGGTTAGCAGTGGTTTCCGCCTTGCTACTCTCACATGAAGCCCATTTTTGCCCAGTCTCTTTCTGATTGTGGAGTCATGAACACTGACCTTAGCTGAGGCAAGAGAAGCCTGCAGTTCTTTAGATGTTGTTTTAGGATCCTTTGAGACTTCCTGAATGATTTTACGCTGCACCCTTGGAGTAATTTTGGCAGGCCGCCCACTCCTGGGAAGATTCACTACTGTTCCAAGTGTTCTCCATTTGGAGATTATGGCTCTCACTGTGGTTCGATGGAGTCCCAGAGCTTTAGAAATAGCTTTGTAACCCTTTCCAGACTGATAGAGGGCAACAAATTTTTTTCTGATCTTTTCAGGAACTTCCTTTGATCATGGCATACTGTGCTTGTTGAATCTTTGTGCAGGCAATGTGACTCTGATGGTAAGGGTCAAAATAAGTGAGGTTTATATTGAGCAGGGCTGGCTGTAATCAAGCCTGGCTGTGTTTAACCTGACTCTAATTATCCCTTTAATTAGGTTGATTTAACTAGGGGCAATTACTTTTCACACAGTGCCAGTTGGTGTTGGTTAACTTTTTTAAATAAATGAAATAACTAAAAAAAAAAAAGTGTTATTTGTTCACTCAGGTTCCCTTTATCTAATATTATATTTTGTCTAAAGACCTGAAAACATCCAGTGTGACAAATATGCAATAATAGAGAAAATCAGGAAGGGGGCAAATACTTTTTCACGCCACTGTAAACAGAAAATGCCACTCCAGGGACCATGCCTGGCAAGCCCACAAGAAACTGGGCACACAGGCTGCCCTCACTACATATAGATCCCTCCGAAATGCATGCACAAACAGCATCCGCCAAGCCAAAAAGAATTACTTCCTATCGGCTTTTAACAAAAACATAAATCACCCAACTGATTTCTGGAAATCACTCAAATCCCTGCTCTCCCCCCCTCCCCACTCAACCCCCACTCCCTACAATATCAGCCCAGGGCTTCCTCATCTCCGACCCCATCTGTGTAGCTGAAGCCTTTAACACCCACTTCTCCAGCTGTGCAGATAAGCTCCTGTCCTCCCTCCCATATATTGACCCCGTCCCCCTCCCACCGCACATGCCCCCTCAAACTGCCCCAGTCCTGCTGCTCTCATTCAGCCCAGTATCCCAAGCAGAAGTCTTCTGCTCCTTATGGGCCCTGAACCAAAACAAAGGCAAATGCCCGATGTCCCTGGAAGATGCTCTTCCTATCCGTCCCAGCCATAGCTGCCCCTCTAGCTGCCCTTTTCAACCTCTCCTTCTCTTTGGGAAAGCTACCTACGGCCTGGAAGCTGGCCACCGTTATACCTCTGCCAAAAGGTGGAGACCCTTCCTCCCCAGGCAATTATAGATCCATCTCCCTACTCCCTATCCTGGCCAAATTACAGGAACGACTGGTTCTGTCCCAACTCACTCCGTACCTGGATGCCTCTTCCTTTTTCACACCTTTCCAATCGGGCTTCCAAAAATCCCTCTCGACCATCACCTCCCTGCTTTGTGTCACTGGTGACATTCTCACGAGCATGGACAAAGGAAACATCACCTCGGCCATCTTTAATGACCTAGCCAAGGCTTTTGATACTGTCTCCCACTCCCTACTCCTCTCCAAACTCACAGACGCAGGGCTCTCTAAACCAGCCACTGAATGGTTCCATGACTACCTGGTGGGCAGGAAGCAAACAGTCAAACTAGCCTCACACACCTCAAACCCCTTGACAGTCTCTGCCGGTGTCCCCAAGGATCTGTTCTAGGTCCACTACTCTTTTCCATTTTTCTAAACGACCTCCCATCAGCCTGCTCCCACTCATCCATCCAGATGTATGCGGACGACACTGTCCTATATGCCTCTGGTCCCACAACATGCAGCATAGCTACCCTCCTTCAGGAAGATTTCAACGCCATCCAGAACTGGTTCAGGTCAAACCATTTATTTCTAAACTGTAAAAAAAAACGTATCACTAACATTTGGCTCCCAACAAAGACTCTCTCGCCAAGCCCCCTGCCCCCCTTTCAAAACCTTGGATGGGACTCCTCTGGAGAATTGCACTAGCTTCCGATATCTAGGTGTCTGGCTAGACCAACACCTAGATTTCACCTCTCACATCGACTCCTTACACAAGAGGCTGCTCCCCAAACTTGGTGCACTATACCGAAACAAAAGCAGCCTCCCCACACAGACTTGGCACGCCATTGTCCAAAAAATGATTCTTCCCGTACTCGACTACGGCGATATAGTATACACCACCGCCCTCGCGTCTGCCCCAGCCAGCCTAGACACCCTGTTCCACTCTTTCTGTCGTTTCATCCTCGACTGCCCGCAATCTACACACCATTGCAACCTATACAGCTCCTTAACCCTGCCGTCCCTCCATGATCGGAGACTAACTGTGCTAGGTTCGCAGCCAAATATTGGTCCCTCTCCCTTTCCCCCTACCTTTCCTCTACCCTCTCCCTACAACCTCCACCTGCGTACTCCCTCAGGAGTGTGGACCCAAGACTACTACACATCCCGTTTATGCGCACAACCAAAGGCGAGGCCGCCTTTAACTACCGAGTCCCACAGATCTGGAATGCCCTACCTGCCCCCATAAGACACACACCAAACCCCTACCATCGCAACTGACTACTCAGAGCACACTTCTCCTCCAGCTGCTCCTGTTTCAATTAACAATTTTACTACCATTTACTACCATGTTGTTATAACCTAAATGTATTTGAAATTTACACTACCCTCCAATTCTTTACACTGTATGTATTCTACCCCGTCTGTAATTTCTCCCAAATGTTTTAAGGTGTAAGCCTTTGTTTTTCATTTTGTACTATTTATGTATTAATTCATGTTATGTATTGGGTCTCAGCCCCCAGGTCGCATCTGGAATCGAGCATCACTGCTCAGTATGCCTTCCTGGTAAATCTGGTAAATAAATAAATAAATCTGCAATGACATGCATAAGGCTGAAACTGATCTAGATAGCAGGGGAATGTAGACTAGCAATTTTTGCACTAACCACTGAGCCACTTAACTTCACTTTCTAATTACTGTGATACACACACACACTGACTTATACATATAAACATATATGCATATATATTCCAATGAGTATAACACAGCAGTGCGCCATGTACACACATGTTTACAGATTAAAAGAGAAGACATCAAGGGACCATTTTCTTCATTTAAGGCTCTGAGGGACATCAGAGGGTGGCGAGTTGCCACTAGGCACCTCAGTTAAATAAGCAATGGCATGCAGAAGGCTAAAACTAATTTAGATAGAAGGGAAATGTAGACTAGCATTTTTGCACTAACCAAAGACCCACCTAACTGCACTTTCTAATTGTTGTGATACACACACGCTAATACAAATATACATATGTGCATATATATTACAGTTTAACATAGCAGTGCACTGTCTGCACACGTAGAGCATTCACACACACACACACACACACACACACACACACACACACTGCCTTATATGGGGTATATCATTCGAACATCAAAGTTTTGATATCGACTCCCCGACATCGAAACCACAACATCTACGGACTTTGTGTCAATGGGGAGATTTTTCATCGGCAGGGGGTAAGCACCTGACTACACTGTCTGTGGAATGTGGAGTTAGATATGTAAAGTAGGGGGGATGCAGGGGCACAGCCACCACCAGGGGGGTGCGGGGATCGGCGTGTTGAGGGTTGTTGTTGGGACGCGTCGCCAGTGTCAGCAAGCTTGCTCGATGTGAAGGATTGAGGTGAAATTTCCATCGCTGTGGCTTGGTGAAGTCATTAAATGGCATTTATTTACTTATACATCTAAGCCTAATTTTTACTGTATTTTGGATAAGCACTGTGTTTTGCACTAACTCATTGTACTAATCTACTGCATGACTGGGTAACTAAGGTAGTACCAGGGAGGTGCAGTGGATGTGGCCTATCTGGACTTCAGAAAGGCCTTTGACACCATCCCCAACAGAAGGCTGATTAACAAACTGCACAGCCTAGGGGCGGATCCAAAAATAGTTCTGTGGGTGGAGAACTGGCTGAATGGCAGGAGTCCGAGGGTTGTGGTAAACAGGCAGTACTCTGAAGAGGGAGAGGTGATGAGCAGGCTGCCGTAGGGGTTGGTGTTGGGGCTGGGTCTCTTCAGTGTCTTTGTTGGGGACATTGCAGAGGGACTGGAGGGGAAGCCATTTCTCGTCACAGTGGATACAAAGTTATGCAATAGGATGCACATGTCAAGGAGTGTTGAAAGTATGATGGAAGACCTTAAAAAACTGGAGACCTGGCCCGGTGGCATGAAGGGTTGAGCCACTGGATGCCACACTTCATGATGTGCCGGCTACCTGGGTTCGGGAGTGAGCCCGTATCATCAAAGGCCAGCTAGGGGGGAGGGAGGGAGCAGGACTGAGCAGTCACAAGGCAGCTCTTCTCTCCCGGGGAGAAATCCTGTCCCCCCCATAGTCCAACTGCTTCCACGTGGAGGCCTGAGGGTATCACAGGCAGGCAGCAAGTAGAGGCAGGGTGCTGCGGAACCACAACGTGCATGTGCTTCCACAGGCACATGAACGGCTGCGGCATGGAGAGTCGGGTGAAAATGGGGAAAAATAGGGGCATAAACACAACAGCAAAAAACTGGAGAAATGGTGTAAAGAATGGCAGCTGCGATTCAATGCTAAGAAATGCAGGATCTTGCAGACAGGGAACAAGAACCCAGGGCAAAGTACAAATTATGTGGGGAGGTACTGACAGTCACAAAGCAGGAAAGAGACTTGGGAGTTATCATCTCACAGAACCTAAGAGAAACTAGGCAGTGTGATAAGGTGGCTGGAAAGGCTAGCCAGATGCTTTGATGCATAGGGAGGGGTATCAGGAGTATAAAGAGGAAGGTCATCTTGCCCCTGTTTAAGATACTCATAAGATCGCACCTGGAATACCGCATCCTGTTCTGGAGGCCCCATCTGAGAAACAAACATAGACAAGGTGGAGGCGATGCAGTGGAGGGCAACTACAATGGCGCTGGGCATATGGCATAAGACCTATGAGGAAAGACTAGCCAAGTTGATATTTAAAAGATTTATTTAATTTGGGTAAAGCATTTAAAGCATTTTAAATATTGAATTGTTACAGGATATATCAGCTGATATTCGATATATGATATATCGAATCTCAACTGGCATATCCTGTAAAATATCACTTACAGTGTGGTCATGCTTTTACTCATTATTTCTAATGAATTTGCACAATGCAGATCTGCTGAGAGGCAGTTTCAATGTAGTCTTCCTTTTACTCATTTTTATGTTTGCTTACACGCATGTGCAAGAAATATAGTGCCATCATCCGAGTTTTCGGAGGTGTGTCACCCCCTCTTCCAATTCAGTCAGTGTGTTGGCAGGCGCGGCCCCAGTCCGCCAATGCATGCTGGAGCTGTCTATGACAGCTCCAAATGCAGTGGCGCATAGTTGAAAGTGGGGAGCTACGCTTTAGTGAGCAGCGATCAGATATCGCCTGCCCTGCGCAGCCCCCACACACACACACACACACACATACATCGTGCCAAGATTTCCATACCGTGTGCTGCCCCCAGGCACACACACGTATAGCCGACGGGTGCCCACCTCCGCCGGCTGTGCTGCGCCCACCCCAAAGTTTTCCACATGCCACTGCTGGGTGCCCACCCCAGCGTGGCAACTCATGGTATAGCCGATGGGGGTGCCCAATCCCTCGTCGGCTCCACTGTCCTCACCCCTCCCCAGAGTACAGGGTGCCACGCTGGGAGCCCACCCCAGCGTGGCAATAGATACTATGGCCGACGGGGGTGCCCAATCCCCTGTCAGCTCCATGCCCCCCCAGCCGGCCTTGTGCCATGCTGGGAGCCCACTCCAGCGTGGCAAACGTCCCGCGTCATCTTAATAAAAAAACAACCTGTAAATTAAAACAGTCCCACGCAGTCTCTGACCCCCACAACCCGCACCCACCCACTGCACCCTGCCTCCCCACACCCCCACCCCATACTTACCTCCAGAGTCTGGTGCGACGACCGGTGGACCGAACACGCCTGCACTCTTCAAAGCCGAATCGTGAACTGAGGAAATGCCGTAAGCTATATAATGGGATAGATAGGGTTTTTCAACTTTGTTGTATATTCAGGCATTTTTGGAATTTTGCACCAAATTTTCAACATGGGGTTTTTGGACCCCTTCTCATGAATGCTGTCACTGTCATGGTGTTATTCGTTCAAGGGTGATTTTGCAGTCACTGCGCAAAAATCACCTTTCTGGACTGAGTAACAAAACAACACTGCCAGTGTTCATAAGGTGGACTCTCAAGAAGCCTATTTTGAAAATTTGGTGGAAAAATTCCAAAATGACTGTTTTATTTAGTTGCATGCTATGTAGTTCCCACGTGACGTCAGAAGTTCGCAATTTTCAATATTTTCACTCCAGATTTTCAACATTTCCATTTTACCACACCTTCTTATGAGTAGTACAGCTGTCATTTTCACATCTCACCAAAACGTGTTTCGCTTCATGTAGCATGCCAATGGCGAATAAAAGCAAATCAATGTATACAGGATAAATTAAGAAAATCACAGTGACACTGTTCATGAGTAGAGGTCTTAAAATGGCTATGTTGAAAATTTGGTGAAAAAATTCCTAAAAATGACTGTTTTACGAGCGTGCTTTAGTTCCTACGCATGCTAGTAAGTTCGCGAATTTTCAATATTTTCACTCCAGATTTTCAACATTGCCATTTTACCACACCTTCTTATGAGCAGTACAGCTGTTATTTTTCACATATCACCCAAAATGTGTTTCCGCCCATGTAGCGCACAATGGCGCAGTCGGTGTGCAAAATCAATGTGGGACAATTAAGAAAATCACAGTGACACTGTTCATGAGCAGGGTCTTAAAATGGCTATGTTGAAAATTTGGCAAAAATTCCTAAAATGACTGTTTTATTTAGTGTGCTAAGTAGTTCACGCATGCTCGTAAGTTCGCAAATTTTCAATATTTTCACTCCAGATTTTCAACATTGCTATTTTACCACACCTTCTTATGAGAAGTACAGCTGTCATTTTTCATATCTTGCCCAAAATGTGTTTCTGCCCATGTAGCACACAATGGCGCAGTCGATGTGCGAAATCAATGTATGGGACACATTAAGAAAATCACAGTGACACTGTTCATGAGCAGAGGTCTTAAAATGGCTATGTTGAAAATTTGGTGAAAAAATTCCTAAAAATTACTGTTTCACGAGCGTGCGTTGCGCAGTTCCTATGCATGCTCGTAAGTTTGCGAATTTAATATTTTCACTCCAGATTTTCAACATTGCCATTTTATTACACTTCCTTATGAACAGTACAGCTGCTATTTTCATATGTTGTCTAAAATGTGTTTTTCGCGACATGTAGCGCATAATGGTGCTGTTGGTGTGCGAAAAGCAATGTTTGGGACAGATTAAGAAAATCACAGTTACACTGTTCATGAGCAGAGGTCTTAAATGGCTATGTTGAAAATTTGGTGACAAAAGTCCATAAAATGTCTGTGTTACGAGTGAGCATTAGCAGTTTCCACGCACCCTTGTAAGTTCATGACTTGTAATATTTTTAAGTCCAGATTTTCACCAGTGGCATTTTTCCACACTTCCTTATGAACAGTACAGCTGTCATTTTTACAACATGGCAGTGTGTTTTACACTTTCAGCGCTGAGATGTGATCGCTGTGAAATCATTGTTCGGAACAGATAAAGAAAATCACAGTGACACTGTTCATGATCGGAGGCACCAAATGCCTGAGTTGACAATCTGCTGTAACAAATCCCCAACCTAATTATATTACGGTGGTGCGTTGCACAGTTTCTACGCACGCTTGTGACTTCACCATTTTTTTAAATATTTTTACTGCAGATTTGCAACATTGCCATTTTTTACACCTCCCCATGAACAGTACAGCTGTCATTTTTTACATCCTGTTCGGAATGTTTTTGCACCTGTGGTGCTAAATGCTGTAGTCACTGTACATAAGCAGCTTTTGGCTAACAAACTGATATTCCCCCTGTTCATGAGGTGGGGGTCACAAAAAAACCATGTTGAAAATTTGGAGTGAAAATACCAACGAATGCCTGAGGTATTAGGGTTTCCAACCATAACGCCCAACCCTGTAGAGAATGACAGGCATCAGGGTGTGACTTGGGATTCTTGCCTGTAATGCTCATACCATTTCACACCCTGCAGCCAGTGAGAGGCATTGAGGTATGCCTTGGACTCTTTGGCCCCAAAGTTCACCCCATTCTCCTATATCGCACCCATCTCACCATATTTCCTAATGGAATGGGGTGCGCATAAGGGCCAAAGACCCCCAAGGAACACTGTGACACTTGTCAGTGTCTGCAGGGTGGGGTGTGGTGAAATGGCATGGCCGTTATGCCTGACGACCCAAAGGCACACCCCGATGCCTGTCACTCTCTGCAGGGTCGTGGTGGGGTTGGCTTCAGTTCAATACTTCACTGCCATTCCTATTACGTAGCTCTGTAACTTCTACACTACCACTGCCAATGCAAGCAAGCAAACATTCGGCAGTGACAAATGCTTGTTACAATGTGTTTTCCTAGAATATGCTTGCTGATTGCTATATGTTTAGCCTGGATAGTTCACAGAAGACGTGGCATCTTATTTTCAGTGGGGCTCTACATCTACACAATATTAAGCTGCATTACATAAAATCAAAACACACTGAAAACAATATTTTACATCTGGACTAGGCTACCCTGAATAAATACATTATAAAAATGGTAAAATCATGACCCCACTGAAAACAAGATACTGTATCTAATCTGGGACATCCTGAGTAAATACAGTGCAAAAATGTGTAAAATGAAGATCCCTATCACAATGAGATGTACTGTAGCATCTCCCCCGTGCTATTCAGCATACAAAATATAGCATATGAGATATTTAAGGGAAATCTACTGTAAACTGAACTTCACTGTGTTACACATAACCAAGACTGACATAAACAGTTTCTTTATAGTTTTATAACATATTAGAATGCAATATTTATTTTGAATGTTGTGGCCATGAGGATGGTGTGTACAGAGTGTGTATGTGTGTGTGGGTAGCATGTCACTTCAGCGAATCAAACACAGCGAGGGAATTTAAGCGATTCAAATACAGCGATAACTATCGTGATCAGTACATCATAGCGACTGCTAAACAGCGAGCAGTAAATCATAGCGACTGTTAAACACAGCGAGCAGTACATTGCTACTTACCCCAATGTCAATGAGTGGCGTGGTATTAGAATCCTAGAGATGGGGCGGGTTTGGGGGCTGTAGCCCCCCAATGGGGAGTTTGGGGGGCACAGCCCCCCTGCGTATGTAAGTAGACAAATCAAGTGGCTGAAAGTATGTAAGTAGACAAACCAAGTGGCACCAGCTGCAAGTAATTATGTTATAAATGGGACGTTGGATGCCACCTGCAGGATGTAAGATGGCAGTGGAGTATGTGATGCCGGGTTCCTATATTGGAGGGATAAGTCACTGTAAATGCTATTCACCTGTAATATGCCGTCGCTGTAATTTACGTTGCTATGTTGGAGTCACTGAAATTGTTAGTCACTATATTTGCCTCGCTAACATGACATGGAGTGTGTGTGTGTGTGTGTTTGCTGTAGCTCAATATAAATATGTTTTTCCCAAAAAGCATAGTAAAAGGAGTAACAAATTAATACCATCCCTTACTTGTCTTAGGGGTTAAAGTTGCAGCTGTCTTCTGCTATACTAACATGCATTCTAGATACTGCTGGTTGTGCTGTTTACTTATTTGAAACCAGAAAATGTGGCTGTTTTCAGGGTTAAAGTTTCACAATGAGTTTACTGTCTAAAGCCCAATATAAGTATTTTTTTAAAAAAGCATAGTAAAATTAGCAACAAAAGATAACAGTTCTTTACAGATGTCTTCTGCTATAATAAACTACTGTATGTCAGAGACAGTGCTTATCGGATAGTGTCTTAAGAGGTTAAAAAAACAGTGTAAATCTTGGAGATTCCTTGCTGGGAAAGAGTGACATTTATGAGGTATTAATCTTTCTTGAAAGTGAACACCTGCCCAACTGAAGTTAGTAGCAAGAAAATGTTTAAATGCTAAATATTTAAATGTGCAAGTCGTTGCATTTTGAAGGAGGTAAACAAATCTCCAGTTTAATATGCAACCAATATTTAACAAGCTGTTTCAGTTTCCATTGCTGTAATGTTGAGGAGGAAGGAAGCAGGTAGGCTAAAAGCACATGATGAGATCAGCTGTACTTGTTGAAAGTGCTGATTTACAAATGTGTCTGTTGGCACATTGTTTTGAAGTCCATGCACTTTCATGCCTCGACAGTGTCACGATCAGGCTTGCTGATTATTGGTCAAGTCCCTTGTAGAGTCTCCTGCACTGAACCACCATGACACACCTCGCAAAACCCTATACATAGCAAAAAGTTCAACTTACGCTAGCATGCATGGCGTACATAAAAAGCACATTGATTATAAATGTATACATATTTTTCTTATTTAGATTGCTTCTGCTCTTCAGAGTTCTTGATCCTTTGTTAAATTCATTTCATATGTTAGTCCACAATCATATAGTATCTGATGCTGCATTAAAAGTAGTCAAAATGAGTCACAATATAAAACTAAAGCTCAGGACATGCAGTGTACGTCCATAGGCACTTAAGGGGTTAAATGAGGTACAGGGCTTAACTGTAGTGGGTAGCAGTCCAGAGACATGACTAAATCTGTTCAATATTGACACTACACTGTGACCATTTTATGGAACCTTGTGATGTCATGAAGAAACAAACTCCACCTACGTATATGTACTTAGGCACAGCATGTTCCTCTATAACGTTGGAAAGTTTCATAAAATGATGGCAACGCAGTATAAATATTGTACAGATTTAGTGATGATATAGCTCAGCACTGCTGTAACCCACAGGTAAACCCAATACCTCGTTTAAGTTAAAGTGATTTGCAGCAATATGCCGATAGGCTTTACAGCCCATTCTCTTATGGCCACAAAAGTCATTCCCTGCAAATAGTTAAATTGTTTCCTCAGTCTATTTGGAAGGGAAGGGGTTGTACGTCTCATCAAACAGACAGTCACCCACCCAATCCCTTCCACTTCCTGGTCCGCCGGCCCCACCCCCACCCTCAGACGCTTTATGACATCCAACCAGGAAGAGCACAAGGATGGGCCCCATTGTAGTCTTTGGGGGTGGGCATTTTAAAAACATTTTTATATATGTTGAAACAACGTTTTGTATAAATGAAAGCCACCTCTTAACTGATATGGTCCCTATAAAACATTGCTTCAAAATATATAAACATTTTTAAAATGCCTCCCATAGACTACAATGGGGCCCGTCCCCACAATCTCCCTGGTTAGCTGTCATAAAACAGCTGAGCACAGAGGCAGGGCTGGCAGACAATGAATTGGAAGGGACTGGGTGGCCGTCCCTTCTCTTCCAAAATAGACTGAGGAAAAAATTTACCTTTTTGCGGGGAATAACTTTTCACGGCCATAAGGTAACAGGCTATAAAGCTCATAAGCCAATAATGTCATGTTGGAAATTTTCTTTAAGAACTTTTCATGTGTTTACAGAATGTGATAAACAGATGAATATTCCCCTTTAAGCATCAAGGCACAGAAGGCTATGTGCCACTGTAGGATATTACCATTGCTTAAAGTGGAACAGTCAGCATTAAAAGCCTCATACCCAAGTGTCGGGCCAGTACTACTTCGGACTTTGCCTGCAAAAACATTTACTTACTGTTTACTGCAGTATACTATGGAACAGCTTTCCTGAGGAGATTGTGGGGTCAAAAACAGTGGGAGGATTCAAGAATGCATGGGACAGACATAAGGCAATTCTAGTGGGAGGTAGGAGGAAGTAGGCTGTTGGTTAACTATGATCTGCAGCTTATCCAATAGGTAGGGAAATGGGCAGACTAGGTGAGCCAAGCGGTCCTTATCTGCCATCAAAGTCTGTGTTCCTATGTTTCTATGTTAGTAGCATGCATCAAGCTAATTCTGCTACCTTCACAGCTGACACCAGAATCCCCTGCAGCTGACATCAGAGCAGAGCTGCAGCAGTGTGAGATTCAATAGCCTGTAGTGCATATTAGAGCTTTTGTAAGTTCAGATCAGATATTTGCTGGTCCCACTGTTTTCCCGGGGCTAAGTACAGTCCTCTGCAACTGTACTTAGCCCAGGGAGGACAGTGGGACTGGCAATCAAAAGATCAGCACTTATAAAAACTGCAGGCTATTGAAACTCCCACTGCTGCAGCAAAACTCTGATATCACCTGCAGGGAATTCTGAGATTTCTGGTTACAGCAAACGTCAGCTTGGAATTCAGCAGAATCAGTCTGATACAACCTGCTATACTGCAGTAAAGAGTAAGTAAAAAAAATGTTTTAGCACACAACGTGCAAATTGGGACCAGCTCGACACTTGGCTGTGGTGTGGTGTGGGACTCTTAATGCTGACTGTTCCCGTTTCACCATCCAAGAGGTGGCAATATGTTATCCCACACTAATACACACTCTGGATTGCCCTATTATTATTATACAATGGAACTTCTTTTAAAAAATATAAAAAAGGAGAAAAATATCCTTTTTATAAAAAAGGAATGCAATCAACCAGTATGGAGGAATACTGCAAGATTTTAAGCCATGACTTTGTGCTGGGATAACATGACAGGGTTGGGATTCTAACTGGTCAATCAGATTACAGCACATACATCAGGAGAACATTTTCAAAGGGGGGATACAGATGTAACTCCTAATTTTGAGATGCATCCGTGTCCTCCCAGAAGCACCAAATTGGGTTGTGCCGGTTTTCAAATAAAATTTTGCATCTGTAACTGTTTGCTTATTTTATGATGGCACATGTAAATTTTTGACACAAGTAAACCCAAGGTGCTGCAACTTGCTTTACCTAACTAATGTGTGCAGTGTATGGGATGTGGCATAAACGCACCCCATGTCAGCACAGAAGCTTTGAAAGTTCTGGGTATAATGTTTGAGATCTTTCTTTTTCTACCAACACGATCCAAATTACAGTCAGACATAGCTGTGTTTGGGTTGTTTCTGAGTGTTGGAATCCCACACAGGGACACACTTTTTTTGGGGGGGGAGTGCATTGCAGAGGTGAGGCACTCACCTTCTAGGAAGGAAGAGCAAGGGCCACCTGGCATTTGCATCACATCTGTCAGCCAATTAAGGAGCAGCCTTGACGTCGGCTGTGCAGGCCAATGCACACCTGCCTTCCCAGCAGGAAGAAAGGGTGAAACTATGAAAAATTTCAATTATCAGATTTGGGCACAAGGGGGAAACTGGAAAAACAGGGATAAAAATGAGAATTCACAAAAGTGTGTAACATAGAAACATAGAATTTGATGGCAGATAAGGACCATGTGGCCCACCTAGTCTGCCCATTTCCCTACCTATTGGATAAGCTACAGATCCTAGTTAACCAACAGCCTACTTTTTCCTACACCGCACTATAATTGCCTTATGTCTGTCCCATGCATTCTTGAATTCTCACACTGTATTTGACCCCATGACCACCTCAGGAAGGATGTTCCATGTGTCCACCACCTCTCCATGAAAAATGCTTCTCGCTGTTGTTCCTTGGAGTCCCTCCCTCTATATTCAAACTGTGCCCCTTGTTCTTACACATCTCGCTTGAAAGATGCTACCCTTTTGGACTTTGTTGATTCTGTTGAGGTACTTGAAAGTTTATATCATGTCCCCCCCCCCCCTTTTCCCGAGGGTATGCATATTAAGCTCCTTTAGTATCTCTTCATATGTCTTCTGGTGCAGACCCTGTACCATTTTGGTTGCCCTCCTCCGGACAACGTCCACCCTGTCCATAGAAACATAGAAGTGAATAGAGTATAGAAACGTAGGTGCAACTCACCTGACACACATCACCCCAACACACACTGATAGATACACACACACACACACACACACACAGTGAGATGCTGACACATGCAGACACACACACACACATGGTAACATGCTGACACAGACACATGCTGACACATGCATGCACACAAATACAAACATGACACACACACACACACAGACGCACATGACACACAACACACACAGACACACACTCATTGTAGTATACAGTATGACATGCTGCTTCTCAGTTGGGCTATTTGAAGTAAATAACTTTTAAATAAAATGAATTATATCCCCCTTACCTGTCCGAGGAAGATCCCAATGGTGAAGGAAAGTTGGTTCATGGTTGAGAAGGCTCCCCTCAGGGCCGTGGGTGACACCTCCTGGATGTATAGTGGTATGAGGGCCATGTTGAGTCCGCCATACAGACCAATTACCAGGCGTCCAATGATAAGCATCTCCAGGGACCTCAGCAGCTTCGAGAAGCCCATCAGCAAGATGGCCAGTAAGGCCAGCAAATTGGCAACAAGGATGGAGTTCCGCCTACCCAGGAAAAAACAGACAATCCCAGAGTAATCAGCGGGAGGCAGGGCATCATCAAAATTCTCTGCTCTTGAACAGGGGTAAGAGTACCTCAATAAGGTTCAGACCCAGTTTATCCAGAGTTCAAAATTCAGTGAACAGGTACCACTACTGACCTCTTAAAATTCATCAGTGGCCACGCAAAATTCATCAGAGGTGACCACATAAAAGTCATTAATGGTCACTCAGAATTCATAAGTGGCCACTAGGTTTTGGGTGCCTACCTTGTACATTTGCACAAACTGGCCATCATTACAGGAGTTTTGACTACTGGACATCTATGGCTCACGGTCATATGACCACCTAACTTGAAGAAGATTTCTTTACACTCTGGTTCCAAGTTTTCGGTGACAGACCCCAGCAGGAATGACTGGATCAGTGGCCAGTGTCACAGCACATCATGCTGTCATGTGGGAGACTAAAACAATAACGCCCGCCAGGGTATGTGTTGTGCTGGAATAATGTCATGCCTCTGGTGCATTTTGAGGCACAAGGCCACAGGCTAACTGCATTTAACCACCCAATATATGATGTTATTCCCTGAGACATATGCCCTGATATTCCTATTGTGATAATAAAATGGATCCAGTAATGTGTTTTTGGTCATACGTAGATTATATGTGGCTACTAGTGTAATCAGTATTTCTTCTTTCAGACTCGAGGGAGGTTACTAGTGAGCACTTGAATAGTTAAGCCTGACCCTGAGAGCTGCTACCCAGTGATTATCAGCTAGGAAGCTGGGAGGCAGTGTGTCTGAGGTTATTGTCTTGTAGTTCCTGGCTCAGCCCACCAGGAGACTGGACATGAATATTCATGACCCTCCCCTCCCTTTTACTTTATATAGAGGGGAGGGATGGATGGATAGAGCTCAAAGAGTCAGATAAGTCTGGGTGCCTGGGTATCAGAGTTTGAAGACAAGAACAACTAGCAGAGAGGGAGTCCTGTCTCACTTTGCCCCCTCCTGGGGTGGTGAGTTCCTCCGGAGACCAGCCAAAGAAGGGAGGCCTACAAAAGTCCTGCCCTGAGGGGAAGAACCACCAGCCAACTCAAATGGCACCAGGGAGTACTGGTGGACTTACTTGCAAAGCAGGTCACCAGGATCCTTGCAGATCCACTCCTGCAGAGGTAAGCAAATAAGTAAACATTCATGGAAGCTATCCAGAGGAGAAAAGTGTAATGAATATCAGCTAAGTACTTCCTGACTCTATAAGCGACCACCATATCACTTACATAGTCCGCAAAATCCATCTCCTTAAATTCCCTCCTAAATGTCTTGTTCAAAGGTCTTATAAATCTCTAAACATTGCCCCCCTGCTGGATGAATTAGCCCACACAAACTGGGGTACCAACCGTAGAAACTATACCATAGATGATGCCTTCTACATTTCCGGAGTACCTTCCTTAGCATCTGGGATAATCATGCCCCCATGTGTCGGATCAGGGTCCAAGGGTCACACCTTCCCTGGATTTGCCCAGAACTAATAGTGTGCCAAAATGCTCAGGACAAAGCGTGGAAAAACTACAAGTCTGCACTCCTCCCAGGTGATAACATCATCTACTGTGTGCTCCGTAACAAGTGCACCAAGGCCACCTGGTTAGCCAATGCCAACCTGCATAAACCATCTAAATTTTGGAAAGTTATCCACTCCCTCCAACCCTCCCATCATCAAATCTCACACCCCTTCTGTTCTCAAATGGTACTCTTCTCTCTAACCCACTCACAGTCGCCTCCGAGTTCAATTCTTACTTTACCACATGTGCTACTTTGCTTCTTGCCCCCCTACCAAGTGTCGCTCCACCTACCCACCATGCTGAAGCTGCTAATCCTCCCAGATCTAACACCTTCTACTTTGGTACCATCTCCTCATCAGAAGCTCTTGATGCCCTACTCTCCCTAAACCCTTCCAAGGGAAAGTCCCTTGATGGGTTAGACCCCAAATTCCTCTACCTCTCTGCCTCTGCCATTGCAGCTCCGCTAGCTGCCCTACTAAACCTGTTGTTTGCCTCTGAATAAGTTCCTGCTGAGAGAAGACATGCCATAGTCCTTCCACTTCTCAAAGGAGAAGACCCCACCTCCGTGGCCAACTACCGCCATATCTTCCTCCTCCCCGCCCTAGCAAAATTCTAGGAGCACCTCGTGCTCTCTCAACTCTCAAAGTTCCTCTCAGAATCTAACTTCTTCACCCCTACCAATCTGGATTTAGAAAGAACCACTCTACCGACACCTCCCTCCTATGACTGTCTGACACAGTCCTCTCGGGGATGGACAAAGGTCTCATCATTGCAGCCATCTTTGTCGACCTGGCCAAAGCTTTCGACACTGTCTCCCACCCCCTGCTGCTTTCCAGTTTCTCTGAAGCCGGCCTATCCATGCTTGCCACCAGCTGGTTCAGAGCCTACCTGGAAGGGAGAACTCAGTCTGTAAAAATTGCTGGTTCCACCTCACCCCCACTCCCTATAGCTACTGGTGTCCCCCAAGGCTCAGTACTTGGCCCTATCCTCTTTTTCATCCTCCTAAACAACCTGCCTCATGCCTGCTCAACTACCTCAATTCACATGTATGCAGATGTCACTGTCCTCTCTTCCTCTGGTCATACCCCTGAGGAGGTTACTACCAGTCTCCAGGCTGATTTCAACAAAGTTCAGCACTGGTTTAGCTCCCACCAACTCTTCCTTAATGCCAAGAAGACAGTCTCCATGACCTTCGGCACTAGGCGGAGACTATCCAGGCTTGCTAGTCCCCTGAACTTCCACACCCTTGATGGGACAGTCCTTGAGGACGTGTCAGCTTTCAGGTACCTTGATGTCTGGCTTGACCGATATCTATCCTTCTCAGCTCATGAGGATGCTATCCTGAAAAAACTGCAACTTAAGCTGGGCACTCTCCACAGAAACCACAGTTGCCTCCCCCTACCAGTGAGACACGAAATTGTGCAGAAAATGATATTACCTACGTTTGACTACTGGGATGTAGTCTACAGTGCTGCTCCTAAGTCGACTCTATCCAGACTGGACCCCCTCTTCAATGCTTTCTGCCGCTTTGCCCTCAGTGACCCCCATCACACCCAGCACTGCAAGCTTTACCATGCGCTGGCCTTCCCCTTCCTTGACAGCCAGTGCCTACTCCACTGTGCAAAATTTGCTTCTAACCTCTGGCTTTGGTCCCTTCCACCCTACCTCACCTCCTCCATATCTCCAACCCCAACCCCCTCTCACGCCCTTAGATCTACTGACTCTTGGCTGTTAGTAATCCCTCACCACCGGACCACTGCCAGCCAATCGGCCTTCTCCTACCACCTTCTGAGGCTTTGGAATGACCTGCTGGCACAAATCCGTCACTCCTCCTCTAGGTATTCTATCTCTTCTGCCCTGACAAACTACTGCGCTGTAAACTGCCAGTGTCACTGACCTCATCCTCCCCTCTCCTCTCGTCTCACCTCCCCCCTTCTCCCCCCACTGCCCTATCCTAGATCCTATTCGGCCTGACCATTGGCTTTAGCTATGTCTACTGCACTACTGTGCTAGTAGTTGACATGTATGTAGATATATTTTACACCCTTTGTCATTGTAATTCCTTGTACAATCTCTCCCACACTCCATGGAACAATGTGGATAACTACTTGTGCAATGTTTCCTATGTTGCTCCTACTTCGTGTAGGTGTTATACCTATGCACCATCATGTCATTTCATTTGTGTAATTTTGTTTCCGTGTACAAATGTATACAGTTGCTCTCCTCTGTAACCCCCCCCCCCCCAGGTCGCACCGTGAGACGAGCATCTTTTTGCTCAGTGTGCCTTTCCTGGTGAAACATTTCAATAAATAAATAAATAAATAAAAGTGTGTTGCAACATAATTAGTATTTGTTCCTCAAGGAGCCTGGCAAGAGTCAGGGTCAGTTAAGTCCCACAGTGCTGGGATGGCCTACTGAGTTGGGTCACTGGGATTATCAGTGTGATGTCAGAAGGGAGACCCACACTGCTGGACCCACTATTTAAATATGTAGGAGTTAACCATAGTGTGGTTGCTAATTCATTAAAATGACATTAGCAGGCACCGAGTCATGTGTAGACATAATTACCGCCAGGATAGTGCCTCATTCTGCCTTAAAAGAGTGTCAGCACATATTCGGTCTTGTGAGCCACCATGCCTAAGGGAGCCCATATGGGAGATAGGATTTCTAGAAAATGTATCTATTGGCGTAGCATGTGCCTAATCAGTTCAAAGGGTGAAAGTAATTAAGTGATCATGTCAGTAGTATGAGGAACTCATGAGTGACCGTGATATGACTGGCAAAGCTGTGATGCCCTTTGAAGCTATGTACCTTCAGAGACAGCTAACAAACTCATGATCTGCTTGACCACAGCTCACAGGGTATATAACAGTTCTGTCAGTGGTCTCATATTAATGGTGCCCCAAGTAGCCCCTGGTCCCCATCTGCCTAGACTCATGGCAGTGCGGTGCATTAGAGTCACAATGTCCAGGCTGCAACACCCTGGACTCTCCCTAATGAGAAGTTTTACCATCTGAACCTAGATACAGGGAGGCAGGGCTGTAACTATGAATTTTTGGGCCCAGGACAAGTCACTTGAAATGGGCACCTATTTCCCAAACCAGCTAATGCTATGGGGTAATGCCAGCTCCTCAGGTGGGCCCCTGCTGAGATTGGGGCCCCGGACAACATCCCCACTTCCCCCCATTACTGCGGCCCTGCAGGGAGGGTTCCAGGGAAGGGGAGATTACACTAATTTCACCTAAGATAACATCACTGGTGAAACTGGATCTCCACCAATCAGCTTTCAGCATTTTTTCTATCCATTTTAAAATAGGCATGGAATAAGAGTCCCAGAATAACCCATGGGGAGGGGGCTGCTGAGCATTCCATAGAGGGGAGGTGTTCTGCTCTCACTCAAGTAAGAATGGCATGAGTTGTCCTGAATTGACACACAGCCTAGTGGTAGACCATGGATTGGCAGGAAGGCTACTCCTCGTCTGCCCTCCAGACTGCAGGATGGGTGTGCCTTGCCAATGCTTATACTCAGGGTGAGGGTGGGATGGGGAATACTAGGAGAAAAATATGGGGGAAGGGTATAAGCAAGAATAGATAGAACCCCCCTCGGGGACCGCAGGAAGTAGATGACGTAGTGGCTCAAGGATTGGGAGATTACAGCTTGAGAAGTTGAAAGGGTCTGTCTTACCTTCCAAAGTGATCAGCAAACAGGCTGACACTCAACACCGCCACCATGGCACCCAGCGAGAGGATGCTGACTGTGAGGGACCACAGCATGGTAAGGGTCTGCAGTGGAATCTGCTCCTCATAGCGGGACAGCCAAGTCTCATTAAAGAAATCCTCAATGACCTAGATAGGAAAAATAGGGAGAGAGGTTTGTTATAGACACTAAGAGTCGTCATCGAGTGGGCCCTGAAGTTGGCCCCTCTGACACAGAGCACAGTGAATAAGTGAGATTTCAGGCAGTCTCTTTGTCTTTTATGCCAGTCTGTCTGTATCTAATATCATTATCAGTCTGTCTGGCTAGCTGGCAGTCTATCAGTCGACTGTCTGTCTATTAGCCTGTGTCTGTCAGTCTGTCTCAGTCAATCATCTAAGAGTTTTTGCCTCTACTAGCCTCTGTTTTCCATCTGTCCATCTGCAGATCAGTCAGTCTGTCTCTCTCATTATGTACTTCTAAGACAGTTTAACAATATGCATGTCTGTCTTCCCACGTCAGAATGCCTTTTTGCATTTCTACATTCAAATTAAAGGAAACTTATTCACAAGACAAAATATTATGTAGGTATTGCCAAGGTCTACATATTTAATTAATGTGCATATTTTCTTTGTCCTTAGTTTATCTACCTGCCAGCTCCCTCTCTCCATTTCGTCTTCCCTCTCCTCCTCCCATTTACTGTTAGATTTTCTGTATAAGTGTATGGCAGGCCAGGCTGCATCCTACTTACTGGATAAGTTAACTCCCCCTTCTTCAAAATACTCTTTAAGGGAAGTGACTGGTAGGGGACATATAGTCACAAAAACAAGATCAAGATGTGGTGCAGGGGCCGGCCCAGTGGTGCTGAGGGTTGAGGCACTGTACGCCACACCTCGTGCCATGCCGGCAACCCGGGAGTCACCGGGGGTTGGCGGGGGAGGGTGGCTCAGAGGACTGCTCTCTCTTCCGGGAGGGTGGGTGCTGCTCGTCACACCGATCGCACCTCTGTGTGGTGCTAGGTGCACCGATTGAGCAGCACGGTGAGCGCCAGGGGTGGGCAGAGTCACTGGAATCACATTGCCTTGCTAGCCATGCTCCAGAGGGATGGGAAGGGAAAAAGAAGTAAAAATTCTCCAACCTGGAGATAGATGAAGGCGCCATGGCCTTCACTGCCCACACTCCCAAAATCCGGACTATCTCCCTCCTCCACACCGAGTGCGCTGGGCACTTTGCCCTTCCAGATAGAGTGCCCCGGGTGGATGGGGTGGCCCTACCTCTGGAGGGTTCAGACCCGGAGGTGGTGCTTGGTGGCACGAGGAGAGGGAATGGTCACGGCGGGAGGTAGAGGCAGGTAGCCCGAGGTCGCTGGAAGGAGTTCTCCTAGAGTTGGAGAGCAAAAAAAAAAAAAAGGTTTGGTGCAATCTCATTTAACTGTACTGCAACTATGACATGGAATTCATTACCACCAAAGATCTGAAACCTTCCTATTTAAAAAAGTTTTTGAGTGGCACTTGCTCAGTGGTCTGTGTTTATATGTGACTCTACTTGAATATTTGTATACTCCTGTCATTTTCGTCCGTATCTTATTATCCTATTCTGTTGTAACTTGTGTGCCTATACAAGATCAGTAGCAGCTCTAGCCACTATTGGTTACCAGGGCACAGGTGGGGCACAATAGATGGCAGCCCGGGCACTGATATATTGTTACTATGAGGATATCACTGTGGCCTATGGGCCACCAACCAGGGCACAGCATTTGCTTACCAGGGTATATGCCCTGTTGGGCCCTGGTGATGAGTCGGCACTGTACAGGTCAGTCCAGAAAACAGCTTTTGCCTAGTACTTATTTATTTATTTTTATTTATTTGTACATCAGTTTACAACCTTTGAGCCAGAGGCTCATTACCAAAGGTACCTCATCACATTGAGGACAAATACATTACAACTTTTTGTTATGTCATAGAGGTTACAAGTTTAGCAAACACATGCAGTTACAATCATTTGTACAGGGAGAGACAGTTAACTTACTTAGTCCTGTTAAAATACAAATAAACTTCAAACTTTATTATTTCTCTCACCCCCTTTTCCTCCCTCTCTCCCTCTCCAATCCCTTTCCTTTTTTTGCCTTCTTTCTTTTTCTGCTCCTCCTCCTCCTCCCCGTATCTCTCATTTCCATCCTCCCTCCCTTCCACTCTCATTATCCCTACCCCCTCTCTCTCACTCCCTTGCCCCTCCCTCTCCTTTTCTCACCCTTCCTTTCTACTCCTCTCCCCCTCATTCCATCCCTCTCTTTTCTCTCTTTTTCTCCCTCTTATTCCCTCTCTCTCTCCCACCTCTCTTTCCCTCTCCTCACCCTTTCTCCCTCTCCTCTTATTTCTCCTTCTCACCCCATTCTCACCTGCTGGGGTGCATTCATGTTCCCAACATGGTATCCAGTCTGCAGGGATCCAAGCACAGAGGAAACAACAGCACAAAACAGGGACCAGGGTACTTGATGTTGCTGAAAAGGAGAAAGGAGAAACAGAAATCAAGTCTCTATCACTCTATAGATTAATGGTGAGCTAGGTGCCTCTAAACTCAGGGCACCATATTGGAACAGTCTGCACGGAGTAAACTGCTTTTGCTTGGAGCAAACAATGCTTTGTTCCTTGCATCTGTAGTTAGCACTCCAGTTGCTATATGGAAGCCAATGTTTGCTTAGTACAGAGCAGTTTGCGCCACATAGTAAAGTCAGGGATTGTCCACCTGCCAAACTGGGATTGTGTACATGCTAATGAAGGATGGAGTCATGAATACATGGCACAGTGCCATGTTCAAAGATATTTTTTGTCAATTCTTTTTCACTTCAGTCGCCAGCTGCCATGGACTCCCTTGGGTGAGATCCACTCAATTGGCCCTTTACTGCCCAGCCTGAATCCCTTCCCAACTGAGGAATCAGGTGCTAGATCCCCTCCCAACCTTGGGTCCTTAGAGGGGAAGGGATCACAGAGAGTCAAGTTGGGTCAGGACCATTGGTGGGTGTGTAGGGCTGGTCACTGGGGTCAGCTGTCCCCCCCCCCCCAGCAGCCAGGGGTTTTTCTCCTTAGCTCTGTTTCCCCGGAGGCACGGACATGCAATGACATCAGCGTGCGGATGGTGTGCTCCCACCCCCTCTCACAGACATTTGCAATCGCCTCGCCCCCTTCAAGTCCTGGCTTGGAAATAATGCTCCCGGTCTCCACCAGCTGCCACTATAAGGAAGGGATTCCCCTCTAACCCACCCCAGGAGAGGAGAGCAGTCCTCCGGATGCTCAATCCTCTCCTCCCCCTACTGACCCTCGGCACCCCGAGTCTGCTCCTGAACCTGGGTCATGAGGTGTGGCATCCAGCGCCTCAACCATCAGCACTACCAGGCCAGCCCATGTTCAAAGATACTGGAAGGTGCCAGCCCACTATTTTGCAGTACAATGTAAAGCAGCAGTGTTTGTTTGTTAGTCAGCCAAAAAGTAATCATATAGAGTTTTTTAGCAATAACATAGAAACATAGACATTGACAGACGATAAGGACCTCTTGGCCCACATAGTCTGCCCATGTCCCTACCTGATGGATAAGCTGCAGATCCTAGTTAACCAACAGCCTATTTCTTCCACCCCCACAAGAATTGCCTTATGTCTGTCCCATGCATTCTTGAATTCTCCCACAGTTTTACACCCCACAACCTCCTCAGGCAGGCTGTTCCATGCGTCCATCACCCTCTCTGTGAAAAAATACTTCCTCATGTTACCCCTGAGCTGTCCTCCTTCTATCTACAAATTGTGTCCCCTTGTTCTTGCACATCTCTTTTTCTGAAAGATGCTACCCTCTTGGACTTTGTTGATTCCACTGAGGTACTTGAAAGTTTCTATCATGTCCCCCCCTCTCCCTCCTTTCCTCAAGGGTTATACATATTAAGCTCCTTTAGTCTCTCCTCTTATGGCTTCTCTTGCAGACCCTGCATCATTTTAATTGCCCTCCACTGAACTGCCTCCATCCCGTCTATGTCCTTGCGGAGATGGGGTCTCCAGAACTGGACGCAGTACTCCAGTTGGGGTCTCACCAACTGTCTGTACAGAGGTATAACAACTTCCTGTTTTCTGCTGGTGATGCCTCTTCCTATACATCCCAGTATCCCCCAGCCTGTCCTACTGCCTTCTCACATTGCTTGCCAACCTTAAGGTCATCCAATATGATTACCCCCAGGTCCCTTTCCATTTTTTTTTATTGTTACTACCCCTTCCCATTGTGTACTTTTCTCCTAGGTTTTTGTTTCCCAGGTGCATTATTTTGCACTTCTTTGCATTGAATCCAAGCTGCCATACTTCTGACTGTTCCTCCAAACTTGCCAAGTCCCTTCTCATCCTTTCCACATCTCCTTGTGTATCAACCCTGTTGCAGATCTTTGTGTCATCTGCAAAGAGGCATACTTTTCCTTCCAGTCCCTCTGCAATGTAACTTATAAAGACATTAAAAAGGACTGAACCCTGCGGTACCCCACTAGTAACCCCCCCTTTCTTCAGAGTGGACTCCGTCTACTATTACCTTCTGTGTCCTGTTGTCCAGCCAATGTTTTACCCAGGCTACCACTTTGGGATCCACTCCAAGGCTAGCTAACTTGTTTATTAATCTTTTGTGTGGGACTATGTCAAATGCCTTGCTGAAGTCTAGGTAGGCTATATCCACAGCCCCTCCCTGGTCTACTACTTTGGTCACCCAGTCAAAGAAATCAATTAGATTCGTCTGACATGACCTTCCAGCTGTGAACCCATGCTGCCTTGGGTCCTGTGCCCCACTGGCCTCTAGGTACTCAACAATAATGTATTCTGCCATCCTTTGATTCATCCTCGGTCTACTTTTTAATTTTCTCAGATATTTTTGAAACAGCTTTTTATAGGTAATTATGAAATTAATGATTCACATCATTAAAGAAGTTACCACTCGCAACTTTGAAACCAGCTTGTATGGCTAATTTTGTGATTAATGATTCATGTCATTAAAGATGGCCGCCACTCGCAATTTTTTTAAAATCTCTTCCATTGAAGTTACCTGTTGAATGCACATATTAGATTCATACTGTGGGTGTATAAGGATAGTGTTATCACATGTACAGTGTATAGAGAATAAAGCACGGGGAAGTGTGTGATACGAGAATTTAATGTACACCCGAGGTATGGGATGCTACATAAACCCTGAGGATGAAGCCTGAGGGGTTTATTTAAGCATTCCACACCGAGGATGTACATTAAATTTGAGTTTCACTTACTTCCCCATATTTCGTTTTTTATAATAACTGGTGAGCATTTTTCCCTAGCGTGACTTTTGTGAGTGATTCTATCTGTTTCTGGCACAGACACGTACGCGCGCGCACACACCCACACACACACACAGTCTCCCTCTCCCTCCTTTGGAATTAGCATTTTCATTTTATTTTTTAAACTCAGTGTTCAAATCGCGATCATGGTTATAAGTGCTGCATTCAGTCAGCCACGGTCCCATTCCTCACACAATCACCATCACACAGAGGTATCGCCCGCTGATGACAAACAGCAGGATCTTCACACTATCACCATCACACAGAGGTATCACCCGCTGACAACAAACAGCAGGATCCTCACAGTATCACCATCGTTCAGAGGTATCACCTGCTGACGACGAACAGTGGGATCAATAAGAGATTTTTTTTATATAAAATTATGATTCATCAATTACATAGAAAAAAATGAAACTCTGGAAGACACGAGTGTTGTGACGGCTCCTCCCTAAAAGACTAATGAAGCCGCTGTATTATAGAATGTATTCTGCCTGCCCCCCCGCTCAGGAAACTAGAGCCAATTAGGTTGTGCTCTCAGTTTTGATAGGCAGAGCACGTGAATGTCATAACAACCAGCCGGTTGTTATGGAAAATATCAACCTGCTCAGCACATAGAAAAATACTCGCCAGTTATTATAATCAGGTAATACAGGGTTGGTAGTATAGCCTAGAGGTTAGTAAGTAAGTAATAATCTTTATTGTTGAGCTTAAAAAGCCGTTCACATTTATTACAATTAATATAATACAGTAGATGGAATAACAAGTTAAAATAAACTACAAAATAATATAAACAATCGAAATACTATATTTACTAGAGCGAGGTCAGGCATCTGGCATCTCATTAATGATTATTAAAAGTCAGGCTGCTTCGTTAGAAGTCTCCTCTTTACTTTTAATATTGCACAGAAATAGTTGGCTAATCTGTTAATAGCCCATTCATCTGCCGTATGCAAGAGTATAACTGTCAGCAGTTCCTCTTTTACCGGATATTTTGGGTCCAGGAAAGTAGTTCGACACATTCTTCTTTCATGTGTATACCATGTGCATCTCCATAAAACATAATTCAAGTTTTCAGTGCCACCATCTGAACAGGAACACTGTTCACACTCCTTGGGGAGTTTTTTATACCTTGTTGTTAATAGCCTAGAGATTACAGTAGCGAGCTGTGATTGAGCTTGGTACATTAAGCAGACCTGGTTTGATTCCCACAATATACACTTGCATAGTGTGTGACCTTGAGCAAGTCACCTAACCTCTCCCCAGTGCTCCTGGGTCACCCCTGAAAACAGGCCTTGGGTCTAGTGGGACTTACCCGGTTACCAAAGAATAATAAAAACAAAACTTTCTGACGGTAAAGAGCACCACCCCAAGATATTTAATGTTTTAACATAATTTAGTTCCATTGTTAAACAGTCCCACAACTACTGGGTACCCAGGATCTATGCTGGCTGTCCAGAATCAGTGCCCGGGGTTGCAGCTGTTGTTGGGGGTCCTTGATGGAAAGAATCAATCACGTTAACAGTACAAAGCAAATTAAGTTATTTGTATCCGTGGCCGGCTGGCCTTATTTGAAACCCTTGAAATTAAGCAGAAAATAATCAGTTGATACTAACAAATAACTGAGATGCTTCTTGCAGGGAGCTCCCTGAATTTACTCACTGTACCAGAAGATTGAGGATGATCTGGGGAAATGAAGACCTGATGCTGGACGTTGCTACACATGGGGAAACTGGGCTGCCACGACTCACCTCCAGTTCACTGCCTTTTCCTGTAGATGGCCGTAACCTGCAATGACTTGTTGTGCATGGGCTGGATCCCCCAAACTGGTCTATGACCCGGAAAACTGTGGCTGGCACAGGAACAGATGGCATGTGATGGGACGGACAGGGGCCCAAGTTCAACAGAGTTTCTCTGGCAAAGTTCAGTTTTTCTGCTGTTGACCCCTCCAGCTGGTAGGCAGTTCAGTCACTGGTAAAGGCGGGCTCCTCTCTGGCAATCAGGAGATCTGGACGGTAGGCCTTGACCCACAATAAGCATTTAGCACATTTATTTAAAGAAACATCAAATTCTCCAATTCCTCTTTCAGCTCCTGCCTGGATTGCAATGTCAGCTGCTTTGCTGAGCAAACCTCTTAATCTGCAGTCAGGCAGTTCCTGGTGACTGATCCCCCTTTGGTACTGCAGGATGCACACCAGAGGAAAACTATGCCTCTCTTAGGCCAGAACCCCGCAGAGCATACGAGCTGCTTCCTCCACAGAGTCTCAGGATGAACTGCAACAACGTTTGAAGCTGGTTACCAGACTTGTTCATTTTTCCTGCATTCTGATTGGCTGAAGGAGCAGTCAGTCACCATCTTGTGCTCCTATCGGTTCCTTTAGGTGCGAAACACTAGAGTTCACAGTTTCCCTCACAAGGCACCTGAGCTAAGGACCTCTCAAGGTCTCCTTTGTCCCAATTAATCCAAATTAGGAAGTCCCGGTCCAAAACATGGCGACTCCCATTGAGAAATGCAGACTGCAAAGAAGGCAGGTTAAACAACTTGCTATAGTTTAGAAACAGTAATGACTTAAAAGTAAATACCAACAGTATCAAAGTAAATACCAGCAGTATGAAAGTAAAAACCACAGTATCAAAATAAATACCAGCAGTATCAAAGTGAATACTAGCAGTATCAAAATAAATACTAGCAGGGTTCCCTCTGCTTTGTTAGCAACAGCAGAGTGGGGCAGATTAGGGTGATTCCTGGCTGGTCACGAGCTCTGGAACACTCAGACCCAGCCCAGGCTATCTACATTATACACACTGGCTGTGGTCTTAAAGGGACAGGCATAGAGGCACATTATGGCACTCTCACGCAGATCAATAGAAGGACAACAACCATGGATTTATCATCTCTGCAGGACGTGTGCCTGACATTGGGCATTACTGGAGCCCCAGGAGACACTTAAGGTAAGCCCACAATGGGGGAGGGGAGGTTACACTACAAAGAATGATAGCAGTACATCTGCGGAGCTCCGCCCACACAGCCGTAAAAATTGTATGACAGTCCCACCACCTTTGTCATGTTTCTCAATTAACTACTACAGGAGAGTTCCACCACTTAGAAATGACAGTTCCACTACTCAGAAGTCTAGATATAGGAGTTCCCCCACCTAAACATTGCCAGTTTACCACTGGGCAGGTACATACAGGGATATGTGTACTACACTGTGCTGCTTACTAAGTTGCCCAGGTAAAGGGCCATCGCTAAAAATGTACATGGTATACAGTGCACACTCCCTGTGCATATTGGTGAACATGACCACAAGTGTGCTATTACTAAGCCATGAATTGCAATCCATACATCCATCACAACAGTTCCTGCTCCCATGTGCTGTTAAGAACAACTCAATAAGGCCCCTGTTCAATGTGGCTATTTTGCTGTTTACTACAGAGCTCGCAGCCTCCAGTTACTCCCAAAGGCAATGCCATGATCATGACATGCAAATGGCCAGATCGTCGGATGCTAATGCGGTGTTAGCACCTTGTGTAAAGAATGAAATGATTTTGCATGGCAGACTTCCAATACGGTTATTTCTTTATTTTAAAATAAGGTAACCGGGAGCCAAGGCTTGTTTCCAGGTGGGACCTACAGGGAAGCGGAAAGTGACAAGCATATTTACAAACACAGTACAGCCCGTCGGGTGATGTGGTTACAAAGACAATGACATAAGGAGCAAAAGTTGAGTGCAATACAGACAAAATGGCAAAACATTGCATATGGAGGACAAATAAATTAGCAGACAAATCATCTGTGCAAACTGGGCAAACTCAGAAAGTGCCTCATGCCAGAAGGAAGGGAGCCTGAGCTGATACTGAAAGAAGGAGTCAAAACACTCTGATAAACTTCAACAGGGTTGCTGGAACAATGAGGTTAGGGGGGAGGGAGAGGTAAGGGATTGTCAAAAGTCATCCATTCTATATGGATCTGGGTCTCAGAAGCAAAAGGAAGTTTATCAACTTGTTTTGACACTTGCAGTGTCAGTGGCTAAGTAGGGAGCCATGCTTACCTCTGGAGCCAGAATATCAGATGGTTGTGGGTTCTAGTCCCACATCAGGTACTTGGGAAATATCCATAACTGACACTGTAGTGCAGTATGAAGGGGGGTGCTGCACAACTGAGATGCTGTCCATTGGATGAATCATTAAACTGAGTCCCGTCTATCAATCTCAAGTCACAGTCCAGGTTGAAGTGAAAGATCCCATGGCACAAAAGAGTAGGTGAGTTTCTGTGGTGACAGCAAATTCTGGAAAATTATCCACTCCTTCTTTGACCCACTGGCACAGCCTGAACACCCCCCCCCCCCTTCCTGGCAGATGGCTCACTGGTCTCTGACAGCCTTGCTGTCACTTCCCTTTTAACAACTTCTTCCCCACCTATGCACCACCCTGCCCATCCCCAGTGACTCCTCCTCCTTCCTCCATCCTCTAGCGTTTTAGCCCTCAGGAAGCCTTTGCCCTGTGTCTCTAAACCCCTTCAAATACAGCCCTGATGGCTTGAACCCCAAACTTCTTCATGTATCCACTATTGCTATCATCCATCCTCTCACTCACCTCCTGAATCTATCCTTCTCCCTCTGTGCTGTCCCTCACACCTGGAAAGTTGTTAATGTATTACCTCTTCACAAGGGTGGGTGACCACTTCTCCCCAGGAAACTACAGGCCGATCTCACTTCTTCTCTCCCTTGCTAAACTTCAGGAGTCTCTAGTGTACTCAAGACTTGAAGACTTTCTAGACTCCTCATCTTTATTCTCTCCCTTCCATTCTGGCTTTAGAAGGAACCACTCCACCATCTCCTCCCTTTTGTGTGTCACTGACTCCATCTTTACTGGGATTGATCAGGAACATATCACTGCAGCCATATTCATTGATCTTTGAAGGCATTTGACTCAGTCTCTCACCACCTCAGCTGGCCTCTCTGCTTCAGCAGTTGAGTGGTTCTGCTCATACCTTGCAGGCCGTCAATAGTGAGTTCAGGTGGGTGGTATGTTGCCCCCCCATCTTAGCTAGTGTACCCTAGGGCTCTATCATGGGCCCTATACTGTTTTCCATTTTTCTAAATGATCTCCCCTCCACCTGTGTCTCTTCGCATGTACACACGTATGCTGACAACATGATAATTTACTCATCAGGTCCTTCTATGTTTGTGGTTGAAGCCTCACTCCAAAGCAACTTCCACAATGTGCTACACAGGTACCAGGCCAACCAGCTTAAAGTTAATACCAAAAAGATAGTGTCCATGGTCTTTGGTACTGCCAGAAACTAGCAAGGCCCTTATCTTCCCCACCCTTCTCCACCCTGGATGGTACCCAACTGGAGGCTGGCCGTACCTGACTTCAGACACCTTTGTGTCTGGCTGAATAGTAAATTCGATTTCTCTGTCCACTTTGACATCATACACTCTAAATTCCACCCCACACTCAGCGTCCTTCACTGTAGCAAGGACCACCTTCCCATCCAAGTCCACTAAGAGCTGATAACTAAAATGATCCTCCCTATCTTCAACTATGCGGACATCATCCATAGCTCTACCCCTCCCTCTTCTCTTGCCCTCTGCAATGCTTTCTGTCGCTTTGCCTCCAGCTCTCTTCTCTTCACCCACCATTGCTTCCTCTATTCCTCCCTTTCAATCTCCCTTCTGCCCCTACATCACCAGTCCCACTGCACCATCTTCATTGCCAAAGACTGGTTTGGCTGTCTTCCCTACTACCTATCTTCTCTCCTCTCCTCTTCCCTCCCCCATTACTCTCTATGTTCAAGGAACATTCGTACCTTTTCTATACCTCTCACTCACGTACTGGTCAATCTGCTTTCTCCTATTGGCACCCTCCCTGTGGAACCTGCTCCCCTATCCTCTTCATCTATCCTCCTCCTTTCACTCATACAGTTTCTACTAAGGCTCTCTCCTCCCCCTCCTTGTACCTGTCACCCCCCCCCTTCCTGATTCCTCTGTTCCCTCTCTCACCACAGCTTCCCCCACCCTTCTATTCTTAGGCTCCTATTTCCCGGTGTTCCTGGACTCCTGTCCTCAGTCTGCTTTTTTGGGAGAGCAAAACTCACCAAATCTTATCTACAAGATTTGGTGTGAGCCTCTTAGATCATTTGTAACCCTTGTATATCTGTTGTACTACACTGTGGCCAATTTAATTTTTTTGCACTTGTTTTTGCTGTTATTGCTCTTCTGATGATTGTAATTGCCTCATGCCTACTCCCCCCAACCCCCATTCCCCAGGTCACACCTGGAAATGAGCCTCGGCTCAGTGTGCCTTTCCTGGTTATCAAACTTTGAAATAAATAAATAAATAAAAATATTCCCCCATCAGTAAAACAGGTCAATGTAACCCACCCCTCAGGATGCACCTGGAAACAAGCTGTCACAGCTTAGTGTGCCTTTCTCAGTCATAAATTGTAAATAAATAAACACCTTTAGGCCACACAAACAGATTGTTTGTTCCTCTGCATGTGTAAAATGTCTGTTTGTGTTCCCCTGCTGTGTCATTTTCACAGGTCTGCAGGGGCTAAGGCTGTAGATTGCACCTTAAGTGTTGTCCTCAAAAGGGGTACATTCAGCTCTGTGCATGATCGAATATATCACCCATTGCACCTTAGACTAATCTGCACAAAGATGGGGGAATTAACAAAGAGCATTCCTCAAGCTTTGAACGTGTTACGACTTAAACCCTTTTAGCTGGTTGTGTTTGGAGGTTTCCTTTTTCTTAGTAAACGTGGAAAAAGGCTTTAGGTGTTTTTATATCAGCATTTGTTTTGCATTAGTCCTTGGTCTGCTGTCGCTGTATCTCTACTGAACTTTATGAACACTACCTAAACAATCTGCCAGTCACTTGTGATATTATGGTCTCCTCCCACTGCATTATGGGTGAAAAGACTGTGTGGGAATGCTTCCAATTTTAAGGAAGAATGAAGGGTGAGGAGAAAATTAAGTTCTGTGAACAAACCAGTCAGTTTTTCATTCTGCCACTTAAAAAAAAATGTTAATAAGAAAAAAAGGACTTGTATACAGAGCAACCCATTACTGTACAACAGCTAATCCTACAGAAGGTGAACAATGATACATTTTAAACTCGGGACAGCTTGATGCCTAATTGTGAAGTGGGAAGGGAAAACATACAGCTGTTTCCATCTCGAATAGTGTGGCTTCCCTGCTCTCATAATCATGAACCAACCATGGCTTGACTGTGAATAACAGTAATCATGCTCTGATCATGGTTTAACTGTGAATAACTGTAATACATGCTCTACCAAAGGGTGGACCGTAAACGACTGTAATACATGCTCTAGCCATGGTTGAACCTTGAATAACTGTAATACATGCTCCAGCCAAGGTTGGTCCATGAATATTTGTAATACATGTTCTAGCCCTGGTTGAACCATGAATAACTGTAATACCTACCCTAGCCATGGCTGGACTGTGGATAGCTGTAATACATGCTCGAGCCATTACTGGAACATGATCATAAAGTTGGAGTTGCTCTCTGATGTCGCAGTCACAAGTTGTTGTGTGACTCTAACAAACCAAACACATTTAACGCTAAGTTACCTTGTGGTCATCCACAGCCATGTTGGCCTCCTTTCTGCCAGTAGGGAGATCCCCTGCGGGAGTCTGTGTGGCTTCCAGGGGCTTCATCCTCCAACGCTTGGCCCTTAAGCAATCAGACACAGGTTACGGCATCATCGCCCGCTATGCTGACTTCAGGGCATCACTTCTGATAACATAAAAAACAGTTGCATTATTATTAATCATAAAATATAGACTGCATTTGTAGCAGATTGTGATACCTTTTATTGGACCAACAAAGGAACTGTACGTAAGTGTTACAGTGCACAAGCTTTCGGGTAACACAAACCCCAATGTCACTAAACCCTTACTGAACGCCAACAACATGCAGATTGCTGACAATCACCGGTTTATATGTTGTTTATGCACACTGTTAACTTTAATTCATTGTTTTCTAAAAAAAGACCACTAAATGTAATACTGCTTGCAAATCTACACCAAGATGAACAACAAAAAGTGAGAAGTGAAAACTAGTTTTGTTAGGCAGGGAATCTCTTTTCCCACAGTGACAGTGAGATTACTAATTGCCAGATCAATAGGGGATATCCCATATGACACTGAAGAATTGTATTTATTTATTTCATATGTTTTACCAAAAAAGACATAACTGAGATGCTAACAGCTTGATTCCAGATGCATTCTGGGAGAAGGAGAAATGGAGTACAGTGCAACTTAACAACAATGTGGACTAAATAAAAAACCAAAATATAAAATAATGTAAAATAAATAGCAAGTTACAGTTGCCATGTAGAAACAAACATAACATATAATAAGTTCAGTGAAGAAAATGTTGGTTTTAATCAGTGGCATATAAAAAACAGCTCTGAATGCCTGGCGCCAGATTTTCAAAGCCTCAGAGACTGCCACAAGCCCCTGGTGCACTGATCATGTGGCGCACAGGACTGGCAGCAGTCTCCTGGCTGGCTAACAGGATTTTCCCTCCCGTGCATGAAATGCTGCGAGTTAAACCCACTCCCCCCAGTCTAACTTGTGGTTTCAGCGTACCATTTTTACGAGGCTTGCACCAAGTATTTGGCACAAGCTGCCATAAAGTGAGGAAAGTGTCGTAACTGTGCCATGGAATATAAAATCGGGTGCTACCAAAGACTAAAATAAATAAAAATAAAAAATCGGGTGCAGTTGTGGTGAAGGTGTTTGGTGCAGCTCCATGAAAAAAAAAAAAAAAAAATTTGATGCAAGCCCTGCCTCACCCTTTGAAAATTCAGCCCATAATGTGTTTTGGAAAATTAGCTTGTTTATCACGCCTTTGGTAGAGGAGAGCTAATTTTCCAAAATGCACCAGGCATTCAGAGCAGCTTTTTTTGTATGTGGCACTGAATAAAACCAGCACTTCTTTCACTGAACTTAATCTGAGTCAGTGTCTATCCTTCTAGAGACAGGTGAGTGCCCGATTTTTTGATTGTTATTTGTGGCTGAGTTTATTGTGAGCATCCCAGTCTCACTAGTGCAGTCTCTTTATTGTTTTCATAACACAGAATGAACGTAGAGTAACTATGACCAATGTACATGTGCATTAAATAACAGACTCATCACAGACCAAGTGTGAAAACGCAGGTTAAGCGGGTGTCAAGAGGGATGATTATTATGCGGTTTGGAATCCAGGTTATAATGCAGTCAAGAACAATTATAGCAGTGAGCAGAGAAGTTGTGAAGGAGGGATTTGAGAGAGAAGTGGGATGAGGCAGAGCGGATATGAGAAGAAAGGGAAGACCAGAGCTTAAGAAACTGGAAGGAGAAAGCAGCTTTGCCCGCAGAAGATTTCATGTAAGGGTGGGTGAAGAATCAGGGATAAAAGTTACGGAGGGGTTAAGTGGGGACAAAGGGAATAAGCTTTTTATTCAGTCTGGAATGTTGTAATTTACATTTACAATGTATCTTTATGTTAATAACTGGAACTAGGACAGACATTCAAAACTTTGCCCGGTGGGCATAGTGATAGTGCTCTGATTGCCTGGGGTTTGTGGCCAAGCACAATATCAAAATGGGACAGTTGCACACACTAAAAAAAAGTTAGCGTGGGCACAAAAAATAATGTATGCTGTGGGCAAAGGGAAGGGCGGGGACATGAATCCAGGCACAGTGCAATGTTCAGTGTGCTAGCACTGCCCAAAGGGAAAAATACCGGATACCTTGTGCTGCACAATTACTGTTGAGAAGAAGCCCGATGTACTCTGGGCAACTCAGCAGCCAGCGGAGCCACTGCAGCTAACAACCACATTGGCAGTTGTGGGAGCACATCTGCTCCCTGGTAGCTAATGGAACCCCCACCCTAAAAACCCCATCCCCGTTAAAGTTACAGTCTGCCTTGGTGGCCAGTGGCCCCCCCCCATCCTCCGATCCCTGTCCTATTCAAAGAAAAGTATTCCCTGGTGTCCAGTGGTCATCTCACCCTCCGATCCCCAATCCCTGTAAAATAAAAATAATCCCTGGTGTCCTGTGGTCCCTGCCACCCTCCAGTCCCTGGCCCCAGTATAATAATGAAGAGTCCCTAGTGCCTAGTGGTACCCCCCCACCCCCGATCCCCAGCCCCAGTGAAATTAGAATATTTCCTAGTGTTTAGTGGCCCACCCAGTCTCCAACCCCTGGTGTCCTGTGGTCCCTGCCACCCTCCAGTCCCTGGCCCCAGTATAATAATGAAGAGTCCCTAGTGCCTAGTGGTACCCCCCCCCGATCCCCAGCCCCAGTGAAATTAGAATATTTCCTAGTGTTTAGTGGCCCCCCCCAGTCTCCAACCCCTGGTTCCGGTAGAATGCAAACCATCCCTGGTGTCCAGTGGCATACCACACACCCTAATAGCTTGCCGCAGTTACGTACCAACAGTCCCTGGCATCTAGTGACCCCCCTCATGCCACCAGCACCTGGATCACCACTCTGCCACCTCCCCTTACCTTACATGCTGGCACCACGGGAGCCAGTATGGTGACCAGCACAGCCCTCCTCTCATCACCTCAGCCAGCCACCATATACGATGGCAGGGGAGTGCATGTCCTCTGTACTGTAAAGGGAGCATACATACTGTCGACTGTAGACATTAGGTGCACTCCCTTTATAGGACAGAGGATGCGCACTCCATGTCATCGTATATGGCAGCCAGTCGAGGTGGTGAAAGAGGGTGCTGGTCACAGTTCTGGCTCCCGTGAGTGCCAGCTGCAAGGAGGGGAGGTGGCAGAGTGGTTCCAGGCACTGGTCGTGAGGGGCCAATAGACATCAGGGACTTCTTAGTACATAACTGCGGGCAAGCTATTGAGGTGTGTGGGATGCCACTGGACACCAGGGATAGGCTGCATTCTACCAAGGCCAAAGATAGGAGGGTGGGGGGGTCACTAAGCACTAGGGAATATTCTAAAATAACCGGAGCTGGTGATTGGGGTGGGGGGTACCACTAAGCACTAGGGAGTCTTTTCATTATACCAGGGCCAGGGATCAGAGAGTGGGAGGGACCACAGGACACAAGAGAATGATTTTATTTTACTGGGACTGAGGATCAGAGGGCGGGGTTGACCACTGGACACCAGGGAATAATTTTCCTTCAATGGGACAGGGATCATAAAACATTATTTTACTGACTTGATGACCCTGGTGCTATTTGGGTGGAGCAGTTTTTGTCCCGCATGGTTGTATCTACGCTACATTGACCTAGATCCTGAGGGCCAGGTATAGGAGGTTGGAGGGGACCACTAGGCACCAGAGAATATTCTAATTTCTCCAGGACCAGGGACTGAGGGGTGGGAGGCCCACTAGGCAACAGGGACTCTTTTCATTTTACTGGGGCCAGGGATCAGAGGGTGGAAGGGACCACTAGGCATCAGGGACTCTTTTCATTACCGGGCCGGGGATCGGAAGGTGAGAGGGGCCTCTAGGCACCAGGGACTCTTTCAATTTTACTAGGGCTGGGATCAGAGAGTGGAGGGGACCACCAAGCACCAGGAAATTATTACATTAACCAGGGACAGGGATTGGAGGATGGGGGGGGTACCACTAGGCACCAAGGAATTATTACATTTACTGTGGACAGGGATCACAGGATGGCAGAGACCACTAGGAGGCAGGGAAATATTACATTTACCGGGGACAGGGGTCAGAGGATGGGGAGACCACTAGGCAGCAAGGAATTATTACATTTACTGAGGACAGGGATTTGACGATAGGAGGGACCACTAGGCACCAGGGAATTATTACATTTACCAGGGACAGGGATCAGGGGATGGGAGGTACCACTAGGCACCAAGGAATTATTACATTTATTGTGGACAGGGATCACAGGATGGCAGAGACCACTAGGCAGCAGGGAATTATTACATTTACTGGGGACAGGGGTCAGAGGATGGGGAGACCACTAGGCAGCAGGGAATTATTACATTTACTGGGGACAGGGGTCAGAGGATGGGGAGACCACTAGGCAGCAAGGAATTGTTACATTTACTGGGGACAGGGATTTGAGGACAAGAGGGACTACTAGGCACCAGGGAATTATTACATTTACCGGGGACAGGGATCAGGGGATGGGGGTACCACTAGGCACCAGGGAATTCTTACATTTACTTGGGATGGGATTGGAGAATGGAGGAGATCACTAGGCACCAGAAAATTATTACATTAACTGGGGACAGGGATTGGAGGACAGGGTTGACCACTAGACATACTTTTCAGCCTCTCAGCATTAAAATTCATAGCACAGGGCCGGCCCAGTGGCACTGAGGGTTGAGGCATGGGACACCACACCTCGCACCATGCCAGCAACCCGGGTTCAGGAATGAGCTCGGCTCACATGGGGTTGGCCAGGGAAAGAGAGGACTAAGCATCTCCTGGGGTGGGTGGGTTGTCACTCCTGCTGAACGACTGTCACCAGGTGGAGGCCTGGAGGGTAGTCTGGGACTGAGGGTGGCATGAAGGGAGGGTGTTGTGGGACCACAGCATGCATGCACCTCCACATGCGTACGTGCACAACCATATCCAGGGACGGCAGAAAATGGAAAATGGGTCTGGCAGGCTCTATGATAGTACCTACAGCAGCAGCAGGGCACTGGAGTGACCCAAGCCCTCTGAGAGGGGGCCAGAGCCTGCCTGCCAGCCCCTCATGGGGAGTAAAAAGCTTAATAAAAAAAATTTATAGCACTGGGATTCAAAATTCAGAGCAAATGGCCAGAATGTGTAGCACTTTCTTTCTTTAAAGAATCATATGTCTACAAATAGTGGTCCTCATATATTTAGTGCTAAGGAATATTTCTATCAAGTTAGTTCAATGATTTAATAGTTTGTGTGTCCAGAAATAGCTCTAACATTATTAAGAACATCAGTAAACCTTTGTGGAGCAAGGGTAAATCTGAGTGTAGAAATGACAGCGCTATACGAAATTCATAGCAATTGAGAAGTATGCACTAGACACCAGGGTAACATGTGTTTTAATGGGGACAGAGAACGGAGTGGGTGGGGCCGGCCACAGGAGGGGTGCAAGACTGCCACCACTTCCCACGCAAATGTGCCCATAATGGGCATGCATATGGCCCCTTAGCACCTTACGTGCCTAATGGGCTCGTTTGCATGGTGCCGGCTGAATATTGCACCTGGAGCTCCCAGCACTATCAGGTCTGGGGGCACTGCTCCCGCACTTCCCAGATCCATGCCAGGGCAGCCCTACTCAACCATATATTCAGTCGGATAATGCTTGTGCGCTATCTGACTGAATATGGCATCCTCAAGATTGTGAGCAACGGGCAAGTGCAGCACAAACATTTGCGTTCTGCTTTGCCCATTTTTCAATTTGAAACCCCAGGAGAGTGATGAATAGCAGTATAGAATAAAAAGTGTTATTTTTGCCATATTATTCAGCTGTGTAAAATAAAGTTATTTTCAACGTAGATTATCTTATTTTCAGTTTATCCTCATCACAATGGCATTCAGCCAGTAGTCAGTTTGAACTGCAAACCAAGATATGAGTAAGACATTCCATAGCGCATCCAGGATTTATGCAATAAGACATGACGTGGTGTGCATTATGGTGGGACAAGGGCACACCGTGGGTGTGTTGTGAGGCACAAGGCATGGCCAAGTGCCTTCAACCACCCAAGAAGAGTCACCACCACCACCACCCACCACAAAGCACACCCTGGAGTGTCTTGTTGTGATCATAAAAATAATCCAAGATTAAAAACGCACAAAATAAAATAATGTTAACAATTTCAATAATTTTTTTAATAAAACTTAATCCCCCACCAAAATAGTCTAAGCACACTCCATAACTGACATGTCATCACAGTTTCAATTATCACGCACAGAAAAATACATACTGTTTACTCAACCCATCCACATTTACCTGTTTCCTCAGCTGTCCTCTTTCTTCTTTATATTATTTTCTCAGTTTCTCACCCTCTTTCTTTTCCTTGTTTCCTACATAAAATAGAATTTCTACTATAGATGGAATGCAAGAATTCAGCATCTGCTCATTTCTACTGGGAGATCATTCATCCCCAATATAAAATGACTAAGACAAACCCTGCATCCTGATTGGCCGATACTTGTTTCTAGTTATGGCCTTAAGAGAGCACTACCAATGGATAAAAACAAGCATTTGTCAATGCCTAATGTTGCTTGCTTATATGTGCTGTTTAGGTATTTGGAAGTGATCGTACCATGCTAAAACTGTCATGTGCCCCCCCCCCAAGGGCTACAGCAGTACAGCAGTTGCCAAGAGGGTGAAGAGGTGGACAATAGTCCATTCACAGGCAAAAGAGTCCTGCAGAAGCTGACTAAATTGAAGGTGGACATAGCGATGGGACCAGATGGCATACACCCAAGGATATTAACAGAACTGTGAAGGGAGATAGCAGTACCTCTGGCAGCCATGTTCACTGAGTCATTCAACACAGGGGTGGTACCAGAGAATTGGAGGAGGGCACATGTGGTCCCTCTACACAAATTCAGCAGCAGGGGGGAGGAGGCAGAGAACTATAGGCTAGTCAGCCTCAGCTCAGTAGTGGGGAAGATCATGGAAACATTGCTTAAAGAAAGGATAGTGGGGCATCTAGAAGCCATCGGAGCCCAGGACCATAGGCAACATGGATTCACAGTGGGGAGGTCATGTCAGACAAATCTGGTTGATTTCTTTGACTGGGTGACAAAGGAAGTAAATCAGGGTGGGGCAGTGGACAATGCTTACCTTGATTTCAGCAAAGCCTTTGACACCGTACCATGTAGGAGGCTGATAAACTAGCTGGGTAGGCTGGGCATGGGGGAAAGAGTGGTAAACTGGGTTAGAAACTGGCTAACAGACAGGAAGCAGAGAGTGGTGGTAAATAGGGTGCAGTCTGGGGAGAGCGGGTGACCAGTGGGGTGTTGCAAGGATCGGTCCTGGGGCCAGTCCTGTTCAATGTCTTGATTAGTGACATTGCAGAAGGGCTGAAGGGAAAGGTATGCCTGTTTGCAGATGACACCAAGATCTGTAACACAGTGGATACCCCAGAGGGCATGGAGAAAATGAGGAGGGACCTGGGAAAGCTTGAAAAATGGTCTGAGGACCGGCAACTGAAGTTTAATTCAAAAAAGTGCAAAATTATGCATCTGGGACACAGAAACCCTGGGGAAAGCTACAGGATGGCGGGGGGTTGCTGACAGTCACAAAGAAGGAAAAGGACCTGGGGGTTCTTATTTCAGATGACCTGAAAATGTCAAAGTGCTAAGGTAGCTGGGAGGGCCAGTAACATGCTGGGGTGCATAGGCAGGGGTATCACCAGCATAAGGAGGGAGGTAGTGGTGCAATTATATAAAACCATGATCAGGCCTCACATGGAGTACTGTGTGCAGTTCTAGAGGTCGCACCCTTGTAAGAATATTAACAGGCTGGAGATGGTCCAGAGAAGGGTGAATAAGATGGTACAGAGCTTGCAACACAAGACTTGTGAGGAGAAATTAAGGGACCTCAATATGTACTCACTGGAAGAGAACAGGGAAAGAGAGGATATGATAGAAACATTCAAGAACCTCAAGGGTATAAACAAGGTGCAGGGGGAGACATTTTCCAATACAGGAAGAGCACAAGAACGAGGGGGCATGACATGAAATTGGAAGGTGGGAGGTTAAGAGGGAATGTGAGGGTGTTCTTCTTCACAGAGAGGGTGATGGACGCGTAGAATGGTTTGCCTCAGGAGATGGTGGGAGTGAGCACAGTGGATGGATTCAAGCATGCTTGGGACAGGCATAGGGGAACCATAGAGGTACAGCAGTGAGTGGGTCAGAAGCAGTAATCCAGTACAAGGGCTAACGGGCAGACTAGATGGGCCAGGCAGTTCTCATCTGCTGACAATTTCTATGTTTCTATGTCTGTGTCTCTTTCTCTTATGAATTACAGTCAGACAGAGAGAGACACACAAGTATATGCTGCCTGCATGTGCTGTTCCTCACTATGTCCTCCCTAACACATTACTATCCACAGACACACAGAGAGAGGACACAGCACACATTGTCTCTTCAATGCTGCTCCCCCAGTGTCTATGTCTCGCTCTCTCTCTGTCTCACTGTTACTCTCCCTGTCTCGTTTTCTCTATGTCGCTCTCTCTAAGCACCGAGCTCTGTTCTTGAACATTTGGGGGGGGAGACTCAGTTGTGCTCTCTCACTGTCTCTCACTGGGATGGGGGGGTTGGAAGAATGAGACATAGAGAACTTGTTGTGTGGGAGGTGGGAAAGCAACATAGAGGTTCCCAAAGAAAAAGACACTGAGAGACGGGGAGAGAGAGAGAGAGAGAGAGAGACACACACACACACACAGCAAATACACAGGTCTCTCCTGCACACAAACTGTAGCACTGTTCTGTACCGGGGAGCATGGGGAGGCCACAGACAACAACATACCAATGTTTTCTCTCTTGCTGTCTCACAGGACATTTAGCCATGGTGCAGGTGCGGAAGAGTGATGAGTCTGTCTCTTACTCTTTCTATCGTCTGTGCACTGAGGGTGGGGAACGGGCAATGGGGCAGCCACAGTTGGGGGGGTGGCAGGAAAGGAAACTCTGGGTGGCCACTGTCATGCTCACCCTCCTTATACATCCCAGCATCCCATTATCCCTGCCCACTTTGTCTCATGACCCTGGCACTTAGCAATTGTGTGTGTGGGGTGGGGATGATAGTGAACTGGCAGAGGAGACAGAAAGTGAAGAGGTGGGCAGGCAATCAGTCATACTGAGGTTGGGATAAAAAAAAAACTTACCTGCAGATAACTTTGACCACCAGAGAATAACAACAATTATACAATGGGGTCCGAGAATCAGATTCCCTGATTGGCTGACTGGCATCTTTCTGCAGTGGCTGCCCCTTCAGCTGCCCACATGTAGTGACATAATGGACAAGATCCACCTTCTCAAACACCTGTGTTTGGATTGTCTTGGTGTGCCCAAACTGCACTATCACCTGGACACCTCCAGGTAAACACTACACCCTCCCCCAAGGGAGGACAGCCATCCATCAGGGAGCTCAATCCTCCCTTCCTCCCCCAGCCAACCCCTGTATGACCCGACTCCGTTCCTGAACTCGGGTCACCGGTGTCAGGAGGTAAGGCGCTAGAGACCTCAGCCTTTCATGACACTGGGCTCTGCAGCTAGCTCATTGAGGACAAAGTGTGATCCCTTCCCTTTCCTTCCTAGGGGGCTGTTTAAAAAATTACACTGGTGTCACAGAGGAACTCCTATTCAGGTAATGAGCATCGTCTTTGTCATTGTACAGTTTACAACAGACCTTCTGGAGTATTCAGTGCTGCCCCATATGTATGCATCTCGCTGGACTGAGGGAGGAGGTTGACGGGTTGGGTTAAGAGGATCTACTCCCAAACACAGGCTCCACCTAGTACAACTCTGCTGTCTCAGAGTGTGCCAGAAAGGAGGATTGGTTTGACAAGGTGGGCCCTGGGAGTTACAGAGTTGTGGAGCAAAAGTCTGTTCCACATCCCATACCACTACGTAACTCGTACGCTGCAGTGGCCAGACAGAATTATCCCACAGGGGCACCCAGTGCAGTAACTGAGATGGATGTGGAGGTCCTTCATGAGGGAAACCCAAAGGGGAGTAGTAGAGGTCCCCAGAGGAGGAGGAGGAGGAGGAGGAGGAGGAGGAGGAAGCAAATCCTGGTGTGGCACTCAATAGTGAGTTGGATTCAGTTGAGGACAGGTAGGGATGAGGTGAGTGAGGTAAGGTACCTTCTCGTGCCACAGCTCAAAGGGATGGGAAGAGGACCCTAGGGATCACTCGGGATTGACTTGATTATTCCCATGGCCTGCATAAGGTGAGGAGTCAAAGGCTAGGCCAGCAGTGACAAAATGGGAACTAAGTTCTTTAACGATTTGAGAATTACTTTCAACAACCCTACCATTGGTGAGTGTCTTAGCTGGAATGGAGGGTGCAAAAGGCCGTCCTTCCATAGATTTGACTGTCTTCCCCCCCTCCTCCTTTTCCACTACACCTCCTTACAGCACTTATTAGCTACTTCCCTCCCTACTCCGTCAGTTACACTTGTTTACTGATTTTGAGCCTAGCACTCAGAACATTATTGCACTATGAGTGTACTGTTGCATTATTGTACCGTCTGTAATGTGGTATCTTAGATCTGTGCACTCCTATTTGTTGTATTAATTTTACAAGTTGTAATTGTCTGTACTGTGCCCTAATTGTTGTATTAAATTGTCTACCTGCTTCCTACATAATTTGTAACTGTCCTTACCATCTATTATCTGTACAATCTGTTTTCTTATCCTTATTGTACCCCCCCCCCCCCCGATCACACCGTGAGACAAGCAACTTGTTCAGTGTGCCTTCCTGGTGAACATTTCAATAAATAAATAAAATAAATTGAACAACACCAACCCCAGCATCGAGCCCTGCGGGACCCCACTGGTTACCTCTCTGGTCCCAGATAAGATAACTCTCCCCCCACAACCACCCTCTGGGTTCTGTCCCTCAGTCAGTTTTCCACCCATCTGGACATCTTTTCCCTAACCCCAAGATCCACCAACTTCCTGATTTACCTTTTGTGTGGCACAGAGTCAAAGGCCTTGCTGAATTCAAGATAGAGGATGTCTATCATTTGGCCCCTGTCCACTGTCTTAGTGACACAGTCAAAGAAGTAAATCAGGTTTGTTTGACACGATCCCCCCCCCCCCATGAACCAATGTTGCCTCGCATCCTGGAGACCATGCTTCTCTAGATATTCCACCAAACTTTCCTTTAGTATGGTCTCCATGAGCTTGCCCACAATGGAGGTCAAACTGACTGGTCTGTAATTCCCTTGGTCATCCTTGGGACTGCTTTTGTGGAGGGGCACTACATGTGCTGTTCTCCAGTCCTGCAGTACCACACCTGACTCTAGTGAACTATTAAATATGTCTGCCAGTGGCCCTGCCAGCTCCTCAGCCAGTTCCATTAGTATCCTTGGATGTACTCTGTCTGGGGCTGGTGATTTGTCCACCTTCAATGCCAGCAGCCCCTCCCTCACTCTATTCTCCTCTATCACTACATCTGTGTTCCCCTCCCCCCTAGCTCCTCTTTTCCCTCTTGAAAGCACTGGTCCATCCTTCTCCCTGGGGAAGACAAACGTATACATTTAGTATCTTTGCTTTCTCCCCATTATCCTCCACTCACTGCACATGGGGGTGGGAGGACCAGTCCCCTGTAACTGGGGTGGAAACCAGTACATAGTATGTGGAGCGGGTTCAATAGCCTGAGAGTGGGGTTGGGACCAGTACACACTACTTGAGGGATGATGTTCTGGTCTCTGAACTTAGGTGGGGGGGTGGGGGACCAATCACTGCCCCTGGTTGACAGCCAGTACCCTGCATCTTGGGGGACCATTTCCTCATGCACCTGGGGGGGGGTGACAAGATCCCTACACCTGAGGAGGCAGAGTACCCATCACATTCAGAAGACCGGTACCAGTACCAGGGGGAAAGCAATACACTGATCGTGGGGTTGGACAACTACCATCCACATTTGGGGGAACCAGTGCCCAGCACTTGGGAGATGATCAGAACCACTCATTGGGGGTGAGAGGGGGACCAATAGCAACCTTATAAGGGAAGGTGGGAGGAGTGGGACAGTACCCTGAACATGGAGGGATGGGGAAGGGCCAAGTACCATGCACCAGGTGGACCAGAATCATGCACATAGAGGGAAGGGGGGCTAACCAGTACACTATTATTGGGGGTGGGGGTACCAGTAACATCACGCTGGGGAGGGAATACACTAATTGGAGGATGATGGGAAACTGGGGGGAGCCAAACACTGCCCCTAGTGGGAGGCCAGTACCATGCATCTTGGCTGACCATTTCCCTGTGCACCTGGGGGTTGACTAGACACGTACACCCAGTGGGTGGAGGTGGGTACCAATCACTTTGGGGGGGCGGTACCGCTAGTTTGGGGATGGGGGGAAGCAATACACTGCTAGCTGGATTGAACCAAAATCCTGCATCAGAGGGAAGGGACCGATAGCAAAACCTGTGGGGAGGTGGGGTGGGACAGTACCATTAACATGGAGGGGGTTTGAGGAATGGCTAAGTACCATGCACCTGGGGGACCAGAACCGTGCACATGGGGAAAGTGAGGAGGGTAACCAGTACACTGCAAGTGGGGGTGGAGGGGGTGCCAGTAACCTGACATTGGGATGGGGACCAGTACACACTACTTGGGGGATGATGGGAAACTGGGGATGTGGGGGACCAATCACTTTTCCTAACGAGGGGCCAGTACCCTGCATCATGAGAGACCATTTCCCAGTGCACCTGGGTGTTGTCACCAGACACTCACACATTTGGGGGAGTACCTGTCACCTTCGGGGTGGGAGACTGTTACCAGTACATGGGGAAGGGGAAGCAATGCCCTGCTCGTTGGGTGGATCCAGAACCTTCATCTGGGGGTGGGGTGGCAGATACTAGCACCTTTGGGGAGATGAGGTGGGACAGTACCTTGAACATGAGGGGTGGGGGAAGGGCCCAGTACCACGCACTGGGGGGGGAGGACCAGAACCGTGCACATGGGGAGAGAGAGGGAGGAACCAGTGTGCTGCACATGAGGGTGGGGGGACCAGTTAACTGGCACTGAGCTGGGAACCAGTACACAATACATGATGGGGGGGCCAGTAGCCTGACAATGGGGTTGGGACCAGTACACACTACTTGAGGGATGATTGGCCAGTCTCTGAACCTGGTGGGGGAGGAGGGACCAATCACTGCCCCTGATTATGGGCCAGTGCCCTACATCTTGTGGGACCATTTCCTCATGCACCTGGGGGGTGATCATACCCCTACACCTGGGGGAGGCCTAGTACCCATCACATTCAAACTCAAACTTCGAACTTTTTTTATTGGATATCAAATTGGGATAATATTATCTCTTTTGCAGTTGAATCCAACATATAACATCACAAAACAAAACAGACTTACATACAAGAGTTCAGTTTCAGTACTAAGTTAATTTTACATTATAACATAAGCATAAAAGAACATAATTTATGCATAACAATTACAGTGTTTATTGTACAAAATCATCAAAAAAGACCTAAAATGTTTGAATGGTAACAATACTGTACTGTCTATCTGTTTAGACAGTTGTTCCCATGTTTTGAGCACTAAATTTGATATGGTTTTATCACCGAATTTTGTCCTAGATCTTGATATGTAAAAACTTATTCGAGTAAAAGACTTTAGGGAATATTGTTTTTGTGTCCTTATTTGTAATAAGTTTAATAAAAAGAGCGGTAATAATTGCAGCACAAACTTATACACCAATAAATTCCAGTGGATATCTCTCCTATCAAACAATGAGAAAAAACCTGAGTTTTGATATAGAACACAGCAGTGAGTTCTAAATGGAAGATTTGTTACAAATCTTAGTGCACTACCGAATAGAACATCCAGAGAACACAGTAGTGATTTTTTTGCATTTTTATAGATTATATCACCGTAATCCATTATAGGTAAGAACAAAGTAGAAACCAATAGTTTCCTAATCTTAAAATTAAACAAGCATTTGTCAATGCCAGACGTTCGCTTGCAGGTATTTGCAGTGGTGTTTGGCACGTATGGTGCTTTACCCTAATGCCCTGTGCGATTGCTGGTATTTGCACTACAAATTTTCAGCATGACCTTTTTGTTACCCCCACCTCATAAAAGCATTTGAGACCTCTGCTTATGAACAGTACCACTGTTATTTTGTTAATCTGTTCTGAACGTTGATTTCCCACAGCGACCACACCATTCTACTCCACATGTGCAAAAACACAGTTCGGGCAGGATGTGAAAAATGACAGCTGTAGCATTCTATAGGGAGGTGTGAAGGGATGGCAATGTTGAACATCTGGAGTGAAAATACAACAACCTCTCGAACTTACGAAAGTATACATGGAAACTGTGCAATGAATGCTCATGACACAGTCATTTTGTGGACTTTTGTCACCAAATTTTCAACATAGGCATTTTGGGACCTCTGCTCATGAACAGTGTCACTGTGATTTTCATAACCTGTCCTGAGCATTGATTTCTCACTGTGACCACACCATTGTGCGCTGGATGTGCAAAAACACATTTCAGCCAGGATGTGAAAAATGTCAGCTGTACTGTTCATAAGGAGGTGTGAAAAAATGCCAGTGTTGAAAATCTGGAGTGAAAATATTTCAAATTCTGGAAGTTATGAGTGTGCGTGGAAACTGCGCAATGCACGCTCGTAACACAGTCATTTTTTGACATTTTTTCACCAAATTTGCAACATAGGCTTTTGGGAGCCCACCTCATTAACGGTGACACTGTTGTTTAGTTAATCAATCCCAAAAGGTGATTTTGTGCAGTGACCATGAAATCACCTTTGGGGACTGAATAACTCACATGACAGTAACTGAATTCATGAGGTGGGGTCCCAAGAACCCCCTGTTGAAAATGTGGTGCCAAAATTTGCAAAAGTTCCCGAGATAGCCACGTAAGTTGAAAAAAAAACACATTTATGCCATTATACAGCTTACCATCATTTCTTCAGTTTGCGTTCAGCTTTCAAGAGTGCAGGCGTGTTCCCACTCCACTGAAGATCATTGCGCCCGAGCTCAATTAAGTATGGGGTGAGGAGGTGGGGTATGCAGAAGGGTAGGCGTGGGTTTGGGAGGGGCACAAGGCACAGCGAGGGACGGTTTTCTGTTTTCATAGGTTTTAAAAAAACAAAAGATGTTGCGGGACAGTTTTCCCATTTACAGGGACAATGGGCATGCTGGGGTGGGCTCCCAGCATGTCACCTGGGTGTTTGTTGGGGGGCCTGGAGACAATGAGGACTGTGCACTCCGTCTGCACATACAATGTGTTTGGTGGGGGCAATAATAAGGGAGCAGGATAGATGGCAGCAGAGGGAGGAAGTGGGAGGGATTTTATTAGCAGCCAGAGGGAAAAGGGTGACGTCAATATGTTAAATACACACACGTTACCACTGCTGATTGCAGTGGTGCTTTTCTTTTAACTGAAGACCACTGCAGCCAAACTGCTGTCATAGACAGCTCATGCATCCATTGGTGCAGTAGGGTTGACACGCTACACTGAGCACTGCATTGGACAGGAGGGTCACACACCTTCAAAAGAGTCGTACTGTCCCAAAACATTCCTTGCACATGCATGCAAAGATGCAAAATAAACAAGCATTTGTCAATGCCGAATGTTGCTTGCTTCTATGTGCTGTTTAGGTATTTGGAAGTCATTGGAGTGCAAATATTGAAAATTGCGAACTTCTGGCGTGCATAGGAACTCGCATAGCATACGCTTCAGTAAAATCAGTCATTTTAGGAATTTTTTCATCAAATTTTCAACATAGCCATTTTAAGACCTCTGCTCATGAACAGTGTCACTGTGATTTTCTTAATGTGTCCCATACATTGAGTTTGCGCACCGACTGCGCCATTGTGCGCTACATGGGCGAAAACATGTTTTAGGCAGGATGTAAAAAATTACAGCTGTACTGCTCATGAGGAGGTGTGGTAAAATGGCAATGTTGAAAATCTTGAGTGAAAATATTGAAAATTCGCAAACTTCTACGGCGTCGTAAAAGGAACTAGCATAGCACGCTAAATAAAACAGTCATTTTAATTTTACATGGAAATTTTCAACATAGCCATTTAAGACCTCTGCTAATGAACAGTGTCACTGTGATTTTCTTAATGTGTCCCATACATTGATTTCGCGACAACTTGACCGCATTGTGCTTACATGGCGGAAACATGTTTTGGTGAGATGTGAAAAATGACAGCTATACTGCTCATAAGAAGGTGTGGTAAAATGGCAATGTTGAAAATCTGGAGTGAAAATATTGAAAATTTGCGAACTTACGAGCCTGTGTAGGAACTGCGCAACGAACACTCGTAAAACGGTCATTTTTAGGAATTTTTCCACCAAATTTTCAAAATAGGCTTTTTGAGAGCCCACCTTATGAACGCTGGCAGTTTCTTTTTTTGTTAGTGGGCCCAAGGTGATTTCATGCAGTGACTGTGAAATCACCCAACCGAACCCAGATAACTCATAACAGTGACATCACTCATGAGAAGGGTCCCAAAACCCCATGTTGAAAATTTGTGCAAAATTCCAAAATGCCTGAGCTATGCAGCAAAGTTGAAAAACCCTATTTATTACATTATACAGCTTACCGGGTATTTCCTCAAATGGCGGGTCGCTTTGATGAGTGCAGACGGTTCTCGTCCAGCCATCATCACGAGCTCTGGAGGTAAGTATGGGGTGAGGGGGTGTGGGGAGGCAGGGTGCACAGTTGGTGGGTGCGGGTTGTGGGAGGGGTGGGGAGGCGATGGAGCGTTTTCTTATTTACAGGTTTTTTGTATTCAGATGGCGCGGGATGTTTGCCACGCTGGGTGGGCTCCCAGTGTGGCAGCAGGAAAACTGTTTGGGGACGTGGAGCGATGGGGATTGGGCACCTCCATCAGCCAAAACAAGGTTTGCCACGCTGGGGTGGGCTCACAGCGTGGCACCAAAGCTTTTGGGGCGTGGCGCTGCCAGCACACAGCCCAGTGCGGCGCGGGATGTTTGCCATGCTGGGGTGGGCTCCCAGCGTGGCAGCACGAAAGTTGTTTGGGGATGTGGAGCCGGCGGGGATTGGGCATCCCGTTGGCCAAAACAAGATTTGCCACGCTGGGTGGGCTCAGGCGTGGCACTAACTGGGGGCGTGAGGCGCTGCCTTGAGCACACAGCGGTGGCTTTGAAGTGAACACCACCGCTGTCATACACAGCACCCACATCCATTGGTGCAGGACCACCATGCCTGCTCAATGGAGCAGTGGATTGCACAGGACAGTCACACCTCCAAACTATCCTATTCTCCCAAGACGTTCCTTGAGCATGCGCGCAAGCGAACGTAAAAAGGATCTATTCCTGTAAAAGAAACTCAGAAGTCTCTTTAGTTCTATGAATATAGATGTTATGTGCATTTCAAAAGTTAAGTTTTTATCTAATATAACCCCTAAGTATTTATATGAACCTACACGTTCTATGATAATTGTTGATAAAAATCTAAGTTCTTATTAGTTGTCTCTTTAAGATCTTTCTTCCCAAATAACATCCACTGTGTTTTTGTTCGTTCAAAAGCAGTCTCAATTTAACAAGTTCCCTTTGTATTTTATTAAAATCTTGCTGCAAGATCATCATTGCTGTGTCCACATCATCACATCTGGTGTACAAAATAGTGTCATCAGCATAAAGTTGTATATAGGTTTTAGGTGACCAATAACACATTGGGGGGAACGGTACCAGTACCAGGGGTGGGGAGACCAATACGCTGATCGGGGGGTGGAAAATTACCATGCACATGTGAAGGAACCAGTGCCCAGCACCTGGGAGGTGACCAGAACCATGCATTGGGGGTGTGAGGGGGACCAATATCAGCTCCATATGAGGAGGTGGGGTGGGTGGGACAGTACCCTGAACATGGGGGGATTGGGTAAGGGCCAGGTACTATGCACCTGGTGGACCAGAATTGTGCACATGGAGAGGGGTAACCAGTACACTGTTAGTGGGGGTGCCAGTAACATGACTTCCTCCAGCTAATGAGTTCGCTGGGCTTTACACAGGTTGTTACCTCCTCGACCCATATTGGTGGTCACTCATTGGACTTGGTGTTCCTCCTGGGGATGGAGATACCCAGTTTGGTGGTGGAGCTAGTCTGGTTGTCTGACAATCGCATCATCGGGTTGTTTCATAGCTCCCCCCAGTAGGCCTGTCCCTATTGAAATGGTCCAGTACTGCCCTTTGAGGGGTGTTACCCCAGATGGCCTAATAGCGGTGCTGGATCTATTGGGTATACAGGGTGAATGCATGGATCCAGGGGAGCTAGTACTTGCCTATAATAAGGCAGTGGCGGCAGCCCTGGATTCCATAGCTTCTATTCGTGTTCATCCCCTCACTCTTTGTTTAGGGTCTCCTTGGTTTGATGAGACCTTGAAGGAGTTGAAAAGAGTGGGACGAAGGCTAGAGAGCAGTTGGCGGAAGTTGGGTCTGTAGTGTGACAGGCTTAGATTGATGGACCATTATGTGGCCTATCAATTGGCAATCACCCATAAGAAGGCAGAATTCCTGTCCAGGAAGATTGCTGCTGTGCAGAATTGACCAGCTCAGCTCTTCCGGACTGTGGACAGATTATGCAATCCAATCTGTCTTCAGCCTGGGGGAACTTTTTTACAAGAACGGTGTGATGAGTTTGCTCAATTCTTCGCAGATAAGGTTACCACAATCAGATCTAGCATCTGTCTGGCCCCCTCTAATGGGAGCTGCAGTGGTCGGCAGGAGATGTCAGGCCCTCAGTTTATTGGATCTGACTTTTGCCGACCTGCAATCACTGACGTTGTGATGGTCATCCAGACGTTGCAACCAACCTGCTGTAGTTTGAATCCTGGCCCCACATGCCTCCTAGTAGGATGTGTAGAGAAATCTAGCCCGGTCCTTGCCGAAATAGTCTGGAGATCATTGGAGAGGGGGATCTTTCCAGATCCCCTGAAGCAGGCGGTTGTTCGGCCCCTCCTTAAAAAACCCTCCCTGGACCCGGACTGTTTGGCGAACTACAGACCTGTCTCTAACCTGCCCTTTGGGGGTAAGGTTATTGAGAAGGTGCTTGAATTGCAGTTGGATGACCATCTGACCAGCCACAATGTCTATGATTCTCTCTAGTCAGGATTTAGGAAGAGACATAGCACTGAGACAGCCCTTGCTCAGGTACTAAATGACCTCCTGATAGCAAGAGATTGTAGGACCCATTCCATCTTGGTCCTTTTCGATCTCTCTGCAGCATTTGACACTGTTGACCATGGGATACTGTTGGAATGCCTGCGATTCATCTGTGGACTGTCTGGTACAGTCCTCAGATGGTTTTGATCTTTCCTCGAGGGTAGGACTCAGAAAGCAGAGTCTGGAGTTTATTCCTCAGCCCCTCTCCCCCTGTACTGTGGGGCACCGCAGGGTTCCATTCTGTCTCCCATGTTGTTTGCAGTGTATATGCTGCCGTTGGGAGCGATTATTAGGTGGTATGGTTTGAGTTTCACTGCTATGCAGATGATACTCAGCTGTACATGTCCTTTGTACCCAATCAGGATGTGTTCCTCTCAGTGTTTTACAACTGTGTAGCCGAGATCCAAGACTGGATAAGTGCGAGTTGGCTTAGGTTGAACTCAGCTAAACTGAAGTGCTGGTTGTGGACCCAGATTGTTGAGAGATGGGTATGTTGGCAGAATTACCCTCTGGGTTGTGGCTTGGGGGTGTACAGCTGACTGCCTCCATAGCTGGTTTTAGGCACCAGCGAACCCTGCGGTTGCTGGGGGCTCCTGCTCTTGGGGGCCCCCAATCAAAGAAGTTTACCTCATTCATTTTTAAACATTTTTTACCTTAATATATTCTTAAAACATCAGTAAAGGACTGTGCATATCCTTCTGGTTATGTCATGAAATACCTCAACAAGTTATGATCCAGTCAATATGAGGTGGATAGGCAGCAATGGATAGGATGGGAAGAACAGCCCCAAGAACTGACACTGCCGTGTCCTCCTAAATTTTTTTTTAAAATACTACTGGTTATACTAAAGCTATACATAGAAACAAAGAAATTTAAAATTTGCCGGCAGATAACTACTGCTTGGCCCACTTAGTCTGCCCATTTTTCCCTGCCTATCGTATTACCACAAATAAAATCTTGCACTTATGGGCTACAGTAAAACACATGGGCTAAAGGTGGGCCAAGTAGAGGGGCCCCATGACTTCACTAATTCTGCTGGGGGCCCCCAAAACCCTAAAGCCGGCCCTGACTGCCTCAGACTGGGTGTAGAACCTGGGTGTTATTTTTGATGATGGCCTAACCCTGAAATCTCAGGTGGTGGCAGTAGTCAAAACCTCTTTTTACCATATGAGGAATATCGCCCAGGTGAAACATTTGGTTCCTCCCGACAATCTTCCAACTTTGGTCCATGCCTTTGTTACCTCCAGCCTTGACTACTGCAACTCCCTTTACCTACGGCTACTGGGGTTGATATCCGCCACCTGCAGCTAGTGCAGAATGCGGCAGCCAGGCTATTGATGGGTTCTTCTAGGACCAGTCATATAACACCTGTGCTCCATGGACTGCACAGGCTGCCAGTACAGTGGTGGATCACCTTCAAGGTTGGTTTGCTGACGTATAAAGCCCTACATGATCAGGGAACTAGTTACTTGCAAGATCTCCTTTGCCCTTACTGCCCTCTCCATCTCTGATCCACCGATGAGGGATTGCTAGAGATTCCCAGGGTTTGTTTAAAGACATCTGGGGCCCGATCTTTTAGTTTTGTGGCCCTGACCCTGTGGAATTCTCTACCTCACCGGATGCGAGACTACCTGACCGTCCAGAGTTTTAAAAACGCATTGAAAGCACACTTATTTAGTTTGACTTATAGTAGCTCTTAGGCCGCCTCTGTAATGTATATAGTTTAAACTGTTGGGTTTTATCGATTAATGATGATGATATTTTTACAATGTTTTATGATGCCCATTTTATGTACAAGTGTCTTGGTTGCAGAAAGGTGCTTTTTACAAATAACATTTTGATTGATTGATTGATGACACTGAGGTAGGAACCACTAGACACTCATTGGAGGATGATGGGAAACTGGGGGGAACCAAACACTGCCCCTAATGGGGGGCCAGTTCCATGTGTCTTGGCTGACCATTTCCCCGTGCAACTGGGGATTGAGCAGATACTTACACCCAATGGGCGGGGGCGAGTACCCATCACCTTGGGGGGGGGGGCTGGTACCAAAACATGGTGGAGGCGGGAAGCAATACACTGCTAGTTGGGTTGAACCAGAATCCTGCATCTGATGGAGGGACATATAACAATACATGTGGGGAGGTGGGGTAGGACAGTACCCATAACATGGGGGTTGGGGAAGGGTCAAGTACCATGCACCTGGGGGACCAGAACCGTGCACATGGGGAGAGTGGGGGTAACCAGTACACTGCAAGTGGGGGTGGAGGGGTGCCAGTAACCTGACACTGGGGTGGGGACCAGTACACGCTACTTGGGGATGATGGGAAACTGGGGGGGGGGTCTAATCATGTTCCCTAATGGGGTGCCAGTACACTGCGTCACAAGGGACCACTTCCCAGTGCACCTGAGGGTTGAGTCACCAGACACCTACACACCCAGGGAGCAGATACCTGTCTGCTTGGGGGGGGGCACGGTTACCAGTACATGGGGAAGGGAGAGCAATACCCTGCTCATTGGGCTAATTCAGAACCCTGCACCTGGGGGTGGCAGATACCAGCACCTGTGGGGAGGTGGGGTGGTACAGTACCCTGAACATGAGGGGGTTGGGGAAGGACCCAGTATCATGCACTGTGGGGGGGGGACCAGAACCGTGCACATGGGGAGAGGGAGATGGGAACCAGTGTGCCACACATGAGGGTAGGGGGACCAGTTCACTGACACTGAGCTGGTAACCAGTACACAGTACATGGTGGTGGGAGGGGCCAGTAGCCTGACAATGGGTTGGGACCAGTAGACACTACTTGAGGGATGATTGGCTGGTCTCTGAACCCGGTGGGGGGACCAATCACTGCCCCTGATGGGGGACCACTACTCTGCATCTTAGGGGACCATTTCCCCATGCACCTGAGGGGGTGACCAGACCCATACACTTGAGGGGGCCAAGTACCCATCACATTGGGGGACTGGTACCAGTACTGGGGGGAGAGAACAATACGCTGCTTGTGTGGTTGGACCACTACCATGCACATGTGGGGGAACAGTGCCTTGCCCCTGGGAAGTGACCAGAACCCTGCATTTGGGGGGGAGACATTGACCCCACATCGGGAGGGACAGTACCCTGAACATGGGGGGGGGCCCTGTACCATGCTCCTAGTGGACCAGAAGTGTGCACATGGGGGGGAGGGATGAAACCAGTACACTGGATATGGGGGTGGGGATCCAGTACAATGACATTGGGCTAGATTAGTACCCTGACACTGGCGTGGGAACCAGAACACACTACTTGGAGGATGATGGGCCAGTCCATGGGAGGCAATCACTGCACCTGATAGGGGGTCCTTTACCCTACATCTTGTAGGTCCATTAGCCCATGCATCTTGGGGTGACCAGACTCATATGCCCTTGGGGGGTAATAACAGTCACCAAAGTGATAAATTAGGTAAGATAATTCAATAATAGAACTGAAATAAAACAGCCACTAGGGATCGTTGTTCCTTCACCACACTCTGTCTCTCTCACAGAACAGCCAGAGAATAGGTGACCGAGGATGAATTTAACATAAACACAAGCATTTGTCAATGCCGAATGGTTGCTTGCTGGCATTAGCACTGGAAGTGCAGGAGTTAGACTGATGCAGAACAGGAATGGCAGTGAGGTACTGAACTGACGCCAACTCCACCCCCACCCTGCAGAGATGGACAGGCAGTGGGGTGTGCCTTTGGGTCATTGCCCATAACGGTCTTGACATTTCGTCTCACCCTACCCTGCAGACAATCATAAGTATTGAAGTGTGCATTGGGTGTTTGCATTTTACACTCACCTCATTCCATAAGAAAATATGCTAAAATGGGTGCAGTATAGAACATAGAAACATAGAAGTTGATGGCAGATAAGGACCGCAAGGCCCACCCAGTCTGCTCATAGTACAGGAGAATGGGGTAAACTCTGGGGCCAAAGAGTCCAAGGTGCAACTCAATGCTTGTCACTGGCTGCAGCGTGGGGTTGGAGGTGGAATAGCGTGAGCATTATTGTTAACAATCCCAAATCACACCCTGACGCCTGTCAGTCCCTATAGGGTAGGGCGTTATGGTTGGAAACCCTAACCTCCTGGGCGTTCTTGGTATTTTTACTCCAAGTTTTCAACACAGGCTTTTTGTGACCCCATTGCATGAACACCGACACTATCAGTTCGTTAGCTGAAAGGTGATTTTGCACAGTGACTGTGTCATTTGGCACCACAGGTGCGAAAACACATTTCGAACAGCATGTGAAAAATGACAGCTGTACTGATCATGAGGAGGTGTGAAACAATGATAATGTTGAAAATCTGGAGTAAAAATATAAAAAATCTGGTGAAGTCATGAACGTGTATGGAAACTGCACAACGCACACCCGTAATGTAATTATTATGGGGATTTTTTACACCAGACTTTCAACATAGGCATTTGGGGACCTCTGCTCATGAACAGTGTCACTATGATTTTCGTAATCTGTCCCGAACATTGATTTCCCACAGCGACTGTGCTATTCTGCACCGGAAGTGCAAAAACACATTTTGGCCAGGATGTGAAAAATGACAGCTGTACTGTTCATAAGGAGGTGTGGAAAAATGAAAACGCTGAAAATCAGGAGTGAAAATATTACAAATTTGTGGTTACAAGGGTGCGTGGAAACTGCGCAATACACGCTTATGACACAGTCATTTTATGGACTTTTGCCAGCAAATTTTCAACATAGGCATTTTAAGACCTCCGCTCATGAACAATGTCACTGTGATTTTCTTAACCTGTCCTGAACATTGATTTTGCTCACTGACCACGCCATTGTGTGCTACATGTATGAAAACACATTTCGGGTGAAAAGTGAAAAATGACAGCTGCACTGTTCATAAGGAGGTGTGGTCAAATGGTAATGTTGAAAATCTGGAGTGAAAATATAACAAATTCTTGAAGTTACGAGCATGCGCAGGAACTGCGCAATGAACGCTCATAAGACAGTCATTTTGGGGAATTTTTTCACCAAATTTTCCACATAGGGTTTTTGGGGACCTGGCTCATGAACTGTGACACTTACGTTTCATTAATCAGTCCCAAAAGGTGGTTCCAGCAGTGACTGCAAAATCACCTTTCAGGACCAAATAACAAAATGACAGTGACTGAATTCATGAGGTGGGGTCACAAGAACCCCATGTTGAAAATTTGGTGAAAAAATTCCCAAAAATGGCCAGGATATCCACCTAAGTTGGAAAAACCCTATTTATGCCATTATACAGCTTACCAGCATTTCTTCAGTTTGCGGTCAGCTTTGAAGAGTGCAGACGTGTTCCTGGTCCACCAAAGATCGTCGTGCCAGGCTCCTGGAGGTAAACATGGGCTGGGGGTGTGTGGGGAGGTGGGTGCACAGTGGGTGGATGTGGGTTGGGGAGGGGGAGCACGAAAGACCATGAGGGACCATTTTCTGTTTTTACAGGTTTTAAAAATATATAGACAACATGAGATGCTTTTTGCATGCTAGGGTGGGCTCCCAGCATGCCGGCACACCTGCGTGCTACTTTTTTGGTGAGGTGGGTGCTTGAGCCGATGGGGATTGGGCACCCCATTGGCCATACACAGTGCTTGTGCTTGGAGGGGAGTGTGCATTATCCGAGGGGGATTGGGCACCCCCTTGGCTCACAACAAATGGGGGGGCGCTTCATGCCGACGGTGATTGGGCTACCTCATAGGCAAATGAACTCGGTAGGGTGCATGCCGAGAGGGGGATTGGGCACCCCCCATCGGCTTTTCTTTTATTTATTGAAATGTTTCACCAGGAAGGCACACTGAACAGCAGGTGGTGGCTTTCTGTCGGCTTCGTGGGGACTGTGAGAGGCCAATGGAGAAGCTGTCGCCACGGGAACACCACACAATACAGCTGTAATTGGCTGCTGCAGTCAGGGATGCCCCACAGCAAAAACAGCTGATTGCATAGTGATGGGGCACTCCCTGATTGCAGCAGCCAGTTTCTTTGATCATAGTGGCATGCTCATTAACTGCCGTCATCTACTCGGAGCGGCAGAGAACAGCCCCAGAACAGGCTGTTGCCATTCTGCACAACACTACCACACCTCCACAGCCTGCTTGTGAAGGCAGCTGATGCAATGTGTTTCTTGCACATGTGTGCAAGCAACACAAGTCCCCTCCAACCAGGACAAAGGGTGTTCTGTATTAATATGCCAGCTAGAATTTAAATTTTTCAAAAAGCAGGCATTTTTAAGTTTGCCGCACAGCGCATGCACAGCGAACTTGTAACGAGTGGCTTGTTCAAAAACTTCAAAAGAAAGGGCCAAAATATGTATGGAATTTAGCTAATCCATACATGCACACTAACACCACTGCTTGTGGGAATGTGCGGAGTCCTGCTTTTACTTTCATACCCCTCTGCTTATCTCCATTCTCTGTATGAGAGCACCTGGGTTTTCTTGACTTCTGCAGCCGCAGCTGAACTTGTGCTGCTGGCTGCAGAGTCATCCAGCCACCAATTTTCTCTGGTGTCTGGTGACCCTCCCAGCCATTGACAACAATTTTTGCTGACATCGGGGTGCCCAATCCCCATGTTGGCAGTACAGTCCCCCCACCGGTAGTGTGGGACACTGGTAGCCCACTCCCAGTGTCCCAAAATACTGATTTAATGTACCTGTGAAAAAGAAAACAGTCCCCCGATTTGTTTTGTCTCTGAAAAAAGAAAATGGTCTCTCCTCATCTCCCCATTCCCCTTACCTATCCCGACCCTCCCACTGAGCACCCCCCCATTTGTCCTATACTTACCAGTGCAGGTTGTTAGCTGCTATCTTCTGTGCACCAGGATATGTGTGCACTCTTCAAAGCTGAACCGTAAACTGAGAAATGAAGCTAAGTGCCATATAATGTATTTCAACAGTGTTTTCAACTTATGTTGATATCTAAGCCATTTTTTTGAATTTTGTCACCAGATTTTCAACGTGATCTTTTTGGTACCCCATCTCATGAACACTGTGAATGTCCTTTTGTTATTCTGGCCCAGAAGATAATTTCACAGTCGCTGAGCAAAATTACCTTTTGGGACTGATTTATGAAATGGCAGTGCAAGTGTTCATGAGGTGGGGTCCCAAAAAGCCCATGTTTAAAATTTAATGGAAAAATAAAAAAAAAAAATGGCCGAGTTACGTGTGCTCATTTAAATTTTTCTGAGCATGCTCATAACTTTGGAAATGTTTAATATTTTGACTCCAAATTTCCAACATAGCAATTTTCTCAGACCACCTCCTGAACAGTACAGCTGTCATTTTTCACATCCAGCCCAAAACATGTTTTCGTACCTCTGATGCAGAATGGCACAGTCCCTGCATGAAATCACCTTTCCAGACTGATTAACAAAATCAAGGTGCCAGTGTTCATGAAGGTCTCAAAAGCCTAAGTTGAAAATTTGGTGAAAAAAAAAATCCTTAAAATATCTGAGTTACGTGCGCTCGTTGAAATGTTTCTATGTACATGCATAACTTTGGTCATTTTTAATATTTTGACTCCAAATTTTCAGCATATGCATTTTTTCACACCAGCTCATGAACAGTACAGCTGACATTTTTTACATCCTGCCCAAAACGTTTTCACAACTGTGGCACGGAATGGCGTTTTGACACGGATTTGAACATTTGCACCTATGGGGTTTATATGGTGGGGTTATAAAAAGACTATGTTTAATACTTGGGTTCAAATATAAAACAATGGCTAAGTTATGACCATTCATTGCAACTTCGGTGCGCCCGCTCGTGATTTTAGAAATTTTAAATATTTTGACCCCAGATTTTGAACAGAACCATCTTATTACCCAACCTCATGTATGTTACAGCTGTCATTTTCCAAATACTGACAAAAATGTGTTTTCACACCTGTGGCATGGAATGGCATTGCAGCTGGGCAGAATTATGTTTTGTCGGGGATTTTAAAATTTTCTATACTGGGTGCATCTGCTGGGGTACTAAGATGGCTATGCTGATAATTTGGTCACGCATCTACAGAGGGATGGGAGCACAGGGTCCACACGACCCTCTGCTCCCACAGTTTTGGGCCCTGCTCTCCCAGTATGACATAAGGACAGTTATAGAGGGTGGGAGCACAAGGCCTATATCAAACTGCGTTATTGCAGGGGTGCAGACATCAATACCAATGGCGAACTTTGGGCATTGACAAATGCTTGTTTTAAATATGCAGATACCATGACAATTACGTGCAAAGCCCTCAAAAACCTTATACAGACTTGTGGTACAGTAGTTTTAAATTTCTGCCTCATACACTTACAACACTTTTTTATTCCCTCAATCTGTTGGGCACTGCTTGCCCACCCGCTCTCACTCTCGCTTACATCAGACTACAAAATGTCCAATTCTCATGCTCTCATCCACACAGTGTGACCCCGAATAAAAATATAAACAAAATAAAAATAAAGAAGTATGTGTATTGCGCTAGTGATTTACCTCTTCCTTCCACATGTGTAAAACATTCCCACTAATGGCCAAAAGTGCCCCTCCATTGAGACACAAGCAACTGTAAGTGTCTCTCCGCTGACTTACACTGCTGATGAGACTGCCTGACAGCCTGCTCCCCATCACGCTTTTCCTTTCTTTCAAGCCCCGTAGTTAAGCAGCCCCAATTAAATACCTGTATGAAAGGGTTAAGGAAATCAATCCAATACATTTTTTCCCAGCTTTCCCCGTTACGCTCACTAGCTGACACACTACTCACCATGGCAATGCTCACTCGCTCTCTCTCTCCTGCCCACGCACACACTCAGTCCAGCTCCCGATCACTAAAACTCAACGGATAACTGCTACAAAAAAAAGAACGAGTTGTTTGTTGGTAAAAGAAATGTTTACATGGGATTAATGATCCAGCAGTTAAGAAGGCCCAACCTGTCATGTGGCACAGAACAAGCCACGTACTGTAAAATAGAAACATAGAAACATAGAATTTGATGGCAGATAAGGACCGCTTGGCCCACCCAGTCTGCCCATTTCCCTACCTGATGGATAAGCTGCAGATCCTAGTTAACCAGCAGCCTACTTCTTCCTACCCCCACCTCCTAGAATTGCCTTATGACTGTCCCATGCATGCTTGAATTCCACCACTGTAGTACCTCCTGGTGGCACCAATAGGCCATGGAACTATTTTGCCTTATTTTTAAACATTTAAGGAAATTTTAGTTTAATTTTAAAAGATTTTGTTTAGTTCTTTTTAAAAATGTCATTAGTTACCCATTTTATATAAGCAGTGAGGCACTCTGGGGGTGGTTGTACTAGGTTTACCCCACGGTCGGGGACTGAAGGCACTCGACTTTGCATCATGCGTTACTATGCCCTTGACCGTAGCGAAAACCTAGTACAATCAACCCCCATTGTGCCTTATTGCTTAAACAATTGCACAACAGAAGGCCTTAGATGGAGGGCTAAGGGACTATGTTTTATCTTTAACAAGTTAGAGGACAACTAAACAGGCTGTTTCCTAAATCAGATGTGCAACATAAAAAAATAGAGAGCTTTAGGTTAAAAACATACCTGTGTAATGCTGTGCATCATTTTGTTGAAAGGGCAATTTAATTCCCTTTCGTCATATTTAAAAAACGTAAACAAACCGGGTGTTTAATTTAAAAGCCGCACTCCTGAATCACGCTAAAATGGCCGCAACATCCATGTGTGATGGCATCATCGAAGCCACAGTGCTCCAGAGTGATCATTGAATGTGAATGGAGACCCTTTAAATGTAGTTATAATGGCACCTTTATATTACGCTTATCAGCACAGTCCTTTACTATGCATGTGTGGAAAGGTTATCACAAATATTGCCCCTCCATTCTCAGTACCTGCCTCCACTGTTTCAACCCTGCTGTGGTTACATAAGCTGGGGATATGTCTCAGGCAGATGCCACGAGTCCTGATCAGTGTCCCCTTCTACAGCAACCTACTGACAACTCCCTTTTCCTGTTTCCTAGTCTTGTAAGGATTAAAAAATAGTAGTAATCTGATGACGCAGACAGTAACTGATGTTTTCCTTGCAGCCACTTTTTTTCCTTCTGATGTGAACACCGAAGTCCCTCATTCAGTACAGTATGCCTTCAGCCATCAGAACACTGTCATTTCCAGCATTCTTCAAATCACAGAATTCTTTTGAAGTATCACAATGGGATGAGGTGCCATTACTTGGCCTCGTGTCTTGGGGGATAAAAATTACCACAGTTGGAAGGCCGGTGCCCCATGTGCCCATACTGTGCCCTGGCTCCTCGGGAATGGGGGGAATACTGTGCTGCCTTTCCCTCATAGGCACACAGGATCTCTCTAAGTTAAGTATTGGGACAGGGTCCAAGCACTGGAGAAGACATCCAGCTGGATGTCTGGTGAGTTGTGTCTAGCCTGTGCATTTGTTCGTAAAGCTATATATGTCAATGTGGCAACAAACCAGTCAAGCTGTCTGATAGTCCAACCCAACCCAATGAAAGACAGTTGTAATGAATCAGTTGAACCCCTGCTTTTAACAGAGAGCTATAGTGAATGAGTCAAACTGTTAAATAGTAAATCCCTGCCTGTAAAGTAGAACTGTAATGTACCCATGTAACTGTTCGACATGCCCCCCTGCCTCAAAAGTAGCTGCGTAATGAGACAGACTGTCCAACAGTCAAACTATGCCTTTAATATTTAAGCATGAAAATGTCCTATAGGATTTCAGCAGTACAGGGCCGCAAAAATCCCAGGCCCCAAATATTGGGCCCAATGCACTAAGCCTATGTGCCACGTATCTCAGGCGTGTAAGCAACCTTACATGTTAATGCTGCGCAGCGGGGGTCCCATGGATCCCCAGCAGCATTCGCAAAATGTGTGCCAGTCTGTTGCACACTGGATCCCCCAACCACACAGAAAGCAACATGCCAGAGGTGGGCCGGATGTGTCTCAGGGGCGTGCCAGCATTCCACATGATGCACAAAGGTGCGGAATGCTGTGCACAGGGGTGCAAGAGTTACGGCGGGGGGACCCTGCCATAACAGTGGTATGTGGCTAACCCACACATACACACACCAGCTGTTACACTGCTGAGGGTATGGTGTGGCATGGGATGTCACTCATCAACAGAGTAACAGGCTGGCAAGTTGGCTCCCCACTCCCATATGGAGGTGTCCTACCATACACAGCTGTAATGGGACCATCGACCAGCTGTCTAGCGGTACGCCTCCTGAGTGCCATACCTATCCACCGTTCCTGAGATTTGGAATGTCCCTGCTATTGCCTTCCACGTGTCCCCTAACCCTCTTTGCAGATGTGGTTTTGTGCAGGATCAGTGGGGACCATACACATATTACTGTACTATAGTAATGTTATGGACCTGTCCCCCATTAAACACCACAGCCTACTCTCCTCCCTTAGATTTGTCAGCATTCCGAGTGCATAGTGCCTCTGTTACTGTATTGCCCCCACTGTTGGGTCTATATCCCTAATGTGTGTCTGCATTGTTATCTGTGGCAAGAGGGAGCATGGTATGCAGGTGCTGACAGTGTCCCTCCCGAATATTTACATGCCATCCCAGGATCCCTCGCATACCCCCACAAGGGATCCACATTGGCACCCAGGACGGGCATCAGATTGGATGCCTGCTTGGGCCCCACACTCCACCCCTACGCAGCCCCAATCCAGCAGTGTGCAGCCATGTGCTATAGGGGTGGGTCCAGGGACAGGTGGCCGGCGATAGTGATTACCTGCCGGTGCGTACCTGTCTGCGGGTGCAGAGACATGTGAGCGGGGTATGCACCTTCGTCACGTACTTTCTGCCCCTTTGTACAAAGGGTCCATCGTTGTTAGCTTATGTTTACTGGGACAGGAGGGCTAGGCAATTCTGCCCATTTTCAGCCTCGTCCCATGGGAATGGGGGATATGCAGGTGGTAACCAACTGAAACTGAACCAGATTAAGCTGTTGGTGGCATTTTGATTGAATGGGGGAAATTTGGCAAGGACACAGGGGAAATTCCCCTAATGGACTGTAGGGGGGAACCTCTGGCCGAGAAGGCCACTTCCTCTGAACCTTCCATGGAGATGGATGTGCAAATGGGAGTGGAGCTGGTCTCCTCCACTGTCTTACAATCAGCTGAGGCCGACAATTTCTTTGACGCTACAAATACATTGGAGGGAGTGCCAGAATCAATTAATAATTCTGTGGATGGTATGGCTCATGGATGAGGAGAAAATGGATCTAGTAATATTTGCCGCCACTAGAAGTGACCTCAATTGTCCAGCAAGTACCGAGATCAACTGCTACCGCAGACCTAGAAGCTCAACTGTGCCAAGAAGGGAAAGCTTTCTTGCTCAGACAAAGATAACTGCAAGAAGCATTTTTCTCAGTGAAGATGACTACGAGTGCATCAGAATTGACAGTCGCTGAGGAGACACACTCTAGCAACCCCCAGCAGGCCCAGATGCAAACCTCTGAAGCATCTGGAAGCTCGAGAGAAGCATTAGATGCACCACTTGATTCGCAAGCCGAGCAATGGACAGCCAGACCTTTAAGCTCCTTTTTGGAAAGTAACTCTTCTTCTACTTCTTTATTTGTGTTTAACAGCAATAAAGTGAATTTTAACTTTGCACCAGATCTGACAAAAACACGGCCTGTGTGGGACATGAAGAACATTGATTTAGCGGCTCCTAGTATGTGTACGAGCTCTGTTAGTAAGGAAAATTCATCAACTGACTGGTCTGTCTGCTCTGCATTACATGGAGTGGGATGGGAACAAACTGACTGGTCAGTTGGTGTCTGGAATTACCTATGGGTAACAAGCCTGTATTTAAGACATTAGACACTGCAGTTATTGAACCTGCCATTCCTGTTGCAAATGAAATGTCTCTGCTGCACATCCCCAATGATTTGCAACTTACACAGAATCCACAGCTTGATTTTCATGCTCCTGATAACTCAGTCATGGAAACCTCTGTTCCTGTCCCTCAGGGAGAATCCACTGCAGAAAATGCTGGCCCATCTCAAGGGGGGCCTAGGGCTCATCCTTCAGATACCAATGACCAACATAGACGACATACTCACAGGGGAGACAGGTCTTATGCATCTTTTTTAGGGAACCTGTCTACCCTGCCAAAAGACATAATGCTGTGACACTAATTAAGTTTGCTTGCATGCATGCGCAAGAAACATGTTGTGACAGCTTGCTGGAGTAGCAGGTTATGGAGGTGTGGCGGTGTTGTGGCCAATGCCGCCACTGCTTTTTGGGGCTTGTTTCTGTGGCACCAATGAATGAGCATGCTGTCTATGACAGCAGCTCAGAAGCGTGCCACCAACTTGAAGCAATTTCGCCACTGCAATGAGGGAGCAACCTGTCATTGCAGGGCGTGCCTTGACTGGTGTAACATTTCAATAAACATGGCGGCAGCTGTCGCCTTCCGTCTCTCACAGCCCCTCGAAAGCCGATGTTGGGGGTGCTCAATACCCCTGTCGGTAGGCCCCCTTCCCAGTTTGTTTGCCAATGGGGGAGCCCAATCCCCATCGGCGTATGTGCCCCTTTTCTGTTTTTGTCTGCCGAGAGGGGTGCTTGGATCCTCGCATCATCCCCCCCCAAACACAGAGACACACACTTACCGATGGGGCCCAATCCCTATCGGCTCTGTGCCCTATTTCAATCTGCTGGGGGGGGTGCCCAGTCCCTCTCGGCATCATCCCACCCCCAAACACAGACATGCTTGCCAACAGGGTGCCCAATCCCCCTGTCAGCATGTTTACCCCCCAAGATTGTGTGGCACACTGGGAGCGAGTCGCCCCACCCCCATTGTGTGCCACTCACTGGGAGCCCACCCCAGTGTGGCTAACATCACCCCCAAAAATGTTCCTTACACCTGTAAAAAAAGAAAACATCTGTGGTGATCTTTTTTTTTCCTTTATGTAACCTGAAACAAAGAAAATGGTCCCTCGCCATCGGGTCTCCTCCCCCAACCCGCAGCCACCCTCTGTGCACCCCACCTCCCTGCACCCCCCCCCCCATACTTACCTCCGGAGCCCGGCGCGATGATCTTCAGTGGAACAAGAACACGTCTGCACTCTTCAAAGCTGACCGCAAACTGAAGAAATGCCAGTAAGCTGTATAATGGCATAAATGTGGGGTTTTCAATTTAGGTGAATATCTCACCCATTTTTGTGACTTTTGGCACCAAATTTTCAACATGGGGTTCTTGGGACCCCACCTCATGGGTATGCTACCCTTACAGCGACACTAACACAGCAAAATACACATCTGTTGGCAAAATCGACACTTTGCCGACAGGTCGCTGTGTTGGTGTGCTCGAGACAGGGGCATGCTGTCTCCTGGTCCTGCATCCCCACCCTGAAACAACTTCAACTGGAGTTGAGAATCCGAAAGATGGGGTGTGGGGGGTTTGTGAGGCGAAGCCCCCTGATAAAAAAACAGGACCGGGAGACACACAGGAATCATGTCGACCACAACTTGTGGTCGACATGATTCCTGTCAGCGAGATGCCAGTCAAAATAAAGGATGCTGAACTGGCATGGTAGAGCCCACCTCATGAACTCAGTCGCTGTCATGTCGTCATTCGGTCCCGAAAGGTGATTCCATGGTCACTTCCCGGAATCACCTTCCAGGGCCAATTAATGAAAAGACAGTGTCACTGTTCATGAGGTGGGCTCCCAAAAAGTCTATGCTGCAAATTTGGTGAAAAAATTCCAAAAATGTCTGTTACCAGCGTGCATTGCGCAGTTCCCACGCACACTTGTAACTTCGAGAATTTTTAATATTTTCACTCCAGATTTTCAACATTGCCATTTTTCCACACCTCCTTATGAACAGTACAGCTGTCATTTTTCACATCCTGCCTGAAACATGTTTTCACACCCGTGGCACACAATGGGCATGGTTGCAGTGCGAAATCAACGTTCGGGACAGATTACGAAAATCACAGTGCCACAGTGCATTAGCAGAGGTCCCAAAATGCCTATGTTGAAAATCTGGTGTAAAAAGTCCCCCAAATAATTGCAATATGGGTGTGAGTTGCACAGTTTCTATGTGAGCTTGTGACTTCACCAATTTTTTTATATTTTCACTCCAGATTTTCAACATTATCATTTTTTACACCTCCTCATGAACAGTAAAGCTGCCATTTTTCACATCCTGCCCAAAATGTGTTTTCGTTACTGTGGCACCAAATGGTGCAGTCGCTGTGCAAAATCACCTTTATTCTAACGAACTGATAGTGCCACTGTTCATGCGGTGGGATCACAAAAAGCCCATGTTGAAAACTTGGAATGAAAATACCAAGAAATGCCCAGGGTGTTAGGGTTTGCGTCCATAAAGCCCTACCCTGTAGGGACTGACAGGCGTCAGGAGTGTGACTCGGGATTGTTGACAGTAATGCTCACGCCATTCCACCCCCACCCCCAACCTGCAGCCAGTGATGGGCATTGAGGTGTGCCTTGGACTCTTTGGCTCCAAAGTTAACCCCATTTTCCTATACTGCACCCATTTCAGCATATTTCCTAATGGAGTGGGGTGCGTGTAAAGCCCGAACACCCCAAGGCACACCTCGACACTTGTCAGTGTCTGCAGGGTAGAGTGAGGTGAAATGGCATGAGCGTTATGGGCAATGACCCAAAGGCACACCCCAATGCCTGTCCATCTCTGCAGGGTGGGGGTGGAGTTGGCGTCAGTTCAGTACCTCACTGCCATTCCTATTCTGCATCCGTCTAACTTCTGCACTTCCAGTGCTAATGCCAGCAAGCAAACATTCGGTATTGATAAATGCTTGTTTATAAAGGAGATCTGGAAATGTTCCCTGACTGCTTATTTGTAGCTAAAATGTTTTTAAAGACATCTATGAGATATACTGCTGCTGAGATATATGCCTTCATATATGTTTCGGGGGAACAAACCTTTGACATAAGTTTTAAACTTAATAGTGGTTTGCAAAAATTTTGGGAGCTTTATCACCATCTTAAAACAATGCCTTTTTGGTCACCCTTCAAGGCAATCCCATTAACTAAGCCTGTCAACAGGACAATAACAGTTCTCTTCCATAATGAGGGAGTCAGTGTAACAGACCTTCTTTACTGGCTCAAGCAAAGATGCAATGTACTAGGGAACTCAGAGGCAATCTTTGATGACTAAAATATATGGACAGGTGGATGGAAAGTGTGGGTTGTCCTGCACCCCACGGCAACAGGATTACAACATTTGCCAAACAGCTTTTTCCTTGAGAGCGACAGGGGAGTCCTATTTTGCCAAGAGATCCAGAAGCAAATGATTTGATACCTTTTAATGGACTAACATAGATGTAACAACAAGAACAGAGTACTCTAGCTTTCAGACCAACAAGTCCTTCATCAGAAGCGTAATGACAGTTATTTAGAAAAAAAATACTTTTAACAGGGTGTGGTCTGGCCACCATGAAGATGGCAGCATAAAAAGAGAGCTCCTGCCTAGATAGTGGCTATCCATGCTCGATCGCAGCGATCCCGTGGAGTCCTGACAAAAACACACGACTTTATGTACGGGTGATATCCGGCACTCCGGGCGGCATATGTTTTAAATGGATTTCGGGCCAATCCTACGCTAAATATCTGAGTGCCATGTTTATGAGCTCTCCTCAATCTTCAGTAGGCCGTGAGGGCCCCGACTGCACCACCAGACCCATCATGGCGGTCATCAGAGTTCTTAATCGAGCATGGCTGAATATTTAACAGAGAAACGTGTGTTTTTGGGATTCAACCTTGTTTCCATCCCCCCCGACGGGAAAGTATGAGCTCTTCAACTCCCACCACTGCTCCAACCGCAGCCTCTTTAAGTGGGGACATGCCTAAGACTGTTGGTGAATCCCTTCAACATATTACCCACTTGTTGGAGGCCTTAATCTCCAGGGTGGATGACCTCAGTTTATCTCTCTCAAGCACAGTCACCGAAGTCAAACAGCTTCAGGACAAGGTTAATGTGCTGGAACAAAAGGCTGAAGCCAGTGAAGACCAGTAGTCACAAACATGGCACAAATTGAAGCAGCATGAAGAGTGCCTTGCAACAGTTTGGGATAGAGCAGAGGACCATGAAACTAGAAATCGCCGCAATAATCTGTGGATCATTGGTATGCCAGAGAGGGTGGAAGGACAGGCCATAGAGAAATTTTTGAACCATACTATCCCGCTTATTCTGGAGGAACGATGGCAAGGCCCCATAGAAGTTGAAAGGGCACACAGATTGGCCACTCGCTACAACAAACAGTCTGACACTCCGCGCCCTATAGTGGCTTATCTGCTTTGTTACTCGACCAAAGAGAGGATCCTGAGGGCTGCTAGGGACGTCGGAGAGCTGCAATGGCAAGGGACACCAATTCAAATCTTTAGAGACTTTACACAAGAAACGGCAGCAAAAAGAAGGGCTTTTGTCCCTATCAAGCAATTTCTATACCAAAATGACTTTCGTTTTCGTTTCAAAAACCTTACCAGACTTTTCGTCAGCAAAGGGGGCCATGAGATCATTGTAGACCATCCAGCAGAGTTGGAGCGATGGTTGGCTCGGTTCTGTCCTGGTCTGTATTCTCAAACTACCACACCCAGAAAGCTTTGGGAGCCCCATGCAACCCCACCTCCTCCTAGGAACCTTTCTGCTGGTTGAGATATCCCTGGGGGCCCAATAGCGACAGAACCTATGCGCCCATCTGGCAATCCACCTTACAGGAGAAGCAGCAAGCAACAGAATCTGCCCAGCCTAATGTCCACACCACAAAGGTCAGAAGCTGCTTTTTCCAACTCTCGACAACGAGCAAGAAGTAGCTCCCAGAGCTCGCCTAGTAAGGTCCCCCCTGCAAAAATTACAAGGGAGGACCCCCGCTACGTTCGACTCTAAGGACTTTGAACTTTCTACTAGTTCGGAACTGTAAACTGAGATCATAGGGGACTGGGCAGATATTCCTGACTCCACATTGCTTGAAGTAGCAGAAGATTCCCAATTGGCGCAGCCTGGCTTCCTCTCGTATGCTGCAGCTGCAGTGAAGGTCGTCGACCCTGGCACACTCCCTCGGGGCCCTCCAGAGTTGGCTGAAGGACTGAATACATGAGCACTTGATATGGTTTGTAACCCTGGATAAGCGTTGTTTAATGGTTGTTTCTCCTTAACAGTTTACCCTCATCCCTTGTTTCTCATTTTCGCATATAGAGCGGATTATGCCAGTGGTGTCCTGTGTTGCTCTCACACAAGGGGGACGAACTCTCATTATCCTGAATGGGTCTTAAGGGTTCCTTGCCACCTCAGTCGGATATTCCTGGTTGACCCATAAAAGGGTAGGCTGATCCCCCCCCCCCCCAAGGGCATCTAGCCTGCATGAATCTGGTGCTGTGGGGCTCTGTTAACAGGGTTCTATTGGATGTTAAGTAATGAGCAACTCTACAGAGTGCAGTGCAGTAACTGGAGGATGGATGTCCCCACCTCCCCCTTTCCCCCCTCACAGGCCCCACTCCGCTACTCTTCATATAGGCACCCTGTTACGACTTGCCATAAACGTTATACAGGTGGGATTTATACCCCTTCCCCCCCCATGGAGTCGGGACGACCGACTATGGATGGTCACCTGACTGGGAATATCTCTGTCAGCTCTGTTTGAGTGACCACCTGCTTTATTTGCAACCCCGTACTGAGAGCAGGAGCTAGCATAGCTGTAGGATGATATTACAACCCTCTTGTGCAGCGATCTCCACTCTCATAGCTGAGATATAATTGGTGTCCATTTTGGGGATACTTGGAGGCTTATTAATACCTCCAGTTGTTTGTTAGTATAATATTTTTTCCAAGTTAAGTGAAGTTGATTGTTGTTTCTCTCTCTTGTCTTATAGCAGCAGTTTGAAGTTTGACAATTAAGATTTCCAATTCTCTTCAGGCAATACTTCCACCCCTGTTTATTCTACTCCTGTGTAGGTCTGTACTGTTTGGTGTAAGGTATAATGACAAGTTGTTAGACACTCCTAAAAATCTCCTTCCTCCTCTACACTTCGCAGTAACTACATATTCTTTACACTCCACGAGAGGAATGATGGGGTAGAACCCTTCCCCATCCCAGACTCGTAGATGGGTGTCCTGGAATGTTAAAGGGCTCAACCACCCAATCAAAAGAACAAAGGTTTTGCAGCATCTGAGGTCGCTGGGGGCAGAAGTGGCACTACTTCAAGAAACACACCTCCTAGCCAAATCCAGTGCCTGGCTAAAGAAATCCTGGGTGGGTGAAGTGGTGGCTAGTTCCGCCCCCTCAAAATCCAAAGGGGTCACTATTTTGTTGAGGCACTCCTCAACCTGGAAAATTGACAGCGTAAAGAAAGATACCCAGGGCAGATGGTTATTGCTAAGGTTATCCTCACCGGAGGGAGCTTTGATCTTGGGCAATCTCTATGCCCCTAACAATGACCACACAGATTTTTTTCCCAGCAGTGAGTCAAGCAATCTCGGAACTCCAAATGGACGGGCCCCCCCCTTCCCATCATACTGGGAGGGGATTTCAATCTGGTGCAGGACATTTTCCTGGACAAGTCATCACCCATCCCACATGCCACCCCCAAAGCGAGGCAATCCTTGGTGGAGCTATAGGAAGAATGGGCCCTAGTAGATGCTTGGCGGAAGGACCACCTCACTGATAGGGATTATACATTTGTCTCTACCCCACACCACTTGCACAGTCGTATTGACTATTGGTTGATGAACGATACTGCAGGGAGAGGGGTTACGGATACAGGGATAGGCTCGATAGTGATCTCGGACCATTCCCCGATCTGGCTCTCGTATCTCCTCTCTGTGCAATCCTCCCATAAAGTATGATGGCGCTATAATCCACTGCTCTTTAAGGACCCAGACTTTGGACGAATGCTAGCCTGTACCACAAAGGAATATTTCTCTCTAAACTCAGACTGTGGCATTTCTCTGAGCATAGCGTGGGATGCCTTTAAGGCAGTTCTAAGGGGATGCATTATTGCTTTCTCAGCAGCTAGGGATAAAACACGTAAAGCCAATCTTACTTCCATGCAGGCTGAACTTGCAAGCTTGGAGCTCAGGTTCAAAGCTAACCCAAAACTCTATGTTAATAAGGACCTATATGGTAAAATACTTTTAACCTGAAATACCAGATCAATGTAACACTGCATAAAAAAGGCGAATGGCACTTATTACGTTCCATCAAAAATTTTGAGCCAATGGGGAAAGGTCTGGAAAACTTCTGGTGTACCACTTGCATAAGCAACAGGCAGCTACCAGGATACATTCTCTCCAGACTGCATCAGTTGTAATAGCCTCCACCCCAAGGGATGTGAAGCGGCTCTTCTATGAATCTCTGTATCAATCCCGTTCCTCTATAAATCCTGCTGAATTGGGCCAGAGGCTATTGGGTTTTTGTCATTGAGCACAACTCCCCTCCCTATCTCCCGAGCAAGTGACCATGTTGGAAGCACCTGTGTCCTGCGATGAATTAAAGCTCGCGCTAGCTAATATGGCTCAGGGGAAAGCACCCAGCCCGGATGGTATGTCAGTGGAGCTCTACCAGGCGCTCAGTTCGGATATCTTCCCTCCACTTCTGTTGGCCCTCCTAGACTCACATAAAAAGCATATCCTCCCATCGACCATGAGAGATGCTATCATCACTCTCCTTCCAAAGAAATCGTCCGATCCATTGGACTGTGCGAACTTTCGGCCAATATCCCTACTATCGTTTGATATCAAAATCATGGCAAAATTGCTCGCCACTAGATTGAGTGCGGTGCTCCCCTCTATCATTCACCCTGCGCAAGCTGGTTTCCTCAAAGGGAAAACCAGGATGGATAATGCACACCTTCTACTCGGCCTTAAATGGCTAGCCTCCAAAGCCCCCCACCCTGCGGCTGCTTTGGCTATAGATTTTGCCAAAGCTTTTGATTCGTTGGAATGGGTCTTTCTGCACGAAACCCTAAACATGTTCAGGTTTGGGCCATATTTTAAGCAGTGGGTACACACTTTGTATGCCTCTCCGGTGGCATGTATCCTCACAAATAGTGATATCTCTCCCCCTTCTCCCTCCATAGAGGTACCAGGCGGGGTGTCTGCTCTCTCCCCTTTTGTTTCTCATTGCTTTAGATCCATTGATATGGGTTATCATCGCAGACCCTCGGATACAAGGCATTGAGAGTAAGGGGCACACATATGTTGCCATGGCATATGCGGACGACCTCCTTCTGACTTTGACTAATCCTCGACAAGCAATACCCGAGATACTTCTGCTCCTGGAAGAGTATGCCATACTCTCAGGTCTCCAGATAAACCAGAAAAAGACCATTCTGGCCCCTCTCAACTCATTGTGCACGAAAGACTGTATACAAGGCACCAATATTACCTGGGCAGAACACAGTTTCAGTTACCTCGGGGTCCAAATCCCCTTTAAATGGACAGCCCTGGAAACAGCTAACTTCTCTCCGCTGTGTACTCAATTAGCCATAGAAGTGGAACAATGGCGCAAACTCAAATTGTCTCTCCCAGGTAAAGTAGCGGCTGTATGCATGCTGCTCCTGCCACGGGTTTTGTTCCTCTTAACTAATCTACCCATTCCCCTCTCTGCAAAACTCTTTCAGCTCTTGGATAAGTTAGTATCCAATTTCATCTGGGACTATAAACCACCAAGGTGGAGCAGGCACAAGGCTACAGCACACTGGGCCAGAGGTGGACTCGGTGTGCCTTGGTTTTATGGCTACCACCACCTAGCATGTCTGGCAACCCAGGCCATGAGATGGTTTGTGCCAAGCACCCTAGCAACCCACCGCTGGGTTCACCCAGAAACTGATTTGGCATGTCCTCACACACTCTATCATCTCTTTACACCTCACTCCAGGATCGACTTACAGCTCTCCCTTATAATTGCCCATGCCGCCCGAGCTTGGAAGTTATTATTCTCCAAATCTCATAAACCCAAGATGGCAGGGCACCCGCTGATACTATTTTCCCCCGTCTGGCATAACAAACTAATCCAGATTAAAGGAGAGGGAGTCTGTTGGTCGAGTTGACAGCAACAAGGTATTCAGATAGTCCAAGATTTAGTTGTCCCCAGAACTCAACAGCTGCTGTCATTTGAGCAACTGAGGAGTAAATATATTCTGCCAAACAAAGATTGTTAGCGTTACCTACAGATTCGTGGTGCCCTAACTCCCCTCCTCACTAAAAATGTAGATTACAAGCAATGGCAGTGGCTTACTGACCATCGGATGTTGGGTACCAGGAAAGGCCTTATGGGTCACTTCTATAGCACCTGGAGAGACGCCCAACTGGATCCCACACAGAACTGTAGGGTTCAGTGGGGAAAACTACTGCGGGTATCAGTTTCGGAAGAGCAATGGCTGTCCTATTGTAAAAGCATCCATTACTCCTACAGGGACCCTAATAGTTGTTTTATACAACAAAAAAATACTGTTGTTTTGGCATCGCATCCCAGAGCTATTGCATAGGAGAGGTTTGCTTTACCACAGCCTTTGTTGGCGATGTGCACAACCAAATGCCCACATTGAACATATACTTTGGTCATGTCCTTCTCTTGCTCTCTTTTGGTCCATGGTGGCTAAAGACCTCTCTAAGGTATTGAAAGTTATGATCACTCTATCTGCCCCTCTGGTGCTTTTAGGGGATACAAACCAATTGGTAGCTCTCCCTAAATCCCTGCAGTATTGGGTTCTCTCCGCCACACTAGAAGCAAAACGCCTTCTACTTATGCACTGGAGACAACCCATAACACCTAGCAGACCTGTGTGGCATGTGGCTATCACACGCCTTTCCCAGTTTGAACGGCTTTCTTCGTTGCAAGGATCAAACATGCGTCCATACTATGCCAAATGGGGACCCTATCTTCAGTCTGACTTTTTGAAAATTCCAACCCAGCCCAGGAACCCTCCCTGAATTTCCAAGGGATTCTGAGATTTCCTCCCAGGCCTAGCTATGTTGGCACGGGATGTTTTAAGGTTGGGGTGAAAGCATTGACCTTTTCTGTTAAGTATGGTAAGAGGTGCACAATGTATACTTATGACTTGCATTTTATATATCAATATGCAGTTAGAGAATCTTTCACAGACCTATAGAGTTTATGTTTACTGCTGGTATATTAACACATTGTGGATTTGACATGATTGTATATTTATACTTATCTTGATATTGTGAATTGTAGTATGCACGTTAACAAAAAATGAAACTCAATAAAAAACATTATACAATAAAAAAAATACTTTTAACAACTAGATCATGCATACAAAAACAGAAAAAATCCCTATTGGTTTTAAATACTCATTTAAAAAAACAGAAAATGATGTCAGAGAAGCTACACAGTACCATGTTACCTTAAGCTGGGAGGGTCCCCGGGTCAAAGGTGCTTGGTGCTAAGCACATACAAAGAATTCCACTGCTTATAAATTCAATTGACATGAGATAACCGACTTGAGCAGATCGATGACCCTTAAATCAAGCTGTGAGTGTCACAATGTGTATAAGAACGCAATTACTGAAAAACGACCCCCACCCAGATTAAAGACATACTAAGATTGTCTTAGGACTCCAAGAAGTTTCAATGTATGTATTAAAGACAAGAAATTACCAGTAAAGCTGTCTTAAAATGATCATTACACACTGTATGATTTGTAAAACTAAGCTGGACACATTACCTAGCTATACTCTCCAGCTAGATAGTATGCCCATAATTTCAAAAGCCTCTAGTGTACCAAGGGCAGCCAAAGGCTTGCTATCGATGTGGAGATACTGGCCATATCAGTTCTATGTGTGACAAATTAAAATGCACATTATGTGGGGACTTGGCACATACAAGTGGGCATTGTAGAAATGAACAACCTTACAATTTATGTGAGACAAAAGGGCACTCGTACCATACCTGTCTCTGGGCAGCGTATAATCAGCCTAATCAGTCTGATAGCGAGGAACAGAAGTTGCTCGTTGCTATGACACAAAGGACCAGAGGCAGGTCTTTTCTCATCCCGTCACCCTAGGCACAAGAGGATGCCATAGGTAGAGATCAGCAGGGGAATGCAGGGAGCATTCCACAGGCACACCTACCCTACTGAACCTAATCCCAGCCACCCCCTCCGCAGTGTACCTAGCTGATAGACAGGAAGCACCACAAGGGGAGTTAGCCTCAGTTGTAGAGATGTCCCCCTTCCCTACAAGCAGATCCAGAACTTGGGAAGTCCAGATGGTCTACTAGGAGGAGGCAGAACTGGTCACAACCCAACCCAAAGGTACTAAAAACTATGAGAATCCCGATATCTAATAGGTTCAAAGCCCTTACAGATGCCCCAGAAACCTCAGGTAATGAATCAGATGATTCTTCTGTTTCCTCATCCATTCAAGATGGTAGCTCTTACAGGGAGGATCCTCTTTTAGTAGTAGCCCCCTTCCTGCCGACAGCTCAGAATCAACCTTCCAAGGCTACGGCCAAATTAAAACATGTCAGACAGACTAGGAGTTCTTCTAAGCAACCATCTTGCCCTTGTTTTCTCTTCCTTTTAGTTCTTTTTCATGTCAATAGTGGCAAATAATTTAACACTTTATTCTCTGAATGTGAACAGTGTTACAAACCATTGTAAAAGACAAGCTGTGTTTTCACACATTAAATCACTAGGGCCTGGGATTTTTTTATTGCAAGACACCAGACTACACACCCTGAATGACATCAAGGAGGCCATGCAATGATGGCACGTAGGCCCATCATATTAGTCTAATGGTCCAGCTGCATGCTGTGGGTTAGCAATATTGTTTTCAGGGGTTCAGTTTCAACTAGTGAAACTCCTTGATTTATCTCCTAGGAGGGCACTCATAATTGAAATAAAAGTCAAGGGGGTTTTGTATAAGATTATGAATATATACGCACCCAGACAAAGTTGGACAGGATTACATTATTTCAAATCCTGCAGCCCTATATTACATTCCTCACAGAATGTAATCCTTGGTGGAGATTTTAATTGCAGTTTATCTTTAGCTGATAGAGGGAAACATACAAAAACCAAGAAATTGTTTTGTGATATGGCTTTTTTAGGATAAATGGCTAAAAATGCAGATCTAAAAGATACACATTATTGTACTTCAGGGAATACTGAACCAACATTTTTAAGGGTTCCCTGGCTACAAGAATTAATGAATGTTTTGTTACATTAACTTTGGTTGTTAAACAGACAGAGGTGCTGGTATGTGAATTCTCAGACCATAAGATTCTGGGTCTCAAATTGGTAATGAGAATTGCTCCCCCTACGGACCTGGAACATGGAAATTCAACTCCTCTTTGTTAGACTCTTTAGACATCAAACAAGAAACTGACTATTTTACTGAAGCCAGGAAGTCAGTGTTTGACCTTTATGAGGACCTTCCCATAGGGTTGAGTACCAGCTGGCTGAGACTGAATCCAGATAAGACTGAAGTGTTCGTAGTGGACCCTGGTCGCCCGGGGGTGGGTTTGGGGGCTGGACAGCCATCAGGTTTATTGCTTGGTGGCATACCACTCACTACCTCAGACTGGATGCATAACCTGGGAATTATTTTTGATGATAATTTGACACTAAAACCTCAGGTGTCGGCTGTCATCAAATCCTCTTTTTGCCATCTGAGGAATATCGCCCGGGTGAAACACCTGGTTCCCCCTGACGATCTTCCAACATTGGTCCATGCCATTGTCACTACTCGCCTTGATTACTGCAATTCCCTCTACCTAGGGCTACCAGGGGTTGACATCTACCACTTGCAGCTGGTGCAGAATGCGGCAGCCAAGCTTTTGACTGGGACATCTAGGGCCAGTCATATTATGCCTGTGCTCCGCAAGCTGCACTGGCTGCCTGTTCAGTGACGGATCTCCTTTAAGGTTGGCTTGTTAACCTTTAAAGCCCTATATGATCAGGGACCCGGCTACTTGCAAGACCTCCTGGTACCCTACTGCCCCCTCTGCCCTCTCTGATCCACCGACGTGTGATTGCTGGAGATTCCCAGGGTGGGATTGAAGACATCTGGTGCCCGTGCTTTCTCTTTTTCAGCTCCAACCCTGTGGAATTCTCTACCTCGTTGGTTAAGAGATTGCCTGACCGTTGATAGGTTTAAAATTGAGTTGAAAACTTATTTATTCACTTTGGCCTTCCCTAATTGTGGTTAACTTGTTTTATTGTTTGTTTTAACTTATGTTTATATTTGTTTCTATTCGATTTTATGCACGGTGCCTTGGTTTTAAAAGATGCTGTAAAAATAAAGTTTGATTTGATGGTGGAAGGATACCATTGCAGGCTTGACATATCTTGTTAAACTTTACAGTAAACATAACAGAAATATAGTATACCATCAGTACCTACAAAATAGAGTACAGTTACAAAAACTTTTATCTTTATCCCATACAACAGGTCAAAATTTTACAGCTCAAATACAGAAAATTAAGCAGCAAATGGTGGGATTTCACCTGACGCAGGCCCAGAATTTACAAAACCAGCATAGATTTTCAACACAGGGTAAAAAGGAATATACTTGCTCCTTTGAACTCTGTAACAAAAATGTTACACAAAAACATATGGACAGCTTATGGGATAAGAATAATGTTTTACATTCATATCTTTCTGCCATCAGGAGATTGGCAGATGACCATACACAGCACCTGTTCTCTGAGCCCTAAATAGCAATGTCTGATTATCAAGCTCCGTTACATAACTTACAAAATCCTGGATGTACCCTTGAACATGCTGCTGAATTAGTACAAGACGTACACCCAGATGAGGAACTTCGTGCCTTAAACTCCTTAGTCTACAACAAATCACCAGGGAGTGATGGTTTGACCAATGAATTGTATAAATATATTGGTCACCAACTGCTGTCAGAACTTGCAGAAGTATTTACATGCGTACTCCAGACACATTCCCCTTCTCTTAGGATGACCTGTGGACACGTTATATTCTTATATAAAAAAGGGGACAGATGTGATATACAGAACTGGAGGCCCATCTCTCTTTTGAATACTGATTTTAAGCTTCTCACTAAAATATTAAATACCAGACTACTAAAGGTAGCAGGTTATTTAATTTCATCGGCACAGTCTTGTTCAGTCCCAGGCAGAAGCATCATGGACCATTTGATTTTAGTGAGAGTTGTTTGAGTATGGGCAAAGAGGGGCAGCGATGAGAGTAGTTATTCCACTAGACCAGAAAAAGGCATTTGACTGTGTTAGCCATGCTTTTTTATGGGCTGTACTGGAGCAATATGGTGTTCCCAAGGAATGCATAGCATGGTTACAGTGCCTATATCAGGCAGCAATAGTGATACCAATGGTGCATGGCTGGAAGGGGGCTATGGCTAGAGTAGGTAGATGTGTGAGACAAGGTTGCCCCCCCAAGTCCCCCCCCTTTACTTTTTGCATTGATCCCTTCCTCAGAACTTTGAACAACTCAGTTTTATTACACCATATTATTCCGCCAGATAAGCCTCTCCAAATAGCAGCTATAGCGTATGCAGATGACTCGTACATTCTAGTTCAGGATGTACACTCTGTGTCAGCGGCTATCCAGATTTGCCATCAGCATGGGAACTCTGCTGGAGTACATCTGAATATAGATAAATGTGTGGCTAAATGTCTGACCAATAGTGATCAAGGGCCACGACTTATCAGTGGGATCAAGGTAACACTGGACCCAGTACTTATTTTAGGTATATTATATGGCTCAGAGAATGATGCTGTACTGAACTGGGAGGGTAAACTACAACAAGAACAACATATGGTGGCAGGGTGGAACAAATATAAGTTTTGGGGGAAAAAAAAATAATTTACCTAATTAAAACATTTTTGATTTCTGTTTTCTTATATATTAGCCAGATATATCCACCACCAAAATCATTAGAAACATGGATTTTGAGTATTTTGTTTTCAGGCCATTTGGGAGAGCCATTTAAACCCCATTAAAAGAAATATTACATACCTTCCTATCTCACAAGGAGGACTTGGAATGATAAAGCCCATAATTTTTTTCTTTAGCATTTCTTTATATACCAACATTAGACCACTTTTAGTCGCTGGGGGTCAGGACTGGGTCTCTCTGATATATAGCACTTGCTGATCATGGTTGTCATGGTGGGAACAAGGGAGACTGACAACTATTAAGAAATCTGCAGCGAACCCTGATTATATGAAAGAAACTTTCCAGAAACTTAAACAACGGAAAATAACGAGCACTATGGTACTCACTAAACACAGAAAGGAAACATATAAATGGGTTCAGGGCAGTTTTTTCAAAGAATCGGTTACATTTCCAAAGAGCCCTTTGATATATACTCCTTCATTACTTCTCCTAGTAAAAGAAAGCAAGATCCCAGATAAAATGTGGGATCTTCACTGGTTGGGATGTCATAAAAAGATAAATGTTAAATCTAGCCACAAGCATAAGCAGCTGGAAGACAGCTATTGCAGTAGATTACAATGTTTCCAACAAGAAGAAACAATATAACATAGAGGATAATGGCTGGGGATCAGGTGATAACTACGCTGTAATCACCTCAAGTGGTTTCTAGGGCAACATGGTAAACCTCGAGAGCGCAGCTCGAGAGGTTTACTAACAACTAGCAACCCACAGAGGTGATTTCAGCGTGGTTGTCACCGATCAGATCATCATCTTTATAATGTATGGTCAAAAAACACTGTTTGCATTCTACGTGTGAGAATTATGGAACTCTGGTGCATTCTTTTTTGTCATGCCACTGTTTGGAAGTTCCGAAGTGTGGTTAACAACTTTTAAAATTCTAAACAGTGCATAACAAAGCTGTGTAACTGCTGATCATGGTGGTTAATAGGCACTTACCATACATTATATAGAGGATAATGGCTGGGGATCAGGTGATAACCACACTGTAATCACCTCGAGTGGTTGCTAGGGCAACATGGTAAACCTCGAGAGGGCAGCTCGAGAGGTTTACTGTAGCCCTAGCAACCACGAGAGGTGATTTCAGCATGGTTGTCACCCGATCCCCAGCCATCATCTTTTATAGCGTATGGTCAAAAAATTACTGTTTGCATTCAATGTGTGAGAATTATGGAACTCTGGTGCATTCTTTTTTGTTTTGCCACTGTTTGGAAGTTCCGAAGTGTGGTTAACAACTTTTAAAATTCTAAACAGTGCATAACAAAGCTGTGTAACTGCTGATTATGGTGGTTAATAGGCACTTACCATACATTATATTTGTTTTTCACTTGTTCTTATATTCGGGGGTTCTGGGCACCATTGGCTGCCGAATGGACCACCACTGGGTTTGCCAGAATAACATATGAAGCTCTTATTTATGGGCATTGTACTGGAGAAGCATTACGGTGGAACAAAAGCACAATGCACAGCAGCGGCTCTAGCCACAAATGGTTACCAGGGCACAGCTGGGGCACGACAGATGGCAGCCAGGGCACCGATATATTGTTACTATGGGGGAAGCTCTGTACCAACTGGGGCACCAACTGGGGCACAGCATTTTTTTAACGGGGCACGTGCCCTGGCAGGCCCTGGTGTAGAGCCGCCACTGACAATGCATGTTGTCTTGATAACCACTAAATGGTTTCTCTGGAATGCTAGATCCTCGTTTACATTACAACAAAGTAATGTTTCTCATACTGAACTTACAGCTAAAATCAGACAAGAAATTAACAATATTTATGTGAAAGAAACTAGAATCTTTCCATATAATGTTTTGCAGGCTCGTTGGAGAAACATGCTGTGGATAACTGACTCAGATGTACCAATCACTTAAAATGGACGTTGATTTCAATTCTTGCTAGCTTGAACACTATAGATGGTACTACTTCTGAAGGTTCCTTAATTATGCGAATGTTCAGTTATTATGACATGTGATGTTTAACTAGTTACCTTATAGTATTCTTACTTTCCATTGTTGTTTTTCCTCTTTTTTTCTCCTTTTTCCCTTTTGTTTTGTCCTTCTGTATTTGACACACATGTAACTTTATTGTTTTCTTTCTCATGAATCAAATGGGACATCCTTGTTTTATTCTGTATTTGAAATGTTTGATTTTTCGTTTAATAAACACGCCTACTCTTTGCAAAAAGTGCCATGGGATCTTTAACGTCCACCTGAACAACCAGTGTTGGATTTTACACTAAATGCCTAGTGTGGGGCTAAAACCTGAATTTTCCAGTCTTCTGGCCTCAGCTGCAATCTGCTGAGCTACTAACACTGATCAAATATTTATTTATTTATTGGAAGAGTTTAACCAGAAGGGCCTTTTGAGCTATGCCTGCTTATTTCGACAGGCACCCTGGGGAGGGGCAAATAGGGAAGCATGATGCCACAAGGGTGATATTAAGAGCAATACTAAAATATAAGTACAGTGAGTTGCTGGAGTATTGCAATACAGTGTCCTGAGTAATGGAGGTATTTATTTTTATTTTATTTATTTATTTAGATTTTGTTAACCAGGTAAGTGCACTAGCCATAAAATGACTATTTTCAGGCACAACCCGGTAGAGTACAGACATGCAGAAACTTAACAGGATAACAATTTATAAGTGTTCTACATACAATGAGTTAAAGAGGATACAATATATAGGAACATGCAAAGTAAAGTGCTTTACATACAATCAGTTAAAGTGGATACAATATATCAGAGACATACAGAGTAGACCATTCATAAGTTCATACGTGTTTACCTATGCAATGAATGGAGAGGACCTTGGACAATAAATTATCAGGTGACATATCATATAAACAGAACAAGGTACACAAAAACAAAAACAGGTAATACAACAGGAAGAAATAACCACTGAGAGCAGGGGTTGTCATTAAGGAAAAGGTCGGTAAGTGAGGAAAAGGGGAGCAAGCCATGAAATTAGATTATATGAGTATATGTAAGTGTAAGGGAGATGCCTGCAGTGCAAGATTGTATATGGGCAGGGAAAGGGAGCTGGGACAGGCTGAGGCAGTAAGAGGGTTATATAGAGGTGAGGAAATACTATTGTATGGCCAGAGACATCAGTCATTAGGTAGGGTGAAAGCAGGAACAGGTATCAGCTATCAGCAGATTCGAGCGCAATTTTCTCTTAAAGCATGTGTTTTGTATTGTAATACTGTGTCACAGGAACAGTGCAAGCAGTGCAATAAGCAGAGAATAATGTACCCTTGAATGTGAAGAACAAGCTGGTTCTCACACTGAGGAGGGACCTCTCACAGACAGTGATGTCATAAGCACAAAATCAAAACCTGAGCACTCGATGATGGCACTGCCCCTCCAAGGCAAGAGAAGCAGTTTTTCATCACACTCGAGGGTGATTTATTGTTTAGTACACAACGTCGGCATCATTTACTCTGCCCCATACAGTAACTGTTCATATTTTGGTTGGGCTGCAGCCATTGAAAAAACATCTGAAAAACATTTAGACAGGATATTGACATTCTGTTTAGATGGAATATTAGTTGCGATTTCAGTTTTCGGTGGAACGCGAGGGGCTCCCATTTGTAGGTGCTGCTGATTTAGCGTTCAAAGTTGAGAACAACTTTGAAAGCTAATTAACAGCACCTGTAAAACATGGTTCTCAGTGTTCAAACATTGAGAAAGTACAGTTATGTAAGAACTTACTGTCATGGTAGATCTTCGAGAGAGGTAACTGCAGTAGCTCATGACATATAGGACTGCGCCCTCTGGCATCAGAATTGCATGGCAAACTTTTCTAGCAATGCCTGGTGGTGGACCACCCACCCGATGTCATGTGACTGACGTCAGCGTGACCCTATATAGTGGGTGGTCCCCATGCCCGCCCTCCAGTACTCCCGATGGAGATCCAAGTGGGAAGAGACAGGAAAGAGGAAACAAATCCTGGAGCCCAAAAAGAAAAACTGAATGAAATGCAGAGATTGGGGGAAGGAGGGATGGAGAATATGACCTACTGCAGGAATCTCTCTTGAAGATGTACTATTGTGGTAAGTTCTTATGTAACTGTACTATCTTACTTCGAGATGGTTCCTGCAGTAGGTCATGACATATAGGACTGAATCCCAAGCAGTCTGTCAGAGAAAGAGAGACAGAGAGAGAGACATGGGAGGAGGAGCAACGGAAAAGACAGTATAGGACTGGCCTAAGACAACAGGCCCTGCAGAACGGTTAGGCCAAACCCGGCCCTACGCCTAGAGGCAATGTCCAGACTAATGCTTGGTAAAGGTATGGGTGGAACTCCAGGTTGCTGCCACACAAATCTCCGCTGCAGAAACATTCTTCAAAAAGGCTGTAGAAGTAGCCACGCCTCTGGTGGAATGACCTCTGATTTCTCCCAGCAGAGGTTTGTAATGCTTCTGATAACAGAAGCGGATGCAATTAGCAAGCCACTTAGACAGGCACTGTTTGGATACAGCTGAGCCCAAGTATTTGGGAGCAAAGGAGACAAGACGCTGGTCAGCTTTGCGAAGATCTTAGTCCGGTGGATGTAGTGTCTCAGGATCCTATACACGTCTAGCATGTGCAGAAGAGCCTCACCTTTGTTAGAAGGAGCGGGATAATAGACCGGTAGTTCCACCATCTGGTTCAGGGTGAACTCAGAGACCACCATGGGAAGGAACTTAGGGTTTGTTCGCAGGACCGCCCAGTCTTTGTGAAAAATTAAATAAGGCTCCTTAAGCATCAGGGGCTGTAGCTCAGAAATTCTAAGAGCCGAAGTAATGGCGACTAAAAACAGCACCTTCCAAGAAATATAGTGCAAATCACAGCTCATTGCTGGTTCAAAGGGAGGAAGCGTAAGCTTCTTCAACACAAAATTTAAATCCCAAGGTGGGGTGGGTTTGCGGATGGGGGTTTCAGATGGAGAATCCCTTTTAGGAAGGTTTCAGAGATCTCCAGCTGTGCCACAGGTTTACCATCCACAAGGACATGGTAGGCTGAAATTGCCAAAAGGTGAACCTTAAGGGACGAGTAGGATAGGCCAGAATCTGACAGGTGGATCAGATACTCCATAATATGAGGAGCTGAACAAGTAAAGGGGCCCCAACCTTTGGAAGCTTTCCAAATGGAAAAACACTTCCATTTCATAGCGTACGTGGATCTGGTGGAGGGTTTTCTGTCCTTCACCAGAACCTGAGCAGCCCTGCGTGAGACCCCAAAATGAGACTGAATTATGTCTGAAGGTGCCACGCCATGAAGATGCAAGGTCCTTAGTCCTGGATGCACCAATGTGCCCTGATCCTGTGTTAGTAGATCATGCTGGAGAGGAAGCAGAACTGGGAGCTTTGGTGACAGCTGCTGCAGAAGCTGAAACCAAATTAGCCTCAGCCAGAGGGGAGCTATGAGAATCATCCTGACTCCCTTTGTCTGGAGTTTCAGAAGGACCCTCTGAAGAATGGGAAGTGGAGGGAAAGCATACAAAACATTCCCTGTCCAACAGTCCAACAGAGTGACAACGCGTCATGCCAGAAAGCACCATGCCCTGGAACGAGTGAGTAAAAGCTGGGAAGCTTTGCATTGGATGGGGAGGCAAACAGATCTAGCTCTGGCTGACTCCATCTCTGAAAGAGAGAACCTGCTACTTCCTGACTTAGTTCCCATTCAAAAGCAAGGGATGACGACTGACTGAGGCTGTCCGCCAGAATGTTGTAAACACCTGGGACATGCACAGCAGTGAGAGACAGACCGTGATGGACTGCCCAGTTCACACTTGCATCACCTCCCTTGAAAGGGGGTATGATTGAGTGCCTCCCTGTTTGTTGATGTACCAGACTGCCAACATATTCTTCACGTGGATCTGCACAGATCCGCTGCGTAGTATGAACTGAAAAGCCTGAAGGGTGTAAAGAATTGCCCTCATCTCCAGGATATTGATGTGCAGAGACATCTCTAACTGGGACCACATCCCCTGAGTCTGGTGGTCCCCCAGGTGGGATCCCCAGCCCAGACTGGAGGCATCCATAGTGAGGATCGCAAGGGGAAGGGAACTCTGAAAGGGAAGGCCCTGGGACAAATTTGAGGGCTCTAGCTACCAAAGGAGATGCCTCTTGACAGCCCTGAAGACCAGAACTGGATGGTCCAGGTCATCCCTGAGCTGATCCCATTGGACACTGGGTGATTCTTATGTGTAACCTGGCAAGGGGGATCATGGAGATGGAGGCCTCCATCAGTCCCAGTAGCCGGAGCAGTGTCCTGGCTGGGAGGAATATGGAAGAAGCCACTAGGGCCACCTGCTCTCAAAAGACCTCTGCCCTCTCTAGAGGGAGGAAGGCTTTGCACTGGACCATGTCCAACACTGCTCCAATAAACTGGAGTCTCTGGGATGGAGAAAGGGTCGACTTGGGGATACTGACTGTAATCCCCAGGTACGAAAAAAGGTCCAAAGCATGCAGAAGAGCATCCAAAAGAGCCTCCCTGGTTGAGGCTGAAATTAGCCAGTCATCCAGATATGGGAAGACTGCAGTACCCCAATGGTGTAAAGCCACTGCCACCACCGCAAGGCACTTGATAAAAACCCTGGGTGCCAAAGAAAGACCGAAGGGGAGGGCTGTAAATTGGTAGTGCACCGCCTGGAAGCAGAAATGCAGGAAGCAGCAGTGGCTTGGGAACACCGGGATCTGCAGGTAAGCATCCTGCATGTCCAGTGCACATAACCAGTGGCCTGAAGAAGAGGCAGGAGGCCCTGTAGGGTCAACATCCTGAATCTCTTGTACTCGATGAACAGGTTGAGTTTGCTGAGGTCAAGGATGGGCCTGAGGTCGCCCGTCTTTGGACCATAAAGAAGTGGGAGTAAAACCCCCATCCCCTTTGATGAAGAGGGACTGGCTCTATGGCTACTTTGTGCTTTAGAGCCTGAATTTCCTCCCTTACTAGAAGAATCTGGTGAAGAGACTAGGACGAGCAACCTGGAGGAGAATCTGGAGGAAGCTCCAGGAACTCCAGGGTGTGCCCTTGAGAAACAAGCTGCAGGACCCATGCATCAGAGGTTATGCTTCTCCACTCCTGCGCGTGGAGGGCAAACCTTCCCCCCACTGGCTCCTCACACTGAGACTGAGGAGGTGGAGGGGATTGCAAGTCAGGAAGCAGAGGACGAGTGGGGGAGGGCCCCCTGTATGTCTCTGAGATTTGGAGGCTGGAGGGGAGGAAAAGGAGGTACCTGTGGCCTTTCTCTTACCCTGGTGCCTAGCTAGGGATTGTCTAGCTGGCCTCCTGGTCTGTCCCCGAAAGGGCTGTTTCCTTTGAATGCCCAACCGGTACATGGACCGTACGGACCTCATGGCTTGGCTTCTGTCCTGAAGGCCCGCAATAATGTCCTTGGTATCCCCTCCAAAAAGGACCGAGCCCTGAAAGGGGGCATCCTGGACTGCAGACTGGACATCATTAGCCAGGCAAGAAATGTGAAGGCAAGAATGCTGCCGAAGGGAGATGGCGGTCACCGAGGTGCGAGTCACCAAGTCTACGGAGTCACAGATGACCCAGAGAGCATGGCTGCAAGACATTTTAGACAGGTCTAGGTCCTTGGCGAGATCCTCTTTGAGGTCCGAGGGATCCATAGACAGGATAAGGGCCTCAAGCTTGGCTAAGGTTGCCTTCTGGAAGGCTACCATATGGGCTACGTAGTTAAGGGAGCAGAGCGCACACATAGCCGAAGAGTACACTTTTTTACCATACTGTTCCAGCTGCCACGATTCCTTGTTGAGAGGAGAAGTGCTCATGTGCTTTGGGGCAGCTGAGCGATCATGAGCAGCTGTGAGCACAATGGACTCTGCCTTGGGGTGTGAATCCAGAAAAGGGGCACCCTCAGGAGTGTGATAAATACAGTCGTCTTTTTTGGGAACCGCCAGAATGGAGAGCGGCAGCTGCCAGATAGCTGTGGTGAGGTCTTTGTGCATGGCTATCCAAGGAGGGACCGGGATAGGAGAAAAGGAGTCTAAATCAAGGTGTTCAACAAGGCGTTTTCTCATGGGGTCCTGTTCCTCTGCCTCCGAGTTATAAAATTGCTGGATGCTCTGCAAGAGATCCGAGAAAGAGGGGTCCTCTGGGGGGGACTTAGGGGAGTCTTTCCTCTTAGGGTCTGAGGATTGCAGTTCAGATGAATCCTCTGAAGAATCTTCCCCTGAATCAGGATTGTCCGGGTCATCAGTGGGCTCAAAGTCCAGAAGGGCGACCTGGGGGTTAGCCAGGAAATATGAACCGTGGAGCGAACAGAGCTCACCAGAGATAAAGACCTGAAAGGGGAGTAGGAGCCTGTGTTGGGAGATGACTCCCCAGGTCAGAAACTAACTCTGTCCTGACCTCTTTCCACCAGGACTGGATCATTGACCGGAAGTCCTGTGGCGGGGCCAGAGGAGGAGGAAGAGGGGGAGGAGGAGGGGGCACATGGGCAGGTGGATAATGATACCCATGGGTGCCCAAAACCCTGACAAAGGTGATGGTGGGTGTAGCCTTGATAAAAGGGATACCCAGGAAAGTGATGCCCCGAGTAGACCAAATAGGTCAAGTCTGGTGAAGGACTCAATGGGGGAAACTTCAGTCCGAACCCGTGAGGACAGGGTGCTGGAACGGTTACTGGCCTGGAAGGGCCCTGTAATGAACCAAGCATCAGCATGCCTGATGTCGGGGTAGCCAGTGCAAAACCCACCGAAGTAAATGTAGTAGGTGGGGTAGGCATTGGAAAAAAGGTAATCGGGGCCGCCAATGTTGGAACCGGCACCGCAGGACCCAGCATCAGAAGAGGATCAAGTGTCGGGGGAGCAGGCATTGGAATCGGACGCAGGAGTTCCAATGGAGGAGCCGAGTCCTGCGTGAGAGCGACTGTTATTGGGACCTGATGAAAGGGCCCAGTGTCAGGTTTGAACCCAGCGTCAGATCAACAGGAGTCGGAACCAAACTCAAGGGTTCCGATGGAGGAGTTGGGTCCGGCCCAGAAATAGGCGGTGTCAGAACTGAATGTGAAGATCCGGATGGAGGGACCAAAGCACCTCCCGTCGGCAGCACTGAGGGAAGAGGATCCGACATGGAGGTATCCTGAGGAACCACTGGCAATGGTAGAGTGACAGGCAGAGGAACCTCCGACCACTCGCCCCCGAGGGGGACTGGTAAACTGAAACTGGAGTGGGAGAAGGTAAGACCATTTCTAGCTGTTCACCCTCTTCTTCCCAACCTGGGGTGGCTGGTGTGGAGGAAGCCACCGGGGAAGGTTAGGGAGAAGGCAGACTAGGAGTCTGAGAAGAGCTCAGCCAGATGAGACGGCAGAAGCCCCCGACGGGTGAGCAACGTCCGGGCGGGCGCAAGAGGCGGCTGACTTAGCGGACGAAGGGACTGGATGGGAGATTTCTGGAGCTGAAAGGACACTACTGCTTTATTCAACCTGCAAGCTGTGTGAGAAATTCTATATTGCACTTGATATCTCCAACAAACGTGCACTTTTGCTTAATTCTGTGGGAGGTGAAACTAACTACCCTTGGTAATTGCTTTTTATTCACATATTTATTTAGTGTTTAACCAAGAAGGGGCTTGCAAACTCTGTTTATCTTGTTAGTAACTTCAGAAGATTTAAATACTGCATTTGGGTACGTCCTTGGAGGTAGCTAGATTGTCTACTAGGATTTTCTGACAGTTAAACTATTTTAAATGAATTACAGGTGGCTGAGGAGTTGAAAAGAAACTTGCAAACTCTGCTTATCTTGGAAGTAACTTCATAAGTGTTTGAATACTGCATTTTGGTTGTCCCTTGGGGGTAGCTGGATTGACTACTAGGATTTTGGGACAGAAACTATTTTAAATAATTTACTGGTGCTTAGGAGTTTGTGATAGTTAAACTATTTTAACAAAGTTACTGTGGTTAGGAGTGGTCATAGAAAACCTGCAGTGTGAAACAGGAAAAGACAGTCTTTCAAGCAACAGAGGAGGTGGATCTAGGTTTCGTTTGTTTGTTACAATTCTTAACATTTTCAGTGCAGGAAGAGTTTAAAGCACAACTGACTTATTTTGGGGCTGACAGCTTTCAGAGCACAAACCACCAGGCCTGTTTTGGGGCTGGGGAGGTTTCTGTGACTGACTTGGATGTGTGGATTTTCTCTGTTTGATTAGCAGGGTATTTTCTCTGTCAAATTGTTGTGTAGGGCATCTTGCTGACAGGAAGGCACTCATTGCAGCAGTGGGTCAGAGTTTTAGCTGATTGTTTTGTGGGGGCACAGTTTAGGCCCAAGCCCTTCCCACCCACCCCTGAAATAGTTCCTTATACCTGGGGTTCTGACATCATTCCTCAAGAGTGCAAGGTGCATATCACTGTCATATCTCTCTAGCACACTGCACTGACAATATAAGATACATTGTATAATATAAATATATATATATTTCTATATTACAAACCAATCAACACACACACACACAAAATGTGGGATGATGCAATGTAATGGCTGTGGGGCACAGTCTTCGGGAGCCTTTCTGGAGGCTGAGATGCTGTCCTATTTGCAGACAACTCCTCTGCCCTGAGGGAGGAAGTTGCCCATCTTCAGGCCGCACTGGATAGTAGTAAGGGACCTTCCCCAGGCCACACTGGACGTGGAAGGGAACCTCCCCCATCCAGGGAGCACCACAGCCACCACCACTACCTCAGAGGTTGCGAAGAAAGCGCAGCAGTTGGACCACAGTGGGCTCAGGGAGGGTGAGGATGGTGGAACAGAGGCACACCCAGTCAGTTGTTCCACACCACAATCCATACACCATTCTGGGGGAGCATAGCTCTCCTATGGATGCACCTACAGAGGAGATTAAGGAGGCTGAGGACAACTGTCACAAGGGAGACCCACAGGAAGGAGGCAGAGGACGCCACAAGGAAAGAAAGCAGCTCCTGGTGGGGGACTCAATTATTAGGGAGATAGAACTGGGGGAAGCAGGGAAAACTGAAGTAAGGTGCCTGCCTGGTGCCATGGCTTGAGAGACAGGAAGCGCATCCTCAGGATCACGAGAACAGCTGCACGGGAATCTAAGCTGGACGTCATTGTCCACCTAGGGACAAATGACTTGGCTAATCATGAGATTAGAGCGGTGCAGAAGGACTTTGTAGAATTGGGGAGGGGCCTAAGACAAGTAGCACACACAATATCCTTCTCTGAGGTGCTGCCTGTCAATGGCATGAGTGAGGCGAGGGTACTTTGCACCATGCAGTTTAATAAATGGTTGAAAAAATTGTGTGGGGCACAGGGGTTTGGCTTCATTGGGTACTGGGGTTCCACCTGGAGGGACACCAGCCTATACTGGCAGGATGGTCTGCATCTGTCCAGGAAAGGAACAAGTCTTTTGAGCAATCGGTTTAAATGCTTCATTGGCAAGCTTTTAAACTAGTCAAGGGGGGAAGGCACTGATAAACAGCAGGAAAATCCCAGCCTCTCCCTACAAAACAGGGTACTAAATGAGAAAAAGACCGAGGTAGACAGGTCAGTGGGGGATGCTGCAAAAGAAGGTAAAGCCATCAAAAAATGGAGAGCAATGAGTACCAATGCCCATAGTCTGAGTAACAAGCTTCCTGAATTAGTGGCTTTGATGGAGGAGGAACATCTGATATTGTGGCAGTCACAGAAACATGGTACACACAAAACCATGACTGGGACATAAACATACCAGGATACATTATCTACAGGAGGGACAGGAGGGCAAAAGAGGAGGAGGGTAGCTCTTTACATAAGGGAAGGAATCAAGGCAACAGAACAAAAGGGAAAACAGGGAGGAGAAGAAGCACTGTGGGTAAATTTGGAGACCGGCAATGGCACCACAATCCGCATAGGGGTTGTATACAGACCCCCTTCTCAGGGGGAGGAAATGGACAAGGAAATGATATAAAGAATACTTAGAATGGCAGAAAAAGGGGAGATATTGCTGATGGGTGATCTGAATATGCCAGATGTTAACTGGAATGCAGTTGCAGCAGCCACTTCAAAGAGTGGGGTTATTCTAGATGCCCTACAAGGGCATGCCTTAGACAACTAGTATTGGAGCCCACTCGAGAGGGAGCAATCTTAGACCTGGTTCTCTCAAATGGAGATGAAGAGAGGATCACAGATGTAGAAGTGGGTAGCCATCTGGGAACTAGAGACCATCGAACAACATGGTTCACAATAAACACAGCAATAGAGTCAAGCCTTACAAAGGCAAAAGTACTGGACTTGAGGAGGGCTGACTTTGCCAAAATGGGTGAGTGCCTAAGGAATGCACTAGCAAATGGGCAGGAAGGAGGGGTGGAAGAACAATGGGGAATAATAAAAACTGCCATCACAGAGGTAACAAGCCTTTATGTGAAGCAAATTAACAAAACGAAACGATGTAAGAAACCACTATGGTTCTCAAAGGAAGTGGCAGTGAAGGTTCAAGAGACAAAGAAAGCATTCAGGAAGTACAAGGAATCACAGAAGGAGCAGGACAGGGAACTGTATCAGTTAAAGCAAAAGGAAGCTGGGAAGGCAGTCAGAACAGCAAAGGCCCAAACCGAGGAAAAGATAGCCAACTCTGTTAAGAAGGGGGATAAAAACTTTTATAGGTACATCAGGGAGCGAAGGAAGACCAAGGAGGGCTAGTGAGGCTTAATAAAGAGGAGGGAGGGGTGGGCAGAGGGTGACAGGAAAGGCAGAGAATACTAAACAAATATTTTGCTCAGTATTTACAAAGGAAGTGGGGAGGCAATCAAAACAAACAGTAGAAACACTCTGGATACAGAAGTTGATACCAGTGCATTTACAGAAGAAAGGGTTCTGAAAGAACTCTTAAAACTGAAGGTGGACAAAGCAATGGGGCCTGATGGGATTCATCCCAGAATTCTAAAAAGAACTAAGGTAGAACTAGTGACACCACTGACTACCCTCTTTAACAAATCATGGGAGGATGGGGTGGTACCCGAGGGACTGGAGAAGGGCAGATGTGATTCCCCTTCACAAAAGTGGGAGCAAGGCAGAAGCAGAAAACTACAGACCTGTTAGTTTAACCTCAGTGGTAGGGAAAATGATAGAATCGTCTGAAGGAAAGAATTGTTGGGTATCTGGAGGTCAGAGGGCTCAGGACCCAAAGGCAGCATGGATTCACAGTGGAAAAGTCATGCCAGACAAATCTGATAGATGTCTTTGACTGGGTGACCAAAGTAGTAGATCAGGGAGGGGCTGTGGACATGGCCTGCCTAGACTTTAGCAAGGCATTTGACACAGTCCACACAAGATTAATATACAAGTTAGCCAGCCTGGGAGTGGGTCCCAAAGATGACAGCCTGGGTAAAGAATGGCTGGAGAATAGAACACAGAGAGTAATAGTAAATGATCCACTCTGAAGAAAGGGGGTTACTAGTGAGGTACTGCAGGGTTCAGTATTAGGACCGGTCCTCTTCAATGTCTTTATAAGCGACATTGCAGAGGGACTGGAAAGAAAAGTATGTCTCTTTGCAGATGACACAAAGATCTGCAACAGAGTTGATGCACAAGGTGGAGTGGAAAGGATGAGAGGGACTTGCAAGGTTAGAGGAATGGTCAAATGTATGGCAGCTTAGATTCAATGCTAAGAAGTGCAAGGTAATGCACCTGGGAAACAAAACCCAGGGAAGAGTACACAATGGGGTGTAGATACTAACAACAACAAAATGGAAAGGGACCTGGGGTAGTCATATCAGATGACCTAAAGGTGGGCAAGCAATGTGAGAGGGCAGCAAGAAGGGCTGGGGATACTGGGATGCATAGGGAGGCATCACCAGCAGAAAACAGGAAGTTATTATCCCTCTGTACAGACAGTTGGTGAGACCCCATCTGGAGTACTGCGTGCAGTTCCTGGAGACCCAATCCAAGGATATAGACAGGATGGAGGCTGTCCAGAGGAGGGCAACTAAAATGGTGCAGGGCCTGCACCAGAAGACATACATGAAGAGAGAGACTTAAGGAGCTGAATATGCATAGCCTCGAGGAAAGGAGAGAGAGGAGAACATGATAGAAACTTTCAAGTATCTCAAGGAATCAACAAAGTCCAAGAGGGTAGCATCTTTCAAAAAAGTGTGCAAGAACAAGGAGGCACAATTTGAAGATAGAAGGAGGCGGCTCAGAGGTAATTTAAGGAAGTATTTTTCACAGAGAGGGTGTGGATGCATGGAATAGCCTTCCGGAGGAGGTTGTGGAGTCAAAAACAGTGGTGGAATTCAAGCATGCATGGGACAGTCATAAGGCAATTCTAGGGGGGGGGGGGTAGGAAGAAGTAGGCTGCTGGTTAACTAAACTAGGATCTGCAGCTTATCCAATAGGTAGGGAAATGGGCAGACTGGGTGGGCCAAGCGGTCCTTATCTGCCGTCAAAATCTATGTTTCTATGTTTCTATGAGAGGGAGGATTCCCCCTGCCAGCTTATCTATCAGGACCGGGCGAGTCCTGGCAGATGAGCAGGGACTTGACTTACCAGTAGCCAGGTGGGGCACCGGAGGAGCCGGGGACAGACTTATCGGCAGAGGTGGCCACCAGTGGAGCCGGCGGGTGACTTGCCGGTGGAAATAGGGAGCAGCATGGCAGAAGAACCTGAAACATCTCTGGACACGGCCTGGAGCACCACTAAGGGAGGGGTTGGGGGAGAGGCCTTGCTGGTTGAGGGTTGGCCAGAGTCCTGGCGGTCCTTCTCTTCCAAGTGCTCCTGCTTTCGATATTTATCCTTGTCTTTCTTCTTCTTCTTCTTAGACTCAGGAGAAGGGGAAGATGAGGACTCCCTCAATTGCTGCATCTCTTTTTCTAGGGTAACCATCCATGTTTTTAAAAGATGGGCTTCCAGGGCCTGCTGCCTCCTCTTACGCGTGGCCTGGTTGAAGGGCTGGCAGTCCGGGTAGGCTGCAGTGTCGTGGTCCAGGCCCAAGCAAAAGAGGCACCTCCGATGACCATCCTTAAGCGGGATCTGTGCACAGCACTTCTCGCACTTCTTCTTGGTGCAACCCCTAGGTGGCACTATCCCAAGGGCTACTACCCCTGCCTGCTTGGCTAGTAGCAGGTTAAGGGGCCTGGGTACTAAAACGGGTGCTTCCACCCAGAGGTCAGGGTTGTTAGTGGTCAAGCTAACCTGGACACAGCCCTCCAGGACACTGTAACCCCCCTCTTTCCCTTCTAGTGGCCTGAACAATATACAATAATCACTTTCACAATGACCCTTATTCACCAGGCAATTACCCACACTGTTTACACATACCACCAGGGCTGGTTCCTCTAGCTTGACCCTGGGGACCCCCTTTAAAACAAGGATATGCACAGCAAATAGCAACAGTACTGTACTCTTGGCACAAACTGGAACCACAGTCAGGTTAAATGCAAAAAGAGTTAGATCTGATTTATTCAGGGGACTTGAACAAAGGAGGGGTGTAATCAGGTTGATTGGCTTAAAGGCTAAATCAGTCAGACAGTTATGCATGCACTTCAGAGTCCCTACACAGTCACACACTCTGGCTACCCAGGTAGGAAAAAGGTGGGCTAGCCAGGACCGTTGCCTGGGGTAGCAGGGGGCTGATCCCCAGGCAGGTCTCTCATTGATGGCTTTCTCTGTGTAGTGGATAGTCTGGCTGGGCCAGTGTGGCAAGGCCCAGGCCAAATGGAGATACAAATGGATTTAGTCCGTTGGGAACGGGATACAGCCTCCAGCAAGCAGAACACAGTTCAGCACACAGTGGGGAACCAAATCATGACCCAATAACAGCACACAGCACATTTACATGTAATAAATTCTACTGTACCAGGCAGAATGCTATCCAGTCGCAATTACAGAGTTTCTGCACAAACCAGGAGTTCAAAGGTGTCTGGGAAATCCTGACAGGCCGATCGTATTCAGCAAAGCTTCGGTCTTCTTCAGGTTAAAACCTGGTCACAGTTCTGTGGCTTAAATCGTCCTCACAATTCAGATTCAGTCCGAATAAACATCAGTTTCCCTCTCAGGAGCAGCAGGCAGACAGGCAGGCCAGAACTCAACCCTTTCACAGTTCTCCCACACGAATCTATACAGGATTACTGCTCGACTATCTCGAGCTGTTACTTCTTTTACTCCCCAACTCAAACTGAAAGTGGCTGCAAACAGCTTGGGACTTTCCCCAGGATCCAAAAGGTTCGGTTGGCTGATTTCTGTGTCAGTTACAACAAGGGCTCCCCCTCCAGGTTCATTATAACTGCAATCTAGGCAGCTCTTAAAGAGACAGTACACGGAGGCTGTATAGGCACTCTCTGGCAATAACGTTTAAACTGCTAAAACGCAGGACACCAGCCTGGCAATAAGCATTTAGGAAAGCTCAAGGAAGACTTTTCAGGAACCCCCATTTGTAGGGGGGTTACACTGGTCTTGGAAGATGATGGTGGAGAAGACATATACGGCACTGAAAATTTCAAAAAAGGAGTGAAAAATGGTGGGCAAAGGGCGATTGGCTGAGCAAGATTACCACGAGGTACTATGCGCAGGACAACGGTGGGAAAGTACTGGAAGACAGGCATGAGGACCGTCCACTATATAGAGTCATGCTGACGTTGGTCACGTGACGTCGGGTGGGCAGTCCCCTGCCAGGCATTGCTAGAAAAGTCTGCTGTCAGTTCTGACACCAGGGGCACAGTCCTATATGTCATGACATACTGCAGGAACCCTCTCGAAGTAAGATCGGCTTTTCAGAAACACCAGGAAAGGATGCTCAAAGTGTACAATAGGAGACTATATTAGTATACTACAGGAGGCAGTATAGCATATCGGTTAAGGGCACTGAACTGCAAACTTGGAGACTTGGGTTTGAATCCCATCAGCCCCCATTTGCATACTGTGTGACCCTGAGCAAGTCACATGACTTCCTTGTGCTCCCAGGTTGCAACTGCAAACAAGCTTTGGCTTAGTGTGCCTTTCCTGGTTCATAGAAACATAGACTTTGATGGCAGATAAGGACCGCTTGGCCCACTCAGTCTGCCCATTTCCCTACCTATTGGATAAGCTGCAGATCCTAGTTAACCAACCGCCTACTTCCTCCTACCCCCACTATAATTGTCTTATGTCTGTCCCATGCATTCTTGAATTCCCCCACTGTTTTTGACCCTACAACCTCCTCAGGAAGGCCGTTCCTTGCGTCCACCACCCTCTCCGTGAAAAAATTCTTCCTCACATTACCCCTGAGCTATCTCCTCTCTATCTTCAAATTGTGCCCCCTTGTTCTTGCATATTTCCTTTTGTGATAGATGCTACCCTCTTGGACTTTGTTGATTCCCTTGAGGTACTTGAAAGTTTCTATCATGCCCCCCCTTTCCTCGAGGGTATTGTATATTAAGCTCCTTTAGTCTCTCTTCATATGTCTTCTGGTGCAGACCGTGCACCATTTTGATTGCCCTCCTCTGGACTGCCTCCATCCTGTCTATGTCTTTGCGGAGATGGGGTTTCCAGAACTGGATGCAGTACTCCAGATGGGGTCGCACCAACTGTCTGTACAGGGGGATGACAACTTCCTGTTTTCTACTGGTGATGCCTCTCTCTATGCATCCCAGTATCCTTACTGCCTTCTCACATTGCCTGCCTACCTTTAGGTCATCTGATATGACTACCACCAGGTCCCTTTCCATTTTTGTTGTTATTGGTACCTCCCTTCCATTGTGTACTCTTCCCCTGGGTTTTTGATTCCCAGGTGCATTACTTTGCACTTCTTCTCATTGAATTTAAGCTGCCATACTTTTGACCATTCCTCAAACCTTGCCAATTCCTTTCTCATCCTTTCCACCCCTCCCTTGTGTATCAACCCTGTTGCAGATCTTTGTCGTCTGCAAAGAAGCATACTTTTCCTCCCAGTCCCTCTACAATGTCACTCATAAAGACATTAAAGAGGACCGGCCCCAGTACTGAACCCTGCGGTACCCTGCTAGTAACCCCCCCTTTCTTCGGAGTGGACTCTCTTTACTATTACCCTCTGTGTCTTGTTGTCCAGCCAAGTTTGTACCAAGGCTACAACCCTGGGACCCACTTCAAGGCTAGCTAACGTGTTTATTAATCTTTTGTGTGGGACTGTGTCAAATGCCTTGCTAAAGTCTAGGTAGGCCATGTCCACAATCCCTCCCTGGTCTACTACTTTGGTCACCCAGCCAAATAAATCTATTAGATTTGTCTGACATGACCTTCCCGCTGTGAATACATGCTGCCTTGGGTCCTCTGTCCCACTGGCTTCTAGGTAATTAACAGTTCTTTCTTTCAGAAATGATTCCATAATTTTCCCAACCACTGAGGTCAAACTATTAGGTCTGTAGTTTCCTGCCTCTGCCTTGCTCCCACTTTTGTAAAGGGAAATCACATCTGCCTTCCTCCTGTCCTCAGGTAACACCCCATCCTCCCATGTTTTGTTAAAAAGGGTAGTCAGTGAAGCCGGCCCAGTGGCGCTGAGGGTTGAGATGCTAAACACCACACCTTGTGCTACGCCGATGACCCAGGTTCGGGAACGACCTTGGGCCATCGGGGTGCCAGTGTGGGGGGGGGAAGGTGGAGCAGGATCGAGCATGCCAATGGGCAGCTCTCCTCTCCCGAGGGTGGTTCGGGTAGGTTGGCGCCCCCCATAGTTCTGTTCCCACCGGTTGGAGGTCCGGTGAGTAGTGCAGGCAGAGAGGGGGTGGCAAAAAACTACAGGAGATGGAAGTTGCTGAGCTGGCACCATAGGGTGTGTAGCGTGCCTCCAGACACTCGCACAGCCATGAGCCAGGGCCTGGGGGGGGTCAGGGGAGAAAACCAAGTAAAATATATGTGTGTCCCTGTTGACAGTTGATGGGAGGCGGTGATGGAGACCAAATAGCTATACTAAAAAAAAAAAAAAAAAAGGTAGTCAGTGGTGTCACTAGTTCTCCCCTTAGTTCTTTTGGAATTCTGGGGTGAATCCCATCAGGCCCCACTGCCTTGTCCACCTTGAGCTTTAGGAGTCCTTTCAGGACCCTTTCTTCAGTGAATGGACTGGTATCACCCCCTCCCCATCCAGAGTGCTTCTATTGTTTGGTTTAGGTATGTCTCCTTCCTCTTCTTTTGTGAACACTGAGCATTCATTCAGTAACTCTGTCTTTTCACTGTCACCCTCTGCCCACTCCCCTCCCCTTTATTAAGCCTCACTATCCCTCCCTTGGTCTTTCTTCATTCCCTAATGTACCTATAAAAGGTTTTATCCCTCTTCTTAACTGAATTGGCTATCTTTTCCTTGGTTTGGGCCTTTGCTATTCTGACTGCCTCCCCACTTCCTTCTGCTTTAACTGATACCACAGTTAAACAACTTCCCTTTTCACTTTTCTTGCTATATATATAGGATAGTGTATGATAGCCCATACACAACAATGCTATACTTTCAGCGAGTGGTTACTATGATACCAAGGTCCCTTTGATGTCATAGTAACCACGAGGTGTGAGGAGAGTGACGTTGTGTATTTAGGCTACCATACACTATTCTATATAGTGTATGACCTCAAAAAACACAATCAATTGCTTTTTCTTGTTAAGGCAGTCAGTCTTTGCTGTCTGCGACCCACACTTCGCAGCCATCTGCCTACCTGACAGCTCTCACACGGGACACTTCAACAGCCACTAGCCCTATCAACAGTGCTAATTGGGTCACTTGCATTGTGATGTTCATACTTATGCTGAATGAAAAGTCATTCTGTGTTAGTATGAACAGCATTACTGCAGCAGAACAACTTTTTACTGTGTATGGATCTCCATACACAATCACGTTTGACCATACACTGTACAGTATTAGTGAAGGTGCGCAAAGAAAGGCTAGTGATCACAGCATGGGGGAGTGAGGAATTAGTTACAGGAGCAGACGTGGGTGGCCCAAAGTAGTGCCTTCAAGGAGAAAAGGGAGGAAGCAGATTGGATAAGGAAGGGAGCAGAGATGTGGGAATGCTGAATTCCACCAATGCAATTCCTATGGAAGAATAATCCCACTTTCAGAATGCTTTTCAGAATTTATTTTCTAATTCCCTGGAATTCCAAAAAGCCTTTCTATGTAAAACTGCAGAATATCATATCATCTGGAGAATATTATGCCGTGGTTGGTGGAGAATGAACCTACAGTTTACATAACTGCACAGTATGATTCCGTGTAGTCGACAATCCACTTTCAGGATTTCAGAATTCCACTTCCAATGGAATTACATAGAATTAGGCGGAAATTCTGCCCACCTTTAGGAGGGAAGTTGGACCAAAGATAGGGCAGCCTATGACACAGTCAGCCCATTAGCGCAGCGGTGGCGCTACCACTTGCAACACCGGCAACCTGGGTTCAGAAGCCAGCCCAGATCATCAGGGGCTGGCTGGGGGAGGAGGATCGAGCATCCTAGAGAACGCTCACCTTCAACTGGGAGGAAGGACTGTGTACTCTACTACGACACTGACCCCTGGGTGACAATGGGTGGCAGTGCAGCCGAGCAACGATGGGTGGGCCGAGCACCTCCTGACTAGGATGTCTGCATTCTTGTGTGCAGACATCTGCCTAGTCCTTGCCCAAGAGACACTCAAGGAGGGGACCTAAGGGGAAAAGCCTCTTTGCACTGTAGCAGCATGATGATGCCTCCTACTCTGCAGGCCTGGCTCGGCTCACTGGGCTGCCAACCATAACCCGACTGTAACCCCTCCTGTGCTTGAGGAACCCAGGGATTCCACCATGGGTGGTAAACCATGGGGCACTGTTTAGGTTGGAGGTATGTCCTGGGGACAGCAAGTGATGGGGCTCGGAGACACAGGGTGGTCAATGAGGGCAAGTCAGGGAAGGGAAAAATGCAATAAATTCAACAACAGCGAAAAAAGGAAGCCTATGAGAGGAAGTGAACTGACCAGTTGAGGTTTTGGCCTTGGGAGTAGGAGGTGGGTTGACACAGGCCAGTAGGGAGGAGAGATGGCAAGGAAGAAAATCAAACTAGAGCTTAGGTATAAGGGAGGCCCAATGGGGAGGTGCCAGCCCTCAGAGAAGGGAAGGGAGAGAGTTAAGTATTGGGAGAAGTGAGAAGTGTGTGTGTGTGTGGGTGTGGGGGTGTGTGCGGTGGGGGCAGTCCAGAGCAAAGAGACAGAAGGTGTGGAACCGAGGGTTCAATCTGGCAAGGGTGGATTAAGAGGTGTCACTATAGACCACATCCCCAAATTCAAAGGCAGGGACGATCATTTTTATGATAACTTTCCACCTGGCAGAGGGGAGATGCAGTGTTTGTTCTTGTATAGCACACCTCGCTTGGAAAGCAGCTAGGCATGGATAATATCACTATGGACTGAGAAGTCAAGATGTTTGTCAAAAGAAAACCTCCAGATACCTAAAGAAGGAGACAACCTCAGTCTGGGTACCACCCAGAGCTGAGAAAGCAGGAGGGTCCTGGATGCCAGCCAGGCACTGTCAGGAGCCAAAGTTCATGGAGACAGTCTTTTCATCATGAGGATTAGTGGGTGGGAGCAGAACCAGTGTTGAACATTTAAGTAATAATTACCAAGAAGCCAGTCATTTCCAAGAGATTAATGGCTGGTTGGAGGGATGGGTGGCCCAAGGTGCAGCTGAGGGCGACCTCTTTCCAGCTGGTCGTTAATCCAAGGCAATGACCAGCGTCGATGCCATTGTGGTGATTATAAGTCTACTCACTTAAAAGTTTAACCCAACAACATAGAAACATAGAAACATAGAATTTGACATCAGATAAGGACCGCTTGGCCCACCTAGTCTGCCTACTTCCCTACCTAACGGATAAGCTGCAGATCCTAGTTAACCAACAGCCTACTTCCTCCTACCTCCCACTAGAATTGCCTTATGTCTGTCCCATGCATTCTTGAATTCCCCCACTGTTTTTGACTCTACGACCTCCTCAGGAAGGCTGTTCCATGCATCCACAACCCTCTCTTGAAGAAATACTTCCTCACATTACCTCTGAGCCGTCCCCCCTCTATCTTCAAATTGTGTCCCCTTGTTTTTGCACATCTCTTTTTCTGAAAGATGCTACCCTCTTGGACTTTGTTGATTCCCTTGAGGTATTTGAAAGTTTCTATCATGTCTCCCCCTCTCCCTCCTTTCCTAGAGGCTATACATCTTTAGTTCCTTTAGTCTTTCTTCATATGCCTTCTGATGCAGACCCTGCATCATTTTGGTTGCCCTCCTCTGGACAGCCTCCACCCTGTCTATGTCTTTGAGGAGATGGAGTCTCCAGAACTGTACACAGTACTCCAGATGTGGTCTTACCAACTGTCTGTACAGAGGGATAAAAACAAGTATCTTTGGAGTGTCTCTTCTATTCTGCTACTGACTGATTGCATGAATATAATTTGTGCTGGCAGGACTTTTTAACCTATTTGCAATCAGGATAACATCAAAATATATATGTTGTTTACTTACTTAGATATACTTTATTTAGTACCCACATTTTGTACAACCTCGTAAGGCTGACGTCTCTCGCCTATTAACTGTTTTTATATTTATTGTTATTGTTGCACTGTTAAGTTCTTTTTTCCTTCACTCACGCACTCATATACTTTACAACAATGAATACAGATATAAACTTTGTATTAGAGCATTGATACATCCTTTTTCCTTTCCTCTGTCTTCGAATTTAATTTACCATTTTGAATACGCACTTACAGTTCCCAGAATTCCTCCTGGTAATACTAGCAGATGCAAATGCCGTAATGTCCTGGATTCTTAATATTGTTGTATCAATCTATATGTTGTTAAACTGTGCAACTGTGTCTATATTATTATGTGTTTTTTAAAAATGAATAAAAAGATTAACTGCAAACACAATAAAAACCTTTGTTTTACAGTCGTTATTTACTTACGTTTCGGCCATGTGGCCTGAGCAGTGTGGCACGAGAACATCTAATGTCTAAGATGTTGCATGCCACATTGGATCAGCTGGGAAATGGATCAGTCAATTCTAGGATCCAGTAGCCAATGAAGAGAATGGCCAGCCTCATGAATATTTAATGAATCACATAATACGGTACATGAAGTTATGCTTGAGCTGCACTACCAGCGCTGGGTCAGTTGGGCTGGATGTGAAAAGGGTTTGAGAGGCACACTGGCAGGGCAGTGTGTGCGGGGGGGGGGCCTTGAAATGCAGCCACCCTGTACCGCCCCTGTCATGTGGATACACAGAGGGCTTCAGTGCTCAATCTGGCACTTTTCCGAAGTCCTAAATTTGCAAAAAGAACACCCTTTTTTCCCCATTTGCACTTCCCCCAAGGTGACAGTAAATTTTCTTGAGTTTCATGGTTGAATTTCGATACATGATGTACAGGTCTACCATGTCACAGTTATGTGCAATTTTGTGGCTTTGCTCAATGGAACAATAGCCAAACCACAGGAAGGGGAAAGTGAAGCCAGAACTGTCAAATGGGTGCTTGCCTGGCCACTCAGGAAAAGCAGAAGCACTGTAACACAATGCAATGGCAATTTTTATTGCACTTTATGTTAAAGGTTGTTTATCAGGTCAAGGTTGCCCAACTAAGACACAACATCCCATTGCTCAGTGTGGTGGGAGGGGCTGATGCTGACAAAGCTACTTGTATAGACTGCTACCTTGGTGAAAATTCCGCACTCTGAGGAACTGTGCCAGTTTCATCCATGTGGATCATATCGATCATCAGCAAGACCCCACCTGGAGTACTGTGTTCAGTTCTGGAGCCCGACCACATCTCAGGAAGGGCATAGACGGGGTAGAGGTTGTCCAGAGGAGGGCAACTAAAATGGTGGGTTTGCATCAAAAGCCCTTTGAGCAGAGACTGAGGGATCTCAATATGTGCACTCTGGAAGAGAGGAGAGAGACAGAGGACATTACAGAGACACATACATACCTCATGGGGGTGAATAAGGTGCACAAGGGGAGTATTTCTCAGAAGAGAAAGTACACCAGGATAATAGGGCATGCAATGAAGCTGAAAGAGGGGAAGTTTAGGAGGGATGTGAGGAAGTACTTCTTCGCTGAAAGAGTGGTGGATGCCTGGAAGAGTTTACTAGTGTGGGTGGTGGGAGCAAAAACAGTGTTGGGCTTCAAGCATGCATGGGATAGGCACAAAGGAATCTTAGTAGAAAAGCGGGGGGGGGGGCAGTATAGGAAGGGACAAACTAAGTAAACTAGGTGGGCAAAGCAGTCCACATCTGCCGACAAATGTCTATGTGTGGTAGCCCTTGGTAAGTAACAATATCAGCATCAGGAGCCACTGACTGATTACAAATGATGACATCACTGGTTGCAGCACTGATAAGGGTGCACAGGGTTTAGTTTAGTTTAGTTTATTGTTCTAGGAATTATTACCTTTGAGCCAATGGCTCTTTTACAAAGGTTCCACGTCAATTAAGTACAGACAAAAGGTTACATAGAATGGCACTACAATTGTGTTGTGTCAATAGCAAGAAAACATAGACAATAAATATCAAACATTTGTGCAAGGACAGGTAATACCAATAAACACTTATCATACAAAAAAATCAAGCCAATTGAGGGAAAAATCAAGTTAGGGAAGTGTACAGATAGAGAGGGTAAGAGAAAGGTGAGGGGAGCAGACAAAAGCAAGATAAAAGATTCTCTAACATGCCTTTGTCAAGTAATGGACCAGAGTGGGTAAATGATAGATAAAGATTTAATCAAGGCAGTCACAGGAGTTGGAGGCGGCAAGGTGAGAGTATAGCCTAGATTTGAAAGTACCTAGAGAGGTGGAGGAGGTAATAGAAGCGCTGAGGGCATTTAACCAGCTGGGGGCATGATAGGCAAATTATCTTTGACCCTGAGTAGTCCAGCATCGGGGGACCTGAAGAGACTGATGTTCTGATCTTCTGGTGAAACGGATACTAGTGTTCTGGCATAACAGGTCTTGGATACATGGTGGAGTGAGGCCCATGGTGGATTTTTTCGCCATAAAGCAGGTAAGGTACTTTAAGCGGTTTGAGAGTTGCAACCACCCTGTTTCAGCGTAGAGGCTCACGTAGTGCGTCGATGAGCGCAGTGAGCAGTCGACAGGCCTTGTTTAGAGATGTTGTAAGCACTAAGTGCGGTGAGTAGAAGCAAAGTAGAGGTGGGGTAGGGCTTGCACAGAATCGACAGAACTGAATCAGATTCCTTGGATTCTGACCCCATATTTGGATTTAGGATTTTCGGATTTGCAGTACAAAAAAACGAATTCCTAAACCGAATCCTAAAACCTAATTTTACATGGAAATTTAATATTTCAAATTCAGTTCTGAGTTTTAGGTTCTTGTAGGATTTCAAATGGATTCTGATTCGGATTCAGAAGTTCCTAAAATTCTAAATCTGAAAATTGGATTGGAATCAGAATATTCTGACAATCCCTAGTGTGTGTGTGGGGGGGGATTACATATAGAGCTGCTTTTAAATACCAGGAAGGCAGAGAATAACAGAGCTACAGAGATAGATATATAGATAGATAGACAGACAGACAGACACATAGATAGATACTGTCTATAGATAGACAGACAGACAGACAGGAAATAGAAAGAGTATAGATATATACTGTATATGATATGTCATGGTCCTAATGAAATATAGCTTGACCACGTCATCATGAATGGCGAGGTTAGGAGTGATGTCGAAAGGTCAAACTGCATGAGGGAAAATGTCAGTGATATTTGCATTAGGGCCATGGCATACTTGATTTATGCAATGTCTTATATTATACCATGGCGAGAAAAAATCCTGCATCCTAATTGTCCAGTAGCAACTTTGAACTGATGCTATTGGAACACAATATTACTGGATGAAGGAGAAAATCAAACCAGAAAAGTTCAGTCTGGGCCTACAGTGTTGCTAAATGGACCTACTGTGTGGCTAAATGGATCTACTGTGTGGATAAAGTGGACCTTCTGTGTGGATAAATACTAAACCTCGAGTGAGGATAAATGTGATAGTCTCAGTCTAGGTCTGACCATTCCAATCTATAGAAAATATTTGCTGAAATTCAGCTTCACAAGCATTGCAGATAGATAGATAGACAGACAGATAGATAGACAGACAGACAGACAGACAGACAGATAGATAGATAGATAGATAGATAGATAGATAGATAGACAGGCTGGCAGTATAGCATAGATGTTAGAGTAATGAACTGTGAATGAACTTAGTACATCCAGCAGACCTGGGTCTGATTCTCACAACCTTCACTTTTATACTGTGTGACTCTGAGCAAGTCACTTAACCACCCAGTGCTCCCAGGTCGCCCCTGAAAACAGGCCCTTGTGCCTCGTGGGCCTTACCCGGTTACCAAAGAATAAAAAAAAAAGACAGGTAGATGGAGGATGGCTAGATGGAGGACAGACAGACCAATACTGAAAAAAACTACATTATTGCATACATTTGGGTTACAAAGCCACCAAAGAAGGGAACTGTGACATAAGTATTTTCAACTCTAATGTTCACCCTTACCCCCATCTCCTACCCTTGTCTCCCAAGGCCACGCCACAGGTCTGGTCACACTTCCCAACAAGCCAATAAGACTGTCAAGAGTCAATAATTATCCCCAATCACTCCCCCTCCCCCTCCCCGCCCAGCTCATCTGCCCATCTGCACAAAAAGTCAAACCGGTTACTCTAACGACAGTGATACTTGCTTACATATATAGTGTGGCATTTCAGTTACATTGCCATAGCTGCCTACATCAGTACATTACTGGCTGCTTCAGCATACTTTAGAGACCTTACATCTCATAATTAAACAAGCATTTGTCAATGCTGAATGTTTGCTTGCTGGCATTAGTATTGGAAGTGCAGGAGTTGAACAGATACAGAACAGGAATGGCAGTGAAGTACTGAACTGACGCCAACCCCACCACCACCCTGCAGAGACGGACAAGCATTGGGTAGTCACCCCTTAACACCATTTCACCTCACCCTACCCTGCAGACGCCGACAAGTGTCGAGGTATGCCTTGGGGTGTTCAGGCTTTACACTCACCCCATTTCATAAGGAAATATGCTGAAATAGGTGCAGTATAGGAGAATGGGGTGAACTTTGGGGCCAAAGAGTCCAAGGCACACTTCGATGCCTGTCACTGGCGGCAGGTTGGGGGTTGGGGTGGAATGGCGTGAGCATTACTGTCGACAATCCCAAGTCACACCCCTGACACCTGTCAGTCCCTACAGGGTAGGGTGTTATGGTCGAAACCCTAATGCTCTGGGCATTTTTTGGTATTTTCACTCCAAGTTTACAACATGGGCTTTTTGTGACCCCACTGCATGAACAGTGACACTATCAATATTTGTAATCCGTTCATTAGCCAAAAGGTGATTTTGCACAGTGACTGCACCATTTGGCGCCACAGGGGCCAAAACACATTTCAAACATGATGTGAAAAATGACAGCTGTACTGTTCATGAGGAGGTGTAAAAAAATGGTAATGTTGAAAATCAGAAGTGAAATGATAAAAAAAATGGTGAAGTCACGAACATGCGTAGAAACTGCGAAACGCACACCCATAATGCAATTATTTTGGAAATTTTTTACACCAGATTTTCAACAGAGGCATTTTGGGACCTGTTCCTGTTCAAGCGTGGAGCAGGGGGCTGATCCCCAGGCAGGTCTCTCGTCGATGACTTCTCTGTGCAGTGGGTAGTCTGGTTGGGCCAGTGTGGCAAGGCCCAGACCGCATGGAGACAAATTCGGATGCAGTCCATTTTGGGCTGGATACAGCTTCCATCAAGCAGAACACAGTTCACACAGTGGGGAACTAACTCACAACCCACTAGCAGCTCATAGCAGATTTACATGTACAGGAATTCTACTGTACCAGGCAAAGCGCTCTCCGGTCACAATCGCAAAGTCTCTGCACACACCGGGAGCTTGGGGTAGCTGGAACTCCTGACAGGCTGATCGCCTACCGGCTGGGAAATGGGGTGGGGCCCAGTGGCGGTTGGGGAGGGGGGTACACTAGACCACCAGGGTAGTAGGGGTATTTGATGAGTTACAGATGCCTGCGATCAGGCAGCGATCGGTCCACTGGACTACCAGGGATATTGGACTTGGGGGTTCTATTACTGATGCCCGTGATCGGGCTGAGTGCGGTCCACTGGACCACCAGGGATATAGGACAGGGGGCTTACTCTTCAGGACAAATGCCCGTGATCGGGCACATAGAGGTCCACTGGACCACCAGAGATATTGGACAGGGGGGATTTCGCTACAGGGATGCCTGCGATGGGGCATGGGGCGCCAGGTACAGCGGGAACTGGTGGCCACCCACAGGTGGCAGCTGCTGTGTTGCACCCTGCAATGCGGCAGCTCACCTGTGGGTGGCCATCACTTGTTCCTTTTTTTTTTGGCTTAACTTTGTGCAGGCGCAGGTAGGGGTTGCGCATGCATAACTCTGCACATCCCGGGCTGAATATCGGGCTGTGCAGGTTATGCATGGGCACACCCCCCCCCCACCTGTGCCTGCATACATTACTGATATGCTCTGGCGCATCGGGATTTGTGCGGCACACTTTTCCCTTTTGAATATCATGCTGGGACGCATCAGTGGGTTGTGCATGGCGCAACACTGTTGCGCCATGTGCAACCCGTTTGAATATCTGGGCCGTTAAATCCACACTTTCATATAAATCCCTGCAGTAAGTGTCCAAAACTTGATTTATTAACACCTTCATCCTTTTATAACCCCCAGCAGCATCCCACACTTTGGGTGCACATAAAATTCCCATTACACACATCTATTCCAGAAATATTCTATATTTGATACACCAAATTAGCCAACCTTAAGTATCAGATAGGATATCAAGGAGTTGTTGTTTCTCAAAACCAGGAGTGCTTTAATCAGCAGCTCATTGACCCCAATCATCATGTACCATTTCTTCCAAAGAAGAAACAGGTAAGGATTGACCATACTGATAACAATAAACAGTGGCCGCTGTGGACACTACATGTGGGAAATCTGCTATTACCATCAGGGTGAGAACGTGACTGATTCTATCTGAATTAACCAGTGAAACCCACTCTATCCACTGCACACTATTAAGCTATTCCATTAGAAATCTTCTCTGGACTAGCTTTATGGCAGTCTTTCTTTCAGCATTTCGAGGTGTTCCCATAATACCGCATGGCTAATTTACATAGAATCAGCTCACTGCTGGGAAGGAACAATTTATTTTAGCTTATTTGAGTTCATTTATATTTGACAAGCAATATATGCGCATCAGAATTGGAGCAAAGTATAATACATTGCAGAAGTACTTCCTGCTATTCAACGCACACATTTTTTTGGGGGTAGGTGTCATATGCCTCGGCCAGACTTGCACGCAAGCAATATGTGCCTGATTGATGTAGGCATGTTCCTAAAATATTGCTAGCCTGTGCAGCTCGTTTGGGTAGCGGAACATCATCCCTCACACATTACAGGTTCCTTTTACTGTTTTAAATGAAGTTACTAGTTTTCTGCTTTTAATTTCTAAAGTGTTATGTTTACTTTCTCACAGAAAATCTTTCACAGGCCACAGTTGGCCAGTCTTGAGACATGCATCTCTTAGTATTCACGCAAAGTCATAAATATTGTTAGGCATCAAACTTAGACTTTACTTGGGTGAGGTAGTTTGATATTTAAGCAATAATACACGATAGGGTATTGGCAGTGGTGCCACAACTGCATGACCAGGGGTGATGTAAGGCAGGCAACAGCAGGCCAACTGCCTTTAGCCCCTTGAAATGCTGTTGTGGCAACACAACCTACACCTTGGAGAGTCTTACTGCACTTATGAAATGAGTAATTTGTAAAAAAAATGAAGTTTAGAAAAAAGAGAAAAACATGTTTTAAAGTATATGCAAATCCTCTGCCATTGCATTTCTATGTTTCTATACAGGATCTGAGGCAACATGGGTTCACGGGGGGGGGGGGCTTGACAAAACCTGATCAAGTTCTTTGACTGGGTAATCAGGGAAGTGGATCAGGGAGGAGCAGTAGATGTGGCCTACCTGGATGTCAATAAGGCCTTCGGCACCGTTCCACATAGAAGACTGGTGAGCAAGCTGGGCAACCTAGGAGTATGTCCAAAGGTAGCCAAATGGGTAAGAAGTTGGCTAAGCAATAGAAGTTAGAGGCTGGCAGTAAATGGGGTCCACTATGGAGAAGGCTAGGTGACAAGCAGGGTGCCACAAGGGTCAGTACTAGTCCCTGTCTTCTTCAATGTCTTTATTAGTGACATTGTGAAGGGCTGGATGGGAAAGTATGCCTGTTTGCAGATGACACGAAAATCTGCAACAGAGTGGATGCATGGGGGATGACGATGATCTGAAACAGCTTGAAAAGACTGGCCAATTGCTTTTCAATGCAAAAAAGTGCAAAACCGTGCACTTGAGGCATAGGAACCCAGGGGCAACGTACCAATTAAGTGGGGAGGTATTGACAACCACAAAACAGGAGAGGAATCTAGGGGTAATCATTTCTGATGACCTAAAGGTAGCCAAGCAGTATGATAAGGCAGCAGGGAAGGCTAGCAGGATGCTTGGGTGCATAGGGAGGGGCAAAGGTCCAGAGGAGGGCTATAGCTGGTCAGCAGGGTAAGGCATATGAGGAGAGGTTGAGGGCACTGAACATATACTCCCTGAAAGACAGTAGAGAGAGGGGGGCATGATTGGGACCTTCAAGTACTTTAAAGGGATAAATGAGGTTGATAATGAGAGTCTCTTTAAACTGAGTGGCAACCATAACACGAGGAGACACAGTCTTAAGCTGGAGGATGGGAGGTTTAGGGGGGAGGTCAAGAAGCTCTTCTTCACAGAGAAGGTGGCGGACACTTGGAATTCACTGCGGGAAGAGGTGATCTCGTTGAAGACAGTGGGCAGCTTTAAGAGAGGCTGGGATAGTCATAAGGGGAAGGTAGGGATCATGGGTAGGGAGGATGGGAGAAGTGGGAAGAGAGGGCAAGGACATAAGCTCAAGCTGTGAACCCTGCAATACGAGCAGACTTGATAGACCAAATGGCCTTCTTCTGCTGGCTTCTTCACATGTTTGTATCACCAGCAGAAAGAGGGAGGTAGTTTTACCCCTGTATAAATCACTGGTAAAACCCAACCTCAAGTACTGTGTCCAGTTCTGGAGACCCCACCATGGGAAGGACATGGATAGGGTGGAGACGGTACAAAGGAGGGCTACAAAAATGTTGCAGAGCCTGCATCAAAAGCCCTATGAGGAAAGACTCTGTAAAGGAAAGGAGGGATATGATAGGATAGACACAAGGGGATCTTAGAAATAAGACAAGGGGGCAGAAGACTGCAGATCGAATGGGGTCTGTGGTGGCACAGTATGTAGGGAATATAGGGCAGACTGGATGGGCAAGAGGTCCTTATCTGTTGACAACTTCCATGTTTCTATGTTACTATGGGGCTAGCAGGTTTAGTATAAGTGTGACCTGAAGATGTGGTTTCTCTGTCATCTGAAACACATCTCCCCCCCCATTACCAGCTACTATATTATCAATTTGTTTTGTAGTGAGCAAAATGCATGGCAGTAAGGTAGAGAGAGTGTGAGTGAGCACCATCACAGCTGGAGTCAACAAGTTGATATGCTGGTGGCACACTTCCATCTGTGGCAGCGGTAGTGAAGAAACTCGTACGGGGATCAGGTGAGAGTGTTGATTACTTAGGCAGCTGTGAGTTGCAGTCAGGAGAGACATTTGTTTTTGCCAACTGGTAAGAGGGGGGAGTAGTACTGGGAGTTTTTAATATTTGTTAGAAAAATAAAAAATAGAAAAGACAGATTGGATAAGCTATGAAGAAAAATGGTGGATTTTTTTGAATTGAAGGTTCTGGGAGGGTACATTGATATGTTTGGTACTGAGGCAGGCATACTGGGACTTGTTCTTACCCACTGGTTATGATCTCCCAATCCAGTGAGTACAAACAAGCTGCAGCCAATCAGGATGCAGAATTTCCTCAATCTATTTTATAAGTGGTTATAAAAGAGCTCAAAACAGTTATGTCTTAACGTTAAAGTATCATGTAATATATATTTATGTACAACGTTTGTGGGGATGGAGGGTTGGGGGATGATGATATGAAAAATATATCTTTCCTAGTGACATCAGTAACAGCAACATATCAAAAATGTGCTGTTGTTACTATTGCCACAATAAATGTTTTTAAGGTTACTGTTATTACAGTGGAATACTGAACCAATCGAAGTGCAGCTTCCACAATGCTGATGACATCACAATGCCTAGTATAGCAATGAAGCCATCTGTTAAAATCGATGGAAAACAGCAACATTTTCAAACTGCAGATATAAAAACCATAACTTGTAGGCTACTGTTGTAACATACAACAGTAGCCTGTAAGTTATAGAAATATATATATTGAATATACAATAGTAGCCAGACTCAGAATAGGCAACGTCCCATCACTTGTGAGTGGGCAGGACTTTCATAACCCACGTGACTCTGCCACTCGTGAGTTATGGTCCTGCCCCCTCACACTTGGAGATAAATTGCATATTCTGAGTCAGTCCTGTATACATTAATCTGCTTTGTTGCACTGGTTGTTTTGTGTACAGTACGTTGCTTCTACATTGGGAATGAGCTGGAACATTCAAAAGATACCAGATAAATGAACTTGATCTTTTACTTGCATTAAGTGCATGCTAATTTGCACACCAACCAGCACAGGCAATCTTTTCCCAGCAGGATATTCAGTTCTGAACGGTACAAAGTAAATAGATCTATGAGGGTGCAAATTTTTTCCCAAATTGGTTCAACCTTCCTTAACCATTAGAGATGCAGTAGTTAGAATGCAGAATTGAGAAACCAGAAGATCCCAGGTTCAGATCCTACTACTACCACCATCTTGCTGTGTAACCCTGAGGAAGTCACTGGATTCTTCCCATGTACTTCAGTCCACTACTAGTTAGCTTAGAAGATGAAACAGCAAGACCCCAGCCCCCCACACACACACACACAGTCGGAAAAGGGACATTATCTCAGCTGGGGCTATACCATGTTAATAAACTGGGGAAAATAAAATGCAGATTTAACTCCACTGCTTCACTGCTCATCTGAAAGGTGTCTGAACAAGGTGCTCCATTAAATTACAGAAATATTTGTGTATGCACCTATGTAATACTAATGACAACACTGTACCTGGAATCTAATACATCATCCACACCACTCCCTCCCCCCAATCATTTTAAATAATATATGAATTAGTAAAACAGTAATTTAATGCTGGAAGATACCATAAATCTACCACGTTCTCCCTCTCTCCACTTCATGGGCACGGATGAACCAATATGCTATGCAAGCATGTACCACTTTTATATTTTGTTCAGACCCTCAGATGAGATGGGATTTGTGTAAGCCCAAGATATAGTACAACCTGGAGGTTAGAGCAGAGAGCTGTGAACGAGCTTGGTACATCCAACAGACCTGGGTTTGATTCCTACAACCTCCACTTGCATACTGTGTGACCCTGTGCAAGTCAGTTCCCATCTTTGTTCTCTTGAGTCGCCCCTGTAAACTGGCTTTGGGCCTAGTTGCCCTGACCGGGTTATGAAAGAATGAAAAAATAAATATTGCTCTACAGTTCGATGGAGGCTGAGCACATCAAGAAAGTGAAGTTCTCTGCTCCCAGGGAGGGAGGGCAAAAGCCATCTGTCTCTCATGCATCCCTTACAGGCTGACTGAGGAGCTGCCCTGGCTGTGAAGGCAGCTAGCTGTGAGACCCACCCCCCTCCCAGCTGGAGTAAGGGTGCAGTTGTAGTGACCCCATCTTCATGGTCCAGAACGAAATGGGGAAGGGGAGAAAAGAGAATTAAATATAATAACTATAAACCTTCAGATATCCATGTAAACACACAGCGAAGTATCGGAGCCACAGACGAGAAGTATGCAGAGTACTGTTAAAAACTAAGAGATGAAATGGTTTCTCTTGTAGCTTAACTTGTAACCACAGCTGCAGCAGCTGGCTTTCTCATAGCTGAGTCGTTGTGGTTGCAGACGACAGGCAATGGTGAGCTGAGAGCACAGAATGGAGACTGATGAATCAAAAGGATGTGAGTGTGTATATGTGGGGGGGGGGGAGAGATTCCAGCAACAGTACTCACCCTCAAGTCTTCCAGCCTTCAACATTCACCCCTCCAATGTAGTTTGCCAGCTGTTACAAGTCGCTAGCCCAGGCACCTTCTCCTGCCTTTTGAAATCCTGTTATTTAAACTCTCTTCCTCTTCCTCCTTCTCTTTCTTCCTCTCTCTCTTCCCCACCCTCTCTCCCTCCCTCCTTCCTCGGTCTGTCTTCCCCTCTGTCACACTCTCCCCTTCCTTTTCCCCTTTCTCACTCTCTCCCTTTCCTCTTCCTCTCTGTTTTCCCCTTCCTTCTTCCCTCTCCTTCTTTTTCTTTGCCCTCCTGTTTCCCTTTCTCACTACCTCCCTCTCATTCCCTTATTTCTCTTCCCTTCCTTTCCCTCTCTGTCACTCTGACTTGCCCCCCTCTCTGCCTCCCTTTCTCACTCTATACCCTCCTACCTCTCTCTCTCATCCACCCATGCTCCTCTTTCTTAATCTCTCCTTCCCTGTATTCGGCTCTTTCTTCCTGTTTCCTTTTCACTCATATGCACTCCACCTCTGTTCCTTCTTCTGTCTCTCTTCCTGTCTTTATCTCTCAGCCCCTCTCTTCCTCCCTCCCTCCGTCTCTTTCTCTGACAAACCCGGATGTCTGCTGATAGAAGGAAAAAATGTGGTAAGGCTAGGCAAGGGCTAAAGCTTGTAAACCATCAGTGTGTACAACCCCTGTCAGAATGAGTGAGATAGCAGATCATGGTAGTTTTCTTTCCTGCTCTGACTCTAGATTTTAATCATAGTTTTACTGCATATAAGTAGCTATCACTCTAATACTCACACCCTCCTCCAGTCTCCATTTACTAACGTCTAGTGCAAAACCAGTCTCTGGGGTCCCAGTGCATGTTCTGGTACAGAACAGTCTGCCCATCTCCAGTCACACAGTCCTGGGGTCCCAGCTTACAGAAACCTTATACGAAAACAGTCTGACCACTTTCTGTCACACAGTTCAGGGATCCTAGTTTACTAAATCTCACTAATAAACCAGTTTGCCAGTCTCTTATCACAAAGTCCTGGGGTCCCAAGTTTACATCCTAGTGAAAAGTCAATCTTTCAGTCACCCACTCCCACTGTCCTGGGGTATATTGTCAAGACTGCAAAGAACTAGACGCATGGTTGAAAACTGCACGGTCAGCACAGCTTGTGCAGTTTGCAGTTGGTTTATTTATATCAGTGCAGTTTTTCACTGTGCGCTTTTAGGGTGTCCGTGCTGTGAGCTTTTTGACCACATGGGTTTTCACTGCATGTTTATTTGGGTAATCCTAGTCCTGGAGTAACAGTTTACTGAGTTCTGGTGCAAAACACATTCTACCCTTCTCCAGTCATACAGTCCTGGGGTCCCTGTGTATGTAATGGAACAAAACACTGTCTGCCCATCTCACATCACACCGCCTTGGGGTCCCAGTTTACTGAAACATAGAAACATAGACTTTGATGACAGACAAGGACCACTTGGCCCACCCAGTCTGCCCATTTCCCTACCTATTGGATAGGCTGCAGATCCTAGTTAACCAACAGCCTACTTCCTCCTACCCTCCACTAGAATTGTCTTGTGTCTGTCCCATGCATTCTTAAATTCCCACACTGTTTTTGACCCCTCAACCTCTTCAGGAAGGCCGTTCCATGCGTCAACCACCCTCTCCATGAAAAAATACTTCCTCACATTGCCCCTGAGCCATTCTCCCTCTATCTTCAAATTTTGCACCCTTGCTCTTGCACATCTCTTTTTCTGAAAGATGCTACCCTCTTGGACTTTGTTGATGCCCTTGAGGTACTTGAAAGTTTCTATCATGTGCCCCTCCCCCTCCTTTCCTCAAGGGTATACATATTAAGCTCTTTTAGTCTCTCTTCGTATGGCTTCTGGTGCAGACCTTGCACCATTTTAGTTGCCCTCCTCTGGACTGCCTCCATCCTGTCTATGTCCTTGCGGAGATAGGGTCTCCAGAACTGTATGCAGTACTCCAGATGGGCTCTCACCAACTGTCTGTACAGAGGGATAACAACTTCCTGTTTTCTACTGGTGATGCCTCTCCCTATGCATCCCAGTATCTCTCCAGCCCTCCTTACTGCCTTCTCACATTGCCTGCCTACCTTTAGGTCATCTGATATGACTGCCCCCAGGTCCCTTTCCATTTTTGTTGTTAACACCCCCACACCACCACCACTGTGTACTCTTCCCTTGGGTTTTGTTTCCCAGGTGCATTACTCTGCACTTCTTTGCACTGAATCTAAACTGCCATACTTCTGACCATTCCTCCAGCCTTCCCAAGTCCCTTCTCATCCTTTCCATCCTCCTTGTGTATCAATGCTGTTGCAGGTCTTTGTGTCATCTGCAAAGAGGCATACTTTTCCTTCCAGTCCCTCCACAATGTCACCTATAAAGACATTAAAGATAACCAGTCCCAGTACTGAACCCTGTGGTACCCCACTAGAAAAACCCCTTTCTTTGGAGTGGACTCACTTTACTATTACCCTCTGTATCCTGTTGTCCAGCCAATTGTTTACCCAGGTTACCACCATGTGACCCACTCCCAGGCTGGCTGAGATGTTTATTAATCCTTTGTGTGGGACTGTGTCAAATGCCTTGCTAAAGTCTAGATAGGCCACATACACAGCCCCTCCCTAGTCTACTTTGGTCACCCAGTCAAAAAAATCTATTAGATTTGTCTGACATGACCTTTCCGCTGTGAATCCATGCTGCCTTGGGTCCTGTGTCCCACTGGCCTCTAGGTACTCAACAATTCTTTCTTTCAGAAGTGATTCCATCATTTTCCCTACCAGTGAGGTCAAACTTACAGGTCTGTAGTTTCCTGCCTCTGCCTTGCTCCCACTTTTGTGAAGTGGAATCACATTAGCCCTCCTCCAGTCCTCAGGTACGACATCATCCTTCCATGTTGTGTTAAAAAAGGTAGTCAGTGGTGTCACTAGTTCTACCCTTAGTTCTTTTAGAAATCTGGGGTGAATCCATTCGGGCCCCATTGCTTTATCCACCTTCAGTTTCAGGAGTTCTTTCAGGACTGTTTCTTCTGTGACTGGACTGGTATCAACCCCCTTATCCAGAGTGCTTCTATTGATTGGATTAGGTACCTCCCCCTCCTCTTCTTTTGTGAATACTGAGCAGAAGTATTCATTCAGTATCCTTGCTTTCTCACTGTCACCCTCTGCCCACCCACCCCTCCTCTTTATTAAGCCTTACTATCCCGCCCTTGGTCTTTCTATGCTTCCTAATGTACCTGTAGAAGGTTTTATCCCCCTTCTTAACTGAGTTGCCTATCTTTCCCTTGGTTTGTGCCTTTGATATTCTGACTGCCTTCCCCTCGTCCTTCTGCCTTAACTGGTACAATTATCTGTCCTGCTCCTCCTGTGTTTTCTTATACTTCCTGAATGCTATATTCTTCTCCCTAACCTTCCCCGCCACCTCTTTTAAGAACCATAGTGCTTTTCTTTCATTTTGTTTTATTTGCTTCGCACAAAGGCTTGTTGCCTCTGTGATGGCAGTTTTGATTTTTTTCCCCATTGTTCCTCTACCCCTCCTTCTTGCCCATTCACTAGTGCTTTTCTGAGGCACTCTCCCATTTTGCCAAAGCCAGTCCTCCTAAAGTCCAGTACCCTTATTTTTGTATGGCTTTACTCTATGGCTGTGTTTATCGCGAACCACACTGTTTGGTGGTCGCCTGTTCCCAGATGGCTACCCACTTCTACATCTGAGACCCTCTCTCCGTCCCAGTTTGAGAGTACCAAGTCTAAGATTGCTACCTCCCAAGTGGGTTCCAACACTAGTTGTCTGAGGCATGCCCCCTGTAGGGTATCGAGAATGACCCTGCTTTTGGATGTGGCTGCAGCAAAGGTGTTTCAGTTAACATCTGGCATATTCAGGTCCCCCATCACCAATAACTACCCTTTTTCTGCCATTCTAAGGATTCCTTGTATCATTTCCTTGTCCATTTCCCAACCCCCTGCGATGGGGGTCTGTATACAACTCCATTGCGGATTGTGGTGCCATTTTCTGTCTCCAGGGTGACTCACAGTGCCTCCTGTCCTCCCTGTTTATCCTTTAGTTCCATTGCATTGATGCCTTCCCTTACATAGAGTGCTATTCCTCCTCCTCTTTTAACCTCCCTGTCCCTCCTGTAGATTGTGCGCCCTGGTATGCTGACATCCAAGTCATGGTTCTCTGTGTACCATGTTTCTGTGACTGCCACAATATCCAGGCAACCCTCTTCCATCAAGGCCACTAGTTCAGGAAGCTTGTTACCCAGACTATGAGCATTGGTACTCATCACCCTCCATTTTTTGATGGTCTTACCCCTTTTAGCCCCAACCCTGTTCTTACTGCCTTTTCTCCATTTACCCTGTCCTGCTCGCTATAGACTTCTCTATTTTGTTGTTTACTTCGCTAACTACCTGTTTTGTGGGGGTTGGGGCTGGGATTTCCATGTTCCTTTTCAGTGCCTCCTGCTGTGGCTAGTTAAAATGCTTGCCAATGAAGCATTTAAATCTGCCACCTAGGATCCTGGTTCCCCTCTCAGACAGATGCAGACAATCACCCCAGTATAGGCTTGTATCCCTCCAGGTAGATCCCCAGTCCCCAATGAAGCCAAAATCCTGAGCTCCACACCAGTTTTTCAATGATTCATTGAATCCTGTGGTGCGGAGTACCCTAGTCTCACCCACACCATAGACAGGTAGCACCTCCGAGGTTACCACGTGTACTACTTGTCTAAGGCCCCTCCCCAACTCCACCAACTCCTCCTGCATGGCTCTGATCCCATTCCCAGCCAGGTCATTTGTCCCTAGGTGGACAATGATATCCAGCTTCCTCTTCCATGCAGCTGCTTCCACGATCCTGAGGATTCGCTTCCTGTCCCTCCAAGCTGTGGCATGGGGCAGGCACCTTTCCTCCCTCTCCTCTCGCTCTCCCAGTTCTACACCCCAGTGGTTGGGTCCCACACCAGGAGTTGTTTACTTCCCATGTGGGGTCCTGTACCACCCTCCTGTGGGTCTCCTTTGTGGAGGTTCCAAGCATCCTCCTTGGTTTCCACTGTGGGTGCCTCCATTGAGGAACCATGCTCTGCCCAAATGGCGTGTGAATTGTGGAGAGGTACAACTGGAGGGATGTGCCTCTGTTCCACCACACTCGCCCTCCCTGAGCCCACCGTGGTCCAACCACTCCTGTTTCTTGGCAACCTCAGAGGCAGCAAGAGTGGTCCTGATGGTCCCTGAGTGGGGGAAGAGGTTTCCCAAATTCTCGCCAGGTCAGCCTGGAGATGAGCAACCTCCTCCCTCAGACCAGAAAGATGCTTGAAAATAGGGCAGCATCGCAGCCTCCAGAATGTCTCCCGGAAGACTGCCACCCCACAGCCAGTGTATTGCACCACTCCCCACATGTCTCTCTCCCTTTCTGTTTTTTTTCCCTTGTTTGTTAGTCTGGGCAAACGTGTGCATGCCTTTACTCCCTACGCAGTGTGCTGGGCTGTTAAGGTTATGACAGGTGTATGTCCTTTGCCCTTTTGTGGAAGTGATGTCAGAACCCCTGGTATAAAGGAAATGATGCACTAGGGGTCGGCGCGGTGAGGGGCAGGGTGGGTAGGACCAAGCCCGTGTCCTCCAGAAACAATCAGCTACAGCTCTGATCCACCACCCCAGTGTGTGCTTTCCTTCCTTTCAGCAAGACAGCCTGCACAACAATTTAACAGAAGATACACTCTGCCAAAAATCAATTTCGATCAGAGAAAAATAAAACAGTAAACTGTAACGCCTGTAAGCACAAAACAGGAACAAAACCTGTCAGCATGACCTGTAACAATTTAACAGAAAATAAACCCTGCCAAAAACAATTTTGATCTGAGAAAAATAAAGCAGTAAACTGTAAAACCTGTAAGCACAAAACAATAACAAAACCTGTAAGCACAAAACAAAATAATAACAAGACAGTAACTGACTAGCCAAAAGGAGCCTTAATGTTTCTCCTTACTCTGTCCTTTCAAACAAACCTAGAAAAAATAAAGCTCAGGTGAAGCTAGGTGCTTTTTGCCAGCCAACCTAGTCTTCTCCTCAGGTGAATCTAGGTGCTTTTTGCCAGAAAACCTAGTCTTCAGAAACAGAATTTGTCAGTAGACAAGGACTGCTTGACCAACATAGTATATCCAGTTGGTACCTGCCTAGTCTGTCTTCGCAGACTCAAACTGTTCTCCAGTGACCCTCCCTCCTCCCTGCCCATTTCTTAATAATCCCCTATGTCTATCCTACACATGCTTGAAGTTCCCTATTGTTGTCACCTCCACCACTTCCACTGATAGTCTATTCCAGGAGGCCACCACTGTTTCAATGAAGTACTACTTCCTCACAACTCTCCTAAACTCTACCCCCACCGCAAGGTTTATCGCATGACATCTGGTACTGATGCTGTTCCTCATTTGAAAGAGACCCCCCCCTACACCAGGTTCACCCCCATGAGGTACTTGTAGATCTCTATCATGTCCCCTCTCTCTCTCCCCTCTCTTCCAGGGTGTACATGTTGAGATACCTCAGTCTCTCCTCATAGGACTTTTGATGCAACCCCTGCACCATTGCACCATTTTAATTGCCATCCTCTGAACTGCCTTTACCCTGTCTATGTCCTCTCTGAGGTGCAGCCTTCAGAAATGGACACAGAACGCTGAGTAGGGTCTCATCAGCGAGCAATATAGTGGCAAGATCACCGCTCTTCTGCTGGAAATATCGCTCCCTATGCATCCCATCATCCACTGGCCCTACCCACTGCTTTGTCACACTGCCTTGCAACTTTGTGATCATCAGAGGTGATAACTCCAAGATCCCTATCCTGCTTACTGGGCTGGCAGTATAGCCTAGAGGTTAGAGGAACGAGGTGTGAACGAGCTTGATACATCCAGCAGACCAGATCTGAGCTTGATTCTCACAACTTCCACTTGCATACTGTGTGACTCTGAGCAAGTCACTTAACCGCTCAATACTCCCAGGTCACCCCTGAAAACAGGCACTTGTGTCTAGTGGGCCTTACCCGGTTACCAAAGACTAAAATAAATAAAAAAATACTGACTGACTGTACCCCCCCCATCCTATACTCAGTCCTTGCGTTTCTATACCCTGTGTGGAGGATTTTGCACTTTGTGGCATTGAACCACAACTGCCATACTCCTGAAGACTCCTCAAGTTTCCCAAGATCCTTACAGATTCTTCCAACCCCTTCCTTAGTGCTACAATGTTACAGATTTTGGAATCATCTGCAAAAAGGCAGACCTTCTCTTCCAGTTCATCTGTGATGTCACTTGTGAAGACATTGAAGAGGACCGGTCCCAGTACTGAGCCCTGCAGCACCACGCTGGTCACTCAACCATCATTAGAGTGAGTGCTGTTACTCACCACCCTCTGTCGCCGATCCATTAACTAATTTCTAATCCAGCTCACCATTTTGGATCCCACCCCTAGGCTGCTCAATTTCTAAATTAGCACTCTGATAGGTAAGTGATAGCACACAAAACAGTGTTGTTGGTGGCTAAAATAACAAAGAAATTACAAAGTAAGCCACCAAACCACTGTAAACAGTCAATGCTGTTCCAGCAAACTGACCCCAACACTTTGACTCTCACGCGAGTCTTCCTCAGGGGGTGGGGCTGGTAAGAAAGTACAACCATTTGATAGAGCAATGTAAACCAACCATTGGTTATTGTAACATTTTTAAATTTTTTGGTTTTTAGTTACAGATAAACAAGTAAACAAACACTGGATAACAATTGTCTTTGAATAAGCTCCAAGCATAGCGAGCAGTATTTTACCAAGATCTTTGGTTCAGTAGGACAGCATCATGTTTCTTTCTCCTTTCTTTGTTTTTTTACATTGTTCCCCTCTATGTGACCATAATGATTTGTTGTTTTTTTCTCTCTTGCTTTCTCAGGCTACCGCTTATCTTTCTTGAAAGAAACTTCCTCTGGACCATGATGTTGCCTTGCAAAAAAAATTAATCTATTCACTTTGAAACTTATTTCATAGGGGGTCCTTGATGCTTTGCCAATGGATCTATGAATAAGGTTTAGTGGAGTTCCAGGCTCTCTCTTTCTGTTTTCACTTAGCACAGACATAATTTTAGTATAGCACTATAAGCAGCTTCCTACTATTATTGTATATGTATAAATTGTTAGTAATGCATTGTCTTACAAGTTTGCCAGTGTTTTAGCATTTTCTTTATTGGAAAAAGTTTCACATTATTTCTTTATATTTTATATGCTTGGAGCTTATTCAAAGACAATTATTATCCAGTGTTTGTTTACTGCCTGCCTGGTTTCTCCCCTCCTCCTGGCTGTGCTGTTTCCCTGAAGCTCCCCGTGCTCCATCTCTTCCCTTGTTACTTGTCTCCTTCACTCATCTCTTCATGCCACTCTGATTTATACCCTCTTGTCCTCCATCTTGTCCCCATCCCTGTCTTGCTGCACCCCTGCCTTGGGGAGCTTCTTCCCCCTGGGCCCTCCCACCTTGTTGCTTTATCGTCTGGGGGGGTAGCAATCTTAGCATCCTTTGGTATTACAGCCTCCCCTCCTCTAGCTGAAATGCTCATCCAGGTAGCACATAACCCTCCCACTAAGGATTGTGGCTCCCCTCCTGGACGAATTCAGGCTGTCTCCCCTATACATGCCCATATCCTCCAAGGCTGGTTCCCAGTGCAGCCAAAGCCTTCCTCCATGTACCTTGCCTTCAACCAATTGTTAAATGCCATGGTGTGGCATGCCCTTTCCTCTCCTTGGCCTTACACAGGTAACACCTCAGCTAATGCTACCATGCATGCTACCAGATTCAGGCACCTTCCCAGCTCCCTGAAATTACCTTGCAACTTCTCTACCCCATCCCTTGTCTGGTCATTTGTTCCTAGGTGGACAATAACATCTAGCTCCCTCCCATCTCCTGCAGCCCTAGCAATCCTCTGAATCCATCTCACCAAGCTGAAGCAAGCACTGGGGAGGCACTTCATTTCCATCTCCCTTCCTTCCTCCCTCCGGTCCTACAGTAGGTTTGTCCCCCTTATGACAGAGTCCCCACCAGCAGCTGCTTCCTCCTCAGCTGGGGTCCTCTTCCTCCCTCCTTGGGGCTTCCCCTTCTGAGGACTCCCACTTCCTCCCTTCTCACTGCTGCGGGTGCCTCCTCCCAGCTGCCCTGTCTCACCAGTATGATGAAAGTATTCTGCAGTGGTACAGGCTAAGACGTGTGATCTCTTCCCACAAACCACAACCCTCAAGGAGCCCACCAAGGTCAAACTGCTCTGCCTCTGACTAGGCATCCTCAGGGGGAGCAGTGGCTGACTTGGTGGCCCCAGGGTGGGGCAGAAGGGTCTCTTCACCCTTGCCAGTTCGGTCCGGAGTTCTACAACTTCTGCCCTTAACCCAGTGAGGTGCATGTGTAACCCATATGTCCATTTTTGTAACATGGATATACATGTGGTATCTACAGGTTCAGGGAAGGATGAGGTTACCTGGCACAAGAGCCCTAGGTTTGGCTACTCTGCACAGGGGCACCCAAGTAAATCCAACTACAGGAAGCAATAACTAATGTCCAGAACCAGAATTGGGATTTTTCAGTGTGGCTTTATTTATTAACTCACTGAACATAAACAAAGCACTGCATGGTCCCCCACAGGGCTACGTAACTGTAATGCAGATTAGAGGTTAAACACAGCGGTCTATTTGAGGAATGAACACAATACAACAGTGGTCTGGCTTTGGACCCACCAGGCACTCAGCCCGGACTTTGCATGCACATTGGATACACAGCCCGACTGGCCTGGCTCCCCTGCCGGCCACTCGACTGACGGTCCACTTGGCGAATGGACCCAAACTCTACTTGGAAAGACATCCCATCAAACAAGGAGGCTCCCAAACTGTGGCTCCCCACACCCCTTGAAGTCTGCGACTCCTAGAGAGATTTTGTTTTCGTACTTCCAATTTGAAACTCCCATTCAACAAGGAGACTCCCATCCAACAAGGAGTAATTTTCCCATCCTGTGGCTCCCCGCACCACTTAGAGTCTGTGACTCCTAGAGAGATTTTCAAGTTGCGACCCACGTCTGGGTACCCACCCCATCACTGGCCAAGCTTATGAGGCAAGTAGCAAAACACAGAAGAAATCCATAGAGGTGGACCTGGTTACTAAAGATGAGGGGTTTTCCACCTCCAGCTCCCACAGCCCATACCCGCCATTTCTCTGGACACACAGAACTTTAGACTTTAAAATGTAGATTGACTGTGGATGACCTGAAGCACCCCCTCTACAATGAACTTTAAATCCATTAACACTTTAAACAGATGACTGCTCTATTTGTTTGTCCTAGTTGACATAGTCCTCCCAAATAGCAGTCCCCAATACTTGAAATCCAACTGAAGAAAAGAAGTTGTTTGCCCTTTCCAATGGGGCCAAACACTCACCCATTCGTTGCAGGTGCCCCACAGGCGAAAAACTGTAACCTTTGCTGTTATACATGAACAGACTGAACTTAAATTAAAACAGGCAGCTTTCTTCCCAGAGTGGGAAAAGGGGATTGCCCCTGGAACCCACAAATAACTTTTCCTCACCCCCCTCCCCAGAGGGAGAGGGGTAAACAGACAACTACTGTTGTCCTTCTTGTTTGCTTAAAGGGAAACTGAACAAATCAGGCAGCTCCTACCCGCGTAAGGTGTACCCTCCGGTTTAGCTCTAGCCCACAAAAGCGGCATTTTTCTTGCACGCCGCTAAAAGTTATTTATTTTATTTTGTAAAAGTCCATAAACGGAGGTGTGGCGGATGCTGGGGCTCCATTAAGTGTAATAGTCGCGGCTGCTCCGGCTCACTTGTATTAAGCAAGGGGCAGCGCTATTACATAATGGAGCCCACAGCGTCAGCCACACTTCGGTTTGCGGACTTTTACAAATAAAATAAACACCTTGGCGGTGCAAGAAAATGCGGCTTTTGTGGGCTAGGCTAAACCGGAGGGTACACCTTACGTGGGTAGGAGCTGCCTGATTTGTACAGTTTCCCTTTAAGGACAAACTGAAGACTGACTTTGAATTCCCAAGGTTCCAAACTTACTCTGAGCTGAAGATTCCAAATGTGGCTGATGCAGCTGCGACAGTTCTATTGTGATGTCATCTCTCAAGTCTCAGCTGTGACTGAGGACAGAGTGAGACAGTGTGAAACCCATTTAACTGGAGTTTCACAAGCTGCCTTCCCTGCCTACCACTAGGTCTTACTGGGATTCTAGTAACCCCGGGTAACAAAGGGGTTACACATGCAAATGGGACAGCACCTCAGTCTCCAGAATGTGTCCTGAAAGGCTACAGCCCCACATCCACTGCACTGCACCATTCGTGCATAGACCTGATACAAGACACAGTCTATTCTCATCACGCTTTGCTCTTGCCACATTGCATCCAGCATTTGTGCTAGCCCTAGTCCCCCCACAGTTTCCGAATTTCTATAATCACAGCAGTACTAATTCATTCTTGCACACTACACTACTTTTTGAGACCTAGTGACCCTCCGTGCCTTGCTAGGAGGTGCATCACAATACAATGTAGTGGCACATTCACACCCAAACCATTTCTTTTGCTCTCCACCCTATTGTTCCTCTGCTCTCTCTTATCTCTCACCAAACGCCGCCACATCCTGCCTCAACCACATCATCAGAGTTCCCTCCCTTTAACTATGCTATTTCAGACACTCTCTCTCAACGTTTTATCTCCTCTGGGACCCTCCCACGACAATTCTGGCATTAGTCCTTACAGCCTCACACCCTCCGAGTTTCAGTGGCTCTCTATGCCTTATACTCCTCCTCTCTCCGCTATACTGTCACCCTCGTACCCCAAAACTGCTCCTTTTCTAGGTGCCCACTTCCAAGCAAAACTAAACTACTCTGTAGGTGGGTCAAATACTTAACCTTCCTGCTGCTAATCTGTGCAGGTTGTGTCGAATTAAATCCTGGTCCATTGCAGTCGCTAGCCACTCCCGCTGATTTCGCAACCACCAAAGGCCTGAAATGCCTTCATCTTAATGTATGCAGCCTACTGAAAAAATTAGACCTTATCCAGGCATTGATCTCCTACACAGACCCAGATATTTTGATATTAACAGAAACTTGGCTGAAAAAAAACATTCCTGACAACACTATATCTTTTGCATCCTACAACCTCTTCCGTAGTGACAGAGAAACCAGGTGAGGGGGCATGGCAATTTACATCAAGGATAAGTTTACAGTTTCTGACTATGCTCCTGCCGGTACACTGAAGGAGTTCGAAGCTCTGACATTAAACCTTTCTCTATCACCCATTGAAACCTTGACAATAATAGGTTGCTACAGGCCACCCTCTATGGGCCTTCTGCTCCTAAGTTACTTTCAAGGTGTTGCTGACAAAAGGCAGAATGAGATTATCATATTTGGCGATTTAAATCTCGACTGGCAAAAAACTTGCAACAAAAGCTCTCAACTTAAAGAATTTTGTGACTATGCCAGCTTCACTCAACTAGTAACTGATATCACTCAACCACTTCTTAAATGCTCCCCTAACGGGTCATTGATTGATCTAATCCTAACTAACAGGCCCCATAAAATCACTCACACTGCTGTTTTTCACAATGACACTAGCGATCATCACGCCATGGCCTGTGTTACAGGATGACCCACACTCAAGTCAGCCAATAGGTTTTCTTGGAGAAGGAGTCTTCGTAAGCTCAGTCTCTCTAGCTACCTGTCGGACCGCAGTTTCATTAATTGTACTGATTTCTTCCTGGCTTCCAACATCAATGATGTTGTTTCATTCTTCAACATCCTAACCATCATCATTGACAGACATGCCCCTATGCTAAAACACAGAGTAAGGAAGTTCTCCTGCCCCTGGTTCACAGCCGAGCTAAGGGCCTTGCTAAATGGTAGGGATCGCCTCTGGACTACAGCCAGGCGGATCAACCTCCCTTCTGACTGGGCAGCTTTTAGAGCCTGTCATAACAATTGCACCAAAAGAATAAGGGACACAAAGGCAAATGTTTGCCTGTCAGCCTTTGGTACTGCTAAGGGTAGCTCTAGTATGTTCTGGCACATCATTAAGTCTGTTGAAGTAAGTAAACAGTCATCCTCATTACCCGGGATGATCTCCTACAAGGACACTACTCCCTCTGATAAATCAGATATTCTACCCTGCTTTAATGAGCACTTCTCTACCACGGATCTCACGTTCGGCTCCTCCAAAGCTGCCTCTCTTGTCCCCAGTGGTCCTACACATTCTCCAACGCCTCCCAGCTCAGTCTCCACTTTCTCCTCATTCCAGTACAAAGAAGTGGAAGACCTTCTCCACCTAAAGGTTAACAAAGATGCTGGTTCCAACGGTTTAGAACCATACGTCCTCAAACTCAGTTTCCAGTTCCTCATGGCGCCCATCTTACACATATTTAACCTCTCCATTAACTCCAGCACTGTCCCTGAGGCTTGGAAAATAGCTCAGGTACTTCTGTTATTTGTCAGGTGACCCTACTGACCCAAATAACTACTGACCTATTTCCATTTTTCCTCTGCTCTCTAAGCTCCTTGAGAAGTTGGTAAATGCACAAATTAGAAACTACCTCGAGAAAGCAAACCTGATAGACCCAGCCCAATCTGGATTTCGTCCTTCCCATAGCACCACTTCAGCTCTAGCCTCAGTTAGAAATGACTGGCTCCTTGCAATAGACAGGAAACAAGTCACTGGGGCGGTCTTCCTGGATCTCAGCAAAGCATTCGACACAGTTGATCATGCTCTACTCCTCGATTCATTGAACTGGCATGGAATCTCCAGCACTGCATTGTCATGGTTCAACAGTTACTTGTTAGCTAGATCTCAACAGGTGAAGGCTGATGGCTTCCTATCCCCGCTTCTTCTGCTCAGGAGAGGGGTACCCCAAGGTTCGATCCTTGGACCACTTCTATTTATGATATACATCAATTTCATCAGAAATGGCATCGGCAAAGTAAAGCTACACCTTTTCATGGACGATACAGTGATATACATATCCAGTCCCTCGGTAGACGAAGCACGCGCAGAATTACAGGCAGAATTCAGTCTCCTCCAGCACAATTTCCTACATTCCAAACTGCTGTTAAACAATAAAAATACAAAAGTGATGTTCTTCTATTCCAACCACTTGCCCTCCATCCCTATCTCACTTGCTTCCTTGCCCCCCAACAAGACTCTCCATGGCGAGGATCTTGAGTTAGTCCACAACTTTAAATACCTAGGCTGTGAACTAGATTGACATTTAACTTTTTCAGCTCACATCAACTCCCTTGCAAAGAAATTACGTCAAAGAATTCGATTCTTTTATAGGAATAAATCTCTATTCGATTCTGACTCCGGACTGTGCCTGTTCCAAACAACCTTTCTACTACTTATCGACTATGTCGATATTCTATATGGCAGATGCTCTGATGCCCTGCTACATCAACTGGACACTCTCTGTCACAGAGCGATATGCTTTGTTTCCAATGCTCACCATTGGACTCACCGTTGTGATCTGAATGCCTCCCTTGGATGGAGCTCCTTAGCAACCAGGCGTCTCTTTCACTGTCACCTGGCTCTACAAAGCCCTGCTGGGAAAACTACCCCCCTATATTTCCAACCTCTTTCAACAAATTACCTGCCCCTACCCCCTGAGCAGTAACTCCTTCATTATGCTAGATGTTCCAACCTCCTGTTCCTGGTTTGGAAACATGTCTATAAACTGTGCCCTCCTGGCTGCCTGGAATAAAGCCCAATCCAGGCTCAAACTGCAAAGCCTGATCCCCCTGAATAGCTTCAAAGACTTGTTTATGACAACCTATGGGACTTCGGTGACTGCAGTTGACAAAACACCTTCTCCCTGCCTGGTTTATTGCAGTGACTGCTGTATCCTTTTGTCCACTCCCCTTCCTCCCCCCTAAGTGACTTCCATTATACTTCCGTTCCCCCTTCTTCCTCTCTCCTTCCTCTCTCCATGTCACACTACCATCACCACACGTTCTACGCCTAGTCTGTATCCCACACTATCATCACTTAACAGTCCCTGCCCTTATCTACAGCTATCCTTTCTTTACCTTCTATCTCTACTTCCTCTCCCCGCCACCTCCATAGTGCCCTTGCTCCAGCCAACATAGCCACCCTGTTATATTCATTTTTCCCTACCCCCTCTACCTAGTCTGCTTCCTCCTACCTCCGTCCTAACATCCTCTGTCCCCCCTTCCCTCTGACCTTATCCCACCCTGCCTGTGCCACTATCTTTACTTTCCTTGCTGGCCTTGCAGTTTCTACTTCCCTCAAGAGGTACTATCTTGTTACCCAGAGCTTACCATTTATTTAACTTCTAGCTTTAGTGCGCCTATGTATAGATGATGTAAATATTATTGTCCTATTTTCTTCTCATGGACTATTCATGTGTTTAATGCATATTACTTTGTATATGCTTGTGTAATGTCCCTGTTGCTAATCAGGACCTCCTTGTAAAAGAGCCTGCTCAACAGAGTTTTTTCCTGCCAATAAACTTGAACTTGAAGTCTGCCCATGTCCAGTCAGACAGTTCTGGGGTCCCAGCTTACAGAGACCTGATATGAAACACAGTCTGCCAACCTCCAGTCACACAGTCCTGGGGTCCCAACTTACTGAGGCCTGATAGGAAACACAGTTTTCCCATTCTCCAGTCAGACAGTCCTGGGGTCCCAGTTCACTGAGACCTGATATAAAACACTGTCTGCCTGTCTCCAGTCACACAGTTCTGTGAGCCTAGTTTACAAAGTCCCAGTACAAAAATCAGTCTGTTAGTCTCACACCATACAATTATGGGGTCCCAGTTTACAGGGTCATGGTACAAAACCAGTCTTTCAGTCTCTAATTACACAGTTCTGGGGTCCCAGTTTACTGAGACCTGGTGCAAAACAGTCTGTCCATCACCAGTTACACAGTTCTGAGGTCCCAGTTTACTAAGTCCCTGTGCAAGACCAGTCTAAAAGTTTCCAATCACACAGTTCTGGGGTCCCAGGTTACTAAGTCCTGGTACAAAACACAGTCTGTCTGTCTCCAGATACACAGTCCTGGGGTCCTTGTTTACTGAGTCCTGGTACAAACACAGGCTGTGAAAATTGGGTGTTTAGAGCATCCAAGGAGAGGTGCAGGAAAAAGAGGAGGAGGGAAGACAAGTTGAGGGACCTGAATGACCTAGCACAGATGAACTTTCAGGTGGGAGAAAATGAGAGCAACAGATTGCACACAGTAGACCATTTGGTAGTCACTAAAGGCATCCGAGAGGGTGCCAATGGGAACAGTGCAGTGGGGACAAGAGGAGACGACCCAGTGAAACAGGAAGAGACTAGAGGAATGGGGTTTGGGACATGCAGGCTCCAAATGATGGCAAGCTGCATGAAGGTGAGAGATTCAATGTTCTGGGTGAAGGATTTAGAGGAGGGAGAAAGTCAACTAACGTTAAGCGCCCCAAGAAGCAGGAGTTCTCCTGAAGAGGAGCGGGAGCACAGGAGGACAGCAGTAAAAGAGTCAGGTTTGGCCTTTGGAGAGGTTTAGATGTTGCTGACTAAAGTAGAAAGAGAGGAAGGGAGGGAGAGTTTATACAGGAGGGCACAGGGTCATAACATTGTGACCAAAAACAGCGTGGCAAACATTGCCACAGTCAAAATGTCATGGTCTGACATAATGTCGGGCACAACAGCGACCCCGGAAGAAATGAGTACACCCCACTGAAAACAATGGGACTTTTCCTTTTTTGTGGGGGTTTCGCTCCCCACACCCCAGGACTTTAAATAATCAACTCGGGGTGGGTGGGAACCTTGAGGATGGGAAGGAACTAGGGAGGGAGGAAAATTTGTTTTTTAATATAAAAAAAAATATCTGCAACACCAGGAGACCTCGGAGGAACCGGACTGTGGTCCCAGGTCTCCATCGCTGCTGTGACCTGGTGCCTTAGCCACTCCACCATGGGAGTAGCTCAACCAGACACAGCAGCAGAGGCTTCTTCATGCCTTCCTCCACTTCGCGGTCAGTGACAGTGGTAGTGGTAATTTCCTACCGCTCTTATACCACTGTCGCTGTAAATGCTTTAGTGTTTCACACAGCGCGGTTCTTTCCGCACCGTTTGTGAAGTGCTATATTGACCCAGTAACAAACAGGAGTAGCTCATGGGAGGAAGGGACAGTGAACCGGGAGACATCTCAGTTGAGACTATGACATGCATATAGTATGGTTAAGCTGGTAAAAGTTAGAGAGACAACTCCTCACATTCAAGTGAAAAATCCACAGCCCTTTTGAAGTAGGTCATGGGGAAGACAGGGGGTTTGCAGATTGAGCTCAACATCTCCCAGCATTAGGTACAGAAGGGGGATAAGTAACATGCAGGAGTGAGATGTCAGCTGGCGGGGAGGAGGAGAAGGGGTCCATTGTAGTAGGGAAGAAGTGAGAGAGTCTTAAGAGTGCTTCAAAGTTAAGAGAGGTGGAATAGAGGTGGCAAGGGTGGACAAGGAGGTTGATAGAAGGGGTTTAAAGACAAGAGTTAGAAGGGTGGAGAGACAGGGAAAGAAAGAGAGAGAGAGAGGTGGCAGGTAAGAAATAAAGGGCAGGTGATATGTGGGAGGGAGAGCTAGAGAACCCAATATAGCAAACACAGAATGGAGACAAGAAAGAAAGGAGGAAGAGGGTAAGAAATGAAGTCCAGTAAGAGGAAAATGAGGATGAAAGATTGGAGTTGGGTGGGGTAGAGGGTGAGGGTCGCGGGTAGAGTGGGGTACAGAATGCAGGTGAGATGTAATGGGAATGCAATCAGAACAAATAAGTTACCAGCACAAGTGCGACAAACAGCACAGAAATTAGAACCAAGTTTTGTAATTTCTAATAGGAACACGACTACAAAAATTTGAAATAAAATACAAAGAACAAATTATTAAACTGAAGGCTGGCTGGGTTTTGGTGGGGCAGTATGGTGCAGTGGTTTAAGGCTCTGAGCTGCAAATCTGGAGGCCTGGGTTTGAATCCCACAGCCCCCACTTGCATACTGTGTGACCCTGAGCAAGTCACTTAACTTCCTCTTGCTCCCAGGTTGCACCTGCAAACAAGCTTTCAGCTTAGTGTGTCTCACCTGGTAAAATAATTGAAAAAAAAAAAAAAACACCATGCCCCCCACTGAGTGGTATTTGATTGTGCTTGCCCAAGCATCCTTGGATGCTGCTCAGTTCATTGCTTGGCTGGTGGGGCTGTTGCACTTGCCTTCCATGCACCCCTACCACAAGCGTACCATGCCTGTAATGCCAGCTTGTTTTTTATGGTCTCTCAGCATAGGTGCAGGAACCTATGGGCACAGGCAACTGTAGCACCCCTACTTTTTCCCATGAGCATTTAAAGTGCTCCTTTGATTGCACAAACTCTTTTTAACCCTGTACCCTTTTGAACTTCAGCACCCCCACTTTTGCCCATGTTCTGGCACCCATGTGTCTCAGTTTTACTTCCTAAACTCATTTGTTCAGATTTTAATCTCCTCCTCCCTGCCTTTGTTCTAGCTCTGCCAGCCTTCCTCCAATCTTATAACCCCCCACTCACTGGTGCTGCATCTGCCAGACTCAAACACACTTCCTGGTATGTAAGTGGCTCCATACCTTGGTGCTGCCATTCTCTCGTCAATGACTGAGCTGCTGATAATTCTTCTCCCAGCCCAAACTGTGTGTTTCTTGTGGCACTCTTAGAATGATGCAGCTGCCTTTCTCCAGTGGCCCACACTTCAGTGACTCTCTTTACTACATGTTCCACACACTGGTACGTGTGTGCTACTCCCAGTAGCATGATGACACTAACCTGAATTTGCAGGGTGCTGCATACTGTCCCAGCATCATATTCCAAACATCTCCCTGTTCACTCCATTTTTGCAGTCAGTCTTCACCCAGCAAGTAATCTTCCTTCACATTTGTACCAGCTGGGCAGAGGTTCTCTCTCTCTCTGCCCATTCTGCCATTCTGGGCTCACTCTCCTGCAGCCTCCATTTGCCATGAGATTGGCGTGGCTGTGCTCTACATTTTGGAATTGTGGTGGCTGCTGGGTCTGCTCCCCAATTTGTTTGGCCTACTGCCTTGGCCTTGTTGTGCTGTGGCTGTGTTTCTCCTTTCTGGGCATTTGTGCCTACTAGTTGCAACCTTTTTACTGCTCTGTCCCAGTAAGTCATGTCTGTTTACTAACAGGCCCAGGTGGCCATTCAGCTCTCCTTGGTGTTTAACTTTCATGCAGACATATTCCCACGGGCTTCACCCTGTCGTGTGTTTATCTGGAAATGCATGGCACTTGTGCTTCCTTATACTGTACCTGCATTGATTACTGTTGCACGTTTTCACAGTCTGGGTGGTATTAATCTTGTGTTTGCACCCGGTAATATATTGCACTTGCACCTTATTGCACTGTACTGCTGGTGTACCTAGCATTTTGGATTGCGTTGGTCTGTCTGCCTGAATATTGCGACCGCTCAACTGCAATTTATTTTATGTATTTTATTGCACCCTATTTTATGTACCTTATTGTATTTTATTTACTCCTACACTTTTTGTATTGTCCCCCACCCACACACACTATGCATCCAGAAAGGAGTTGTTACCAGCTCAGTATGTCTTTTCTGGTAAAACTCTTGAATAAGTAAATACAGCAAATATGTCAGCAGATCACCTTGCTTTCGAAGAAATGCTTAGGCACCACAGAAGAAGGACTGGAATGGTAGTGGAAATCAAATGTTTGGAAGGCAAGGTACTGAGGTAGTCTGGAGGGAAAGTAGCATGTAGCATGCTTGTGTAACATGATTGTTACTTTGGGGTACACTCTTTCTGTTCTTGCTACAGGGACTACCATTCTTTTGTAGTGCCTTAAAGACATAAGAATTCTCTTGATGAGGGTCCCATCCCTAGAGGTATCACAGGGATATGGTCCTTTTAGACTAAATGTAACTTAGGGAAGAAGGCCTAAAAGAACAAATAATGACAAAAGGGATACCAATATTGAGAAGGAGATGCCAGTACCAAGTATGTAGGACCTGGAAGCACTATCCAGCTTCAACACTTCGCAGAATAATTCATTGATTGCTATAATTATAATTATGACCTTTCGTATGGAGGAGAGGAAACTCCCCTCAGGAGGAAAACTCTGGGGAAACAAGGCTTAGGTTGCCATCCCTCAGCACTAAGGAATACTTATAATAGAGGACCTCAGATACACTGCTGTGATGCTGAAGAGTTGGTCATACAACCAAAGAAATCCTTACATGGAAGGACTTTACCCCTTGGAAACTGCCAAGGGCAGAGCTGATGTCAAAGGAACAACGGATTACTAGAGGAACCCCAAGGAGAATGAAGGTGTACTAACAGCTGGTACATACTTTGTTGTCCATATACTTTCTTCTGAGACAAGACCATGCTATACACTGGCGCTAAGCACCTTAAGGGGCAAAGTCTAAACCAAGCACTTGAGGGGCAAGGGCCAAGGATGAAGGCACTTGAGGGGCAGGTTGAATGAGCCCTTGGGCTGGAGTTAAATAAGGTATGATGCTGATGATTTAGGGAATGCAAGGGAGGATGGAAGAATGAGCAGGTAGAATGATGAGAAGGGTAAATGCCAGGTTAGGTAGTAGATCAAGTACAATGAGAAAGAGGATGGATGCCTGGTTTGGTTATTTATAAGGAGGACATAACGCAGTATGAGCTGCATAGCACGAGTATGGAGCCCTAGGAGAGGGCCTGGATGACCACCTGGGTAGGCTGGTGAACATAGTACAGGGGTGCAGGAGCAGGCTCTGGGCCCAATCCAGGCAGAAGGACCAGCCCCTTCCAGGAAAAGCAGCAAGTGCAAAAGGCAGGAGCATGGTCGCAGCAGTGGTCAGTCATGGAAAACAAACGTGACCAATGGGGGAAGGGTGGGGACACAAGCAGCCAGTAGGAGGATAGAAGGGCAATGGGGGCCTGGATTGAGAGACACCAGAGAGGCAGCATATGGTGGGGGGGGGAAGAAACTTTGCACTCATGGAGTTAGTAAAATAGTACAGGCACCAAATTCAACTGAAATAAATTTATTATGTGAAAGACGGCCAGACAAGAACAGTCAGTCCTGGCGCTTTGCCCTACATAAGGTATTCGTTAGAGGACACCCTCTGACGAAAATCTTCATGTAGGTCAAAGCGTCAGAGCTGCGGGTTCTTGTCTGGCCATCTTCCATGTTGTGCCCTAATAAATTTATTTCAGTTGAATTTCATGCCTGTACTATTTTCCTGACTCCTTGGTGCAGAGTTTCTTCCTTCTCTGAGTTCAGCAGGCTAGCTGTCTTATCCTGCACCACCTCCAGCATCTAGAGTGCGCCATTACCTTCAAACACAGCACTTCTGGGGGGTGTCGCATGTCACCTGCTATCCCACTGAACCACAGACAAAACCATTTAATTCTACCATTCATTCAAATGCTTCTTGGCACTCAGCCCAGCACTAGGACAAATACCCAACGTCTCAAAGACTGGGTTGTACCTCTAAGGGCCAGGATCCAATAACAGCTGTGCTGGGTTCCTCAGGCCAGGTTCCAATGACAAGCCCAAAAGAACCAGGCTGGGCCCCTCAAGGGTTTGGCTCTAATGATACACCCATGGTCAATCTACTCAGAAAAATGGATTGGGCAGCTAAGCCTACAGCAACTGTTTCCAGATGCCATCTTCTTTTGCAGAAGTTTCATTAAGTGATTTCCAAGTTCTTTCAGTTAGTGAGTACGCCCACAGGCACTTCTCCAAGGGGGGGGGGAGTCTACATTTTCAGGGATCCCTCTGTTGCAGGGCTGAGCTCTGTAACAAATTGGCAAGAGTAGATAATCCTGTCAGCCCTGTGGCATTGATGGCTGAGACACTGGGCACCTTACCTTCTGCATGTTGGTGACCTGAGTTCAGGAATGAGCTTGGGTTGCCAGGCGTTGGTTGAGGTGCAAAACGAGTGAGAATCCAAAGAGCAGCTTCTCTCCTGTTCGCCCCACCTTAGACTGCCCTCAGGTGGAGGCCTGCTGACAGTGCAGCGTGGGCAGCAGGTAGGTAGGGGCCGCAAGTGCGTGATGCCTGTGTGCCTCCACATGCATATATATACATTCTGTGGCAGAGACTGGGACAGAAAATGATGATGGGGGCTTCAGGAAGCCCTGTGCTCCTGCCTCCAATCCACACTGGCACCCAAGGGCCCTGGTCTGTACTGGATTGTTGGACGGGAGGAAGATGGTAATTTCTCCTCCATTCCCACCATGAGTGGGGACCATGGGGAAACTCAATGACCAGCTGAGTTCTCAGGGGAAACCGTCACTGGTTGAGAGAGGCAGGGATAGGGGTGAATAGCCACCTTCCACCATTGGGTGAAAAATATCTCCATGGAAAAGAAAGAGTGGATAATCTCACTGAGCCAGAAGGAGATGAAAAAGATTCCCAATATAATGGAGCAGTGTGTATGAGGTCTGGAATCTTGAAGCTCATAAATGTAGTTTAATTCCAAATTAGTAAAGCTTGAAGGGATAGCATTCTATGCCTTACTTCCCAAGAGGTTATTCCATTTGTTTTTAACAAGACCCAAAATGGGCTGTACTGGTTTCAGGGGGAAGGAGAAAGACCACAGATCAAAGGAATGTCCATCTTGTGACGTAACAGAGACAAGTCAGATGATTCGAGTGGCGTGGCCAACCTGAAGTTTCTTGTAAAAGTTAGTAATTTTTAAAAAAATTACCTGGAAACATCATCTGTCAGTATCTGCTATGATTGAAGAGATCCCAGTTGGAGGTAAGTTTAAACTATCTACTTGGAATCTAATTTGGAAACTAATGAGTTTTATTCGATCTGCATCCTGTCTGTGCAAAAGCTTTTTTTTTCATTTCTGTAGGGTTAATGTAATCTCCATAGACTTTGGAGTGCATAATCCTGTACCATATGTAAATATTGTGGACTACTAAATATTATTTTTCATACTTCATGCTCTCTGTGATTATACTTTCAATGCTATACATAACCTGACATTACTGGCAAGTCCGTGATCCATCTCTGAAGAGGCAGGCTACTAAACTGACCAAAGCACACCTGAGTCTAATACAGGGCAGGTGAAAGAGTGTTCCCAGCTGCAGTGATGGGGTGGGTAATTTGCCCTGGGAAAGACCAATGAACTGTGTGCACAGTGGCTAGTGGTGGGACACAAACCTAAAGAGACCCCAACTGAGAGTCAAGTTGGGTGGGGGCAGCATACGGAGGTGACCATTCTGGTGGGTGAAGGTTTCCGAAAATCTGGTGGTACTGTGCAGCCTGACTTCTGAAAGGACCAGTTTGTGACAGAAGGGATCAAAATCATCCCCAGGAAGAAGGAAACCTAATGTCCCCATCTGAATCTTAGGGAAATAGGTCACACTGTTGTATCTGATACTACTCTGGAGTGGTGTGACACTGTTTTGCTACTGGGTAATGTAAAACAAAAACAAAAAAAAAAAAACTCACCTTATACGTGTCTGTAATTTTCACACGAGTGGTCAGGCTGTCCTTTCATCTCTCATTTGACTGGTGGGGCTTTCTGTAAGAAATTAATTAAATGATCTTAGAAGGGTAATTTAACCTTGACAAATATTGTGGTAAAACAAAAGGACTCAGCTCACTCCTCTGTCAGGATCCAATGTACTGCCTAACACTAGTATGAGTTTGTAAAAGCAGTCAACTGTATTACCTTCACTATCGGAGGTACTATTCCTTTCCATGTTGGGTAATTAGAAGATTTTTCACCTGATGTTAGTATTGTGTGTGGAACAGCATTGTGACTGGCAGCTGTCATATCTAGTTCTGTTCCCCATCATCAGTATTGTGACTAGGATTGCTCAGATTCTGTGAAATTTGTTCCGTCAGTATCTAGTTGCATTTTCAGAATTTTCAGTTCTGACTCTGATTTTGTTCTGTGCCCAGTTAAGGCATCAGACTAGGAACAGAATTGAAGGTGGAATCAAAACTTCTGATTCTGCATCGGATTCCATTTAAGTATAACACAAAACCTTCCCCACCCCTCCCCAGTAACTCTCACAATAGTTTTAAAACAAGTAAAAACAAACCCTCCCTCTCCCCTTCTGCCCTCCCATTACTTTTACTGCTCTCTGGTCCAATGGTCCACTCTCTGTGGAAGAAAACAAATGTCCTCTCCTTCAGGACAGACAATCCATCAGTGCCACCAAGATTCAGTTCCTGGCAAGTAGCAGCAGTCCAGCCATGGTCAACCAGTGTATAAACAAGCATTTGTCAATGCCGAATGTTGATTGCATTGGTCTGTTGAGCTCGGTCACTGGCCCTCTGTCACCCGTTCATTCTGTTTCTCCCAGTGCTGCAGGCTGCTGTTTTGTACTGAGCTCCTGCCTGTGTTGTCACCCTTTTCAGTCCACAAAGAAATCCACAGCTGGCCTGACAGAGTTCCGTTGAGGTGGGTCACCCCCCCTCTCTGACTCACTCATTCTGTTTCTCCTGGCACTGCAGGCTGGCCTTTTGTACTGGTCTCTTGCCTCTGTTGGTGGCTTTTTCTGCCCACAAAGAAATCTGCATTAGTCCTGACACAGGTCCGTTGAGCCTGCTCACTCCCCCTCTCTCACTTGCTCATTCCGTTTCTGCTGGCGCTGCAGGCTGACCTTTTGTACTGGGGTCCTGCCTGCATTGCTGCCTTTTTCTGCCCACAAAGAAATCTGCAGCAGTCCCAACAGAGCTCCATTGAGCTCACTCACTCCCCCTCCCTCACTCGCTCATTCTGTGTCTCCCACTGGTGCAGGCTGTCCTTTTGTAATTGGCTCTTGCCTGCATTGGCGGCTTATTCTGCCCACAAAGAAATGTGTAGCAGTCCCGACACAGCTCCATTGAGCTCGCTCACTCCCCCTCTCTCACTCACTCGACCCGTTTCTGCCGGTGCTGCTGGCTGGCCTTTTGTACTGGGCTTCTGCCTGCGTTGCCACCTTTTTCTGCCCACAAAGAAATCTGCAGCAGTCCCAACAGAGCTCCGTTGAGCTCACTCACTCACTCGTTCTGCGACTCCCGCTGCTGCAGGCTGCCCTTTTGTACTGGGCTTCTGCCTGCGTTGGCATCTTTTTTTGCCCACAAAGAAATCCGCAGCTGTACCGACAGTGCTCCATTGAGGTTGCTCACTCTGCCTGTCTCACTCGCTCATTCTGTTTCTCCTGGTGCTGCAGGCTGCTGTTTGCAGTTGGCTCCTGCCTCTGTTGGTGCCTTTTTCTGCCCACAAAGAAAACTGCAGCAGTCCCGACACAGCTCCGTTGAGCTTGCTCACTCCCCTTCTCTCACTCGTTCGTTCAGTTTCTGCCAGCACTGCAGGCTGTCCTTTTGTACTGGGCTCCTACCTGCATTGCCACCTTTTTCTGCCCACAAAGAAAACTGCAGCAGTCCCGACACAGCTCCGTTGAGCTTGCTCACTCCCCTTCTCTCCACTCGTTCAGTTCTGCCGGCACTGCAGGCTGTCCTTTCCACTGGGCCTTACCTGCATTGCCACCTTCTTCTGCCCACAAAGAAATCTGCAGCAGTCATGATAGAGCTCCGTTAAGCTCGCTCACTCACTCCCCCTCTCTCATTCATTCGTTCTGTTTCTCCTGCTGCTGCAGGCTGCCCTTTTGTACTGGGTCCCTGCGTGCATTGATGCCTTTTTCTGCCTACAAAGAAATCCGCAGTAGTCCCAACAGAGTTCTGGTGAGTTCGCTCACTCCCCCTCTCTCACTCACTCACTCGTTTAATTCAAGGAGGAGGAGGAGGCAGTATAGTGCAGTGGTCTAAGGCTCTGAGCTGCAAGTTTGGTGACATTTAGCAGACCAGATCTGGGTTTGAATCCCACAGCTTCCACTTGCATACTGTGTGACCCTGAGCAAGTCATTTAACCTCTTTGTGCTCCCAGGCCGCTCCTGTAAAAAAGCTTTCAGCTTAGTGTGCTATACCTGGTTAAACAACAAAATAAAATAAAAAAAATAATTTCTGTCAGCGCTGCAGGCTGGCAATTTGTACTGGGCTCCTGCCTGCATTGCTGCCTTTTCCTGCCCACAAACAAACCCGCAGCAGTCACGATAGAGCTCCGTTGAGCTCGCTCACTCCCCCTCTCTCACTCACTCATTCCTTTTCTGCCGGCACTGCAGGCTGCCCTTCTGTATGGGGCTCCTACATGCATTGCCGCCCTTTTCTGCCCACAAAGAAATCCACAGCAGTCACGATAGTGCTCCGTTGAGCTCGCTCACTCCCTCCTCTCTCACTTCCTCATTGTGTTTCTCCAGGCGCTGCAGGCTACCCTTTTGTACTGGGCTTCTGCCTGAATTGGCACCTTTTTCTGCCCACAAAGAAATCTGCAGCTGTCCTGACAGAGCTCCATTGAGGTTGCTCACTCCACCTTTCTTATGCACTCATTCTGTTTCTCCTGGTGCTGCAGGCTGCCCTTTTGTACTGGGTTCCTGCCTCTGCTGGCACCTTTTCCTGCCCACAAAGAAATCTGCAGCACTCCCAACAGAGCTCCGTTGACCTCACTCACTCCCCCTCTCTCACTCACTCATTCCTTTTCTGCTGGCACTGCAGGCTGCCCTTCTGTATGGGGCTCCTACATGCATTGCCGCCCTTTTCTGCCCACAAAGAAATCCACAGCAGTCACGATAGTGCTCCGTTGAGCTCGCTCACTCCCCCTCTCTCAGTCGCTCGTTCTGTTTCTTCTGCCGCCACAGGCTGCCCTTTTGTACTAGGCCCCTGCATGCATTGCTGCCTCTTTCTACCCATAAAGAAATCTGCAGCAGTCCCAACAGAGCTCCGTTGAGCTCACTCACTCCCTCTCCCTCAGTCACTTGTTCTGTGTCTCCCGGCGCAGCAGGCTGCCCTTTTGTACTAGGCTCCTGCCTGTGTTGGCTCCTTTTCCTGCCCACAAAGAAATCCGCAGCAGTCCCGACGGAGCTCAACTGAGCTTGGTCACTCCCCCCCCCCACTCGCTTGATCCAAATCTGTCCCAAACACTGATTTCCGACAGCAACTGAGGTATTCTGAGCCAGAAGTGCGAAAACACATTTTGGCCAGGATGTGAAAAATGACAGCAGTACTATTCATAAGGAGGTGTGGAAAAATGCCAGTGTTGAAAATGTGGCGTAAAAATATTACTAATTTATGAAGTTACAAGGGTGTGTGAAAACTGCAAAAACACACGCTCATAACACAGTCATTTTATGGAGTTTCATCACAAAATTTTCAAAATCGGCATTTTAGCACCTCTGCTCATGAACAATGTCAGTGTAATTTTCTTAATGTGTCCCGAACACTGATTTCCCACAGCAACCACACTATTGTGCGCCAGAAGAGTGAAAACAATTTCGGCCAAGATGTGAAAAATGACAGCTGCACTGTTCATAAGGAGGTATGGAAAAATGGTAATGTTGAAAATCTGGAGTGAAAATATTGCAAAGTTAAGAAGGTACAAGTGTGCGTGGAAACTGCGTAATGCAAGCGCGTAGTACACTCATTTTATGGACTTTCATCACCAAATTGTCAACATAGGCATTTTAGGACCTCTGCTAATGAACAGTCTCACTGTCATTTTCATAATGTGTCCCGAACACTGATTTCCCACAGCGACTGCACTATTCTGCATTGGAAGTGCAAAAACACATTTCGGCCAGGATCTGAAAAATGACAGCTGTACTGTTCGTAAGGAGGTGAGAAACAATGACAATGTTGAAAATCTGGAGTGAAAATATTATACATTCGCAAACTTATGAGCATGCGTGCAAACTGTGCAACGCACGCTCGTAACACTGTCATTTTTTGGATTTTTTCTGCCAAATTTGCAACATAAGCTTTTTAAGAGCCCACCTCATGAACACTAGCACTGTCATTTCGCTAATTGGTCCCGAAAGGTGATTCCACACAGTGGCCATGAAATCACCTTTCGGGGCCGATTAACACCATGACAGTGGCAGAATTCATGAGGAAGGGGTCCCAAAAACCCCATGTTGAAAATTTGGTGCCAAAATTCCAAAAAATGACTGAGATAAGCATCAAAGTTGAAAAAACCCTATTTATTCCATTATACAGCTTACTGGCATTTCCTCAGTTTGAGGACAACTTTGAAGAGTGCAGGCGTGTTCCCGTATGAAAGATCATCACGCCGGACTCGGAGTAAGTATGGGGTGGGGTGTGTGGGAGGTAGGGTGCACAGTGGGTGGGCGCAGGTTGCGGGAGGGGCAGAGACCGACTGAGGGACGTTTCCTTTTTCACAATGGGAAAAATAAAAACATCGAGCCCGTTTTTTTCAGGGATGTGGCACACTGGGGTGGGCTCCCAGTGTGCCAATGGACTCTTTTGGGGGCAGCTGTAGCCGATGGGGGATTGGGCATCCCGTGCGGCACACAAGAAGTGTGGGGGCCACATCATGATGACAGAGACTGGCAACCCCTGTTGGCACACAACAAAGCGAGCAGGATATTATGCCAACGGGATTGGGCACCCCATTGGCACATACTGGTATGGGGGTCTCATGAGCCGAGGGGATTGGGCACCCCCTCAGCACACAAGAACTTGCGGAGGGGGGGACATGCTGATGGAGATTGGGCACCCCCGTCGGCAAAGAAAACAGTGGAGAGGACATGATGATGAGGGGGAATGGGCACCCCCTCGGCAAACAGGTGGGGAATGATGGGAGCCCTGCAATGAGGGGTCACTCCCTCATTGCAGCAGATGACACTGCAATGATGAGGCAGCCCCTGATTGCAGCAGCTAAAACTTCTTAAGGTTGTGGCACACTGGCTGAATTAGTGTCAGCAGCAGCATGCCACGCCATTGACGACAGCGGGCCAAGCCTTTAAAGGCTGTGGGGGCATTGGCCACAACAGTGCCGTGCCTCCACAACCTGCCGCAATATATTTCTTGGTGCATGTGTGCCATCAACATAACCCCCCCCGCCTCCAAGGTACCAAATGCAAAATTAGAAGAAACCTCCTGTATAGCCTGGAGACTCCCCAGCTGACACACTTAGTCAGCTATCTGATGTGATACGAGTCACAACTTCGACCCCCCTGCTGCCAAGAAGGTCTTATTTAAATTCAGAGGCTCAGTAAACTGTATAATCTTTATACTTTAGTGGCCTAGATGAGGTAGCCTAACATTCTCCCTCCCTCCCCTACCCCAATGTATACTAGTAACCCTACCGAGGCGAGGGAGGACTCCCAGAAGCCCTCAGTTCTCCTTCTGTGACCTCAGGTGGCCGACTTAAGGGAAGCTCTGGGAATAGCTGTACCCAATTGTAGATGCTAATTTTGTCTGGGTACAGTCACTCCAAGGTAGTGTTGCTCAGATAGTGCTTTTTTGGATCCGCTATCCTCTGTCAGATAGTGCTGGTATCCGATCTAGGATCCGGTGAATGGATCCGGTGAATGGATCCATTGGATCTAACTTCAGATAGTTGGGTCTGGTGGTTGGATCCATCAGATCCCTGGTTGGATCCATCGGATCCAGGTCAGGTCCTCGGATACCTCGGATACTTGCAGTGGATCTTAGGAGGTTGGATCCTTGGTCAGATGTCTATGCCATCTGAGACTATCCAATATCTGACAAAAATGATGGTATCTGATGGTATCTGAACTTGTAGGACACTATCTGAGCAACACTACTGCAGGGCTTTCCTTAGGTCAGCCACCTGAAGTCCCAGAGGGAGAACAGAGGTCTTCTGGGAGTCTGCCCTCACCTCAGTCAGGTTACTAGAAAGTAGAGGAGTAGAGGTGGGAGAACATTAGGCCATCTCATCTATACTGCTAAAGGATAAAAATAATATACTTTACTTAACTTTACTGAATCTCTGAGTTTGTGAGTCGCACCTGTAAATAGAGCTAAACAAACAAATAAGATTTCTTTGCGGTGGGGCTGGAAGTCGCATCACGTTGGGCTATGGGTACCTGCCGCTGGACAGGAAGTCTCTGAGCTATACTGAGGGCTTCTTCTAATTTAGCAATTGGCACTGTGGAGGCTGACGGGGTCATTCTTTATTCACTAACAGCCTGGTAGCACTGGCAGTACTTGGAGGACTTCACTGAACACAGCAGATGGCAATGCCTGGACTGACTAACCAACCCAGCAGCAGCAGCACCAATATTATATGGTACAGGTAGGGGAGTCTTTTACTAACCAACATTGGGATGCAGAATCAGATTCAAATTCGACATCTAAAAAGGTATTTTTTTTTTTTATAATTTTTTTGGCTGTAAATACCAAAATAACTAAATCCTAAAAATGGATTGTGATACGATGATTCCGAATTTGCTACACAAAATCAGAACAACCCTAATTATGACCTCACTGACTGTGACATCACAGCTGCTCAGGAAGAGTCACTCAGTAGGTGCCAGGTCAGTCACCTATGATGTCACAGTCAATGAGGTCACATAATTGGGTAGGGTCCGCTAGTGTACCTAGCTGTTGTTGTTGCTGCAGGAACTCAAGGTTGGCCAATAGGTCATCCCTGTTAGCTTTGCACGCCTTTACTTTCCTTGCAGCAAAACTGATCAAGTGGCCTGAAGGCCCACCTTAACAGTGTCCCATATGACAGCAGGCTTTGTATCAGGGGTGTCACTCAGGGAGAGTATGTCCTTGACCTGGGAGTGGACCAACTCCTGAAAACACATGTCTCTCAGGTAAAATGAGTCCAATCTCCAGTTCATGATCTTTTGGAAAATATCTATATCAACTTCAGCTAAGATTGGGCATGATCCCAGAATGACATGGTTCCCATGGAGCAAGAGTGGACATTATATACGTCCTCCTGTTGTACAAGAAGTCGATTCCACTGAACGACTGGTGTGGAGGAGAAAGCTGAGAGTGGAGATAACTGAGTGTAGCCCCATTGGCTGGGGTGTAGCTCTAGCCACACATCCCTCCATCCCAGCACTGTTAGGGTTTTCCCAAAATGTTTGTGTGCTGCAGAGGATTAAATGGAATTTGTTGCCATGGTGTCCTGGGCAGGATCGATCAACATATTGTAATTTCCTGCCAGAACCTGACAGCCTCTCTGCCTGTCTAGTATCAAGTTCACTATATATTTATTTATTAAATTTTGTTAACCTGGTAGGCCCGCTGAGCCCCGAAGGTCCCTTTTTCAGGGGCAACCCAGGATTAGTTACATATAGCAAGGCATACACATTCGAATAGTAAATTTCTGGACATATCATACAGGATTATGAAGACAGTGTATAGTATTACACAGTACAGTGAAGTTATTTACAGCAGGGTTTTGCGGTTAAACAATAGCACATAACTGCAATCACAAGCTTGTAAGAAAGGGGGATTGTTAGGGCAATAGCCGATGCAGGTTCCACTGAACTGATTGGTAGGTAATGAAGGGATGATGGTGAATGTTGAGTTATTCTTTGGGACAGGAGCAGAGACTGCAGTTTAGTAGGTGCTCATATAATCCCTTCCGTAAATTCACTAGGGGAGGTAGCTTCCTTTAAGTGGCCAGGAAACTTATTCCACAGTGCGGGAGCAGCATGGGCATAGGATTTGCTGCCTACTGCGGAGCTGATCCTGGGTACTTCCAGGAGTTTCTTTGCCTGTGGTGCAGAGGAGTCTGCTGGACCGTTTTGGAACTAGTAGCCCAGCTAGCTCTGCAGGAGGGTGGACATCAAGAAGCTTATATGTGCTATGTAGTAGGGGGTACTGAAGTCTGTGGCTAAAGGAAGGCCAGTTGAGTGAGGCAAGGATGCTGCAATGGTGAGTTCTTGAGGGAGATTTTGTGACAAAGTGAGCTATTTTGTGATACAGGGTTTGCAGCCTACAATGGTCCTGCTTTGCCATGCCGTATAGAATTGGAGCAGCATAGGTTTGGGTCAGGAGGAGGGATGCTCTTTGCGATCGCCAATCTAGTCTCAGGTATCATGTTAGTGCTTAGGCAGTAGAGCAGGCCGAGATTTTGGTGTATACTTTTTGTTACTAGGTCCACGTAGGGTTTTAGAGAGAGCCCCGATCCAGCATCAGGCCAAGATATCTAAAGGACTGAACCACCTCAGTTGCGGAACCAGATGCTGTGACAAGTGGGAGAAGGAGAGTACAGTCAGGGACTACAGATCTAGATAAAAGGGGTGTCTGAGCCCGGGGGAGATAAATAGATGCTAGAGTTAGTGGTGCGCCATCAATCTCACATTGCAGTGCAGCACAGCATCTCACCCAACCTCTGACTACCTTAATCTCCTGGAAAGCCAAGCAACATGCCACCAGAACTGTTACCCCCCTTCTCCTCCTTGTTTATAAGCTAAAGAATAGACTGTGGAGTAGCTGAGCTGGACCAACATGGCCGTTTGAATCTGAAAGATGTGGGTTTGCTGTACACTGCACATTGGGTCTGCCCTGCAGATGACAGACAAGGCCTTGTTCAATTGTTTAACCTGTTGACTTTAACTAAGAGCACCCTTAGCCTAGGTGTGAGTGAGATGTGAATATTTAGGAGGGCCCACAGTCTTTTTGATTTGGCTCAGAGTGTAGGTGCTTCAATCACAGTATAAACTCATGCGACTATGCTTTTCATCATCATCAAACTACCTCAGTCCCTTTAAAACCCAACCAATGCTGACTTACTTTTTTACTATTGTCCTGTTCTGCCCATTCCTAAAGCTATAAGAAAAGGGGGCCCAGATGTCTTCAAACTTCATACATTCATTTTCTAATTTTATAAAAGGCTGCCCCTAATTTATTTAAATCTAGCATGAGGCCTATATGTCTCATATATTCCGGTGGTTTTTCATCCTTCCAGTGTTGAAGGATTACCTTTTTTAGCTATCAGTATTCCTAAATTTATTAAAATTGCATGCTTGCGATGAATATTCCTATTTTCCACCATGCCTGGACATAGCGACAATAACTGAGACCTGGTACACCACTAATCATGACTGGGACACAAATGTTCCAAGGTATGTTCTTTTTAGGAAAGATAGAGGGAGTAAAAAAAAAGGGAGGGGTGGCTCTGTACATAAGAGAAGGCATAAAAGCAACAGAGGTGCAGGGTAGACAGGGGGAGGAACTATGGGTCACCACTGAGCCAGATGGCACAGCAATCTGCACCGGGATGATCTACAGACCTTCAGCATAGGAAGAGGAAGGTGATAGAGATCTAGTGGATCAAATTCATGAGATAGCAACAAAAGGTGAAGTATTACTACTGGAGGATTTCAATATCCCAGATGTGGACTGGATGATTCCAGTAGCTGCTTCATCCAGGAACTCTGACATCCTGGATTCCCTATAGGGGGCAGGCCACAGACTGAGCACGTGGGACATGGAGAGGAGAGCGCCTGGTGTTGGGAGTGTGGTTCGGCTCAGAAGTGCCTTCGCCTATCCCCAAGGGAGGGATTTTCACTTACTTTCTCTCTCAAGGAGTGTGGCATGCAATGATGCCTGTGCATGGCTACTCTGCTGGCATCTGTCACACTCTGCCCCTTGCGTCGACCGGTGAACCTGCAGTGCCTCTGATCTCTGTCAAAGGCCACCAGGCCACTGGGTATCCCTGGATCCCACCCTAGGGAGAGGAGAGCAGTCCTTATGATGCTCCATCCTCTCTCTCCTCTGCTGACCCCTGGTTTTCTGAGTCTGTCTCCAAACCCAGGTCACCAGTGTGGCACGAGGTGTGGTGTCCAGTGCCTCAACCCTCAGTACCACTGGACCGGGGACAAGACATTCTATAGCTACATCAGTGAGAGAATAAAAACCAGGGGAGGGATAGTACGGCTCAAAGGGGATGAAGGAGAGTGTAAAGCGGGAGAGAAGGCAGAAATACTGAATAAATACTTATGTTCAGTATTCACTGAAAAAGGGGAGGGACAGGGATCACAGCTGGGCAACAGATGAGAAGGGGGAGAGGTGGATGCTAGTCCATTCACAGTGGAGAGAGTTCTTGAAGAACTCATAAAACTGAAGGTGGATAAAGCTATGGGGCCAGATGGCATTCACTCAAGGATATTAAAGTCTGCAAAGGGAACTAGCAACACCTCTGGCAATCTTGTTCAGAGAGTCACTCAACACAGGAGTGATTCCGGAGGACTTGAGGAGGGCACATGTTGTCCCTTAATACAAAAGCAGCAGAAGGGAGGAGGCGGGGAACTACAGGCTGGTCAGCCTCACCTCAGTGGTGAGAAAGATCATGGAGGCACTGCCGAAAGAAAGAATAGTGACACACCTAGAATCAAACAGTGCCCAGGATCCAAGACAACATGGATTCACAGCAGGTAGGTCATGTCAAATTAATCTTATAGATATTTTTGACTGGGTGACAAAGGAAGTAAATCAGGGGCAGGTGGTGGACACTGCCTACCTCAATTTCAGCAAAGCCTTAGACACTGTCTCACATAAAAGGCTGCTAAACAAGATGGGTAATCTAGGCATGGGGCACAAGCTGGTAGACTGGGTTTAAAGCTGGTTAATGAACAGGAGGTGGGGAGGTGGTGGTAAATGGAATCCACTCTGGGGAGAGGGGGGTGATCAGCTATGTACCTCAGGGATCAGTCCTTGGGCCAGTTCTGTTCCATGTCTTCATTAGTGACATTGCAGAAAGGCTGGAGGGTACGGTCTGCCTGTTTGCAGTTGACACCAAGATCTGCAACAGGGTGGATACTCTGGAAGAAGTGTAGAAAATGAGGAGGGACTTGGGGAAGCTTGAAACATGGTCTAAGGTGTGGCAACTGAGGTTCAGTTCAAAGAAGTGCAAAATAATGCACCTGAGAAGGGCGAACCCTGGAGAAAGAAACAGAACGAGGGGAAGTGAATAGGTGCTGATGATCACCAAGGAGGACATGAACCTGGGGGTTATCATTTCAGATGACCTAAAGGTGTCAAAGCAGAGCACCAAGGCTGTGGGGAGGGCCAGCAGCATGCTGGGATGCATAGGCAGAAGTACCACTAGCAGAAGGCTGGAGGTGGAGATTGCATTGTATAATCATAAAATCATAGAAGCTTGATGGCAGAAAAGGACCACAACGGTCCTTCTTGTCTGCACCTTACCCCTCCATCCCTCCTTCTGCTGGCCCCCACCCTTCCCCCACTATTCAGCCCTATATTTCTGTCCCATGCCCTCTTGAATCCCTCCACAGTTTCAGCCCCCACCACCTCTTCTGGTAGTCTGTTCCAGGCCTCCGCCACCCTCTCTGTGAAGCATCGCCCCCTCACATTGCCTCTGTATCTTCCTCCCTGCAGTCTGAGGCTATGCCCTCTAGTTCTAGCCCCCTCCTTCTTTTTAAGTAACACCCTTCCCTTGCTTTGTTGATCCCCTTCACATACTTAAAGGTTTCAACCATGTCCCATCTTTCTCTTCTAGTCTTCAATGTGTATAGATCCAATTCCTTACACCTTTTCTTGTATGTCATCCCTTGCATATCCTGCACCATCTGTGTTGCCCTTCTCTGAACCCTCTCAATCCCATCTGTGTCCTTGTGTAGGTGCGGTCTCCAGAACTGGACCCCTTACTCCAGGTGCAGCCTCACCATGGCTTTGTAGAGGAGCATCAGTACCTCTATCTTTCTACTAGTAATGCCCCTGCCAATGCATGCCAACATTCCATCGGCCTTCCCCACCACCCTGCTACATTGGTTACTTACCTTAAGGCTGGATGAAACATACGAACATACAAATCTGTCAGCAGAAGCAGGCTTTATGGTCTATCAAGTTAGTCTGTCTCGAATGCATAGCTAGCACCCTTATATTGCAGCTGCCCCCCACTCTCCCCCTCATCTTACCCCACCTGCACCCTCTCCATGCCTTTAAAACTGTCCACCATCCTACAGGATACCACTTCCTTGGGTAGAGTGTTCCATTTCTCCACCACCTTCTCTGTGAAAAATTGCCCCATCATCTCTCCCCAATATCTTCTACCCTCCAACCTGAGACTATGCCCGCTCATGTCCCTTCCTCTCCTCAGCTTAAATATCTCTTCTGTGCCCGGTTTGCTAATTCCCTTCAAATATTTAAAGGTCTCAATCGTATCCCTCTGATCTCTCCTCTCCTCTCCTCTCCTCCAGGCTGTACATATTCAGCTCAGTCAGCCTGTCCTCATAGGTTTTGCCCTACAGCCCCTGGATCATCTTAGTTGCCCTACGCTGCACCCCCTCCAGCAATCTGATAGCCTTCTAAAGGGATGCCAGAACTGCACGCAGTACTCCAAATGTGGTCTGACTACTGACCTGTACAGCGGCAGGATCACATCCCTATTTCTGGATGAGATTCCTCTAGCAATACACCCCAGCATCTTGTTGGTCTTAGCTGCCACCTTCCTCCACTGAGGTGAGTTGTTCATGTTACCCATTATTATCACCCCAGGTCCTTCTCCTCCTTGGTGACTTCTATCTGAACTCCTCCCAACTGGTAGCCCCTCCCTAGGTTCCTTGCTACAAAGTGTATAACCTTGCACTTCTTCACATTGAAGCTCAATTGCCACGTTACCAACTACTCCTCCAGTTTGGTCAGGTCCTCCTATAGCCCCTGCCACCCCTCTAGTTCATCCACCACCACCCCTATTTTCTGCGAACAGACTGATCTTGCTCCTAACACCTTGTGAGATATCTGATATGGATAACCCAAACAACACCGGACCCAGCACTGAACCCTGCGGCACCTCGCTTGTCACTGCCCTTGGGGATAAGACTGCCCCCACTGCTGCCTTCCCTTCAGCCAGTTCAAGATCCAGTTTACTGTAATCCTCAGATCCCTCTCCTGTTCTGTTACTTTGATCTCCTCCCCTCCTAGGGTGTATCCTTTTCATGGGTTCCTATGCCCCACATGCATCACAGCACACTTTTTAGCATTAATTTTCAGTTGCCATGTCTCTGACCACTCCTCAAATGTCTTCAGGTTCTGCTTCATGTCCTCCAGCATCCCTGGGGTGTCCACCCTATTGCAGATCTTCATATCATCAGCAAATAGGTACACCCTCCCCCTCAGTCCCTCTGCTATATTGCTGATGTAAATGTTAAAAAGGAGGGGTCCCAGTACTTACCCCAGGGTACCCCACTCGTCACCCGCCTCATCCTTGGGTATACTCCATTAAGCACCACTCTCTGGCTTCTGGCAGCCAGCCAGATCTCCATCCACCTGGTTATTTTCCCTTCCACCCCTACACTTTCCAGCTTGCTTATCAACCTTCTGTGAGGGACGGTGTCAAAGGTCTTACTGAAGTCCAGATAGGCTAGGTCCACCACCCTTACTGGTCGAACACCTGTGTCACCCAATTGAAGAACTCAATCAGGTTTGTCTGGCATGACTTTCCCTTCATGAAGCCATGCTGCCTGTCATCCTGTAAGTCACTCTTCTCTAGGTAGTCCACCACCCTCTCCTTGATTAGTACCTCCATGACCTTCCCCACCACTGAGGTGAGGCTGACCAGGCGATAGTTCTCCGTCACCTCCCTACTATCCCTCCCTTGTGCGAAGGCACCATGTCCTCCCTCCTCCAGTCCTCTGGCACCCTTCCTGAATCCAGAGACAAGTTGAATATCTTCATCAGTAGGGCAGCCAACTCCCCCCTCAGTTCCCTGATCACCCTGGGGTGCAACCCATCCAGTCCCATTGCCATGTCCACCTTCAATCTGCCTAGTTCCTCCTTAACCCTGTCAACACTGAACAGGCTCAGATCCACCCTTTTACCCCCTATCCCCCTCCCCCTAAGCTCTGGTCCACTGCCCCCTTCCTCATCTGTAAATATTGAGCAAAAGTACTTATTTAACGCTCTGTTTTCACAATCCCCTACCAGTTGTATCCCTCCCTCCCTCCCCACTGAAGCCTTGTAATCCACTGTCTTGCCGTCCTCTTTTTCCTCACTTGTCTAGGAAAAATTTTGCCTCTCCCTTTGGCCTGTTTTAGTCATTCTATCTTTGGTATCTGCTTTTGCTCTCTTTATTTTCTGCCCTGCTAGTTTCCTCTTCTCCCTATGAGCCTCCCTGTCCTACCCCTCACTGTCCTCTTATATTTCCTGAAAGCTTTCCTCCTGTCCCCGACCACTCCCGTGGCCTCCCTTGTAAATCAGTGGTCTTGTCCTTTTTCTGCTCTTCTTAACCTTCTTTACACACACTTCCATGGCTTTCGTTACCCCCCTCCTTTAATAGTTCCCCATAAACACTAGTGAGTCCTCATCTAGAGTACTGTCTGCAGTTCTGGAGGCCACACCTTCACAAGGAAATCAACTGGGTGGAAGCAGTCCAGAGAAGGGCAACCAAGATGATACAGGGCTTGCACCACAAAACATATGAGGAGAGATTAAAGGACCTCAAGATGTACTCACTGGAGGAAAGGAGGGAGTGGGGGGGGGGCATGATAGAAACATTCAAATACCTCAAGGGCATTAACAAGGTGCAGGGGGGAGACTTCTTCCAATGTAGAAGGAGTACAAGAACAAGGGAGCATGATATGAAAATGGAGGGAGGCAGCTGAAGAGGAAATGTGAGGAAGTTTTTCTTCACAGAGAGGGTGGTGGACACATGGAATAAACTGGCACAAGAGGTGGTGGGCGTGAGCACAGCGGGGGGTTTTAAACATGCCTGAGACAGGTACAAGAGTACCTCAGGGTGGGAAGAAGTGATGGAAAGCAACTGACCAGATAGGGTCAGAGGCCGCAAACAAGTATAGGGCTTACGGGCAGACTAGATTGGCCTGGCGGTCCTTATCTGCCCACAGTTTCTATGTTTCTATGTTTCCTAACCAAAAATGACAATGCCTGGATCAAATGAAAACTCCTGGCCCAAAACATTCTCCAAAATAGAGAAAACTCTACCCCATAAATCTTTAATGCTTTTACACATGGCTGTCATATGCCATAAAGTACCCTTTCTGTCTTACACCTCTGACAACAACCTGAAATTGTTGCATCAAATTTACTTAGTCAGTCTGGGGTCAGCTATGTCCTAAGAATAGTGTCAATATGAATCTGTTTCATCCTGTTGTTTTTTTACTTCCAAACTGGCAAGGTCTATAATATTATTCAATTTTTCTTCCAGTATTTTCTGTCCAATATCCTTTACTTGGTTTACTTGGTAGTTTAGGACAAAGGAAGGCCACAGCTCATCGAGATTGTCCCCCACAACATTGTGGGTCATTGTACCTAAATTTTATTATTTTCCAATCATTTGTCCAAATCTTTTTTTAAAGGCAGAGAAGGAGTCAAGATCCACAAGATTTTGTGGAAGTCGATTCCATACTCTGATAGTGTAAAAAGTGAATCTCTTATTTGTTTTTGCTTTGCTTACATTAGTTTGTTTGTTATGGAGTCTAGAGACAACCCTTCTCCGTGAAAAGTTAAATCCGGATTACTTCGTCAGTTCTGGCGACTGTTGAATTTTAAATAAGATGAGGAGATCACCTCTACTCCTTCTGGTTTGTAGGGAATGAAGCCCTGTAGCTTTGAGTCTCTCCTAATAAGTTTTGGATGCCAGGTGGGGCACCAGTTTGGTTGCTCTTCTCTGAATTTGCTCAATCCTGCCTATATCCTTTACTAGATACGGGCTCCAAAAAAGAGACCCGTCATCAGAATAGGGTCTGATGTGTGTCCTATATCTTTACTAGATATAGGCTCCAAAAAGAGACCCGTCGTCAGAGTAGGGTCTGATGTGTGTTCTATATCCTTTACTAGATACAGGCTCCAAAAAGGAGACCCGTTGTTAGAGTAGGGTCTGATGTGTGTCCTATATCCCTTACTAGATACAGGCTCCTAAAAGGAGACCCATCGTCAGAGTAGGCTCTGATGTGTGCCCTATATCCTTTACTAGATATGGGCTCCAAAAAGGAGACCCATCATCAGAGTAGGGCCTGATGTGTGTCCTATATGCTTTACTAGATACAGGCTCCATAAAGGAGACCCATCATCAGAGTAGGGTCTGATGTGTGTCCTATATCCTTTACTTGATATGGGCTCCAAAAAGGAGACCCATCGTCAGAATAGGGTCTGATGTGTGTCCTATATCCTTTACTAGATACAGGCTCCAAAAAGAGACCCGTCGTCAGAGTAGGGTCTGATGTGTGTCCTATATCCTTTACTAGATATGGGCTCCAAAAAGGACAATTCAGTCAGAGTAGGGCCTGATGTGTGTTCTATATCCTTTACTAGATACAGGCTCCAAAAGGAGACCCGTCATCAGAGTGGGTCTGATGTGTGTCCTATATCCTTTACTAGATACAGGCTCCAAAAAGGAGACCCGTCGTCAGAATAGGGTTGATGTGTGTCCTATATCCTTTACTAGATACAGGCTCCAAAAAGAGACCCGTCATCAGAGTAGGGTCTGATGTGTGTCCTATATAGGCTCCAAAAAGGAGACCCGTTGTTAGAGTAGGGTCTGATGTGTGTCCTATATCCCTTACTAGATACAGGCTCCTAAAAGGAGACCCATCATCAGAGTAGGATCTGATGTGTGTCCTATATCCTTTACTAGATATGGGCTCCAAAAAGGAGACCTGTCGTCAGAGTAGGGCCTGATGTGTGTCCTATATGCTTTACTAGATACAGGCTCCATAAAGGAGACCCATCATCAGAGTAGGGTCTGATGTGTGTGTCCTATATCCTTTACTAGATATGGGCTCCAAAAAGGAGACCCATCGTCAGAATAGGGTCTGATGTGTGTCCTATATCCTTTACTAGATACAGGCTCCAAAAAGAGACCCGTCGTCAGAGTAGGGTCTGATGTGTGTCCTATATCCTTTACTAGATATGGGCTCCAAAAAGGACACCCGTCGTCAGAGTAGGGCCTGATGTGTGTTCTATATCCTTTACTAGATACAGGCTCCAAAAAGGAGACCCGTCATCAGAGTGGGTCTGATGTGTGTCCTATATCCTTTACTAGATACAGGCTCCAAAAAGGAGACCCGTTGTCAGAATAGGGTCTGATGTGTGTCCTATATCCTTTACTAGATACAGGCTCCAAAAAGAGACCCGTCATCAGAGTAGGGTCTGATGTGTGTCCTATATCCTTTACTAGATAGGGGCTCCAAAAAGGAGACCCGTAGACATAGTAGGGTCTGATGTGTGTCCTATATAGAGGAAAAATGCATTCCTCTGTCCTAGAAACGAATGTGCATTTGATGCGCATGAGTAGTGTATTAGATAACTTGGCCACTTTTATACACTGGTCTGTAGCGGAATGTTTATTATTGACCATCACACCCAGATCTCTCTCACTAAGGGATACTTTCAAGGGTGTATTGTTAAGGGTATAAGTCTGTAGGGGATTATGCCTGCCAAGGTGCAAAACAGCACATTTATCTGTGTTCAGGGACATACCATTAGAATATGTCCATCGTTCAATTATTTTCAAGTTGTTAATAAGTATGGTCCTGTTGGCATCAGAATCCACCCACCCCCTAGCTTGGTGTCATCTGCAAATTTGGAAAGCAGGTTGCAGAAACTAATCTGCATATCACTAATAAAGATATTAAACAATGTAGGTCCAAGGACTGAGCCCTGTGGCACTCCACTAGTAACCTGTCCCCTTTCTGATAAAATACCATTTATTTTGACTTGCTGGTGTCTGTCAGATGACCAACTGCTAACCCATCTAACCAAACGTGGAGAGAAACCCAACTGGAGGAGTTTAGTAATGAGCTTGCCATGTGATACCTTGTTGAATCTAACAGGATCACATTCATAGGGAAGCTGGAGTCAAGGCCTTGGCTTATGTAGTTATAAAAAGATACCAGGTTAGTTGTACATGAGAATCCCCGCTTAATGCTGTGTTGGTTCCTGTCTGATATGTTCATAGATATAATTTCTTTTTCTAAAAAGTCTTTAATCAATTTCTCCATTAGTTTACAAAGGACAGAAGTTAAACTGGTAGGTTGATAATTTTCAGGTTTGGAGCGGTTCCCTTTTCTTAAAAATAGGTACAACCGTGGCGTTTAGCCAGTCTTGCAGAATTGAACTCTCATGAAGGGATTTATTAAAAATAAGTGCTAGTGGGAGTGCTAAGGCCTCAGAAGTCTCCAATGAGAACCTGGGATGTAAATTATCAGGGACTGGAATAGAGGTTTTACTCCATGATTGCAGTACCGCGAGGGTATCAGCCTTAGTAAATGTATATTTGTTATGATTTTGAGCTTTGCCATAACTATAATCCGCTACTTCCTTTACTGAGAAGACTGAACAAAAATAACTATTTGCAATTTCTTTATCTGATGCCATTGTAGAGTTATTAACAGTAATTGGGCCAATGGATCTGTTATTACCTCTCTTATTATTGAGATATGAGAATAAAGATTTATGGCAATCTTTGGAGTGAGCTATTCTAAAGTCTAGGCTTCTTTTGGAGGGTATTATCATATATTTCAAGTTCTTAACTGCCTTTTTGTAGTTATGTAAAATCTCCTCATTGTACTTGCCACTACATTTGCTTAACAATGAATATAGTTTTTATTTGTGTTTTATTTGTTTCTTTTTTTTTTTTTCAAACTCTGTTTTTCTCCCACACCGCTGAACTCTCTCCAGTGACCCTACCTTGCCACACTCTCTACCTCCCTGTGTGGCCCTACTGTGTCCTCCTGTGCTACTCCCGGCACCGGGCATCCCCCGGGTCTGCCCTACGGGGAAGGGTCGTCCCAGCCCAGGGCGCTCTTTCTATTAGGACTGAGACACCGGGCCGGAGAGGGGGGAAAGTGGAGAGGACTTCAGGCCCGACTATGGAATGTGAAGGGAAGGCACCTTCGCCTATCAGTGGCGAGGGTTTTTTTTCTCTATTTTTCCTACATTTCTTGGAGCCGTAGCTCCACCCCGGCGTACACCCTGCGATGCTACGTTTGGCTTACCCCCCCAACCTCCGCCAGAGGGCGCTCTTTGAGCGACCCGCAGCTCTAACCCACCCCGGGAAGGGAGAGGTGTCCTCCGGACGCTCAATCTCTCCCTGCCCCCACTGACCCCCAGCCACCCGGGGCCGTTCCCGAACCCAGGTCGCTGGTGTGGCACGAGGTGTGGCGTCCAGCGCCTCAACCCTCAGCGCCACCAGGCCGGCCATTCGTTTCTTTATTGGTTTATTTAACTATAAGGATTCTTCCCTTTTTTATTATACTTCTTTATTCTAGGAACACATTTTTTTTTCTAAGTTAAAAATTGTAGTTTTTAAGTACTCCCAAGCTTCTTTGAGGGGGAGGGGTGCTAGTATGTCCTCCGAGGAGATTTTGTTTTCAATATTCATTGATTTTATTAAAGTTGGCACTATCATATTTTTTTACTACTGAGTGATTTAGGTGGATTTGTTGATCATAGGTTGAGGTAAACTGAATGGAGCAGTGATTATTATTCCCAAGCGAGTCTAGTTTGTTAGTGTTAGAAATGTTTTCCCCAATGTTGGTGATCAGTAGATCTAAAATATTAGCTCCCCTTGTTGGTTCTGTTATGGGCTGCTCGAGGCCCGTGTTGATTAAAACAGATATGAAATCGTTTATACACTGGGCACCACTGGTTAGGGAGTTCCAATTAATAGTGGGTATGTTGAAGTCTCCTAATATTATGGTGTTACCTTTGTTGACTAGTGTTATGTCATTAATCAATGTAGAAGTGTACTTATGGTTAGCTGAGGGGGGCATATAGCATGTTCCTACTAGTATCTGGGGTTGCCCCTTAAATTGAATATTCACCCATATACTTTCAGTTATAGTAGAAAAGGGAAGTAGGAAAGATGTAGTATTGTCCCTGACATATAGGCAAACACCTCCACCTGCTTGATCCTGTTGGTCCCTGTGATAAAGCTTATATCACGGGATCTCTTTTAACCATGTGGAGTTAGAATCCCACCATGTTATAGATATTAGACCATAGTCAGACATCCTACATTTAGCCTCCAGTTCAGCCATTTTAGCTAGATTTAATGACGTAGCATTTAGGGATAATACCTTGCATAATTTTAGGTTATTAACTGACGCTGCCCAAGGAGATTTCAACTCTAACAATGTGGTATTATTTATATCTCTAAAATAAAATCTAGCAATAACATGTTTACCAGAGACTAGACTGATGACAGTTTCTTCCAATTTGGATAGTGAGGGGATATTTAAAACCATGATTTCTTTTAAATACAAAATTTATACCAGAAGATACTGATATCTTTCACTATCAGAAAGATTATAAAGTCCCTTCAAGGTCTCAAAAGTCAGGAAACCACGCCCATCAAAAAGGTTTTCTAATTGATGGATACTCTTCTCTTTATACCAATGTATAAATATTTTATCTGTCATCACTTAAGATGAAAAATATATATTTTATATTATTGGAGTGAATTCTGATAGGTGATGAGGATCACCAAACGATTTCTGCACTATTTGCCAGGCCTTATTTGTGGGTCTCATAGCTAAGAGGCTATCTTTATAGTAAAATGAGCTTGCAAGATTTACCATAAGAGAATTTTTAAAGTTATAAAATTGAATCCTTATAGCCAGCTAGCCTGGTGGCGCACAGGGCTGATGCGCTGGATGCCTTACCTCACGCTATACCTGTGACTTGGGTTTGGGAATGACATTGGGTCACCAGGGTGCCAGCACGGGGGGGGAGGGGCAACAGGATCGAGCAATGGCTCTCCTCTCCCGGGAGGGAAGGTCGCCTGTCCGCAGTACCGCCATCACCAGGATGGAGGTCTGGTGGCAGGTGTAGATGGTCATGGAGCGATTGGTAGGGTGGGGCATCCTGCAGTGCAGGATGTGCACGTGCCTTTACACACACGTGTTCCACCAGGGACGCAAGGGGATGGGAATGGGGAGAAAACTATGTATGGAAAAAAATGGAACCCTTGCCTCTTTGATCTAAAAACAAGATATTTCAGCTCTCACACTATTGAACCAATAATATACACATTCCAGTTGAGCCGCCAGATAATACCACCAACAATTAGGACATTCCAGCCATCCATTCTCCCTTGATTTATATAGTTTCTTCAAGGCTATTCTCGGTTGTTGACTCCTCCATAAGAGTTTCCCAATGATCTTCCCTAACTCAATAAAAGTACCAAATAGGTTCCCTTATTTACTGAAACTGTACCACCATGAGCCTTACTTTGCTTTGTTATTTGTTGTTTCTCAACTACTGCCACCATGTGTTGCCAAATGTAACAACTGTAACCTTTCACTGTGTATTACCTGCTCTTGTTACGTTCTTATTATTGTGATGTTTTTGCTCTGAGCCACCTTACGTGGCCCGGGTTGTGCCTGAAAACGATCCCTGGGATCAGTGCACCTACCCGGTTAACAAAGTCATAAATAAAAAAATTAAAAAAGTTTTCCTAATATTAATGGTATTGCTTTAAAAAGAAAATGCAATCTTGGAAGAACATTAATTTCAAGAATATTCTGCCAATGAGCACTAAGAGTAACAATTGCCATTTTTTGAGATAATTATTTTTTTATTTATTAATTACTAGGATTACAAATACCTTTGAACCAAGGATTCTTTTACAAAGGTTCCGCTTCAGCAATGTGTGCAAGCAAAACAGTGGTAAGATACATTACACGGTCAGGAGGTTAACTTAGTAGCAAAAGACAGTACATGTGTATAGACTAGCACAGTAGCAAACAGACAGTGGCAAATAACAATGCGCAATTAACAGTACAGGTGTATATATAGCAAGACACAGATACAAATGAAAACCATCCTGGGGTGACATAACTGGAGCAAGGGGTGGGGGATAAGAAGGGAGGGGTGGGATAAGGGGTAGGCAGTTAAGATTTGACATTGTTATAAGAACAGAAAAGTGCTAGGTGGTCTGGGGTGGAGCAACAAGAGATAGGGTGATAGGGAGGGGAGATAGGGAGAGGAGTAGGAAAGGGGTGGAATGGTAGGTGGCAGGTGAGGGGGTAGAATGGTAGATGGGGGTGGGAGAGAGATGAGGAGTAGGAGGGGATAGAGGGGCAGAGAGAGGAGGGGAGGGTAGCAAGAGAGGAGAGAAGGGGAGGGAGAGGTGAAACAAAGCCGTAAGCCTAGGCAGAGCAGTCACAACTGCTATGGTCAGTGAGGTGCTGGCAGAGTTTACGTTTGAATGGGCCAAGCTTGTTTTCAGCTGCAATTTCAGAGGGAAGGTTGTTTAGCAGCAGGGGGAACCCTGTGTGGAAAACACACTGAGCCTGGTTGGTACGGCAGAATGGAATGATAAACGTTGGTTTGAGGGAACTGCGCGTAAAATGTGCAGTGACTGCGGGCAACATTAAGGCATGAGTTGCAGGAGGTGTGATGTTAAGACAGATCATTTTTCATTTTTTCCGTAACTTGTAGGAAATTCAAATTATAAGTTAAAACTGAACCTTTTGAAACCTGTACCCCAAGATAATTTAATTGATTGCTTTTGTAGCCATGATAGAGGAGAGTTACCCAGAGAATTTTGATGATGTCCTAAGAATACCACCTCACTTTTCTCTCAATTAATGACATACTCAGAAAGATTATCATATTCAGCAAGAATTTTCGCCACATTGGGGCAAGAAAAATTCAGATCCTCTGCATATAATAATATGGTATGGGTCTGTTCCTCTATTTTTATATTAATGAAACTCTTATATGAGCAAATTTTTATTGCCAGAGGTTCCAGAAAAATGGCAAATAACAGAGGGGAGAGTGGACACACCTACCCCTGCCTGGTACTCCTAAGAAGAGAAATAAAATAACAATATACCAAATTTTTGACTAATAAGAAAAGGGGTTTCCAACTAAATTTATGGAACGAAATGTACAAGATTATATACGAGAATGACACAAAAAATTCTGGCAAATGGTACCCACTGGCACCAATGAATTGTAGCATTCCTCTGCAGTGTATGTGCCCAAAGAGGAATGGATTAGCCATTCAAATATATATATATATATATATATATATATATATACACACACAGTATATATATATATATATATATATATATATATATATATATATATATTATGTATTTGACCCAGTAGAAAACAACAGCAGACTGAAGGAAGTCATTCAAAATACAAATATTTCCCCACTAATTTTTGCAGAACGTGAAGTCAAACAGGCAATGGGAAGCTTAAAGAATAGCAAGACACCAGAACCTGACTTCACCCCCAGTGAAGTTTATAAAGAATTTTAGCATTTTTGAGCACTCATTTTGACATACTTTTTAAATTTATGTGCAAAGCAAAAATATAATTGTCACACTCCATAAAAAAGGTTTGGTTTACAATCCTCTTAATTTTAGACCCATTAGCTTGCTAAACATATGTTCTAAGATATTTACTAAACTTTTACTGAACAGGTTAACGTTGTTTATGCAAAAATGTGGAATTCTATCACCTTTCTAAGCAGGATTTAGAAATGTTTTTTCCACTATGAACAATTTATTTCTGTTTTTCCTATCTAATTGAAAAGTGTGTGAGATGAAGAAAAATGAAACTATACACAATATTCATCAACTTTACAACCACATTTGATTCTATAAATAGACAGCTACTGTGACAAATATTGTTTTAAAAGGGAATAGATCTAGCTCACCTGGTACCTATATATCTTCTCTATACAGATACTTTAAGTAGGGTAAGACATAACAATAATGGGACATTAACTGACCCTTTTTATGTTGACGCGCTTGCGCAGCCAACATCTTGGGACAGTGCAGCTTTGGAGGCGCGGTCGCTGTTGGGTGAATGCAGGCACGCATCAGTAGGTGTGTCCCTCACTCCCCAATCAGCCTGCATGCCGGCGCCACACCATGCATACATAATGTGGCAAGCACATCTGAGAAAAGGTCCGCTGCAATCCGAGAAAGCTCATAAGACGCAGCGGACCTTTTCTTTACGTGCTCGCCGACATTATGCTCATGGCGGCACACTGGCCACCGAACTGCTGACTTCGGGGGTGCCCAATCCCCCTGTCAGTTGATCCTGCCCCCTAAGAATGTGCCGATGGGAAGCCCACTCTTCCTTCGGCATAAAGCACCCCTCCATTTAGGATATGCCGAGGTGCCCAACCTTCGGCTTTTACCCTCCCCTTTCCTTGTGTGCTGGCGGGGAGCCCACCCCACTGGCATAAAGAACCCCTCAATTGTTTAATGCCGAGGGGTGCCCAATCCCCTCTGCTCTGCACCCCCACCCTTTGTGTGCTACGGGGTGCCCAAATCCCACTGCATACCACTCCCCTCCCTTGTGTTGTTTGCCAGCGAGGGTGCCCAACCTCCCGGATTATAGACACCCCTCCAAACAGTTAGGTGGCATACTGGGAGCCCACCCAAGCGTACTAAAATCCCCTGCAAACAAAAACTGTCCCGCAATGTTTTTTTTTTTTGTTTCCCTGTAAAACGAAAATGGTCCCTCATAGTCTCAATGCCCCCCTTCCCCCACCTGCACCCACCTCTCTGCGCACCCTGCCTCCCCTCACCCCATACTTACCTGCAGAGTCTGGTGCGATGATCTTCAGTGGACCGGGAACACGTCTGCACTCTTCAAAGCCGACCGCGAACTGAGGAAATGCCAGTAAGCTGTATAATGGAATAAATAAGGGTTTTTCAACTTTAGTGCATATCTCGGGCATTTTTGTGAATTTTGGCCCCAAATTTTCAACATGGGGTTTTTGGGCCCCCTTCTCATGAATTCTTGCACTGTCATGGCGTTATTCGGTCCGGAAAGGTGATTAAGCAGTCACTGTGCGGAATCACCTTTCAGGACTGAGTAATGAAATGACAGTGCCATGGTTCAGGGGGGGGGCTCTCAAAAAGCCTATGTTGCAAATTTGGTGGGAAAAATCAAAAAAATGACTGTTTTATGAGCGTGTGTAGCAACTGCACAATGCACGCTCATAAGTTAGCGCATTCACACTATTTTCATGCCAGATTCTCAGCATTGGCATTTTACCACACCTTCTTGTGAATTGTACAGCTGTTATTTTTCACATCCTGGATGAAATGTGTTTTCGCCCTTCCGGCGCAGAATAGCGCGGTCACTTCGTGAAATCAGTGTTTGGGACACATTACGAAAATGACAGTGAACTGTTCATGAGCAGAGGTCCTAAAATGCCTGTGTTGAAAATTTGGTGACAATACTCCATAAAATGATTGTGTTATGGGTGTGTGTTACACAGTTTGCATGCACGCTCGTACGTTCGCAAACTTCTAACATTTTCACTCCAGATTTTCAACAGTGCCATTGTTCTGCACCTCCTAATGAACAGTACAGCTGTCATTTTTCACATCCTGACCAAAATCTGTTTTCGCAGTTCCGGAGCAGAATAGCGAGGTTGCTGTGGAAAGCCTGTGTTAGAGACACATGATGAAAATGACAGTGACACTGTTCATTAGCAGATGTTCTAAAATGCCTATGTTGAAAATTTGGGAAAGAAAGTCAATAAAATGAGTGTTTTACGAGCGTGCATTGCACAGTTTGCACGCACGCTCATGACTTTGTGAATCTGTAATAGTTTCACTCCAGTTGTTCATCATTGGCATTTTTCCATACCTCCTTATGAACAGTACAGCTGCCTGAAATGTGTTTTCACACGTCCAGCGCAGAATTGCACGGTCGCTGAGCAAAATCAGTTTTTGGGACAGTTTGAGGACATGACGGTGACACTATTCATGAGCAGAGGTCCTAAAATGCCTATGTTGAAAATCTGGTGCCGAAAGTCCATGCAATGACTGTGTTGCAAGCGTGTATTGTGCAGTTTCCATGCACCTTTGTAACTTCGTCAATCTGCAATATTTTCATACCACATTTTCACCACTGGCATTTCTGCACATCTCCTTATCAACAGTCCAGCTGCCATTTTTCACAGCCTGCCCAAAACGTGTTTCCGCAGCTGTGGTGCACAATGGCATGCTCACAGTGCAAAATCACCTTTTGAGACACATTCACAAAATCACAGCGCTATGCATCTCTAGCTCCGCCACTCCCACTGCCAATGCCAGCGTGACAACATTCGGCATTGACAAATGCTTGTTTAACTAGTAAAGGGGTCAAGCAAGGTTGCCTACTTACGCCATTACAGACAAACAGACAGCTACTGTGGCAAATCTTGTTTTAAAAGGGAAAAGATCCAGCTCACCTGGTACCTATATATCTCCTCTATACAGATACTTTAAGTAGGGTAACATATAACAACAATGGGACATTAACTGACCCTTTTTTAACTAATAAAGGGGTCAAGCGAGGTTGCCTACTTACACCATTACTATGTAACATTTATATGAATAGCCTCTTGGAGTTTGACAACTTTCAAACTTATGACTCCCCAAAAGTAGACAATATTCTCCTGCATGCTTTGGCCTATTCAGACAATGTTGTCTTATTTTCCTTAACAAAAAAGTTGTTTACAAAAGAAAATCAATAACTTTACAAACTGCACTAAACTTAAATTAAAAATAAATTTGGACAAAAGAAAAATAATTATATTTGATCAGAATGTTAACAAAAAAACTGCAGCTTCTTCTTAAAATAAAAAAAGAAATAGGGGATATGTATATTTAGGTATAAAAATGGTCAGTAATTCCTTTTGGGTTCCACATGTCAAATAACAAAATATAAAGGTGAAATTCACAGCAAATGCCCTTTTGAGATTTAATTTGCAATTTGGGGGAATCCCAGCGTTAAGGGCAGGAGAAGCCAAAATAAATCAAATCGTTTTATATGGTGCGGAAATTTAGGGTACCTGTAATAAAATATTAGAAACCATTCCAGGGGAGATCACGTGATGCAGAGTGTCTGAAAGCAGCTCCACTGATCCTCTTCAGCCTCCCGACCTACTTAATCGAAGGTTTTTGCTGCTTACCTAACCCAAATATCTCTCTTTACACTCAGACAATGTGGACCAACCATCCGTTGACTAGAAGGTGTACTGTCTTCGTCCCATGGATGTCGAAATGAGGAGAACAGCGCAAAAATATACACTGCTGGTTATGCCTGAAAAGGCCCCTAAAAAAACGTGTGCCTCCAGTGCATCGGAAGCTCCTACAAGTATCGCTGCAGCCACTGAACAAGAACCCCTGATTCTCCAGAGATTTCTTGAAGAGTTTAAACCTTTTTGGGAGGAGATACAGAGTCTCACAAAGGAGCTGAAATCATTCTCTCAGGCTCTCGAAGATGTTTCCCAGACAACTTCAAACAACTCAGCCCGAATCTACTCCCTGGAAAAGTGGTCCGACAAGATGGATCCAGAGCTAGTGCCGATGAGGCAAAAAATGTCCAGACTTGAGCTGAAAGTAGAGGACCTAGAGTGACGTAGCCACAGAAATAATGCGGTCCTTCTAGGTCTCCCTGAAGGGGAAGAGGGACAGGATACAGTGCTATTTATTCAAAGGTTAATTGAAAAACTTGCTGATCCCTCACCCTTTGGCCACAAGTACATTATTGAACATGCACACCATGCTCTCCATCCAAAACCACCAGCAGGGTCGTACCCAAGACCACTAATCTTTTGATTCTTAAACTATCTTGAGCGCCATCATTTTTTGAGTAAAATCAAAGAATTACATGGAGTGCAGTGGGAGGGTAAGAAAATCAGAGTTGCCCAGGATCTCCCTGTCACGGTTCAGCAACGATATTCAGCATTTCAACTGCTGGTCTCCAAAATAATTGCAGCTGGTATAAAATTTAGAATGCTTTACCCCGCTAAGCTGCAGGTACTGGTAGCTGGCAACTGGGAAAGTTATGAAAATCTGGATACTGCAGCAACAAAACTGAACGCAGCATTCCCCAACCTCTTCCATGCACCCTGAATATTAAAAGGAGCTGAAAGGGGTAGCTACAGAAACCCAGACAAGAGGGTAACCTATGCCTTACTGATCTTGCTGAAATGAAAGAGTTTTCATGGACACTGGGCTCATCAGGAGGATTTACTTTTCCCCTCTAACTGCAAAGACATCACAGAATATATCAGTTTAAAGCAGGCAAAGATCATTGTGGTTTTGTTTTTAAGGCCCAGACTGTATTGCTGGAAGGACTTTCCTTACACGTGACTGGGACTTTCATTATTCTAGCTTGCTTTTGCAATCCTGTGCAGGTTCCTACCTGCAATGAAAACCTGCAGTGACGTCAATCGACCACTAGAGGGAGGTAAAGCGCTTCTAATGGATGTCTGATTGCGTTACTACGGCGGTTGCTCGCAGCATAGAAGACAGACCTACAGCACTGCTTTACAGGATCTCGTAACTCCACATACATTAGTTTGGTGACTAAGTTGACTTGGGGTCCCACATTATTCAGAGATTTAAAGATCACAGTAAAAAAGTTTCAGAGGTAGACTCTTGCCGTGAGTTAACAGCAGTGTTTCATTTGATGGAATGTAATACGCAGACAATTTTCCTTTTCCTTTTGACTCCTACTGTAGGCATATGTTACAGCCTGGCTTTAGAGTCTGGTTTTCAATTATACCTATCTTCTAATTTTACTTTTTACAATTGTTCAATGCCTGAAAATAAGGCTTAAAAATGTTGTTACAGGAGCAGATCTCTGACTGTCCTACATATTCCTAATCAAAACACTCCCTCAATTGCTGAAGGGGCAACATTTTACAGTCCAGTTTCTTCATAGTATTTTTATGTTGGCTCACGCATGCACAGCCAACACATTGCGGTAGTAGCAGATTTGGAGGCGCGGTCACTGTTGGGCGAATGCAGGGCACGCATCAGTTGGTGCGTCCCTCATTCCCCAATAAGCCTGCATGCTGGTGCCACACTATGGCTACATAATGTGGCGAGCACATCTAACGAAAGGTCCATTGCAATGCAAGCAAAGCTCGTCATACACAGCGTCTACTCCCGACGTGCTTGCCCTGGTGAAAAAGTAATTAAACATGGTGGCACACTGCCTGCCATAATGCCGACTTCGGAGGTGCCCAATCCCCCTGTCAGCATGCCCGACCCAATGTATGTGCCGACGGAGAGCCCACTCCCCATCGGCATCATGCACCCCCCCATTTGTTATAAAGCTGAGGGGGTGCCCAATTCCTCTGCTCTTGCTCCCCCCGCTTTCATTGTGTGCTGACAGGAATGCCCAATCCTCCATCGGCACAGCATCCCCACCCCAAAACACTTAGGTGGCACACTGGGAGCCCACCCAGGTGCCAAATCTGAAAAGAAAACCGTCTCCTGTGAAAGAAGAAATCAGTCCCCTCATGGTCTCCTGCCCCTCCCACAACCTGCTACCTCACCCCTCTGCACACCCTGCTTCTCACAAACCCCTCACCCCCATACTTCTATTCTCTGGAGACCGCACGATGATCTTCGGTGGACCGGGAACACGTCTGCACTCTTCACAGCCGACATCGAACTGAAGGAATGTCAGTAAGCTGTATAAAGGCATAAACTGTTTTTTTTTCAACTTTGGTGCATATCTTGGCCATTTTTGGAATTTTTTGCACCAAATTTTCAACATGGGGTTATTGGGACCCCTCCTCATGAATTCAGTCACTGTCATGGCGTTATTCAGTCCCAAAAGTTGATTTTGCGGTCACTGTGTGAAATCACCTTTCGGGAGTGAGTAATGAGACGACAGTGCCACTGTTCATGAGGGGGTCCCTCAAAAAGCCTATGTTGCAAATTTGATGACAAAAATCCCAAAATGGCTGTTTTACTAGCGTGCGTTGCGCTGTTTCCACGCACGCTTGTAACTTCTTGAATTTGTAATATTTTCACCCAGATTTTCAAAATTGCCATTTTCCACACCTCCTTATGAACAGTACAGCTGTCATTTTACATATCCTGGTTGAAATATGTTTTCACATCTGGCGAGAATAGTGCGTCGCTGTGTAAATCAGTTTTGGGACAGTTTGAGAAAATGATGGTGACACTGTTCATGAGCAGAAGGTCTAAAATGCCTATGCTGAAAATTTGGTGCGAAATCATAAAATGACTGTGTTACAAATTATTAGTTGCGCGGTTTCCGCGCCTTTGTAACTTCAAATTTGCAAAATTTTCATGCCAGATTTTCAACACTGGCATTTTTTCACACCTCTTTATAAACAGTACAACTGTTGTTTTTCACAGCCAAGGGGGGGGGGGGCAGAAGGTGACTGAAAAGGTAGAGATACTAAACAAATATTTTTGCTCAGTATTTACAAATGAAGAGGGGGAGGTACCTAAAACAAACAATAGAAACACTCTGGATACAGAAGTTGATACCAGCCCATTTACAGAAGAAAGGGTTCTGAAAGAACTCTTAAAATTGAAGGTGGACAAAGCAATGGGGCCTGATGGGATTCATCCCAGAATTCTATAAGAACTAAGGGTAGAACTAGTGACACCACTGACTACCCTTTTTAACAAATCATGGGAGGATGGGGTGGTACCTGAGGACTGGAGGAGGGCAGATGTGATTCCCCTTCACAAAAGTGGGAGCAGGGCAGAAGCAGGAAACTACAGACCTGTTAGTTTAACCTCAGTGATAGGGAAAATGATGGAATCACTTCTGAAGGAAAGAATTGTTGAGTACCTAGAGGCACAGGACCCAAGGCAGCATGAATTCACAGCGGGAAGGTCATGCCAGATGAATCTAATAGATTTCTTTGACTGGGTTACCAAAGTAGTAGATCAGGGAGGGGCTGTGAACATGGCCTACCTAGACTTTAGCAAGGCATTTTTTTTATTTTTTTCTTTAACCAGGTATAGCACACTAAGCTGAAAGCTTTTTTATAGGAGCAACCTGGGAGCACAAGTGACTTGCTCAGGGTCACACAGTATGCAAGTGGAAGCTGTGGGATTCAAACCCCAGGTCTGGTCTGCTGGATGTCACCAAATTTGCAGCTCAGAGCCTTAGACCACTGCGCTCATACTGCCTCCTATAATTTGACTCAGTCCCACACAAAAGATTAATATACAAGTTAGCCAGCCTGGGAGGGTCCCAAGATGATAGCCTGGTAAAGAATTGGCTGGAGAATAGGACACAGAGAGTAATAGTAAATGGAGTCCACTCTGTAGAAACGGGGGTTACTAGTGGGGTGCCGCAGGGTTCAGTATTAGGACCGGTCCTCCTCAATATCTTTGTAAGCGACATTGCAGAGGGACTGGAAGGAAAAGTATGTCTCTTTGCAGATGACACAAAGATCTGCAACAGAGTTAATGCACAAGATGGGGTGGAAAGGATGAAAAGGGACTTGGCAAGGTTGGAGGAATGGTCAAATGTATGGCAGCTTAGATTTAATGCTAAAAAGTGCAAGGTAATGTACCTGGGAAACAAAAACCCAGGGGAAGAGTACACAATGGGGGGTGAGATACTAACAACAACAAAAATGGAAAGGGACCTGGGGGTAGTCATATCAGATGACTTAAAGGTGAGCAAGCAATGTGAGAAGGCAGTAAGGAGGGCTGGAGAGATACTGGGATGCATAGGGAGAGGCATCAACAGTAGAAAACAGGAAGTTGTTATCCCTCTGTACAGACAGCTGGTGAGACCCCATCTGGAGTACTGTAAGCAGTTCTGGAGACCCAGTCTCCGGAAGGACATAGACAAGATAGAAGCTGTCCAGAGGAGGGCAACTAAAATGGTTCAGGGGCTGCACTGGAAGACATATGAAGAGAGACTAAAGGAGCTTAATATGTATAGCCTCGAGGAAAGGAGGGAGAAGGGGGACATGATAGAAACTTTCAAGTACCTCAAGGGAATCAACAAAGTCCAAGAGGGTAGCATCTTTCAAAAAAAGAGGTGTGCAAGAACAAGGGGGCACAATTTGAAGATGGGGGCGGCTCAGAGGTAATGTAAAGAAGTATTTTTTAACAGAGAGGGTTGTGGATGCATGGAATGGCCTTCCGGAGGAGGTTGTGGAGTCAAAAACAGTGGTTGAATTCAAGCATACATGGGACAGCCATCAGGCAATTCTAGGGGGTGGGGGTAGAAAGAAGTAGGCTGCTGGTTAACAAGGATCTGCAGCTTATCGATTAGGTAGGGAAATGGGCAGACTGGGTGGGCCAAGCGGGCCTTATCTGCCGTCAAATTCTATGTTTCTATGTGACCAAAATGTGTTTCTGCACCTGTGGCACACAATGGCGTGGTCGCTGTGGGAAATCAACTTTTGGGACTGATAACAAAATCATAGTGCCACTGTTAATGAGGGGAGGTCCCAAAATGCCTATGTTGAAAATATGGCTAAAAAACTCCCCAAAATAATTTGGTCACGGACGTGTGTTGCGCAGTTTCTATGCATGCTCATGACTTCACCAATTTTTCATATTTTCACTCCAGATTTTCAACGTTGCCATTTTTATGTTGCTTGCACGCATGTGCAAGAAACATAGTGCCATCATCGGAGATTTCGGAGGTGTGTCACCTCCTCCTCCAATTCAGTCAGTGAGCTGGCAGGCGCGGCCTGTAAGCCAATGCATTTTGGAGCTGTCTGTGACACGCTCCAAAATGCAGTGACTACAGTTGAAAGGGGAGCTACGCTCAGTGAGCAGCGATAAGAGCGTAGCTCCCCCACACAGGCGTCGCGCCCCTACACGTCACTGTAGCCTGGCGGTGCCCAATCCCTGTTGGCTGACTGGCGCCTCCCCCAGTTGTAGGTGCCACGCTGGGAGCCCACCCCAGCGGCAACTAGTGCTTGGCCGACGGGGGTGCCCAATCCTCGTTGGCTGAACACCCCAACGTCCTTGTGCCACACTGGGAGCCCACCCCAGCATGGCAAATGGTCCCACGACGCCTTTTTTACCTGAAAACGAAAAGTCCTGCCGCGCCTCCCGACGCCCTCCCACAACCCGCACCCATCCACTGTGCACCAGCCTCCCCACGCCCTCACCCCATACTTACTCGGACTCCAGCGCCGAATCTTGGTGGACCGGGAACACGCTCTGCACTCTTCAAAGCCGACCGCGAACTGAGGAAATGCCGGTAAGCTGTATAATGGGCTAGATAGGGGTTTCAACTTTGTTGCATATCTCAGGCATTTTGGAACTTTTGACTAATTCAACATATGTGTTGGGACTCTTCTCTGAATGATGTCACTGTCATGGCATTATTCAGACCCGGTGATTTCGCCAGTGACCGTGAAATCACCCTTCAGGCCTGAATACCACCAGACAGTGACATCATCATGAGAAGGTCCCAAAACCCCATGTTGAAAAATTTGGTGCCAAAATTCCAAAATGACTGTTTTATTTAGCGCAGCATTGCGTGGTTCCTACGCAGGCTCGTAAGTTCACGAAATTTCAATATTTTCTACCCAGATTTTCAACATTTACATTTTACCACACCTTCTTATTGAGTAGTACAGCTGTCATTTTTTACATCTCACCAAAAATGTGTTTCCGCCCATGTAGCGCAGAATGGCGCAGTCGGTATGCAAAATCAATGTACGGGACAAATTAAGAAAATTGCAGTGACACTGTTCATGAGCAGATGTCTTAAAATGGCTATGTTGAAAATTTGGTGAAAAAATTCCTTAAAATGACTGTTTTACGAGCGTGCGTTGCGCAGTTCCTACGCAGGCTCGTAAGTTCTCAAATTTTCAATATTTTCAGTCCAGATTTTCAACATTGCCATTTTACCACACCTCCTTATGAGCAGTATAGCTGTCATTTTTCACATCCTGCCCAAAACATGTTTCTGCCCATGTAGCGCACAATGGCGCAGTCGGTGTGCAAACTCAATGTATGGGACACATTAACAAAATCACAGTGACACTGTTCATGAGCAGAGGTCTTAAAATGGCTATGTTGAAAATTTGGTGAAATTCTAAAATGACTGTTTCTGACGTGAATGTGTTAGCAGTTCCTACGCACGCTCGTAAGTTCGCAAATTTTCAATATTTGCACTCCAATGACTTCCAAATACCTAAACAGCACATAGAAGCAAGTAACATTCGGCATTGACAAATGCTTGTTTACACCTCCTCATGAACAATACATTTGTCATTTTCCATATGCTGCCCAAAATGTGTTTTCATCCCTGTGTCGCCAAATGGCATAGCCGCTGTGCAAAACCACCTTTTAGCTAACAGACTGATACTGCCGCATTCATGAGATGGGTTCACAAACAGCCCATGTTAAAAATTTGGAGTGAAAATACCAACACACACCTACGGTTTTAGGGTTTTCAACTGTAACACCCCACCCTATAGAGACTGACAGACATCAGGGGTGTGACTTGGGATCATCGGCTGTAATGCTCACGTCATTCCACCCCCACCCACCCTGCAGCCAGTGACAGGCATCATGGTGTGCCTTGCACTGTTTGGCCACAAAGTTTACCCCATTCTCCTATACTGCACCCACCTCAGCATATTTCCTTATGGAATGGGGTAAGTATAATGCCCAAAGACCCCAAAGCACACCATGACACTTGTTAGTGTCTACAGGGTAGGGTGAGGTACAATGGCATGAGCGTTATAGCTGATGACCCAAAGGCACACCTCAATGCCTTTCGGTCTCTACAGGGTGGGGGTGGGATCGACGTCACTTCAATACTTTACTGTCATTCCTATTATGTGTCTCTATGTGATCGGGCGGGGGAGCAGGTCCACTGGACCACTAGGGTCCACAGCGTGGGCCAATGGGTGTGCAGACTGTATTGTACTACACAGTCCTGATATGTGAATGAATTCCATTCACAGATCGGGACTGTGTTGTACAGTACGGTCTGCATGCCCATTGGCTCACGCTGTGGACCAATGGGCACACAGCTGTACTGTATGCTGTCAGTCGGCGGGTGGCCAGGCAGCTTTTGGGTGGGGATCTGCCACCCACCACTGAATGGGGGGGAGCGGGGTGGTGGGTCTGTGTGGGCGGGTAGTAGGGGGGTACCGCTGGACCACCAGGGATTTCTTCCATTACAAAGCCCACGATCGGGCTGGAGTTGGTCCACTGGACCACCAGGGATACATTTTCTTATACAAAGACCGTGATTGGGTGTTGGGGCACATTGCTGCTGAGGGGCAGGTGGCATCGGTCCCTGACAACTGCAGCCTGGGAGGGTGCCAGGCACAAGTAGCTGGGGATCGGCGCACTCCTTCATGCAAATGGGGCCATAATGACATGCAAATTGCCCCATTCACACTTTGCATGCATAATGGCCCCATCTGTATACATACCGCTGAATATCATGGTTCCTGCATCTAGCACAACTGCATCTGCGCTGACGCATCCCCCTGCTCCTCTCTTGCCACTTGCGCTGGCACAGTGCCACTGCACCATGCACAATGCAGGCGGTCATGGTGCCATATTCAACGGTGCTGAGCCATGGTGCAGCACCGCTGAATATTGCCCAGTCCATGCCCTGGCACATCCCAGTTATGCTGTGCCCAGGCTTGTGCCCCTGCCTGACGCAGTCTGAGTATCCAGCCCAAAGAGTGCTACTTAGAGCTATTGAGAGAAAAGGCAGAATATGCAATTCTTAAAGCCAAGGCCTCATATATGGATCAGGGTGAAAAAGTGGGGTGTTTATTGGCTTTACGCATTAAAGAACAAGAATCTTCCAGATTAATTGCAGCAATACGATCTAGGACCAATGGTTCTTTGCTAAGGTCTCCCTCGGAGATAGTAGCTGAATTTTGTACTTACTTTAAGAACGTATATGGCCCTATGTCAGATCCCCCTTCTGTTCAGCAACTTGATCAATATCTGAAAGATTCTCAACTATCTCATGTATCAAATGTACAACAGACCACGCTGATTAAGCCTATCACATAACTATGTAACCCCCCCCCCCGTTACCCGGGGTTACTAGAATCCCGGTAAGGCCTAGTGGTAGGCAGGGAAGGCAGCTTGTGAAACTCCAGTTAAATGGGTTTCACACTGTCTCACTCTGTTCTCAGTCTCAGCTGAGACTGAGGGATGACATCACCATAGAACTCTCGCAGCTGCATGAGCCACACTAGCATCTGCAGTTGGAAGTTAGGATAGAATGTTGGGAATATTTGAACAGAGTCTGTGTGCAGTCTTGAAGAGAGGAGCAGCACAGCAGTCTGTGGACAGGCTCTCAGAGCCTAAAGCTCTGTCATAGAGCTACTGTAAGGAGGTGTGTGTTTCCACCAAGAGACACAGTGAGCTGTTTGTGAAGTGGGCGGAGACGCTGTTACTGGTCCATGTACCCCATCCCGAGGGATGGGGGTGAAAAAGTTGCCTGTCTTCCAGGGGCAACCCTCCTGGTTCCAGCTAAGGAAGAAGCTGCCTAATTTCAAGTTGTGCTGCGGCACCAGAAGCTGTGGGATAGAAATTCCTGTGAGGAATCGCCTGTGGGGCACCTGCAACCAAAGGGTGAGTTCGCTCTGACAGAGGGCCTATGTTTTCACCTGAACTGTTGGAACGTGGGGATTGGACTACTTAATTTGTAGGAGGTCTAGTGTAATAGACATTGCCGGTTAATTCAGGTATGTTTAAGTCCAGCACAAAGAGGAAAGTAAAGTGGGGATTGGACTGCTTAATCAGTGGGAGGCCTAGAGCAATGGGCTAAGCCAAGTAAAAGTATGTTCAAGTCCAGCACAATGGGAAAGCAAGACAAGTAGAGGAAATGTGACATACATTTAGCCTTAATCTACATTGCCAAGCTTTACAGAAAGAAATGTTTAATGTCCAGAGAAATGGCCGGGTATGAATTGTGGAAGTGAGAGATTGGAGACCACCCATCATTAGTAACCAAATTCACCTCTACGGATTTGCTCTGTGGCACCTTTACTTTCTCTCAGGTACTTGGCCAGTGCCTGAGGAAAGTACCCAGATGTGGGATTAAAAGGAAGTTTCCCTGATAGAGCTGAGGTGCTCTTAGGTGGTTTAGGGAGCCACCAAAAAAGGTTTCCATGACAAATGGAAGGTGTCCGAGTGGCCAGCAAGGGAGCTGAGCCTGGGAATCCCAAACAGTGTACAAGTTTGGGCTGTGTACCCAAAGCAGCATGCAAGTCTGGACTGTGTGCCCAGTGGGTTCAGAGCCTGAGGGCTGGAGTGTTGAAGAAGTGTTTCTGATTCTTTTTAATCTGCATTACCAGAAGTGTAGCCCCGTGGGCATCCGTCTATGCTTTGTTTGTTCTGCTTGGATGTTAATAAAGCCACACTTTAGAATCCCATTCCTGGTATTGGACATTACAGTTATTGCTTCCTGTGTTCGGAATTACTTGGGTGCCCCTGTGCAGAGTAGCCAAACCTAGCCCTTCTGCCGAGTAACCTATTCCTCCCTGAACCCAGTCCCCACCTGGTACTGCTGTCAGATTCAAACAGCATACCACCTATTGTTTGCAAAATGATGTGGGTGAGGGGTTACAAAATGGAGGCACCGCTTTGGATTTTAATTTAGGGAGGAAAGGTGCTCAGGCAAAGGGCTAGCATTTTGGTTATCTGGCAGTGGGTAGCCCAAAAAGCTGAAGCAAGGTTAACTAGTGTGTCGCTGTGTGCTGCTGTCCATATGCTGCTGTTAAAATGCCAACTGTTTACCAAGGTGCAGTAAAGCCTGAGAGAGTATGCCCTTGTCCTGCATCAAAAAATTACAGCATTTTGCCAGCTTTTAAAAAACTGTGTGATAAAGAAAAGTGTGGAAGACTAAGGGTAGCAACAGGAGAATTGTGCCCTGGATGTTGGAAATGCTTTCTAGTGAATTGAGAGACTTGCTGTGTTAATGGCCATGACAAATGGTTGAAATGGGCTCCCGCCGTGGAGTCAGTTTGGAAAAAAAAAAAGTGGTTTTGCAGTTTAAATTTGCCTGCTCGATGATCGCCATGAGGAGAAGAGCACTCGCGAGGGAAAGAGGCTCATTTGCATGGTGTCGTGTGATTGGTGAGACTGCAATCAGTCCTGCCCCCAAGCCAGCTGTACAGCGACTGCCCAGCATTCGAGAGGGATTGTGAGTGGAGTGCGTGTACTGGCTTATCAGAGGAGCGTCGCGGTGACTGAAAGCGCTGTAAAAGTTTAAAAACGCAGACTTTTCCGTCTAAAATCGGGCTCAACCCACATCTCGATCGACTGGATTGTGAGTGTGGTGTTTGGAGGGACGTTCGGCAGGACTGCCAACCCACTTCCATCCAGAGGCCTCCAAGACGGGCTGCAGGCCATTTTCCATCACAGCAAACAGCTACTGATAACAGTGAGTACCAACAGAAATAATTGCTCAAACAAGTGATTTTTGCCAAAAGCCAGCTGAATCTGTGTGCAGCAGTGTAGTCGCGTTGCAAACAAAAGACTGTCAAGTTTTGCCAGCAAAAGCAAGCTTGTTAAGCCATTGACTGTGAGCATAGTTATGGGTTCAGCATCAGTTTAGTTTCAAAGCCATGAGAGAAACTATGAGTTGTAGCAAGATATGCAGCAAGAGTTACAGGCAATCCTGTGCTAGAAATACTGAAGCTTTAAGGGACTGTGAGCTAGAGCAATGTTTTCAGCAAGTGAAAAGTTCGTGGCAAATCATATAAATGTGCTAGGAAAAGAACAGTGCAAGTTTGTGCAGTTTTGAGCAAAGTTATCAGTAGAGTGTGTAAATCGGATGCGCAGTGGCTTGACCCAATTTCAGAATGTTGATGCACAGGAGTGCTGCTGCTGCCATTACAGGGTGGGGTAGTAAAGTAAACACAGCAGCAGAAGAGCCATTTTAAAAGTGAAAGAAAGTGTTCAGTGATGTGTAAAAGTGAAAGAAAGTGTTCAATAACAGTGAGCGTTTGTTTGTTTTTCTCTGCAGTCATGGTCTCAGGACCAGCCTGCTTCCCAGATCATGCCCGGGCTGCGGTAGCAGCAGAAGTAAACAAGTTAAGGGACATTGAGAGATGTTACTACGGAGGACAACTGCCTCCTCATGTGGCGATTCCTGGATATCCAGTGCAAGTGTGTTTAATATGCTTAAATGCTGGAAGGGACATCTTCATGGTACCTCACTGTTCGGGGTGCTTAGAGAAATACGGCTTGTTTAAAGCACCCAAGATTTGTTTGGCTCCCACGTGGACAAAAGTTCAAGAATTTGCAGTTGGCAGCACACAGCACCAGGCAGAGCCTGTTGGAGAAGGCCCCTCGGGGGAGTGTGGCATAAAGCTAGAGGGTGCAGATTTGCAGACAGAACAATATGCTGATGTTTCAGATTCTGGATCGCAGAGAGGCAATTCAGGCAGAGCATCAGTAGACCCTTGGAGAGGGGGGGCCTAGCCCAAGTCTCATAGGAGAAGACGAGATGAGGGAGGCCTTTGAATGGGAGGTATCGACCTCCGCGCCCAGCGAAGAATGGATAGTCTCAGGAGTGAGGATGACTGCTCACTCCTGGGCACAGATTCTTAGTGAGGAAGAAGAAGAGGGGGAACCTATGTGGCCTTGTGAAAAAGGAACTGGTACACAGCCTCAAGCTCTTGCCTCAGAGGCATGCATGGAAGAGAGTGGTGATGCCACTGCCCTGGCTGTGCAAGAAGAAGAAGCCAGGGATCCATTTTTTGTCTCATTGAGAATGCGTAGCTGGCAGAACCAGGACTGGCCGCCCCCAAGCCAGGCCAGCGGTCTCAGGTTGACCAAAGCTAGTAAAGAGGAGAGACTGGTTCATAGGAAGGTGAATGAAATCTATGGGATGTCCTTTCCTACCTTTCCTCAGAGAGTCTGGTAGGAGATTGAGAACAGCAGGAAAACCTGGATCTGGGCAGAAGCAATAACGTGTGCATCCTGGTGCAAACAAGCATGACAGGAACAGAATGTTTCATGAAAAATACAGCCAGTGGAAAAGAGGCAGGACACTGTTTATGGACACTGTTCGAATAGTGGATGGAGAGGGACATGAAACCTTTCACAGTGTGAATTATGTGTGCCCAGATGGGGTAATAATTCAAACGCCTGACCCGTTGTGCTATTGGCCTCAATGCAAAGACCTCCCTGCAAATGTGCCCGTGCTTACCAGATGGAAAGCAGAGCAGTGGTAGTCAGTGCTGTTACTCCAGCCATTGCAGTGTTTTTGTTGTTCCGCCAGTATGGACGTCCAGGACTCAGGTGCCCCACATTCATCAGTTCTACAGTGTACTGACTTTCCAGAATCCATCGACTGACCCACCAGATGACTTCAGATCCAGAGAGGACACCAGCCCAGCTGTATCCTGATTCATCGCCTGGCATCCAGATGACGTCAGACCAGCTGTTTTTCCTTTTGTTCCTGTTCCAAGGTTCCTTCTCCGGAGATGACATCAACCCAGCGGTTTCCAGATGTGCCCTACGAGCGTGCATTGTGCAGTTTCCATGCACACTTGTAACTCCGCGAATCTGTAGTATTTTCACTCCAGATTTTCAACATGGCCATTTTTCCACACCTCCTTATGAACAGTACAGCTGTCATTTTTCTCATCCTGCCTGAAATATGCGTCTACACATTGGGCGCAGAACACCGCATTTGCTGTGGGAAACCAATGTTTGGAACAGATAAAGAACATCATAGTGACAGTGTTCATGAGCAGAGGTCACAAAATGCTTATGTTGAAAATTTGGTGAAATAATTCCACTAAATGACTGTGTTATGCATATGCGTTGCACAGTTTCCATGTACACTCGGAAGTTTGAGCATTTTTAATATTTTCACTACAGATTTTCAACATTGCCATCTCTTCACACCTCCCTATGAGTGGTACAGCTGTCATTCTTCACATCCTGCCCATTCTGTGTTTTCGTGCATCTGGCACACAATGGCACGGTTGCTGTGGAAATTCAAAGTTTGGGACACACTGACAAAATCACAGTGCCACTGTTCATGAGAAGAGGTCCCAAATGCTTTCATGAGGTGGGGGCCACAAAATTGCCATGTTGAACATTTGTACTTGAAACACCAACAAATGCCCGGTGCGTTATGGTTTCTAACCATAATGTCCCATCCTTTACAGACTGATAGACATCAGGGGTGTGTCTTTGGAGTGCTGACTATAATGCTCATGCCATTCCACCCCCCCACCCCAGCCACTGACAGGCATTGAGTTGTACCTTCAACTCCCCGGCCCCACAGTTCACCCATTCTATATTGCACCCATTTCAGTGTTTGTTCTTATGGAGTGGGGTGACTGTAAAGCCGAACACCCCAAGTCACACCTCAACACTTGTCAGTGTCTGCAGGATAGGGTGAGGTGAAATGGCATGAACGTTATGGGTGACAGCACAAACGCATACCCCAATGCCTGTCCATCTCTGCAGGGTGGAGGTGGGGTTGGCGTGAAGTTCAATACTACACTGTCATTCCTACTCAGCATCTGTCTAACTCCTGCATTTTCAATGCTAATACCAGCAAGCAAACATTCGGCGTTGACAAATGCTTGTTATGTTTGCTTGCGCGCATGCGCAAGAAACATTATGTGGCAGCTTAGGAGAGAAGTGGGTTGTGGAGGTGTGGTACTGTGGCGGCCAGTGCGGGCACTGCATTTGTGGGCTTGGCAGTGTTTAGCCAATGCAGGTCCTCTGTTCTGATGATACTGGTTCTGCAGAAGTGCCACCACCTTGAAACAATTTGGCTGCCCGCAATCAGGGGCTGCCTCCTCATTGCAGTGTCAACCATTCTGCTGCAATGAGGGAGCGACCCATCATTGCAGGGCGGTACCTTGCCTAGTGTAACAGTTTCATGAACATGGCGGCAGCTATCGCTGTCCACCTCAGAGCCCCATGAAAGCCAATGGGGGTGCCCAATCCCCCTGTCAGCATGCCCCCAATCCAGTTCGTTTGCCGATGGGGGAGCCCATTCCCCATCAGCATAAATCCCCCCCCCATTTGTTGTGTGTCGAGGGGGTTCCCAACCCCCTCAGCATCATGCACCCATAACAGTCTTTCTTTGCCGACGGAGGGGCCTAATCCCCGTCGGCTCCAGTCCCCTCCCCAAAACGCAGATGGCACACTGGGAGCCCACCCCAGCAAGCCTGAAAAACAAAAACCTTCCTGTGACATTTTTTTTTTTTGTTGTCTCTGAAACCAAGAAAACGCTCCCTTGTGGTGTCTAGTGCCCCCTCCAAAAACCCGCAACCACCTTCTGTGCACCCTTCCTCCCCACACACCCCTCACCCCATACTTACCTCTGGAGCTTAAGCGCGACAATCTTCGGTGGACCGGGAACCAGTGACAGTGCTAGGGGTTTTAAAACATGGGTCAAATTAAACCCACAGGTATAAAAAAAATGTGGGTCAAAATAAGAAACAACTGGGTCAAAACCTACTGTAATCACAAGTACAAATTTCACCAGTACTGAAGCTTAAATTTGTCAGGTGAAAATACTTTTCTGTTTACGTTTCCATCTTTCAGCTATTGTTACAGACAGGTGCACTACTTTGGACCCACTGTCATGTGGAAAGTGGGTCTTTTCTGGGCCAGCTGCAACTTTTTCCCTTTTTGCCCTGTTTAGCACTGTCCCTGGCGGGAACATGTCTGCACTCTTCAAAGCCGACTGTGAACTGAAGAAATGCCGGTAATCTGTATAATAGCATAAATAGGGTTTTTTTCAACTTATGTGAATATCTCAGCCATTTTTTGACTTTTGGCACCAAATTTTCAACATGGGGTTATTGGGACCCCTCTTCATGAATTCAGTCACTGTCATGGCGTTATTTGGTCCCGAAAGGTGATTTCGTGGTCACTGCGCGGAATCACCTTTCGGGACCGATTAATGAAATTACAGTACCACTGTTCATGAGGTGGGCTCTCAAAAAGCCTATGTTGCAAATTTGGTGAAAAAATCCCCAAAATTACTGTTTTACGAGCATGCATTGTGCAGTTTCCACGACACTTGTAACTTCACGATTTGTAGTATTTTCCTCCAGATTTTCAACATTGGCATTTTTCACACCTCCTTATGAACAGTACAACTGTCATTTTCACATCCTGGCCGGAATGTGTTTTTGCTCTTCCGGCGCAGGAAGGGGGAAAGGGAAAATTGTTTAACCAGGAAAGGCACACTAAGCCAGAGCTAGTTTCCAGGTGTGACCTGGGAACACAAGGAAGTTAAATGACTTGCTTAGGGTCACACAGTATGCAAGTGGAAGCTGTAGGATTCAAACACAGGTCTGGTCTCCTGGATGTCACCAGATTTGCAGCTCAGAGCCTTAGACCACTGCACAATACTGCTTGCTCAGGAAAGTGTGGTTGCTGTGGGAAATCTGTGTTTGGGACAGAGTAAGAAAATCACAGTGACTCTGTTCATGAGCAATGGTTCTAAAATGCCTATGTTGAAAATTTGACGACAAAAGTCCATAAAATGACTGTGTTATGAGAGTGCATTATGCAGTTTCCATGCACTCTCGTAACTTTGCAAATTTGTAATATTTTTACTCCAGATTTTCAACACTGGCATTTTTTCACACCTCCTTATGAACAGTACAGCTGTCATTTTTTATATCCTGCCCAAAATATGCATTTACACATCTAGCGCAGAATGCGCGGTCGATGTGGGAAATCAATGTTCGGGACAGATTAAGAAAATCATAGTGACAGTGTTCATGAGCAGAGGTCACAAAATGCCTATGTTAAAAATTTGATGAAACTGTGTTACGCACATACATTGTGCAGTTTCCACGTACGCTCGGAAATTCAAGCATTTTTAATATTTTCTGTACAGATTTTCAACATTGCCATCTCTTTACACCTCCCTATAAATGGTACAGCTGTCATTCTTCACATCCTGCCCAATCTGTGTTTTTGTACATATGGTGCACAATGGCACGGTCGCTGTGAGAACTCAAAGTTAGGGACACATTAACAAAATCACAGTGCCACTGTTCATGAGAAGAGGTCCCAAATGCTTTCATGAGGTGGGGGGTCACAAAAAGGCCATGTTAAAAATTTGTAGTACAAATACAAACAAACGCCCAGGGCGTTAGTGTTTTTAATGTCCCACCCTAAACAGACTGACAGGCATCAGGGGTGTGCGTGTGCCTTTGGATTGATGACTGTAATGCTCATGCCATTCCACCCCCCCCCCACTGTAGCCAGTGACAGGAATCGAGGTGTGCCTTGGACTCTTCGGTCCCAGAGTTCACCCCATTCTCCTATACTGCACCCATTTCAGTGTATGTCCTTATGGAATGGGGTGACTGTACAGCCAAATACCCCTAAGGCACACCTCAACACTTGTCAGTGTCTGCAGGATAGGGTGAGGTGAAATGGCATGAACGTTATGGGCACTGACCCAAATGCATACCCCAATGCCTGTTCATCTCTGCAGGGTGGAGGTGGGGTTGGCATGAAGTTCAATACTTCACTGTCATTCCTATTCTGCATCTGTCTAACTTCTGCATTTCAAATGCTAATACCAGCAAGCAAACATTCGGCATTGACAAATGCTTGTTAAAAATAGTTATTTCTGTCTTTTCCCACCAGTTTTGTCAGTTTTAACTAGAATAAAGGCTCAAAATCACTTACAATATCCAGACCAGGTCAGAACTGGATCATTGGCAGATCAGAACCTGGTCTATACTATGGACTGGGTTAAACCAGAGTACAGTCACAGATGACTGATTTCCAGAGCCAAGCAGAAGCAGACCATTTTGGGGTATCCTGATCTGACACAGAACCAACCCTCCCATCCCCAATCTTTAACCATAGGTATAGTACATGACTCACAGAAGCTAGCATACCAGATACCCATCTATAAGAAAGTCGATCTAAAAGATATCATAAATTATTTTAATTTGTCTAGTTTTTGTTGACCGGGTAAGTGCACTAGACAAATCCTGCCTATTTTCAGGCACGACCCGTGGGAGGGGGGATACAGATGAATGCCAGCTGACCTTGAACCAGATTAAGCTGTTGGTGGTATTTTTAGTGAATAAGGGAAATTTGGCCAGGACATCGGGGAAATTCCCCTACTCTGCTGGCGCTCTGTGGCCAGCAGAGGGCTGAGGAAAAAATCCTCGACATGGCAGAAGCTCTGCAAACTCATGAGGAGATGGACGCTAGTGTGGATGCTCCCACTAGCGAGCTTTACATGGATGAAGGTGGAAAAATGAGAATAAGGCAAAATCAGGTCGAAACAGACCTGAACAAGATAGCGGAGACACCAGAGGTAATCGGTTCATTGCCGATTCGGGAGCATAATCCAGAGGCTGTGCAAATTTCAACTTGTGCCACAATGGAGCTGCAACCAGGGGAACTTAACTTTCGGGTACATAAAACGGACACTTTTCAGCAAAGCACGTTTCCGGTTCAAAAGCGGAAGGTCCGACAGAGCAGAAGTCCCGCGTTATGCCGCAGGAGATCCCCACTACATCGCAAATGTTAAAACAAAGATTTAAGCTGGGAACACAGGATTTGGTCGAAAATATAGACTGGTCGGAAGAAAATTCACTTCGGAGCGCTGGTTGGACACAGAACTCCTCAGGGACATGGTCGCCTGACCCTACATGGAAGCCAGTTTCGTTTTTTTCACCACAGCATGCTAACGCTCTGCGCCCAGGTACTGATAATGTAGCTACTACTTCTGGTGATTTCAGTGCGCATTTTAAAGATACAGAGGACACCTGTAGTCCCAGTGTGTCTTTTGAGGGGGGAGAAAAATATAAGAATTTGTCTGCAGATAATAAACCTTGCAAGGAACCTGAGAAAAATCTGCGTATTCCTATGGCAGACCTGTTCAAAAACAAACTGGAACAGGCTCCCAGAAGGAACGCGGTTCGTTTAAAATATAAAGGAGGTTTACAAACCCATCCCGACAGATACTATATATCTAATACTTTACTTAAAGGGTCCATGTCTTATTTACCATCAGATTTGTTTGCATTAATTCATGTTTCACGGGAGGACTCTTTTGATATAAGTTTTAGAACTAACCGAATTTGGAGATTCTGGGAAAATATTCTTCACTAAAATCTACTCCTTTATGGCTCCCATTTATAGCTAGCCCTCTAACTAGGCCACAGATACGATACGTTACCATTATGTTTAGGAATGAGGAGTTAATGTCAGTGATATTTATCACCAGCTGAGCTGCTGTGACATCCTTAGGCCTCCTGAGGCCTTATTGAATCTGGAAGGCATTTGGACTGGGGGCTGGAAATTTAAAGTTAAACTTTTCAAATAAACTCTGACATAATCCATATCCCAAATAGTTTCTTTTTAGGGAAAGATAGGGGGGTATGTTTTTATAGTGGACAGCCTAGAGCTTGTTATAAATGTGGATCTCACACACATATTAGTAGCTCTTGTGATCTAATGAAGTGCTCTCTTTGCGGGGGGTATGGACATTCGATGGATCTATGTCAAAACATCTTTCAATGCAATTTATGCGACGAAAAAGGACATGCCTTTCATCAATGTCCATGGGCAAAGAGAAATAGAGCTGAAGGCTGGGATCATGACAATCTAGTCTTACAAGCACAAGATAAAATACAAGCTTTTGAAAAAAATGTATCATTAGTGAATATTTCACATACTACACCCAATAGCTCCCAAACCTCTGAATTAGAGGGTGCATCTAGTGAGCCCATAATGCCCCCCCCCCCATTTTTGAAACTGTTAAAACTCGAAGAGTCACCAGATCTTCTTTAAAACCACCAATCTCATGCCCTATTCCGGTCTCAAACATTTTCTTGCCTTTACAAGTAGACATAGGGGACTCAGATTTAGAGTCAGATACATCTCACAGGTCAGAGCAGATTACGGAAGATGAAGAAAGTAAAACAACAGAGTTGATGAAAGACAAAAAAGGTAAAAAAGGTAAAAAAAGAAAAGCAAGTAATGGTCTAAAAGGGGGAATTAGTTGAAACGGTATTTACCTATGGCCTCTTTGAGTCTACTATCTTTTAATATTTGTAGCTTAAAAACATATAAAAACCAAATTTCTGTTTTTGCTTTTTTTGCAACACTTTCTGTGGATATTATTTTCATCCAGGAAAGTCGTCTTTCCTCATTAATTGAAGTAAATAATATTAAAAACAGATGGCATTGGGGTCCTTCATTTTGGTCTTTTGGGATGGAACCTGCAGATGGAATTGGTGTCTTATTTAAATCCACCAAATTTCATATTACAAGATTAGTAGATGTATGCCCTGGTAGAGCTTTAATTTTGGATGGTTTTATAGGTGATTTTGTTTTTCAGCTTATTAATATCTATGCCCCACAAACAAAATCTGCTAGAATTTCATTATTCGAAGATATTAAACCATTTCTTTTCACCAAAAAGCATGTGATTTGGGGAGGGGATTTTAATTGTACTTTAGATGTTCCCTTAAGTGGGACTACCCCAAAGAAGAAAATATATTGTGACACCAATGCTTTAAAACAAATTCTTATAGATTCTAGCATGCAGGATGCCTTCCGTGCATTACATCCTAAAGGACCTGGTGCTACATATCATCGTTTCATTTATGCCACAAGGATTGATATGTTTTTTTTTAAACATTTACACCCTTATATTTGTAAATCTGAACCTTCAGAATTTTCTGACCATAATATGCTTTTTTGTTCTTTTAGTTTACACCTCTTACCACCTAAAATTTTTTCTAAATACAATGGATGGAGACTAAATATGTCTTTTTTGAAACTCCTTCCTTAAACTCCCAGATAGACCTAATTTTGCATATAGGGAATCGTTTTTTGTGCTTATTCAGATCCTGTAGATTGGTGGATGGAAACTAAGCAAGAATTAAAAATTTTTTCTTTCTTTTGTAAAACTAAAGCCAATTCCAAGTATATACAATATTTACTTATTCAGTAACCAATTATATAAATTGATGTCCCTTTCTGAAAATGCACGATGTGCTTCCCCAAATTAAGGTTTTAAAAGAATTGATGAAGAAATATCAATATGATAGAGCTAAATCTTTAGAATTAAAGTTTAAATATTGTATTAAAAACACACCAACTTCTGATCCCTTTGTGGCATGTAAACAAAAGGTAGAAAGTACTGTTATGTCACAACTAGTTTCGTCTACAGGCCGTATAATTACTAAAGAAATGGATAAATTAACCATGATCCAGGAATATATTGAAGCCTCCTTCCAAGATAAACATCCACATCCTCGGTTTGATTTTTCTAATTTCACTGCTCCCTTACCACAGTTATCTATTACTCAAAAAATTTCGTTAATACAACCTATTTCTTCTCAAGAAGTAGAACAAGCCATAAAACAATTAAGTAAAGGGACTTCTCCAGGATGGGATGGTATCCCTAATGAATTTTATAAACTTTTTTTGTCACACATGATTCATTTTTTACCACAAGTATTTAATTTTCTATTATTTTCAACAAAGGTGTATTCTGATTTTGTACCTCATTACTTTTCTTTTACACAAATCTGGAGATAAAGCTATGCTGTCTAATTGGAGGCCCTTGAGTTTATTAAACAGTGATTATAAAATACTAACTAAAATTCTTAATAATAGATTAGTAACAATAGCTAGAATTTAATTCACCCTGCTCAAAATGTGCCATTCCTCATAGCGTATCCAGCACAATTTATATCTATTAAGAGAGATTTTGACCTTAGTAACAAAGGACAAATATCAGGATATGTTGTTGCTTTAGACCAGGCCAAAGCTTTTGATAGGGTTAGACATGATTATTTATTCTCGGTATTGTTAAGATATGGTATCCCAAAACCATTTATTAATTGGATAGCTAATTTGTATAGAAGCGCTTGTTGCATTCCTATGATGAATGCATATTTTGGTACAGAGATACCGATATCAATTGGAGTACGACAAGGGTGTCCTTTGAGTCCACTTCTATATGTTTTTGTTTTAGATCCTGTTATTAGGCAGATTATTTGGGACACAAATATTATTGGAATATCTCCCTCTTCTACCTTACCAAATGAGAAAATAACTGCTTATGCAGATGATATAACTTTATTACTAAAGGATGTGCCGTCTATAGTTAAAACATTACACATTTTTTCTTCTTTTGAGGAATTATCTGGAGCTCAGCTTAATACACATAAGAGTTTCATTTTTATTTTACATTCTGAACCATCGTACCCCCCTGATATTGCAGGTATTCCAATAGCTGACTCCCCTCATAAAATTTTAGGCATCTGGTTTGGAGCAGGGATTCTAGCTACTTATAATTGGGAAAAACAATTATATATAGGAGAATTTAAAATTCATCGATGGAAAGGATGGAAATTTGGGAAAAAAAAGAGAGTCGCAATCATAAAAAAATTCTTGTTGCCAGTTTTTCTTTATTTAAGTTATGTATTTCCACCTCCCCTCCATTTAGAAACAAGATTATTAAGTATTTTTTTTCAAATGTTATGGGGCAATAGGCTAAATCCAGTAAGTAGAAATATAACTTATCTTCCCATTAATAAAGGAGGACTTAATATGATTAATCCCATTGTGTTTTATCATTCTTTGTTTTTATTTAATTCATTTTCCTTTTTTTGGTCTGCCACTACTATGTCTTGGCAGATTTGGTCCAAATTCTTATGGTCTACATACTTGAAGAAATGGGCTGTTACCCCTAAACTATTATCATCAAACGATTTGCCATCTTATGGTATAGGTACTTTTAAAAACTACATCAGTGGAAGGTATCGTTCCTACATTTGCTTACTCTGTCTAGAAAAACTTTTATAATTTCATTGTATTTGATGTACAAAAAGTGTTTTCAATTTCCAGAATGTATACCCTCAAAACAAATCTTTGCTCTTAGAAATTGACAGATTTTAGGATTCCCCATATATATGGGACATTGTATGGCTTTCAATACAAGGTAGGTTAGGAGTCGAGAAATTTAAAATATAAACCTATTACGGAAAGATTTTGTTTAAGACCAACCTGTATCAATTATGAAGAAACTACGGTTCATTTTTTGTTACATGTCCTTTTAGTAAAACTTTTGGCAGGACCCTGCTATACATTGGAATCTTCCTTTTGGCTAATGCTACTTATCAGACCATAGTTTTAGGTAATTATACTGGGATATGGCGGAAATATCATAGAAGCACCCTCAATGTTTTCTTTGCCTTTATTCAATATTATCTTTGGCAAGCACATTGTCAATTTATCTTTCAGCAACAAACAATGTTATCTACTACTATGTTTGTACAAATTGAAAATGGTTTAGCTTCTGTAAAAGTTAGAGATATGAATAAGTTCTCCATCTCTAAAGTTAATTTTTTCTGGCAAAACTTTATACTGGTTTAAAAAAAAGGGGGAGGAAAAAGGAAATTTCATTTGTTCTAAATGTTACTTTGTTTGTTTGTCTTAAAGACAAAATAGAGGAAAAACTTAGAAAGTATTTAATTTTATTGTTTGTTATCTTGCCTGTACTTTATTTTGTGTGATGTTATGTTTTTCTTCAATAAAACTACCCCTACTCTTTTCAATAAGCACCATGGGATCTTTAACATCCACCTGAACTACTACCAATCCAGGCAGATGGGACCTCAGTTTAACGTCTCATCCGAAAGGCGGCACCTCAGAAGTGCAGCACCCCTCTCATGCTGCACTGCAGTGTCAGTACTGGGATATTAACCCAAGTGCCAGATGTGGGAACTGAACCCACAGCCCTCTGATCTCCCAGCCTCAGAGGTGAGTGTGCTACCTACTGAGCCACTGACACTGCTAATTTTATAATATGCTAAAATTATAGACCTATTGCAATACTACCAGTACTAAGCAATATGTTGGCAGAACTGGTTTTATACCCAGTTAACTGATTATCTAAATAGTTACAGTGTCTTCTCACCGGCTCAACATGGCATAGGCATAGCACGTGTACTGCCCTTATCAAAGTGACAAATGATGTTACCACAACCATAGACAGTGTTAAGCTGTCTGGAGCTCCTATTCCTTGAATTAACAAAGGCCTTTGACCTTGTGGAACAGTCACTTCAATATGCCAAATTAAATGACCTGGGCATGACCTCCTCTGCTCTACAGTGGTTTAAAGACTATTTAGCAGACTGAAAACAGCTGGTGAAATCTGGAAGTGTTTACTCCGAATTATGAAATGGGTAGAAAGAATGCTGGTTCCTGATTGGCCAAGAGGTGCTTTCAGCCAGGCCATTATCCGAAAGCACAACAGCCCAGCTGAACGTAGCTCAACAATAATATGTTTAAAAAAAATACATCCAATTTACTAAAAAGGACCCATTTCATAAACGCAATAAGACACTCCAGGGTGTGTGTTATGGTGGGCTGATGTACCTCTTCAGATGGTGGAAGCACTTTATTTATCTAATTTACTAATTTACCTTGTACTTCAACCCACCCGAGGTGGGCTGTTATCCCACCATAGCGCATCTCCTGTCATGCCTTATTGCTTAATTAGCCACCACTAAAACTGGTGTCCTACAAGGGTCCATACTAAGCCAGCTACTCTTCTCTCTCTATATTAACCATCTTCCACTCTACATTCCCCTTTAATGTGACATGTATTTGTATAAAAATTACATGTTCTTGGACACTTTTGGGACAGTGTGGAGTAGTGGTTAGTGCACAGGCTTGGGAACAGAAGACCTGGGTTTGAATTCCAGCAGAGCCACTTACTCACTGTGTGACCTGGAGCAAGTTACTTCACTTCTCTGTGCTTCAGTTCTCCCAGCTGTAGAAACATCAACATATAATTTGATGGCATAATGAGACTGACATTCCACTGAGTCTGCCCTTACTACTACCTGTAATAATGGGTAAAGACAGGTAGGTACCCCACTGAAAATTAGTTGCTGCCTTTCAGTTAGTTTATCCTTAGCAAATAAATCATTAAATTAAAAAAACTATCCACGCTGTGTAGGGCTGCAATATGTTATTTCTAGAAGGAGAGGAGGGACAGGGGGACATGATGAGACCTTCAAATACATGAAGGGGATAATTAAAACAAACACAGAGGGTGGGGAGAGACACTAGGGGCCATGACAAGAGATTGGGGGGGTAGATTCAGGAGGGAGGTGAGGAGGCATTTCTTTACAGAGAGGGTGTTGGCAAAGTGCAATGCACTACTGGCTGAGATGATGGCATGTAACACAGTGGAATGATGCTTCAAGAAGGGGTAGGACAGGACAAAGGGGATGGTAAAAGGGGGGGTGGGGCAGCTGCTAAACAGGGAGCTAGATGCAATCTCGAGTAGCCTAGATAGACCAGGATGGCCTTTTGCTGCTGGCAACTTTCATATGTTCTAATCTGTAGTGATATCTTTTTGCCACTGGGTGTCACTGCACTACACACAAAAAAGCCTGCAGACTAAGAACAGAGCCAAATCCAATGTATAAATGTGTTAGAAAGATCTGGGAACCTGATTGGTTAACTACATCCCAGAGCTGTAAGTTTATCAGCAAACAGCGCCCTATAAAGATAAACAGCCTGCGCCATGCCTGACTAAGGACTATTTTACATTTGAAACATTTTATTTAAATATTTTTTAAAATACTTTTTATGTTGGCTCGTGTGTGCGCGCCAGCCAACATATTGCATTAGTAGCAGATTTGGAGGTGCAGTCACTGTGGGCGAATGCAGCGCACACATCAGTAGGTGTGTCCCTCATTCCCCAGTAAGGCAGAATGCAGGTGCCACACCAGAAACACGTAATGTGGTGAGCACATCTAAGAAAAGGTCCGCTGCAATGAGAAGCAAGCTCCTCATGCAGTGACACCAGAACACGCCTCCCGACATCCCCTTCCTGGTGAAACAGTCCAAGAAACATGGCGGCAGTGACTGTCACCATTGCCTGCCACAATGCCGACTTGGGGGTGCCCAATCCCCCTGTCGGCATGCCCCGACCCAGTTCATGTGCCAACGGAGAAGTCCATTCCCCGTCGGCATAGTGCCCCCCCCGCCCATTTCAATTCTGTGCTGAGGGGGTGCCCAATCCCCCTTGGCATCATGTGGCCCCCCCAACAATCCTTCTTTGCTGATGGGGGGGCCCAATCCACATCAGCTTCAGTCCCCCAGCTCCTGGTTCAATCTGCCGATGGGGGAGCCCACTTCCTGTTGGCATAATGGCCCTCCCACATTTGGTGTGTGTGCGAGGGTACCCAATCCCCCTGTTCTTGTTCCTCTACTACTCCATATGTGCCGATGGGGAACCGTCCCCATCAGCTACAGCCCCCAAACAGTTAGGTGGCACACTGAGGCCACCCAGCATGCAAAATACCTGTAAAAAAAAAAAAAAAGTCCCGCAATTTTTTAAAAGCCTACAAACAGAAAATGGTCCCTCGTCAAGTCTGGTGGCCTCCCTCAACCCGCCCACCCTCTGCGCACCCTGCCTGCCCACCCCTCACCCCATACTTGCCTCTGGAGTCCAGAGCGACGATCTTTGGTGGACTGGGAACACGTCTGCGCTCTTCAAAGCTGACCATGAACTGAAGAAATGCCAGTAAGCTGTATAATGGCATAAATAGGGTTTTTTCAACTTTGGTACATATCTCGGGCATTGTTGGGAATTTTGGCACCAAATTTTCAACATGGGGTTATTAGGACCCCTCCTCATGAATTCAGTCACTGTCATGGTATTATTCAGTCCTGAAAGGTGATTTCACAGTCACTGCGTGGAATCACCTTTCAGGACTGATTCTCAAAATAACAGTGCCACTGTTCATGAGGAGGGCTCTCAAAAAGCCTATGTTGCAAATCTGGTGAAAAAAAATCCTAAAAATGGCTGTTTTACGAGCGTGCATTGCGCAGTTTCAACGCATGCTCGTAACTTTGTGAATCTGTAATATTTTCACTCCAGATTTTCAAAATTGGCATTTTACCACACCTCCTTATGAATAGTACAGCTGTCATTTTACATATCCTGGCCGAAATGTGTTTTCGCAGTGCAGAATGTAGTAGTAGTAGTAGTAATATATTTTATTCAAAAATATGCCATGAAATGGATAAAACACTACTGAGCAAACTCATTTTCAATGTGATCTATATAAACATTCATACAGTTTCCTTTCTCACTTTCAACATAGATATATAATATATACAAAAAAAAAATACAAATAGGTACATTACATATAAATACTAACGTGTAATCTAAGGAGCTTCGAGGACACTTCTATGCAGTTGTTAAAGAACAACACAGAGCAGGCAACTGACTTTTTTTTTTTGTTGACCGGGTAAGTGCACTAGACATATCCTGCCTATTTTCAGGCATGACCCAGGGGAAGGGGATACAGATGAATGCCAACTGACCTTGAACCAGATTAAGCTGTTTGTGGTATTTTTTTTTTTAAATCCTCTTTATTATTTTTTCAGGAAAAGAGAATTCAGACAAACACACACAAACCTGGCATAGCCAGGGTACACAGCCCCAAACTGGCTGCGCTAACTATATACAAACCCATATATACATTCACAGCAGAGAGAACCACCCTTCACATTTTCCTTATACATATACCATAGTTTTGCCTTGGAGCAATAGGGTCAGTAAGTAAATTTAGTCCAGAAAAAGAAAGAGATAACCCCTCCAACCCATCCCCTGTTTCTCCCATGAGGGCATCAAATCTTGAACATCTCTATAGAATAGCCCTTCAAGGTGATATCTCCTTGCTGTGTCCCCAGGAGAGAGAGAGAGAGAGAGTCCCCATCCTATCATCTATCCTAGCAGACCAGGAGCATCCAGCTAATTATTTATGCATATACTGAAACCTATTCACAGGAACCAATTATCCAACCATCCTAACCAAAGTCCTACTAAACATCTCTGAAGCCTGAACTAGCATATCTTTCACCAGCTAATCACATCTCGACAGACAGGCCTGAGTCCCAGCCATTTTGCACTACAATGAGTATATTGCATCTACTTTCGACCATCTCTTTACATATAACCCCAGTTTACCTTCCCAGGCATAATATCGCTGTATTTTGCCCAGAGCCCCAATAAGATCTCTCATCCACTGATCATACGTGTACACTTGATCATCTTTCCAGTGCTGCAATACAAATGCTTTAACAATTGCAGACATTAAAGAAAGATGATATTTAGGTGCACTACCTGAGACCTGCGAGAAATCACCTAAGATACAGATCTCTGGAGTTATAAGTTCTGAGTAATCCATCAGTGGATCCATACGCCGTTTGATTTCAGCCCAAAGGGGTGCAATCTTACAACACTCTCACAGCACATGTAAAAGATCCCCTGCTACGGTTTCACATCTAAAGCACAGGTCTGTCTGTCTGAGGCATCTATCATATAGATTTACAGGGGTAAAGTACATATTTGAAGCAATAAAGTATTGCATACTTTTGTACTTAGGTATAGGTATGTGTTTGTTGCTGTTCCATATACTGTCCCAGTTTAGAGTCCCAGGGGCCATCTTCCTGACCCAATATGTCACTTTCGGACTATAATAATCCAAAAGCACTCTATATACTTGTGACAGAACCTTAGATACTGGATCAACATCTTTCAAGTTATCCCAGGTAAATGAAGTATCCGTAAAATCCCCAAACCTTTTCCTTATCCTTCTAACATACAAGTGATTTGCAGTTTTCTAAAGAACCGTATTCTTTCAGTTCCAGCTGGGAGAACCACTCTGCTGCCCTGAGTCACATCCCTTATCCTCAAACCCATCAACTGCGGCACCCATTTTCTAGTAATTATTTGATCCCCAATTAGCAAGTTGGGATTGCCCACTATTGGCTGGTCCCTAGCCTTCATTTGATTCCTCCTTTGGATTGGGGAGAGGGATGACCACCAAGCTCCTGCTGACTTCACAATTGGATTCCATGACATCTTTTTAGGGCCCCTTTCTACATTAGCAAATAAAATTGCCTCCGGTGAGAATCCTGAGTCCCTTAATATTTGCTTCTCAATTTGTAAACAAGTTGGAACATAGGACTCCCCTTCTAAACTTCTACTCCACCGTATCATGAGCCCCATTTGGCCTGCCACATAGTATAATTGGAGATCAGGCAATTTAATTCCTCCTCTTCCATATGGCATACGCAAAATACTATGCTTCTTCCTAGGAGGTTTGGCATTCCATAGGAATTACGATAAAATTTTCTTAATTTTTTTAAACCATATCCCAGGTATGCAATATGGGGCTAGATATATCGGATATAATAATCTGGGTAGTAAATTCATCTTAATGAGACCCAATCTGGCCATGAAATTCATAGGGAGCTTATTCCATCTTGTCATATCCCCCCCAATCGCTGATAATACCCCCTCCATATTTATTGCGGCACCCTCATCAATAGCAGGTGTGATCCAAACCCCTAGATATTTCAGCCTATCCACCTTCCACTGCACTTGTAATGGTGCAAAATCTGCCCTACATACATAGGGAGTCAAGGACATGATCTGGGTCTTAGACAAATTTAATTTGTAGTTTGCAACTTTAGAATATTTCTCTATTAAGTCTATTGTTTTTTTAAAACTTGTTACCGGGTCCTGTAAGTGTAGGAGTATGTTGTCAGCAAAAACTGAGAATTTTAGCTCCCACCCCACTATATTAATCCCCTTTATTAGTACGTCCATATTAAAAGCTCTCAGCAAAGGTTCCAAATATATGTTAAATAAAATCGGTGAGAGAGGGCAACCTTGATGAGTCCCATTTTGTAGGTGTATCTCCCAAGAAACATAACCATTGCACAATACCCTAGCTGTTGGGGATGCATATAAATTTTTGATACCATTGATTAGGCCCTCTGGAAAACCCATCTTTCCCATTATAGCAAAGAGAAAGGGATGGGAGACCCTATCAAAGGCCTTTTCTGCATCTAAAGATATCAGTGCTATGAGTAATTGAGAGTCTGGCGCGTAACTAAGTATATGATGTATCTTCCTAAGGGCATCATGTGCGCCCCTCCCTGGCATAAAGCCCACTTGTTCCTAGTTCTAGTAAGGATTTTAATATCTTGATTCATCAAAGCTATAGGTCTATAATTGCCTGGTATGTCTTTAGGCTTATCTGGTTTAGGGACAAGCGTGATATACGCCTGGTACAGTGGAGCATGGCACACCCCCTCTCGCATTATAGTATTGAAGAATTCTTGGAGTATGGGAAGTATGGTCTGTATGTGTACCTGGTAAAACTTAGCCATCAGCCGATCTGGCCCCGGGGTTTTACCATGGGGCAAAGAGTTAACCACCTCCAGTATCTCCGATGCCATTATAGGGGCCCCTAATTTATTAGCTTGTGTAGGATCCAAGACTGGGAACGGCACTTCCTCTAGAAATGTTCTAATTTCCTCCTCACTAGCTCCCCCTTTTACTTGGTAGATCTCTTTAAAATAATCAGCAAAGGCACTCGCCATATCTTGGGGATCTGTTATCTGGTGTCCAACATATTGTATATGAGTAATCCTCCTACTAGCTTCCCATTCCTTAACCCTAGCCGCTAAAAATCACCCAGGTACATCCCCCTGCATTAGGTACTTAGCCTTAATCTTTCCTAACCAGAGTTCGACTTTCCCATTTAAGATATCCTCCATTTCCCCTCTCAAACTTTTATGTTCTGCGTCAATTTCCCCAGAGTACCCTTCCAATGGAAAGAGCGACTCAATAGCCCCCATAATAAATTCCTCCTTCGCCCTCCTCCGTCTATTTCTTTGGCTGCAAGAACTCTGGGCTACCCTGCATACAGCACCTTACATGTTGGCCATTTAAGCTTTTCATTCTGTAGTGTGGGTAACTGTTGGTGGATAATCTCCTGAGGGCATCCTCTAATTTTCTTTGATTTGGAGCCATCGCTAATAAGGAATCATTTAATCTCCATCTATGCGGTCTAGGAGCGATAGGAGCCGGTTCCCACCTTAAATGAATAGGGGAGTGATCTGATAAAATTCTACCCTCCGTAGCCAATTCCTTAACCTCTCTAAGTGCATCCCCATTTACCCAAAAAAATCAATACGAGAGTGACTCTTGTGAGCCGCCGAGTAGTACGTCATGTTATTGCCCCCCATAGGACAGGTCCTGAGCGGGTCTACTAGAGTCAAAGCCTCCATCAGTCTGTCCAGGGCAATCTCAGCCTTAGACAAAGGGCCTCTAAATGGTGGAATTCTGTCCTCTAAATTGTTTAAACAAAGATTCCAATCCCCTGCCAAGATAAGGGAATGCTGAGTTAACATGGCCATATCCCTTTCTAATGATGCAAAAAATTCCGGCTTGTGGGGGTTGGGCCATAAATTGAAGCCACAGTTAATGCTTTACCAAATAGGGTACCAGATAGATATAACTCTCTGCCATCCTCCCTGACTGTTACTTGCTCCACCTCATACATACAAGTTTTCTTTATTAGAATCGCCACACCCCCCGATGCCTTTTCCTTACCCACCCCAAACACCTGACCCACCCACAATCACTTGAGGCAACTCACCTCCTTCGTTAATAAGTGAGTTTCCTGCAGGGCAACAATGTGGGCTCCCAGCTGTTCAATATGTCTGAGGACTACCATCCTTTTCCGCTTACCCCTAAGTCCCTTAGTGTTCCATGACAGAATTTTAACCCCTGCCATTCTGGAAACTAAATCTTATTATAGCCAAACCTTCTCTTTGCATATACTCTTGGTCTGCTGGCCTCGCTCTCTCTCTAATGGACTCTCTCTCCTTCCTATCCCCAAACCCCCCACCCTCTTGCCCCCGATCCTGCGATCGCCCTCCTTCCGACTCTCGATTCATGGATAAACCTCTTTCCGTGCCCCTCCTCCGCTCCTTCTATTGTCAGAGCATCTCCTAGTACTCATCCCTTAGCCATAACTAACTAGAACATATTTACATCTCCTCCTATATCCCACTATCCTTATAACTCTAATCCTGCCTTCCCTATCTATACATCTCCTTCCGGATTTCAAATCTACCCCAATGTCTCCTAAGCTTAGATGTTTAACCTCCCACCTTGGGGTTTCAACCAGTGTTATATATAAACCCCCCTAGCTGTCCCTTCGATCCCAACTTCTCCACTATGTGGAGTATCTCTTCTACCCTTTACTATCCTCCGTCAAACCCCCCAACATTTCCTTCTGTTCCTCTATTTTCTTCCACACCCTTCCTAAAGAAAGCTCCCCATCCTTCTTCCATTGCTGGTTATTCACCCCTCACTCTGCCACACTCTTCCCAATCTAATTTAAATTCTCCAACAGGGGGTCCCCTGAAGGTTTATAACTATAACTGTAACCCAACCAGACCCCTCAACTTCTCACCCCACATTACCCCATCTTTTAAGCCCACTGGCCCTCCTTTGACCTAACACACTCGCATCTGCCTCCAACCCCTTACCTTTAACTTTGGGGCCATCCCCTCTTATCACCCCCGAGATTAACCCATACTACCAGAACCAATAAATCTAAACAAATTCAACCTTCTTTGTGAATGCTTTGTAATACAAACCCCAAACAGCAAGAAAAATTGGTAAAATCATTTCAGTGTCCAGAGTTCCAGTCATCCTCTCTATCTCGCCTCTTCCCTTTTGGGCCAAAATTCAGGTCGGTGCTTTGAATAATTCTGGAAGTTCGACCCGCAGGCCCTCCAAAGCATCTTTCGCTGTCAGATATCTCTTCTCCCCAGACTGGAGCCGCACATTCAAGATTGCAGGGTATTGTAAATGGAATTTAATTCCTGCCATATAAAGTTTATTTTTAATCTTGGATTACTCTTTCTGCTTCTCCCTGACCACTGGAGCTTGATCCTGGAACATCCACAGCGACGCACCATTCCATTGCAGTATCTTCTTCTGTCTTGCAGTAGCCAGTGCATGGGTCTTTTCTTTAGAATTCAGGAATCGCATTATTATCACTCGCGGCCTTGCACACGGAGGGGGGATCTCTCTTAGAGCCCTATGGGCTCTTTCCAGTTTATAAGCTTCCCCGGAAGGCATAGGACCCAATAGCTTGAACAATAAATCTTGCAAAAAAGAAACGCAATCTGACCCTTCAGCCCTCTCTGGGAGCCCCGCTAATATTAAATTATTCCTCTGACTTCTGGACTCTTGGTCGTCCATTCTCTCTTCTAACTTTTTAACTTGCTTTCTCACAGCCACTAACTCCTGTTCCACTGTGGCAACCTTCCTTTCCTTGGAGGAGATCTGTACTTCTGCATCCCCCATCCTTTGTGCTAGTGAGTGTAATGCAGGCTTCACCTCTGCAAAATCCAACACCAACCCTTGCAGCAGCTTTTTGATTTCTTGGATATCGTCAGAGGTCTTCACAGCACCCTCTTCCTTATTCACATCCCCCTCTTGCTCACTACGATCAGGGGATAGGGGCTTCGGTCGTTTGGCTGCTGGCGTTCTCGCCGCAAGAGGCTCCGTAGCCTCCACGTCCATGCTGGTGCTTCAGAAAGGCCCTTCATGTCTGCAATACCTGCGCTGTGTAAATACTGGCTGTCTCTTTTCAGCAGCTTTCTTCTGCGCAGTTTCACTCCCACTCAGTTCCACTGCCCCTCCGCAACAGTTACCCGGCACTTTAAATCACCGCTTACCGATACCGGAGATTTTTTACAACTTTAATCCGCTTTGGGGCCTGGGAGCAGCGCGGAACACATCTACTCAGACTCGGCTCATCACGTGATCTCTAAGCTGTTGGTGGTATTTTTAGTGAATGAGGGAAATTTGGCCAGGACACCACTTTGTGGTGGCTAATTAAACATTAAACTTTGGTTCTTAAACCTGACCTTAATATGTTACTTTTTATTTAGCATAATTGGTTCCCTTATTTTAATGGGGAGTGAATTCCAAACTACCGCTCCCCTATATCAAACTGAAGATCTCCCTATATCTAATCTGGTTTTAGGAACTCAGTTCTAATCCAGCAGCTGACCTCAGGCTTGATGGTGTAGGCCTAAGCGAGAAAAACTCAGTGATATATTGAGGAACTTTTCCTTTCAAAACTTTTACCATAAAAGAGATATGTTTAAATCCCTTTTTTCACTCAATTTTAATCAGTTTAATTTTTGGTACATCATACAATGGAGCATTTTGAAGTGTGCGTCTAGGATATAGCAAGCTAATCTATTATAAACCAAATCAATGGAGCCCAATAGTGATGTAGTTGTCCCTGCATATATAAAATCCCTGTAATCTATAATTGGAATGATTGTACTATTAACTAACTTAAGTCTAGATTCAGTGTCAATATATCTTTTCACTTTATGTAAAGCTCCAATTTTCTTATTAATATTTCCAACTAATGATTGGATATTATATTCCATTTTAGGGTGCCGTCTAACCACATTCCCAAGTATTTACACGATGATGTAGATTTTACTTCATCTCCTGTTTTAGTTTTGATTTTTAGATCATAATTCTTATAGTCACTAGCCCTACTAAACACTCGTTGTGCGAAATCAGTTTTTGGGACAGTCTGAGAAAATGATGGTGACACTGTTCATGAGCAGAGGTCCTAAAATGCCTATGTTGAAAATTTGGTGACAAAAGTCCATAAAATGACTGTTACAAGTGTGTGTTGCGCAATTTCCATGCACCCTTGTGAATTCGCAAATTTGCAATATTTTCAAGCCAGATTTTCAACACTACCATTTTTTCACACCTCCTTACGAACAGTACAGCTGTCATTTTTCACATCAGTAGTATAAGGGGATATAACTTGTCAAATGTTAAATTTCAGCCAATCAGAGCGTGCCACGTCATTTGACAGGTGGTTTCCATAGCAATGCCACGCCCCCTTTCCAACCGGAAGTCCCGCCTTCCCAGCACCATGGCAACGCCCCGCCCCCTTCGTGCCACAGGAAGTGACGTGCATTTTGGTCCTCGAACCCGGAAGTCCTCCCCTTTTCTACGCCGTACGTGCCTCCTTCTTCTTCCCCTCCTCTCGGATCCTTGCCACAGACTCGCACCCGAGTCCCACCACCTCCTCTCCCTCCCCTCACATCAGAGTGCTAGCAGCTCCTCGAACCCCTCCCCTCGGACCCGGTTCGGCGTCCTAGCTTGCACCCGGGTCCCTCCCCTCACATCGCAACCCAGCTGCACCATCCTAATTCACACCAGAGTCTCCCTCCTTGATCCACCACCGCTTGCACCCAAGTCCCTCTTCCTCCACACCACCCTGCTCCCTCTCGCACCCCTGCTGAAACATCCTAGCTCAAACTCGAGTCCCTCTCCTCACCACACACCCCTGCTCCCTTCTCCTCCCCCACCCTTTTGCAGTCCTGCTCTCTCCTCCCTCTCCTCGATCCATCCACCTCTGCACGAGGTCCCTCTTCTCACCACACACCCTGCCCCCTCCTCCACCCCTACCACCGTGTCCTAGCTCAAACCTCGAGTCCCCCTCCTCCATTCCCTTTCCCTCAGACTCCTGCTCCCCTCCTTCTCCTCCCCCTCCCCATCGCACCGAGTCCTAGCACCTTCATACACCCTACTCCTCGCTATTCATTCGCACCCCTGTCGGTCCGGGGATATAAGGACAGGATGTGTGTAAATGCATTGTGACTTGGAAATCTGTACAAGGAATGCATCATCAGGCATCTCTGTATAGATAGGTTTTATGTTTTTTGGTGATTTTTGTAATGTTTGTAATTATTTTTGTCTTGCTGCCTGTATGGGTGATGCCTCTCCCTGTGCATCCCAGTATCCCCCCAGTCCTCCTTACTACCTTCACACATTGTCTGCCTACCTTTAGGTCACTTGATATGACTACCCCCAGGTCCCTTTCCATTTTTGTTGTAGTTAATACCCCCGCCCCAATTATGTACACATGCCCTGAGTTTTTTGTTTCCCAGGCGCATTTCCTTGCACTTTTTGCATTGAATCTAAACTGCTATACTTTTGACAATTCCTCGAACCTTGCCAAGTCCCTTCTCATCCTTTCAATCTCCTCACCTTGTGTATCAACTCTGTTGCTGATCTTTGTCTCATCAGCAAAGAGGCATACTTTCCCTTACAGCCCCCAATGCAATGTCACCTATAAAGACATTAGAGAGGATCGACCCCAGTACTGAACCTGGGGTATCCTGCTGGTATCCCCCTTTCTTTGGAGTGTAGTCCATTTACTATTACCCTCTGTATCCTTTTGTCCAGCCAATTTTTTATCCAGGCTACCACCCTAGGACCCACTCCCAGGCTGGCTAATTTGTTTATTAATCTTTTGTGCATGACTGAGTCAGATACCTTGCTAAAATCTAGGTGTGCCATGTCCATATAGAAATATAGACTTTGACGGCAGATAAGGACCCCTTGCCCTCCCAGTCTGCCCATTTCCCTACCTAGAGGATAAGCTGCAGATCCTATTTAACCAACAGTCTATTTCTTCCTACCCCCACCCCCCACCAAAACTGCCTTATGTCTGTCCCATGCATTCTTGAATTCTCCCACAGTTTTAGACGCCACAACCTCCTCAAGAAGGCTGTTCAATGCATAGTCCCTCCCTGGTCTACTACTTTGGTTACCCAGTCAAAGAATTATATTAGATGAGTAGTTCTTAGACTTTGTCAGAGTGAACCTCCCCAAATCCATGGAAAAGATTTTGAGCCTCCTCCAAAAACTGAAATAATCTTGGGCCTCCCAAAGTAAAATAACGTGCTGTACTTTCGCAGTACACCATGAATAAATTGAAACCCTTTAGTACTTTGCTCACATTCAGTTCTTTGTCTTATACTGACATGGAACCTTTGAAAAAGAGGTCCATGTGCTCAAAGGTGTTATCTGAAAAATAAATAAAAGAAACAAATATTATTATTCCGCTTATTGTAATCCCCCTTCCCCACAGGCCAACCTACCTCTGCGCTATTTTCATTCTTGAACCATTGTTACCCTTGTTGCAGTACCTTCATGGGTCACACTACTTTCTCAGTTTCTCTCTACATGAAATAACCTTCCCACATGCTTTGCTCTCTCCCACCTCTCTGCTCCTAAGCAACTTCTCTGGGATTACTTTGCTCCTTCCTGCTATTGTTCTTAGCACTTTATGCTCAACCCTTGTATTTGGGCTGTTCTGCCATCATTCTACAAACTGATCAATTACCACCACTCATTATTAGTTTACTGTTCGTATTGTTTGCACTATTGTTCACTGAGTATTTCTTGATTGTTTTGGTTACCTTTTGAAATGGTATTCACTCCCTCCCTCCCGGTACATCGGAAATGAGCCTTGGCTCATTAGCCTTCTGTCACCTATCAGTAAATAAATACATAAAATTCACCTACTATTATCCTCTTTCAGTTCGCTTCATCTCTTCACAAAAGTATATAAAACTCAAATTTAAATACAGTACTTTTCAGACTTGCTTCAGCCTCCCTGAAAGAGGTAGGGGCCTCCCCAGGAAGGCATGCCTCACCATTTGAGCATCCCTGTATTAGATTCATCTGACATGACCTTCACACTGTGAATCCATGCTACTCTGTGTCATGTGCCCTGCTGGCCTCTAGGTGCTCAACAATTCTTTCTTTCAGAAGTGATTCCATAATTTTCCCTAACACTGAGGTCAAACTAACAGCTCTGTAGCTTCCTGCCTCGGCCTTGCTCCCACTTTGTCAAGGGGAATCAGATCAGCCTTCCTCCAGTTCTCAGGTACCACACCATACTCCCATGATTTGTTAAAAAGGGTAGTCCGTTGAGTCACTAGCTCACCCCTTAATTCTTTTAGAATTCTGGGGTGAATCCTGTCAGGTCCCATTGCCTTGACCACCTTGAGTTTTAGGAGGTCTTTCGGGATCCTTTCTTCTGTGAATGGACTTGTATCACAACCCCTCCCCAACCCATCCAGAGTGCCTATATTGTATGGGTATGGTATTGTATATATGGAAAGTGCAATTAAGTGACCTCCTTGAAAATGAGTTTAGCTCAATAGAGCTCCATCTCTGTTTATAGTTTGTGAATAAAAATGTTTGATACTTGCTAATGTTGCCTATGAATGTCCAGTTAACATTCTACAGAACACTGTATGTGTGTGTGTAGGTGGGGGGCATCATTTTGAATACATACAGTAGTTGAAGGAAGACCCATCTAGTTCTATGAAGGCTGTCTAGCATACAAGCAATATCAGCACAATACTCCAAAAAGGCTCCCTAAACTGAAAATAATAACCAACATTTGAATTAATGTATTTAAAAACATCATCGGGGGTCAGAAAAGTAATGACAGTCCATCCAGTCTGCCAATGGTTAGCTATTTAACTTCATGATCAGGATTTCATGCAAATGTACATATTTGTTATATCATCTTTTTTTCTTGAAATCTTCACTGTGTGGCAATCTCGATGGTATAACATGGCAGTGAACCAAAATAATAAGTAATGATAAGCACATTTGTTATATTGCTGTAGAGGGATCAAAATTTCATGCAAATGTACAAAAATTATTTTTTATACATGTGTTCATGGAATCATGCTTATAAGTGATTGTAAATACTGATATATTGTTGCATATGACAATCATTCATTGAGAAACATTAATTACTGACTTAAGTGCAGTAGGAACAGAATTTCATGCAAATATATTTGTTGGTGTCTTTTCATGAAATCTTGATTAGGTGTTAATCTCAATGGTATAACATGGCTGTAAATCACAATAATAGGTTAAAAAAAGGAATGTGTGACACAGTTGTAGTCGGGATCAAGAATTCATGCAAATGTCCACACAGTATTTTCTTATAAGTGTATTCATGGAATCGTGATTATATCCTAATGGGAATATTGATATATTGCTTAATGTGACAGTCATTCATTAAGAAATATAAATTACTGATGATAATGCGCTAGAATCAGAATTTCATGCAAATGTACACGGGTTGGGGGGGATCATTACATGAAATCTTCATTGGGTGGCAATCTGAATGGTATAAAAGGGTTGTGAACCATAATAATAAGTTATGATGAACACATTTGTGACACTGCCGCAGTTGGGATCAAAATTTCATGCAAATTTCTCTAACACTTGTTTCACATTTTTCCTTATCATTAGAGTATACAGTCTACCATTTTTCCAACAACCCTCTCTGTGCCAAAGGAGTAACAATTTTGCACAAATATCCTCATTTTTAGACCAATTTTAGATCAAACTTTAATCAGTCTCATTGGTCTTTGTGAGACTGGACCAGCATTCGAACAAGCAAGATCTTGCAAATCCTCACCCCTTACTACCATCCTTTTATGACCAACTCCAACCTCTGTAAATTCCTGCCTAATATCATCATCATCGATGCTTCTACCAATGTCTTGTGTTCCTACATGTAGTACTGCATCTAGGGTCACTACCTGGCTCTTTTAGTACATCCACAGTCCTACTCTTCAGGTGAACTTTTGTAACCCCTGTAACACAGCTTTCCATCCTATGTTATTTTATTTTCCTTACAAACTGTTCCATCTAGGAGGCTTTTGAATCTCTGATAGCTCCTAGCTGTCTAGGTGCCAAAGGTACTGTGCTCCGTTTCCCTCCTCCACTGGCCACTTACAGCCTTCCTTCTCTTACATTACATCGGCCAGAACCCCTGAGTTATTACTATGACTCACAAGAGATTATGCTGTCCCTTGTCTACTTTTGTGCCCCCGCGACTGTTCTCCAATCTACGTTATACTATGGTATTGTATACATGGACAGTGCAATTAAGTGGCCTCCTTGAAAATGAGTTTAGCTCAATAGAGCTCCATCTCTGCTCATAGTTTGTGAATAAAAATGTTTGATACTTGTTAATGTTCCCTATGAATGTCCTATTAACATTCTACAGAACACTGTGTGTGTGTCGGGGGAGGGGGCATCAGCCAATTCATAGGTAAAGAAAAAACATCTCTACACTGCTTTGGACAGAAAACTAACTACAAATCTTACCTTGTTTGTACTAAATATATATATATATATATATATATATATATATATACATGTCCCCAAGTTTCCTGTGAATGTTACAGAAAAAATTATTCCTATTGAGGATGATAACATTTTTAACACACAGTAAAAGATGATAATTCACACAAAAAGTTCTCAGCTTTTGTCAAGGGTTGCCAAAGTGTATTTCCCATTTACTCCAGTGAGTCAGGAAAACAAATTTCCCTTTTAACACACAGTAAAATGAAGGTAATCCATAGAAGTTCCCAACTTTTGTCAAGGGTTGCCAAAGTATATTTCCCATTTACTCCGGTGAGTCAGGAAAACAAATTTCCCTTTTAACACACAATAAAATGAAAGTAATCCATAGAAGTTCCCAACTTTTTTCAAGGGTTGCCAAAGTATATTTCCCATTTACTCCAGTGAGTCAGGAAAACAAATTTCCCTTTTAACACACAATAAAATGAAAGTAATCCATAGAAGTTCCGAACTTTTTTCAAGGGTTGCCAAAGTATATTCCCCATTTACTCTGGTGAGTCAGGAAAACAAATTTCCCTTTTAACACAGAATAAAAAGTATATAAAGTTCCCCAAAAGACCACATAAAATGTCTAACGGTGTTAAATCCATCTGTGGTCATTGCTTCGTTAGATGTAAAATGACTAAATTCTGAAATCTTTGCTTACAGATAGATTATCAACCTATAGCTAGCGCACATGTGAAACACTCTGAATGCTGATAAGCGTGTCGTGAATTCTTAATGAATGAGCAAAGTGGTGAGACCATTGGACATACATTTACATGCGAAAAGGTAGTTTTGATAAATTGTACATGGGGTGAGGGTGTTAGCAAGCTGGGAGACTCCGATGAGCTCATCTTTGAAGAATAGAATAAGACACAGGTTTACAAGTGAAAGGATACTTTTGTTAAATCTTACTAGGATATCATCAGCTATACAAAAGGTCGGTACATACATTTACATAGTAGGCGTCTGGGAACAGCAGTTTCTCACAAGCTGGTAAACCCGGTATTGTTTCTTTTTCATGAAAAGAAATGGGGGGAGGGGGGAGACGATATTCACTGCATAAGGGTTAAAAATGTACCAGTTGAAAAGAGACTCAGAGAACACACAGTTTAAGTTTTCAGAACTGTAAAATGGCAATGCATCCAGCACACAGCAATGGCCTTTAGCTGGGTTAGAAAGTAGAATCCTTCCACAGGTGCATACTGTGTGTACACAGGCTAACAGAGGCATTCACCTATGCCAGGGGCAGAGGAATAAAAACACAAGAAAGCCAAGAGAGAAAATTACCTGGTTGCCTTCTATATAATGACTTTGGCCTGAGAAGGGTATATCCCAGTTCGTAAGGTTTATCTCTAAATGATGAAAGTAAGGGGCCAGGATAAAAACTAATACACAAAAAGGAGGCATGCCTGTATCATGTCCCCTTTATATGTATATATCAACAATGCAATCATCGTGCGAAGATGCATTCATGGGTGCTTGCTTATACACCGTTACAGTATAACAAAAACCGTACATCATGGAAAAACACTGACAAACACCACCCACATATACCACCACTGCACTACTGAATACCCATCCACTGTGGAAATCATCGAGTATACTTACAAACATGCACAATCTGCAAATAATAAAAAAAAGTCTAACAATATGTAATATATAAATCAAAGGACAAGTTTATATTGTGTTGTGTAAATATACCCATCTCAGGTCTTGCGGGTGCTATGGGTTATGAGCAGATTAGAGTTATGCTTCTAACTTTACAGGCAAATAACTTTTAGTGTAGCCCATGCTTCAGGGCTTTTGCATTGAAGTTCTTGAAATAGAAACTGATTTATCATAAACCTTACATTGCATTTATGTTGCATTATAAGCCTTGCGCTACATGTCCTAAGAGGAAGGACTTGGGGTACTGAGTATGTACTCTGTGGAGCAGAGAAGAGTGTGAGAGAGAGAGAGGGGACATGACTGGAACATTAAAGTACATAAAAGGCATTAACAAGGTGCTGGCACTGGAACATTTTCATTTCAATAAGGCCTCCGGGACCAGGGGACCTGACCTCAGGCTGAAAGCCGGCAGGTTCTCTATCAACACCAGGAAGTTTTCCTTCACAGAAAGAGTGGTGGATGCTCGAAACAGCCTGACATATGTTGTGTGGCGCAGCACTGCAGGGGGGGGGGTCAAGAATGCATGGGGAAGACACATGGCAACCCTGAGTACGAAGGGAAATTAGAGTGTCAAAATAGGTCTAAAACAAAAGGGCAGACTAGATGGACATAGCGGTCTCCTTCTGCCATCAACTTCTATGTTTCTACATTTTTCAAAGGTTTCATATAAGTAGCAGGGTTCTTTAATGAGGGTAGTATCCTCTGTATTACGCCCTTAATGCGCTATTAACTAATTATGTTGCCAAAACCGCGGTGAACATGTGTCTCTTCCTGCTGCCAGGTGTCAGGTGGGTTGCAGAAGAGTTTACTTGCACTGTCCAGCTCCCAGACCCTTCTCCCACAGGAAGCTCAGCCTCTTGATTACTGTAACTGCTGCTGGGCACGAGGAAGCTGGGAAATTGGGCTGAGGTAGCATCCTCAGGTGTAAGAGTGAGTCCCCACTACAGAGGGACACTGTGCCATTTCATGTTTGACTATCACAGTTTTGAGAACCGAGAGATACTGCATATAATCAAGGCTTCTCTGTTTCAGGATATTATATGGAATTGTGTTTCATTCTGTTGGGAAAATACATCACAGTTTCTCTGAAGAGTAACATGCTGATTTTAAATATCCTTAGTCAAATTAAAGCAACAGCAGAGTGTAAGAACTCGACATATACAATAGCCTATTTCAACATATTGCAACCTAAACATCACACAAAAATCAAAATGACTGTCACTCTGCTCAATCTTCTAGCATAAAGCAAGCTCATCAGCAGATCAGCCAGTCATTTTGACTTTTGTGTGATGTTTAGGTTAATAGGTTAGGTTAACAATAAGCAGAATAATAATATTTGTTTCTTTTATTTATTTTTCAGATAACACCTTTGAGCACATGACCTCTTTTTCAAAGGTTCCATGTCAGTATAAGACAAAGAACTGAATGTGAGCAAAGTACTCAAAGGGGTTTCAATTTATTCATGGTGTACTGCGTAAAGTACAGTACGTTATTTTACTTTGGGGAGGCCCAAGATTATTTCAGTTTTTGGAGGAGGCTCAAAATCTTTTCCATGGATTTGGGAGGTTCACTGTGACAAAGTCTAAGAACTACTCATCTAATATAATTCTTTGACTGGGTAACCAAAGTAGTAGACCAGGAAGGACTATGCATTGAACAGCCTTCTTGAGGAGGTTGTGGCGTCTAAAACTGTGGGAGAATTCAAGAATGCATGGGACAGACATAAGGCAGTTTTGGTGGGGGGGGTTGGGGTAGGAAGAAATAGACTGTTGGTTAAATAGGATCTGCAGCTTATCCTCTAGGTAGGGAAATGGGCAGACTGGGGGGGCAAGGGGTCCTTATCTGCCGTCAAAGTCTATATTTCTATATGGATATGGCACACCTAGATTTTAGCAAGGTATCTGACTCAGTCATGCACAAAAGATTAATAAACAAATTAGCCAGCCTGGGAGTGGGTCCTAGGGTGGTAACCTGGATGAAAAATTGGCTGGACAAAAGGATGCAGAGGGTAATAGTAAATGGACTACACTCCAAAGAAAGGGGGATACCAGCAGGATACCCCAGGTCAGTACTGGGGTCGATCCTCTCTAATGTCTTTATAGGTGACATTGCATTGGGGGCTGTAAGGGAAAGTATGCCTCTTTGCTGATGAGACAAAGATCAGCAACAGAGTTGATACACAAGGTGAGGAGATTGAAAGGATGAGAAGGGACTTGGCAAGGTTCGAGGAATTGTCAAAAGTATAGCAGTTTAGATTCAATGCAAAAAGTGCAAGGAAATGTGCCTGGGAAACAAAACACTCAGGGCATGTGTACATAATTGGGGCGGGGGTATTAACTACAACAAAATGGAAAGGGACCTGGGGTAGTCATATCAAGTGACCTAAAGGTGGCAGACAATGTGTGAAGGCAGTAAGGAGGACTGGGGGATACTGGGATGCACAGGGAGAGGCATCACCCATACAGGCAGCAAGACAAAATAATTACAAACATTACAAAATCACCAAAAACATAAAACCTATCTATACAGAGATGCCTGATGATGCATTCCTTGTACAGATTTCAAGTCACAATGCATTTACACACATCCTGTCCTTATATCCCCGGACCGACAGGGGTGCGAATGAATAGCGAGGGTAGGGTGTATGAAGGTGCTAGGGACTCGGTGCGATGGGGAGGAGGAGAAGGAGGGAGCAGGAGTCTGAGGAAAGGGAATGGAGGAGGGGGACTCGAGGTTTGAGCTAGGACATGGTGGTAGGGGTGGAGAGGGCAGGGTGTGTGGTGAGAAGAGGGACTCGGGTGCAAGAGGTGGATGGATCGAGGAGAGGAGGAGAGAGCAGGACTGCAAAGGGTGGGGAAGGAGGAGGGAGCAGGGGTGTGTGTGGTGAGAGGGACTTGAGTTTGAGCTAGGATGTTTCAGCAGGGTGCGAGAGGAGCAGGGTGGTGGAGGAAGAGAGACTCGGGTGCAAGCGGTGGTGGATCGAGGAGGCGGAGACTCTGGTGTGAATTAGGATGGTGCGGCTGGGTTTGCGATGTGGGAGGGACCGGGTGCAAGCTAGAACCTTGAACCGGGTCCGAGGGGAAAGGTTGAGGAGCTGCTAGCACTCTGATGTGAGGGAGGGAGAGGAGGTGGTGGGACCTGGAGCAGTCTGTGGCAAGGATCCGAGAGGAGGGAAGAAGAAGGAGGCACGATGGGCATAGAAAAGGGAGGACTTCGGGTTTGAGGACCAAAATGCACGTCACTTCCTGTGGCACGAAGGGGGCGGGGCGTTGCCATGGTGCTTGGAAGGCGGGACTTCCGGTTGGAAAGGGGGCCGGGCAGTGCCATGGAAACCACCTGTCAAATGGCGTGGCACGCTCTGATTGGCTGAAATTTAACATTTGACAAGTTATATCCCCTTATACTACTCACATCCTGCCCAAAATGTGTTTTCGCACCTGTGGTGTACAATGGCGTGGTCGCTGTGGGAAATCAATTTTTGGGACAGATTAACATAATCACAGTGTCACTGTTCATGAGGGGAGGTCCCAAAATGCCTATGTTGAAAATGCGGTTATAAAATCCCAGAAATAATTGGGTTACAGACACATGTTGTGCAGTTTCTATGCATGCTCATGACTTCGCCTATTTTTCATATTTTCACTCCAGATTTTCAACGTTGCCATTTTTTTACACCTCCTCATGAACAATGTAGTTGTCGTTTTTCACATCCTGCCCAAAATGTGTTTTCATACCTGTGGCACCAAATGGCGCAGTTGCTGTGCAAAATCACCTTTCAGCTAACAAACTGATAGTGCCGCTCTTCATGAGGTGGGGTCACAAAAAGCCCATGTTGAAAATTTGGAGTGAAAATACCAACAAACGCCTATGGCGTTAGGGCTTCCAACTGTAACACCCCAACCTGTAGAGACTGACAGGTGTCAGGGGTGTGACTTGGGAACATCGGCTGATATGCTGATGCCATTCAACCCCCACCCCCCAACCTGCAGCCAGTGACAGGCATCGAGGTGTGCCTTGCAGCTTATGGCCCCAAAGTTCACTCCATTCTCCTATACTGCACCCATGTCAATGTATTTCCCTTATGGAATGGTGTAAGTATAATGCCCAAAGACCCCAAAGCACACCACAACACTTGTCAGTGTCTACAGGGTAGGGTGAGGTAAAATGGCATGAGCATTATAGCTGACGACCCAAAGGCACACCACAATGCCTGTCAGTCTCTGCAGGATGGGGTTGGAGTTGGCGTCAGTTCAAAACTTCACTGCCATTCTTATTATGCATCTCTAACTCCTGCATGACCAATGCCAATGCCAGCGAGACAACATTCGGCATTGACAAATGCTTGTTTTTAATTTTGTTATTGCAAAAGCTTATTTTATTAGTGCAATAAGACCCCTTATGGTATGGAGTGTTGGAGACACTTGCCCTTCCAGGGGCTGTAGGGTCCTATTCTTGCTGCATTGGGTCTCACCACACCCTGTGCATGTGGGTATTCCCCAATACATCAGACCCTGTTGGGTCTTATCACTTATTTTAGTAACAGGGTAGGAACTATAGACAAAAGCCTATTTTCAGACTTGACCCGCCCAGAACAAATAATGCAAAATACAACCTGTGTTGCAATACAGAACATAGTGCACACAGATTGTAATCAAACATAAGTTCAGCTGCAGGTACATGAGATGGTTTGTAACAGATGTTTTCTGTGGTGAGTTTTATTGCATGTTATAGTAGGTGACTGTTTTATATACACTGGTTATTCAGATCCTGATGAATACCACACCACAGATTCACCATAGTTTGGCAGAATCAGTCATAGTTTTCTTGATGCAGTAAGCCTCCCCATCGGTGCGGCAGTAGCACTACCACTGGCGACACTGGTGAGTTGGAATTGAAAACAATTCTGGGCCATCAGAGAGCCAGATGGGGAGGATGGTTGAGTGTCACAGCAGACTCACATCTCCTTGGGAAGGTAAGGCTCCAGGTCTCTGCTGCAGTACTGTCACCTGGGTGACCACAGGTGGCAATGCAGGCTGGAGCTAGTGTTAAGGGAGGGGGGATGTCGTTGCTCTAATGCATCATGCATCAGATGGACCCTGCATGACACCTGTGGGCTGGGTAGAAAAGTAGAAAAAACCCTGACCGTGTGTTATAGCACCTGCAGCAGGTCCCGCACTGTCAACTGGGCTCTTGCTCCTGAGTGTGTAGTGATGTGAGCGAGTTTTATTGAGTGGCTCAACTTGAGCGACTCAATAAAACCACTCAGCAGTAAGAGCGAGTGCTGAAAGAGATTGACGATTCCTGTATAGTGAGTGTAGCAGTGAACTACACTCGCAAGTAGAGGATATCAGGACTAGTTTAGCCAAGCCCTGCTGAGCTGGCCATTTGGTGTAGTGGTGTAGGCCACCACCTGTGGAGCTGGTGGATCTGGGTTCAGGTTTGCCCTTGGAGGGAATTTTTCTTTTTTTTTTATTCTTCTAAGTCCATCCCCCCTGGAGTTGATAATCAATATATTGGGGTGTGCGGGGGGCTTAGCCATCCACGTTAAAATGTTTATTCTGTTGTTTTACTTTGGTATGTAAGTGACCATCACTGTTTGTGATGATTGCTTTAATATGAATCACCCTTTTGACATTGGGCGGTTTTTCATTTGCTCTTGTTGCATGGTGAGTTAAAAGACTCACCTATATCACATAAAACCCACTCCTGCACCTAACCTCAGTCTCTGTTCTTGGAGGATTAAGGGTGCCCCCCCCAGCAGCCCTTCTCATGGGGGCTTAGCCATGGGGAGTAAAGAAGCACCAGTAAGTCCTGGAGATAGTGGGTTACAAGGCTAGGCAGGGCAGTGGGCTGATGAGGGCTGGTCGAGAGAAGGGGCAGAAAAGAATAAAAAATACAAAAAAGGTTCTTGACGCAGTGAAGTGCATGAATCAGGAGATCATTCATCACATTCTTTGTGCAGTATTCAAGATAATTCCCTTGCAGACCCTGCATGAAGCATATATAGTCAATATATAGTCAATAGCTCATAGAGTGTTTTCCAGTGCAGCCAACCTCAGTAAAAAGAAACTAATTATTAAGGAAGTAGTCCTGTGACCAATCAAAGGCAAGATACATATGGAAACAGATTGGTGCAAAGTAGGACCCACTCAGACAGTTTTAAATATATAAAGGACTTCAGAGAATTTAATAGTGCATCGACAGTATTTATTATAAGCAATACAATACAATTCAGACATTTCAGAAAAAGCCTTCTTCAGTGAAACACTGGGCCCGATTCCAAAAAGGGTTATGCATGTCGCAAGGTGACTTGCACCAAACCCAATGGCGCAAGTCGCATCTTGTGACATGCGTTACACTGCCCGCTATTCTGAAAGGTGGCCTGCGACATGGCGCAGGCTGCCTGCACCAAAGGCAGACTATGCCACTGTCTGCACCAGAAACCCCCTGTGACATGGTGCAAGGGGGTTTCCGGCATCAGTTACGGCCCTATTCCAGGTACGCAGCCGATGCAATGGCAAATCACTATTCCAGGAGGAACCTCTGCAGATAATGGTCTAAGTATGGTTAGACCAGCTATTAGCTGGTCTAAACGTACCCTACATCCACCGGGGTCACACCTTTGCGCCTGGTGCCCCTAGAACCACCCCCCACAGTCCCACATGGGTCCCCACCCCACTCCCTTAGGCAGAGCTGCCCTCTTTGGGCAGCTGGCACCTCTGTGCCCCCATCCTGAGCAGTGCCCTGCAGGGGGCTGGTGCCGCCACTCCTGCTGTGCCCGCAAGGTTGTCCAGTGGTCGCCACCCCTTCCCAGCCCTGTGGGGCACTGCCGTGTGTCCTGGTGTGGGCTTTGGTGAGGGCCATGCCATGCGTGGCTTGTGCCCTGGTGGTGATATTGCCGCGGCTTGCGCACCCAGATCAGGTGCACCCTTCCTGTGGCGCAACCCTGGACCAGCCGCAAGTCGCAGGGCATAGGTGCTGAGGACCCTACCTGTTCTGGAATCTAGCACAGGGTCCCCAGCGTAGTGGTAGATGTCTCAACTCGCATTGACCGGCGAGTTGCACCACACGTCTTGGAATCGGGCCCTCTGTATCTAATGAGACTCAAGATGCAACAAATTTTCTTTGTATGTTAAACACTTGATATTTTCATAAAGCGATAACAATAACCCAGTATGATTTGATGTGTAATTACACAGAGAGAGCAGGAGATCCTGCAACACTGGAGAAACAAATAAAATAAAGAAATGATAAAGCTACAACATTCAGTATAAATACAAAATATCGAGTGTTTAACATACTGTACAAAGAAAATTTGTTGCATCTTCAGTGGGCAGCTCAATTCTGCTCCTACCCTCCCCCTTGGCTGATGCCCCAATGACCTGAGATCATTCCCGAACCCAGATTGCCGGCGTGGCATGAGGTGTGGCGTCTAACGCCTCAACCCTCAGTGCCACTGGGCCAGCCAGCAATAATATACAGTATTTCTGACATATTAAGATTCATCACTGGTATGTTTTTATTTCTCTCTGATGCATTTTTCCCATAGAGCTCACTCGTTGTTCAAGGGATATACTTGCTACTAAGGATGTACCCTGCTCAGGCCTGCATTCCCTGTCTCCTCAGGTCCCTGGCACCCACCAGCTACCCCTATGACTTTCCCTTCATGGTAGACCTTACGCGGTTACCAAAGACTGAAAAAAAAAATAGAGGCTCTGGGAGGTGGGTCATTCGCCTCCCCCCAGGCAGTCCATTGTGCGAAGTAGAACCCAGGGAAACCCAGAGGCCCAGACTGTCCTATAGAGAGAGGTGGGTTTTTCTTTCTTTTAGGTCCCTCCCACCTCCCCTAACTGCAGCAATCTGGGTGGTCTTGCACGCACACAGCCCATTCCTACTGCGGGAGAAATCTCCCTAACCCAGTCAAAGGGGTTGCTGCAGTGCTGAAGATTGCTATGGGCTCTCCACAAACTAGGCATACTGCTGCTTGGTACAGTCTACAGCCAGCCCTGCCTTTTGATATGGTAACACAGGTTCATTCCAGATCCCAGATCCATCATGGGGGCTCCGACTCACAGATATTAATACAGCTTTTATTGCTCATTTTAAAATTAATGACTCAAGGTGGCCACTACTGGCAATGTGTATTACTCTTTATTACTCAAGTCACTAAAGATGGTCCCCACTGGCAATTTACTACTCAAGTCACGAAGGATGGCCACCACTGGCAATTTATTACTCAAGTCACTAAAGATGGCCACCATTGGCAATTTATTACTCAAGTCACTAAAGTTGGCCACCACTGGTAATTTATTACTCAAGTAACTAAAGATGGCCACCACTGGCAATTTATTACTCAAGTCACTAAAGATGGCAACTACTGGCAATTTATTACTCAAGTTACTAAAGATACCCAGCACGTGCAATTTATTACTCAATTCACCATAGTTGGCAACCACTGGCAGTTTATTACTCAAGTCAATAAAGATGGTCACCACTGGTAATTTATTACTCAAGTCACTAAAGATGGCCCCCACTGGCAATGTATTACTCAAGTCACTAAGGATGGCCACCATGGCAATTTATTACTCAAGTCACTAAAGATGGCCACCATTGGCAATTTATTACTCAATTCACCATAGTTGGCAACCACTGGCAGTTTATTATTCAGGTCACTAAAGATGGCCACTGCTAGCAATTTATTACTCAAGTCACTAAAGATGGCCACTGCTGGCAGTTTATTACTCTTTATTACTCAAGTCACTAAAGATGGCCACTGCTGGCAGTTTATTACTCTTTATCACTCAAGTCACTAAAGATGGCAACTACTGATAATTTATTACTCAAGTCACTAAAGATGGCCACCTCTGGCAATTTATTACTCTTTATTACTCAAGTCTCTAAAGATGGCCACCACTGGCAATTTATTACTCAAGTCACTAAAGATGGCCACCATTTGAAATGTATTACTCAATTCACTATAGTTGCCAACCACTGGCAGTTTATTACTCAAGTCACTAAAGATGACCACCACTGGCAATTTATTACTCAAGTCACTAAAGATGGCCACTACTGGCAATTTATTACTTTTTATTACTCAAGTCACTAAAGATGGTCACCACTGGTAATTTATTACTCAAGTCACTAAAGATGGCTGCCACGGGTAACTTATTACTCAAGTCACTAAAGATGGCAACTGCTGACAATTTATTACTCAAGTCACTAAAGATGGCCACTGCTGGCAATTTATTACTCTTTATTACTTAAGTCACTAAAGAAGGCCACCACTGGCAATTTATTACTCAAGTCACTAAAGATGGCCACCACTGGTAATTTATTACTCAAGTCACTAAAGATGTCCACCACTGGCAATTTATTACTCAATTCACTAAAGATGGCCACCACTGGCAATTTATTACTCAAGTCACTAAAGATGGCCACCACTGGCAATTTATTACTCAAGTCACTAAAGATGGCCACTACTGGCAATTTATTATTCAAGTCACTAAAGACGGCCACTACTGGCAATTTATTACACAAGTCACTAAAGATGGCCACCACTGGTAATTTATTACTCTTTATTACTCACATCATTAAGATGGCCACCACTGACAATTTATTACCCAAGTCACTAAAGATGGCCACCACTGGTAATTTATTGCTCAAGTCTCTAAAGATGGCTGCCACTGGCAAGTTATTACTCAAGTCACTAAAGATGGCCACCACTGACAGTTTATTACTCAGGCCACTAAAGATGGCCACCACAGCAATGTATTACTCTTTATTACTCAAGTCACTAAAGATGGCCACCACTGGCAATTTATTACTCTTTATTATTCAAGTCATTAAGATGATCACCACTGGCAAGTTACTACTCAAGTCACTAAAGATGGCCACCACTGGCAATTTATTACTCAAGTCACTAAAAATGGCCACTACTGGTAATTTATTACTCAAGTCACTAAAGATGGCCACCAGTGGCAATTTATTACTCAAGTCATTAAGATGGCTATCACTGGCAATTTATTACTCAAGTCACTAAAGATGGCCACCACTGGTAATTTATTACTCAGGTCACTAAAGGTGGCCACTGCAGCAGTTTATTGCCCTTTAGTACTCAAGTCACTTAAGATGGCCACCACTGGCAATTTATTACTCTTTATTACTAAAGTCATTAAGATGGCTGCCACTGGCAATTTATTACTCAAGTCACTAAAGATGGCCACCACAGCAATTTATTACTTTTTATTACTCAAGTCATTAAGATGGCCACCACTGGCAATTTGTAAAAACCCTTTCCCTTGAGGTTACTTTTTGTGGGTCAGGTTGGACAGGGAGGGGGGCAGGCCCATTGTAATCTATGGAACAAGTTCTGCACAATTGAGCAGCAAACTAGATAGACTAAATGACCTTCTTGTGCTGGCTAAGTCCTATGTTCATGTGACTTTACATGCTGGATTCTGGATGTATCAGAAGGGTGCTAGCACACATTTTAGATATCAAACAGCCCCAAACCACACACTGCTGTTTAATATATTCATAGATGGCATGGACAGAAAGCGGTTATATTTAAAATTTTCAAAAGCCCATATCTTAGTTCAGGAATGAAACACAACAGAAAGAAAAATACATATATTAATGTTTCTGCCAGAAATATGATATTACTAAAAGACTGTTTGATTAAGTAATAGTGCATGACAGGGCATGTGTTGTGCTGGGATTATGTCACACCTCGGGTGGTTAGACATGAATGCATCCAACACCCGAGAAGTGACGTTATCCCTGCATGACACACACCCTGGAGTACATTATTGCTATTATACAATGGCTTGTTTGTAAAGAAAAAACTTAAAAGGATGAAAAAGTATATTTAAAAGTACATTTGTACTATTTTTATGTTTGCTTGCACGCATGTGCAAGAAACATAGTGCCATCATCCGAGATTTCGGAGGTGTGTCACCCCCTCTTCCAATTCAGTCAGTGTGTTGGCAGGCATGGTCCCTGTAAGCCAATACATGTTGGAGCTGTCTATGACAAGCTCCAAACTGCAGTGGCATACAGTTGAAAGGGGGAGCTATGCTTCAGTGAGCAGCGATAAGATATTGTCTGCTCATGCGCAGCTCCCCCTACACACACACACACACACACACACATGCATGCATACTGCATGCTGCCCCCCACGCACACACTCAATAGACGACGGGGATGCTGCGCCCCCATGCTTTCAAATGCCACGCTGTGTGCCCACCCAGCTGCAGCACCCACGGTACAGCCGACGGGGGTGCCTAACCCCATCGGCTTCACTGTCTTCTCCCCAGTGGGCCACGCTGGGAGCCCACCGCAGTGGCAACTGATCCTATACGACGGGGTGCCCAATCCCGTAGGCTCCGCGCACTTCCCCAGCCATCCTTGACACGCTGGGAGCCCACCCCAGCATGGCAAATGTCCCGCATTGTCTTTTCTTTTTACCTGCAAATAAAAACGGTCCCACGGCGCCTCCCAGCCCCTCCCACAACCCGACCCACCACACCGCGCACCCTGCCTCCCCACACCCTCCTCAACCCATACTTACCTCCGGAGCTCGGTGCGATGATCTTCGCTGGACCGGGAACATGTCTGCACTCTTCAAAGCCGACCACGAACTGAAGAAATGCCGGTAAGCTGTATAATGGGCTAGATGGGGTTTTTTCAACTTTGTTGCATATCTCAGGCATTTTTTGGAATTTTTGCACCCAATTTTCAACAAGGAGTTTTTGAGACCCCTCCTCATGAATTCTTGCACTGTCATGGCGTTACTCGGGCCCGAAGGGTGATTTCGCAGCCACTGCACCAAATCACCTTTCTGGAATGATTAACAAAATGACACTGCCAGTGCTCATAAGGTGGGCTCTCAAAAAGGCTATTTTGAAAATTTGGTGGAAAAATTCCTAAAAATGACTGTTTTACGAGCATGCGTTGTGCAGTTCCTACGCACGCTTGTGAGTTCGCAAATTTTCAATATTTTCATTCCAGATTTTCAACATTGCCATTTTACCACACCTTCTTATGAGTAGTACAGCTGTCATTTTCACATCTCACCCAAAATGTGTTTCCGCCATGTAGCGCACAATGGGCAGATCAGTGTGCAAAATCAATGTCACGGGACAAATTAAGAAAATCACAGTGACACTGTTCATGAGCAAAGGTCTTAAAATGGCTATGTTGAAAATTTGGTGAAAAAATTCCTTAAAATGACTGTTTTACGAGTGTGCGTTGCGCAGGTCCTACGCATGCTCATAAGTTCGCGAATTTTCAATATTTTCACTCCAGATTTTCAACATTGCCATTTTACCACACTTCCTTATGAGCAGTATAGCTGTCATTTTTCACCTCTTGGCCAAAATGTGTTTCCGCCCATGTAGCGCACAATGGCGCAGTCGATGTACGAAATCAATGTATGGGACACATTAAGAAAATCACAGACACTGTTCATGAGCAGAGGTCTTAAAATGGCTATGTTGAAATTTGGTGAAAAAATTCTAAAATTGACTTCATTAGCGTGCGCTCATGCAGCGCGTTCCTATGCATGCTCGTAAGTTTGCGAATTAATATTTCACTCTAGATTTTCAACATTGCCATTTTATTACACTTCCTTATGAACAGTACAGCTGCCATTTTCATATATCGCCCAAAATGTGTTTTCGCAGCATGGCGCACAATGGTGTAGTCGGTGTGCGAGCGCAATGTTGGGACAGATTGAAAAATCACAGTTACACTGTTCATGAGCAGAGGTCTTAAAATGGCTATGTTGAAAATTTGGTGACAAAAGTCCATAAAATGACTGTGTTACAGGTGAGCATTGCGCGGTTTCCATGCACCCTCGTAAGTTCATGACTTTGTAATTTTTCAGTCCAGATTTTCACCAGTGGCATTTTCCACACTTCATACGAACAGTACAGCTGTCATTTTTCACAACATGGCAAGTGTGTTTCACACTTTCAGCGCGAAGATTCGTGGTGGCTGTGGGAAATCATTGTTCGGGACAGATAAAGAAAATCACAGTGACACTGTTCATGATCAGAGGCACCAAAATACCTGAGTTGACAATCTGCTGTAAAATCCCCAACCTAATTATATTACGGTATCGTTGCACAGATTCTAATACGCTCATCACTTCACCATTTTTTAAATATTTTACTGCAGATTTGCAACATTGCCATTTTTACACCTCCCCATGAACAGTTCAGCTGTCATTTTTACATCCTGTTGAATGTTTTGCACCTGTGGTGCTAAATGCCGTAGTCGCTGTGCATAAGCAGCTTTCGCTAACAAACTGATATTCCCCTGTTCATGAGGTGGGTCACAAAAAAACATGTTGAAAATTTGGAGTAAAAATACCAACGAATGCCTGAGGTATTAGGGTTTCCAACCATAACGCCCAACCCTGTAGAGAATGACAGGCATCAGGGGTGTGACTTGGGATTCTTGCCTTTAATGCTCATACCATTCCACACCCTGTAGCCAGTGAGTGGCATCGAGGTATGCCTTGGACACTTTGGCCCCAAAGTTCACCCCATTCTCCTATATCGCACCCATCTCACCATATTTTCTAATGGAATGGGGTGCGCATAAGGGCCAAAGACCACAAGGAACACCGTGACACTTGTCAGAGTCTGCAGGGTGGGATGTGGTGAAATGGTGTGGCTGTTATGCCTGACAACCCAAAGGCACACCCCAATGCCTGTCACTCTCTGCAGGGTGGTGGTGGGGTTGGCTTCAGTTCAATACTTCACTGCCATTCCTATTACGCAGCTCTGTAACTTCTACACTACCACTGCCAATGCCAGCAAGCAAACATTCGGCACTACAAATGCTTGTTTCCTATGGGTTAGTATACTTACAGAAAAAATAGTGCTGATCTTTTTTTTTTTTTGGCCAGTAGGTGGAGCTGCTCTGGTATAACTGTGTCTGTACAATCCCCACTCCCACCCCCTCCACACACACACACACACACACACACACACACACACACACTCTCTCTCTCTCTAATTGTGTTATGTGTGGCTGTCTGTCCTCCTGTTACCCTCCTCTCTGGTAACCTGCCCCCCAACACATATCCCATAGGGAGCTTTCTCTGTATGATGCCAGTCTGGAAGCCATTGATCTCCCCTCTGGCTCAAGCTCTCTACAGTGCTGATGTATGTTCCAACACATCTATATGTCACTGTATCGTGGGATGTATGTGGTTCCCCTGGTGAGGTCAATACTGGGATAGCAAGTGTAACCTGGATGCTGTGTCCCAATGGGCTACTACCCCTGCCTATTGCCCACAATACAGGTTGAGTGGGCTGGGTTCTGATTTTGATGACAAATGGGGCTCGGTACCACAGTAGAACTATTTGCATGGTGCCTCCACCCAGAGAATATTTGAAGTGGGTCTGATGACAAGCTAGTGCAACTCTCTGGGATGTTTTACCTACCCACTGCCCCAACCAGTGGTCCCTCACATGGATTCCCATAAAACACTTTACCTTGCATTCAATAGTATAATTATTGGTGATGGCTAATAATATGCTCACAGTAGCCACACTTACCAGTAGGGTTTTGATTTCTGGGGCACACCCGGTACACCTGCAAGGAATGATTATCAGTAATAACAATGTACTTTCCAGCTAGACACAGTAAACTGGCGTGTGGTAATAATGTGCTCATGGCAGTGTTAACATTAACAACAAACCTTATTTATTAAGGGGAAATATCAATGGGGTAAGGGGAAGCAAATTAAAGGCTAGGCAAATGGTATTTTGACTTGTGAGAACATTCAAACAATGCATTTAGTACCCCTGGACAGTCCCAGTTAAATTCACTGGGTACCCAGACTTGAGCAGTTGCAGGCCTGCCGGGTAGCAGCTGGTTGGCCAGTGTTGGTACCCTTAAACAAATAAACTGATTTATGTCTTTAACCTTAGCTGTGGGGCAAGTAGCTGAAACTTTAAGCAAACAAGCAATTGTAAACCCCAGGCCCCATTGCCTGCACATCAGTCTAACAGCAACTTGAAGTTAGGAAGAACAACTAGGTGACAGAAAACAACTTGAATTCTATCTGGCCACTAACACCAATAATGCAGCTTCCTTTTTTAACAACTTATTAAGTAATATCATAAACATACATGTCCCTACTGTAAAATGCAGAGCCCGGAGTTTCTCCTGCCCTTGGTTTACAGCTGCACTTAAAGCTGCAGTAAAAGAGGGGGACCGCCTTTGGTCCACAGCCAGATGGTCCAAACTACCCATGGACTGGGCAGCTATTAGAGCCTGCCACAACAGCTGCACCAAAATGATCAGGACATCAAAAGCAAATGACTTTCTATCTGCTTTTGCTTCAGCAAACAGTAACTCCAGCAAGTTCTGGCAAATCACTAGGCAAGCCGAAGGAAACAAACCATCCGCCTCACTACCTGGTAAGGTCTCCTTTAAAGGTGAGATCCTGTCTGACAAATCCAACATTCTGCATAGCTTTAATGACCACTTTTCAACTGCAGGTCTGGCCTTCAACTCGTCTAAGGCTGCCACCCTCGCATCTGGCTTACCCAAACAACCCCTGACACCAGTCAACAATTTCTTCTCCTTTACCCCTTTCCAGTTCAAAGAGGTAGAAGACCTTCTGCTACACTTGGATGTTAAGAAAGGTGCCAGTGCTGATGGCATAGGACCATACTGATTCAAAGCTGGTGCCCAATTTTAAATAGTCCCCATACTGCATCTATTTAATCTGTCCATCAGCTCCAGTACTGTACCTGAAGCTTAGAAAATAGCACAGGTACTCCCACTGTTTAAATCAGGGGACCCTATGGAGCTAAACAATTATTGCCCTATTTCAGTTCTACCTCTGCTCTCCAAACTCCTCGAGAAACTGGTAAATGCCCAATTAAGAGACTATCTCACCAAAGCAGATCTAATAAACCCAGCCCAATCTGGCTTTAGACCAGCCCACAGCACCACCACTGCCTTAGCCTCTGTCACAAATGACTGGTTCCTTGTGATGGACAAGAGACAAATCACAGGGACCATCTTCCTTGACCTAAGCAAAGCTTTCCACACAGTTGACCATACTTTGCTCCTCAACACACTTAATTGGCATGGCATTTCTGGCCCTGCACTATCATGGTTCAGCAGCTAACAAACAGACTTCAACAAGTGAAATCAGACAGTGCCCTTTCCCCACTCCTTCCGCTTGTCAGAGAAGTACCTCAAGGCTCTATCCTTGGACCACTCCTTTTCATGATTTATATAAACATCCTTGGAAATAACATCACCAAAGCAAAATTACACCTGTTCTTGGATGACATGGTAATATACCTATCCAGGCCGTCCATGACTGAAGCCCGTGTAGAACTCCAATCCGAATTTGATTTGCTACAACACAACCTTGCATAATCCAAACTACTCCTAAATGCAAAAAAACAAAAAAAAAACCTAAAGTAATGTATTTCTACCCCAGCCATTTGACTGCCATCTCTAACACACTAGAATCCTTGTCCCCTGTCAAAACTCTCCTAGAAGACAACCTCGTGGTAGTGGACAAATTTAAATACCTAAGCTGTGAATAAGACCAACATTTAACTTTCTCCACCCATATCACTTCCCTTGCAAAGAAACTGCATCAAAGGATTGGCTTCTTCTACAGGAACAAATCTCTGTTCACCACAGAAGCCAGACTATGGCTGGTTCAGACAACGTTCTTCCCCCTCAACGATTACGTGGATACTCTGTATGGACGCTGCTCGAACTCCCTATTACACCAGCTAGACATGCTCTACCATAGGGTGATACATTTCACTTCTAGTGCCCACTGTTGTACACACCATTGCGACCTATACCTCATTGGGTTGGACCTCCTTGTCCACTAGATGTCTCATCCACTCACTTACCTGGCTTTACAAAGCTCTCCTGGCAAAACTCCCACCCTACATATCTAATAGTTTTCAGTGGTCAGCCTGCTTATACCCTTTGTGTAGAAACTCCTACATTATGCTAAAGGTTCCAAGCGCCCATACCCGTTTTGGTGACTTGGCCATATGCTGCGATCTCCCTATTGCTTGGAACAATGCCCAATCTAGTCTTAAACTTCAAAACCTAATCCCTCTAAATAATTTCAAGAATCTGGTCACCTGCAAATGTAATGAGCTGTGCACTTGTGAAAATTTCTTACTGCCCCCCCCTTTATCTTCCTCAACCCCCCGGCTCTGCTCCCATCCTCCACCTCTCACCCCATCCTTCACCCTTTTCCACCTCTCACCTCCATCCTTCACCCTTTATCTCCTCTCCTCTCCTACCTGCCTACCCTTACTCCTCTACCCTCCATCCTAACCACCTACCCTTCTCCCCCAACCTCTCTTTTTTGCCTCCACCCATCCCCTCCCTCCCTGCCAATCCTCTCCTCTCATCTCCCCAGCCACCCTTCACTCCTGATCTCCAAAACCCACCCCTCACCACCACCACCACCACCACCACCATCCGCCACCTTCCGCACCCCCTGCCCTGTCTGTCCCCACCTCTATTCACCTATCCTGTCGGCCCTCCACCTTTATTCACCTACCCGGTCTGTCGTCCACTGCTATTAACCTACCCCTCTCCCATACCCCCTCTCTTCACCTCCACCCTCCTTCCCCATTACCATCTTGTTCTACTTCCATCCACCCTAATCCTCTACCCTCCCCTACCCTCTCATCCCCCACCCTCCTTTCCTTATCATCCTCCCGGATTTATTTCCCACCCAACCCGTATCAGATATTGTACCTTAGAATTATCCAATTGAAGTTCAGACTACACTATTGTTAAATTGTATATCCTATTTTATGACAACTACTTATGTATGAATTATAAATACTTGTATACGCTCTGCTATTTACGTTACATCTTCTTGTATATGTCATGTATTTGCTTGCTGTCTCAGGACCTCCTTGTAAATGATCCTGCTCAATGGAGATTTCCCCATCAATAAACCTGAACTTGAACTTGGTTGCAGGGACAGGCCCTGAATTTATTCAAGGTACCATGGTTCCTTGGGTTGGCAAGAACAGCAGGCTGCTTTATCTTGGTACAGGATTCGATCCACTGATTTTCGGCTGCAGGCAGAAACTTCTGTCCTTCTAGAACAGGACCAGCATATAGGGACCAGGGCTGGCATGACTCACCTCACGTTTATGCATACCCCCCCCCCCCGAGGTGGGCACAAATCAGTGCTGAACATTGCGGTGGTAGCTGACTCCCCAATCCGGCTTGAGAACAGTGGCAGCTCAAATTCAAAATGCAGCAACAGTCTTAGGAGCCTCTTTAGAAGTGAGCTCTGCTAAGGCAATACAGTCTTGATGTAGTTTCAATTAGGGTACACAGCTTACCCAAATGGCAGGTTGTAGTCTCTGGCAATAAGCTGGAAAACTTGTTTTTCAAGTCTCCTCCTTAGGCAGTTGGGCAGGAGACAAATTCTGCAGCCACAGGCTTTGACTTTAAACCACAGTCTCTGAGGCAGGAGTCTCACTTTACAGCGACTCAGCTTTTCTGTCACTGACAGGTTGTGATGCGGTTCAGGCAGAAATGTCAGTTTCGGCAGAAACCACACTCCCTCTCAGCTTGGGAGCTTGAAGGATTTGTCTGCAGCTTCAGCAGTTCAGACAGCTCAGATTTATTTATTTTATTTATGTCTTTAGTAGCCGGGTGGGTGCACTGATCCAATGGACCATTTTCAGGCATGACACAGGCCATTTGCATGGCACACTGAGTACAGCAAACACAAATTACAGCAATTAACGGGTATCACAATTTAGTTACAGAAACAAGGTGCATAACGATAATACATACAATTAATTACAGTAGGGTGCATGGTCCATAAACAAGTCAGTAATCAGGTCGAGACTCTGTAATGATACAAAAATTTCAGAGAAGGGTTTACATGCTATCTACATAGAATAAGTGCTGTGGCAAAGGCAGGAAAGGGGACAGTACAAAGCCAGGCAGGGTGAGGGTGCCTCCAGAAAGGGTATGACACCAGTACAGGGCAGGGGGATTAGAGGAAGGGGATGCACTCATTACCCTGATGGGCAAATGCATCTGACTTCCAATAGCAGTCATGCTTTAAGGTGGGTGTTGAAGGTGGGGTGAGAGTCGGTCGAGTGGAGCGATATAGGGAGAATATTCCATAAAATGGGGGCAGAGAAGGAAAGGGCTTTATGGCATATTGCAGAGTATATTCTAGGGCCTTCCATGGGGGGGAACAGATGATTCAGGTAGGCACCTTAATGCCACTCTGCCCTTGAGGAGAGGAGAGTATGGGGACAGGTGATAGCCGAACTCTCCTTGCAGTGGGAGCCATCCTAGTGACTGGTACAAGTCACAGTGGTGAGTAGAGCAAGGAGACTGTAACACGAAGCAACAAATGCTGTTGTATACGGAGTTTAGCCTGGAATGCAGAGCAGAGGACACCTGGGAATAGATGTGGGAGCAGTAATCTATAAGGGGGAGAAGGTTGCCTTGGGCAATCGCTGGGCGCGCCTTTAAGGTCAAGAACTGCTTTTAGCGGTAGGCAGCCCCTAGTTTCTGGTTTACCCTGCTCACAATGTTGTTGACATGTTCAGTGAGCAAAAGAGAGGGGGGTCAAGGGTGACACCTAAGTATTTGAAGTTGAGAACATTTTAGAGTTGGGGGCCTTTCAGTATGTGCACAAGGAGTGAGGAATTAGATTTGGAGATGTTGGCAAGGAACAGGTTGGACCCAAGGTGCATAGCTTTCATTTTCTTTTTGCTGACCAAGAGCCTGTTTGACAGAAACCAATTGTGAGCTGCACCGTAGTTAAGGGTTAGTGTGGAGGAAATGTTCATGAGGGACTTGTTGCTGTGGAATAGGACAAGGTTGTTCACATAGAGAAGTGCCTTGCAGGATAGACTCTCAGTGGGGAGAGTGCTTATGAAGATGGAAAATAGCAGTGGGCCAAGGATGGAACCTTGAGGGACTCCGGTGATGACAGGCAGGGTAGGGGAGGAGGCTGAACCAATATTGACCGATTGGGATCTGCCCATAGAAACATAGAATTTTATGGCAGATAAGAACCGCTTGGCCCACCTAGTCTGCCCATTTCTCTACCTAACGGATAAGCTGCTGATCCTAGTTAACCAACAGCCTACTTCCTCCTACCCCCCACTAGAATTGCCTTATGTCTGTCCCATGCATTCTTGAATTCCCCCACTGTTTTTGACTCTACGACCTCTTCAGGAAGGCCGTTCCTTGCATCTACAATCCTCTCTGTGAAGAAATACTTCCTCACATTACCTCTGAGCTGTCCCCCCCCATATCTTCAAATTATGCCCCTTGTTCTTGCACATCTCTTTTTGTGAAAGATGCTACCATCTTGGACTTTGTTGATTCCCTTGAGGTATTTTAAAGTTTCTATCATGTCCCCCCTCTCCCTCCTTTCCTCAAGGCTATACATCTTAAGCTCCTTTAGTCTTTCTTCATATGTCTTCTGGTGCAGACCCTGCACCATTTTGGTTGCCCTCCTCTGGACAGCCCCCACCCTGTCTATGTATTTGCGGAGATGGGGTCTCCAGAACTGTACACAGTACTTCAGATGTGGTTTTACCAACTGTCTGTACAGAGGGCCAACAACTTCCTGTTTTCTAATGGTGATGCCTCTCCCTATGCATCCCAGTATCCCTCCACCCTTCCTTACTGCCTTCTCACATTGCTGGCCCACCTTTAGGTCGTCTGATATGACTACCTCCAGGTCCCTTTGCATTTTTGTTGTTGTCAGTATCTCACCCCCCATTGTGTACTCTTCCCCTGGGTTTTTGTTTCCTAGGTGCATTACTTTGCACTTCTTTGTGTTGAATCTAAGCTGCCATACATTTGACCATTCCTCCAACCTTGCCAAGTCCCTTTTTATCCTTTCCACCCCACTTTGAGTATCAACCCTGTTGCAGATCTTTGTGTCATCTGCAAAGAGACATACTTTCCCTTCCAGTCCCTCTGCAGTGTCACTTATAAAGACATTAAAAAGGACTGGCCCCAGTACTGAACCCTGAGGTACCCCACTAGTGACCCCCTTTCTTTACTGTGGGCTCCATTTACTATTACCCACTGTGTCCTGTTGTCCAGCCAGTATTTTACCCAGGCTACCACCCTGTGACCCACTCCCAGGCTGGCTAATTTGTTTATTAATCTTTTGTGTGGGACTGTGTCAAATGCCTTGCTAAAGTCTAGGTAGGCCATGTCCACAGCCACTCCCTGGTCTACTACTTTGGTCACCCAGTCAAAGAAATCAATTAGATTGACCTTCCTGCTGTGAACCCATGCCGCCTTGTGTCCTGTGCTCCACTGGCCTCTAGGTACTGAACAGTTCTTTCCTTCAGAAGTGATTCCATCATTGTCCCTACCGATGAGGTCAAGCTGACAGGTCTGTAGTTTCCTGCCTCTGTCTTGCTCCCACTTTTGTGAAGGGAAATCACATCCGCCCTCCTCCAGTCTTCAGGTACCACACCATCCTCCCATGATTTATTAAAAAGAGTGGTCAGTGGTGTTACTAGTTCTTCCCTTAGTTCTTTTAGAATTCTGTGGTGAATCCCATCAGGCCCCATTGCTTTATCCACCTTCAGTTTTAAGAGTTCTTTCAGAACCCTTTCTTCTGTGAAAGGACTAATATCAACCCCCCCTATCCAGAGTGATTCTGTTGACTGGATTAGGTATCTCCCCCTGTTTTTCCATTGTGAATATTGAGCAGAAGTATTCGTTCAGTAGCCCTGCCTTTTCACTGTCGCTCTCTGCCCAACCACCTTCCTCTTTATTTAGCCTCAGTATCCCTGTCTTAGTCTTTCTTTGCTCCCTAATGTACCTATAAAAGGTTTTATCCCCTTTCTTAACCGAGTTGGCTACCTTTTCCTCGGTTTGGGCCTTTGCTATTCTGACTGCCTTTCCTGCTTCGTTCTGCTTTAACTGGTACAGTTCTCTGCCCTGCTCCTTCTGTGTTTCCTTATACTTCCTGAATGCTATATATGTCTCCCTTACCTTCCCCACCACTTCTTTTGAGAACCATAGTGTTTTTTTCTTTCATTTTGATTTGTTTATTTGCTTAACACATAGGCTTGTTGCCTCTGTGATGGTGGTTTTGATGTTTCCCCATTGTTGCTCCAGAACCAAGAGGATGTCTCAGTCGAGCAGCCAAGGTGGAGGAGAGTGGAGTGCAGGAGGGCATGGTCGATGAGGTCAAAGGCCTTTGTCAGATCCGCAAAAACAGCACCAGTGGCTTACCTAACACCAAGTTTCTGAGGACGTAGTTTGTGAAGTGGGCTAAGGCTGATGTGGTGCTATGGTGTGTACGGAATCCATGTTGTTGGGAGCACAGCAGGTTATAATTTCCGAGGTGCTCAGAAAGCTGATATTGTGCAATTTTGTCCAGTACTTTGCTCAGGTGGGGGAGAATGGAGATAGGTCTATAGTTGTCTGGAGAAAGGTGATCACTGGCCTTGAGTATTGGCACTACTTTGGTATGTTTCCAGGAATCGGGCATGGAAGAAGTGATCAGAGCCATGTTAAAAATGAAGATGAGCGGTTCTTTGATAGCAGGTGAGATTAGCCTACGGAAAGAGGGGAAAAGACCATCACTGCTAGGGCTGCCCCTGTTGGGGAGGGTCTTCAGGAGCTTGAGAGTATCACTTAGGCAGTTGGCTCTAAAGTAGAAGGGGGGGAGTGCCGGTAGGAGGGGAACACTTAGCATGTCCATCAGGGCTAGGAGGCAGATGGGTTGTAAGTTTACTGAGGTATGTGGTTAGATCAGTAAATTTCTTGTTGCAGGCCTGCACAACCTCTGAGGGGTCAGTCAGAGCTAGAGGTGGTGGTAAGCTGAGATACTGGGCAATGGGTCTCAGGATTAAGTAAGGAACCGATAGAGGCCCAGAATCATCTGGGGTCGCTAAGATTGTCTCATTGTAAGTTAAGGTCGAACTTACGTTTCAGTTGTTTGACTGTTTGTTTACAGGTGTTACATAGGCACTTGTATTTGTTCCAGAGTTGGGAGTGAGGGACATTTTTTAGGTTGTCCGCTTGCTGCCCCATTCTTTCATGAGAGCCAGCAACTCTTTAGTGAACGAGCAGGTACAGCCCCCTCTCACCCTACAAGTAGAAGAGCGACAAGTGGTGGTCATGTACTCGGAGGAGGGCATCCGTGAGAAAGCAGACTGCAGATGATACATCAAAGAGGGAGTAGAGGGCAGGCCAGTTCACCACTCTGACTTCCTCAAGGAGACTGGCGATGTCAAGGCAGTTAAAGTTCTGAAGTACAGGAATTGGTGGGGGTTGGTCTTAATGGATCAAATGATGTATGAAGTGGAGTGGTCGCTTATAGACTCCGGCAAAGTCCCCGCCTGAAGGACTATGCCTTCCCTATTAGTGGCAATCCAGTCAAGCAAGGAGTGGTTAAGTATTCGAGTGTTGTGCCTAGTGGGGATGGAGATGGTTTGTACAAGGTTGTGCCACTGTTGAAAGATGGATTAATCGGGTTACTGGCCACTTAACCAATTGAGGTTGAAATCACTAAATAGTATTGTGTCTCTGGTAGGTGTGAGTTGACCCAGACCATCCAGGAGGTTTGATAAGCCAGTGATGCCCCCAGTTGGGGGGTTGTAGCAGCAACCTATGTAGAATTGTTTTGAAGAACCCAGTGTTAGTTCAGCAAAAAGCCATTCGCTGGGGGATAGGGGGTTAGAGCAGCGAACAATGGTAGCTGTGGTGGGTTCCTTGATATACAGTGCCACTCCACCATTCTTCTTTTTACCAGGTCTATCTAAGTGAAGTAAGGAGTAGCCCGGCAGTGGATAAGAGGCATCAGGGATGTGAGGTTGCAGCCAGGTTTCTGTGAACCCTTGTACATGAGGCTTATAAAGGGAAACCCAGGCTTCAAGGTCTGGGAATTTGGAAGAAAGGCTACAGATGTTCAAGTGGGCAACTCTTAGCCAAGTAGTTCTGGCCAAGGTAGTGTCAGAACGGTTGATGGGGGTGTTACTGGCACCAAAGTTATTTTTGATGTCACCAGCAAGAAGCAGAAGAGAGAAGAGAGTGCAGTAAGGGGGGGCCAGTGGGAGGGATCAAACTGTTAGGCTGTGGAGATTTTTGCAGGTCTCTCCACGTTTCCTCAGGGTGAAAAAAAATGGAGCTTCCTCACTCTATGGAAGCTCTTGCTGGACTGCCCAGTTCAACTGTCCCTCCTTAACTGAAGATACCAGAATCCTGTAATCCGATTGGAAGCTGAGGCTGTCAATCACAGTTCTAGCATTCCGATTGGCTAAAATGGGCACCAAGCACACAGTTCTCTATTTCTCCCAGCAGCTATAACAGAAGGATCCCTTTAGTACCCTTTGAGTTCCGATTGGCTAGAAGGCAAAGTCAAAGTAACAAACATGACTGCTGGATGGCACAGAATAAACAGTCCAACTTCAAAGTCCATTTTTAAATAAAACAGTTTAGTTTTAGAAATAAACATTTACAGCAGTTAAGAAAGCTCCCTTTACACTAACAAGTGACTGCAGAGTGGAGTCTGAAAGAGCTCTGCCGGGCCGGTCATGAGGTTCATTTAATTTGGAACTAGCACAGGCTTTGAAAACTATATAGAGGGGTTGAACTTTTTAAAACTACAGTACGATGGCACCATCTCGCACGGTCATGCAGGGACTATGGACACAACATTACTATATATGGATTTACACATCTTTGTTGGATATTAGCCCAGGTCCATGAGCAGAACACAGGGCCAGAACATGGCCAGGCGGAGGGCAAAAGAAGTGCCTGGGGAGATAAATTTAAGGTGAGCCCCATCACTTTTTTTTTTGGGGGGGGTGTTACACAAGTGTAATGGAGAAGTGGAACTGTTGATGGAAGACACAGTAAGCGAGTGAGGTAGGGACTAAGATTGCATGGAGACAGGATGGGGGCACGGCATGCTCAAGCCAATCGGAGTGAGGGCTTCATTTGGCTTGCTTGTGTTTTTTCTTGTAAAACCTGTAATTTACTTTGTGTGCTGTGTGAGTGAGGGTTTAAAAAAAATGTAACTTGAAGCTCCCTGCAGTTTTACACAGCAACACATGCGCTTACTATGTACAGGTTGTTAAGTGGTACAGTGAAGCCAATCACAGAGTCATCAGAGAGTGCTTGAAGCCAATCATGGTGTCTGATTCTTTTTATGTTTCAGATTATTTAAAAAAAGAAATTAAATACTGTAATTACCTAAATGATTAGTTTGTGTCATATTAAAGACACTAAATGTGTGGAGGATGGTTTGGGGTATACATTGTTACATTGGGAGGGAGAGATTTATGTTTAAAAAAATGTACATGTATTAAGTACTGTCAAACTGCACCGTGGCCATGCCAAGTGTGGGCAGCTTGGGCATGGCATGTGCAGTGATTTACTTTACATTTCATACAGTCATGTGTGTGCTGGGACTACATCCGTGATGTTGTGCTGGGATAACCTCACAGGTCTAGCCCCAGACTGACCAATCAGAGCACAGTATTCTTTCTTGCCATTGTATAATAATTTTTTTTCTGCTAACAAATACTGCTGCTTTAAGGACAATGGTAGGCCATAATGATTTGCATTTGTACACATAATCTTGCTTCTGCAGTGCCTGTTCACCTAAATGTCAATTCTTGTACTCTGCTCTATGTTTGATTATTTATTAAAACACGTTTCAACAGAAACGGCATACTGAGCTATTGCTTGTTTCAAAATGCATCCCGGGGGAGGGGGCAGTGGATTACAAAAACAATACGATAACATGGAGACACATAACATAGCAACAACATTAGTATTTTATTTTTTGATTTTTTGTCAATAAGTTTTTATTAATTATTTATTTTCTCTTGGTAAAAATGAACAGTTACATGAAACAACAGACATCAGCAAAATATTCCTAGACATGAAATGCATTACATAGATAAAATATAAAATATTAAATCATACTCAAAGATTTTGATCCAGACATTTAGGTAAAGAAAACCCTTTAGAATATATTAACTATATGGAAATCAACAACTGTTAAGAATAGTGGGTAAACATATTATATAAACTAATTAATATTGAAATTGTAATTTTAATAAAAATATACCATCTCTACATAAGATATTGAAAGGGATGTGCAGGGTAGGTGGGTGGGGTAGATCTCATCTCCTGACCTTTATAAATCAAGATAGAGTGTAATAGTAGTATAAACAATGTCTACTATGAGAATATTATATGTCAAAGGTCTAAATAGTCTGTAGAGTTATAAAGATACGTCCTTCTTGAGTTATGAAGAATATTTATGTTCTCATCATAATCTGATATACGGTGGTCCATTTTTTGTCAAACTTCTTGGACAAGTCATTCAATGTTAGAGCTAAATGTTCTGTTTTGAGTATATCTGTAATCACATTTCTCCATTCTTGTATTACAGGTATATCTTCTTCTAACCAGTGTTTTAAGATAATCTGGCTGTCACACCTATCAGCATGAGTGTAGTTTTTTGTTCATAGGACCACACAGATGTTGGGTCAAAATGGTCTATGGTGCATGAATTTATTGTTACATGATCTTAAATCATAGGATAATTTATGAAAACATTTTTTTATTTCATTCCAGAAGGTTTGGATATGAGGGCAGTTCCAAAACTTATGTAACACAGTGCCTGCAGCTGATTTTGCACTTATGACAGACCGGGGTGACTGCCAGACCCATCTTATGTCTCTGATATGGTGTATAATAAAGATTATGGATTGTCTTAAAATGTATTAACTTTAAATTGACTGTGTTAAAGAATGTAAAAGGGGAAGATCAAATTTTATCCCACCTCCCGTGTTTACTTGGAGTTCTTGTAACCACCAATGAGACAATTCTATCGATGAACCTCTAATTAGATCGACATATAATCTATACATGGAGGATATGGGCCCAGAAAATTGCAAGCATTCCAACCAAGATTTAGAATTGTCATTAAGGGGGATAGATAAATCTATTTTGTTTTTGATGATATTCTGTAATCCCAAATAAAAATCCCTATCTGTAGGAGGACTGTCATAGTGCTGCATTAGCTCATTAAAGATTATAGAGTCTCTGTCCCTTATTAAGGTTTTAAGTGTATTAATCACCTGTGACTGCAATGTTGTTGTTTTTTTTAATTTATTCCATTATGTGAGAAGTTAAAATTCTTCCAAAGAGGCAGATTCAGAGAAAAAGTTAAATTTAACTGCAACATGTGACTAATGTGTTATATTTGTCTGATTGAATCTGTTATTATTTTGTTATTTATTGGTCTAGCGGGTCTAGAATAAGTCGGAGATCTAAGATCAATATCCTGTTTCTGTAACAATTTCCTTTCAATACCCACCCAATCTGGGACATATTCTCCTGTTGTGTCAACCTTAAGCCACCAATTGAGTTGAGCAGTCCTGACCACTAAAACGTATAGATACAAATCTGGGGCTTGCAATCCTCCTTTATTTTTTGCTCTACACATCATGGAGTATGTTAATCTATTCTGTTTATCTTCCCACAAATATTAGGAGACATGAGAAGTTATGCCCTTTATCCACTTCCTGGTGAAACTACAAGGTATCATCATAAACATGTACAGGAGCTTAGGTAATAGGGTATTGACAGAGTCCAATCTCCCCCACAGTCCCAAATGGTAGTTTATTCCACTTGCTTAGATCGTCTATCACCCTTCCTCTGATTTCACTAATGTTCTTAAGTATAGTTTTGTGCAGGGTATTATGAATTTTAATTCCCAAGTATATAATATGATCTTTTTTCCATACAAGACCCAGATGAGTTATTTCTTCTTTTCAACATAACATATTAAGAGGTAGGAAGTTTGTTTTATTCTTGTTAAGTTTATATCCTGAGAGACAACCAAAATCCTGAATCATTTTTAAAATTTCCGGTAGGGAGCTAGAGGGATTTAAAACCATCTGCATATGCTGCTACCATGTGTTTGCTTTGTGCAACCTTGATTCCCATTTTATCTTTCTCATGTTCCAATTTTCTTATGAGTGGGTCTGTTGTGAGGTTGCATAACAGAGGAGAAAGAGGACACCCCTGCCTTGTCCCTCTGCAAATATTAAAGAATGGTGAAATGACTCCATTTGTTACCACTGCAGAACTCATGTTTTTGTATAACAAGTCCACCCACTGAATAAAGGCATCGGGAAATTAATAAAAACGTAGGATTGAGGAAATGTGAGACCAGGAAATCCGATCAAACGCCTTCTCAGCGTCAAGGGAAAGGAGGCCACAGGGTATTGAGGCTTGATTGGCAGTTTATATGACATGAATTAATTTTCTTGTATTGCCTGCGGACAGTCTACCTCTCATGAATCCAGTTTGCTGCTTAGAGATGATACCAGAGACAACCTTCTCTAATCTGTTTGACAGTATTTTCGCTAATATTTTGGTATCAGAATTTATTAGTGAGATAGGGCGATAGTTACCACAGGAGAGAGGGTCCTTTCCCTGTTTGGGAATTAAGGTAATATGACCTCTAGTCATTTCACTTGAAAGATATCCCATCTCTCTAGATTCATTGAAAACTTCCACAAGTATCTGCCCAATTTCCTTGTCAAATTTGTTGTAGAAATTAGATGAATAGCCATCGGGACCTGGGGCCTTATTTCTCTTAATTTGTTTTAATGCCTCAGTAACTTCTTCAGTATGAATATTGGAACTAAGCATATCATGGTAGAGAGGAGAAACTTTGGGAATATTTAGACCATCGCAGACCATATCAAGAGAATCTGTCCCCTTGTAGTCATTCTCTCTAAACAGGTCTGAATAAAACTTCATAAATTCATTGTTAATTTGTTGATGACCTGTTAAGATATTGTTTGAGTTACTACCCCTAATGGCGGTGATGTTAGTAACACCCTTATTTTGTCTTGGATGAATTGCCAATATTTGGGCTGCTCTTGGACCTGAGTCAACAAAATTAAGTTTGGCTTTTTTTTTGTTTTAACTTTCTCTTTATTCTCCCCCTCCTCGCAACTCTCCCCTCTTCGGGAGACACCTACAGCCTTATCAGCCCTCGCTCACCTACCTGGTGACCAGTGCAGTCCGTGCCCCATGGAGCCGTGGTTATACCCACCAGGCAGGTACGGGGTGGGACCCCTTACACCCCGATGCTTCTCTGTATTTTTCATCAGCACGCTGTCTCTGGGCAGGTAGGGGCATTGGGGGTCGGTGCCTGATGCTCCATCTAGTGGGAGGCTGCAAGGTTTTTTCCTGATGTTCTCTCGACGTGCCCGGTCCCCGGACATCAAGGTGCTGAAGCACCGACGTCTGGCACATTGCCCCCTCTGTTGGAGCATCGGGCTTGCTGTACCTCGGGTCTCCACCAGGGGCCAGACAAGAGCCGAGCTCTGGTACCCCCCTTCCCCTGGAGAGGATGAGCAGTCCTTGGGATGCTCAAATCCTCCCTTCCCGTCCAGCCCTCCAGCTCCCGGGCTCATTCCAGAACCTGGGTCGCTGGCGTCGCAAGCGGAAATCCAACCGCTGCGCCGGCGGGCCTCCAACCGCTGTGTTGGTGGGCCAGGCTTTTCTTATAGAGAAGATTGCTTCACCTCTAATTGCTTCATCATATTCTATTTTAAGTTTTGACCATGTGTTCCATATAGCAGAAGAGTCAGAATTAAGTAGAAGTTTTTCCTGTTCTTTAATTTTTCCTAGTAAATCTTTTTGTTTTTGAATGTTTTGTTTCTTAAGGGCTGCAGCTTCACTAATAATGATTCCTCTGAGGTAAAACTTAAGACAATCCCAAGTATTAGTCCAGGAGGTGTCTGCGGGATCATTTAATAGTATAAACTCCTTTATGCTATCCGTAATCCTATCTGAGATATTATCTTTTTCATGAAGGAAGTTACTGATCTTCCATCTATGAGTCCTGTGTGGATTGATTGCTTTACTGAAGGTTAGGGAGACTGGACAATGATCGGAGATAACCTGTGTCTCTATCTCTGCCTTAATAATCCTGCCTACATGTAAATAATTAAACATTAATCCAATAACTGTTTTAAATATTTGAAACTACCATTGTCCCAACTCCTTAGATCAGGTGTTTTTCCCATGCAACACCCTGACTTACCCAGCGTCCCCTGAAGAGGGTCAAGGGTAGCTAACCATAATGCAATGCTCACATTTGCTTGTGCATAGCACGAGCATCTCTTGCCTCTTCAGCTCGAGAAAAAATAAGGCACACGACAGATAAATGATCTTTTAACCCATTCAAAAATAACTTGTGCTAAATGTAGCCGAGATTCCAAACATGTTGTTATTAGAATAAGTATGTTAAGTGATTCACTCCCCCAAGCATTTTAATTCACAAGAAACCATTCACTTGGAGTAAAAGTTCCCCTTCCTTCCCTCCAGCCCACAAGGAAAAATAGTTTGTGAAGGTAAATTCATAAGCTATTAAAACTTTTATATAAATGTCTTGTGTTACTTCATCCCTGTCAAACCACAACTACTAAAATATGACATTCTTGGGCAAGAAGACACCTGATGTACCCCTAACACATTAATTTGAAAATGTCACCCATCCATTGTCACCTCTAATTTGTGCAGAAGTCAGGCAGAAACAAGCATAGGCTGCAACCAAAGGCAGCTAACAGCCTACTAAATATTATTTGTTTTTCTTTTCTGACATTTTCTGTCAGGTTTATTGCACCTTTCTGTACATCATTTAAGGGCAACATATTCTGTGTCAAAGGTCTAATCACATTGTTTTAAATAACAAAAATCAAACAAGAAGTACAGTAGTACATCTCCGCCAATTAGCAGTAATAGACTACAAACGGGGTGAACAAAATAGCAACTTATAAGAGCAGGTCAGTAATCATTTTTTCTTAAAAGACCAGTTAGACAGACGGGCAACCACAGACCCCAAGTTTCTTTTCAGAGCAGCTTAAGAGAATGGATCTACTTTGAATCAGCTACCACTCAATCACCTTAACAAAAGTAGGATATTGCAGGATTAATACTGCAAAGACGGAAGACCTCGGGTGGGGGGGGGGCATTATAATGATGCATGGTACTCAATCAACTTCAAACACCAGATCATTCATTTAGAAACAGACAGAACAATCATCATGAAATGCTGTAAATAAATAATTATTACTGAAAGTCAAATGACTGAAAAAGGTTAGGAAAGTCTTTCCTAAGCCCACTCTTTGCAGCTGTATATCCGTGGCATTCTTTAACACCCTCAGGGGCCCATATCTTCAGGAGTGTTGGAAAAAACAAGCTGTATCTCAAACCAGCTTCTCAAAGCCGTTTTTTGATGGGCAGGAATGCATCTCTTTTCTGTAGAGTTTCAGGGGCAAGATCATTAAAAGTCTTCAGCTTACAACCCTCGAAAAGGATATTGGCTTTATCTCTAAGTGCTCGCTGCACATGGATTTTTTGTTGAAAATTGAGAAGTCTGCGCACAAAGAATCTTGGTCTCTCAGAAGCTGCAGGTTTGGCTTTGAGAGATCTGTGCGCTCTTTCAATAATGTAATATTTAGTATCAGGAGGAGGGCCAGCGATATGCTGCAGTAGCTTCTTTGTAAAAGCAATTGTGTCAGCTCCTTCTTTTCCTTCTTTTAAACCAAAGATTCTCAAATTATTTTTACGATTTCTATTTTCAATATCCTCCATTTTAATTTCCAGTTTAGAAATCTTACAGCTGTCAATAACCCTCTCTTTCTGCTCCTTACAGATAGTGTCTTCCAGGCTACTTGTTCTGACCACCACATCTGAAATCCTTAACTTATGCTCAGCTAACACCTGCTTAACTTCTTTTAGGTCTGGTGACATGTCACTGAGAGTTAGTTTTAAACCTGATATTTCTGAAATTATGATGTCAAAGTGGGAAGTATTAAGGCATTTATCAGCTGCCGATTTCTTGGTTAATGCTCCTTGTTCATCTGAGCTATTGTCAGATGAAGGAAGCAGTCTCTTCACGCCGCAGACGTCTGCCGTCATTTCTATTAAATTTTCCCCAGTATTCATTGTGACAGTGAAGGGATCAATGGTAAACAAGAGGTATGCCTTTTCTCTCTTTTACTAAGTTGGCACTTACTGGAACAGCGTATTGTGTTTTAGGTTAGAGATGAGGTGTTTACTCACTCAGACCCGAGTAGCTGGAAAATGACCGTTAGACAGAGCGCCCGGTCATGAGAGTGATCCTCCCCCAAGCTATACCCATGGAGACTACGCGGCTTCAGCTTCCGTTTTCTTTAATGACTCCGAAATTCACAAATTGGCACCAAATTAGTTGTAAATGGGGTCAGAAGCACTATATTCATGAGTGCCGCCATTCAAAACAAAGCAAAACCCCTAACATTCAGTTTTACTTTATGTAACATGTCTTCACATACATATGTATCTACGGGTTCAGGGAAGGATGCGGTTACCTGGCACAAGAGACCTAGGTTTGGCTACTCTGCACAGGGGCACCCAAGTAAATCCATTTACAGGAAGTAATAACTGTAATGTCCAGAACCAGAATTGGGATTTTTCAGTGTGGCTTTATTTATTAACTAACTGAACATAAACAAAGCACTGCATGGTCCCCAAAGGGCTACATTACTGTAATGTGCAGATTAGAGGTTAAACACAGTGGTCCATTTGAGGAATGAACACATTACTACAGTTGTCTGGCTTTGGACCCACCAGGCACTCAGCCCGGACTTTGCATGCACAGTGGATACATAGCCCGACTGGCACAGTGACTCCCCGCCCGACCCCACTCGACTGATAGTCCACTTGAAGAATGAACCCAAACTTTACTTGGAAAGATATCCCATCAAACAAGGAGACTCCCAAACTGTGGCTCCCACACCACTTGAAGTCTCGACTCCTAGAGAGATTTGTTTTCATGTCCAATCGAAACTCCCATCAAACAAGGAGACTCCCCATCCAACAAGGAGTAATTTTCCCATCATGTGGCTCCCGCACCACTTAGAGTCTCAAACTCCTAGAGAGATTTTCAGATTGCGACCACGTCTGAGGTACCCACCCCATCACTGGCCAAGTGCATGAGGCAAGTAGCAAAAACACAGAAGAAACTGTGAGAGGCGACTCTGACATTAAAGATGGGGTTTTCCACTCCAGCCCCACAGCCTATACCCGCCATTTCTCTGGACACACAGAAAACTTTAGACTTTAAAATGTAGATTGAACGGTGGATGACCTGAAGCACCCCCTCTACAGCGAACTTTAAATCCATTTAAAACTTTAAACAGTTGACTGCTCTATTTGTTTGTCCTAGTTGACATAGTTCTCCCAAATAGCAGTCCACATTTACTTCAAATCCAACTGAAGAGAACAAGATGTTTTCCCCTTCCAATGGAGCCAAACACTCACCCATTCGTTGCAGGTGCCCCACAGGCGAAGTACTGTAACCTTTGCTGTTATACATGAACAGACTGAAATTAAAACAGGAAGCTTTCTTCCCAAGGAGGGAGAAGGGGATTGCCCCTGGAACCCACAGAGAACTTTCCTCCCCCCCAGAGGGAGGGGGGCACTGAGACCGGGGGAGCGGTCTCCACCACTTTAAAAAAGGTAAAATACAGGAACACTTCCTTTTTTCTGAGTGAGAGATCACACTGCAGACTAATGCTTCCTTTTGCTTAAGGACAAACGGAAGACTCCTTTGAATTTCCCAAAGTTCTAAACTTCACTCCCTGAGCTGGAGATTCCAATGTGGCTCATGCAGCTGCGACAGTTCTATAGTGATATCATCTCTCAAGTCTCAACTGTGACTGAGGACAGAGTGAGACAGTGTGAAACCCATTTAACTGGAGTTTCACAAGCTGCCTTCCCTGCCTACCACTAGGTCTTACTGGGATTCTAGTAACCCCGGGTAACAAAGGGGTTACATTTAGACATTTGGGTTTAAAAATTTTGAGAAGAAAGGTTGCAATGGAGCTCAGCACGGAACGTCCACACAGACCGCAGCCATCCGATCGAATCTCAGCAACAACATTAGTATAACAAGGTTGATTAACAAGAATAAATGTGCAAATAACATGGTCAATTTTCATACAAGGTAGAGCAATAGCAAGGTTGCAAGTGCATTTGGTGATTTCCAAGAATGCAGAGGGTACAACTTAAAATACCAGAAGAGTAGACTAAGGATTGGAGGAACATGAGGAGGTGTGAGGGTATGGATGGGGTACCTTTAAGGCAGTTACAGGTGGGAGAGGTGAGGTCACGGAGTAGTGAGGAGGGGGCTTGAGGGGAAGGGGCAGCATGAATGACAGGGGTAGGGTGTTTCAGAGTTTGTGGAATCTGTAGCTGAAGGCAGCTTGACCAGCCGATGTAGAGGAGGAGGTACAGCCAGACTGCGAGTGTCAAGGCTCCTCAGGGAGAGTGAGGATGGAGGAGGAAGGGAAAGAGAGGCTGAGGGGGGGGGGGGGACCAAACCAGAATTTGCTTTTGAACTTGACAGAGTGGGCATGGTGTTGGTCCTAAAGGAGGGGAGAGACAGAGACTGATACAGAGAGCAGTGGTGGATGCAAGGAGGACAGTCAAGTGCAAAGTGGCAGAAAGAATGAAAAAGTGTGTCCAGTCTGGCTAAGGAAATACCAGGGGTGGCATTGTTAACCATACTGCCATAGTCAAAGACTGAAAGGATCATTCTCTGGGTGATTGCATGGTGTTCAGGCAATGGAATGCAAAAAGAACAGTTTGCTGGCTGCTTGAGCAAAAAAGCGCATAACACAAGAAAGAAGTTCAATTCTTTTATTTTCTCATTCTTTTTTCTTTTTAATTGTAGCTCCCAATGTTTCACACCAAGTTATGCTTCATCAGGGGAATTATTAATAAAGGAATAATGCATGACAGGGTGTGTGTCGTGCTGGGATAACACCACGCCTGGGGGGGGTTGGGCATGAGGCCGCAGACTGACTCGTCCAATGTCCCAGGCGTGCCATTATCCCAGCACGACACACACCCTAGAGTGCATTATTCCTATTATACAATGGCTTGTTGTTATACAGAAAAAAAAAATAATTTTAAAGAATGTTTTTGTTAGTGTGGAAAATAATTTTTGTTTCTTAACAGAAAATGATAAAACAATCCTAATCCAACAAATCCAATACAATCAGTCAGGAGGTTCACAGTGCTGAGACTAGACCCGTGGGGTTATGCTAGGATAACGCCATGGGTCCAGCCACAGACTGACCAATAACAGTCCAAGATTCTTTCTTGCCATTGTATAATATAAAACAATCATTATTAATACTTTCAATTTTTTGCAATTTTTATGTTGTCTTGTGCGCGCAGCACAAGCAACATTTTGTGGCAGCTTGCTGGAGTAGCATGTTGTAGAGGTGCAGCAGTCTTATGGCCGATGGCAACACTGCTTTTTTGGGCTGGTCTCTGTGGCACCAATGAATGAGCATGCTGTCAATGACAGCAGTTCAGAAGCGTGCCACCAACTTGAAAGAATTTTGCAACCGCAATGAAGGAGCACCCTGTCATTGCAGGGCATGCCCTGCCTGCTGAAATATTTCAATAGACATGGCAGCAGCTGCTGCAGTCCGCCTCTCAAAGTACCTAGAAAGCCGACGTGGTGGGGTGCCCAATCCCCCTATCGGCATGTCCCCTCCCCAGTTAGTTTGCCAATGGGGGAGCCCAATCCCCGTTGGCATAATGTTCCCCCTTGTTTTATTTGTCTTTAGAGGGGGTGCCCAATCCCCCTTGGCATCATGCCCCCCCAAACACAGATATGCTTTCTTTGCTGACAGGGGGCCCAATTCCCGTTGACTTCAGTCCCCTGTCCCTAAAAAACACAGGTGGCACACTGGGAGCTCACCCCAGTGTGCCCAAAGAAAACCTGTAAAAAAAAACTTCCCGTGACACCCCCCCCCCGTAACACAGAAAACAGTCCTTCGAGGTCACGCGCCCCCTCCCCAACCGTACCTACCCTCTGCACCACCCCACCTCCCTGCACCCCTCACCAAATACTTACCTCCAGATCCCAGCACGACAACCTTCGGTGGAGCGGGAGGCATCTGAACTCTTCAAAAGTTGACCACAAACTGAGGAAAATCACGGTAAGCTGTAAAATGGCATCAGAGAGGGTGGGGGGGGGTTTAACCTATGTGGATATCTCAACCATTTTTGTGACTTTTGGCTCCAAATTTTCAACATGGGGTTCTTGGGCCCCCTCCTCATGAACTCAGTCGCTGTCATTTCATTATTCAGTCCTGAAAGGTGATTTCGAGGTCACTGCGTGGAATCCCTTTCAGGACTGATTAACGGAATGACAGTGTCACTGTTCATGAGGTGGGCTCCCAAAAAGCCTATGCCATAAATTTGTTGAAAAAATTTCAAAAAATGACTGTGTTACGAGCATGCATTGCACAGTTTCCACGCACGCTTGTAAGTTTGAGAATTTTTTTTATTTTCACTCCAGATTTTCACCATTGCCAGTTTTTCACACCTCCTTATGACCATTACAGCTGTCATTTTCACCGCTGCCTGAAATGTGTTTTGCACATCTGGCACACAATGGCATGGTTGCTGTGGGAATCAACATTCAGGACAGATTAAGAAAATCACAGTGACATTGTTCATGAGCAGAAGTCCCAAAATGCCTATGTTGAAAATTTGGTGAAAACATTCCACAGACATGCGTTGCGCAATTTCCATGCATGCTCATAAGTTTGAGAATTTTTAATATTTTCATTCCAGATTCTCAACATTGCCATTTCTTCACACCTCCTTATGAACAGTACAGCAGTCATTTTTCACATCCTGCCCAAAAAGTGTTTTCGCACATCTGGCGCAGAATGGCGCGGTCGCTGTGGGAAATCAATGTTCGGGACAGATTAACAAAATCACAGTGCCACCGTTCATGAGTGGAGGTTCCAAAATGCCTATGTTGAAAATTTGGTGAAAACATTCCACAAATGATTGTGTTACAAGCGAGCGTTGCGCAGTTTCCACGCACGCTCATAGCTTTGAGAATTTTTCATATTTTCCCTCCAGATTTTCAACATTGCCATTTCTTCACACCTCCTTATGAATGGTACAGCTGCATTTTTCACATCCTGCCTGAAATGTGTTTTCACACATCTGGTGCAGAATGACGTGGTCACTGTGGGAAATCAACATTCGGGACAGATTAATAAAATCACAGTGCCACTGTTCATGAGCAGAGGTCCCAAATGCTTTCATGAGGTGAGGTCACGAAAAGACCATTGTGAAAATTTGGAGTGCAAATACCAACAAATGCCCGGGGCGTTAGGGTTTCTAACTGTAATGTCCCACCCTGTAGAGACTGACAGGCGTCACGGATGTGACTTACGATTGTCAGCTGTAATGCTTGCACACCATTCTACCCCACCCCCACCCTGTAGCCAGTGACAGGCATCAAGGTGTGCCTTGGACTCTTCGGCCCCAAAGTTCACCCCATTCTCCTATACTGCACCCAAATCAATGTATTTCCTTATGGAATGGGATTAGCGTAAGGCCTGATGACCTCAAGGCACAATGCAACACTTGTCGGAGTCTGCAGGGTAAGGTGAGGTGAAATGGCATGAGCATTATGGCCAAGGACCCAAAGGCACACCTCAATGCCTGTCAGTCTCTGCAGGGTGGGGTGGGGTTGGCATCAGTTCCATACTTCACTGCCATTCCTATTATGCATCTCTCTAACTCCTGCACTACCAATGCCAATGCCAGCAAGCCAACATTTGTCATTGACAAATGCTTGGTTATACTGCCATTTTCTTTTTTAGTACATATTGGTTATACATTTATATACAGTCTTTAATATACCTGTTGTTATATATTTGCGATAATATGAAAACATGCAATAGGGTGGACTTAAAGATGCTTGAAAAAATGATCTGGAATGTGGCAGCTGAAATTTAATGCCAAGAAGTGTGCTGTGAGGCACTTGGGGAGTAAGAACAAAAGAGCAGGGTACACCCTAGGTGGGGAGGAAATTAAAGTAACAGAACAGGAGAGGGATCTGGGGATCATAGTTTTCTCGAACCTTAATGTGGGAATCCAATGTGGCAGGAAAGGCCAATGGAATGTTGGCATGCATAGGCAGGGGCATTACTAGCAGAAAGAGGGAGGTAATAATGCCCCTTTACAAAGCCATGGTGAGGCTGCACATGGAGTGTGGGGTTCAGTTTTGGGGGCCACATCTCCACAAGGATATAGAAACATTAGAGAGGGTTCAGAGAAGGGCAACCAAGATGGTGCAGGGTATGCAGGGAAAGTCATATGAGCAGAGATGTAAGGAGCTGGATCTGAACATGATGGAGACAGGGAGGGAAAGGGGAGACATGACTGAAACTCTTAAATATGTAAAGGGGCTCAATAAAGCGGGCGAAGAGGGTTTATTTAAGAGGAAAGAGGGGGTCAAAACTAGAAGGCACAGCCTGAGACTGCAAGGAAAAAGATAAGGGGGCAATGTGGGAGGTTGTTTCTTCATGGAGAGGGTGGTGGAGCCCTGGAACAGTCTACCAGATGGAGTGGTGGGGGCTAAATTGGTGGAAGAATTCAAGAGGGCATGGGACAAGCATATGGGGCTGAGTATTGGGGGAGGCGGGGCTGGCAGGGAGGGGAGGTGTTGGGGGAGGGCAGACTAGATAGGCTGGTATGGTCCTGTTCTGCCAACGAGCTTCAATGATTCTATGATATGATTTTATGTTGTTATTCACAGTCTAACTCCTAAAGTTATGGCAGTTTATAAAATAATTTTTTAACTCATTTCACTGTTATTCTGTATCAGGCTACTGTATTCAATTTGTATCTAAAATGACACTACCGGTCGTTTTAGCTGGGCCTTGCGGCTCCTGTGTCTGCCAATGTAACTGCCGTTCTCACTTTCATGTCAATTTTCCTATACAGGTGGATAAACATATATTTAAATTCCATTCAATGGTGTCTCTTACATAGCTTTATGAGTGAATCAAAAATTTATCATTCACCTGTTTCTAGCACACCTTTCGAGGTTTCAAACAACAGAGGTATTCATACTTTTTGTTAGCTTTTAATTCTTAGAATCTCCACAGATTCAAACAATCAACAGCTAACGGTTAAAAGCTAGAAAAAAGGATAAAGTTATGTAAGAGACACCTATTGAATGGAATTTAAACTACCTGTATAGGAAAATTGACATGAAATTGAGAATGAATGAGTTAAAAAAGTGTTTATGTAAATGCCATAACTTAAGGAGTTAGACTGTGAATAACAGCAGATATATTAAAGACTGTATATAAATATATAACCAATATGTGCTAAAAAAAAGAAATGTCAGTATAAAAAATTGCAAAAACTTGAAAGTATTAATAATGATTTTTTTATATTTACAGTTCTCCTGATGAAGCATAATTGGATGTGAATCATTGAGACCTATAATTAAAAAGAAAAAAGAATGAGAAAATGAAAGAATTGAACTTTTTTCCTGTGTTATGAGCTTTGTTTGCTCAAGCAGCCAGCAAACTGTTTTTTGGTTCTGATATACCGAACTTTGGCTTGCTCCACCATAAACTATATTCAGAAATGATAAGTGATTGCCCTTGGGACTCTACCAAATCGATTGACAATGGGATGCAGTCACGGTTCCTAAACAAGGCACCAAGCTTGGGGTGCAATTATTTTGAGTGTGGAAGCCGCATGTCCAGAGAAGTTGATGTGTTGGTCAAGCCATACCCCAAGATACCTGAAGGAGGTGACATTTTCCAGTGGGGTCCTGTCTAAGGTGTGGAAAGTGGGGAGGGATGGGAGCCTAGAGAGTCTCTGCCTCATGCCAAAGGACATGGAGATAGTTTTCTTAGCATTTAGGAATAATTGGTTGGAGCATAGCCAGAGCTGAACTTTGTCGAAGTCGAGCTGGAGTCTGGACATCACGTCAGCAGTGGAGTGGCCCGTGGTAAATTGGACTGTATCATACGCATACATGTGTATAGCTGTAGATGAGCAGGCAGTGGGGAGGTCATTTGGAAAAACAGAAAATAACAGTGGCCCAAGTACCGAGCCTTGAGCGACACTTGTGGTTATGGGGAGGAGTGGGGGAGAGGGTGTCGCCAGTTCTGACAGATTGGGTCCTACCCTCAAGGTATGACTGGAACCAACTGGTGGCTGCTCCAGAGAGGCCAGCAACCAACAGCTTGGAAAGGAGGAGGGGGGGTGGGAGACAGTGTTGAAAGCCTTAGCCAAGTGGACAAGTATGGTGGAGGTGATGAGGCCCTTATCCATACCAATGAGGACAGAATCGGTGAGCCTAAGGAATGAGGTGGATATGGAATGGTGCTTCCGGAAACTCGATTGGAAAGGGGTGAAAAATGAAGAGGAGTCAAGGAAGGGAGAGAGTTGGGAGAGCACAATGCATTCCTGTAGTTGGCAAGGATAAAGAGGAGAGAGATGGGTTGATAGTTCCCAGCAGAGGAGTTGCCTCCTTTAGGGAGAGGAACTACAGTAGCATGCTTCCAGGCAGAGGGGATGGAAGCATGAGAGAAGGATAGGTTCAGGAGGTCAGCAAGAGGTGAGGAGATAGCAGGTGCAGAGAGGTAGAGGAGTTTGTTGTCCAGACCTTCAAGGCTTTTGCCTTTCGATGGGTCAAGGGTAAATAAGGTGGCGATCGTGTAGATTATCGGACCAGCGTAAGTACTCTCGCGTAAATGCATCTGGAATTTAGCATTGCATCTCGTTAAATATGCCGGTCCCTTTCCTTTACTTTAGTAGTTTGTTTGAATTAGGAGGCTGCTTCCCCCACATCCCCTTCCTTATAAAAAAAAAAATACATGAACTAATAGGCATATCTTCATACGCAATTAGCCATAGCGTCTCTTCGGAAATAGTGGTAGTCTGATCTGGTATTAGGAAAATACAGGTACTAGTTCATCTGAATTGGGGGCTGTGCCCCCCACGCCCCATAAAAAAAGGAAAAAATACACGGGGGTGTGGAGGGCAGAGCTTCCCAAGTCCAAAAAACGAATAACTGTATTTGTTGTAATACTATTTCGGACTACACATAGCTGGCGCATCACTCAGTAAAAGATACGGAATTAGCCGTAGAGTCTCTTCAGAGATAGCAGTAGTCTGATTTGGTATTAGGAAGATACGGTTATTAGTTTATCTGAATTGGGGGGCTGTGACCCCCACATCCCCTTCCCTATAAAAACAAGAAAAATATACACAGGGTGTGTGGGGCAGGGCCCCAATTCAAAGTAATTATTAACTGTATTGTCACAAATACTCAGTAAAAGATGCTGAGGACAGCTATGCAGATTACGCCAGCATACGCTGACTGATAATTCACACACTGCTATTAAGGCATCAAGGACAGCAGAGGGGGTACATGAGAGAAACTGAACAAGAAGGAAGGAGGAGGGTAGTTGCGAGGCAAGGACAGAGGGGAGAAGCAAAGGGGGAGGAGGGGGAAGAGAGGAAAGAAGAGATGAGGTGCAGGGGGTGAAGAATGAGTTAAACTCAAAGGCCACTGAGAGGGGGTCAGAGAGGGTGGAGTTACCAGTTTGGAGGATAGGGGAAGGGGGCTTGGTAGAAGGGGAGAACAAAGTGTGGACCACTTTTAATAATTTAGATGGGTAATTTATGTTTTCCATGAAGATCTTGGAGAAATGATCAGCCTTAGCAAGTCTGACAGCCCTAGTGCAGGCATTTTGGAGGTAGCAGTACCTCTGTAAGACATTGGAAGAGTGGCTACATTTGTGATTTAACCAGGCCTGGTCACAGGCACATAAACATGCTATCAGCTCTGACGTGATCCAGGGGAGATGGGATTACCTTACCCTGGTGCAGCAGAGAACACGCTATCAGCTCTGATATGATCCAGGGGAGATGGGATCCCCTAACCCTGGTGCAGCAGAGAACACACTATCATCTCTGACGTGATCCAGGGGAGGTGGGATTCCCTCACCCTGGTGCAGCAGAGAACATACTATCAGCTCTGATGTGATCCAGGGGAGATGGGTTCCCCTAACCCTGGTGCAGCAGAGAACACGCTATCAGCTCTGACGTGATCCAGGGGAGGTGGGATTCCCTCACCCTGGTGCAGCAGAGAACATGCTATCAGCTCTGATGTGATCCGGGGAGATGGGATCCCCTAACCCTGGTGCAGCAGAGAACACGCTATCAGCTCTGACGTGATCCAGGGGAGATGGGATCCCCTTACCCTGGTGCAGCAGAGGGGGACATGTAGATTCCAGATCCAGATTAAACATAAATGTCTATGAAAGTAACACAGGGTCACACCCAAGAAAAAGACAACTAATGTCAGTGGGCCCACAGTTATCAAAGTCCAATAACTGAGCTGTAATGCCATATGTACTACTTCACTGATCATGCACTGTTATCTGATTATGTAATTTCAGATTCCCTCTGAAAAAGGGGCACCTATGTCTCAGTGGGCTTACCTGTTTAAGAGAATCAACCCAATATATAAATACAACTGCATTGTGTTTGCTGCTTTCTGAGTCTCCAACCACCAATATTGGTCTTCATTCTTTTTGTCATGGGTGCTATAAGTAAAAATAAAATTCAGAATTTCCCATTGAGTATGCCGCAGCATGGTATATGCATGGGAACACACCCTCGACTTGCACAGCATACTATTTGTGTGCACACTGGCCAATTCCCTTGTGGCAGGTGCATCCCGCATGTTTGAATATTATAGGAAAAAAAATATTTAAAGGAAATCTACTCTAAACTGAATTTCACTGTGGTCACTGACATACACAAACAGTTTCTTTATTGTAACAGTCACACAGGCGTCTGGTGTACACACAGGCATCTGGTGTACATATTTTTTTTTATTTTAGTCTTTGGTAACCGGGTAAGGCCCACTAGGCACAAGTGCCTGTTTTCAGGGGTGACCTGGGAGCTTTGGGCAGTTAAGTGACTTGCTCAGTCACACAGTATGCAAATGGAGGTTGTGAGAATCAAACCCAGGTCTGGTCTGCTGGATGTACCAAGTTCATTCACAGCTCATTACTCTAACTTCAAGGCTATACTGCCAGCCATACAAACAGAGGTGAGAAAGAGTACGTGCCTCAGCTGGGACTTGAACCCAGGCTGCCCAGAATACCGTTTTGATTGCACTAACCAGCTGCATCACTGAGACAACTGGAACCGGGGCCATCCCTGAGCACATTACTCTTTCTCAAATGCACAACCCAGTGGCAACACAAATATTTATTTGAAACAATCACACAGGAGTGTTGTGTGCATATTTTATGGAACACATACAAACAGAGGTGAGAAAGAATAAATGCCTCAGCTGGGACTTGAACCCAGGTCGCCTGGCAGTATTGTGGCCATGAGGATGGTGTGTGTGTGTACAAAATATAAGATAAGAAATATTTAAAAAATATCTACTGTAAACTGAACTTCACTGTGTTCAGTGATATAAACATTTTTTTTTAATAACATATTAGAATGCAATATTTATTTTGAATGTTGTGGCCACGAAGATGGTGTGTATATGGAGAGAGAGAGAGAGAGAGAGAGATGCTGTGACATATATTTTTCCCAAAAGAGAGTAAACAAGCATTTGTCAATGCCGAATGTTTGCTTGCTGGCAGTGGTAGTGTAGAAGTTACAGAGCTGCGTAATAGGAATGGCAGTGAAGTATTGAACTGAAGCCAATCCCACCACCACCCTGCAGAGAGTGACAGGCATTGGGGTGTGCATTTGGGTCGTCAGGCATAGCGGCCGCCATTTCACCACACACCACTCTCGTAGACTGACAAGTGTCCACGTGTTCCTTGGGGTCTTTGCCCTGATCGCACCCATTTCATTAGGAAATATGGTGAGATGGGTGCGATATAGGAGAATGGGTGAAGTTTGGGGCCGAAGAGGTCCAAGGCATACCTCGATGCCTCTCAGTGACTGCAGGGTGTGGAATGGTATGAGCATCACAGGCAAGAATCCCAAGTCACACCCCTGATTCCTGTCATTCTCTATAGGGTTGGGCGATTTAGTTGAAAAGCCTAATACCTCAGGCATTCATTGGTATTTGCTCAAATTTTCAACATGTTTGTTTGTGACCCCACCTCATGAACAGGGGAATATCAGTTTGGTAGCCAAAAGCTGCTTATGCACAGTGACTACGGCATTTAGCACCACAGGTGCAATAATATTCGAACAGGATGTGAAAAATGACAGCTGTACTGCTCATAAGGAGGTGTGGAAAAATGGCAATGTTGGAAATCTGGAGTGGAAATATTGAAAATTCGCAAACCTACGAGCGTGCGTGGGACCTGTGCAACACACACTCATAAAACAGTCATTTTTAGGAATTCTGTCACCAAATTTTCAACATTGCCATTTTAAGATCTCTGCTCATGAACAGTGACACTGTGATTTTCTTAATGTGTCCCATACACTGAGTTTGCACAATGACTGCGCCATTGTGCGCTACATGGGCGGAAACACGTTTTGGGTGAGATGTGAAAAATGACAGCTGTACTACTCATAAGAAGGTGTGGAAAAATGGCAATGTTGAAAATCTGGAGTGGAAATATTGAAAATTCGCAAACCTATGAGAGTGCGTAGGAACTGCGCAATGCACGCTCGTAAAACAGTCATTTTTAGGAATTTTTTCACCAAATTTTCAACATAGCCATTTCAAGACCTCTGCTCATGAACAGTCTCACTGTGATTTTCTTAATTGTGATGTACATTGATTTAGCACACTGACTGCGCCATTCTAGCTACATGGGCAGAAACACATTTTAGTGAGATGTGAAAAATGACAGCTGTACTACTCATAAGAAGGTGCAGTGAAATGGCAATGTTGAAAATCTGGAGTAAAATATTGAAATTTACGTGAACTTCGAGCCTGCGTAGGAACTGCATAGCATGCAGCTCGTTAAACAGTCATTTTTGGAATTTTGGCACAAATTTTCAACAATGGGGTTTAGGCCCCCTTCTCATGAATGATTTTACTGTCATGGCGGTGTCGGGCCCGAAGGGTGATTTAGAGTCACTGCGTGAAATCTACCAGTTAACCAGCTCTTACAGCTGTTATCGATACATCTAAAAACCATATGTTGAATAAATTTAATCATAAACCAATGCGAGATATCCAATAAAGTTGAAACCCCCTATCTAGCCCATTATACAGCTTACCGGCAATTCCTCAGTTCCGGTCGGCTTTGAAGAGTGCAGAGCGTGTTCCAGGTCCACCGAAGATCGTCGCGCGGAGTCCGAGGAAGGTAAGTATGGGGTGGGGGTGAGGGAGGCTAGATGCGCGGTGGGTGGGTGCGGGTTGTAGGAGGGGTGGGGAGGCGCACCGCTGGACCGTTTTTCTTACAGGTAAAAAAAACAAAAAAAGTCATGGGAGGCGTTTCCACGCTGGGGTGGGCTCAGCGGTGGCACAAGGACTGCGGGGCGTTCAGCCGACGGGGGATTGGGCACTGTCAGCAAATGACTGATTGCCACACTGGGTGGGCTCCCAGCGTGGCATCAACTACTGGGGAGGAGACAGATGCAGCTCAGCCGGCGGGGATTGGCACCCGTCGGCTATACCTGCGTGCAGGGGCGCGCCTGCGGCTGGGGGGGCTGCGGCGTGAGCAGCTTCTTATCGCTGCTCACGCAGCGTAGCTCCTCTTTCAATCTGTATGCCACTGCATTTTGGAGCGTGTCATAGACAGCTCCAAAATGCATTGGCTTACAGGGGCTGCGCCTGCCAGCACACTGCCTGAATTGGAGGAGGAGGTGACACACCTCCGAAATCTCCGATGATGGCACTATGTTTCTTGCACATGCGTGCAAACAAACATAAAAATGTCTTCTTATTGATACATGTTTAGTCTAAGCAGTTCACTGAAGTCCTGGCATATGTCTGAGACTGCTCTTCAGATAGTGTCTATGGAGGTAAGAAAAACCTGTGTAAATCATGGATTTGCTCGGGGAAAGGATGACATTTATGAGGTATGAATCTTTCTTGAAAGACAGTACATTCCCAAGTTAAACTATTATCAAGAAGCTATTTAAATGCTTAGTAGTTAAATGTGCAGATCTCCAGTTTTGTAGGCAACCAATATTTAACAAATATTTAACAGGCTGTTTCAGTTTTCTAATAGCATCTGATAAGCAGCCTGGAGTTATGTCTCCAACATTCTTAACAGAAAGAAGGCAATATATTATTTCAGTTTGCATTGAAGGATACATTGAAAAGTTTAAAACATCTGTTCCACGATATTCCATTTTCCAGTTACAGATAGCAAGAGGGCTATAGGCTCCAGAGGTTAAAAAACAGTGTAAATCATAGGCTTGCTGGGGAAATGGTGACATTTATGAGGTATTACTCTTTCTTGAAAGACAATACATTCCTAAGTTAAACTAATATCAAGAAGCTGTTTAAATGCTTATTATTTAAATGTGCAAATCTCCAGTTTCATAGACAACCAATATTTAACAAATATGTAACAAGCTGTTTCAGTTTCCTAATGGCATCTGATAAGCAGCTTAGAGTCATGTCTCAAACATTCTTAACAGAACAAAGGGAATATTTTATTTCATTTGTCATGGAAGGATACATAGAAATGTCCAAAACATGTGTTCCATAAAACTCCATTTTCAAGCTACAGATAGCAAAATGGCTGTAGGCTCCACTCTCAGCCATAGAAACTGGGAGCATAACTAATTTGCCTAAAATACATGTACAAGCACTGCAGTTACAGCACACTACCAATAGATGGCAGTCCTCCCCTTTCCTTGACCAATATAATACTTCATATTTTATACAAATTGTACATAAGTTATCTAACATACAGAAACTATTCAATGCAATATTTTATTATTACAATAATTATAAATCGCATGGTGATATGGTACTGTTGCTAAAAAAAAAAAAAAATCTGAAACCTGCAGCAGAGGTGAACTTCAGGGTGATTTGTTATGCATTCTTGTTACTGCATTGTGATTGAAGCCCAGTGTTCATGTGCTGCTTGGTATGTACTCTGTTATACACATCTCAGAAGGTTTTGCACATTTCAGTATGCATAATGCTCAATTCAGCACAAGTTATACCCATTATGGTATGTTATAGTCATACACCTCACCAGCTACTTACTATCTCCCCTTGTCTTTTCTCCTAGCTACCTTGTTCAACATGGCACTTTCTCACATTGTTATAGCTAACTAGGCACATTCAACTGTTTATTGTTTTATTTCCTATTATGTAAATCCCAGCCAATGTTTTCCTGTACCTTGACTTGTTTGTATCTATATACCCAAGTTTTTATGATGTCTACCCCCTACTTACTGTTTTATTGATGCACTGTATAACCTGCATCCTATAACCAATGTATCCCTTGTTATTCCTGTATCCTTGTGACCCCTGTAACCTGTAACCCTTGTTCATCCCTATATCCTTATGACGTCTGTAATCTCCCAGGTCATGCCTGAAAATAGTCACTTCTGGATAAAGCACCTACCTGGTAAACAGAAACTAAATAAATATTGGTACGTGTATTGCTCATTTCAGTATGCAATATACGAATTTCAGTATATTACACTCATTTTGTCTTATGGCAACTTTATTTTAGTATGCGTTTTACAAACTTTAATATGTGTTAGACCCATTTCGGTATATATTATGTACATTTCAGTATGTGTTCTACTACTTTTGAAATATTTGTCCTTTTGATATGTGTAGTACTTATTTCAATGTAAGCTGTACTCATTTTAAAAAGTCTCATATTTGATTCAGTATGTGTGCTTCCCATTTTGGTAAGCACTGTAGTCATTTTGGTATATTACTCATACTCAAATCATAATGTTTAATACTCATTGTGATATTGTCTTACACATTTTAATACATCATGGGCAGGATTCTCAAAGCACTTGCACACAGTGCAACCCAGCTGTCCCAGCGCAAATGAAATGCGGCGTGCCCAAACCGTGGCATTCACAGAAGATGTGCCAGGGGATGCACCTGGTGCATCCCCTCTGTGAATACCACAGTTGCACCCAGCCCGAGGTGCGCCGGCATAACCCCCTGGTCAGGCTGGAAAACCAATGGGGCAGCACATCTTCAGATGCGCTGCTCCAAAAGTTGCCATTCACAGTCACAAATACGCAAATGGGGCCATTAGGCATGCAAGGTGCAATGAGTCCATTTGCATGTCATTATGGTTCCATTTGCATGAGTATTGCAGGGATGGGCCTGGCAGAATGTGCCGGGCACCTGCAAGGGCTGTGAACCACACACATAGACCAATGTAACGGGACTTGAGCCACACTGTATAACAGTCAACCAGGGATGCTGGCAGGGAGGGGGGTTCTACTAGCTGAATATGGGGTATGCTGTATAGGATTCCACACTATCAGGGATTCGGGCAGGAGGGGGGTGTACTGAGCTGCCAGGGTGGGCAGGCTGCTGTGCTGCCGGCTGTAGTACGGTAGCCTGCCTGTGGCTGGACACTCACTTACATCTACTTGTTGTAGACTTATCTTTTGGAGGCGCATCTCCGGACTTGCTCTGGGGATGCACCTCCAAGGTGGAATGTGAATGGAGCTGCACACCACATCCATTGGTACGCCCCCTGCACAACCCCCCTCAGATGCACAGTATAACATTATGGGTGGTATGCGGCGCATCAGTGCCTTCCTGAATCACCAGTGTGCAGAAGTGTGCCCAAGTCGGGGATGTTCCACATCAATGAGGTACAAATGGCTCTTCTGCAATGACTTGCAGAAGGTCATTGGAGGGTCCTGCATCCAGCAGAGGAACAGGTTAAGAAGGTCTAGGTATCTCTATATTCTCTGGAGGTGCTACACCCAAGTGTCCTCCATCATCCTTCACAACAGTAGCTGTGTCCATGACTTTGATCCCAAATTCATGTGGTAGAAAGGATGCTGCTGCTGAATTTAAACTCCCAGTGTTGGTGATACAACATTCTCCTTGTGCTGGTTGGTACAAGTCCAAAGGGTTTGTGGTTGGCATAAATGTAGGAATGTAACAACATCCAAACTGATCCTCCTTATCAGAGCTAGTGTAGACCACGTCAGGCTGTGACACAAGACTTGCAACTCATGGTTCAAGTTGAGCAGCATGGGTCCTCTTTTTCCATGTCTCATTCCTGGTGACTGGTCTTCAAGGTGACAAAGAAGGTGTTTGCCTCACAGGATCAGGTAACAATTGGCCAATGGGTAATAGAGTAAACCAGTGAAGTGTCTTACTAACAGTGTTTCCACTCTCCAGCTGTAGGTGGTATAACGGCAGATTGGAAAACTTACATTATGGCATACAGTTCAGATCTCCACCAGTCAGCTAGTTTATGTTTACCTGGGACGCCAAGATTTCTAATCAGGACTCTGTCTCCAGGCAGTACAGCTTGCACTCTTGCACATGTCTGGTCTTGTTGTTCTGACTAGCTTTTTCTGCTGCTTTCTGGGCCACCCTATAGGTGTAGGTACTGTAAGTTGTTGTTTTAATCTCTTGAAACATTCACAATAAGTTTCGGGTAGGGAACCATCCACAGTTCTCCAAAAAAAACAGAGATTCACTGGCAGTCTGGCTTCCCATCCAAACATGAAGCAATAAGAAAGAGACTCTGTAGACTCATTTTTGGAGCTGTTGTATGCATGGACCAGAAACTGCACTTGCTTGCTCCACTTGGACTTGTTTACTGGGTAAAAAGCTCCAGGTATGTTCAAAAGTGTCAGGTTGAACCTCTCAGACTGAGGGTCACCTTGTGAATGATAAGGGGCATAGTATGAGACTGGGCAGTGCCCATCAGTTCTGTAAGCTTTATGATGAGATGGCTCCAAAAGTCTCTCCCTTGGTCAGAGTGCAGGCACTTTGGGAATCTGGAATGCACAAAATATTTCTCTCACAATACTTTTGCCACTGTTGTTGCTTTCTGATCATGGTAAGGTAGGCCTGTGAATACTGGGTGCAATAGTCAGTCACCACCAAGATGCTTTTGATTCCCTTCTTGTCTGACCCCAGTGACAGAAAGTCCATACAGACCAGATCCATTGGTTCATTGCTCCCAATACTGACGAAAGGTGACACCCATTTTGGCAGAGTCTCACAAGTCATACACTGGCTACACGTTTTGCAATGTTATTTTACTTCTGCTGCTAGGCAAGGTTAGTAAAATTGTGTTCTCAATAGGTCCAGTATTTTGTCATATCCCAGATGACCCATATCCTCATGTAAAGCTCTCAAGGCCATTTGTCTGTATTTGATGGGCAGAACCAGTTGTTGTTTTTTTGGGAAAGGGTCTGACCCTGTGTGATTCAATAAAACAATACATTTTTTAAGACCAGCTTGTTCCACTACCGAAGGTTAAGCGGCATGCTGGAGTGATTTGACTTCATTTTGTCTGACTCAAGACCTTTTTCCAAAATTACAATCACATCCTTCAAACTGTGGATCTGTCCTCTGAACTTGTCTCATGTCTGTTGAGCTGACATGCAGCAGAGAGGTTTTATGTAGAGGAGCCAGACAGGCATATACCATCAGTACAGTGTTGGGATGCACTCCAGGAAGATCTGCTGTTTTGTTTGGGTCAGCTGTTGTAGGCCAGTCCTCAGGCACTAGCAGTTGGCAAATAGCTTATATCCTATCCTCTAAAATGTGGGTCCGGAGTCCCTCTGTTGGTGGAGTATGAAGGGAGCATCTAGACAAAGCATCTGCATCAATATTGTTCCTTTAGGATGGCACTGTACTTGGAAATTGTAAGATGACAAGGCAGAGATCAACCTATGCCCAGTGGCTTCCAGTTTGGCTGTAGTCAGGACATATGTCAACAGGTTGTTGTCTGTTAGCACAACAAACCTGGCTTCATACAGACGGTGATGCAACTGGTCCACCATGGCTAATTTTAAAGCACAAAATTCAAGTTTGTGGACTGGATACCTTTTCTTCGACGTGCTCAGGCTTCGACTGGCATTTACTAAAGGTATCATGCCACTCTTGTGTTCTGGTATAACACAGCTCCCAGGGCTCTCATGCAGGCATCAATATGAAGGGTGTATGGCTTGGTGAAGTCAGAAAAAGCCAATACAGGGTCCTCTGTCAGCCGTAGAATGATCTCTCTGAATGAACCTTCACACTTCTCTTTCCATCGGTCATCAAATGATTTGTCAACCTTGTAATATACCTCTGCAGGCTTGTCCAGTTTTCTGAGTGGCAGATGGCCTCTGGTCAGATTGGTTAAGGGCCTATCCTCAGAAGAAAAGTCTTTCACAAATTGTCAGTAATACCTACAGAATCCCAAAAATGACTAAGGTTTTCTGATTGGTCAGCCTTGGCCAGGTGGTAAGGACTTCCACTTTTCTTGGATCTGTGCTGACTCCTTTGTCCGAAATGATATGTCCCATGTACTTCACAGCTGTCTGGCAGAAGTGGCACTTGTCTAGGGCAGCTTCAAGCCATACTTCACCAGGTGGTCTAGAACCTTCAGAAGTCAGGCCTCATGCTTGTCAAGCCTCTGCCTAAACATCATGCGTTCATCCCAGTAAACTAGCACTTCCAGGAGGTTCATGTCTCTGACTGCCTTTTCCATCAGTCACTGGAATGTTGCAGAGGCATCAGAGATTCTCTATGGCACCCTCTCAAACTGATAAAATCCCAGTGGACAGATAAAGGTGGTCATCTTTTTCTCCTTTTCTGCCATTGGTATGTGACACTACCCACTGTGTAAGTCCAGCACAGATAACTATTTGCTCCCAGTAAGGCTGTACAAGGCATCCAGTACCTGAGGCATGGGGTACTGGTTGAGCACTGTCTTCTGATTTAAAGTCAGGTAAGCTAGACACATTCTCATGGCACCATTCTTCTTACTAGCCACCAGTAAGAGTAAAGCATAGGGGCTCTGAGACTCCTTAATAATCCCTGCTGCCAGAAGTTCCTGAAGGTATCATCTGACATTCTCATTGTCAGCTGGTGCCAATCTTCTGGACTACTCCCTGAAAGGTCCCTCATCATGTAGGAGAATCTGATGTTCCTCTCCATGGGCACAACCTACATTCCACTCATGGCATGAGAAGACAGCTGACCGATCTGCTAACTGGTGTTGCACGCGCTTCTTCCGGTGAAGGGGGATGGGAGATGATCCAAAGTCGAATGTCTCCTCCTACAGTTGAGGGGTCTTCCCTTGATGTGATGAGTCCAGCATAGCATCAGCAGAATCCGAGTTGGCAAACATGGTGCCAGGGTGTACAATTAATTCCTTACGTCTGTCACTCTTTATTTTCAGAGTGATTATCTTTACCGTGGCTTTGGTACTTGGCAATACTCCATGTTGTACCATCAGACCTCTCAGCAGGCTGTTTCTAAGGACTCTGCAATAATTGTCTGATTGGTCAGAGGGGAATGACACTCCACAGATCCTTCCAGTAAGCATTCTGATTGAGGGGACACCATTATAAGCTCCTTTCCCTCCAGACTTATCACTTCCAATATCTCCTTAGAGACACTGTAGGCCTGGGCCTCCTTCCCCACTTGGGTGGTGCACAGTATTGCATGGATTAGCAATGTTTGGTAATTCCTCTCTCCGGCCATTTTTAAGCAGTTGTGAGCCAAAAATCCAAACATATGGGTGTTGGTTCCTATCAATGATGGGGTCTTGTACTGAGTCTGGGTGTCAGGGAGTATGAGAGCCAAAGTGTCAGTCTTCTGTGGAACTCTCGCAGAGCTGTCAGGAAATTCAGTCTGCATGAATGGGGTGATCCAAGATGGCCGCTTGAGAGATGGCCACTGAGCAATATATTCAGACTCGGCTACTATGTCTTCTCATAAATAGGAACACGCTGCATGGTGAGAAACTTTTAAAGTTTGGTGGAACTGGAAAAATAAGGGCAATTTCATTCATGGAATGGACTGTCATCAGGAAATGTTGAAGCTTGTTTGCAGTGTAAAAGAGCTTATGACATCCTCACCGTTGATGAAGAAACAAAGAGGTGCCCACCAGAAACAGCTATCGGAAAATGGTGCAGCAAAGTAGAGTTCAGGACACACCTGATTGCATCAAAAAAAGTTACAGTTTGCCAAGTTGGCAATCCCAAATATAGTGGGTCAACCTATTTCACCTATGGCCCTCACTCTCAACTTTCACATTGAGACACAAGCTAGTACGGACAAGGGAACAGAGGATAGAGCCCCGGTGGCAACAGAGACATCACTTCAATTGGAATCCATAGTGGATGCTATGGAGCTTGGCCTATGTGCAAGGGGCAATCCAAGCAATTGGGTTCTGCAAAACCCACAGCAAGTGACCAATGGAATGGACAAGACTGCAATTCCTGATGACAATACATGAAATGCTGCAGGTATGAATAATCCAATGTTAACAGAAAAACCTCTAGACACTTTCAATAATGTGGAAATCAATCCGAGGGTACAAACTAAAGCAATCCCTATAGAGACACCTTTAATGGCTAATATAATATCACAAGCAATCCTCCTTCCTACGATAATTATGGAAATAAATGCCTTCACAGTGTTTAAAGTGGAAATTAAATCAGAAATAAAACGAGGATTTAAGGCATTGTCAACTGCTATATCTACAATGATACAATTCATTAAAGATCTTGCTGACAAATTTAATGCTCTGACTGTTAGAACTGCTGAGATTGAGAACCGAATTAGTCAGTTTGAAGATAACTATAACCCTGTGCAGCAAACTTTGCCTAAACTCATAGAACAGCTTTAGCAGTTACAAAAATAAATTACAGATCAAGAAGACAGATCCAGGAGGAACAATATTAAATTAATCAGAGTTCCAAAAGGATTAGAAGGGAAAGGAGATCCTATTTCCTACTCTGAGAAATTGTTTACTGTTGTACTAAATTTGAAATCTCCTGAGGAGCGTATTATCCTGGACAAAGCCCATTGGGGGGGGGGGTGGGGAGGGACAAACTCTTATCCCCTGGGAACCTAGTCAATCACAACCAGTTATGCCAGACCTGTCTATGTGAAGCCTCATTGTTATCAAGACAGAGAAAGGATACTTAGGAAAGCGTGAATTGATAAAGGCTTATATGCAGACGGAATTACGTTTTTAGCTTCCCTGTCTTTAGCACAGAAACGATTCAGTCCCGTAAAGCCTTTGACAAAGTCAAGGAAATTCTACATGAGCTGGGTCTTCATTTCACTATTCTACTCCATGCCAGAATTAGTTTGTTCTGGCACAGCCAGTCCAATATATCTGAGGATGCCAATAAATCAGAGTTCTTTTTAAAAACAATGTTTAATGCTGAGTCTAAGACTTCAGCAAATAGAGAATATCAACCAACACATACACAAAAAGAGGCAGGGCAAGTAACTCCTCCGCATATACTTGGAGAAAAAAGACATTGGTACATATGGTATATCTGAACATGTACTAAGCCACAATTCACAGAATGGAAACTCAGAAGTGTCAAGCCACACTACAAGTCTTCAGAATGAAAACTTTGACAAATCGGCGGCATTTACACCTGCAGCTGAATCTAACACTTAAGAACTGGGTCGTTGTTAAATGCTTAACTGAAGGAATTCAAGACTTGTATATGGCTCAAGGGAGAATTAACCAAGCATTAAATTTCTAATATGACAGGCATTGCAGGAAGGTTAATGAGAATGTATGTAATCAAAAGGTGTGCTAAGGGAAAGTACGTAACTATACAAAAGGGGAAAAAAGGAATGTGGTATAAGAAGAATTACTAAATGTAAACATAAGAATGAATGTCTAAAATTTAAGCATCTCCCCAGCAATATAGGATTATACAGTATATCAATAAAATGAGAATGTTTATGTTAAAACTTATAAATTAAAAAGGGGATCGGGTAAACATGGAGCTGGGCAGCATAAAAATTGCTGTCAATTGACATGACTACCCTTGTTGGTGTATGAAGACACACTATTGAAGGATACCTACTATTTACACATGTATTATTTATGATTTACTGCTTAAATTGGTTAATAAGTTATATACACATAGATGTTTGATTCAGTCATATGATAATAAAAGGGGTATCCTTCAATATAAAGGGAAGGGAGGAAAGAAATGAGGAGTAGATTAGTGAATTTGATTTCAGGACTTTTAGAGGGAATGGGATTAGGAGGAGGGACGGGGAGGCAGGAGCTATTCATGGTACTCAATGTAGTCTAGGTAGAATATACAAGGAACATAACACTCAAGTACTAAGATACCCACAAAAGAATGCCAGTCAATCATGTTTGAAACCACGATGCCTAATAATTCTTAATATCAGTGCATTACATAGAAACATAGAAACATAGAATTTGACGGCAGATAAGGACCGCTTGGCCCACCTAGTCTGCCCATTTTCCTACCTAACAGATAAGCTGCAGATCCTAGTTAACCAACAGCTTAATTCCTCCTACCCCCCACTAGGACTGCCCTATGCCTGTCCCATGCATTCTTAAAGTCCCCCACTGTTCTTGACCCCACGACCTCTTCAGGGAGGCTGTTCCATGCATCCACAACCCTCTCAGTGAAAAAATACTTCCTCACATTACCTCTGAGCCATCCCCCTTCTATCTTCAAATTGTGCCCCCTTGTTCTTGCACATCTCTTTTTCTGGAAGATTCTACCCTCTTGGACTTTGTTAATTCCCTTGAGGTACTTGAAAGATATTAGATAACATAACAATGGAAATCACTCCTTATTTTCAACTAAAGGGGCATAGTACAAGGAAAATAGGGGACAATAAATAAAAATGTATTAAAAATTGTGTCATGGAATATCAAAGGATTAGAAAATTGAGTTAAGAGTCAGAAAGTCTTTAATTATGCTAATCGATTAGCTACCAATTATTTGCTATTACAGGAAACACATCTCTAACAAGAGGAATTTGTATTTTATCTATAAAATGGTGGCCGGGTGTGAATGTACCCTTTAGATCAAATTTGAGAGGTGTCTCTATATATTTTAAGACGTCTTTAGGGGTAACAATTACTTGCTTTATTACTATTGTTTCTCTGCATTTCTTGTAGTAGGCTGTTTCACTTGCTACTGCAGGCGGTAGCTTATTTACTTAAATAGTATATCGTGTTCTTCTGCACTGCCTTGTTTTAATCTGTGGAATAGTTAGCTGCATAGGTAATTGGTGGGTCAAAACAGCTCAGCACAAGCAGCTTATTTATTTCATAAAAAATAAGAAAAAAAACCCCAAAAAAACATATTTGCTCGGCACTACCTTAAGCAGCTATGATGAAATCTTGGCCACAGTTGCTAAACCTGTAGTCATTGCACCTCAGCATGAAAAAAACTTCTCTTGTTATAAGAAACACCTCTCTCTATCTGCATTTCATTAAATTAGCCCTGCTGAATTCAGTAAGCAGCTCTGTTGAAATCGATTTATAGAGCTCCAATCCACACGCAAGCTAGTCTTACCCTGCATGAAGGTCCTGCATAAATTGAAGTCCTCTTTTCGATTTTATTCCTACAGCCCCCAGCATTGGGACCGTGAGGAGGTCGTGAGGGCTCCATGGAAGAAGTCCTCCCTCAACTGCAAACTCCCTGATTCAAGGTACAGATGGCATTGTTGGAGCACGAGGAGGTGCTCCCTCTCTCTGCCTTTGTTTGCCTTGCCGATGCTACACATCGGCTGCCCTACCGCCCCCACCACCACCCTTGGTGAATCCTTACATTTATTTGTGTGATCACATGGGGCGCGCTGAGCCAATCAGCCCACTTTCCTCCATGCAGCTAATCACTTTCCGCTGTCAGAGGGCCTATATCTCCTTTCTGTTCCACTATCTGCATTTTCTCTGTCTCAACACTGCCCCTGTACTAGCCCAAGTGTACACGGCACTCCTTGTGTCCTCTTCAATAGATTAGCACCAGTGACTGCTTATTCTGGCCACACTAATTACTGGTGTCTACTTGCCCACTGACCTCCAATGACTCTAAAGATGGTCACTTTTATTCTACTGCTGTGCACTCTGTTATCCATGCATATGCATATGCAATAAGTCTACCTTGTATCTATAATCCACAATGATCAAATTCTCTCTTCACCTACCCCTGTGATTAATACAAATAACATATCTATCTCCTGTGATTTTGCAACTAAGTCCATCCATATGGCCTACTCTCCCTCTATATGCTCTAATGAGTGCCGACCCAGTGGTATCACCCTATGCTTGCCATGCTTCTCCTGGCCGCCATACTACCCGCAACCCCTGACTCAGTCTCCCCGCTGCTTGCATCAACTCCTCCTCCTTGCTACCCCCTTATGCTAAACCTCCCCATTTCTACTTTCTCTGTCCCAAATGGGCATTTAGCAATGAAGTCCCATTTCCACAAAAGGTTGAACTGGAACTCAGTATCTAGGTTCCTCCTTCTTCTCATGTCAGGAAATATCCACCCAAACTCTGGACCTTCAACTTGCCCAGCACCAACTCACTCCCCTGCTGGTGGGCTGCGTATTACCACCCTTAATGTATACAGTCTATTAAAAAAGTGGGACGCCTTTCAGGGGTTGGGTTCAGCAACATCAGCCTGATATTGTAGCTGTGGATGAAACCTGGCTGTCCCCTCGGACTCCTGACTTGATAATAACACTATCTGGTTACAATGTATACTGCGCCGACCAGCTGGGTAAGCGTGGGGGAGGCTGCGCCATTTACACCAAGGACATGCTACGTGGACAGCTGCTCCCCATCCCTCAGCTGACTCCAGGTCCCCAGGCCCTTACTCTTAAACTCAATATGGGATGCTCCCAAACCCCCCTTCTTATTATAGCTGTGTACATCCTTCCAGGGACCAGAAGCTGGCCTTCCACTCAGTACTGTCCTACCTGTCCACCCTCCCATCCAGTATGGAAAAAATCATTCTTGGGGACTTTAATATTAATTGGTTAGATAAGGCCGCTGAGCCACTAGTAGATGCTGCCACTGCCCAAGACCTTACTCAACTGGTCACTTCACCCACCCGCCTTGACTGGCTTACTGGGTCATCCTCCCTGCTAGACCTTGTGTTCACCAATCGCCCCCACAAAATCATAAGCACAACCATTCTCCCAAATGCTCTTAGTGATCACTCCCCTGTTCTCTGCTCCTGGACCAGCAAGGCACCCAGATCTCCTCCCAAAATAACCTTACAATGCAAACTGGGCCCTGGCAAACTTGCCCTTCTGAAATCATACCTCAGGGACATGGATTGGTCCATCATAATGTACACCCTCGACCCTGATAGGGCCCTTGACTTCTTCATCCTCTCGTACAACACCATATGCAACAAATATGCCCCTCCTACCAAAAGAATGGTCAAAGGCAGCCCAGTGCCTTGGATTTTGGACCACATCCTGGCCCTTATGCAGACTAGAGACTTACTATGGCACCTCTCCAATGAAACTGGCTGGCCTGCTGATAGACAAAAGTACAGAGAGGCCCAGAACAAATGCAGGTGGGCCCTATGCAAGGCAAAAACTGAGTATTATAAATCCTTCTTAACCACTACCTGGGGCTCAGGACGCAAATTCTGGAACAACATCAAGGATATCTGCGGAAAAGATCCCAACCCTGTCCCTAACCAGATAATGGTTGACGGGTGCTTGACATCTGATCCTACCCGTATAGCCACTGCTTTCAACAACGCCTTCACAAACCTCGACCACGTTCTCCCCCCCAATTTCTTTGACCCTCCCTGGACAGCTCCTCCTCCCCCACTACAGCCCCCCTCACCTATGCTGTATACACCCAAGTCTGCAGAACCATACCTTAAAAAGCCCTAAGTCACTCCAGTTACAGTAGTGATACCATAGACTTGAAACCACTGCGGCTCACCTTGCATGAGTTTCTCTATCCCCTCACCCATATACTGAACCACTCCCTATGTCAGGGTATATTTCCTACTAGGTGGAAATCAGCCTCCATCACCACTATATTTAAAAATGGTGCCCATATTATCATCAATAACTACCGCCCCATCTCCATTCTTCCTCCCCTACCCAAGGCACTAGAGCGGACTGTCTATTATCAGCTCACTGACCATCTCAACAAATACAGCCTACTCTGTGAGATACAGCATGGCTTTCAGAAAGGCCACAGTACTACCTCTGCCCTTCTCCAGTTTACCGCACACATGCACTCCACCCTAGACAGGGGTCATATCACCGGCGCTGTTTTCATCGACCTCACTAAGGTGTTTGACACCGTCAAACACTCCCTCCTGCTAACTACTCTATCCAATACGGTTTCTCCTAGGATGCCCTTGGTTGGTTCTCTGACTACCTCTCCAACCATTTCCAACAGGTCAAAATTGGTAACACCTTATCCAAAAGACTGCCTGTCCTCTCAGGTATCCTGCAGGGGTCAATACTAGGTCCTCTACTCTTCAGCCACTTCCTTAACTCCCTCCCCTTGGCCTGCCCTGGCAACCTGTTACTGTATGCGGACGATGCTGTCCTATTCTCCTCTGACCCTGACCCCTCTCAACTCCATCGTTCCCTCCAATCTGCCTTTAGCTGTGCTGAAAATTGATTCTCTTCACAGCGCCTTATTCTCAACTATAAAAAGACTACATTTATGCTTTTCTCTCATCCACTCAACACCCAGAAGGCACTTTGCCCCCAGGTTCTTACTATCAATCTGTCCCCCGTGGAGCTAGTCAACTCCTTCAAGTACCTGGGCATCACTCTAGACCCTCCGCTCAACTTCCACCGACATATCAATCTCTTGTGTAAAGCCCTCAATGTTAGGCTGGGGTTCCTGTATCGCTTCAAGCACTGCCTTACCCCAGCCATCCTTAGGCTAGCCATCTCCTCCTCCTCTGTCCTCTTCCTGCTTGACTATGGCATACTTATTTATAGTGCTGCAAACACCTCTGCCCTATACAAACTTTGTCTCTCCCTAAATAAAGCATGTTGCCTCATATTGGGATGTGATCGTCTCACTCATACATGCTCCCTCTAGAACTCCACCAACTGGCTCAATCTTGACAATAGAATCAAGTTCCATGCCTATCTCATGGCTAAAAAAATTACCCTCGGCCTCTCGCCCCCGAAGCTCAAGCACACACAACGTTCTGCCAAGCCTCTCCTCTTGGTTCCATCCTGCCGTACCTCACAATTCCAAAGGTTCTTCAGCTTTAGAGCACCCTCCCTCATCAACAGCATTCCTACCTGGCTTGTAAATGAGAATAGAATTGTCCCATTCAAATTCCATCTTAGGGAGCAGCTCCAGGCCTCAAATACCTGTGATTGTCATTTAACCCCTATCCTCTCCCCATCTTGCTGACCAATGACCTTGGCCTGCCTTCTCAGACTCCTAGTCCCAAGATATAACTCTGAGCTGTGCCATAGATCTCCAACTGTACTAAGTTACCCTAGTTGATGATTGTTAGCCTTCACTGTTTCATGGTCTTCATTGCTGAATTCTGTTTCAATTAGAATTGTTATGTAAAGTCTGTCTGTACTGTATTTCTGTGACGTGGAACCTTTGTAAATGAGTCTTTGACTCAAAGGTATTTTCCGATTCCTCAATAAATAAAATTGTACAAGGGCACTACATTATATGTGAATTCATCCTGAATGGCATGATCAATACAATTGTTAATATCTATGGGCCTAACAAAAACAATCCAGATTTTTTTTGATGAACTATTTCTTCAGGTATCAACTTTTAACTCTGTGGCTACTATCAGGAGAGACTTCAATTTACTTTTAAATAATAGGTTAGATAGATCTAATGTTCTGGGGGAAAGAAGGCAATCAGCTTCAGTTAAACTTTCAAATTTCATGAATGATTTCAGAGTAACGGATCCCTGGAAACATTTAGACCCATCCAAAGCTCAATACTCTTTCTTCTCGGTGCCTCATCAACCATACTCAAAAATGGATTTTTTCTTAATTTTGGAATCATTAAGGCAGTATGTAAAGGAAATCCTATATAGGGAAATTCAAATATCAGATCACACCCTGGTTTTACTATTACAGGTATGAAACATGACAATCCATATCAATTTAGATTAGACCATCCACTATTAAAGGACCCTAATTATCTTTCAAAAATGAAATAGGAAATGAATTTATTCTTTAAAAATAACATACAGGAAGACATGTCGTTCTAAATAATATGGGATGCCTTTAAAGCTTATATCAGAGGTATTACAATTTCATACAATAATAAAAAGAAGAATGATAGAAGACAGAAAATGGAAACCCTCAAAACTCTTATCAAACAGAAAGACGATCTATATAAAGTCGTACGCGACCGAAGGATATTACAACAGCTATTGGACCAATGTAATCAATACAATAAATTAACAACGTACGAAGCTGACAGACAGATTCTATTAACACACACTAAATATTATGTCTTAGGCAATAAACCAGACAAAGTATTAGCGTGGCAACTCAGAAAAGAGCAAGAATCCAAATCTATTATTAGAACTAAAAAAGATACTAGAACTATTACTTCTGATCCAAAGGATATAAATCAGGTATTTATGGATTGTTACAAACAACTCCATTCTTCAGAAAGGACTGATGATTCAGAAAGTATTGAATTATTCCTTAAATCTGTCCCAATACCCTCATTAATGAAGACCCAAATTACAACCCTAGATGCTGAAATTACGATATCTGAAACAGAATTTTTTATAAAAAGCCTGTCAGTTGGGAAGGCTTCAGCCCCAGATGGTATTCCAACAGACTTCTATAAATTTTTTTTCAAAGAAACAGCTAGTTATTTAAAGACGCTGTTTGATTATATTTTGAATAATCATAAATTGGATCCATATCAGCTCAGTGGATGCCATAATGGCGTGGCACATTTCAGAGTGGCAAACACAGTGCAACACAATGCAGTGCATGGCACAGACAGTGGACACAACCCTGCCGAATGATGAATGCAGCACATAGAGCCCATACATGGAGCAGCACACACTGCACACTGCACAGCATTACCAGCCCTCCCCATTCTGGTTGGTCACACCCCTGTGTCCACATTGTGGTACTGCACAGCAGCCACTGTTAGCACTCTGCCCCAACTGTGTTGGGCACACTCCACCACTCCCATCCTGCCAAGCACACACACACCCCCATTAGGGACATACAGCTCCACTCAGCACATTGCTGTGATCCGCACCCCCCCAGGTAGGGTCACACTGAACCACACACCTGTTTACCTTCCACTCTGCACCCCAGGCCCACCAGGTATACCCCTTGTGCTATACACACTTCTTGCTTCCACTGTCTGTGGCAGGTGGGTAGTGCTTTCCTGTGCTCCTAGCTCCTGCGGCTGTCACACTCTTTCCTGCGCATTCCGTGACTAGCAGTTTCCGCATTCACTCAGCTGATGTGGATCCTGATAAATTACATACAACAGGGCAAGAAGCAACTATCTTATTATTTCAAAAAAGGACAAAGATCCAACTCTACCCGGCTCACATAGATCGATATCACTCATAAATACAGATGTTAAGATATTATCAAAAATGTTAGCAATAAGACTGGAATTTATATTACCACATATAATACATTCAGATCAAAATGGATTCATTAAGGGCAATAAACTTAAATCAAATATAAGATGCACCATAAATCTGATTGATATTTTCAAAGATACAAATTCCTCTATTTTATCACTAGATGCAGAAAAGGCTTTTGACTGGGTAAAGTGGGGTTATGTGAAAACTCTATTAAGATGCATGAAATTTGGGGGGAAAATTAGAAAATGGGTGTATACTTCATATTCAAAACCTATAGCTAGAATTTGAACCAATAGGGAACTATCAGAACCATTATCATTACAAAGAGGAATGAGACAAAGTTGCCCTCTTCCTCCCTGATTTTTGCCATAGTACTGGACCCAGTAGCCATGGCTATCAGAATGCACAATAGGATCAAAGATTTAAAAGTTGGCTCACTAGTCATAAAATTGGTTTATATGCCAATGATATTCTGATCTATACTGACAATTTTAAATATATCAATAATTAAAAACAATTATTACGCAGTTTAGTCATATTTCGTGCTACAAGATTAACTGGAGTAAAACTGAACTCCTAGAATCAAAAATGCATACTGATCCTTTCACATTATTAGTTAACTCTAAAATCAGAAAAGTCTCAACAATTACATATTTTGGTGTTAAAATACAGTAGATCAAGATCTCACTGGTCTATATAAAACCAATTTTGAATAATTATCCGGTAAAATAAAAACAGATCTCGATCATTAGCAATCTCTACCTCTCACATTAATCGGTCGTACCAATGTCAGAAAATTGAATGTTCTGCCAAGAATGCTATTTCTGTTTCAAACTATATCAATTATATTGAAAGACAATTTTTTAAAATCTTTTAAAATTATTATTAAAAAAAATGTTTGTGGACAGACAAAAAGCCACGGCTAAAAATAAAAAAATGGTATACTCCCAGACAACTAGGGGGTCTATCACTTCCATATATGATGTGGTCCTATTTTAGCAGTAAATATGACATCTGTGCATGTATGGTTTCATCCAGAGATGGACTGGCAATTGTACCACATTAAATTAACCCACACTCCATTTTCAGAGCTAAAACATATACTATATATTGGAGCATATAGATCTAAAATAAAAAATATGTGCATGAGTACTAACACTACATGTAAAATATAAGATAACATATTAAAGTTATCTAAAACCCATATCGAATTATCCCCTTTCTCACCTCTCTATTTAAATGGTTATTTTATACCTTTATGTCTAGATGCCTGGGGATTCAAGAAGTGGTATGACTCTAGCTTAAAAGAGGTTAGGGACCTCTTCGACATGGATACCTTTTTCAGCTCTAAACAAATTAAACAAACATACCAATTACCTAATACACACTTCTTTCAATATTAACAAATAAGGGATTATGTATGCAAAAATTGTGACTTAATAAAACGCCCTCCTCGATTAAATTTATGTGAAAAAATCTTTGCACCACTAGATAATAATAAATTAATTTCAAAAGTATATACACTATTGATAAATAAATGTGGTTCAAGCTTATATACTTTAAAAGCCAAATTGGAAAGGAATATATCCAGTAATATTTCTGATGAAATGTGGTTATATATTATGGACTATACAAAACTGGGGAACTGAGTCCTCTAGACTATTACATATATATTTCAGTTTAAATCATAGAACATATTACACTCCCCACAGATTAAATCTAATGAATCTGATATGTTCAAATGTATGCCACAGATGTAACAAGCATTTGTCAATGCTGAATGTTGCTTGCTTCTATGTGCTGTTTAGGTATTTGGAAGTCATTGGAGTGCAAATATTGAAAATTTGCGAACTTACGAGCGTGTGTAAGAACTGCGCAACGCACGCTCGTAAAACTGTCATTTTTAGGAATTTTTTCACCAAATTTTCAACATAGCCATTTTAAGACCTCTGCTCATGAACAGTGTCACTGAGATTTTGTTAATGTGTCCCATACATTGAGTTTGCAGACCGACTGCGCCATTGTGCGCTACATGGGCAGAAAGATGTTTTGGACAGGATGTGAAAAATGACAGCTGTACTGCTCATAAGGAGGTGTGGCAAAATGGTGATGTTGAAAATCTGGAGTGAAAATATTGAAAATTTGCGAACATACAAGCCTGCGTGAGAACTGCATAGCATGCGCTCATAAAACAGTCATTTTAGAATTTTTCACCAAATTTTCAACATAGCCATTTTAAGACCTCTGCTCATGAACAGTGTCACTGTGATTTTCTTAATTGTCCTGTACATTGATTTTGCACACCGACTGCGCCATTCTAGCTACATAGGTGAAACACATTTTGGGTGAGATGTGAAAAATGACAGCTGTACTACTCATAAGAAGGTGTGGTAAAATGGCAATGTTGAAAATCTGGAGTGAAAATATTGAAATTCGCGAACTTACGAGCCTGTGTAGGAACTGCACAACACACGCTCATAAAACAGTCATTTTTTTTGAATTTTGGCACCAAATTTTCAACATGGGGTTTTTGGGACCCCTTCTCATGAATGATGTCACTGTCATGGTGGTATTCAGGCCCGAAGGGTGATTTTGCAGTCACTGCGTGAAATCACCCTTCGAGGCCTGATAACGCCATGACAATGACATCATTGAGAGAAAAACCATGGTTGAAAATTCAGCAAAATCCCAAAAATGCCTGAGATATGCAACAAAGTTGAAACCTCCTATCTAGCCCATTATACAGCTTACTGGCATTTCCTCAGTTCCAGTCGGCTTTGAAGAGTGCAGGCGTGTTCCCAGTCCACGAAGATCGTCGCGCTGGAGTCCGGAGGTAAGTATGGGGTGGGGGGTGTGTGGGAGGCTAGAGTGCGCAGTGGGTGGGTGCGGGTTGTGGTGGGGGTCGGGAGGCCCGCGCAGGACCATTTTGTTTACAGGAAAAAAACAAAACAGATGTCGTGGGACCGTTTGCCTTGCTGGGGTGGGCTCCCAACGTGGCACAAGGACGTTGAGGGGGCCTTCAGCCGACGGGGCATTGAGCACCCCATCGGCCATGGAAGTTATTGCCATGCTGGGGTGGGCTCCCAGCGTGGCACAAGGATGGGGGGGGCGTTCAGCCGACGGGGAATTGGGCACCCCGTCAGCAAAAGGACTGTTTGCCACACTGGGGTGGGCTTCCAGCGTGGCACCTGCTACTGGGGGGGCAGGGACGTAGCTCAGCCAGCGAGGATTGGGCATCCCGTCGGCTATACAGTGCGTCGGGCGCGTGCGCCTGCGGGGGGGGGAGCTGCGTGAGCAGCCGATATCTTATTGGTGCTCACTGAAGCGTAGCTCCCCCTTTCAACTGTATGCCACTGCATTTTGGAGTGTGTCATACACAGCTCCAAAATGCATTGGCTTACAGGGGCCGCTCCTGCCAGCTCACTGACTGAATTGGAGGAGGAGGTGACACACCTCCGAAATCTCCGATGATGGCACTATGTTTCTTGCACATGTGTGCAAGCAACATAAAAATGACAGTGGTATGATCAAATATATGTTTGTGAATTGCCATACCTTAAAACAACTTCTGAAATGAAGTTTTAAAAGTTTTATCTCAAGCTACAAATATTTATTTATTTGTGTTTGGTAACCAGGTAAGTGCAGTATATGTAGAAAATGCCTATTTTCAGGTATAACCCAGGACAGTACAAGACAGGCTACATTAACATTTGTACAAAGAATATAAACAAAACAATTAACAGGTGACAAAGAGATTACAGAGATATATCAATGAGCATGATACAACAACAGTTTTACAGTGTGACATGCAAGTGGCAGTAACAAACATACAGTTTGCTGTCAGTATAACTTGAGTCAGTGCAACCTGTCAGGCAGGAGAAGATCAAATAAGGGGGACAGATAAGGTAACAATTCCATCAGCAAGTGCAATACATACAATAGTAGTAAGAGACAAATCGGCAGGTCAGACTATGATACAGCATACCAAATAGCAATGCCAATTTCATAAATTAAGTGCAGTACATACAATGCACATAAATATACAATAACAAAGAAAAACAGAATGTTTATTAATTTCTTATGGCTTTTTGGAGAATGGTAACAATTTAGATAAGCAACAATTAGAACCACTAGGAATTATTAATGCTCCTAAATCTATTTTAAAGCAATGGAAGGATACAAAATCTCCTGAATTTAATACTTGGTTAAACCTGATGACTGATTTATATAAATTGGAAAAAGTACATAATATTCTTCAAAATTGAGTAGATGTATTTGATCATCTTTGGAATGAATTTAGTAAGATGACTGCTCCCATAAAAGTTTTGAAATGTTTATAAAACTGCTATATCCACTTTATACCAGAAAGTATATCTATATAACTTTGTTTAATTAACTATGTAAGATGTAGACTTTAACGGATTCAAGTACGGATAGACATAAGTTAATGTTTTTCCTCAAACTCTGATTTAATATGGGTATATTTCTGGTGGCTGCACATATTTGCATAAGATGTTCCTTGTATTATATCTCATTAATTAAAAAAAAAAGATTTCCTCGTAATGGAAACACATTAATTATGAAATTTACAAAAGTCTGCTATGCTTCTAAAGTATCTTGTTTCTTGGTCTATTGATATAACTCCTCTCAGGACTTTAATTAATTAAGAATAAAAGGAGTTACCCAAGGAAAAAAAAGGAAATTCAATCTGCACTTATATATATATCTATTGTAGGGGTAGCTGGAATTACCAAAACCCCATATGGCAAGTCATTCCAAGGGTTTCATAAGCAAGTGTCTAAAATACAATCGGTAGATAATTGTCACCTGTGATCCACTGTCCAATAATGCTTGACAAGGATATCCTTCTATGGCAATCTATATGTGAACCATTGGGCCCAATAATCCAGGGGCAATTTATAATCTGTTGTCATTTCTCTTATGTTCCATTTGATGGAGATGTTCATGCTCAAAGACCCAGTGGGCTCCCGTACTGGTCTCCACTGTCATTTCACTGTGGCTAGGATTGCTTCTCACACTTTCATGCTACCAATGATGGGTTCTCTGGATTGATGCATCCTCCAGCAAAGTGTCCATCCTCTCCAGAATGATAACAAAAAATACTGTCTCATGGCAGAGTCGAGAGTCGGGACTCAGGACCTGACCTGTGGGGCAGAAGAAAGATATGGGACATATCCTCATCCTGCTGGCATAGCTGAAGGGCTTGTACCATTTATAATCCTCCCATACGTTCAGTCCGCTTCTTCAGCTGCGCCCCCACATCTGGGGTGGCAAGCTTGTCTGTGGGTCTGGTAACCTGGGTTGCAGGGGGCTGACTTTCCCTGAGGTCACCCACAATGAATAATTTTTCATTTCATTCCATTTTATTAAAGTTATAACAATTGAGTGAAGCTCATTTGAAATGGTGACCCTTCTTGTACAGACATACATACAATTACACACAATATATACAGTTACATAGTATATACAATCATAAAATACAGTAAATGACCAAATAGTCAGTCATATAACACCAGCTATGGACTCTTGTGACTTCCTCACGCACTTCATCCAGCAACTAACAGAAAGATGAAGGGTTCTTCCTGTGTTCCTTTAATCTCACGGAAATTAACATCAGCCTGAAGTACATGGCTCCTCTTAAAATCTGTCCTGTTCTCAGTTGCGCAGCCTGGACAAGAGTGGCTCCCTGAGCTTCCACAGTGTGTCTGATCACAGTCTCTAAATAGGTCACATAATGTGACAATTTCTCTGCCTTGTTTTGATGGGTGGATCCCAACATAAGGTCCCTTTCACTCTCCATGGCTCCAAAAGAAATCTTAAGCATGGCTAAATTGTTCTGCACTGTAAAATTGGGCTGGCTGGCATGTATGGATCTGATTACATCCAGGGCCATACTCCATAGGCTCTCAATTACTCATTTGCATTTCTCATCCTTGAAGCATATCCACACTTTGGCCACCTGTGTGACTTTACTCATCCAGATATCATAGTCATGCACACCAGCAGTGGTGGGGCTGGTGCCAGAGAAAGTACACAATCTCCAGTACTGGCTAGACTCAAAACTCAAAGGTGGACCTGAGTCATACCCCTGTCCACCAGAAGGGGTTCCTGCATGTGACACAGATGATGCCTGTTCCTTTTCTCAGAAGGACGCTTTCACATCGTTAACAGTTTCCCGTCACTTGCTAAGAATAACTTCAGCTTTTTCTTAAACTCTGTTTTCTCTTTGGGGTTCTTGGGGGGAGGGTTTGGACTCTTTCTGGTAACAATCTACCACAGTGAGATTTCTCCTTCCTTAGTGATTTGGTCAGGTACTTTGGATGGGGCTACTATCTCATGGCATTCCACTAGCATGCAGTTTTTTCCAGGCAGAATTATACAATCTCCCCAGAATGGCAATTTTCCCCAAACTCTTGATGATCCCAAGTATGCTCTCCATGTGCTCTCTATTGGTCCCTTTGGGGATCCCCTGTACCGTGAGGGCTTTGGTAGGGTCTAGACCTTCACCCTTGTGTCAGTCAAGCAACTTGCTTTGATCCAATTCAAACTCCAAAAATTGGAGGGGGGGGGGGGGGGGGGTGGAACCAACACAGTTTCTGGACCAAAGTGTGAATGTTATTGAACAATGCCAGTGGTTCCTTCAACTTGTTACCACTCCCATCCACAAGGTGTGAGACTATGCCTGTCCAGTAATACCTGGGCATCATCTGGAAGGTCTTAGGGTGAATGGGGTTTTATGTGAAATGGGTGAATACAAAGCAGTGAGCCCATAATTGTGACAGCATGTCGGTGAGGACAGAAACAATGACAAATGTTTTTTTTTGCAGGGGGATCTGCCCCCACACCACCCTCCCTTACTTAAATAACCAACTCCAAGGTCATAGCACCTTGTGGAGGGGGTAAAACATTTGTCACCATTTCGTCCTTGCTGAAATGACCTTGCTGACTTTTGGGCTCACCATTTTGTAGTCACTCATTTCACATGCCACCGGTGGATGGCGCCTGGGTTTGGTTGGTATTGGAGGTAATACAAATATGGTGCGGCGCTTCCACCTGTGTGGATCCTTTTGGGAGATGGCTGCCAGGGTACTGCCCCACAAGAACTGAATGCAGCCCCCCCCACCTTGTGACAGAGAACCTTTATGATTATACACAAACTCCAACTTATACTTGTGCATGCAAACATAACAATATGCAAAACACAATAAACTGCAATTTAAACACCATGGATAGAGGGGTAGGAACATGCACTGGATGGGGAACAGAGTAGAATAAATGCAGTGAAACAGTTCTGTGATCACTCCCCAAACACTACCACCCCCTGACGAGTACCCCAACAGTATTTACTGTTTTCTCCTACTGGTGCACCAGTACCCAAAGGCCCTTGGGAGATTCCATTGCAGACCATTAACTGTAAGCACACAGTGGACAGTTGAAGGCCTGCTGTTGGACCATGGAATGGTACTGATTGAAGGCTAGTGGTTGGGGTTCCCAAACAAATTATTCAACACAAATGCTAGTTGTTCCTGGCTGTTGTAGTTCTATAAATGGCTTTGAATAATAATCATGCAGAAATGCCCAGCCATTACTTTTATCTGTTCCTGACTAACAGACGAATTGGAGAGGTAGTGACCCTGCACTCATGACCTTACCAGTCTCTGCAGGCTGGCTCTGTCAAGAGATCTCCTCAGGGTTGGAGATGCAGGAGATGGTATTGGTGTGGCAGACCTGCATATCCCCAAAGTTCGTGCTCCCAAGGGAAGAGTGATAGAAGTGCAGGATGTGGCGCCGCACCTTTACAGTTAATGGAGCCACCCGATAGTCCGCCATACTTCCGGGTAGCGGACTTTTTGTTTGTAAATTAAATTATTTTCCTAGACACAGAAAAAGGCACTTTTTGGACAAAAGCTTAACTAGAGGGTAAGGTTTGCAGAGGCGGGAACCCCTGCAAATGAAGGTTTTTCTTTAAAAATAGCAAGCCCATGTGAATTTACTTCTAACAAATAACGTCTTTTAAGATCATACTCTTACCACTTACTGTTTGTTTTGCTTTTGTAATTTTCACTTTTTTTTGCCATTTGTTTGGTGTTTACTCTAGCCAAATTGTTTATTTACATGTTTAAAAGGTTTACAGTTTGTTATAGGGTGGAAAAATCCCTAGGTGAACACTACCACTAAGAGTAGTAAACAGAAAGATGTAATAAAACCTTTTATAAAATGGGTAAAGGATTTCAAGCAATCTGATTGGTTGTTAGGTGTGCATTAGATGTGTCTAATGCACAGCTAAAACTAGAAACCCCATTTAGAATACCCAGGCCCATTTTATAAGTGCAATAATCCACTCCAGGGATGTGCATTAGATAGTTCTAATGCACGGCTAGGGGACTGGACGCACTCGGCCTGTGGCCTCGTGCCTCACTACGTCCCCTAGCCGTGCATTAGATCTGTCTGATGCACACCCCATCATGTCTTATTGCTTACTTAAGATGGTACCAACTAATGCTTGCTCTACTACTTTTATTTTTATTCTTTTCAGTACTTTCTCTGACTACCCTGCTTGGTTTCGGGTACAAACAGCACATGCTTACCAATTCCTACCTTTATTAATGCATCTAGTGTTTTTATTTCAGTATGACACAACACACTGAGTCCAAAACCCTTCTTAAAGAAGACAGATACTGCTTATTCCATGTTTGATGAATCTGTTATCTCTCACACAGCATCACGTAAGGTTAAGAACAAACCTCAGCGATGCTCCGTATGTAAACTGTTGCAAAAAGTTATTACAGTATTCTTCATTACCATGTTTCTCTTCTTCTTTTATACCTCGCTCCCATAGAAACACTGATACTTTATCTACTCGGTACCATTCATAACTCCAACAATTCTACCAGGCTAATACCAGTGGTTAGTAACAGTTTTTACATAGTTTTAATTGTGTGGTTGTCTCTGTGGATCAAGTCAATTTCAAAGTGTCGGTTGCAAAGTGTTCTCTTTGTAGGTGGGGCCAGTGCACTTCAAATATCAAGATCTGATCTTAATTGGTGGCACGGGGAATGCCAGATAGGCTGTACTAGGTTTCCTGATTGTGAATCATATTAGTAGATATCACTTGGGCCACTAGTTTTGCTACACAACAACAAGTGTGGATTAAACAGACACAGAGATCGCCAACCAGGCTCGGGATCCTCTGCCACACAACATCACTTTAGCTAGATGACTGTGGAGGCTTTCTTTTATAACGTGTTGGACTAAATTTATTACAATTGCACTGCAAAATAGTTAAACGTCCCCCTCGTATTACAAACTCCAATAGTCACTACCACCCAACAAGGCTTCATTCAAGACTCTATCTCAAAATTCAGCACTGTTCTAGGAACTGTGCTAATTTTCAAGCTTACCTTTACAAATAAAAACATGCAATTTCAACAAGCACTCAACTACACACAATACACAATACAATGCATACACAATACACAAAGTCTCATTTTACCACATCTATACATTTTACAGCAGCACATAGTGAAGCTTCAGTTCTCTAATTGCAGTTAAAATCCACTAAATTAGATTAAAACATTGTATTCCTGGTTGTTATCCCCTTACATACAATACTGGCAGTACTTGGTCTCACTATTGTTATCTTACTGTTCTGTAGTTGCCAAAGATAGCGTGCACCTCTACTGTCATCCTGTTTCTGTTGCCTTTCAGAAAATGGCCATTAGCACAATATGGTCCATGTGCAATTTTTATGTTTGCTCGCGCATGCGCAGCCAACATATTGTGGTAGTAGCGGATTTGGAGGTGCGGTCACTGTTGGGCAAATGCAGGGCATGCATCAGAAAGTGCATCCCTCATTCCCCAATCAGCCAGCAGCAGGTGTTGACCTCATGCATCCCTAATGTGGCCACCAGAACAAAGAAAAGGTCCACTGCAATGAGAGCGAAGCTCTCATGCAGCGTGATCACAACACGCCTCCCAACGTGCAGGCAACATGGCGGCAGTGACTGCCACCACTGCCTGTCACAATGCTGATGGGGGAGCCCACTCACCGTCAGCATACTGAACCCCCTCCCATTTAAAATGTATGCTGAGGGGGTGTCCAATCCCCTTGGCATCATGCGGCCCCCAACAGTTTTCATGCTGGACGGGGCCAGTTCCATCAGTGTTTCTCCCGTCCCCATTGATTTTGCTGACAGGGGACCACTCCCCGCCGGCGCGTCTCCCCACTTTTGTTGCATGCTGAGGGGTGCTCAATCCCCTACCGTGTCTCCCAGTATGTACTGAGGGGTGCCCAACCCCATTGGCTACAGAATCCCCCCAAAGACTTAGGTGTGCGCTGGGAGCCACCCCAGTGTGCCAAATCCTGCAAAAAAAAAAAGTCCCACGATGATGTTTTTGTTTTAAACCTATAAAGAAAATGGTCCTCTGGTCTCCTGTCCCTCCACAACCCGCTCCCTCTCTCGCACCCTGCCTCTCCACCCCCCTCACCCCATACTTACTTCGGAGTCTGGCGCAATGATCTGGTGGGCGGGGCATGTCTGCACTCTTCAAAGCCGACTGCAAACTGAAGAAATGCCAGTAAGCTGTATAATGGCATAAATAGGGATTTTTCAACTTTGGTGCATATCTTGGGCATTTTTTTGAATTTTTGCGCCAAATATTCAACATGGGGTTATTGGGACCCCTCCTCATGAATTCAGTCACTGTCATGGCGTTATTCAGTCCCAAAAGGTGATTTCTCAGTCACTGCATGGAATCAGCTTTTGGGATCGACTAATGAAACAGCAGTGTCACTGTTCATGAGGTGGGCTCTCAAAAAGCCTATGTTGTAAATTTGGTGGAAAAAATCCCCAAAATGGCTGTTTTAGAGTGTGCGTTGTGCTGTTTCCACACATGCTCATACCTTCATGAATTTGTAATATTTTCACTCCAGATTTTCAAAATTGGCATTTTTCCACACCTCCTAATGAACAGTTCTGTTGCCATTTTACATATCCTGGCCAAAATGTGTTTTCGCATGTCTGGCGCAGAATAGCGTGGTAGCTGTGCACAATCAGTTTTTGGGACAGTTTGAGAAAATTATTGTGACACTGTTCATGAGCAGAGGTCCTAAAATGCCTGTGTTGAAAATTTGGTGCTGAAAGTCCATAAAATCATTGTTACAAGCGTGCGTTGTGCAGTTTCCACGCACCCTTGTAACTTCACAAATTTGCAATATTTCCATGCCAGATTTTCAACACTGGCATTTTTTCACACCTCCTTATGAACAGTACAGCTGTCATTTTTCACATCCTGCCCAAAATGTGTTTCCACACTTGTGGCGCACAATGACATGGTCGCTGTGGGAAATCAACTTTTGGGACAGATTAACAAAATCACAGCACCGCCGTTCATGAGGCAAAGTCCCAAAATGCCTATGTTAAAAATGTGGCTAACAAACTCCCAATAATAATTGGGTTATGGACGTGTGTTGAGCAGTTTCTATGCATGCTCATGACTTCACCAATTTTTCATATTTTCACTCCAGATTTTCAATGTTGCCATTTTTTTACGCCTCCTCATGAACAATACAATTGTCATTTTTACACATCCTTCCCAAAATGTGTTTTCATCCCTGTGTCGCCAAATGGCATAGCCGCTGTGCAAAACCACCTTTCAGCTAACAAAATGATTGTGACGCTTTTCATGAGATGGGCTCACAAAAAGCCCATGTTGAAAATTTGGAGTGAAAATACCAACATACGCCTATGGTGTTAGGGTTTCCAACTGTAGCACCCCACCCTGTAGAGACTGACAGGCATCAGGGGTGTGACTTGGGATCATCGGCTGTAATGCTCATGCCATTCCACCCCTACCCTGCAGCCAGTGACAGGCATCGTGGTGTGTCTTGCACTGTTCAGCCACAAAGTTCACCCCATTCTCCTATACTGTACTCACCTCAGTGTGTTTCCTTATGGAATGGGGTAAGTATAACGCCTATAGACCCCAAAGCACACCATGACACTTGTGAGTGTCTACAGGGTAGGGTGAGGTACAATGGCATGAGCATTATAGCTGACTAACCAAAGGCACACCCCAATACCTGTCGGTCTCTACAGGGTGGGGGTGGGGTTGGCGTCATTTCAATACTTCACTGCTATTCCTATTATACATCTCTAACTATGGCACTACCAGTACCAATGCCAGTGAGACAACATTCAGCATTGACAAATGCTTGTCTATATAGCCATAGCTATGTTGAGACATCACAAAGGGTAAGCAAACCCCATTGGCGAGAAGGAAAAATGATCTCTGCCATTGCTCTGTTTCTTCAACCATTCACCAACCCTCAGGTCAGATGTACTGTATCCTGAGTCCTAACATCAACTGAGTGACAGCATCAAAGTCTCTATGCTACCACAACATCTTGACTATAACCACTGCTTATCACTCCAATGTAATGGACAAACTTGTCTCATGGTTAATATTATCAACACTTATGCTCTGCATCAACCAGCAAATCCAGAATTTTATTCTCCAATATATTTTTGAGACAGGGATGGAAATTGCAGAGTCTGCAATCCCCTTGAGTCCCTATTTGGACTGCCTGATCCAAATATTCCAAAGAAGCAGCTTTTCCTAGAACTAGAGGACATGATGGAGCAAGAACCCGCTATTTCCCAGACACAAATCAACAAATAGATCGGACTAATTGACTTTTTTCTAAATTAAATAATGACTATTGAAAAATGCTTTACTTCTGCTTTTCCTGAATTGAATTAAACACACCATTATTGCCAAGCATAATTCTGTTTAGCCAATAAATTGAGTGTGTCTTACTGTAAAATAGTTAAAAGATACATTTAAATCAAAGATGATTATAGCTTCTTTGCATTATTTGGTTGTAACATTAACATTTTACAGGCTAAAGAAAATGTATTGTTTTAAAACTAGCTGTAGAATGGGGAAAATGTATTTGAGGAAGTGAAAAAGAAAACAGCAGGCTAAGCCAGTTTCCTCTGTTGCACATATATTATATCATTAGCATTTGTAAGCTGCAAACATGATTATTATTAATATTAAGTGTGCCTTATAAACAGTTTGAAGATACATTTTAAACAAGAATGATTACAGCTTTTTTGTGATATTAACAGTTTACAGTTTTAAAGGAAAAAATATATCTGCATGTCTTGTTTGAAATTAACTATAAAATGAGACTTTATTTGAGGAAGTGCTAGACAGAATGCTAGCTAAACCACATTTTCTCAGTAGCAAAAAACATCCCAAAAACATATATATTTAGATTCACTGAAGCTAAAGGAGGGCAGAAGAGAGGAAGGAGCTGTGACAGCACGTGCTTTTGCCTAGGACTTCATTTGAGACATCCAGGTATGGCACTGTGTGTTTATAATTTGCTAGTATCTCTGATTGTGAGCAGAGAAGGATGATACTTGCATTTTATGTTTATTTTATTTTTGCTTTTTTTATATGATTGCATTTAAAAGTAGGAGAGACTTCCTCTCCAGTTAAAGATAGATTGTTTGCTTGCACTGCTGATGCTGCTTCAGGAGTGCATGACTGTGGGAAGTTTTAAACAGGTGCTGAAAACCTTTTTATGGTGTCAAGCTTTTAGTGGCACCGAATAACTTTGACCCTCTGTCACTTATTTTTAATTATTGTGCTTACTGATCTTATCCTGGTTGTTTTTATCTTTTTGTAAAGCGCCTTGATGGCCTGAAAGGTGCTTTTGTGAAATAAAATGTATTATTATTATTATTAAATGATGTTACTTCTGTATACCACTTTTAAGTAAAGAATTAAGACAATATGTCATTTCCTGGTATTCCTTTTTGGTTAAATATTTTTACTTATAAAGTTGTTGACTTACAATACAGGGGTAAAGGTTACGTGTGACTGTTAGTATATATAAGTTGTACCAGAATATTAAAAGAAAAACAACTATAAAAGTTTAGGATAAGGTAATTTTAATCAGACAAATAGACTAGACCATGATTGAGGTAGTATGGTTTTACCTGAACACACAGCCAAGTGCATGCTATCATGCACACCCAGTTTGACTTACCCATTCAAGCAAAATTTCTGAATGGGGTGGTTGCTACTGAAGGTCTTGGGTGGTCAAAAGGCCATCCCATGTACATGGAGTAAACCTAAGAAGGCAAGCTGGGTGTCAGGTTTGAACCCCAGCCAGCACCCCCCCCCCCTTGTGGCTCAACATGGTATCCCCAAGGGTTAATCCTAGACCAATACACTTCTCTCTGCAATGCCTCACCAGCAATATGTAGCAATCCCAGGGTCACGTTGTATGATGATGATGATCTAGTACCATACTAGTGTTGAAATAAATCTGGAACTGTGTTCTGATTTCATCTCCTCCAGATCTAGTGTCTTTTTTCTTGTATTAAGATTTTTATTAGGAGTAATAAACCAGTACACGTGAACAGCTTATTCCTCGCCAGGAGACACACGTACCTCTTGAATTTATAATCCTAATTAAGATGTGAATGGCAAAGTACAGAAACATGAGCCATATCAAAATTACTGGGATTTTAGTCAAAAGTATGGTTTGTTCTGGAATCACTGTTATAGTATGAAAGAGTGCACTATCTTGTATGTAAGGAGACATAACAATAAACAAGGGGGCACAGTAACAAAAAAATTAAAAAAAAATGGGGAAACAAATTACTAGGCTTTTTGTTAGTTAAAAACATAACTGGATATGTCTGCACCTGATTTAATGTGACATTTGTTTTCCTTGCAGGTGCAAAATACAGAAAGAAGGACAGGTTCGGTCAAGGGTTCACACCAGACCTGGATTCAAGCCGATAGACTTTTGCAAAAAGAGGAAGTAAACATTGCAGGGGTCACTCATTCTGTGAAAGCCCATGAAAAGAAATTTCTTAGGAGGTATTGAGCTCCTTGTAGATGTTAGGAATCCTGAGATATGAATATCTAGACCATTGATAAATGAAAGCAAAGTTAGATTTAGGCAAGACTTGTCTCCCTCCCCCTTACCTCCTGCTCTCCACCCTCTCCTCTTGTGTCTCCTTCATACCCCACAGCACTTACTGAGCCAGCCCCTGTTCTTATATGTCCTGTGCTAAATTTCCCTCCATTTTATCCCACACTTTTTAGCACCAGCAGAGCTGCTACCTCAGCCCCCCCCCCCGACCAGCTCTATAATGCTTCACTCATATGGACTTCATACCTGTTGATGGTAATAGTCTTGGCTCCCTCTGACTACATGCTTCTCCCTCCTCTAGCTACTGCTCCATACTCCTGCTTCCACTAGCACTTTTATTGTGTAATTGTACTGCTTATCTGTTCTCAATTGCAAAGAAATTACCAACAGTAATGATATTGTACAAACTGCAAAATTACATAATTGTATATGTTATTGTTATTCTGCTCTCTGTAGCAAATCTCTGTTTAACTGTTAATCATATGTATAATCACCGTTTACATCCACTGTACCCCCGCCAGTTGCACTGGGAGACAAGCAACGTGTTGTTCAGTGTGCCGTCCTGGTGAAACATTTCAATAAATAAAATAAAAAGCAGCAATTTTAAGGAATTTTAAAACAGAAAGTGATGTCACTGAGGGGGGAAAGCTGTATGTTGTTAATTATAGCTTTCCTCTCATTGACATCACTTTCTGTTTTAACATTAAACGGCTGTTGCCTTGTTTTGATTTATCTTAGGATTCCTGACACCTACAAGGAAGTTCAGTACCACGTTTGAAAGCTCTTTCCAGGAGGTTTCACAGTATGAGTGACCCCTGCAATGTTTACTAGCAAAACTAAGACTATGCTATTTGGCTCCAAGCTTACAGTCCCAAAGCACAACGGTGATCTCTGCCATTTACTTCTGACAGCATCCCAACAGTATCTGTGGATAGCTTTAAATACCTGAGTTACATGTCAGCTCCTCCCTGTCATATGCTTGGCCTTCTGAGGAAGTGCCTCCATGATATCACTTGTCCTCTCATGGGCTTTCCAGGCAAAATGTCCTACTGGCTACCAACTAACCATGAGACATTGAAGTTATTAAAGGAAAACACTGCAGATGTGCCAGCACTCTCCCGCTAGTGCACATACCTCAAGTTAGTGGTTCTAGATAAACACACATTTGTCAATGCCAAATGTTTCCTTGCATGGTTTATGTGGCAGGGGTGTATTGTGTAGGTTAAATTTTTGGTGGGAGGAAAAGCCTGCCTGAAGTATGTTTTGACAAGCTGTCATATTTTGGACAGCATTTGAATACAAAAGCTTGGTTAATAACAAGGCTATGTTGAAAATGTGGGGTGCATTGCTAGCCTGGGTGCACTGAGGGTTGAAGCACTGGACACCACATCTCACGTCATGCCAGACAACCCTTGTTCTGGAGTCAGCGCAGGCCACTGGGGGTCGGCAGGGGAGGAGAAGGATCAAGCATTCCAGGGGGAGCTCTCTTTCTTCGATGAGGGGGCAACCAGTTGTTGATGCATGCCTGGCCTGTAGTGGTGGCTGGGGGCTAGCACACCGATGCTGCAGACATTGGGTCAAAGACGGGACAGATGCCTGATGGGGTGCATGCATGGGAGGAGCGGCACTGTTACTGGCATCCTTGCATGCTCTGCCCCTGATGGGGAGAAACCAGGAGGAAAAAAGCTCATGGTGAATGATGGAGGGAACTTGCAGGTCCTGCCCCTGAATAGCCATGGTGCTGACCCCTGTACTGCATCCGGTCTTGGTGGGGGGGTGGGTCCCCTGGTCTTGGTGGGGTGGGCCTCCCTGCTGACCCTGCCAGGAGTGGGGGTAAGCCCTCAGGGTAGCTGGTCGGCGTTGGCTGGAGGACATCAGGAGATGTGGCTGGGGCTTCCTCCAAATAGAGAGGGCCATGGAGCAGGGGTATACATAAAAAAAAAATATGAGGTGCAAATATTGAAAACTTCCACGGTTACGAACATGCGCACCAAAATTGCAACAAATGGCCTTAACATTGTCATTTTTTCATATTTTGACCCCAAATGTTGAGCATAGTTTTCTTATCACCCAGCCTCATGAACCCTGTAGGTGAAAGTTTTCAAATTTGTGGGAAAACGGCTTTCCACACCACAGGTCCGAAAATACATTATGGGCAGGATGTGAAACATGACAGCTGTACTGTTCATGAGGTGGAGTGATAAAATGGTTATATTGAAAATTTAGAGTGAAAATATTGAAAATGACCAAAGTTACATGCTGTGTAGAAAATTTTGAATGGCTGGGTGTAACTCTACCATTTTTATGTTTGCTTGCGCGCATGTGCAAGAAACATGTTGTGGCAGCTTGTGGTAGTAGCGGGTTTCAGAGGTGCGGCAGTGTTGTGGCCAATGCTGTGACTGCTTTTGTGGGCTCATCTGTGTGGCACCAATGAATGAGCACGCTGTGTATGACAGCAATTTAGAAGCGTGCCACCAACTTGAAAGAAATTTGCCACTGCAATGAGGGAGTACCCCATCATTGCAGGGCGTAGCCACAAGAGCATAGGCAGCCATACACCAAGCACACCATGGGCTGGCATGTTTTTCTATTGCTTTGTTTGGCTTTTTTTTTATTTATTTATTTTCGCAGGCTTCCCACCAACTAGTGGATTGAGGACACTATTCTGCCAATTTGATGTAAGAGTCAGGTAGTTTTACATATATATTTTTTTCTGTACTGCCATTTTGCAAATCTGACTATGATTTTCATTCTTATCTGTACCTTTTCAAACTGCTGCTGCCTCCAAATATGCATGGCACCATCTCCAGGCAGCTGGTCCGGAAGAGATGCCGAGGGAGGAAAGTCAAGCCTCCTGCTATCAATGTGAATTCTGACCTCTTGACATTGTTTAATAAAATGGCTAATTTGTTATGTACTTAGCTGTGTTATCATAACATTCAGTGCTTTTACATGCAGCTACATTACTGGGTAACTGTGCTCAGAGCGGAGATCTCCGAGCATAACTCAGTAACAGTAATTGCATGTAAATGCGATGTCAGGAAGTATCTGGGCATCTACTTACCCAGTAAAGATGCCTGGATAATGTTATGGATATCAGGTAACCTCACACATGTAAATGCATGATCAGCAGTTCCCTGGTTCTTTCTGCTTGTTGTGATGTAATGACGCTGATCTTGCGGGGGTGGTCTCAGTTCCCTCTCTTTTGTAATGGTGGCATATCAGTCTACTACTACAGTCTCTAGTGCGTGTGTTTGTGTGTGTGTGTGTGTGTGTGTGTGTGTGTGTGTGTGTATGTGTGCAGTTTCTGCACCCTGGCTCTCTCCCAAATTGTGCAAAGGGTGATGGGTGGAAGATTAAGCTGCAATGGGCTACTGGTCTGTTAGTGGTGGGGGGGAGAAGGGGTGACCAGGCTCCAGCTGTGTGTGTGTGGTGGCTTGCTTCCATTTGGTGCTGGGAGGTCTGAAAAGCAGTAGTGTGGAATGGATACTGTGCTGCGGGGGATGGGGAGCACAGGTAGTCTGCTCTGTGGGGGGGCACAGGTAGTCTGTTGGGGGGGAAGGGACCTCTGCTGCAGAGGGGTTGCTGGTCTGGTGGAGGGGTGGTTACAGCTGGGTGATGCACACATGGGGGGTCCAACTTGCATTATAGCCTGGTGGTTACAGTAACGAGCTGTGAATGAGCTTGGTTCAGCAGATCTGGGTTTGATTCCCCCAACCTCCACATGCATACTGTGTGACTCTGAGTAAGTCACTTAACCAGCCTAAAGCTCCCGGGTCGCCCCTGAAAACAGGCAGTTGTGCCTAGTGGGCCTTACCCACTTAACAAAGAATTATAAAAAAAAACTGTTGGGGGCATGGCTTATCCACTGCCTCCAGCCCTTGCTATACACCCCATTTACAGCCCACCATACCTCCTCTTTGGGAAGGAGTAGTTCCAGCTGTAGGGTTAGGACACACACACACACACACTCACTCAATATGTTGTTCAGGAGGGGGTGTCCAACTGCAGGGGGATGGCTGGACTGGAGAAAGGGAAGGGGGTGATCCAGCTGTGAGAGTGCATGACCTGCCCCCTGCCATTGGCATCCACCCCCTTTACACCTCACCAACCACCCTCCCCTTTGCTAGTATGTTGTTCAGGAGGGGTTGTCCAGCTGCAGGGGGATAACTAGTCAGTAAGAATGAGGTTCCGGCTCTGCAAAGGAGGGACACATGACAAGTCTGTTCTACAGAACTCTGTAGAGAGAGGCTAGAGTGAGGACTCAAATGTCTTAGTTGAAGCTGCATGTCCGCCATATTACAGGAGGACTGATGTGCCTGCAGATATCAGGAACCCTTCTTAAAACACAGCCACACCAGCACAGTGTTCAAGATGAAGCAGACGCACATTGTGGGAACAAAAACAAAGTATGCTTGTTTTTCCTTTGCTTGTATAATCAGTGTGTTACTCAACTGCCACCAGAACACTGTGCTGGTGTGCCTATCTATATATGCGATGTCAACATGCCCCCCTCACAGTTTTTTTTTTAATTCTTTATTAGCAGGAACCCTTCTTGAAATTTATCTGCCAGCACCTCAGTCCTCCTGTAATATGGTGTATGCGTGGCTTCAACTGAGCCATTTGAGTTCACATCCTAGCCTCTAGCTATCTATTGAACTCTATGGTCTGCTTGGGGAAGGATCTGCTGCAGGTGGGTGGCTGGTTTGTGGCAAGGGGGTTATGGTAGGGGATGAACACAGTCTTGCTTGGGGGGGTCGATGAAAAGGGGAGATATTTCAGCTGAGAGTGTTTGTGACTTGTCCACTGTCCCCTAGTCTTTAGCATCTAATCCCTTTACAGCCCACCAACCGCACCCCGGCAGGATTGGGGGATTTCAGATGAGGGGTGTGAGCACACAGCCAGTATGTTCTTTGGGAGGGGGTGTCCAGCTGCATGAGGAATGGTTGCTCTGTGTGGGGTTCCAGCTGTGTAGGAACATGTCTGATCTACAGCTACCCTACCACTTGAAACAGGAAAGGGGGTAAATCAGGAGGGTTGTGATGAAGTAATTTTTCACAGGAAATGTGGTGGTTACCTGCACTAGCCTTCCAATGGAGGTAGTAGGGGCGAAACAGTGATTGGGTTAGAAAATACCTGGGACAGGCATAAGGGATTCGTGGGGGTAAGGAAGTGAAAAATGTTATGGCCAAAACAGTGGCACTTAGGAGGTACAAGAAAACACAGAGGAAAGGAGATGGAACTGTATCTGTAAAAGCAGAGTGAGATGAGGAAAGCAGTCAGGAGTGCAAAGGCAGAAACAGAAGAAAAAAATAGCCCAGGCAATAACTTTTCCGGTACATTAGTGAAAGAAAAAAGACACTAAGGGTGGGACTGTGTGACTAAAAAAGGAAGAAGGGAAGTGTGCGGAGGGGGAAAGAAAAGCAGAAATCATGAACAAGTATTTTTCTTCAGCATTCACAGAAGAAGGGGATGGGGAGGAACCAAAGTTAGACGATGGAAGCACCACTAGGAGGGAGGCAGACACCAGTCCATTTAAGGAGGAGAAAGTCTTAAAGGAACTTGCTAATCTGAAAGTGGACAAGGCAATGGGGCTGGACAGGATACATATCAGAGTATTAAAAGAACTCAGGGAGGTGCTGGCAGCACCGACAGCCCTGTTCAACAGTTTGCCGGAAATAGGAGTGGTAGCAAAGGACTGGAGGAGGGTGAATGTAACCTCTCACCACAAAAGTGGGAGGAGGCTGGCAATTACAGGCCAGTCAGCCTGACTGGGGTGGTAGGGAAACTTAAAGAATCACTACTAAAAAGAAAGGTTTGTAATATATCTTGAATCCAAAGGAGCACAGGATCCGAGGTAGCATGGATTCATAGCAGGAAGATCTTGTCAAACAAATCTGACAGATACAGTATCTTTGACTGGGTGGCTAAGGAGGTGGATCAGGGAGGAGTGGTGGATGTGGCCTACCTGGATTTCAGCAAGGCCTTCAGCACTGTCCCATGTAGGAGGCTAGTAAACAAGCTGGGCAGCCTGGGAGTGGGTACCAGGGTGGTAAACTGGGTTAAAAAGTGGCTGAGCAATAGGACAGAGAGGGTGGTGGTGAATGCAGTTTAATCCAAAGAGAGGGGAGTTACCAACGGTGTCCCGCAGGGCTCAGTGCTTGGACCAGTCCTCTTTAATATCTTCATAACTTACACTGCAGAGGGGTTGGAAGGGAAGATGCATCTCCTTGCAGATGACACGAAGATCTGCAACAGGGTTGACACTCCAAGAGGGGTAGAGAAAAAGAAAAGGGACCTAAGCAAGCGTGAGAATTGGTCAAGGGTGTGGCAGCTAAGAGTCAGTGCAAAGAAGTGCACGATTATGCACTTGGGACACAAAAATGCGGGGGAGGAGTACATGATGGGGGGAGAGGTACTGATGACCACCAAACAGGAAAGGGACCTGGTAGTAGTCATATCTGATGACCTAAAGGTTACCAAACAATGTGAGAAAGCTGTGAGGAGAGCCAGTGGAATGCTGGGGTGCATAGGGAGTGGTATCTCCAGCAGAAGGAAGGAGGTAGTGATGCCACTGTATAGGACAGTACGACCTCATCTAGGGTGCTGAGTCCAGATCTGGAGGTCGCATCTCCAGAAGGACATAGACAGAGTAGAAGCGGTTCAGAGAAGGGCAACAAAAATGGTGAAGGGGCTGCATCAAGAGTTATATGAGGGGAGACTGGAGGATCTTTATATGTATTCCCTGGAGGAGAGGAGAGAGAGAGGGGATATGATAGAGACTTTCAAATATCTCAAGGGTGTAAATAAGGTACAAGAGGGTAGTATCTTTAAAAAAAAAAGGTGTTCCAAGTACAAGGGGTTATGATGTGAAAATAGAGGGGGTAGACTTAGGAGTAACATGAGAAAGCAGTTTTTCATGGAAAGGGTGCAATGGAACAGCCTCCCGGAAGAGGTTGTAGGGGCAAAAACGGTAGTAGAATTAAAACAAGCATTTGTCAATGCCGAATGTTGTCTCGCTGGCATTGGCATTGGTCATGCAGGAGTTAGAGACGCATAATAAGAATGGCAGTGAAGTATTGAACTGACACCAACTCCAACCCCACCCTGCAGAGACTGACAGGCATTGGGGTGTGCCTTTGGGTTGTCAGCTATAACACTCATGCCATTTTATTCACCCTACCCTGTAGACACTGACAAGTGTCGCAGTGTGCCTTGGGGTCTTTGGGTGTTATACTTACCCCATTCCATAAGGAAATACGCTGAGATGGGTGCAGTATAGGAGAATGGGGTGACCTTTGGCCGAACAGTGTGCGGCACACCATGATGTCTGTCACTAGCTGCAGGGCGGGGGTGGGGGTGGAATGGCGTGAGCATTACAGTCGATGATCCCAAGTCACACCCCTGACGTCTATCAGTCTGTACAGGGTGGGGTGCTACAATTGGAAACCCTAACACCGTAGGCGTGTGTTGGTATTTTCACTTCAAATTTTCAACATGGGCTGTTTGTGAGGCCACCTCATGAAAAGCGGCACATATAGAATAGTGGGTGGTCGACCATCCACAACAAGGCTGTGTTTCCCTTAAGGAAGCTGATAACATCATCGAGACCTCGCGAGTGGCTGAGGTCTCTCATCATCAGTTCCTGAGAGGGAAACAGCCTTAGCTGTGGATGGGCGACCACCCACTGTTTTATATAGTATATGGTTAGGGCTTGTTGTTGATGAACATTTTTTTTGTTTCAGTTGCTGGCTTGTTTTACCTCATGTTTCTCACTCGGGCATCTCCCTACTCCCACTTGCTTCAAATTTGTCCTGCTCTTGCTGCCACTCGCTCCTGCTTCTCCCTGCTCCTGCTGGCACTTGTTCAGCTTGTCACCGGTTCTGCTCCCTCCGGTGTCGGCATTAGTACTTTTAAAATAAAAATCACTTTTGTGACACGAAGTGATGGTAGTTCCTCGTGTCAAAACAGGCAGAGTCCTCTACTTGGCACTCGCTAAACTGCCGCCGCCATGTTTCCAGTATTTTTTTACGTTGAGCTTGGTAGTATGAGCCAATCAGAAGACAGCTCAAAGGTAAAAGTTGTTGTACTACCGTTCAGATGTCACGTCGATGGTACAACAACTTTTTTGACCTTTGAACTGCCCTACAAGATTTAGAAAGCCACTGGTTTTCATCAACAGTAAGTCCTAACCATATACTATAACCAGTTTGTTAGCTGAAAGGTGGTTTTTCACAGTGGCTATGCCATTTGGTGACACAGGGATGAAAACTCATTTTGGACAGGATGTGGAAAATGACAACTGTATTGTTCATGAGGAGGCGTAAAAAAATGGCAACGTTGAAAATGTGAAGTGAAAATATGAAAAATTGGTGAAGTGATGAGCATGCATAGAAACTGCGCAACACACATCTGTAACCCAATTATTCTTGGAAGTTTATTAGCCACATTTTCAACATAGGCATTTTGGGACCTCCTCTCATGAACAGTGGTGCCGCGATTTTGTTAATCTGTCCCAAAAGTTGATTTCCCACAGCGTCCACGCCATTGTCGCCACATGCGCGAAACACATTTTGGGCAGGACATGAAAAATGACAGCTGTACTGTTCATAGGAGTTGTAAAAAATGGCAGTGTTGAAAATGTGGCATGAAAATATTACCAAATTTGCGAAGTTACAGAGATGCGTGGAAACTGCGTAGCGCATGCTGTAACACAGTCATTTTATGGATGTTTGGCACAAATTTTCAACATAGGCATTATAGGACCTCTGCTCATGAACAGTGTCACTGTCATTTCCTCAAACTGTCCCGAAAACTGATTTTGTACGGCGACCGTGCTATTCTGTGCCGGACATGTGAAAACACATTTCAGTCAGGATATGTAAAATGACAGCTGTACCGTTCATAAGGAGGTGTGGAAAAATGGCAATTTTGAAAATCTGGAGTGAAAATATTATAAATTCACGAAGTTACAAGCGTGCGTGGAAACTGCACGACCACGCTATAAAACAGCCATTATTTGGATTTTTGCATAAATTTGAACATAGGCTTTGAGGCCTCCCTCATGAACAGTAGCCTGTCATTTCATTGTCAAAATTCCACGTGACATGAAATCATCTGGGGATTAATCCCGCGAACATAGAATTCATGAGAGGTCGGAAACCCATTTAATTTAAAATTTAAAAATACAGAGATATGCATCAAAATTGAAAACCCTTATTTATTCCATTATAAAGCTTACCAAGCATTTCTTCAGTTGCGGTCAGCTTTGAAAGTGCAGACATGTTCCCGGTCCACCGAAGATCATCGCGCGGACTCCGGAGGTAAGTATGGGGTGAGGGAGGGATATATGGGGAGGCAGAGTGCGCAGAGGGTGGAGCGGGTTGTGGAAGGGGCAGGGAGACTGCGAGGGACTGTTTATTTTACAGATTTACAACAAAAAAACATTGCGGGACTTTTTTTTTTGCGAGAGTTTGCACGCTGGGTGGGCTCTCAGCATGCCACCTAAGTGTTTTAGGGGATTCTGCTTGGCCGGCGAGGATTGGCACCCCATCGGGCACCCCCATCGGCACATACTGAGGGGGGTGGAGACACAAGCCGAGGGGGATTGGGCACCCCCTCAGCATGCAACAAAAGTTGAGGGGGGAGACATTATGCCGACGGCGAGTGGGCTCCCCCGTCGGCACAATCAACAGGGATGGGGATAAATGCCAATGGGGATTGGGCCCCCCCATCGGCAAAGGAAAAACTGTTGGGTGGGCCGCATGATGCCAACGGGGAGTTGGCTCCCCCATCGGCATTGTGACAGACGGTTTGCCTGCACGTCGGGAGGCATGTTGTGGTCACACTGCATGGGAGCTTTGCTCTCATTGCAATGGACCTTTTCTTTGTTCTCATGACCACAATAGGGATGCGTGAGGGCAGCGCCTGCTGCTGGCTGATTGGGGAATAGGGGCCTTTGCTTCTGATCGTGCCCTGCATTCACCTAACAGTGACCGCACCTCAAATCTGCTACTACATAAGATGTTGGCTGCGCCAAGTGCGAGCCAACATACAAAATATGTGCAGACATAAAGGAACTCTAGTGATAGGAAGATACGGTAGGGCCGCAGGTCATTTATGATCTGCGGTATATGAAACAGGTAAGGAAAATGGGCATACTAGGCTGGCCAAGTGGTCCTTAACAGACATCAAATTTGGTTTCAACTGAAACAACCATGTTAGTGTTGCTCATTCCCTTGTATCGTTTAGGCTTTTAGGGGTCCTGGGGTGCATCCGTGGCAGGGATATTTAATCTTGATTTTGCGCACCGCCTAAGCCTCTGGGTGCTTTCCACCTGCACTCCCCTTCCAATGTTCAAACTACTTGTTAGTTCTGTTTTCTTAAGACATCACACATTGGGAAGAGTAAATTCAAATTTTTTTTAATTTTATCTTTTTAAGTCATGGACTTGAAAAACCCCAAACTGCTTTAACAGATTTAAACTTTTCAGAAATAGTTTAAAATGTCATTATTGTTCTTTCAGCATAGTTTTTATTTTCTAAATAAGTTTCCTTGTCTGTACTTTACCATCCTTATCATCCACCAAGTTCACATCCATGGCGTTTTCTGTTTGTTTGTTCTTCTTGGCTCAGTCGCCTATTCCACACTCCTTTTATTCCCCGAAGTCCTTCTTTCTCCTTTCATTTGTGTGCTTTCACCTTTTTAACTTAATTTTTGGCCTGATATCCAGAGTGCCGTCCTCTGTCTGCATTTAACAAGACGCGCTACAAAAACGCCATTCAAACACTTGTTTGGTGCTCCAGAGCGCTTACCAACACCATTCCATCTTCTTCTTGCCCAGATTAACACTGCATCCTCCATGGTGGAATTATATCTCAGCCTACCCACATCATAGTGGTCCATCTGTCTCTCTAGCACCACACCCATGTTGTGTCTATGTGAAAGAGGAGGGGCTCCATCATGTGGGGACGTAGGAGAACTGTAGAGGCATTATCTGGATATGTTTGTGAAGCAGGCACAGCTGTGTCTGGATGGGAGTCAGACCTGCAGGCAAAGTAGAAATTGTATAAAAACAGATAGATGTGATTCACCAACTTGACATGGTCTGATCATTACTGAGCAGTGCAGCATTTTAGCAGACAGTGTGCGTGTTAACACTATCCTCTTGGCATACCTATTAATCATATTGATTCACACAGACTGTCTAATCGGTTTCTCTTTGGTTTGTTGAGGGGTCCAGGGACAGTGTTTTTTATGGGCAGGTAAACACATGCACAGAGTGAAAGGTATTTTCTTTTAGATGGTTATAGCAAGCTAAGGCAGCACTATAGCAGGACCAAATAAAAAAGGCTTTTTCAGTGGTCTTAGACCAGCCTTCTGTCTGTCTGTCTGTCTCTCACTCTCATATCCTCATATCTTAGCCACAAGTTCATCTCCAGCTAGCACCAAGTTCTTTGTTGTTTCCCAGCCAGCACCAAGTTTTTTATTTGTTTCAGTCACAGCATGCCACATCCTGAAACGTGGCTGCCAAATCATAGTTTCACTTCCATTCACCCTCTATCCTTGAGTAGCTACACAGGTACCCACTTCCACTTCCCAGTCTTGCCCCCATATGTCCTGTTTTCTTTGAATCATTTCATGCACAAAAAAGAACTGTGCACTAATGCTGTGGTTGCAGCTCAAGCCACATGAAGCAGCAAGTTCCAAACTTAGCAAAGCAGGCACAAGGGGCAGCATTCAAAAACACACAGAAAAAAGGCAAGACAGAGAAAACAGCTTAATCCATAGTGTAGTGTCCCCCCTCCCCAGCCCCAATCACAGTGCAATAGAATTAAATTCCTGAGCCCTGTTTCCATAGTGAAGTGTCATCCCTTCCCCAGCCCTGATCACAGTTCATAAAATGAAATCCCCAAGCCCCTTTTCCATAAGCGTAGTGTCCCCCATCCCCAGCCCTGATCACAGTTCATAAAATGAAATCATCAAGCCCTGTTTCCATAAGATAGTGTCCTCCCACCCAGCCCAGATCACTGGTACAACAATCATAATGCAGGAGTTAGACAGGTGCAGTATAGGAATGGCAGTGATGTATTGAACTGACACCAACTCCACCCCCACCCTGCAGAGTTGGACAGGCATTGGGGTGTGTCTTTGGGTCGTCACCCATAACGGTCACGACATTTCTCCTCATCCTACTCTGCAGACACTGACAAGTGTCGAGGTGTGCCTTGGGGTGTTTGGGCTTTACACACACCTCATTCCATAAGGAAACATGCTGAAAATGGGTGCATTATAGGTGTGAACTCTGGGACCAAAGAGTCCAAGGTGCACATTGATGCCTGTCACTGGCTGCGGGGGTGGGGGTGGAATGGCGTGAGCATTACTGTTGACAATCCCAAGTTACACCACTGACTCCTGTTGGCCCCTACAGAGTAGGGCCGACGCCTGTCAAGCCCCACAGGGCAGGCTGTTATGGTCAGAAACCCTAAGGCCCTGGGCATGTCTTGGTATTTTTACTCTACGTTTTCAACATGGGCTTTTTGTGACCCCACTGCATGAACAGTGACACTATCAATTTGGTAGCCGAAAGGTGATTTTGCACAGTGACTGCGCCATTAATGCCACAGGTGCGAATGTCACAGTCCTCCCCACCTAGACTGAATTTGGGGGCACTATCCCATGCATTGGATGAGCTCCCCAAGTCAGTTCTTTGCTCAAATTGACGCCACAATCCATTTGCATTTTCATTGGCTGCCTTGGCCCTGTTGGAGATAGTCATGTCATACCCTTGCAAACTGGCGTACTTCTTGGACTTGGCAGCAGAAGTAATTTCGTATCTTCGGTGTCACCCGATAAACAATCCGTATTTATCAACTTTAATTTTCTTATCCTGCTACTTTTTTTTTTTCATATCAACCTATTTTTGTCTCTTGTTCGCATGCCTGCAAGGATAAGGACTCCTTCCACATCAGATAAGTATTACTCTGCTATGAACATGTTATATATTATTAATTTGATAAGAACAACGGATCCTTTGTGACTCTGTTCCCATGTTTTATTTTACAGTTCTGATAGAAGTTCTTCAGTCAATATTCATGCTTTTGGCGCAGTATTAACCTGGTAAGTAATTCCCCACATAATACTTGGTTGTGTCTAGCATCGTAGGATTTGTGTGGATTAGGTGAGACCTTAAGGCACTGGTTCAGATCTTATTTTTTGGTAGTGTCTGTTATGGGATGGTCTTTGTAAGACCACTGGTCACAAGGGAATTCATTATTATTTTTTTTTGTATCATATGTTTATCAGCCTCCCCTTCAGGCCTTTGCAATAGATCCTCCCCAGGACCCAATCGCCAACCCCAGGCCTCATATTGTAGCCGGCTCAGGGTAACCTGATGTAGCCCTTCGTTTGGCATGTTCTCTCCTTCTGGGAATAATGTGCCTCACAGCCATCCTTCTTGTTTCTGGATGCTGCTGAGGTCGGGTTGGCATGTTTGGGGCTCCATGAGAGTGAGGGTGGTCATCATCCATTTGATCGAGGTGGCGGTTTCTGAGTTTTCCTCCAGTCACCCCTTATTGCGCTGCATCTGTAGTGCTCCTGATCTCCACCATGAGCCACCACAGAGTGAGGTATCTCCCCATTCCACTCCAGGAGAGGAGATTATTCCTCTGGACACTCAATCCTCTTCTCCCCCTGACAGAGTAAGTCATTATTTTTGATGGCATCTGGTATTAGAGGGCTTGGATGGGACAAATGAACACTGCGGCCTCATGGCTAAACCACGCCAGCCATGGTAAATCCCCCAATAACCCACACCCCTCAGGGTTTATTGCTTAATTCTGGGTTTGCTCGAGGTATAGAAGTGCTTTACTGGGGACTCTGGGCAATAGGGCATGCTTCACTTTCGGCTGGTCATGTTATGCGAGTGCATGGGACTAGTGGATATCAGACACGGCTTTATTCTTGGTGGCACATGGTATGGTACGGCATGGGCAAATCACTTGACCCGTGGGATTACTATGCTCGTGGTAAGCAGGGCCTGTTATCGGTATGGCCTTTGGAAAGACCATCAGACACCATTTCAGCCCTTATTATTGCTTGCGTCTGTTATGTAAGTATTGATCTCCTCAATAGGAGGCATTTCTAAGGAAATAATGCATGGTCCTCCCCCCCTCCAACCATGCATTAATTCCTTAGCAATGCCTCCAGGTCATTGCGAAATTGGACGCTGAGAAAGCATTCGATTGCTTGGAATGGTATTTCTTACACTCAGTTGAGGCAGGAATTTAAATTACCACAAGTGGACTTCTACGCCTACCTGCAATTAATACACTATTTATATACCACGTTTAAGGGAATCCACCAGCCTTCACACCCTAACCCCCATGAAGTTGAATTTCTCCGTAACATTGCCAGGGTGCGATATCGAAGCCCCATCTAGTCTCAAAATTCTATAAAATGTGTAGAGGGATTCTGAATCAACAAAGGGAACCCATGCAACAGTGGTGGGAAAGGGAATTAAACCTGACAGAAAATGAAATAAATTGGAGTTGGGTGGGCCAAAGCATGACATCCATTCTGCAGGTTTGTGTAATGAGAATCCCCATCGCCTGATATTGGGAGGACCTCCACCAGGGTTAAAGGGCCATAAGGCTCAGTACATATTTCCTATCTTGGTTGCCGCAGCTCACAAAGCCATTCCAAGTTGTGGCTGACCGACAAACCCCCCACAAAAGATGGCTGGTTGGCAGGTTGTAAGCAGATCAGAGGTATGGAGCAAATTACTGCTAACCTGCGCTTTCAGCATGAACTGCACAAGGCAAGATGGCTACCCTACCTGGAGTTCCTTGGTACACAGGAGGGGATTTCCATCATAGAGTTATTAGCTAGAGACTCCCTAGGATGCTAGTTCTATTCCATGTCATTCACTTGGCGAATGCTGATGGCTGGATCCTTATTTTATTGGTTAGCAATTAAGCCTTTCCTTTACTTCTGATTCCACCTGAATTGAATTGTAACAGAACATGCTGTTGCTAAGGTGGGGGAGGGAGGGACCTGTGAGGTGGAGGGGGTATTGTTGTATTATTAGTATTTTTTCAGCTTGTATAAGTTTTTGTATGTGTAGGTCTGTCTGAAGTTTATTGTTTTCATTAAGTTCTGGTGCCTGCAGTACATTTGCAGAGTATTTAGTGTTTTTTAAACACGCGTCTTGTCGAGAATCACTTTAGTAATTCCTGAAAATGCAGATGCCTGAAACGCTATTTTAATTTACAGTTCCAAAACAGCATTGACTTTTTTTTTTTTGAAAGACCGATTGGTAAACCAGTACTGCAATGACAGATTCATGGCCCAGAGGCAGTGCCCCTGTTTACTGACTGGTCTTTCAGAAAGAAAAAAAAAACGATGCAGTTTGGGAAGTACAGATCGGGTCATCGCCCACTCACTCCCTCCTCACTCCTGTAAGCGTGCATATGGTTCACATTTACTGGGAATGTGGTAAAGTAATTGTGCATTTTCTTTGGGAGGGAAAATACTCAGGTGAGGAGGTAGACTCCATACTCAAGGGGATCAGTTGGAGCAGCAAGGGGGAAGAGGTACAGTTGGATATGGGTGGAGCCCACACTGGGATTAAAGGAAGACACTCGAGCAGACTTAGATAGTCCAGGAGGTCTGTTTACGCTGGCACTTTCATATGTTTGTATGTTAGTAATTGGAGACAAGGGAATTCATAATGTTTAAAGGCGCTTGCTATGAGAGAGAGCTTGGATGGGCACACTGAACATCGGGTAATGCTGTATTTGTGGTGTGGCTTGTCACATTAGGACACGGCAAGACCACCTGACAGAAAAAGCTGTATTAGTTCAGGGACAGCTGTGAATGCTTCATTCGTGGCCATTTGAAATCCTTAACTAGGAAAGGAACACATTTTGAGGGGATAAGTGAGAAGAAGGGGTTGGTAGTGAACGCCAGGAGCCAGACGTATATGGCAAGGAAATAATAGCCATCATTTAGCATGACAGGTTAGTCATCACAGCAGTAACTGAGACTTGGTGGCTGGATCATCACACGCGAAAGACAACTATACTGTGTTATAGGCCGTTTAGGATAGACAGGAAGGGAGTTGGGGTGTTGTCCAGACATCAGGAAATGACCTATTGTACTTTGGAGGGCATATGGAGGCCATAGGAGACTAGGGTTGTGTTTTAATTGGTGCAGCACCTTGTCTGGGAGGGAAGAAGAAGGAGGGGAAAAGGGGTTGTAGAGAATGAGGTAGTGTTTGATTGGGGGGGGGGAGATTTTCTGTATTGCTAGTACTGTATATTTTTCATAGTAACCTATTTTTTCTCTTTAACAGGTCTGTCAGGATGCTGATTCTGTCCCCATGGCATAATGATATGATATTGTACAAGATGCTATTGAGGCTTCACCTAGAGTACTCTGCATATTGCTGAAGGCTGCACCATTGTAAGGACATTGACTGGGATCGATCAAAAGTAGGAGAAGGGGATTGTAACGGTACGGATTATACAGGGAATATGGTTGGTGGTGCTTAACTAAATCACACTCATCCACAGCTGGGAGCAGGAGGCACTAGACAAAATGGAAAGCTTTTAATGGTGTTGGACCAGGTTTCAGATGGCACTGAGAGGAAATTGCTGGGTGCTGCAACCCCTGACACCATCCCACAAACTGCATTCTCTGGTGTCTGTGTTAGTACAGTCACCGTAATCACAAATAAAGTGTATTCCTAGACTCGGTGTTTGGCATGTGCATACGTAGGCAAGGGACAACCTAATATTAGGAGAGGGGAAATTGAGGTGAGGCCAAAGGAAGGTGGAGGGGTCAGTTGCAAGCAGGGTGAAAGAAAGGCATGGAAAAGCATATGTACAAGCTGAGTCATGAAAAAACTTGAGAAAAGTCAGTTGGCAATCAGTGCAAGGAAAAAAATCTGTTTGTCAAATTAGCAGTTTCTTTTTATTATTACAGGTATCCCGGCATTTTGAGGTGGACAGCGAGGTGTTCTACAAGAAAGAATGTATCACTGCATTCTTTATCACAGGTATGGAGAAAGTTTCAATTTAAAATGTGCACTTGCTATGGAGGAACAAGCTTTCTGGCCACTGTAGTAAAGTAACACAGTATGCGGCTAAGACCGAGTGACATCAGGATGCATTAACACTCCCTGAAGGGTGGTAAACATGCATCCTGATGTTGTCCGCTCATAACCACATAGTGTGTGACATCATTTTTCCCTATCCTACTTGCTGTTTATGTGAGATGAGGCCAAGAATGGCATAATGCCTGTGCTGTTGTCATGCACCTGTCATGGAGGAACAAGCTTTCTGGTCACTGCAGTATGGTAACTATATATACTAATTCACATTTTATCTTATTGCAGGGCATTTGATGAGGTCTGCATAGCTTTGTATACGTTATACCTCCAGGACTCAGGTAGGATCCATCTAGATTTCTCTCACAGTTGGTTTCTTTTAAAAAATTTCAACATTGTCACCATAACTCCCTCACACCAAGATTAAATAGAATTCATTGTAATGTTGGGCATCAAAGTGGAGGATAGGTGTGAAGGGGTGCGTAATATGCAATGCTGTGTGAGAATCTTTTATTCTCTTTGGTAAAAAATGTAAAATGAGTATGGTTTAATTAGGCAATAAGGCATGCCGTGTTGTAGATGATTTGTGAGAATCCCGCATCTTGTATGGGGTATACTGATGCTCATCTAAGTGTACCAGGTATTCCCCACTACCCTTGCAAATGTGGCTGTCGCCTGCACTCACTGAAAACCATCAGTTATAACTACTGGTATGACTTTATTCAGTGTCCGCACACAACTGTCATGTCTTATTGCTTAAGCGTGCGCTGCTATGTGCTGTAAAGTTAGACATAGTTGCCTCTGATTGTTCTGCCCACTTTTTAATAATTATTTATGAATATTATTATTACTGTAGTATGGTTGTCACAGTATCCCAGTTCTGCAGTAAATCAGATTATTAAAAGTTTAAAAAAAAAACAACCTGCAAACAGATTTGCTGTAATTAATCCAGTTGACGCATATTAATCCATGTTACACTTTTGTGTACAGTTTGATAACCATTGCACCTGGATCCTTGTTGACAGTGTTCCATAATCTGTCAATTTGTCTGATGTATTTTGAGCTTGATCTAGCATTCATAAAATATTAGTGGAAGAATTATTGCATACAAAATGCCGCGCTAACAAATGCAAAGATTATAAGGTGATTTAATTAGATGAGATGAATACTATTCTAACAGAATTTCATACTGTGACAGCCATACATCAGCCACACGCATCATTCATCTCATTGTCTTTTGGGTGTTAATCTTTGCCAGTACGTATGCATCACTCAGATTTCATGATGGCGTTTCTGAATGTTCAGCGTTTTCGAGTTCATAATAAGTCTTTTGTTGTGTCACATTGCGTTCGGGGATCCGGAATTCTTATCGCTGTTTCCCGGTCTCTCACTTCTGAATCGTCTGTTGATGTTTCATCATTATTTCTTGTTTTGGAATTTTTTAAATCTGTTACAGGTGTCTGTACATAACTTGACTTTACTGTAAGTTTGAGACATTTTGTATTCAATTTGCCCCTTGAGCATACTGATATAAAATGGCTTTTCCATGTCAAATGATGATAGGCAAACATAGCAGCACACACTCCAGCTTATGTGTTAACAGTCTGAAGATTTTGAAAATGTTAAGTATGCATCTTAATTGGTAATTGAATGTGCATAACAACTGATCTTGGTTAGAGAGGGTTCCCACAGGAGGTCTTCACACACAGGACTGCGGCCCCTGGCATCAGGTCTGTACTGCAATCTTGTAGCTAGCACTCATCAGCAAGGGGACAACCCACGTCATCAGGTGATGTGATGTGGAGTACAAGAGGTTCCGCATGTTGACTCTCCAGGGACTGTCACCCCTGCTTCGCCCAACACTTGTCTGTGCTCTCTGGATACGCATGATGCCTACGTACATATCCCTATCCTCCCTGCCCACCGCCACTTCCTCGGGTTCTCCTTTCTGGTGCACTATTTACGGTTCAAGCCATTCCATTTGGCCTGTCTTCAGCAACCTGGGTTTTCACCAAGTGTTTAACGGTAGTACCTGCATTCCTTCACCGAAATGTATGTGTTCCCATACCTGGACGACTGGCTTTTCAGCCCCCACAGCAGACAGCATGAAGGAGTCACTATCCTTTACTCTACCCTGGGAATTTCTGTCAGCCTTCCAAAATCCCAGCTAATACCCTATCTGCTACTCCAAATCATCAGTGTGGTGATGGATACGGTCTAGAGCAAGACCTTCCTTCCTGTCGATCGAGCTCAGTGTACCAGGAGTTGTCACGCCTCTTTTCTACTTCCTTTCTTAGATTTCCAGTGGAAAAGAACTGGAGGGCAAGCGCAAGACTGTCCCTTTTATATTCCCACTGAAGTTGCGTCGCCTGACTATGGGGGGAGGCCCCCGATGATGATTGCTAGCTACAAGATTGCTGCGCGGATCTGACGCTAAGGTGCTCATCCCTATATGTGAAGACCTACTGCAGGAACCTCTCTCTAAGATTTATTGTTATGGTAGGTTCTTACATAACTGCTTTCTTTTATTGTAGACTTTAAACATTTGAAAACATTTAGAAAAGGATTAACATAGTTTTCTGACAAAAGAAGATAAGTATAGTTATTATTTAGAAATAGTTTTTTTTTATAATTTGTTCACACGGTTATATTTTGAAACCCTCTTATCTTAATTCTTGTACTATTTCTTCAGATCACTTCATTTAATTCTTGTATTTTTACATATACCATGGCATCCTCAAGGAAACTGTTTCGTACTTCCACTGAACAGGGCCTGGTTGAGGCATTTGCAAACGTTGAGGACAACGATTTGAAATGCAAATTCAATGATTATGATGACAATTATGGCAGTGATTTTGAGGATTTAGATGAGGATGATGATGATGATGAGGGCTCAGAGGAAGAAGCTGATGCGAAAGCAGATGGACAACAAGAGGCAGAATTTGTACTTTTCCTGGAATCTGTCACTGAAGAGTTAACTGCAGAACTGCAGGTGAATGACTCTTCTAATAACTGGACAGATGTTGTCCCTGGTGATGATAACCAGACAGCGAGTCTTCCATTTACTGTGCGTAATCCTGGACCGAGGGAGATGCCCCCATGAAATTCTGGTCCAATGGCATATGTAATGTTGTTTCTAACAATGGAGCTTTTTGTGCACATTGTACGTGAAACAAATCGCTTTGCTCACCAGTTGCTAACAAGTATGTCTTCATGGATCCAAAAACACCCGCATTCACGATTTAAACAGTGGAAGGAAGTTGGAGTCACTGTTACAGATGTAAAAAAGTGGCTTGGGCTATCCATTAACATGGGACTGATCCGTAAGAGCAATTTGGCACAGTACTGGAATCAAACTAATCAGTCCCAGGCCACACCCTTTTTAAGTCAAGTTATGCCATTGAGGCATTTCCAGCTATTGACACGAATGCTTCATCTGAATGACAATAATTCAGTGAAGCAAAAGGGTGAAGTGGGTTTTGACCCATGGCATAAGATTAGACCCGTACTGGATGCTCTCAGTGCAAGCTTCAAAAAGTATTATGTGCCTCGTAGAGTGATATCGATTGATGAATTGATGGCTGGGCCAAAAAACAGAATAGCGTACATTCAGTACATGCCTCAGAAGCATCATTCAAGATTTGGCATAAAGACATTTGAACTCTGTGATAGCAGCAATGGCTATGTCACGCATATTGACTTGTACGTTGGCCGTAACTTTTACACTTACTCAGATGATGGACTTGCATTTTCTGTTGTCAAATAGTTGCTCACAGAGTGCAATCTTTTAAATAAGGGATACCACTTGATGACTGACAACTTTTATACTAGTGTTAAACTAGCAGAGGATCTTTTCTTGAATGAGACCCTCATAACAGGAACTGTAAGGGCAAACTCTAGAGGATTACCCTCTGAAATTGCTACAGCCAAACTCACTCCATCACAGTCTAAATACATGCGAAAGGGTGCAGTTCTAGCTATGCTGCTGAGAAAAAGCCAAGAAAGCCAGTCCTTCTTTTGTCAACAGAAGGCAAAGCTGAGGATGTTCATAGAACATCATGGGCCAGTAAGGCCACTATCAAACCACAGATTGTTCTTGATTACAACAAGGGCGTGGGTGGAGTAGATGTGAGTGACCGCAAGGTGTATCAGTATGCTGCTGAACGTGCTACCCATCGGTACTGGTGCAAGGTATGGAGAAACCTTGTTGGTGCTGCATTGATGAATGCATATGAACTATACAGAATCAACACGGATACAAAGGAGCTAGTCAGCAGACATGCTTTCATTGTAACCGTTGTTGAGGGCCTGTGTTTAGTTCAGGATGAGATCAGTCCTGTTCCACGCAATCCATTGCCGATTCTCACAGTTGATGCTGATGTACATGGATACCAGCTGTTACCTGGCAGAAAAGGACGTGACTGTATTGTCTGTTCTGACCGAAGTAAGCCAGGTGGACGAAAGAGATCTCGGCATTGGTGTCCTGGCTGTGGGGTTGGGATCCATGAAAAATGCTACCCTCAACTAGAGTATTATAAACGTGTGAAGAGACATAATGATGTAGATGAAGAATAACAAGCCTTTTCAGATTACATCCATGCATGAATCTGTGTAGTGGACAATCTGAGTTCACAGATCAACACTGCCATGGTGTAGGCCATACAACAGAGAAATTACCTGTTGTGGATAGGGATGTCGTTGTACTCCATTCACACAGGTTTTTCTATGACTGTATATTTGGCTATGACATCGACCTGGTGTGACTGTGTGAGTCGGTACTGTTATGTCACACACACACACACACACACACACACACACACACACACACACACGCACACAACTGCAGACTGTGTGTGCCCACTGCAGTTCAGACATCACTGTTATTATTTAAGGTGACCGCATTGGACTCTGCATGACAGATAATCTGCGGGCGCACGTCCTTTTATGTGCAAGCCATTGTGTCACTTGTGCACTTCAGTATCACAACTGGTATGGCGTCGCTTGTCCATAGAGACAGTGTGGGCCTGAAGTAGATACAGATTTATATATACACGTCCACGTGAACAGAAAAGCAGACCAGCTTTATTCACATTTATTTGCTACGTTAGCATCAGTTGGTGATAGCGGTACTGTCTGAGTTCACAGATCAACACTGCCACAGTGTAGGCCACACAACAGAGAAATTACCTGCTGTGGATAGGGATGTCGTTCTACTCCATTCACACAGTTTTTTCTATGACTGTATATTTGGCTATGATATCTACCTATTGTGACTGTGTGAGTTGGTACTGTTATGTCACACACACACACACACACACACACACACACACACACACACACACAACTGCAGACTGTGTGTGCCCACTGCAGCTCAGACATCATTGTTTTTATTTAAGGTGACTGCATTGGACCCTGCATGACAGATAATCTGCGGGCACACAACCTTTTACGTGCAAGCCATTGTGTCACTTGAATGGTGCATCTCCATTCATGTGTACATACAGTAACATCCACATTTCTGTATCATATGAACCTCATTATGACTGCCGATGACCTCTATCAAAACTAATCCTTACTGCTCCACAGTACTGTTAGAGCATGTACGCTGTTGATTGAGTAGTTGTGTTTTATGTTTACTTACAGATTTATTATGGTTTTTGTTACTGTTTATTACTAACAACTGCACTGTGAACAATAGCCTGACAAATCTGTGTACAACACAGAGACTCAGGCGTGCAAATGCCCAATTCTGGCCTTGAAGAACTGTAACATGTTTGCCACCCCAACCTACAAGATATGATCTCTCAAGCTGATTATGGGTCATTTTCAGTCATGGGACTCTAATGAATAGACCATTTTGTAGGGGATTCATCTCCACACTGAGATGTTCATGTCTCACCATATGTTATTGGAATTCACTACTCATGTAAGCTGTCTCATAACAGTTAGTCCACAGTGATATGCAGATGACAATTTGCAATTCACAGTGAATGACACAATGGCCCAGATATTTAAAAGAGCTGAGCCATGCGCAATAGGGTTGCGCCTGCGCAAGTCCGAAATTGAGCCATTCTGCAATATTCAGCAGAAGGCAGTTGCGCCCCCCAAACCATGCTGAGCAACAGCGCAATGCTAATGAAGGCATGCTCAACTGAAGGGGGAAAAACCATGCATAAACTGCACAGCCCGATATTCAGCCGGGCCGTGCAGAGTTGTGCAGGCGCAACCCCCTACCTGCGCCTGCACAACTTTAAGCCAAAAAAATAAGGATCAAGTCGAGGGCCACCCACAGGTGAGCTGCTGCATTGCAGGCGCAACACAGCAGCTGCCACCTGTGGGTGGTCCTCCACTGTTCGGTGCCCCCCTGCAGCCCGATCGCGGGCATGATAGTAACCCCTACAGCCCGATCGCGGGCATAATAGTAACCCCGTGGCCCGATTGCGGGCAGCAGAGTATTCCCCGGCAGCCCTATCGCGGGCATGAAGGACATCTTCCCCAATCCCCCAAATAGCCTGATCGCGGGCATAGCGTATGAACCCCCAGCCCGATGAGCGGGCATAATGGCAACCTCCCCAAAGACCAATATCCCTGGTGGTCCAGTGGACTGCGAGAGCCCGATCGCGGGCATAAGTTCAAACCCACCCCCAAGTCCAATATCCTGGTGATCTAGTGGCCCCCACCCACCCACCCACAGAGCCCCACCACCCCACTCCCCCATCAGCGGTGAGCGGCAGCACCCCACCACCTGCCATGCCGACTGACAGCTCAGTGTAGGGCTGCCGCCCATTGGTTCAGAGCATGAGGCCAATGGGCATGCCTTTCCCATCGTAAAGGCAGTCCAGATATGTGAATGAATGTGAATTCATTCATTCACATATCTGGACTGCCTTTATCTGTTATATGCCCATTGGCTCATGCTCTGAACCAATGGGCATGTAGCCCTACCGAGCTGTCGGTCGGTGGCGGCGGGGTGGCAGGCGGGTGGGTGCTGCTGCCGCCAGCTGGACGGAGGGGGCGGGGTGGTGGGGCTCCGTGGGTGGGTGGGGTGGGGCCACTAGATCACCAGGGATATTGGACTGGGGGTGGGTTTGAACTTATGCCCGCGATCAGGCTTCGTGGTCCACTAGACCACCAGGGATATTGGTCTTTGGGGGTTGCCGTTATGCCCTTGATCGAGGCTAGTTGGGGGTTCATATGTTATGCCTGTGATTGGGCTAGTCAGGGGTGGGGTGTTGAATTGCACTTTATGCCCGCGATCGGGCTGCGGGGGCGTTGGTCCCTGATGGCTGCTGCCTGGCAGGGCGCCAGGCGCAAGTTGTCGGGGATCGGCGCACCTGCATGCTAATGGCATGCAAATGGGGCCGTAATTAGATGCAAATGGCCCCGTGCACCTTGCATAAATTATGGCCCCATTTGCATGTCACCTTTTGAATATCGCAGATTTGCGCATGGCGCAATGGAACTTGCGCCACCGCATCTGAATGCTCCACTCTGACCACTTGCGGTGGTGCAAGTTCCACTGCGCCATGCACAGTGGCTGTGGCCAGGGGGCGATATTCAGAGGAGTTGCTCAATAGTGCAACTCTGTTGAATATCACCCTGGCCACACCCTAGCGCAGCTTTTTTGAGCAGCACAAGGGCTTGCGCCACAGAATGGCACAGTTTGAATATTGGGCCCAATGTCTTTTGGGTCAGTACATGTGCTTCCTCTTGATCACATCACATGAGTAACTGGCAAGAGGATCACTGAAGGCCAATGACATTCATAAAATAAAATTACCCTACCCTGAAAGGCTTGATGCAGAGGACAGTGACATTATGCCATGTTATTCAGCTGGTCATGTTGGAGCCACCTACTGTACATATCTCCAGAAAATATTTTGTCTGGTTGACAACAGTGAGACATTTTTCAGTATATCAATTGTTATTGTATAACTGAAAAAAGTGTATGCAGACTTAATTCTTCATGCATTGGGCATTTGCGTGGGAGGAACGGACAGCTAAAAGGGGTGATGTGGAGGCCAAATATCTGTACATTTTAAGTACAAGCATCCTGTGTAACATCTGTGTACGTAGAGATTGTACAATTATTCTTTTGATTGAAAGGTGTTTTATGTTGAACTCCATCACTATTTAGAATAGATGTAGAGTATAAACTGTGTTTTGTGTGTGTGTGTGTGTGTGTGTGCATATATATATATATATATATATACACACACATATAAACACACACAGGTCAGGATTTTCTTTTTCAGATGCGGTGACATGAGAATTACAGTACAGGGTCAGGACAGAAAGGTTTTTCTTTCACAGGTTGTCATCGAGAAACATCAAGTTAGATATAGGAAAAGATAGTTGTCTCGCCACCCTGAGGAAGCGCAGCGCCTTGCATCATGCTCGTGGCTTTTCAGACTGTTTAAGCAGTCTAGTGCGGCTGGTTTACAACTTGACGCTGGTTATTCAGCGCCATTCGTCATCTCCGGGTAACTCTGAGCTATTACTGAATACTTCATCTCCATGAACAATCCTTCATTTATTTACAGCACTGGAGATTTTGTGTTAATTACCACTGATCTTGTGTCCATCCAGTGATAAAAAGAGCTGTTCTTCAAAAGCAGGCATGTCTCCAAATCATCAGAATCAGTGCGGCCAGCAGATGTCCATTACGGACCATCACTGACAATTTTTACGCTGTCTGGATCCACAACATGACCTAGATTGGTGCAACACATGTTTCTCCATGGACTGAAGGGACTATTACAGTACTGCATGGTTCAATTTACAATATGATCGTACAGTGAATGTGAAACAAGCAAACAACTGTTTGCAGAGCCACTACAAATCACTGATTTAGCATAGGGAGATAATAGGATTTTCATTCACAGGTTCATGGCTACAGAGTTTTACACCAACGTAGAGCTTCAATTGCACTGTTCTGTCGGGATAGGTCGGGAATGTTTTTCTTTTGCAGGAATGGCAATTAGAGAAGTACAGTGCAGGGACAGAGTAGACAGTTTTTTTCTTTTACAGGTTAACAGTGATCAAAAATTTATAAATGGTGAGTCGGGGAAGTTTTTTAAGATACATATATATTATTGATCACTCTTGATCAATAATATATTGATATGTCCAGCGTCGCCATTCATTGCTAAAAACGAGTGTTTTCATTTGCCTTAAGCTTGAATGAGAACAGCTCAGCTTCGCTGTGTTCGCTCAGCTGAAGGAACGTGAAACCATTCAATTTTAACAACGAGTTGCTCCGGGGCACAATTTAACACATAAAATAGTTATTGGATCTTTCATTTTCGTCCAGTAACCCGAGTCAGCAATCTGCCACGTTGTTAGTAATCTGATTGCTGAATCGAGGTGTAATTTATAGAAATATTTATACATACTTGGTGTAAATATTTGCTAATATGTGATATTGCACCATGTTTTAGTAAACGGAGAGAATAGGGTTTTTTGTCACAGGATTAATGCTTCATATTTTGATAACAAGTAGGTGTGTCTAATATGCAGTTGATTAGGGAAAGATAGTACCTGATTTTTAAAATAATAGCCTCATAATGCCATACTCTACATATATAACATCTTGTTGACTTACTGATTAATGACATATTTAGATTTATTGCATGTTGTACTGGTTGAAATTATAATAAAGTAATAATTGTGATTTCGACAACTTGTCTTGTGACAAGTCTTAAGTTGATAAACAGTTTCGTACCCTAAGATTAACTCCAAATCTGCAGCATTTTGCAGCATTCTGCAAAATGAAGCAGAAGACATATTGAATACAACAATGTGATTTCTGTGGCAATTAGTTTGTTTTGTGACTCTGGAAAATATGCTGCTGTCAGGGTGAAGTGAATGCCATTTCCTTTATAACATAATGGATTAACTGAAACTGAAATTAGACTTTATTATTCAGTATATATGCTGCAGCATAGGGTGGCGTGGGTTTTGTCCTGAGGGACACCACTTTATTTGTTTCTGACATCACGTATAAATTTAAACTTCCACCACTAGAGACGGTCCGTTAGTCCACCATTACGCACCCCTGGAGTGCCTTATTGCATTTCATAATATAAGGTTTCAGCTTTGACTTTTAAATTAACTGCAGCACATTTATGTGGACGTGGATTTGTAATTGTCACGGGTGAGGGGGTCAGTTGTGCTGTAACTATGACTTCAGCATCAAACGTCCAATATGTGTGGGGAGGGCATAAGTTGACTGGGTCCAGGCAAGCGCACAACGTGGGGTCATACCTCTGGTGGGCGGCAGGAAGGAGGGATGTTCAAGGGAAGTGAGTCAATTTAGCTGTGGCTGTGACTTCAGTATCCAGCACTTGAGCTGTGTGTCTCTGTGGTGGTGGTAGTGGTGGGTGAAACATCAATTACATGAGTCGGTGCAAGATCACATCCACTTCCTTTTTTTTTTTTTTTTTTTTTGCAGGTACTTTCAAATGCACTCGCAGGGGACAGGGATACATCCACCTGTTTGATAGCTGAAGTTCTGCATCTCGCCATTGGTTGCCATTTTGCTGTGTTTGCAAGTCTTAGCGTTGTGGTGATCGCAGTGATTTCAGGGGGAGTTTATGATGTGGCTTGATTGGCGCCTTGCACCTTTTCTTGTTGGAATATCATAGAATTTACCACAGGTAAAAGGTGCCAGTCAGTCAATCAGATTTCAGAATAATCAGACCCCATTGTATAATCTGACCTTTGATGGGTGACAATGAGGTGGGACGATCATGGGAATGAACGATGTGAACTCTGGGTGTGACCACATGATCAATGCATCCAGTAACTGCATGGGAGGTGAGGAGGGAGTAGCCTCCATTGACTGATGCCACACAAGGTTTCTGTGTAGACTCCTACATGTGGTTGTTCAGAATTGGTGAATGAGTCAATTGGACTGCAAACTGGACCTAAAGAGTCAACTCCCTATATGTGAGGGGCGGGGGATACCTTGATTGAAGTTGTGCAAGGTCCCACAGTTGAATCATAACTATTGTGTCTGGCAGGGAAGTGGGATGGTCATGGGATATGAGTCAGTTTGGCTGACCTCATGATCCAGTGCTAGAACTGTGTGTGTTGTGGGGGGATCAATTACAGTGACGGAATCCTACCATTAGTATGTGACAATGATGTTGGACTGTCAGCTTAATCTGGTTCAATTTCAGTTGCTTACCATCTGTATACCCCCCCCCAGTCACCCCTGAAAAAGGGACTTCTAGGCCCAGTGGGCTTACTGGGTCAACAAAATTCAATAAATAAATAAATAAATGGTAAGGGGGCAATCTAGGATCAATGTATCCTGGAATGGGGGAGGTCTTCTTTTACTTATGCCTGTTGGGGACAGTGTGACATACATGAATTCAGCTCTCTCTTTGTGCATTTGGTGGCCCTGAAAAGGACCGTTTGTAAATAGTGAAAGAATTCACAGCAGCCTTGTTATCCCATCCTGGAGGTTTGAAAGGAATATTGCATTCCCTTGTGCTGAAAAATGCATCCCATCTCTGATAAACAGCCAATCTTCTCTGTAAGAAATTTGCCAGTGTCGGATACTGGTAACCCCCATAGCCAGAAAAAATGAAGCCAATCCACGATTAACCCTGCATCTGGCCTGTTCAATACAAGCCGTCCCAAGCTTGTCTTTCCATCTCAGATGCTGGTTAATCTCAGAGAAAATGATCTTGCAATTCAGAAACATTTCTCTAATCTCTTGAATATCTTTTTTAATCATACACATCAAATCCACCCCTTTTATATGGCCAAGATCATTACTTCCCAGATGGATGACAAGTATGTCAGGAAGTGGCTGTATGATGGACTGTCTCCTTATTTATTTTATTTAGTTTTTGTTGACCAGGTAAGTGCACTAGACAAATCCTGCCTATTTTCAGGCACGACCCAGGGGAGGGGGATACAGATGAATTCCAACTGACCTTGAACCAGATTAAGCTGTTGGTGGTATTTTTAGTGAATGAGGGAAATTTGGCCAGGACACCAGGGAAATTCCAATACTCGCTGGTAGGGGGAGTTGCTGTCAGTGAGCTTGCTGACCATTTCACCCTGGGATGCAGTCGGAAGAAGACATGCGGGAGGTAGGGGAGCGGGTCTCCTCCCCGACCTCGCCTTTGCTAGAGACCCAAGTTGAGGCATCGTTGTCTTACTCGGCGGTTCTATCAGCATTGGAAGGTCCGTCTACTTTGATTCCTGTCTCAGCTGTGTTTTGTTCTACATCAGGTCCTGCTGTTTCGCCTGATGAGAAGACGTCTGGCTTTCTGGATTCTGCTTACCGTTTGGATTCTGCTGGTTTGCCTTTGCATGTTTTGTCCCCGACACAGGATAGTGTTGGAGTTGCTATGACAATGGGACCCGGATGTGCAGCTGCTGAGTCGGCGTTACCTTTGCCACCGGTTATGGGAGAGGTACTCCGTGACTTGACTGCACTTCGCATTGGAGCCCCCAGGACAGGTATGGCTCTACCGGGGAAAGTGGGGAAACATTTAGGTATGCTTTACACAGGGGGATTATCTTCTGGGGCTGGTAGAGTTACTACTGTTCTGGACACTGCTCCTGCCTTATGGGAGGTGGGTTGGATCCCTACTGAGGGTGGTTGGTCCCCTGATCCCGCAGACATCACTGTGCAGGACTATGCTTCATAGTGATTACAGACACTGGGAAGGTTTTACAGGACTCTGGCTCCTTCTCAGCCGCCCCAGTTCTTTTACAGAAATTTTTTTTGGCTGCAGCAGGTGGGGAAGCAAGGAAGCCTCCTCTGCCTCAGGTGATTTCCACTCCAGTTTCTGTTTCTGGGCCTGTTTCTGGAGTTACCTCTGAGACTGCTTTGGAGCCTACTGCTGTTCCTGGCGTTTCCCCGGGCCATGAGCGGCCGGCTGTTTCCCAGGTAGGGGGCTTGACATTTACAGGTATGGGGTCTGCTCCTTTACACACTCCCTTTGGAGCCAAGGTATCTGCTCCTGCTTTCCAAATGGCTGATTTGTTTAAGCCAGTGTTTAAGGAACCTGCTCCCCGCCATAATGCTATCCGGCTGCTCTATAAGGGTGGTTTGGTGGACCCACCAGACAGAGTATATATTGGACGGCGTCTTTTGAAGGACTCATTAAAATTTTATGCATCAGAGGTTTTTGCTTTAATTCATACTGATGGTCATAATTATGACATTAGCTTCAAAACTATGGAAGCCTTAGATCGATTTTGGGTGAAATACAATTCCCTTAAGGATACTCCTCTTTGGACTCTTTTTTTGGCTATTCCGCTGACAAAACCTGCTGTGCGTACTATTACTGTTTTGTTTCAGAATGAAGGGGTGGAATTAGCTGATATTTTGTTTTGGTTGAAAAAACATTGTGAAGTTTTGGAGCACCCGGTCCCTATTATGGATTCTGAACAATTCTGGACTGGTGGCTGGAAAATTAAGTGTAAATTACTTATGACTAACTCTGGTGTTTCTCATCTCCCTAGCTGTTTTTTTTTTGGGGAGGGATAGGGACTCTCTGTTTTATCCGGGATAACCTAAATCCTGTCATAGGTGTGGATCTAGATTGCATCTTAGTAATGCTTGTGATTCTCTGAAATGTACTCATTGTTTGGAGACAGGTCATTTGGCTGCCACCTGTTTAAATTTATTTCATTGCAATCTTTGTGATGAAAGGGGTCACTCTTATGTTAAGTGTCCCAGGGCCTCCCACAATTCTGTGGATGCCCACTCCCATGAGTACCTTATTACGCAGGTCCAGAAGAAGAGTTGTGCTCAGGCCTCTGAGAGGCGGATGCGGGATCTTTTATCTGTCCCGGAGCCCCTGACTCCTGGGTCTGTTCTTCTGACAGAGTCCGGTTTACCGGCAGACTGTCATCCTGCTATTCTTTCCAACAGCACGTCCGCTGCGACAGTGATAGTGCCTTCTGAGGCCCCAATGGTGGTGGTCGTCCCTGACCGGGTGGGTCCTCAGGAACCTCCATCTATAATTCTGCAGGACCCTGGTTCCCCACCTGGGGATATGCTTGTGGAGGTAGAGTCAGACCGTTTGATTCCGCCTCTTACTTCTGCAACTCCTGATTCAGATGCTACTGTTATGCCCCCCCCCCCCAAGTCTTGGACATGGATCAACCCTTTCACAAAGTTTCTTATAAGAAAAGACAACAGGAGAAGAGTGGGATTCTGGGCCCTAGAGGGAAGGAACGATAAGTTGGAACTAAGAAAAAACTGTTACAGTCTAATAAATTTGATGTGTTGAGATGCCAACGACAGTCTGGGGGCACTGAGGAGGATGATGAGGGCTCGGCCTCAGATTCCTCCTCAGTGGCCTCTTCTGTAGGCACTTCTTCTGGCTTTGGAAGATGGTGGCTCTGGAAGGCTCAAATGGAAGACTTGCTCACAACGTTGATATGCTTTGTGCAGCTTTTTTTCTGTGGTTTTTCCTTTTTTTATGAGTGTTTTTTGTGTTTTCTCTTTAACTGTTAATAGTATGAAGAGTGGCTTACGGAGGGATTTAATCTTCTCCGAATTGCAACATTTCCGCTCTGACATACTTTTTTTGCAAGATACTAGAATCAAGATGTTTAAAGAGATAGCACAATGCTCCTCTATTTAGACTTTGGGGCCTATATTTTGGTCATTAGGACCTGATAAATGTGATGGTTTGGGTATTTTGTTTACAAATCCTGATTTAAAAGTCTCTCATCTGATTGATTTGGACCCTGGTAGGGCTCTGATTTTGGATGTCTCTTATAAGTCTTGGAGACTACGTCTTATTAATATTTATGTACCTCAGAACAAGGCCTCTAGAGTGGCCCTTTTTAGGAAGGTCCAGCCTTTTCTTTGCACAGCTCGAATGGTCATTTGGGGTGGGGATTTCAATTGTGGTATTCAAAAGAGTGACAGGGGTCTGCAGACGGATAAGATGTTTTGTGACTCTAATGCCGTAAAAGATGTTGTTACTACTGCCAATTTAGTGGATTCTTACCGCATGTTTCATGCTACTGGTGGCTTTACTTTTTGAAAAGGCCTGTTACGTACTCGGATTGACTATATTTGGGTTTCCAACTCGGTACATGTTACTCGTTCTGGTATTATTGATTTAGCCTTCACTGACCATTCGGCTGTGTATTTGGAATGCCAACGGGGTGAGAGTCTCTTTTTTGAGAAATCATCCTGGAAGTTAAAATGTTTCTTTATTGAAGCAAGCACGTCTTATTGATGCTTGCAAATCCTTTTGGGCTGCCCAACTTTCTGTGTCTTGTATGTATGATTCTTTGATTGATTGGTGGAGGGATACTAAGTTAGAATTGAAAACTTTTTTTCAACAAACTGTTGGGTTGCACCATAGAACTGATTATTTCCGTTATTTACAGTGTAGGAAGCATTACCATCGACTGATTTCTCTTGCTGATTCTACAGGTCAGGATTTTAGCAAGCTAAATCTGCTATGTATCGGTTTCAATATGATAGGATGAAAACTCTTAAACAGGAATTACGGTTTGATACGGTGGGTACGAAACAGACGTTTAGCCCTTTTAAAGATCATAAGGTTATCTGTCACAGAAAATGTATGGAGGAATTAAGGGATGCTGATGGTACTGTGTATCGTGATAAAACCTCTATTTTGCATCTTTTTTCTGCTTATGTTAAGAATACCTTTGGCCTTCCTCCACAGACGAGTTTTCTGCATTCCTATGTTGCACGAATAGCACCCCAAGCCCTTCTGCCAGACCAGATACAGCGGCTTGTAGCTCCTGTTACTATAGATGAAGTTCGAGCTGTTATTACATCTGCTAAAACCAGCTGTTCTCCTGGACCTGATGGGCTTCCAGTGGAGTTTTTCCAGACCTTTTGTGATCTTTTGGCTCCTGTATTATGTGATCTCTTTAACGTTCTTTTATGTTCCCCTACCATACCTGAATGGTTGGTAGAAGCAAATTTGTTTTTTTATATAAAAAAGGTGATAAAAGGTCATTACTTTACTGGAGGCCTATCTGTCTGTTGAACTCTGATATTAAGTTTTTGAGTAAAATCTTGTCTCTTAGATTGTCACACTGTGCTCGTTCCCTTATTAGTTCTGTACAGGGCTGTAGTGTTCCTCATCGCAGTATACATGATAATTTAATATTGCTCCGGGAATTGTTTTATAAAGGTCAGAACCGCTGTATCTCTGGTTTGGTGCTTAGCTTAGATCAACGTAAGGCCTTTGATTCCATTTCCCAGGACTATTTATTTTTAGCATTAGGTCACTATGGGATATCTGTTGAATTTATTTCTTGGCTTCAGAAACTTTATTGTCATGCTACTGTGGTACCAAAAGTCAATAGCTGGAAAGGGGATAGGATAGGTCTCCGACGGGGTGTCAGACAGGGCTGCCCATTAAGTCCATTGTTGTATGTCTTTAGCATAGATCCCCTTTTACGTTGTATTCTTAATGATTCTCAGATAAAGGGAATATCCTTAGTTCCTACCTTTCCTCCTTTGAAAATACTTGCATATGCAGATGACTTAGTTCTTTTGATGAGTGAATGTACAAATGAGGCTGTTATTTCACAACAGCTTGTTGATTTTTCTACTACCTCTGGTTCCAGTATTAATATGGAAAAATGCTCTGGTTATCAGTTTCCCTCAGATGCTCCTAGACTAGTTCATTATGCAGGTATTTCAGTATCTATGGAACCGGTAACTATTTTGGGGCTACAGTTTGGTTCTGACACTCCGGCAGTTGCAAACTGGGAGCAGAAATTAGCAATTGCAGACGGGTCATTGACCCATTGGGTTCATGGGCCTTTGTCAAAACATAAATGTATTTTGTTGTTAAAGACTTTGATTGTTCCCCTTTTTCTTTATGTTAGTTATATTTATCCCCCATCAAAGATTTTGTATACTAAATTGTACAGTTTGTTTTTTAGGGCCTTATGGGGTAGTAGATTAAATCCTGTTAAGCGTCATGTCACTTAACGGACTATAAAGCAGGGAGGACTGGATATGCTCAATCCCATTGCTTTTTACTATAGTATTTTTCTGTATTTCAATGTTTTCGAGCTTAATCGACCCCACTGTAAGACTTGGATTTCTTTACTAACGGAATGGCTTATGCCCAGTTTGAGAGCATGGGAACATAAAAATACTAGAATGTTTTCTAGATTAGAAATAGATCCTCAAGCCATTAAGGAGATGTTTCAACAACTTATTCTTTGGAAAGTTGACTTTAGCCTACTGACATTACCTACAAGGAAGGCAGTTTATGATGCTATTGTTCAAGTTCAGTGTTTGGACCTCTTAGATTACCCTATTGTACGGAACAAGACAGTCAGGCTATGTTCTTGCAATTGTTAAACCCGAGATTGCCAGCTTTTGTTTGGGATTTGGTATGGTTGACATTACATGGTAAACTCAATGTTAAAAACAATAATCGACATAAAGCTGTTCAAGAACGGTATTGTTTAAGACCTTCTTGTTTCCAACTTTTGGAAACTCAAGAACATTTATTTTTAAATTGTGCTTATGCTCAACAGTTTTGGCTTTTTTTAGCTGATCATTGGAAATTACCACAGTTTGGAGTTCTCACTTATCAGGAACTAATTTATGTCCTGGGCACTTCACAATGGCAGACTTTTTCCATTTCTACTTTGCAAGTTTTATTTGCTATTTTGAAATATTACCTCTGGCAATCTCGGTGTAAGTGGATACTACAGCAGCACTATGTTCCATATGATGCCTTGTTATTATTGATTACTGGAGCACTTCAGCAGGTCTATGAAACAGATGTGAAATATTTCTCGTCTCACCAGTTACATTGTTTTTGGCAAGCATGTGATGTTGTTCTACGATAGGCTTCATTCTGGTTATATAATTTTTGATTTCCGTAGTTAGGCACTGTGTTTGATTTGCTGCATTCTTTTTGTTTTACCTGGTTATTTTGGTTATGGTAGTATTGTTTCTATTTTATAGTACTTTCTTGTATATGCTGTATTTACTGTTTTGAATCTTACTTCCTTTTTTCCCCACAAAATTCCTCTACTCTTTTCGATAAGAGCCATGGGATCTATAACATCCACCTGAACTACCACCAATCCAGACAGATGGGACCTCGGTTTAACGTCTCATCCGAAAGACGGCACCCCAGAAGTGCAGCACCCCTCTCATGCTGCAGTACAGTGTCAGTACTTGGCTATTAACCCAATTGCCAGATGTGGGAACTGAACCCACAGCCCTCTGATCTCCCAGCCTCAGAGGCGAGTGTGCTACCTACTGAGCCACTGACACTGACATTGGTTGCCTTATCAATGGCATAAGCTGATTCCAGCGCATCTCTCGTTTGCCTAGCCATATGACCTGACATCCTTTACAGCCCAAGTCCATTTCATTATTCTAGCTTCTGCAGTAGAGTTGTAGTCTTCTCATGTAAGATGAGCCTGCAGTCCAGACTCCAGACTGTTTTCCTCTCCATGCTGACAGTGGAAAACACTCAGTCATCTAAGGGTAACTGCTCAACTCTAGCTATTTTTATAAACTACATGCTTGAACTAATTTGAATATGGGACTTCTAATTACAGAAAATGATTGGATGTTGAACACAGAAGTAACAGTAAGAGAATGATGTTAGGATAGAGTGTGTGACCTCAACTTCAACTCAGCTGTCCTCTGTTCCATGCTTAGAATCTTGAGTAACCATATACCAACTGTCATTTGAAGCACTACTACCGATGATTTTTTGTACCTAATAATTTGAGCTAAGATTGAGGGTCATCAAGCACATTTAAAAGACTGACACTGAATAGTCATTTATCAGCAATACAACTATCCATATATTTGTTTACATAACACTAACACACAACAGGGGATAGTACATGTAATGCGCACCATACACCTGTACTCTCTGTGGGGGACATCCCAGTACCTGCTGAATCAATACCTAGGATTCAGGGTTGACTCCCTATTTACCCTATATGCGGAGGGAGGGTTGGTTGATGTTCTACCCATTCCAGAGATGTGATTGTGTGAAGCAGCGCACAGTTCCCAATTTTCAGCATCTGGAATGCTGGTCCAGATGCGGCTCAGTGGATGGGGGGAGTGGCCTCCCTTCAAAACAGTTTTGTGAAATAATTTAAATGATTTTGCAGACAGGTCCATAAAGAGTGTCACTTAGGCAGGCCTCTTTTGACACTGGATGTGATTTCAACCCAGCCCACTCTAGATCTCCTTTTCAGTGAGTTAGGTCTTATAGTGAATAGGCAGCCCACTTTGACTGGATGCAATTAGGACAGCTGCTTATAATATTTTTCTAAGAATATCTTAATACACTCAGCATAACCCCAGCCCACACCAGATCTGAGTGCAGACAGAGATTCTTAGGGGACTGGAGCCTGAGGCCCCTTTTTTTTTTCCTTTTCAGTTTACTCAGCCTGGCCCAAATCACTCTGCTTGTGCATTTTGCCAGTTTTGGAAAGTCTGCGCTGGTCTGAAGACTGTGTAACAGAATGATTTTAAAGGACAGCATTCAAATTGACACTTCCAGAGTATCTGAAATTATTTCCTGATTTCTGCTGCATATAAACTTGCGTGAGACTGTCCTGCAGCCTGTTTTTTGTGAACTGTGGCATAATATTTGTATGGTGAATCCAGTTACTGGGGCCAGTCTGTGTAGCTTGGGATGCAGGCACATGCAGCCTCACCTTTTAAACTCCAGTGGTGTACAGTGTCCCAATGTAGAAATCTACAGGATGTGAGTTGCAGGGTTGTGGAAAGGTAATGGGAAGTTGGTCAGTTGGGTTGTGTTTTAAAAATAGTGGACCATCTATGGTGGTCAGCACATGGGCCTTTACCAAAGCAACTTGTCCCAACGAAGACAACTTGTCGTCAGGGTCAAGAGTGGACCATCTAGGGTGATCAGAAAATGGCCTTCCACCATTGCAGCTTGCCCCATCACTGACATTGTTACAAGAGTCAGTAGACCGGCTTCTTCTAGTAATCATGGCAAGCTAGCTTGTTTAGCTAGCACTTTTATGACGTTATATTTCCATTGCCAGACTTGCAATAACCGACACCCCGTTGTGCCTTATTGCTTAATTTTCTTCATACTATATATTCTCCTCCCCCCACTGCTGGAGAAAATTTTGTGGTCGGGAGGGGCTTCTCCTAACTCATGTGTCCCCACATTTTCCAGTAGATTATTGAACTGTGTGAAGCAGTGGTTGAAGTGGGGTTAAACACAAGATCGCAGCTTCAAAGTGAAAAAAATGACATGCAAGACAGGAAACTGCTTTTTTCCTTTTTAATTAGTGCAAAACAACGCCATGTCTGGAAATGGTGGGGCGGTGAGGAGTATAGAAAAGAATGGCTGAAAGACTACAGGTAATAGTAGCGATACAGCATTTAGAGTGCTAGTGCTTCCATAAATGGGCGGCTAGCCAAAACATTTTAAACTCAGTCTGTGGGAAGCACTGTAACACAATGGACCAGATGCTGTTTAAGTAAAACTTAATGTATTCCAAGTGATCAGTAAATAACAAAGGATGCAGCATTCCCCATCACCTTTAACACACAGCCCTAAAAAAGAATGGCTCTGTCTGGGGGGGGGCAGAAGATAGAACAGCGTAGAGACAGAGGGACTACTTTATAGCACAAAGACTTCATTTTTAATTCTTTATTATTTATTCCTTTTTAAATCATATATATAAATGCAACAGGTAGTCCATTTTCTAAGTGGAATAATACCCTGTAGGGTGAGCAGTGTGGGCAATACCGAACCTTCCAGAGGCTATAAGGCCCTTCGACTGAGGCATCGGGCCTTATTACACCTCTGGGCTGTCCGGTATTGCCCAATTCCGCCTACCCTGTCTGGTATTAGTGCTCGCATAGAATCAGGACCAGGACATCGGGCTCAAGAGCGGACCATCTAGGGTGGTCAGAAAAGGGCCTTCACCATAGCCGCTTGCCCCAACGAAGACAACGTGGCGTCGGGGTCAAGAGTGTACCATCTAGGGTGGTCAGAAGAGGGCCGCCACCGTAGCATCTAGCCCCATCACAGACATCACTGTTGCAAGAGTCAGTAGACCGTCTCCTCCTACTGATCGTGGTGAGCTAGCTTGTTAAGTTGACACTTCTGTGACTTTACAGTTCCATTGTTGCACTTACATGTTCTTCATACTATATGTTTTGCCTTCTCTGCTGGGGAGGATTTTAAGGGCGGGGGGCTCCTCCAAACCAGTGTGTCCCCATATTTTCCAGTAGATTCTTGCAGTGGGAGAAGCACCTTTACTTGAGACTGTGTAATAGGAGCATTTACTTACAGCACATAGTGCCATGGGTAGTACACCCCAGTCTGAAATGGTCACAGCCCTGGTAGAAGGGTATGGTACCCTATTTGAGATAAACTGTGGGTGCAGTGTAATCAGAAATTAAATCCAGAGGCTGTCCCGTGGCCCAGAGGGCTTATGCGCTGGCACCTTACCTTGAATCATACCGGCAACCCTGGTTCGAGAATGGATTCGGGACACTGAGGGCTGGCAGGGGAAGGAGAGGATCAAGCATCCATACGCCAGCTCTGCTTTCCAGTATCCAGGCACCTGTATATATAAAAAACTATTAAACATCATAGCTATTCAACAGTGCACATGTATTTATCTATGTAAATAAGCAAAATGTGTTTTTTGTTACTGTCAAAGACTATAAAATGGCTGCCATCTTGTTTTGGGTCATGTGACCCAAGGCATCGAGTTATTTGCCCATTCTATGGCTTATTTTGCTCCTCAACTACCCTGACAAGTATTTTAGCCTATTTACTGCCATTACTTCATGGATTTAGTGTCATGTAGTACATAGTGCCACAGGTGGTACACCCCAGGCCTGAATTGGTCACAGCCCTGGTAGTGAGGTATGGTACCCTATTTGAGATAAACCTGGGGTGTAGCGGAATATTCCAGATCAGAAATTATATCCAGGCACCACTATCGATAAAAAACAGCTTAACATCATAGCTATTCGACAGTTCACTTGTACTTATCCATGTAAATAAACAAAATGTGTTTTTTGTTACTGTCAATGACTCTATAATTGCCGCCATCTTGTTTTGGGTCATGTGACCCAAGGCATCGAGTCATTTGCCCATTCTAATGGCTTATTTTGCTCTTCAACTACCCTGACAAGTATTTCTACTTATTTACTGGCATTACTTTATGGATTTAGTGACATATAGTACATGATGCCATAGGTGGTACACCCCAGGCCTGAATTGGTCACGGCCCTGGTAGTGAGGTATGGTATCCTATTTGAGATAAACCTGGGGTGCAGTGGAATATTCCAGATCGTAAATTATATCCAGGCTCCAGTATCTATAAAAAACAGGTAAGCAACACACCTATTCAACATTTCACATGTGTTTACCCATGTAAATATGCAGAAGATGTGTTTTGTTACTGGCAATGACTATAAAATGGCCGCCACCTTGTTTTGGGTCATGTGACTCAAGGCATTGCGTCATTTGCCCACTCTATGGCTTATTTTGCTCCTCAACTACCCTGACAAGTATTTCTATGTATTTCTTACCATTACTTCATGGATTTGGTGACATAGAGAACATAGTGGTATAGGTGGTTCTCCACAGGTCTGAATTGGGTCCAACACACACACACATAAATAAAATGAAAACAGTCCATGAAAAGACATAATTTGTGGTCTGCTTGCATTTTTATTTCTTTTATAAAACACATATTTTGCTGAGAAACCTATATTTTGGAATTTATAAGTTATCCTCGAGTATTCGCTGGGGGTCATGGTCAGTGAGGTAATAGTATTAGAGGGCATCGTGTCGACCATCTTGGATTTGATCATGTGACAATTACATTGTTTCCATAATATCGACGTATGGCTAAATAAAAAGATTAATAAGTTAGGAATTCAAAAATATATATAGTTTGTTGAGGTTTTGTCCCCAAAAAGACATGGAATAATTGATCAAATCTTAATAGACCCAATTACAGGAAAATGCCTGACATTTATCATTACTCTATTGCCATTAATAGGGTTAAAAAAAACTGCTACCAGATACCACACACAACAGCCAGACAGTAAGAGGAGCTTTTAATATTTAATGGGCATATATAACAGCCACAGTTAAAAAGCTGTAAACTGTCTCCATCTCAGATTTGTTTTTGAAGGACACCAGAGTTGAAACAGTAAACTCACATATACAATGATGGTAGTTGGCATCAAGGAACACAGAGTGCCTCAAGGGGGGAAGATGGAGAATGGGGGTGCTTCAAAACCAGCAATCGTGTGAGATTTGTTTTTCCTTAATTATGAAAAAGGCAGCCCCTGTCATCCAGAGTGGAACTGATGCATACAATATCTGTTAGTGAACACACTTGCTAATCAACTGTCTGCACTGCCAATAATCATTACATTTTAGCCCTTTGGCAGTGGGTCAGATGGAATTGTTTGCTGCAGTAACCCCACCAATACATCCAGACTGAAAAGGTTATGGTTCACAAACATTACAAAATCATCAAGCCACATAAACGAGCTCTTGATATAGATAAACGTGCTCTGAGCATGAAACACATTGCGTGGAAGGTGTGAGGGCTTAACATAATAAAAGTGAGTCCCAATGCCACATGAAGCCACTTTCTACAAACACCCACAAAAAAAAAACTGATATTAGATAGCAAACACTGTGAACTCCCACATAGGGCTACTATACAAGCATAAAGTGTAGCACTGTAGTGTCAGTGGCTCAGTAGGTAGCACACTCACCTCTGAGGCCAGGAGATCAGAGGGCTGTGGGTTCAGTTCCCACATCTGGCACTTGGGTTAATATCCCAGTACTGACACTGTAGTGCAGCATGAGAGGGGTGCTGCACTTCTGAGGTGCCGTCTTTCGGATGAGACGTTAAACTGAGGTCCCATCTGCCTGGATTGGTGGTAGTTCAGGTGGATGTTAAAGATCCCATGGCACTTATTGAAAAGAGTAGGGGAATTCCCCTGGTGTTCTGGCCAAATTTCCCTCATTCACTAAAAATACCACCAACAGCTTCATCTGGTTCAAGGTCAGTTGGCATTCATCTGTATCCCACTCCCCTGGGTTGTGCCTAAAAATAAGCAGGATTTGTCTAGTGCACTTACCCGGTCAACAAAAACTAAATAAATAAATAAACACTGCCTAATGGCTGAAGGTTTGAACCTCACTATCCAGAGCTCTGTTATCTCAACTATTGACTACAGGCTTATTATCTATGTATCCGCTACTGACACGGCATTCCGGCGCATAGCTGTAGCCCTTAATAAGGCATGCAGACTCCTTATTTCAGCTGCCCGCCTTTTTCACACATGTGACATTTATGAGCAGGCTAACTGGCTTCAGCTATCCAGCAAGCTAAAGTACCAGACCTGCATCCAAGCTAAGAAGACATCACTGGGCCTTATGCCCCCTGGAGTCCAATCAATATTGATCCCACAGCGTGTCTGCCACCTAACTAGAAGATTGGACAGTCTAACCTTTACAATACCTCACTGCCAGACCTCTCAAACTCAGCGTTCTTACCTTGTCAGAGCCTCCACCTGGTTCAACTTGCTACATACAGAAATCTCCAACACTGCCACGATTGGTGCTTTTAAGTGTAAACTACGTCAACACCTCGTAGCTAGTGCCTTCTGTGATTGCTTCTTATCATTCCCCTGGCATATTAAGCTCAAGCATCCCTCCTAACTGCCTCAGCTCCTCCTCTCCTACCCCCCATTACTGGGTATAGGATAAATCTGTCTTCTCTTCCTTTTCATCCCCTCTATTCCTCCTCCCTTGCTATTTCCCATCTACCACATACCCAACGCAATGCCCTCCTTATTTCTCCCCTCCTCCTTCTCTCTCCCATACCACCCCCTCACCACCACTCTTCTTTTTCTTTTCCCGCTAACTTGCTCCTGACAAAGCTTCACTGAGCCACCTATGACTTGTACCATTAACTTGCAACACAATTCCTTGACAATGCTTTTGGCTGCTATTATTGTAACCTTACTTGTCTTTTTTTTTGTAAGTTCCATTTTGTCCCCCCTCCTTGCCTGCTTCGCTATCCTCTCCTCAGTGGCCTCCTTAGCCCTCCTTATCTTTTGCCCTGCCTCCTTTCTTTTTTCCCTGTAGGTTTGCCTGTCCTCATCCCTTTGTGTCCTCCTGTACCTCTTGAATGCTCTGGTCTTCTCCTTGACCCCTAATGCCACCTCTCTAGTGAACCATAGGGGTCTTTTCTGTCTTCTATTCTTTCTTACCCTTCTTATACATGAGTCCATGGCTTTAAATACCCCTCTCTTGATGGCTGCCCATAATTCCTCCACCCCCTGCACATCCCCTATCCTGATTGTCCTTATTGCCTTGATGTGGAACCTTTGTAAAAGAGTCCTCGGCTCAAAGGTGTCATCCAAAATACAAATAAATAAAATAAAATAAATAAATAAATAAATAAATAAAATAAACACAAATCAAAACCACTCTTATTTAATAGGCAGCAGATGAGTGACTGAGGTCAATTGTCACATCCACTTGTTTTCCACAACAGTATGATATGCAGTACATATCAGACTGTTATGGAAAATGGCTGGATCTGACAATTTATCTCAGTCACCCAGCCTAGGATCTGGTACTTCAATTACCCACAGGAAGGAAAAAAAAATAATTAGCCAGCAAAAGCTAATCTGAGCCACTCCGAATTCATAGGCAGCAGTGGCAGTACAAATCACACTATTGTGGAAAATGGCAGGACTCGACAATCTACCTGAGTCACTCAGGATTTGGAACTTTGATTACCCACAAATAAATAAAAATATTAGGCAGCAAACGCAGATTGGAACCACGCCACTCTTAATCCATTCCTTCCAGTGGCACCATATGGCGTCAGATCCATCCACTGTTTAACCCGACCCAATATGTCTCCACTGGATGGAATGAGTACAGATGCAGAACAGATCATACTTTTGTGTAAAAAGGCAGGATTTGATCATGAATTTATTACCTCAGGCACTTCTATTACCTGCCAACCAACTCAGTTTGACTACCAGTATGCAGTGTTTCCGTTTCAACTAGTGGCTGCTATGTGCTGATATTTCATTGGCTTGAATGAAGAATTAATTTATTGGTTCCCCGGTACTACTTGCAGAGAGCACCCATCACCATAGAAACACTGGGAGAAGCAATAAATGAATTCTATATTCAAACTTGCTTAGTAACCAGATAGGCAGATTAAACTGCACAGACATTATTACCATCATGATATTGGTATACGATCAGTGTTCACAAGCAGCTGATGGTAATGCACAACTCAGTTTTCAGTTTCTGTGTTGCGTTTATTGATTGAGAGTAATATACACAGGCTATGTATACATTAATAAAAAAATACATTAGTGTTAAAAACGTGTTAGGCCAAAATACATATGTGGCCCACCCAGGAATAAGAGTGGGGTGGCCGTGGCCAGTCCGGCCCCGCGGTTTAGCAGCCCCTGGTCATGTAAGACATTTTCACAGGAGAAATGTAGGGCATTGGCTTGTTTATTTGTAGACAATATATCCTTTATCAGATATGGAATCTCCAGAATCAGCTCGTTGGTAGGTGACAATGTCCAGCCCATGGGAAAAATTGGCCCTCTGTTGTCGTGGTCTGGTTGTATTGATATCTTGCAGGTGGCATTGGGACTGCAGGCCACTTCTTGTAGTTTGGACTCGGGTCCAACCAGATTCATTTTGGAGTGATGGGATGGGATGCTTTCGGTCCAGTTGTGGCTAAGATTGTTAAGTGCTCTCTTCTTGAGGTGGGGTTTCCCCTCTGCCCTGAAAAGGGCGGTCGTGAAACCTCTTCTTAAGAAACCTTCTTCGGACCCTAATGATCTTGTCAACCACAGACTTGTTTCAAGACTCAAAGTTCTACATCAGGCAGAAGGACTAATTTATTTTCAAAGCATAAATGTTTTAAACAAATTTGTTTCAGGACAGGCTACTTATATGAAACAGATGATGGCCTTATAATGATAGCAATAAGGTAGTATGACTAGAGGTTAGAGTAGCAGTCAGTTGGGCTGCGGATTGTACCATATTACTCTTCAAGGGGGTGATTAGCAGAGTGTTCATCTAATCCCTGGTTATACCTTATTGCCTAATTGATCCCAGTTATGAGCCCTGTGGTACCTCACTGGTCACTCTCCCATCATTTAGAGTGTCATTAACCAACACCTTCTGTCTACCTGAGCTCACACCCACAGCCATGGTGGCATGCTTCCTTCCCCACCTTCACATCCAAGCCCTGGCAGCTGGCTCCTGACCCCCGCAATCCCTGGTGGCATGAAAATATCCCCCTACCACCCACAGCCTGTGTTCATGCTCACTGACCCCATTCCCAGCTCTGGCCTCGGATTTCCGAACATCCCACCCCCAACCATGGTCTGCTATTCCAAAAGACCTACATCACTGGCCTCAGGCACCTAAGGCACACTTCTCCAGCCATGGTGGAATGTTCACAAGCCCACACACCACCCCTGGTCTCTAGCTCTTGGGCCACCGCATGCCCTTCCACTCCTTTATTTATTAATCTAAAAGTTGATAACCGGGAAAAATACACAGAGCTAAGGCTCATTTCCAGGTATGACACGGGGAAGGGGTTGTGTAGAGAACAGCTACAAATACAACTCAGGGTCAGCATACCAGCTACAAGGTAACAGGTGTATACTGAGGCAGCAGTAACATGTGACGACATAATATAAATGCAACATTCCATACAGCACTAATCATTAAAACATCCAGTGTGGTTGGCCTGGTGGCACTGATGGTTGAGGCGATGGATACCACATCTCGTGCCATGCAGCAACCAGGGTTTAGGAACAACATTGGGTCATCAGGGTGCTGACATGGGGAGGGGGGAGAAGGATTGAGCTGAAGCTCTCCTTTCCCAGGAAGGGGGATCACCCTCTCACAGACCTGCCGTCACTGGTTGGAGGCCTGGTGGAGGCGCTGGTGGGTAGGAGCGACCAGTAGGGTGGGGCATACAGCAGTATGTGGGGTGCATGTGCCTCCACAATTACACGCTCATGCCAAGGGCGTGTTGGGGGGGGCCAAAACCAGGTAAAAATCTGATAAATACATAACAAAAACAAGAAAATACAGTGTGAAGCGAAGTGCACAGTGCTTGTTGGGGTATGGGTAAAAAGTTGAACAGAAGCAACCAGGGGACAGAGCATGTGAGGGTCAAGGGAGAAGATATAGAGTTAGGCAGGGGATAGACAGGAACAGGAGGGCAGGGAGAGAAGAGGAGAGGAGAGGTGGAGGGGGGAAGGGAGCAGATTCCAGAGGTAGGAAAGGTAAAAAGAGAAGGCCACTTGGCCAGCAGAGGAGTGAGAGTGGGAAATGAAGGAGAGGGAATCATTGAAGCAAAGTGAATAAGAAAAGCATAGAGCAGAGGATAGCAAGATACAGAAATAGGAGGGGAGGGTCCCAAACCAGTATTTGGTAATGAAGGCAGTGCAGTGGACCTGGCGACATGAGGGGGAGTGTGGAGAGAGAAGAGTAGAGGGAGTAGTTATGGGTACTACTTCAGCACTGATGAGGAAAGAGTAGACGGAGCAGAGATGGGTACCACTTCAGCACTGATGAGGGAAGAGTAGAGGGAGCAGTGATGGGTACTACTTCAGCACTGATGAGGGAAGAGTAGAGGCAGCAGGGATGGGTACTACTTCAGCACTGATGAGGGAAGAGTAGAGGGAGCAGGGACAGGTACTACTTCAGCACTGATGAGGGGAGAGTAGAGGCAGCAGGGATGGGTACTACTTCAGCACTAATGAGGGAAGAGTAGAGGGAGCAGGGATGGGTAGTATTTAACTTCCGCACTGATGAGGGCAGAGTAGAGGGAGCAGGGATATGCACTACTTCCGTAGTGATGAGGGAAGAGTAGAGGGAGCAGGATGTGTAGTACTTCATCACTTATGAGGGAAGAGTTGAAGGAGCAGAGATGTGTACTACTTCAGCACTGATAAGGGAAGAGTAGAGAGAGCAAGAATGGGTACTAAGTCAGCACTGATGAGGGAAGAGTAGAGGGAGCAGGGAGGGGTACTACTTCCGTAGTGATAAGGGAAGAGTAGAGGGAGCAGGAATGTATACTACTTCAAGACTGACAAAGGAAGAGTAGAGGGAGCAGGGATGTGTACTACTTCAGCACAGATGGGAGAGTAAAGGGAGCAGGGATGGGTATTACTTCAGCACTGATGGGGGGAAGAGTAGAGGGAGCTGGAATGGGTAGTATTTAACTTCAGCACTAATGAGGAAAGAGTAGAAGGAGCAGGGATGGGTATTACTTCCGTAGTGATGAGGAAAGAGTAGAGTGAGCAGGGATGGGTACTACTTCCATAGTGATGAAGGAAGAGTAGAGGGAGCAGGGATGGGTACTACTTCAGCACTGATGAGGGAAGAGTAGACGGAGCAGGGATGGGTACTACTTCAGCACTGATGAGGGAAGAGTAGAGGGAGCAGGGATAGGTACTACTTCTGTAGTGATGAGGGAAGAGTAGAGGGAGCAGGGATGGGTACTTTTTCAGCACTGATGAGGGAAGAGTAGAGGAAGCAGGGATGTGTACACTTCAGCACTGATGAGGGAAGAGTAGGGGGAGCAGGGATGGTTACTACTTCAGCACTGATGAGGGAAGAGTAGAAGGAGCAGAGATGTGTACTACTTCAGCACTGATAAGGGAAGAGTAGAAGGAGCAGGGATGGGTACTACTTCAACACTGATGAGGGAAGAGTAGAGGAAGCAGGGATGGGTACTACTTCAGAACTAATGAGGGAAGAGTAGAGGGAGCAGGGATGGGTACTACTTCAGCACTGATGAGGGAAGAGTAAAGGGAGCAGGGATGGGTTCTACTTCAGCACTGATGAGGGAAGAGTAGTGGGAGCAGGGATGGGTTCTACTTCTGTAGTGATGAGGTAAGAGTAGAGAGAGCAGGGATGGGTACTATGTCAGCACTGCTGAGGGAAGAGTTGAGGGAGCAGGGATGAGTAGTACTTAACTTCAGCACTGATGAGGGAAGAATAGGGGGAGCAGGGATGTGTACTACTTCAACACTGATGAGGGAAGAGTAGAGGGAGCAGAGATGGTTACTACAGCACTGATGAGGGAAGAGTAGAGGGAGCAGGGATGGGTACTACTTCAGCACTGATGAGGGAAGAGTAGTGGGAGCAGGGATGGGTACTACTTCAGCAATGATGAGGGGAGAGTAGTGGGAGCAGGGATGGGTTCTACTTCTGTAGTGATGAGGTAAGAGTAGAGGGAGCAGGGATGGGTACTTTTTCAGCACTGATGAGGGAAGAGTAGAGGGAGCAGGGATGGGTACTACTTCCGTAGCGATGAGGGAAGGGTAGAGGAAGTAGGGATGTGTATTACTTCAGCACTGATGTGGGAAGAGTAGAGGGAGCAGGGATGGGTATTACTTCTGCATTGATGAGGGAAGAGTAGAGAGAGCAGGGATGGGTACTATGTCAGTACTGATGAGGGAAGAGTTGAGGGAGCAGGGATGAGTAGTACTTAACTTCAGCACTGATGAGGGAAGAGTAGGGGGAGCATGGATGTGTACTACTTCAACACTGATGAGGGAAGAGTAGAGGGAGCAGGGATGTGTACTAGTTCCGTAGTGATGAGGGAAGAGTAGAGGGAGCAGGGATGGGTACTACTTCAGCACTGATGAGGGAAGAGTAGAGGAAGCAGGGATGGGTACTACTTCCGTAGTGATGAGGGAAGAGTAGAGGAAGTAGGGATGTGTATTACTTCAGCACTGATGTGGGAAGAGTAGAGGGAGCAGGGATGGGTATTACTTCTGCATTGATGAGGGAAGAGTAGAGAGAGCAGGGATGGGTACTATGTCAGTACTGATGAAGAAAGAGTTGAGGGAGCAGGGATGAGTAGTACTTAACTTCAGCACTGATGAGGGAAGAGTAGGGGAGCATGGATGTACTACTTCAACACTGATGAGGGAAGAGTAGAGGGAGCAGGGATGTGTACTAGTTCCGTAGTGATGAGGGAAGAGTAGAGGGAGCAGGGATGGGTACTACTTCAGCACTGATGAGGGAAGAGTAGAGGGAGCAGGGATGGGTACTACTTCAGCACTGATGAGAGAAGAGTAAAGGGAGCAGGGATGGATACTACATCAGCATTGATGAGGGAAGAGTAGAGGGAGCAGGGATGTGTACTAGTTCCGTAGTGATGAGGGAAGAGTAGAGGGAGCAGGGATGGGTATTACTTCAGCACTGATGAGGGAAGAGTAGAAGGAGCAGAGTTGTGTACTACTTCAGCACTGATGAGGGAAGAGTAGAGGAAGCAGGGATGGGTACTACTTCCGTAGTGATGAGGGAAGAGTAGAGGAAGTAGGGATGTGTATTACTTCAGCACTGATGTGGGAAGAGTAGAGGGAGCAGGGATGGGTATTACTTCTGCATTGATGAGGGAAGAGTAGAGAGAGCAGGGATGGGTACTATGTCAGTACTGATGAGGGAAGAGTTGAGGGAGCAGGGATGAGTAGTACTTAACTTCAGCACTGATGAGGGAAGAGTAGGGGGAGCATGGATGTGTACTACTTCAACACTGATGAGGGAAGAGTAGAGGGAGCAGGGATGTGTACTAGTTCCGTAGTGATGAGGGAAGAGTAGAGGGAGCAGGGATGGGTACTACTTCAGCACTGATGAGGGAAGAGTAGAGGGAGCAGAGATGGGTACTACTTCAGCACTGATGAGGGAAGAGTAAAGGGAGCAGGGATCGATACTACATCAGCATTGATGAGGGAAGAGTAGAGGGAGCAGGGATGTGTACTAGTTCCATAGTGATGAGGGAAGAGTAGAGGGAGCAGGGATGGGTACTACTTCAGCACTGATGAGGGAAGAGTAGAGGGAGCGGAGATGGGTACTACTTCAGCATTGATGAGGGAAGAGTAGAGGGAGCAGGGCTGGGTACTACTCAGCATTAATGCGGAAAGAGTAGAGGGAGCAGGGATGGGTACTACTTCAGCACTGATGAGGGATGAGTAGAGGGAGCAGAGATCGGTACTACTTTAGCACTGATGAGGGATGAGTAGAGGGAGCAGGGCTGGGTAGTACTTCAGCACTGATGAGGGAAGAGTAGAGGGAGCAGGGCTGGGTACTACTTCAGCACTAATGCGGAAAGAGTAGAGGGAGCAGGGATGGGTACTACTTCAGCACTAATGAGGGAAGAGTAGAGGGAGCAGGGATGGGTACTACTTCCGTAGTGATGAGGGAAGAGTAGAGGGAGCAGGGATGGGTACTACTTCAGCACTGATGAGGGATGAGTAGAGGGAGCAGTGATGGGTACTACTTCAGCACTGATGAGGGAAGAGTAGAGGGAGCAGGGATGGGTACTACTTCAGCACTGATGAGGGAAGAGTAGAGGGAGGAGTGATGGGTACTACTTCAGCACAGATGAGGGAAGAGTAGAGGGAGCAGGGATGGGTACTACTTCAGCACTGATGAGGGACGAGTAGAGGGAGGAGTGATGGGTACTACTTCAGCACAGATGAGGGAAGAGTAGAGGGAGCAGGGATGGGTACTACTTCCGTAGTGATGAGGGAAGAGTAGAGGGAGCATGGATGGGTACTACTTCAGCACAGATGAGGGAAGAGTAGAGGGAGCAGGGATGGGTACTACTTCAGCACTGATGAGGGACGAGTAGAGGGAGCAGGGATGGGTACTACTTCAGCACTAATGCGGAAAGAGTAGAGGGAGCAGGGATGGGTACTACTTCAGCACTGATGAGGGACGAGTAGAGGGAGGAGTGGTGGGTACTACTTCAGCACAGATGAGGGAAGAGTAGAGGGAGCAGGGATGGGTACTACTTCCGTAGTGATGAGGGAAGAGTAGAGGGAGAAGGATGGGACTACTTCCGTAGTGATGAGGGAAGAGTAGAGGGAGCATGGATGGGTACTACTTCAGCACAGATGAGGGAAGAGTAGAGGGAGCAGGGATGGGTACTACTTCAGCACTGATGAGGGAAGAGTAGAGGGAGCAGGGATGGGTACTACTTCCGTAGTGATGAGGGAAGAGTAGAGGGAGAAGGGATGGGTACTACTTCCGTAGTGATGAGGGAAGAGTAGAGGGAGCATGGATGGGTACTACTTCAGCACAGATGAGGGAAGAGTAGAGGGAGCAGGGATGGGTACTACTTCAGCACTGATGAGGGAAGAGTAGAGGGAGCAGGGATGGGTACTACTTCAGCACTGATGAGGGAAGAGTAGAGGGAGCAGGGACAGGTACTACTTCAGCACTGATGGCAGGCTCCAGAGCCCCGCTCTTCTTTACACAGACTTCCAAGCCCTAAATGACATGTCCTCATGTTCCTGAACCACATTTGCCATGTCCTCTGGCTCCTGGGCCCCTTCCTGTGTCTTGGTGACAGCTTCTGTCCCCCTCCACCCTAGAAGAAATCTCCTGTGCCATTCCCTAGCCCTGGCAGCAGGCTCCTGAACCCATCTTGCTGCCCTCTTAAACTATCTTGAGAAAAACTTACTCCCACTGTAGTTTTGTAACTTTTTTTGAAAATGTGTCGTCAGTCTACACCACACCCCCACTTCATATAGTGCCTTCTGCTGAAACACCCACCAGTTTTTCCCTAAACACCAGCCATCGGCATCAGCATGACTAAACTGAGCTGAACTGAATAACAGCTCTGCTAGAGGAAACCTTAGATAAATGTAGTACTTGGGAAAATGCATATTTTGGGGTTTTTTTTAATATATTTTTTTTTTAACTGGGTGAGATGCACTAAGCTGAAGCTTGTTTCTAGATGTTGCCTGGGAGCACAAAGAAGTTAAGTTACTTACTCAGGGTTACACAGTATGCAAGCAGGGGCTGTGGGATTCAAACCCAGGTCTCCAGGTTTTCAGCTTAGAGCCTTAAACCACTGCACTATACTGCCTCAATTTCTCAAATTCTGAGGACATCTGCATGAAAATAATGTTGTCTATGCAGAATACCTGCTTTTGCTGCTCCTTTACATGGAAAGGTAGCAGTAGGGGAAGGAGGAAGTATAGCACAGTGATCACCACAGAAAACACCAGGACTGTTGGTACTAGATGAATTCAAGTTTACTTATGAAAACATCTAATGAAGACAGCATTATCCCCCCTAACACAGCTGACAGTCCATGCTCTATGCAAGCAAGATGTCTTGAAAAGCGCTAGTATACAGCAAGAAATACTTGCAATGCTCGGGGGCAAGTCAGTACTATCATTAGATGCAAACATTTGCCACTTTTTATGTTGGCTCATGCTTGCGCAGCCAACATATTGCAGTAGTAGCAGAGTTGAAGGTGTGGTCACTGTGGGCAAATGCAGGGCATGCATCAGTAGGTGCATCCATCATTCCCCAATAAGGCAGCTGCAGTTGTCGACACCCTCAACACATAAACTCTCCACCAGATACATAGATACATAGATACATAGACAGTGTCGGCAGATAAGGGCCTATGGCCCACCTAGTCTGCCCATTTGAGCTTGTAAGTTCAGTTTGTTTTCCTAGAAGTCTATTTCCCCTTACCCCTGACCTCTAGAATTCCTTTATGTCTATCCCATGCATTCTTAAATCCCGTGATTGTTTCAGCCCCCACCACTTCCTCTGGCAGGGTGTTCCACTTGTCCACCACCTGCTCAGTGAAGAAATTCTTTCTCATGTTTCCTCTGAATCGCCCCTCCTCCAACTTCATCCCATGCCCTCTAGTCCTGAAACATCTTTTCGCTTAAAATAGTGTTTTCCTGCACCCTGTTCCTCCCTGTGAGATACTTGTATGTCTCATCATATCCTCTCTCCTCCTCTCCTCCAGGGAGTACATGTTCAGTTCTTCAACCTGTCTTCATAGGATTTGTGATGCAACCCATGCACCATCTTTGTTGCCCTCCTCTGAACCTTTCTACCCTGTCTATGTCCCACGTAGGTATGGTCTCCAGAACTGTACACTGTACTCCAGGTGGGGCCTCACTAGTGTCTTGTATAGCGGAATTATGACCTCCCTTTTCCTGCTGGTGATGCCCCTGCCTATACATCCCAGCATCCTATTTGCTTTACCTGATGCCTTGTCACACTGTTTCCCTACCTTGAGGTCATCAGAGATGACAACCCCAAGATCCCTATCCCAGATCTAAGGAAAGGTCCACTGCAATGAGAGCCAAGCTTCTCATGCAACGGCGTGCCTTTCCTGGTGACCAGTTTACAAAACATAGTGGCATGCCACCGCAGAGTGCCCTGACCTACTTCATTTGCCGACAGGGGAGCCCACTACCTGTTGGCATAATGCAAGCCCCCCTCCCATTTAATGTGTGTGCTGAGGGGGTGCCCAATCCCCCTCGGCATCATGTCCCCCTTTCCCAGTTTAACGTACCGACAGAGAGCCCACTCCCCATCAGCATAATGTCCCCCACATTTGTTGTGTGCTGACAGGGGTGCCCAATCCCCCCGTCAGCTACAGAACCCCCCAAAAAATAAACACTCAGGTGGCACGCTGGGAACCCACCCCGGCGTGCCAAATGCCCCTGTAAAAGAAAAACCATCCCGCTATGGTTTTTTTTTTTAAACCTGCAAAGCAGAAAACGGTCCCTTGTCGACTCTGATGGCCTTCCTGCAACCCGTGCCCACTCTCTGCGCACCCTGCCTCCCCACCCCACCCCATACTTACCTCCAGAGCATGGCGCAATGATCTTCGGTGGCCCAGGAACACGTCTGCACTCTTCAAAGCCGACCGAGAACTGAAGAAATGCCAAATGCCGGTAAGCTGTATAATGGCATAAATAGGGTTTTTTCAACTTTGGTGCATATTTCGGGCATTTTTGAGAATTTTGGCACTTAAAAATTTTCAACATGGGGTTACTGGGACCCCTCCTCATGAATTCAGTCACTGTCATGGTGTTATTTGGTCCCGAAAGGTGATTTTGAGGTCACTGCTCGGAATCACCTTTCGGGACCAAGTAACGAAGGGATAGTGCCACTGTTCATGAAGTGGGCTCTCAGAAAACCTATGTTGCAAATTTGGTGAAAAAAATCCAAAAAATGGCTGTTTTACGAGTGCACTTTGCGCAGTTTCCACGCACGCTCGTAACTTCATGAATTTGTAATATTTGCACTTCAGATTTTCAACATTGACATTTTTTCAGATCTCCTTATGAACAGTACAGCTGTCATTTTTCACATCCTGCCCAAAATGTGTTTTTGCACCTGTGGTGCAGAATGGTGTGTTCGCTCTGAGAAATCAACTTTCGGGACAGATTAACACAATCACAGTGCCACTGTTCATGAGGGGAGGTCCCAAAATGTCTATGTTGAAAATGTGTCTCTTCAGGGTGGGGGTGAGGTTGGCATCAGTTCAATGCTTCACTGCCATTCCTATTATGCATCTCTAACTTCTGCACTACCAATGCCAGCGAGACAGCATTCGGCATTGACAAATGCTTGTTTTAACAGTGTCTGCTGGGGTCATGGCAGAATGATCTGCACCCTTACCTTGTGATGCCAAGTTGTCAGAGCATTGTTTGCCAGTGTCTGAGTGTTTGGAATCAGGGAGATTTAGGAGGGCTGGTATACAGTGTGGGATGTTCAGGATCTGTACTTAGCCTGCTGACTGCGATTACCTGATCTTGTTCCCCACTCAATCTGATTGCGTATACCGAATCCTTTCTGCAGATTTAGGCTGTGGCGTGAGCACGTGCCCACCCTCCTTGGTAAGAGCCATGCCAATGGGGAGCCCAGAGTCTGCAGCTGCTGGAGGGATGGAGGAAAGCGGGAAAGTGCGGCCCCTTTATGTGCTGGAGGAGGCAGGCAGCGTGGCATTGGCGTGGTTGCTGTGGAGACAGAGCACAGGAAGAGAGTAGTTTGAACAGCAGTTCAGGGTAGAAGCCCATGGTTTCTGGACTGGCAGGGTATTGGGCAGCCACATGAAGTTTCCAGACTGGAGCTCAAAGGGGGTGCAGCGACCTGAAGCAACTCCCAGGGTCGGTGTGCTGCGAGCCGCTAAATCTGCTGATTTCCCCATCACCAGTGGTCTAGTCAGGGGACAGGGGACCATGGGGAGAAGGAGGTTATGCTCTCAGTGTAGCAGCTGGTTACGGAGAAGCAGTGTTGTCACAGATGGAAGAGGAACCCTGGCGTGGTGGCAAGAGTGGTCTAGTCACAGGATGGGGGACCGTGGGGAGAAGGAGATTATGCTCTTGGTGTAGCTGCTGTTTATGGAGGAGCAGCGTGGCGACAGGAGGAAGAGGAATCCTGGCATGGCAGTGAGAGTGGCTGATGGAGAGCACACCGAGAGGAACAAGGAGGAGGAGAAGGAGGAGGAAGAATTCCTGCTGTAAAAAGTTAGATATGGAGAGTGCTGCTGAAACACATAGAACAATTATGATATACTTCAAAGAATTTATTCAAATCCCAGGCAGCCAATATGCCTAGCTGGATGAACTGAAAAACACCTACAGTCAAAGTGATCAGTGCAATAGTGCAATCAGTTCAGTACAGTTTCATTAACTGTTTTACAACTATAACTAAAGCATTATGGGGGCTGCATATGTAAATCACCACATAATATTATCCTGGCTCAACTTTAAGCAAAAATGCATGGTGACGAAAGGCCTCTCACACAATTTGCAAAGGGTGCCAGCAGAAAACTTAGACACGTGTTTCATCCTACCAGGACTCATTAGCATGCCCCGTTTGTTTGACACCCCAGTGGAATGAACCAGCAACCCTAAGATGGTCTATCTGGGTTATGTTGTGGTGAACTCAATTAAAACAAAAAACAATTTAAAAGACAAAGAACCACTGTGTGCAAGCACTGAGGCAGTGGTTACTCCAAAGGGCATTTGGCCAGGAAGTCAAGTTTCAAAGAAATACAAAAATCACACATGACCCCACAATGCAAAGCATCATGGGCTGCATATGCAAATCACCACATAATATTATGCTGGTTCAACTTTAAGCAAAAATGCATGGTGCTGAAAGGCCTCTCACACAATTTGCAAAGGGTGCCAACAGAAGACATAGACACGTGTTTCATCCTACCAGTACTCATCAGTATGTCTCATCTGTTTGACTCCTGAGTAAATGAGCCAGCGCCACCGAAGATGGTCTATTGCGTTATGTTATGCAGTTTCCATGCACACTGTACCTTTCATGAATTTGTAATATTTACACACCAGATTTTCAAAATTGGCATTTTTCCACACCTCCTTATGAACAGTACAGCTGTCATTTTACATATCCTGGCCGAAATGTGTTTTCGTATGTCCTCATGCCAGATTTTCAACACTGCCATTTTTTCACACCTCCTTATCAACAGTACAGCTGTCATTTTTCACAGCCTGCTCAAAATGCATTTCCGCAGCTGTGGTGCACAATGTCGTGGTCGCTGTGAGAAATCACCTTTTGGGACACATTAACAAAATCACAGCACCACTGTTCATGAGGGGAGGTCCCAAAATACCTATGTTGAAAATGTGGCTAAAAAACTCCCACAGATAATTGGGTAATGGATGTGTGTTGTGCAGTTTCTATGCATGCAAATGATTCCACCAATTTTTCACTTTTTTCACTCCAGATTTTCAACGTTGCCATTTTTGTACTCCTCCTCATGAACAATACAGTTGTCATGTTCCACATTCCTGCCCAAAATGTGTTTTCGTCCCTGTGTCGCCAAATGGCATAGCCGCTGTGCAAAACCACCTTTTAGCTTACAAACTGATTGTGCTGCTGTTCCTGAGATGGGGTCACAAAAAGCCCATGTTGAAAGTTTGGAGTGAAAATACCAACACACGACTACAGTGTTAGGGTTTCCAACTTTAGCACTGGGACTGGCGTCAGGGGTGTGACTTGGGATCATCGGCTGTAATGCTCACACCATTCCTTCCCCACCCTGCAGCCAGTGACAGGCATCGTGGTGTGCCTTACAGTGTTCGGCCACAAAGTTCACCCCATTCTCCTATACTGCACACACCTCAGCATATTTCCTTATGGAATGGAGTAAATATAATGCCCAAAGACCCCAAAGCACACCACAAAACTTGTCAGTGTCTAGAGGGTACGGTACGGTAAAATGGCATGAGCGTTATAGCTGAAAACCCAAAGGCACACCCCAATGCCTGTCAGTCTCTACAAGGTGGTGGTGGAGTTGGCGTCACTTCAATACTTCACTGCCATTCCTATTATGCATCTCTAACTCCGGCATTACCAATGCCAATACCAGCGAGACAACATTCGGCATTGACAGATGCTTGTTTATTTATGGCTTTGTTTACCAGGTAAGTGCACTGATCCAGAGGACCATTTTCAGTTACAACCCGGGCTACAGTGTGGCAGGCAATACAGAGAACACAGCAGCACATACAGGTAAATACAATCCATGCAGTAAATTCACACCTCAGGCATGAGGTGGTATGGAAAAAAATAAAGTAATAGTACAATGGACACAGGGTTATGCAACATAAGTAAAACACAGTCTGTTTGTCTGACACAGGTGATTCAAAGGCATTCTTACTATATGGGAGTACATGTGTTACATCTCTTTAGCGTATACACCACAAGCAAAATGGAGCTTGTGTCAGGTGAGAGGGCACGGACTGCGCATGGACAGTGGGGAAGGGATAACATGGCATGAACAATGGGGGAGGGTAGCAGTGAGTCCACTTGGTGTATAAATCTGAAATTCCTGGCTGCATAGGCACTGATACTTCTTGGGTGCCACTATTTCACCATTCTCACTGCCATCCATTTCTGACCGGGTGCTGTGCGGCTCGCTATATGGCAGTCTCCCAGCCGTAGTGTCTTCTCTTCACAAGCCATTCAGGGCACTTACATTTGCCACTGGAGTGGTGGCTTGGGTACATGGAGAGAGGCACACCTGTACTGCCTTCCTTCTCCCAACGAGCTCCTGTCCCCCCCAACCGCATGGAGCAGGCCTGAGCCCCGTACAGGCTGGCAGTCGAAAAAATTGCCTGGCATTTTCACTTCTACCACAGTCCACGCACGCTAGCAGTAGCAGCCCCAGCATATAATTTTGCTTCCTGTATTACTGCCTCATCACTGTCCCCTGCAAGAGCCGAGAGTGTGTCCCCCAATTAATGTTGACGTCATCAGATTCACCACTGGTAAGTGTTGGATTATTTTCAGCTGTGCAGCATATACTGTGTATAATATCTAATTAAAGAATCTGCCAATTCCTGGCTGGTCCTGCTTTTCACACACACCCCCGCACTTGTTGCTTCCCAGTTCAGGCTACACATTTTATTGTTGTAGTAATTCGCTGCTCCTCTGCATATAATTTAGCCTCTGTGCATCTGCACTTCGTTCTCTTCTGCAGTTTGAGCTAGTAGAGCTCGCGTGCCTAATCCTTTTTATTTTTCTTATTTCATTACTTTCTGTGTTTTTTGGAATACCGTTTCCTGAGGGTGGACAAATGAGTTAGGTTGACGAATGAATGAGCGGTTTGTCTACTTATTTCACTGTCCCTGTCTCAGCTATACCTGGCTGTAAGTAATAATAAAACGATCACTGGGACTCCATTATGGGTGGGGGGAATTAAAAGACCAGACTCCTTGACCTTTCTGCCACCGATCTGACCCAGTCCACTGTGGGAATCCATTTGGGGGCGGGGGGAGCTAAACGGACTGACTTGGCCTTGATGTCCATGCCTGGCAAATGCTGCATAAGGGGTTGTTTATTTTATCTGAATTCTTCTTCACATTCTGTACATACAGTGTAATGTTACTTACCTGTTCCATAAATGAAATACCTGGCTATTAAAACTGTTGCTGGCTGGGCATTTGTTTTTGGGGGTGCTGGCCATGTTTCTGGGGGCGGTTTGCCAGCAGGGAGCCTGGTGGGCTGGCAGCTGCGAGCGCGGTGGGCAGTGTATCTGGGGGTTGTGGTTGCTGCTGGCTCTGTCTAGTGGGGTGGGCTTGCCGGCTGTTCGTGCTGGTGGGTCAGGATAGGGAGAGTGGCCATAGGGAAGAGGACATTGGTCAGAGTAGCCATGCTGGTCTGTTGGGTTGGGTTAGTATACAGGCTGGTCTGTCATGGTATGGAGAGTCCATGCAGCCTTGTCTGGGTGGGCAAAGTAGTAGTGCAGCTCCACCTGGGTGGCAAAGTGGTTGGGCTGGTCCATCCAGGTGGAGAGAGTTTCCAGCCTGGAGAGGTGGGTTGGGGAGAGTGTTCATGCAGATCTATCTGGGTGGGGAAAGGAAGGGTGGTCTGTTGGGGTGGGAGAGTTGCCATGCTTGTCTGTCAGGGTGGGGACGGTGTCCAGGCTGGTCCATTTGGGTGGGGAAAATGGCCTTGCAGTTCTGTCTGGGTGGGCAAAATGTTTGTGCAGCTCTATGTGGGCCGAGAAAGTGTCCAGGCTGGTTTGTAAGGGTGGGGAAAGTGGCTCGGCTGGTCCGTTGGGGTGGGAATAGTGTCTAGGCTGGTCGTTTGGGGTGGGGAGAATGTCTGGGCTGGTCTTTCCAGTGGAAGATAGTGTGTAGGCTGGTCTGTTGGGGTGGGGAATGTCCAGGCTGGTCTAGGGTGGGGTGAGTGTCTGTGCAGCTCAGTCTGGGTGGGGAAATTGGCTATGCAGTTCTATCTTGGTGGGGAACGTGTCCAGGCTTCTCCATCCAGGTGGGGATAGTATCTGTCCTGGTGTGATGGGTTGGGGAGAGTGGCTTTGCAGCTCCATTTGGGTGCGGACAGTGGCCGGGTTGGGTTGGGAAAGTACCTGTGCCATGCAGCTGTATCTTGGTGGGGAAAGTGGGCAGGTGTGGTAGGTTGGGGAGAGTGTCTGGGCAGGTGTGGTAGGTTGGGGAGAGTGTCTGGGCAGGTGTGGTAGGTTGGGGAGAGTGTCTGGGCAGGTGTGGTAGGTTGGGGAGAGTGTCTGGGCAGGTGTGGTAGGTTGGGGAGAGTGTCTGGGCAGGTGTGGTAGGTTGGGGAGAGTGTCTGGGCAGGTGTGGTAGGTTGGGAGAGTAGCCATCCTGGTCTGTTGGTGTGGGGAAAGTGGTCGGGCTTGGTGGGTAAAGTGGGTTCACAAAGTCATGTTCTGCTGATGCTGCCAGCCTACCATGGGCTTCTAAGTTCGTCATTTGCAGGCATTTGGAGTCCAAAATAGTTCTTGTAGTCTGACAACTGTTGGTGGTATAGGTAGTGTTGTGGTACCATGGCTAGTGGTGTGTGACTGGTCCTCTGTGGGACTGGCAACCTTCATGGTACAGAGGCTTGTCACATTGCAATATTGTAACTAAAAGCCAGTCTGTTAGTCTGACAACTGTGGCATGGCTAGTGGTGTGTGAATGGACCTCTGTGGGACAGGCTACCTCGATGTGGCACAGAGACTTGTCACAATGTAATATTGTAACCAAAAGCCAGTCTGTTAGTCTGACAACTGTTTGTGATGATGTGGCTACTATTGTGGTGGCATGTCTAGTGGTGTGTGATTGGGTGAAAATATTTCAAAAAATGACTGCGTTACGAGCGAGCGTTTCACAGTTTCTATGCACGTTCGTAACTTCGCCTCTTTTTCATATTTACACTTCAGATTTGCAACATCGCTATTTCTTCACACCTCCTCACCAACAGTACACCTGTCATTTCTCACATCCTGCCCAAAATGTGTTTTCGCACCTGTGGCACCGAATGGCACACTCACTGTGTGAAATCACCTTTTGGCATTGAGTAACGAAATGATACTGCCACTGTTCTTGAGGTGGGCTCCCAAAAAGTCCATGTTGAAAATTTGCAGCAAAAATATCAACAAACATCTGGGGCGTTAGGGTTTCGAACTGTAACGCCCACCCTGTACAGACTGACAGGTATCGGGAGTGTGACGTAGGGTCCTCGGCCATAATGCTCAACCCATTCCACTCCTACCCTGCAGCCACTGACAGGTATTGAGGTGTGCCTTGGGGTCTTCAGCCCAAACATTCACCCCTTTCTCTTATACTGCGCCCATCTCAGCTTATTTCCTTTTGAAATGGGGTGAGCATAAGAGCCGAAGACCTCAAGACCCACTGCGACACCTGTTAGTGTCCACAGGGTGGGGTGAGGTGGAATGCCATGAATGTTATGGCCAGTGACTCAAAGGCACACCCCCAATGCCTGTTAGTCTCTGCAGGGTGGGGGTGGGGGTTGGTGTTACTTCCGTACTTCACCGCCATTCCTTTTATGCATCTCTCTAACTCCTGCACTAACAATGCCAACACCAGCAAGCAGACATTCGACATTGACAAATGCTTGTTTGGAGTTGTTTCACCAAATTTTCAACATGGCCTCTTTGGGACATCACCTCATGAGGAGTGCCACTGTCATTTTATTCACTCATCCCGAAAGGTGATTTCACACAGCTACTGCCCCATTCTGCACCACAGGTGCAAAAACACATTTTGGGCAAGATGTGAAAAATGAAAGCTGTACTGTTCATGAGGAGGTGTGAAAAAATGGCAATGTTGAAAATCTAAAGTGAAAATATTAAAAATTAGCAATGTTTCGAGCACGTGTAGAAACTGCGCAACACATTCTCTTAATGCAGTCATATTGGGAATTTATTAACTAGATTTTCAACAGGCTTTTTGGGACCTCTCCTCATGAACACTGGCACTGTCATTTTGTTAATCAGTCCCGAAAGGTGATTCTGTGCATCAACCACAAAATCACCTTTTCGGACTGAGTAACAAAATGACAGTGTCAGTGTTCATGAGGTGGGGTCCCAAAACCCCATGTTGAAAATTTGGGGTCAAAAGGAGGCAGCATAATGCAGCAGTTTAAATCTCTGAGCTGCAAATCTGGAAACCTGGGTTTGAATCCCACAGCCCCCACTTGTATACTGTGTGATCCCGAGCAAGTCACTTAACTTCCCTATGCTCCCAGGTTGCACCTGTAAACAAGCTTTTAGCTTAGTGTGCCACTCCTGGTTAAACAATTGGAAAAAGAAATTCCTAAAAATTGCTGAGATAGCAACATAAGTTGAAACCCCCATTGACAGCCATTATACAGCATTTATCTTAATTCCTCAGTTCACAGTTCAGCTTTGAAGAGTGCAGATGTGTCCTGGTCCTCAGAAGATCACAGCTGCCTACTTCAGAGGGTAAGTATGGGGTATGGGGTAAGGGATTGAGGGGAGGCAGGTACTGAGAGGGAGGGTCAGGATGTGGGAGGGGAGCAGGGGAGATGATGAGAGACGGTTTTTTCTTAGGGTCTTTAAAAACATTGGGGACAGTTTTTTTTTAACAGGGAAAATATTTTTATTTCCAGACACAGGAGTGGTCCCCAGTGTCCAGGAAGGGGGGTTTAGACGATGCCGACATGGTGATTGAGCACCCTGATGTTGGCACAGGGAATGGAGTGAGTGGTGTGAGCAGCACATATTTGGAGGGAGCAGGAGGGATAATTTAGATGCCAGGGGAACAGAGGGTGCAGGGTGGGCAGCATGCAGTGGGAGGGAGCAGGAGGGATCATTTGGATGTTGGGGCAACAGAGGGTGTGGGGTGAGCAGCACACCATGGGAGGGAGCAGGAGGGATCATTTGGATGTTGGGGAACAGAGGGTGTGGGGTGAGCAGCACACAGTGGGAGGGAGCAGGAGGGATCATTTGGATGTTGGGGAACAGAGGGTGTGGGGTGAGCAGCACACAGTGGGAGGGAGCAGGAGGGATCATTTGGATGTTGGGGAACAGAGGGTGTGGGGTGAGCAGCACACAGTGGGAGGGAGCAGGAGGGATCATTTGGATGTTGGGGAACAGAGGGTGTGGGGTGAGCAGCACACAGTGGGAGGGAGCAGGAGGGATCATTTGGATGTTGGGGGAACAGAGGGTGTGGGGGTGAGCAGCACAGTGGGAGGGAGCAGGAGGATCATTTGGATGTTGGGGAACAGAGGGTGGGGGTGAGCAGCACACAGTGGGAGGGGCGGAGGGATCATTTGGATGTTGGGGGAACAGAGGGTGTGGGGTGAGCAGCACACAGTGGGAGGCAGGAGGGATCATTTGGATGTTGGGGAACAGAGGGTGTGGGGTGAGCAGCACACAGTGGGAGGGAGCAGGAGGGATCATTTGGATGTTGGGGAACAGAGGGTGTGGGGTGAGCAGCACACAGTGGGAGGGAGCAGGAGGGATCATTTGGATGTTGGGGAACAGAGGGTGTGGGGTGAGCAGCACACAGTGGGAGGGAGCGGGAGGGATCATTTGGATGTTGGGGGAACAGAGGGTGTGGGGTGGGCAGCACACCATGGGAGGGATCAGGAGGGATCTTTAGATGTTGGGGGAACAGAGGGTGGGGTGAGCAGCACACAGTGAGGGAGCAGAGGGATCATTTGGATGTTGGGGAACAGAGGTGTGGGGTGGGCAGCACACCATGGGAGGAGCAGGAGGGATAATTTGGATGTTGGGGAACAGAGGGTGTGGGGTGAGCAGCACACAGTGGGAGGGAGCAGGAGGGATCATTTGGATGTTGGGGGAACAGAGGGTGTGGGGTGAGCAGTACACAGTGGGAGGGAGCAGGAGGGATCATTTGGATGTTGGGGAACAGAGGGTGTGGGTGAGCAGCACACAGTGGAGGGAGAAGGGATCATTTGGATGTTGGGGAACAGAGGGTGTGGGGTGAGCAGCACACAGTGGGAGGGAGCAGGAGGGATCATTTGGATGTTGGGGGAACAGAGGGTGTGGGGTGGGCAGCACACCATGGGAGGGATCAGGAGGGATCATTTAGATGTTGGGGGAACAGAGGGTGTGGGGTGAGCAGCACACAGTGGGAGGGAGCAGGAGGGATCATTTGGATGTTGGGGAACAGAGGGTGTGGGGTGAGCAGCAGACAGTGGGAGGGAGCAGGAGGGATCATTTGGATGTTGGGGAACAGAGGGTGGGGTGAGCAGCACACAGTGGGAGGGAGCAGGAGGATCATTTGGATGTTGAGGAACAGAGGTGTGGGTGAGCAGCACAGTGGAGGGAGCAGGAGGGATCATTTGGATGTTGGGGAACAGAGGGTGTGGGGTGAGCAGCACACAGTGGGAGGGAGCGGGAGGGATCATTTGGATGTTGGGGAACAGAGGGTGTGGGGTGAGCAGCACACAGTGGGAGGGAGCAGGAGGGCTCTATTGAATGCTGGCTGGGCAAATAGAGGGTGCGGAGTGGGCAGAACACAGTGGAAGGGAGCAGGAGGGTTTTCTTAGATCACTGCTGATCCAGTGGAGGAACAGAGGGTGCAGGGCAGACAGCACACAGAGAGAGGGAGCAGAAAGGTTTCATTGCATGATGTCGAGTGCAGGGATGGGGAACGGAAGGAGTGGGGCAGACAGCATTATGTAAATGGAGTGCTTCATTCATTTCAAATACGGCCGCTTCTCTGCTTTGACATTCCAACCACCGTCACTCTTTGCTTGTGTGGTTATTGGTCTGTTTGGGTCGAGCTCACTACCCTAAGACACTTTTCAAATGTCATTCTATCACAAGCTGTTTCTTGTGCAAATGCAAGGAAACATTAAAATAGTTGTTTACCTTAGTTTAGGTATAAATTTTAGTTCAAAACAGTAATGGCAAACTTCCAGTTTCAAAGGCTGTGGAGCGCCATCTCAGGGGAGCCACTCACTCCCTCGCCTGGGATATGCTGATATACTACCAGGTTTGATTACCAGCGAGGGGCAGGGGGAGTCTTTATAAACACTGGGCACTAACATAACAGACAACACCATGCATCTCTATTCTGTGTATTACCTTTTATGATCCTTCAGCTTTATTAACCCGTCAATGTGTTCCATACTGTGGGTGAACCACTATCAGCTCAGGGAAGCACATCTATCTTGCTCTCTCAAAAATGTTCTGATTGTCTAATTTTCTATATTTTATGGGAAGTAGAATGAATTCAAAGACATCAGAGAATACAAATATGAGAGAAATAGGGCAACACATTTATGAATAACTAAGAAGGACCAGTGTAGTGGTTGGCTATGATCTTGTACTGCATCAGTTCATACCTAATGTTTAAAAAGGCATTCCATAATGCTTCATAGTGTATTAATTTTAAATTTCATGAATAATATAGCTATACCCTGGGGCTGGCCTGGTGGCGCTGAGGGTTGAGGCGCCGGATGCCACGTCTCATGCCACACTGGCAACCTGGGTTCGGAAACAGATCCGGGCCATTGGATGTCTGTAGGGGAGGGAGAGGATTGAGCATCTGGAGGACTGCTCTCCTCTCCAGGGGTGGATTGTAGGGGGCTCCTGGCATTGTTGCAGCTTCTGGTGGAGACCGGAGGCAACACAAACATATGGGACATAGAAGGGGGCAAAACGATGGCAGGCTCCAGCGGCAAGTGGTGCAGTGGAACAGCCACACAGGAGCCATTGCACACCATGCCCTGAAGGGGAAACCAAACAAGAAATCCTTGGAGGACCAAGGGAGGCGATGGAGGCCCCAGTAACCCTCCCATATCCAGTCACCGGACCTGCTGACCACAGTCTCTCCCAAGCCTCCCGACCCAGACCCAGTGTCATCCCTCTAATTCCAGATAGCCCACCAGGTAAGTGACGTGGGCCCTTCCCCAGGAGTGATCCGGGAGCCTGGATGGGACTGTATGTCTGGAGGGGGTGCTCAGTGATGGCATGGATGTTTCAGACTGGAAGTAGAGGTATTGGCTGAGAAGGCACTCCCGAGAGATGCCCTAGTTCTCCAGTGCAGAAATAAAGTGTAAAAATATATATATAGCTGTACCCCAAACCACACCACCAGAACTATCAATGAGAATCTTCTTCCTACCTTCTGAAAAATGATCTGTTGAAAAATGGTCTGGGTCATGGCAGCCGAAATTTAATGCCAAGAAGTGCTGTGATGCACTTGGGGTGTAGGAACAGAAGAGCAGGGTACACCCTAGATGGGGAGGAAATTAAAGTAACAGAACAGGAGAGGGATCTGGGGATCATAGTCTCCTCTAACTTTAAGGCAGGAATCCAATGTAGCCGGGCGGCAGGAAAGGCCAATGGAAAGTGGGCATGCATAGACTGGGACATTACTAGCAGAAAGAGGGAGGTAACAATGCTCCTTTACAAAGCCATGGTGAGGCTGCACCTGGAGTATGGGGTTCAGTTCTGGAGGCCTCATCTCCACAAGGATATAGATGCACTGGAGAGGGTTCAGAGAAGGGCAACCAAGATGGTGCAGAGTATGCAGGGAAAGTCATACGAGCAGAGGTGCAAGGAACTGGATCTGTACACACTGGAGACAAGAAGGGAAAGGGGAGACATGATTGACACTTTTAAATATGTAAAGGGGCTCAGTAAAGTGGGAGAAGAGTGTTTACTTAACAGGAAGGAGAGGGTCAAAACTAGAGGGTACAGCCTCAGACTGCAAGGAAAAATATACAGGGGCAATGTGAGAGGGCATTTCTTTACAGAGAGGGTGGTGGAGCCCTGGAACAAATTACCAGATGGAGTGGTGGGGGCTAAATTGGTGGAAGAATTCAAGAGGGCATGGGACAAGCATATGGGGCTGAGTATCGGGGTGAGGGCAGGAGCTGGCAGGGTGGGGGAAGGGCAGACTAGATGCTCCTGTATGGTCCTTTTCTGCCATCAAGCTTCTATGATTCTTTGATACTTTTTTTCCCAATTGTTTATCCAGGAGAGACACACTAAGCTGAGAGCTTGTTTACAGGTGCAACCTGGGAGCACAGGGAAGTTAAGTGACTTGCTCAGGGTCACACAGTATGCAAGTGGGGGCTGTGGGATTCAAACCCAGGTCTCCAGATTTGCAGCTCAGAGACATAAATAACTGTGCTATATTGCCTCTCTCTATGATTCTGTAATGTACCAGTGTATTATGGATGCAGCTTATTTTTTCTTAGTTCAATAGTTGTCATGTTTTGTGATGAAGTAAAAAAAAAAAATCCACTGAGGAAAGCAAGCGAGAATTTCAAGTTACTTGTGGGAAGTTATTTTATTTTATTTGTTGATTGATTGATTATTTATTGAATGTTTCAAACCATACCGCTGAATGCAAGAGCACTTTTACAAAGATGTCAACAACAGATGTTACAAGGTGACATAACAAATACACTATTAAACAATGGTCCTTGAGCAGAGTAACTTCCCATCACTATGCTGACAGTATGTGTAGGTCTAACCCCAACTATTGTTCTGTTCTGTTGGCATTTTGTATTATGTGATGGAATGTTTTTATATTTATATCTGTGTCCTTATTCTTTTCCTGTATATGTATGGCAGATTGAACAAATGTATGGAAACAAAATGATTGTATGTAGGGCCTCCTTTGAAATGAGCATGCTCAACGGAGTGCTTCTTCTCAAGGTTTTGGATAAAATGTACTATTACTTCTACCACAGTAAGCAAATTCCAGTAAAATATAGTCAAACAAGTACAGATAAGTAGCATGGAATCAATTGTACACAATTTTACAGTAAGGCAGGTAGACAGAGTCCGTGTAGAACAAGCATAGTAATGGTACATGACATCAGAGTCCGTGTAGAACAAGAATAGTAATGGTACATGACATCAGAGTCCGTGTAGAACAAGCATAGTAATGGTACATGACATCAGAGTCCGTGTAGAACAAGAATAGTAATGGTACATGACATCAGAGTCCGTGTAGAACAAGCATAGTAATGGTACATGACATCAGAGTCCGTGTAGAACAAGCATAGTAATGGTACATGACATCAGAGTCCGTAGAACAAGCATAGTAATGGTACATGACATCAGAGTCCGTAGAACAAGCATAGTAATGGTACATGACATCAGAGTCCGTGTAGAACAAGCATAGTAATGGTACATGACATCAGAGTCCGTGTAGAACAAGCATAGTAATGGTACATGACATCAGAGTCCGTGTAGAACAAGCATAGTAATGGTACATGACAACAGAGTCCGTGTAGAACAAGCATAGTAATGGTACATGACATCAGAGTCCGTGTAGAACAAGCATAGTAATGGTACCTGACATCAGAGTCCGTGTAGAACAAGCATAGTAATGGTACATGACATCAGAGTCCGTGTAGAACAAGCATAGTAATGGTACCTGACATCAGAGTCCGTGTAGAACAAGCATAGTAATGGTACCTGACATCAGAGTCCGTGTAGAACAAGCATAGTAATGATACCTGACATCAGAGTCCATGTAGAATAAGCATAGTAATGGTACATGACATCAGAGTCCGTGTAGAACAAGCATAGTAATGGTACATGACATCAGAGTCCGTGTAGAACAAGCATAGTAATGGTACATGACCTCAGAGACAGAGTCTGACACAGTTCCAAGAGTATACCGGGAGGGACTTTAGTTAGGATGATTAGAGTATCCTGTGAGAAGAGCGACCACTACTGAGCACTTACCAAAAGAGCGACTCAGTAGCTGTGCCTTTTCTCAGGGCTAGTGGAAGGCGGGGGCCAATGCAGGTATAGCGTCATCCTGTCACTATATGTATACACATGCATGGGGAGGAGCGAGCACGCCATGCGATGGGCGGAAGGGGAGGGAGGAAGGGTTTGTGAGGTGTAGTGTGTTGGTGGGTTGCCGAGCTGGTCATGTGGCATGGTGGGTTTGTGGCAGGCTAGGGTTGCGAGGGTGCCAGGTTTGGTGTTAGGCACATCGGGATTTTTGCGCCGGTCTGGTCACAATGTTTTTTTGTTTTGCTTTCACACACCCTCCCAATATGCACCCCCTTGGAGTTGAGAATCCTTTAATAGGTGGGTGTGGGGGACACAGCCCCCGTACATAAGCAAAAATAGCAAGTCCCTGGTGCCTTTCTGTTGTGTGTGTTGAATGTACCATCAGCGAAATGGATTTTCACTGATGTACATTCGCCCTAACGGCGATCGCGGTCACATAGATCTGATGATTAACAGGTACAGTTACATTGAACTGTTAGGGTTGCCTCTAGTGCTACTTTAAACTGATCAAACTTAGATAGATTGAGCAAGATATAGGGCAACTCATTTAACCAGCCAGCTGCTCTAACTGCAAATGAACGCTTGTCCAGCTAAGCATGGTGGAAAGACAGTTCAAGGTCAGTCTTAGCCATGCTCCTGGTGTTGTAGAGATTGGTGACAGGGCAGAAGCAGTGAGTTAGTGCTGGGGTTATGCTCAGCAGTGCCTTCTTAGCTAGCAGATATGTCTGGAACACAGTTTTGCTATGTAGGGGTAACCAGTTTGTTTGGGTATAGAGGGTGCAGCTGTGGGTGTGCTTGTCAGCCCCAAGCACAAAGTGACAAGCCTTGCATGCTGGAGTCTGGAGCCATTTGTCGTGTCTGGCAATAGAGCTGTGCAGACTATAAACAATGGAATGGCAGGTTGTCATGTTTTTTCTCATCCCTTATTTGCCACCTTGGTTAAGGAAAGGATTTCCTATCTGGTGCCTGCCAAGGAAACCATAAACCTCTGGGTATTTTGAGCACCAGTGCCGGAGCAAGTTAAGAACACACTACCCTTGTAACCACCAGCTCCAGAGCTCCCAGAACAGTTTGGCATTTCCCCTGTAACTCCAGGATGATGTGCCTATAATAATTTCCTTTGGAACATTGCCATGAATCACTATAAATTTGAATTGCTATAAATGAGAATATGTTTGCATAGCATGCTTGTTGGGCTCGGCTTACAAAGTGAGGGGGAGTCTTGATGGACTAACACTCCCTTCTGGCCTTGAACCACTATGATACTGTGCATGTTACCTGAGCAATAAGCGAGATAGGGTGTGTGTTGTGCTGGGATAATGGCATGCCTCAGGTGGGTTGAAGCATAAGACCAAAGGCAAAGTGCTTCCACTACCCGAGAAAAGCTGTTATCCCACCACAACACACACCCTGGTAATGCCTTTCATGATTATGAAATGGGTCCGTTAGCATTAGTAAAAAAAAATATTCAAAAAAATATTTGAAAACTTATTAAGCAAAAATGAGAAACAAAGGTAAATAAGCATTTGTCAATGCCGAATGTTGTCTCGCTGGCATTGGTAGTGCAGAAGTTAGAGATGTATAATAGGAATGGCAGTGAAGTATTGAAGTGATGCCAACCCCACCCCCACCCCCACCCTGCAGAGACTGACAGGCTCTGGGGTGTACATTTGGGTCATCAGCTATAACACTCATGCCATTTCACCTCACCCTACCCTGTAGACACTGACAAGTGTCGTGTTGTGCTTTGGGGTCTTTGGGCCTTATACTTACCCCATTCCATAAGGAAATATGCTGAGATGGGTGCAGTATAGGAGAATGGAGTGAACTTTGGGGCCAAACACTCCAAGACACACCTCGATGCCTGTCACTGGCTGCAGGGTGGGGGTGGGGTGGAATGGCATGAGCATTACAGCCGATGATCCCAAGTCACACCCCTGACGCCTGTCTGTCTCTACAGAGTGGGGTGTTACAGTTGGAAACTCTAGCACCGTAAGCATTTGTTGGTATTTTCACTCCAAATTTTCAACATGGGCTTTTTGAGACCCCACCTCATGAAGAGCGGCACTAACAGTTTGTTAGCCGAAAGATGATTTTGCACAATGACTCCACCATTTGGCGCCACAGGTATGAAAACACATTTTGGGCAGGATGTGAAAAATGACAACTGTATTGTTCATGAGGAGGTGTAAAACAAGCATTTGTCAATGCTGAATGTAGTCTCACTGGCACTGGCATTGGTAGTGCAGGAGTGAGAGATGCATAATAGGAATGGCAGGGAAGTACTGAAGTAACATCAACCCCATCCCCACCCTGCAGAGACCGACAGGCATTGGGGTGTGCCTTTGGGTCGACAGCTATAACGCTCATGCCATTTTACCGCACCATACCCTGTAGATACTGACAAGTGTTGTGCTGTGCTTTGGGGTCTTTGGGCGTTATACTTACCCCATTCCATAAGGAAATATGGTGAGGCGGGTGCAGTACAGGAGAATGGGGTGAACTTTGTGGCTGAACACTGCAAGGCACACCAGGATGCCTGTCACTGGCTGCTGGGTGGGGGTTGAATGGCATGAGTATTACAGCCGATGATCCCAAGTCAAACCCCTGACACCTGTCAGACTGTACAGGGTGGGGTGCTACAGTTGGAAACCCTAACACTGTAGTCGTGTGTTGGTATTTTCACTCCAAATTTTCAACATGGGCTTTTTGTGAGCCCACCTCATGAAGAGCAGCACTATCAGTTTATTAGCTGAAAGGTGGTTTTGCACAGCGGCTATGCCGTTTGGCCACACAAGGATGAAAACACATTTTGGATGGTATGTGAAAAATGACAACTGTATTGTTCATGAGGAGATGTAAAAACAAGCATTTGTCAATGCCGAATGTTGTCTTGCTGGCATTGGCATCGGTAGTGCAGGAGTTGGAGAGATGCATAATAGGAATGGCAGTGAAGTAGTGAACTGACGCCAACCCCACCCCCACCATGCAGAGACTGACAGGCACTGGGGTGTGCCTTTGGGTCGTCAGGCATATCGCCATGCCATTTCACCACACCTACCTGCAGACACCGGCAGTGTCACGGTGTGTCTTGGGGTCTTTGGTTCTTATGCTCACCCCATTCCATTAGGAAATATGGTGAGATGGTGCGGTATAGGAGAATGGGGTGAACTTTGGGGCTGAAGAGTCCAAGGCACACCTCGATGCCTCTCACTGGCTGCAGGGTGTGGAATGGTATGAGCATTACAGGTGAGAATCCCAAGTCACACCCCTGATGCCTATCAGTCTCTACAGGGTGGGGCGTTATGGTCGGAAACACTAACGTCTCAGGCGTTCATTGGTATTTTCACTCCAAATTTTCAACATGGGTTTTTTGTGAACCCCAACAGTGGCAATATCAGTTCGTTAGCTGAAAGCTGATTTTGCACAGTGACTACGCCATTTGGCACCACAGGTGTGAAAACACATTTTGAACAGGATGTGAAAAATGACAGCTGTACTGTTCATGGGGAGGTGGAAAAAATGGCAATGTTGAAAATCTGCAGTGAAAATATTAAAACGAGCATTTGTCAATGCCGAATGTTGCTTGCTTCTATGTGCTGTTTAGGTATTTGGAAGTCATTGGAGTGCAAATATTGAAAATTTGCGAACTTACGAGCATGCGTAGGAACTGCGCAACGTCAATTCCACGCTACTTACCTTGAGGTGGGCTAAGAAGTCTCTCTACTACTGCAGAACCCCCAGAGGATCGTGATCGGTGACCCGACAACTTCTAACGCAAATTGCGATGTCCGATACAGATATGAAGGCTGCGGGAGTTAAACACACTCCCCCAACCACACCAGAGAAGGCCTCAAAAAAGGCAAGAAATACAAATACTTCTTCCAGTTCTACGTCTAGACAACATTCTGGTGGCGCTGCAACTTCTACACAGGGCACAGTGTTAACTGAAGAACGCTTCCTAGAAGAGCTGTCCCCGTTTAAAGAAACCCTCCAGGAAATCTCGAAAGAGATCAGATCATTAAGGTTGGACTTCGCTGATCTCTCGAGGAGAGTCAGCGATTCAGAGGCCAGAATCGTCTCAATTGAGCAATGGGAACATAGGATGGATCCTGAGATTACCAAATTAAGACAGCAGCTTCAGAAACTTCAGGCTAAGACTGAAGACCTGGAAGGGAGGAGCCGGCGAAATAATGTGCTCATCTTAGGCCTCCCAGAGTCAGAGGAGGGGGGTGATACCCTACATTTCGTCCAGCAGCTCTTCAATAAAATCGTGGGCCCTTCACCTATCCACCAAAAATATCATATTGAACGGGCCCACCGATCTCTTAAACCCAAACCGCCTCCGGGTGCCACCCCCAGGCCCATCATCGTGAAGCTTTTGAGCTATCTGGAGGCCAACACATCTCGAGAAGGTAAAACAACTGGACTCTGTTCTCTGGGGAACAATAGACTTAGAATCACCCAGGATCTTCCCTACGAGGTCCGCCAGGGAAGAGCAGCCTTTCACCAAGTTGTTAAAAAGCTCATTGCAGCCGGGAGACCCTTCAGGATGTTATACCCTGCTAAGCTGCTGGTTCAGGTGGAAGGCACCTGGCGCACTTACGAGAAGCCAGAGGAAGCTTTAACTGGCCTTAAGAACCTGTTGCCGGACTTATTCAAATGACTTTTATTGCATTTGGGGTTGCCGGGTCTTTCTTTTGATAGGCCCTCTATTAAAGCTCAATCCACACTTAAAGCCAATTAATCTGGGTAACTGATCTCCCTTAACTGGTCCTCGTTACTGTGCTTTCCCCATATTTCTTAAACTTAATTAAATACCTGGTGGTCTTTCTCTCCTGTGAGGTCTCCTGTCCGGGGATCCGTGCTGGAATAGGCCTCTGGGGGTAGTAGGCCGCTAGGCCTTTCTGTCCTGCGTGTCGTCATCTTCGCCTGGTCCTTTGCTGTTTTTGGTACTGCTGAGCAGGGTATTGTTTCCGGGACGCCGCGGTCGGACTGGTCAGGTCCGTCAGCGGAGCTCCCCCTATGTCTTCTTCCTCCTGCATTTCCGGATGGGCCCTGAGCAGCTCGGGAGATGGAAAGTGGATCCTTCCTTGCTGAGATTTCCCCCAGGGATCCTCTTTCTTCCCCTCGATGACCAGACTTGCGGCTTCCAGGTACTGTTATGTCTACTTCTTTAGGCTCGCTGAAAGGGAGGGGAGGGGCAGGGAGCTCATGTGGGTTAGTTGCCTCAGAGCCCTGCCTTGCGACCTGATTGGGAGTTGGTGGGTACCCGTAGTGGCTCACTTAGTTGGGCCCTTTTCCCCCATCAGAGCTCGATCACTTCATGTTTTGAACTGTTGGATGTTATGTTTCATGTTCACTTTCGTTTTTCAGGGGTCTTATGCATGGTACCCTTGGGGTGGGGGTGGGTGGCATTAATTCTTTCCTTTTGTTGGTATGGTCCTATGATATTGGGTTGGTTGTTATTGAGGTCAAGATTATCTGCTGTAACCATCTCTTGTTTCTGAGGGGTTGTGGAAGGTTATTGTCTGGGGAGGGGATGGCCGCCAATAGTTATTTCTTTCAGATGTGGTGGGGTTTTATACCTGTATCATTCCAGTTTACAATGGTGTGGTGTTTCCATGTCGTTCTGTGGGTAACTATTTTTTGTTTGTGTTACGGGGCGGTTATGTGGGGGCTGCCGGGGGGAGAGGGTTTGAGAGGGTGTCACCACTGATGGGTTCAAGTTGGGGGCTTTCCAAGCAGTTCTGTCTTGCTATTTTATTGTCTCTTGTGGATGGCCTCAAATTATGTTAAACTTGCCAGTTGGAATGTTAGGGGCATCAGGGAATCTAGTAAAAGATCCCATATTCTGCTTAACTGTTCCCTGTTGGGGGTGGATATCTTGCTCCTCCAGGAGACACACATTACAGTCGCGGATATTAAAATGTTACAGGTTAAGGGTTTCTCACAAGTTTTTGTTGTTGGTGCGTCCTCCGATGCTCGGGGTGGCAATTATGATTAAGAAAATATACCTTTTATTCTGGAGAAAGTCACCCAAGACCCAGGGTAGATATATTTTATACAGGGCTCCCTTTCTAGTTCCTTATAATTCTTGGGTCAGTCCACGGGATGCGGACGAGATGCTGGTTTTATAATGCATCTAATAGATAAATTAAGTGGTATTTGCCAATACTCTTATTCTGGGTGGGGACTGGAATATTGCCCCATCACAAGAGCTAGATAAAACCTATAGACCATTGAGGCCCCGACTCCAGCGAGCTAGCGTTAGCTGATCTAGGCGGAATGTTAGGTCTGGTGGACCCTGAGGACCTGTTTCCTTAATAGGAGTTATACCTTTTTCCCCTGCCACAACTCCTGGTCCAGGTTGGATTATTTCTAGGCACCTCCCTTTTATGGCAATAATGCTACCCAAGTAGGCATTGAACCTATTGTAATTTCTGACCATGCTTTAATATGGCTTCGCTCAACTCCTCTTCTTCGTGCAGCATGGCACAATATGGAAACTAAATACTCAGGTTTTGAAGGACTAACACCTTCATACTCAGATTAAGTCCCTAATCAAAGAATACCTGGACATTAATCAGGGTCAGTGACCAGGATTGACATCCTATGGTGTTCTTTAAAATGTTTTTGAGAGGGAGCTATCAAATCTCCTCCAGGAGGAAGAAACTCAGGACTCAAAGGTTTCTTCTCCTAGCTGGTCAGATTAAGGTGGCAGAGGACTCTCTTGCTTCCTCTAGGTCTCTAACGTTTGGAACACCTACAGAAACTTAAAAATGAATATGAAGGGCTAGTTGGGGAAAGACGATCTTTACCGAATTCAAAGCCAATTACCTAGATCAAGGGGAGAAGCCAAGTAGGCTTTTGGCCCCAAACTCAAGGAAGTAGAAAACTCAAGGTTGGTTCCTGCTATCATGGCACAGGACGGTTCCATCAAGACAGGGCCCAGAGACATCGCTTTAGGTCTTTAGACTATTCTACCAAAATCTTTACGGGCTAGCTCAGTCCTCCTTCCTCCCCACTATTGAGGCCCCTTAACCCATTTCCCACCCTGCCTCTCCGATGATCAAGCATCTTTTCTTTCGGCCTCCTGTCCCTGAATGAGATTGAGGATGTCATTCACAATTTTCCGTCAGATAAAGCCCCGGCCCTGATGGCTTACCCTCTAACTTTACAAGGCCTTTTGCAGGTATTGGTTCACACTTCTGGATTTTTATAACTACCTTCTCCTCGGGTCCAATTGACCAAACCCTGTTGGAAGCCATCATAATTCTGATTTCCAAACGGAGAAGTCCTCCTTGGATCCGCTTAAATACAGACCCATCTCACTGCTCAACTGTGACATCAAAATCTTGTCTAAAATTCTGGCCCTTGCGATTAAACAGGTCTGGCAATCACTTTTGAGCAGAGAGCAAGTAGGCTTTGTGCAAGGTAAGTCATGCGGACCACATGAGAGTCCTCTCCTATGTTTTCCAAGCGGCCCAGGACTCTCAGGTTCCCATGGCACTGGTGGCTTTAGATGCCGAGAAGGCATTTGACCGGGTCAACTGGGACTTCCTATGGAATGTTCTGGCCAGATTTGGGTTCCCGGAAAGTTTGTCCAGTGGATAAAGGTTTTGTACAAAGATCCCTCGGCTAAAGTTTACTGTAACGGAGTTTTCTCATCCTGTATTCGGCTTTTTTCTGGTACACGTCAGGGCTGCCCTCTTTCTCCTTATCTTTTCAACCTTTACCTGGAACCCCTGCTACTCAATCTCAAGGCCGCTCCCGGGCTCCAGGGTTGTCCAGTTTCTCGACAGATCTCCACAATATCTGTCTTTGCAGACGATATTCTATTACAACTGGCTTACCCGGCAAATTCTTTACGAGTAGCCCTAAATTTAATAGAGCAATTTAGTGCTGTTTCCAACTACAAACTTAATCTGGCCAAATCAGAAATTTTCCCCCTTAATGTCCACACCTCTCAATCTAGTATGTCCCACTTTGGTATGAAGTGGGCATCATCTCATCTCAAATACCTTGGTATTTATTTGGCCCAGGACCCAAACCTGATTAGGAAATTAAATCTAGATGATCTTTGGACAAAATTCACTCCGATCTGCAGAGATGGGACAAGCTTCCATTATCAATAGGGCCCGAATCAGTATTATTAAATGAATATATTGCCTCGCTTGTTTTACCCTAAGTCTCTTGGACATTTGGCTGCCAAAACTTCCTTTAAGAGGTCCACGCAATTCTCACTCATTTTATCTGGAATAACAAATCTCCCAGACGAAGCCTTCCATAAACTTTGCTCACCCAAAGATATGGAGGCCTCCCGCTCCAGCTTTGAATACTACCATTGGGCCAGCCACCTAGTTAAAGCTGGTAAGTGGTTGGGGAGTTGGAGGCTGATTCCTACCTTATGGTTAAGCTTTGACTTAGACCTCATTAAACAATGCAACATAGACCCCCGAGCCTGTTTTACTGCCATTTCTTCTCTCCCCGCTATCTTCAGGACTCGGCAGTGGTGTTTCTGTGAGGGTGCTGAACCAATTTTATACAACTGCCAGAATCTGACAAACAAAGGATCCTGGGCAACTGCTACTCAATCCCAATATTAAAATAGGTACTAAAGTCTTACCTTTGCAGTGGCTGCCCCAAATCCAGGGACTCTCAGTGCAAGATCTATACATGCAAGGAGGCCCTGGGTTAATAGATGACCTCCTTCTAGTCTTAAGGATTCCCCCCCGAATGATTTTTAAACTGTACCAGTTGCAACACCTTGTCAATAAGGAATTTGGCAACACTGTGTCTGTGTCGGTTGTCCAGCCCCTTCTAAGGGTGGTTAAAGATTATGCGGCCAGACCTCATGGGGTATCTAAATTATACCTACATCTTCTGAAGGTCATTTTCCCCGACCCTTTGGCTGGCTCCAAATCTTGACTTTCTCCTCCGACCCCTCTTTACATGGAACCGGTTTGGCAGGATTTGCATAAATACATACGCTGGACAAGAATAGCTTATCCAATATTTTATAGTCAATAACATGTATATTACCTCTGTTAAAAAGCTTAAATTCGCCTCCAACTAGCTCCCTCTAACTGTCTTAGATGTGGTGGATCTCGGCCATACCCTCATATTTTCTGGTATTGTTCCAAAGTAGCCCCCTTTGAAGGCTATTCGAGATAACTTAGACCCCATTTTAGGCCTGCAGGATTTATTTACATTAGAGATCTTTATTCTGGTATCTCATTCTGGAATTTCCGCCAGTGAGAGGAGATATCATATTGCTCTTATCTCTATGGCGGTTGTTTATTAGTGTTCAGTACTGGTCGGACAACCTAGAAATCTCGTACATGGACTGGCTTGAAGAAATGTCCTTGTGTTTTAAAGTTGAGAAGCTGATTGCCAGCTCCAGACTTTCTCCTTCATCCTTCCAGAAAAATGGGGTAAACTTTATGCCCTATACTTACACTGATTGGTAGTTTTAGGTTTACTGGTGTTATTTGATGCCTGAGGTCCTTCCTCCATGATCTCCTGATGTACCGCTTTTCCTATCCATGAAACATTGGTCATTGGTGCCTGTTTTCTCTTGACTAGTAGGCCAGACTGAACTCTAGTCTTTTCTCTCAGGTTTGTAAGTCTTTCGTCCCCACACCTTTATACCTTCTTGGTCTCCCTTGTTTTTCTCAGTGGTGACACCCTCTTGGGGGGGAGGGAGTGGGGTGGTTGAGGGGGGGTTTTGTTTATCCCATGTCTGCCATGTCTTGAGCTATTTCTTGGACATTGTTACAGTTTTTGTACCATTCCTGTTTTCTGACTGATTGATGTTATTGTTATTGTTTTTTGAATTTAAATAAAAATGAGAATTTCAAAAAAAAAGAACTGCGCAACGCACGCTCGTAAAACAGTAATTTTTAGGAATCTTTTCACCAAATTTTCAACATAGCCATTTTAAAACCTCTGCTCATGAACAGTGTCACTGTGATTTTGTTAATGTGTCCCATACATTGAGTTTGCACACCGACTGCGCCATTGTGCGCTACATGGGCGGAAACACGTTTTGGGCAGGATGTGAAAAATGACAGCTGTACTGCTCATAAGGAGGTGCGATAAAATGGCAATGTTGAAAATCTGGTGTTAAAATATTGAAAATTTGCAAACTTACGAGCTGCGTAGGAACTGCGCAACGCACGTTCGTAAAACAGTCATTTTTAGGAATTTTTTCACCAAATTTTCAACATAGCCATTTTAAGACCTCTGCTCATGAACAGTGTCTCTGTGATTTTCTTAGTTTGTCCCCGCATTGATTTTCTTGAACACCGACTGCGCCATTGTGCGCTACATGGGCGGAAACACATTTTGGGTGAGATGTGAAAAATGACAGCTGTACTACTCATAAGAAGGTGTGGTAAAATGGCAATGTTGAAAATCTGGAGTGAAAATATTGAAATTTCGTGAACTTACGAGCCTGCGTAGGAACTGCGCAACGCACGCTTGTAAAACAGTCATTTTTGGGAATTTTTGCACCAAATTTTCAACATGGGGTTTTTGGGACCCCTTCTCATGAATGATGTCACTGTCATGGTGGTATTCAGGCCCAAAGGGTGATTTCACAGTCACTGCGCGAAATCACCCTTCTGGCCTGAATAACGCCATGACAGTGACATCATTCATGAGAAGGTCCTAAAACCCCATGTTGGAAAATTTGGTGCAAAATTTCCAAAATGCCTGAGATATGCAACAAAGTTGAAACCCCTATCTCAGGCCATTATACAGCTTACCGCATTTCCTCAGTTCGGCGGCTTTGAAGAGTGCAGACGTGTTCCCGTCCACTGAAGATCGTCGCGCTGGAGTCCGGAGGTGGTCTGGGGTGAGGGGGGCGGGGAGGCTGGGTGCGCAGTGGGTGGGTGCGGTTGTGGGAGGGGTCGGAGACGCCCGCAGCACCGTTGCCAGGTTAAAAAAAAAGACGCTGGTGATTTGCCACGCTGGGGTGGGCCCTCAGCGTGGCACAAGGACGTAGCGGCTTCAGCCGACGGGGATTGGGCACCCCGGCCGGCCAGATGACTATTGCCACGCTGGGGTGGGCCTCAGCGGGCAACCTGGCAACTGGGGAGGAGGTCAGCCGACGGGATTGGGCACCCTGCCGGGCTATGCAGTAGGTGCGGGAGCGCGCGCGCCGCGTGTGGGGAGCTACGCCCAGTGGGCTTCTATCTCTGCTCACTGAGCGTAGGTCCCTTTCAACTGATTGTTACTGCATTTTGAGCGTGTCATAGACAGCTCCAAAATGCATTGGCTTACTGGGCCGTACTGCAGCTCACTGACTGAATTGGAGGAGGAGGTGACACTCCGAAATCTCCGATGATGGCACTATGTTTCTTGCACATGCGTGCAAGCAACATAAAAACTGGTGAAGTCACGAGTGTGTGTAGAAACTGAGCAACGCACACCCATAATGCAATTAGTTTGGGGATGTTTTACAGCAGATTGTCAACACAGGCATTTTGGAACTTCCACTCATAAACAGTGTCACTGTGATTTTCTTAATGTGTCTCGAACAGTGATTTCCCACAGCGACCATGCATTTCTGCGCTGGAAGTGCGAAAACACATTTTGGCCATGGTGTGAAAAATGACATCTATACTGTTCATAAGGAAGTGTAGAAAAATGCCAGTGGTGAAAATCTGGACTGAAAATATTAGAAATCCATGAATTTACGAGGATGCGTGGAAACTGCGCAATGGTCGCTCGTAACACAGTCATTTTATGGACTTTTTTCACCAAATTTTTAACATAGCCATTGTAACACCTCTGCTCATGAACAGTGTCACTGTGATTTTCTTAATCTGTCCCGAACATTGATTTCACACACCGACTGCGCCATTGTGCGTTACATGTGCAGAAACACATTTTGGGTGAGATGTGAAAAATGACAGCTATACTGCTCAAAAGGAGGTGTGGTAAAATGGCAATGTTGAAAATCTGGAGTGAAAATAGTGAAAATCCACGAACGTACGAGCGTGCGTAGGATCAGCGCAACGCATGCTTGTAAAACAGTCATTTTGGGGAATTTTTTCACCAAATTTTGAACATAGCCATTTTAACACTTCTGCTCATGAACAGTATCACTGTGATTTTCTTAATCTGTCCCAAACATTGATTTCGCACACCGACTGCGCCATTGTGCACTACATCCATGGAAACACATTTTGGGTGAAATATGAAAAATGACAGCTATACTGCTCATAAGGAGGTGTCATAAAATGGCAACATTGAAAATCTGGAGTGAAAATATTGAAAATTCACAAACTTATGAGTCTGCGTAGGAACATCGCAACACATGCTTGTAACTCAGTCATTTTATGGAGTATCATCACCAAATTTCAACATAGGCATTTTAGGACATCTGCTCATGAACAGTGCCACTGTCAGTTTCTTAATCTGTGCAGAACACTGATTTCCCACACCGACCGCGCTATTCCACACCGGAAGGGCGACAACACATTTCATCCAGGGTGTGAAAAATGACATGTGTACTGTTCACAAGAAGGTCTGAAAAAATGTCAGTGTTGAAAATCTGGGGTGAAAATATTGCAAATTCGCAAAGTTACGAGTGTGCGTAGCAACTGCGTAACGCACGCTCGTAAAACATTCATTTTTGGATTTTTCCCATCAAATTTGCAACATAGGCTTTTGAGCGCCCACCCATGAACACTGGCACTGTCATTTCGTTAATCGGTCCTGAAAGGTGATTCCGCACAGTGAACGCAAAATCACCTTTCGGGCCGATTAACGCCGTGACAGTGACAGAATTCATGAGGAGGGGGTCCCAAAAACCCCATGTTGAAAATTTGGTGGCAAAATTAAAAAAAAAATGCCTGAGATATGCAGCAAAGTTGAAAAAACCCTATTTATTCCATTATACAGCTTACCGGCATTTCATCAGTTCGCGGTCGGCTTTGAAGAGTGCAGATGTGTTCCTGGTCCACGAAGATCATCACATCGGACTCCGGTGGTATGTATGGGGGGGTGGGGAGGCAGGGTGCACAGTGGGTGGGTGCGGGTTGTGGGAGGGCCAGGGAGACCACCGGGGGACCGTTTCCTTCGTTACAGGTAAAAAAAACATTGTGGGACTTTTTTTATTTACAGGAATGTGTGGCATGCTGGGTGGGCTCCCAGCATGCCAAATGAGTCTTTTTGGGAGGGGCCACTGTAGTCGACGGGGATTGGGCACCCTGTTGGCACACAAGGGGGGTATGTTATGCTGACGTGATTGGGCACCCGTCACGCACACAACAACGGGAGGGGGTTGATTATGCTGGACGCGCATTGGGCACCCGCGGCACACAACAAAAGGGGGACATATGCCGACGGGGCTTGGGCACCCCGTTGGCAAACAAGAAAAGCGGGAGGGCTTTACATACTGCCGACGTGGAGTGGGCTCACCTGTCGGCAACATACATCTGGGGCACTGCAGCAGATGGGGATTGGGGCCCCCATCGGCAAACAAACGTGTTGGGGGGGCACATGCTGCCAGAGGGATTGGACACCCCCTCGGCAGGGGAGGGGGTTAATATTGTTTGTGAACAGGCAGCAAGCCACCGCCATGTTCACAAACAGTATCAGAGCTGCAACATCCCGCCCTGCAATGACGGATCGCTCCCTCATTGCAGCGAATAGCTCACATTGCAATGATGAGGCGGCCCCTGATTGCAGCAGCTAAATTGTCACAAGTTGGTGGCAAGGTTCCAAACTAGTGTCACCGGCTGTGTTCCCCATTATTGGTGGACATCACACATGCCCTAAAATGCCGTGTTGGTATTGGCCTCAACAGTGCCGCACCTCCAGAACATGCTTCGGCACCAAGCTGCCGCAATATGTTTCTTGCGCTGCGCGCAAGCAAACATAAAAATGACAACGCTGAAAATCAGGAGTGAAAATATGAAAAATTAGTGAAGTCATGAGCATGCATAGAAACTGTGCAACACACGTCCGTAACCCAATTATTTTTGGAATTTTTTTAACCACATTTTTAACATATGTATTTTGGGACCTCACCTCATGAACAGTGGCACTGTGATTTTGTTAATTTGTCCCAAACGTTGATTTCCCACACCGACCACGCCATTGTGCGCCACAGGTGCGAAAACACATTTAGGGGAGGATGTGAAAAATGACAGCTGTACTGTTGATAAGGAGGTGTGAAAAAATGCCAAGTTGAAAATCTGGCATGAAAATATTGCAAATTTACGAAGTTATAAGGGTGCGTGGAAACTACGCAATGCACACTTGCAGCACAGTCATTGTATGGAATTTCATCACCAAATTTTTAACATAGGCATTTTAGGACCTCTGCTCATGTACAGCATCACCGTTATTTCCTCAAAGTGTCCCAAAAACTGATTTCACACAGCGATCACGGTATTCTGTGCCAGATATGCGAAACCACATTTCGGCCAGGATATGTAAAATGACAGCTGGGCTGTTCATAAAGAGGTGTGGAAAAATGCCAATTTTGAAAATCTGGAGTGAAAATTTGACAAATTCACGAAGTTACGAGTGCTCGTGGAAACTGAGCAATGCACACTTGTAAAACAGCCACTTTTTTAGATTTTTTTCCACCAAATTTGCAACATAGGCTTTTTGAGAGCCCTCCTCATGAACAGTGGCACTGTCATTTCATTAATCGGTTCCGAAAGGTGATTCCGCACAGTGACCGCAAAATTACCTTTCTGGACTGAATAACGCCATGACACTGCCTGAATTCATGAGAAGGGGTCCCAATAACCCCATGTTGAAAATTTGGTATCGAAATTCCCAAAAATGCCTGAGATATGCAGCAAAGTTGAAAAAAACGTAATTATGCTATTATACAGTTTACTGGCATTTCTTCAGTTCGCAGTCAGCTCTGAAGAGGGCAGACGTGTTCCCGGTACACCGAAGATTGTCGCGCTGGACTCCAGAGGTAAATATGAGGTGAGTGGGGGTGTGGGGAGGCAGGGTACGCAGAGGGTGGGCGCTGGTTGCAGGAGGGGGCAGGGAGACCGCGAGGGACAGTTCTTTTTAGGTACAAGTAAAAAAATATTATGTATCTTTTTTTACAGTAATATGGCACACTGGGGGCTCCCAGCGCAAGCCACCTGAGTTGTTTTTTGGGGAGCTGTAGCTGACAGGGATTGGGCACCCTGTCGGCAAATACCAGTGGGGCAGGAGAGCCGAGGGAGATTGGGCACACCCCTCGCACACAACAAACACGGGAGGGACATTATACTGATGGGGTGGGCCCCCATTGGCAGAAGAACTGGGAAGGGTGGACTGAGCTGACGGGACTGGGCCCCTCAGCAAAGAAAGACTTTTGGGGTGGAGGCATGATGCAGAGGGGGATTGGGCACCCCTCAGCACACAGCGGAAATGGGAGGGGGAACATTATGCCGACGGGGAGTGGGCTTCCCCATCGGCATTGTGACAGGCGGCAGAGGCAGTCACTGCCGCCATGTTATTTACATGTCGGGAGACGTGTTGTGGTCCTGCTGCATGAGAGCTTCACTCTCATTGCAGCGGACCTTTTCCTTGACCTGGTGGCCACATTAGCTATGCCGGGTGTCTGCGCCTGCTGCTCGCTTATTGGGGAATGAGGGACGCACCTACTTGTGCATGCCCTGCATTTGCACAACATTTACCGTGCCTCCAAATCTGCTACTACCACAAGATGTTGGCTGGCGTGCACGCACGAGCCAACACAAAAATGGCAACTTTGTAAATCTGTAGTGAAAATATGAAAAATGTAATGCATGAGAATGCATAGAAACTGCACAACGCACGTCTGTAACCCAATTATTTTTGGAATTTTTTTAACCACATTTTCAACATAGGCATTTTGGGACCTCCCCTCATGAATAGTGGCACTGTGATTGTGTTACTCTGTCCCAAAAGTTTATTTCCCACAGAGACCATGCCATTATGTGCCACAGGTGTGAAAAGACATTTTGGGCATGATGTGAAAAATGACAGCTGTACTGTTTATAAGGAGGTGTGGGAAAATGTCAGTGTTGAAAATCTGGAGTGAAAATATTAAAAATTCATGAAGTTACGAGCATGCATAGAAACTGTGCAACACACGCTCATATTTTTTTCACCAAATCTGCAACATGGACTTTTTGAGAGCCCACTTCATGAACAGTGGCACTGTCTTTTCATTAATCGGTCCCGAAAGGTGATTCCGCGCAGTGACCACAAAATCACCTTTCCGGACTGAATAACGCCATGACAGTGACTGAACTCATAAGGAGGGGTCCCAATAACCCCATGTTGAAAATGTGATGCCAAAATTCCCAAAATTGGCTGAGATATGCACCAAAGTTGAAAAAACCCTATTTATACCATTATACAGCTTACCGGCATTTCTTCAGTTCGCGGTCAGCTTTGAAGAGTGCAGACATGTTCCTGGTCGCTTAAAGATCATCACGCCAGGCCCGGAGTTAAGTATGGGGTGAGGGTGTGTGGGGGAGGCAGGGCACGCAGAGGGTGGGCACCGGTTGGGGAGGGGCAGAGAGACCATGAGGGACCGTTTTCTTCTTTTACAGGGAAAAAAAAAGACAATGAGGGTCAGTTTTCTTTTTTTGCAGGTGTTTGTTTTGTACACTGGGGTGGGCTCCCAGTGTACCACCTGCATTACAGGGAAGGGGAACGCAGCCGATGGAGATTGGGCCCCCCATCAGCACAGAAATGGGTGGGGGGCACGCATGATGCCGAGGAGGATTGGGCACCCCCTTGGCACACAGCACAAATTGGGGATTGGGTACATTATGCTGATGGGGGTGGGCTCCCCCATTGGCAAATTGAACTGGGCAGGTGGGACTGAAGCCAACGGGGACTGGGCCCCCATCGGCAAAGAGAGACTGTTTGGGGGGCACATGATGCCGAGGGGGATTGGGCACCCACTCAGCACTCAATTAGAATGGGGGGAAATGAAGTGGGCTGGGGCATGCCGACAGGGGGATTGGGCACCCCTGAAGTCGGCACTCTTCGCAGCGGCAGTCACTGCCGCCATGTTTATTGGACTGCTTCACCAGGGAAGGCATGTCGGGAGGCGTGTTATTGTGCCACTATGTGACGAGCTTGGATCTCATTGCAGTGACACTTTTCTTATATCTGGTGGCCACTTTACGTATTGCAGGTGTTAGCGACTGCATGCTGGCTTATTGGGGAATGAGGGATTCACCTACTGATACGTGCCCTGCATTCGCCCACAGTGACTGCACCTCCAAATCTGGTACTACTGCAATATGTTGGCTGGTGCGCAAGCGTGAGCCAATGTAAAAAAGAAGAAAACGTTGCTCTTTTGAACCATTGTAATGTTGTTGTTTGGCCAGAAGATGGCAGATGCTGCAATACTGCATTATTTTAAAACACAAGTTAAGTTAATTGATGTATGTTGATACTATTGTGCATGTTCAATGTAAGCGGCAATCAACAGGAAATGCTATCCTCCTGATGACATATTAGGTTGTACGAAACCGGTCAAGGTTGTTTGTCTTGTATGCACCAGCCTTCAGAGTATGGCTTTTAAGCAATAAAGCATTTTTGTACTTCATTTTTCATCTGAGGAGTGCAGTTTTTTGCCTTATGTAGCTTGCTGTTTCTAACACTCACACCCTCACAGGCTGTGGAGCTGTATTGCTGTCTACACAAATGTAAACAGGCCAATGGGAGCCATGGATCATTTTCCAGCACTGTTGTGCTGTTGTGCTGGAATATGAGCACCAGATTCTGAGCTCCTCAGTCAGTTAGGTTTCTTGATTTGTTAGACACATTTCATAACATGTAACATGAACTGCTCTGTTTTCCCATGTAACTGATGCAAGTCTACAAAACAGGAATACCTTTAGATCTGGAAGCCCTGTGGCCCAGCATCCCTTCCACTTATACTCCCCTCAGCTTTTCGAGGAGTGAGTTTTCTGTAGAGAAATGCTCTTTTGCATGGAAGGGAACATCCCCATGTATGGGAAAAAGGAGTTGGCACGGGGTCTCTGTCCACCACTTCCTACCCCTGTGGGATGCCCTCCCTCCCATAAGCATGAGAAAGGACCCACACAAGGCCAGCAGATGACACACTGTAGGGGTGCGTCAAGGCTCCTGCCAGTATTTGTTGGCACATTGGGGGTTACATAGGGATTGGCAGCTGTGGGCTGGAGTGCAGCCTTGGGGGCGGGCCTATGAGGGTTAAAAGGACCCCACGTGGCTGCGCTCTGGCCTCTTTGATCACTGTTCCTGAGCCAACTCACCATGTGACCAGACTGAGTTTGTTGTTTGGTCATGGACACCATCTTTGTTCAACCATGTGGCTCCTTCTATCAGTTGCCTGCATACTGCTGCCCTCACTCCAGCTGCTATGCCCCATGCCTCTGCAGCTGTGCTAGTTTGGGAAACAAGCAAGGTATTTCTCCCACCAGAACTCCTACCATTGCTTCTGACTTTGCAGCAATTTGCTTCTTGTCCTCTGCCTGCAGCAGCCCCCCCCCCCCAACGCATGCCCTGGGAGTGTTCTCTGTGACTCCCTGCCTGGTTCTTCAGCTTCCAGCCCATTTTATTGTCCAAGTTCTGTTTTCAGACCCCTTACAATATGGCAGCTCTTGCTGCATCTGGAATCAGAGATCCTTCAGTGGGGCAGGGCCATGGCCAAGACAAATGGCATGGTGTGGCTAGAGCAGACACTCAGAGCAGAGGCTTCTGGAATGGCTGTGGCTAAGTCCACTGGGGGCAGGGAAGGGTGAGGTGACTCCTGGCTGGTGTTCTTGGGGTAGGGTGGCCCAGACAAGTTCAGACAGGGTTGTTTGTCTCCCACCATCTTTGCCCTGGTGGGCCCGAAGCACACCTATGGTTGTGCAGCAGTTAGCTGCTTGGGTTCAGGGAAGCGACACACCTGTCTGACTTTGTTTGGCCTGCCTACACCTAGATCCCATACATCTACTGGGGGAGTGGGATGGATGGCTTCTGCAGCATCCCTGGCCCCCAGCTGCAACCTGGTCGACACCCCCCCGGGCTTGCAGCTCCCTTGCCTGCCCCTTGTGGACCCTTAGGCTATTGGCCCACCTTGCTCCAGCAGGTTGGATGCACCAGGAAGAGGTGTGCATAATCCACTGATGGGATGACAAAATGGTCTGCAGGAATGCCGGAGACTGCATCGTTGACTAGTGAATATTCTTTTTATTTGGTTGATGTGTTATCTTCTGGGGATGAGGAAGAAGTTGGACACCAGTATGTACTGAGTTTGCAGGATGAGTCAGTTAGTATGGTTGCAGTGAGGGGTTGGAGACAAAGGAGATTTGGAGGATGATAGGGCAGGGTGGACAGATTGTTGACGGAAACCCAGCAGTGAGGTAGAGAGTTGGTAGGGCTTGTGGATAGGATGACACAGAACATGGCCTTACTCCAGGGAATGCTCACAGACATGTTAGGGACAGTGTCCAGGTTGTGTGCCAAGCAGCCTAGCAGACTTGTTCCAGGTATGGAAATCTGGCTCAGTGTAAAAGGTAGGACCTCAGTGGAGGGGTGACTTAGTTCCTGCTGGGAACCCTTCCCCTCCCGGCAGAATCTTGTGTGTCTCCCGAGGAAGTAGTTATCAAGGAGGGCAGCCAGGGGAAGGGGTTTCTGGCTTGGAGCAGCAGCATGCCAATTGTCCAGGCATCAGTGGGCGTGGCCTCATTGCCACCACTCCTTTGTGCAACTCGGGCTGCCTCAGCCCTGGGGACCAGCTCACCAGGGAAGGACCTGGCGGCAACAGTGAAACTGCTCATGGCTGAAGTTCAGGAACTGAAGGCAGGAGCATCATCATGTGACCCTGGGTAATTGGCATCCCACGTACCATAGTCCCTGAAGGAAAAAAATCTGGAAGAAAGAATACATTGATATTTTTTTCTTATTCTATGGGGATAAGTAACTCATGGAGGCAGGTAAGGAGAAAGAGGGGAGGAAAGAAATGAGGACAAAAAGACAGTTAAGGTATTTATTTATTCATTTATTATATTTGCTTGCATGCATGTGCAAGAAACATAGTGCCACCATATGAGAATTTGTAGGTGTGCCTCCCCCACTTCCAATGCTCTGCTCCCTTTTGCAGGTTTATTTATTTTATTTTATTTAGACAGCAGTTTGGAAAACCTTTGAGCCATAGGCTCATTTACAAAGGTACCTTGTCACAGTAAGACAAACGAGAATACACAGTATAACACAGTATAACAGTAACTTAAGACAGCAATAAGTACATAGATACAAACAAGCTGGTACAGGTAGGATTGATGCAAACAATACCAGTGTTATGTTGTCCTTAGCAGCTTAGTAGTAAGCTTTGTCATAAGTATTGAGTACGACTTTGACTAGTGGCAATTACAGCTTCAGTGTTAACAAGGTGGTTCCGTAAGGACGTTTTGAAGCACGATATAGTTGGAGCTTCAGAGATGGAGGGGGGCAGTGTGTTGAACCAGGAGGGGGCCCTAAAGCTGAAGGCTCTTTGGCCGTGAGAGGTCCTAGCTCTAGGGATAACAAGAGAGGTTTTCCCAGAGGTCCGAGTATGAACTAGTGGGACAGAGCGGCAGATGGTGGTGGTCAATCCTGGCGGGGATAGCCCAAGGAGGGTCTTTTTTTGTAAGGGTACAGGTCAAATATTTGAGGCGCTCGTCCAGATCAAGTACCAGAGCTTTAACATATAGTAGACAGGTGTGTGTTAGCCTAGGTGCCCCAGTAATTAACCTGCAGGCCTTATTCAGAGTAGTGCGAATTTTATGGAGTGCGGTCTAATCGGCAGCACCATACACCAGCAGTCCATAGTCCACTAGGGACAGGATAGAGGAGGTGACTGCAAGACAGAGAGCCTCGGGAGGCAGTGTTTATACCGATGTAAGATGCCCAATCGGATATTAGTGGCAGTGGCTAGCAGCAGCGATGTCCATGGAAGGAGAGAGGGTCAAAATGGATCCTAGGTATTTATAGGAGCAAACTTGTTAGAGTGGGAAAGAGGACCCAGAGTGAATGAGGAGTTTGCAGTTGCAGGACTTGTTTTGAGGATGAGTGAAGAACATGGTTTTGTTTTTTAAGATTTATCACCAATCTATGTTCCTTGAACCAGCCCTCGGATTCGGCGAAGGACTTCTGCAGCGAGTCCTGGAGGGTAATAGGGTTACGGCTTGAGGCAAAGATGACTGCATCATCAGTGTACAATAGAATGTTCCCCGAGCAAGAGCATGGAAGGGTGTTAAGGTAAAGGGAGAATAGTAAGGGACCCAGAATGGAGCCCTGGAAAACCCCAGAAACGATGGGACAGATGTCTGAGTAGGTCCCACAGATAACTGGTGCACCAGGAGATAGGCCCAGCAGCAAAACCAGAGAGACTAAGGGCATCAAGAAGGAGGGGGTGGGAGACAGTGTTGAAAGCTTTAGAGAGGTCAATGAAGACAGCACCAGCCAGAGAACCAGTGTCTAAGGAGGAGTGGAAAAAGTTGGAGAACTCAAGGAGGGCTGTGTTGGTACTGTGGACCGCTCTGAAGCCATGCTACTCAGGACATAGTGCATTGTAGGTGGAGAGGTAGTCAGAGATTTGAGAGGCCACCACTTTTTCCAAGGCCTTGGAGACAGGAGAGAGAATGGAGATTGGCCGATAGTTTCCAGCCACAGTCCTATCACCACCTTTAAAGATAGGGGTGACAGTGGCGACTTTCCAGGCAGTTGGAACCTTCCCCAGGCAAAGAGAGTGGTTGATGAGGCACGTGATCGGGGTAAGGACTGTGTCTAAGAACAGTCGTAGGATACATGGATCCAAGGTGTCAATGCCCATACTATTACTCTTGAGGGCAGTGACAAGGTATGGCCTAAGTTCTTGAGTGGAGGTGAAAATAAGGGCAAGAAAGATTTACGGCAGGCGCTGGGGGAGGAGGGTCAAAAAAATTTGTAGGGAGGATAGAGCTAAGGTCAGTGAATGAGGTGTTGAGGTGATTCGCTATGAGGGCTGGGTCTGAGGAGATCACGCCATTAATGTTGATCTGGGAGGGTGGGGGGAGTGTGCACTCCCATTTAACTGTTTAATGTTATCCCAGAAGGTTCTGGGGTTCCCCCATGAGGCAGTGAGTGAGGACCGATAGTGCTCAGACTTGGCCTTTCTGATGGCCTGAGTGCATTTGTTCCGGGCGGCAGCATATAACTGCCTGTCACTGGGCCGGCCAGTCTCAATGGCACAGTGCCATAGGTTGTCCCTATGTTTGAGTTGGTGGATCAAAGCTGGGGTTACCTAGGGGCATTCTGCCTTTAGAGCGATGGATTCTTCATTTGGGCAAAAGATATCAAGGCATTATTAGAAGTTCGGGTAAAGAAGGAGAGAGCTGTGTCAATGTCAGGAGTTGCCTGTATAGGAGACTAGTCAATTTGGGGCAGAAGTTCCTTAAGTTTTATCAGTCCACCAGGTATTAGACGCCGCCGGCATGTGGACTGTGCTATGGGTTTGGGGACTGAGGAAGACCAGTGGAATAGAATGGGTGATTGATCGCTGAGAGAGTCTGGGAGGACTTGTACATTGGGGATCCGATTAGGGCGGTTGGTGAGTACCACATCAAGCAGGGTACTGGAGCCTGTCTTGGGGTTAGTCCTGGTAGGGTGGGTAACTAGTTGCGTTAGGTCTATTGCAGAAAAGGAGTCACGGGTAGAGGAGGAGGAGGGGCTGAGCCAGTTGACATTTAAGTCACCGACCAGAATTTGATCAACGGAAGGAGGTAGCGAGGAAAGGTATTCTGTAAGAGAGGCAATGGCCTGTGTTTGGTCCCTGGGGGGCACGTATGCAGTAGTCAGATAAAGGGGTCTGTGGTGCTAGTCAGGGAGCTCCTGGGAACCGGGCCAGGGTTTGGATGAATGTTCCCCGACAGGAGTAGTAGCATGACTAACACCCTGGCTGGGAGATGGCAAAAGGTTTTCTCAATTGACATGAGGGGAGGGAGGTTAAGGGAGCAGGGGTGGGCAGGGTGGTACAGGAAGGGAAGGCAAAAATAAGAAGACACCTAGGAGTGCCTGAGGTGAGGAGGAAGCTAGGGGGAAGGAAGGGAGGACCGAGACACACAGAGGTCCCAAGGGACAAGAGAGTGGGTTCAGGAGCAAGGGGAGGGAGGGGTGCCAGGGCACAGTGTGGAGCAGCAGATGGGTAAGTGGGCAACTGCACTGCTAGTGGGGATAGGCACAGGCAGGGCGTGAGGCAGGGCCAATACATTGTGGCAAGCAAGATCCAAGGAAAGTAGTACTGTACAGGTAGGAGTAGGAAGTAGCGAGTGAGCATAGGTCCCTCTAGTGGCCAGCAGGTATAACCTGCAAATGGGAAAGTGGGGAGATAGGTTCTGGGGAACAGGACGTGATGTCACCAGATGTGATGTCACGGGGGTGGATCCTTAAATTGACGGCCGCCCCTGGGTGGGTGGGTGGTTGGGGGCGGTGGGGCAGGCGCGCCGGTCAGGCTAGCTACCCCTGCAGGCGTCCAGACGAAGACATTCACTGGCACCGCACCAGTGAATGTCCGCATTGTCTATGACAGCCGTTCAGATGCAGTGGCGTACAGTTGAAAGGAAAACACTGCAGACAATTTGCATACTGTTGTCAGCAGTATGCAAATTGCCTACAATGGCACTGCATCTGAATTGTCTGTCATAGACAGTCCCCCCCCGCACGAACACATAGGTGCACGCTGGGAGCCCACCCCAGCATGCTCATGCGCTCCCCTGTACAGTGTATGGCCGAAGAGGGTGTCGAATCCACCATGGGCTCAGCACCCCACAAACACACTTCCAAGTGCCACGCTGGGAGCCCACCCCAGTGTGGCAAACCTCTGTATGGCCGATGGGGGTGCCCAATCTCCTGTTGGCTTCACTGCCCCTCCCAAAACAAAAGTTCCAGCTGCCACGCTGGGAGCCCACTTCAGCATGGCAAAAGTCCTGTGTCGTCTTCCTAAAAGAAAAAAAGACCTAAAAACCAAAAATGTCCCTCGTTGATTGTCTTGCCCCCTCCCGCCACCCACACCCACCCTCTGTGCACCCTGCCTCCCACACCCCATCTCACCTCCATACTTACTTCCGAAGTCCAGTACCTACAATCTTCAGTGGACCAGGAACACGTCTGCACTCTTCAAAGCCGACCGCGAACTGAGGAAATGTCAGTAAGCTGTATAATGGAATAAATAGGGTTTTTTCAACTTCGATGCATATCTCAGGCATTTTTGGAAATTTGTTCACCAAATTTTCAACATGGGGTTCTTGGAACCCCACCTCATGAATTCTGGCACGGTCATTTTGTTATTCGGTCCCGCAAGTTTATTTTGCGGTCATTGTGCGGAACCACCTTTGGGACTAATTTATGAAACGACAGTGTCACAGTTCATGAGGTAGGTCCCCAAAAACCCTATGTTGAAAATTTGGTGACACAATTCCCAAAAATGACTGTTTTATGTGCGTGCGTTGTGCAGTTCCTACGCACACTCGTAAGTTTGCGAATTTTTTATATTTTCACTCCAGATTTTCCACATTGCCATTTTACCACACCTCCTTATGAGCAGTACAGCTGTCATTTTTCACATCTTGCCCAAAATGTGTTTCCACCCATGTAGAGCACAATGGCGCAGTCGGTGTGCGAAATCAATGTTTGGGACATATTAAGAAAATCACAGTGACACTGTTCATGAGTGGAGGTCCCAAAATGCCTGTGTTGACAATCTTCTGTAAAAAATCCCCAAATTAATTACATTACGGGTCTGTGTTGTGCAGTTTCTATGCACTCTCGTGACTTCATCAGTTTTTTTATATTTTCACTCCAGATTTTCAACATTGCCATGTTTTACACCTCCCCATGAACAGTACAGCTGTCATTTTTCACATCCTGTTTGAAATGTGTTTATAACACCAGTGGTGCCAAATGCCGGAGACGCTGTGCAAAATCAGCTTTCAGCTAACGAACTGATATTGCCACTGTTCATGAGGTGGTGGTCACAAAAAACCCATGTTTAAAATTTGGAGTGAAAATACCAACAAACACCTGGGATGTTAGGGTTTCTGACCATAACGCCCCACCCCGTAGAGACTGACAGGCATGATGGGTGTGACTTGGGATTGTTGCCTGTAATACTCCTGCCATTCCACCCCCACCCACACCCTCCAGCCAGTGACAGGCATTGAGGTGTGCCTTGGGCTATTTGGCCCCAAAGTTCACTCCATTCTCCTATACTGCACCCATCTCACCGTATTTCTTATGGAATGGGGTGTACATAAGGCCCAAAGACTCCAAGGAACACTGTGACACTTGTCGGTGTCTGCAGGGTAGGATGTGGAGAAATGGCATGGCCGTCATGCCTGGTGACCCAAAGGCACACCCCAGTGCCTGTCAGTCTCTGCAGGGTGGTGGTGGGGTTGGCTTCAGTTCAGTACTTCACTGCCATTCCCCTCTAACTCCTACACTACCGATGCCAATGCCAGCAAGCAAGCATTTGGCATTGACAAATGTTTGCTTTATTTCTGGGAGAAAATACTTTTGAGCTGGGAGCTCATTTACAAAGGTTCCACGTCATAACAGAGAACAATACAGGTAAAACAGGCACTTAGGATATAATATAAAGTACATTATTATAAATACAGTGGTTACAGTTGAGGAGAACTTAGAGGTTGCACAATATGTTAAAACGTTCAGATGGAATAGTTGCACTGGACCAAATTAAAGCAGTGACTGCTGACCTTGTCAGGATAGGTGAATAGAGGTGGGTGGAAGGAGGTGTTTTGGGATTGAGGTGGAAGAGGGGATCATGGAGCAAGGGGGAAGGAGGGGTCAGAAAACTCAGGGGTGGCTAGGCTAGACAGTCACAACTGCTTAGAGAGGCAAGGTGTTGCTGTAGCTTCTTCTTAAAAGGCCCTAGTTTAGGTTCATTGGTTACTTCAGGAGGGAGAGCACTGAGCCAGTAGTGTGCTCTGTAGGCAAAAGATCTTTGCCCGAGTGATGTGCGGCAGAAAGGGTCTTGTAGAGATCCCCTAGTGAGGCCTCTGGTCCTGCGCAGGTTGGTGGCTGGGTTTAAAAGGTTTTGGACTGCTGTAGGGATTAGCCTGAGGAGATCTCCCCCCTCTCCAAGGAGGCAGAGCTGGTATTGCACCCTACCTTGGAAGTTCAGCCATTTGGACTGGGCATATAGAGTGCAGGTGTGGGTAAGTCTGTGTGCACCTGTGACTAATATGCATGCTTTATTTAATGACATTCTGGCTCTGTTTAGTGCTGTGTCAGTAGCAGCGCCATAAACCACTAGTCCATAGTCGATGGTAGACAGGATGGAACTATGCACAGCTACAGAAAGTGTGACAGGTGTCATACTTAGCTGGTGTTTTTATAGGAGACTGATTTGAGTGTTGATGACTCTGACAACTTGCTCCACATGCTGGGTGAAGGTGAGTAATGTATTGAAGGTTACACCCAGATATTTAAAGGTGGACCCTTGTTCAATCAGTGAATGTTTGTTGTTGAGGATTGTTAATCGAGGTGTTTTATATTTACTCTGGGGGTATGTAAACAACATAACTTTTGTGTTCTTATAATTCATAAGAAGTTTGTTTTCATAGAACCAATTCTTGACTGTGGCAAAGTTTTTAGGGAGGTGTGATTCCAGCAGACTATGGGAAGTTGGTTAAGGAATAGGCTGAACAGGAGGGGGACATAGGATTAACCCTTGTGGAACCCCTGTGTTCACCTACCTAATGTTGGAAAGGATACCATTTATTTTCACTTGCTGGATTGTATTGTCTAGTTAACTTTCAAACCAAGCCATAGTTTCTGCGGAGAGGCCCATGGATTGTAATGTACCGAACAGTAGTCTGTGGTTGACGGTATCAAACGTTTTAGAGAGATCAATATAAACTGACCTGCAAGCTGGCTTTTGTCTAGTGCCTCATGAAGAAAACTAGAGTATTCTAGGAGAGCTGTAGTAGTTATATATTCCTTCCAGAATCCATGTTATTGTGGACACTGTATATTATATATTATATTTATTGAGGTAGTCTATAAGCTGTTTGGACACTATGCACTCCAATGCCTTACAGTATGGGGTAGGATGGAGATGGGGCGATAATTGGTATTGAGGGTTTGATCATCACTTTTACGAATCAGTGAAACAACTGTGGCTTTCCATTTTTGAGGGAATTTTCCCAGCCTGAGGGATACATAGATACACAGACACTGTCTGCAGATAAGGGCTTATGGCCCACCCGGTCTGCGAATTTAGATTAATTATTTTTGTGAGCAGCAGCAGGACTTCATCCAGTGTGAGGGATATTAATTTCAGTCAAGTGAGTCGCTGCTGAGCTAGGATTTCCCTAATGACCTTAAAGATCAAATGCCTATGTTTTACAGATTTACAATAAATACAGGAATTCGAGTCTCTGTGTTATGATTAGTGTTTCCTGAAAATATCATGCTGTTTGGTTTTGTGGTTTTCTTTAAATCAGCATCTGTTAATGTGCTCTGCAGTAACTGAAAACAGTGACGAAACAGTAAAGATTTTTCTGTCCCTATCAGTGAGTGATGACATCATTCCTGTCCAGCCTGTTGCTGCAGCAATGAAGTCCTTAATTGCCTGTAGTAGCTGTTGCACTTCCCAGTCAGAGCAATCTGTAGGGCTAATTGCCATCACTCCAAGTGTGTTACTAACCCATCTGGTTTGTGTTTAGATAGATTGCATCATTCTGTTTGGTAACTGTGTAATAAAATTACCTTTCTCAGGTTCTTGTTGGAGTGGCACCAAGGAAGAGACAACAGACAAGTGGTGTGTCACAACCCCACTCAGCAGGTCAGGCCCTCTGCTCCCACAGTGCCAACCTCCAAGCGCAGTATTGCGAACAGGAACAGAACAGGGTAACCCTCCTGTCTGTTTTGTGGGTTTGAATCACCTTTGGTCTCAAGTTCTGGAGGGATTCAAACTGTGGATCTCTTGTTAGCATACCCAAATGTACAGGCTCAGATAATTCTGCTCCTCGGGGAAATGCCAGATCTCTTACGCCTACGGGCACCTAACCAGGTGTACACAATGAACCCTTAAAAACTCTATGAAAGACCTCAGATAAAACTCTTACCTTTTCCCAGTTTGGTATTACCATTAAGCTATGCACAGTGTCAACTTTAACCATATATGCTTCACTTGTCAAAGAAAGAATTTCAAAAGCACACCGAGCAGTCTCTTTAAAATAGAGATTTACTTGAAAATAGATAAAAATATGTAAAATGTAAATACAGAACAATATATCACAACACATACAATCACTTAAAAGAATAAGGTTTAAAAAGTGCAAATTCCTACCACCTGTCACCCAGCTCCTCCTCTGTTTATTAAAAATTATACAGCCAGGATGTCTTATCAAACAGGAGGTATTTTAAATAGGTGACATCAGCAAAAACTCATTTCCCCATATGACCCTTTGATCTAGTGTGTCTTCCTGCCCTTCACAGACATCAAAGAACATTTATGACTTAGCACCAAAGTGACATAACCTGTTTTCTTCCTCTAAATGTCATAAAAGTTTATGATCGCTGTCCTGGCAGTTGGCAAGCTACAATTAAGTCAGATAAACAGGAGATCCTTAATGTATGTCTCTTCTAGTCTTTAATTATCTCCTGGCTTTTCAGGTTAACATCTTGTAGCTGAAACCTGGGGGGGGGGGTCATTCCACAGGCTGTCTCATTAGAGACACTCAATAACCCATTTTTTTTTTTTACAAAAAAAGCATAGAGTAATCAGAACCATCTGTTCAAGTGTCACATGGTGCACATGCAATAAATGTAATTTTTTACAGGTAAATGATAATACAGGCTTACTACCAGCAGTGAATACACTGGGAGAGCTTCCATTTTTCCTTACCTACGTAGGTGCAGTCTCTAGTCTCAGAGAAGCTATGTGCTGCAAGGGGTCTTACACCCCAATAATAACCATGGTTACTGCTGATGAAGATACATAAAAAGTATATAACTGAACAGTAGCAGGTGGCATGAGCAACCATCCTAACATAAGAAGTTGCTTAGCTAGCAAAGGTAGCATGAACAATGGGATCTCTATAAGTCTCCAAGGTCACTTGTAATCATTGTTATGCACAAGCACTAAAGATGGCACTATTGCCTTACTTATAATTATACAATAAAAATACAATGTAAAGCATCTCCCAGGACTCAGATGCATTGGTAAGACATAATGGAGCACAATATGCATTAGTAAAATATAGTAGAACACAGATCCTGACATTTATGCTTGTACGATGTGTCTCTACCCTAAGGTTAGTACATGTATCTACATATATGTTGCTGTCCATGAGCTGGGGTACAATCAGGGGTGCTGGACCACGGATAACATCACCCCCTTGTTGCCTTCAGAAGAAAAGGAAACAACCACAGGAAAGTAGTGGGATGGAGCTAAAAATTTGTTTACAAGCCCGATGCATGAGCCTGTAAAGGAATTTGGGTTGTTCTTGGTGTTGTCTTAAAGTACATCACAGAGAGCAAAGGGTTGGTGTCAGAAAAACAATAAAAAATGCCTGGATAATAACAAAAGCTTTAAAAGTCAATTCTAACCAAGTATTGGATAGAGCAGTACTTAAATCACCATCATGAATACAATCATGGAAAGCATCACCACCTTTAGAAATATTGTTGCTAATATAAATCAAATGTGAATCTTTTCTAGCTAAAAGAGATTTCAAAGAAAGAGTCAAAGGGTCAATGTGCACGTTAAACATGGGCAAATACTGAGACAAGGCAAGCAAGTATTGCGGATCAGTATCAATAACATCTGGTTCAGGGAGAGAAACAGGAGTAGTGACTGTGTGACCGATAACTGTTTTCTGCTGTGGAGTAAAACAGAAGTTAGGAGTTGAAATATCATAAGATCTTTGACTGTAAGCAAAGGATTTATGATTTGTCACTACACAATACTGCCCATTGGAAATGTAAGTCACTCTTACAGTCGGAACCCTTAATTGCTGTAGACATATACGACAAGTAAAGGACTGGCTGGTGAGCCGTGAAGTAAAGCAATGTACCTCTTCCAGGTAGCTTCGGAATGCAGCTGTTTCGGCATCAGGCACTGAAGATGCAGCTCATGGAAATTCGGATTCATCATCCTCATCAACATCAGTCAGATCGAATGGCAATTCATCACCAAGGTATAGGTCCAGTCAAGATGTTCCTGTGAGTACCCACACACAAGTTTCACAATATCAAAGACGTCACAGCGGCACAGATAATAGTATCCCTTCTTAGTGCAACAGTTTGTATGGGGCACCACCCAGGCTTGGAGAACAGAATGGTAGACCAGCAGAGAAGGGAGGTCAGTTCTTTCTCGATAGATGTTGTCATCAAGGTGTCCGATGGAATTAATTGCAGCCAACTTGTCAAAGATAGAGGTTTCAGGATCAAAGCATGGTAGTGACATGGTAAGGATAATAAACACATTATCATGTATTGAGTTAGTCTTAGTAAAGTAACAAGGTGCTTGATTTGGATATCGTGAGACATATCCAAGGTTTCTAGCTGTGGATATAGAAATATTAACAGTATTTGCTAAACAAATAGTAATGCGACCATTGGATTTGCAGTGAGGATAATACCATTTACCCATTCTCCTGCCATGGATAAGATCTAGAATGTGTCCTGTTTCCAAGTCCCTGAAGAGATTGTTAACAGTGGCAATTACATAAGAACCATAAGCAGAGCATAAAAGTTCACAGGCAATATATTGCTTGTCCACCTCCTTATTATTTTGAAAAATCAGTTCATTAATCTTATTTTGAGTATCATTTAACCCTTTGGCAATTTCCTGCATGTTGTATACAGTAAAATGTTCCTCCTTACTTAAACCATATACACCTTGTAACAGTGGGAGTAGGATATCATTCTTAACAACTTGTTTGTACTTTAAATAGAGAATAATGCATAGGGTACTAATCATTATGAAAATTTAATGCTCACCCGAGGTGAGGGATGCATGATTAAACCCCGAGAGCGAAGCTCAACGGGTTTAACAATGCATCCCTCACCGAGGGTGAAATTAAATGTTCTTAATGAGCAGTATCCTGTCTTATTTTTTATAATTGCTGGCGTAATTTATTTTCCTGACATAGATTAATTACCAAAAAAATGCTGAATTCAAATAACATTTTGTTTTGCTTGCTGCAAAAAAAACAGAACTCACTTTCGAATACGAGTCCATGCAGCATTTTGCTTCACTCAAAAAAACAAATCCCAGAGCTGTGAGACCTCTGTGGGAACCTTGTATTTCTGTATGTTTGCTATCCGTTGCCGCACAACTGTTCGTAGCCATGGCTACGGAAGTCGTCTGACGAAGTCCCTGAAATGAACTAAGGGACAGTGTTAAAATTCTCCTGTTTCCATTTTTTCTGAAAAGTGTCCAGACAAAGGATATTTTCACTCGACGATTAGACTGAAAAGCAGGTTACAGGTTGGTGGAAATTAACAGTTTTGCGAATACCACATTCCCTAGCTGTTTGATTATGTGTACTCTAACCCTTGTGCTGAACTGATGTGTGCGTGTGAAACTTGTAGCAACTAACTGGTGATTACGGGGAATATCAATCGGTTTTTCCCATTGATAAAAATTTGCACCAGTAATTATTAGGGGCTATATCTGCTCTATTCAGTGTCAGTGGCTCAGCAGGTAGCACACTTACCTCTGAGGCTAGGAGATCAGAAGGCTGTGGGTTCTATCCCCACACCAGGCACTTGGGTTAAATCCCGATACTGACACTATAGTGCAGCATGAGGGGGGTGCTGCACTCCTGAGGTGCCGTCTTTCAGATAAGATGTTAAACCAAAGTCCCATCTGCCTGTTCAGGTGGATGTTAAAGATTCCATGGCACTTCTCGAAAAAAGCAGGGGAGTTTTTATTAAAGGAAGCAAAACCAGATAGAAAGTTATATACAGCAAACATGTAAAAGAAAACATCATCAAATTCTCAGAAGTAACCAGAAGGGTAAGGGAGCAGATCAGTTCCAATATAGTAGCTTCTTCTTGCTGTTTGTACATTGTTTCTTGTGGATTTTACTTGGTAGAAGGTTATTTATTTTCTTTCTTACTACTTCTAAGGGGCTAGCAGGGTATTGTTTTGGGGCTGTTGGAATGTTGAAACCTGTTTTGGTGGCTATAAGTGGGCTCATTTGTTTGATGTTCCACTGTGTAGCAGGCTATGTTTGTGGAGGCCTATTTCTTCTGATTGTAACCTATTTGGTGTGATTCAATTGAGGCTGTTTCTTTGAATTGGAGACCTATATCTTTTAATTTCAAGCCTATTTTGATGTGTTGTTGGTGAAGCTGTTTGAATTGGAGACCTGTTTCTTTGGTAGCACATGTATTTTTGGGGCTTTGAGTAGAATTGTGATTACTTTTTGCTGGCTTCACTAGCTGCAAAGATTAGTGCATAGTGGGGGAAGGATGCTAATGGTCTGACCAGGGGCATCAGCAACCTGATTGTTTCTGGAAGACTTGGGCTGGTCCCACCCTCCCAGCCTCTCACCCGACCCACCCCAGGTCCATGATTTCCTTTATACCAGGAGTTCAGACATCACTTCCTCAAATGGGCAAAGGACATGCACCTGTCATAGCAGAAGCAGACATCCAGGAAAGGAACAGCAGTGAGTGAAGAGGTGACTGCTATCGCAGTGGAAGGGAAGTAACTGCAAATCAAGGAGCTGTCATTGTTACTTCTTTGCATTGCTATTTGCATTGTGGAAAGGAGGAGTAGGAGTTTGAAGAAGGTTGTGCAATAGTTACTTAAAGTCTCTTTTTGGATGTGGATAGGAATGTAAAAAGCAGTTGCTCAATCTGTCTAAGCGTGTACAACAAAGGGGGTAAGGGAAATTAGGAAATGAATGCTTTGCACTGATAGAGGGGGAGAGGGGAGACTTGGGGGAGTGTTTGGCATCCTTCATCTGGAAGAGTGGGAGGTCGCTGGTGGGCAACGACAGCAATAGGTAGGGTGGTAGGCTGCAACAACTGCAATGCACCAATCTTTCTAAAAATTGCCTGGAATGTGTGGGGATGTTTAGTGTGTAACCACATAGAGAAACTTAGAAAGGAGATTGAGGGTCTGCAGGAGGAACTAAGACAGGCAAGGCAGATTGGGGGTGGGGTTTAACCCAATACTGGAGGGAAGGAGGAAGGGAAATGAGGGAGGGTGATCTGAGCTAACAGTGGTGAAAAGAGGGTCAGAAGAAGGGAAGCAGAGACAAAGGGGCCCAGGCCAGGAAGAACGATTGCCAGGGAAACCAGGTCAGGAGACAAAACACAAATGGAAGGAGGAGATAGGGACTTGTGAGGGGAGGAGAAGTGGCAAAAGTCATGGAGTGGAAAGGACAGAACAGGTAACTATGAAGAGAAAGGGAGTGGGCATTTGTGAAGGGTCTTCAGAAAATAGTTTTGCACTGCTAGAGGGGAAGAAGGAGGAGGACAGAAATTATGCAATTGGAGGAGTAACTGATAAATGCCCGGACCAAAACGGTGCGGGGGAAAGTTCTGCTGGGAGAATTGCAACAGGGGAAAAAGGGGGAAATAATGTGCAGGAGGAAGAAGAGGAGCCGGAAATGAGAGATGGAGATGAATGGAAGCAAGCAGGGAGTAAGAGGGGTGGAATCTTAGGCAATAGAAGGTGGTGGTGGGTGGGGAGCGCTCACACCCAAAGGTAGTGATGAGTGGTGTTACACAGAGCTTGGCGCTGGGACCAGTGTTGTTTGGGATATTCATTGCAGACATATCATGGGACATCAAGACCAAGATCAGTCTGTTTGCTGATGATACCAAGATGGGAGCGATGGTGGATGACCTAGGGGGATGGCAGGGGTTGTAGGATGATCTGGCAAAGCTTGAAACCTGGTCAGACACCTGGCAACTGGGGTTTAATGCCAAAAAGTGCAAGGTGCTGCATTTTGGGATGAAGAACACAGAGAGGAGTTACCTGCTGGGGGGAGTGCAGCTAGCCCAGAGAGAGGAGGAGAAGGATCTGGGGGTGTTCATTACAGGGTCAATGAACAACTCAGCACAATGTAGGAAGGCAGCTGCAAAGGCCAACAAAATGCTGGGTTGCATTGCAAGGGGTATAACCTCGAGGAGGTAATTCTGCCACTGTGTAAGTCATTAGTTAGACCACACCTTTAGTACTGCGTGCAGTACTGGTGCCCGTATCTGAAGAGGGACATTAAGTTACTGGAAGGGGTGCAGTGCAGGGCAACAAAGATGATCAAGGGGCTGAGGGACTTATCATGCGAGAGGAGGCTGAGGGAATTGAACATGTACTCACTGGAGGAGAGGAGGGACAGGGGGACATGATTGAAACCTTTAAGTACATGAAAGGAATAAACAAGATGGGTACAGAGGGGCTGTTCAAAGTAAGGGAGTAGAGGGAAACTAGGGGCCATGATATGAGACTGGAGGGAAGAAGATTCAGGAGGGAGATGAGGAGACACTTTTTACAGAGAGGGTGGTAGACAGAGAGGGTGGTAGCTGGGTGGAATGCGTTACCTGCAGAAGTGGTATCCAGTAGAACAGTGGTATCCAGTAGAACTGCTTCAAAAGGGAAAGGGAAAGGGGATATTGTTTAACCAGGAAAGGCACACTAAGCTGGAGCTTGTTTCCAGGTGCGACCTGGGAGCACAAGGAAGTTAAGTGACTTACTCAGGGTCACACAGTATGCAAGTGGAAGTTGTAGGATTCAAACCCAGGTCTGGTCTGCTGGATGTTACCAGATTTGCAGGGGATGGGACAGGATAAGGGGGAGGGTCAGTATAGGGGAAGGGTGGAAGGGAGGGGCAGCTGCAGAATAAGGGGTGCTACCTGCACATTCGAGCAGACTTGATAGACCTGTAGGCCTTTATCTGTTGGCAAATTTCGTATGTTCGTATTAAGGTACATCTGTTTTCATGGAATATAGTCTTACACAAAATCAACTTTAAAATATCTTCTATGAGTTGGTAAGTAGCATTCTACTTATTACCATATTTCATTTATACTTTATAAAACAGGAGAGGCCTCTCCACCATATTTTAACTGTATTAGAGTCATTAATTACAACTTCATTATCATAAATTTCTAATAATGCTTTTTCACAAACCACTTTAAATACAATATAAGACATATGCAGTTGCCGAAGTACCCGTTTCACCCTAGCATTCCAGAGGTAAAATTTTAGGACTGCAAAAAAAGATGGAAAATGTACTGTTATTGAATTTTAATGAACAATTTGAATAGTTTCCCAAAATCAGTACTTCATAAGTTAGGTTTTGTAGCCAAACCAGATTCCAGGCTTGAGCAAAAAAAGCCCATAAATCACGGGAAAGGGAACAGTCTAGGAAAAAATGCTCCATTGATTCTCCTGCAGCACCACAATCAGCAAAGGGGCATGTCTGTTCTTCCAAGGGTTTATGTTTATTTTTACCTCGGACATTTAGTTTTCCATATGTACTTGACCAAACCACCTCCCACATTTTTTTCGGGATGCATTTTTCATTCAACATATTGATTACTGGTTGTTGCTTATTAGGGCTACAGTTTTTAAATTCCAGTTGAGGTGGGCGTGCTGTGTCTAGAACATAATTATATAACCGTTTCTGGGAAGAAGATTCAAAAAGGGGTTTTCTAATGTTCCATTTATATAATTTCTGTACTGCTGATCTCATGGAGTCTGGGATCAGCAAGTATTTAGAGTATTTTAAGGGGGCGACCCCCATTTATCAAAGAAGACTTCCCAATTAATAAGGAACCATCACTGTGTTACGGAGTTGGAGTCTTTCCAGGGTAATCTCTTAGAGTATACCCAGGATAAAGAGTGAAAGAAAACCACCGGGCGGGCATAACCAAGCCACCTCTGTCCATTGATAAATATGTGAAACCATGTTTAATGGGGTTCAGGTGGTTCCCCCATAACATGCGGAAAAAGATACAGTACTAGAACTACGAGTCTCCATTGATAATGGTAATGGAAATATTGATCCCACATAAATCAAACAAGGAATCAAAAATTGTTTAGTGAGAAACATCCTTTTAAGCTTAGATAATTTACAACCCTTCTAGAGATTTACTTTAGTCTCACAGCTTTGTAAGGCCTTTTCCTAATTTGTGATAGTGTTATTGTGTGTGTTAAAGGTCATACCCAAAATCTTTACTTGGCCCGTAGTGACAGGGACGTTTTGCAGTGAAAGATGGAGGGTCATCTCTTGGACCACAGCCTTGCATTTATCTAAGTTAAGTTGGGCAGATGATGCCTGTGAATATAAACTGAGCTCCCACCGAGCTGCCAGTATGCTGGCATCATTCTTAGGAAGTAGTCATGTATCATCTGCGTAAGCCAAAATTTTAATCTCATCTCCCTGGGTTAACCCTGTCAGCCCCTGAATATTCCGATTCTTAACAATCTTCCCCAGTAATGGGTTCAAAGAGAAGATATAAAGCAAGGGGTTCAAGGGGCAGCCCTGACGGACTCCTTCCATTATCCGACATTCTCGGCCCATGTTCCCCTGTATAATCGGGCTGCATTATGGATTCATGTAAAGCAATCTGATCCATGTAATAAAGGGGTCCGGAATGCTATACGCTTGTAGAACTTTAAACAGGAATCCATGATTTACTCTATCAAAAGCCTTCCGCTGATCCAGAGATACCACCCAACCAGCCCCTTGTGATTTTTGAAAGAATTCCCATATCTCTCCAATTATTGTGAGGGGGTGGTAAATTGATCTATTTGGTAATCCGCAAAACTGAACAGGATGTATTATTGTTGCAGCAATTTTTCTCAGTCGGAGGTGAAGGATTTGAGAGAGAATTTTGAAGTCAGCAATTACAAGACTTATGGGTCTTCAGTTCTGAAAATTAGTTTTTTCACCAAATTTATGGAGGAAAATAATTAGGCTTTCAGAGAAGTGTCCTGGAATCATGCTGTGCCAAAAAGAAGAAATCAAAAACTCTTTCCAGAAAGAGTACTATTTCTACTAAAAAAGTTTTGGAGAATTCAAAAGGGAGGCCATTGATTCCAAGAGCTGCTCCCAACTTACGTGACTGAGTGACCTCCGAAATTTCGACTGGTGAAATTGGTTGAGTCAGAGAAAGGAGTTCTTCCTGGGATAGAGGGCAGGGGGAACTTTCTGACAAGTACTCAGAAACATCCTTATCCTGGTGGTGAGGGGCTATGGAAGTAGGTGCCAGATTTTCCATCACTATACTGGTCAGGACCTCATGGATGTTGTCAATGTACCATCTCTGTTTTTTAGGGATGAAAAGGATGCTGCCTGCCTCCTAGTTTTGCATGCTGCACAAGGGTCTGAAAATGGTGTTTTCTGAGTACCGTACGAGAGTTCTGCTCTGATTGTTCATGCTCTATCATACTGAAAAGTCAGCATATTGGCTTTCACTCTATCGATTTGTGAAGCCAAATTGTTTCCTACTGTAGGTGTTAGGGACAAGAGATGTTGCAACTGTTTTTTTAATTTTAGATACTGGAAAAACTGTTTTCTAGAACGAGTTTTTCCATGATGCTGGAAACATTTCTGAATGTGTAGTTTTGTGTCGTGCCACCAATCTTCTATCTCATCGTAGAGCTCAATGACAGATGCCTGGGCTGTCTGACTGCAGACTGAATCCCTGAGTCAGTAAGCACTTGAGTATTAAGTTTCCATCTCAAAGTTTGGGATGGATATTGGAGATCTTGACCTATCGAGGAAACCGCCATAATGTGATCAGAAAGTTCGGCCAGAACAAAATCCGTTGAACCTACCTTTAAGTGTTCAGAGGTAAAGATATACAGTAATCAATTGCAGTAATATACTGTGCACATTTATAAGTGAAAGTCTGCCTACCTGTAACCAGGTCATTACAGTTTATCAGGTCTGCTGCAGAAATACAATTTTTGAGAGGGTTGTGAGCCCTCTAAGGATTTTCAGACTACAAATGAAATCTCCCTCCATTCTAAGAGGCTGAGCCGTGGCTAAATAAGGTTGTTTGATGTTAAACAGTTTCACCCTATCTGCTTTATTTTGAGGGCCATAGACATTAACCAGTCTACATGGCTCCCCCATCCCAATACCCATCTAATAGTAATGCCCTACCTGGAATAAGATCCATTAAGCGGAACAGAGTAAACCCATTCCTTAAAAAAAGGAAACCAATACCATCAGCCTTAGTTTCACCGAAGGACCCATAAGAAGGTCCCCAGGGCCATTCAGCTTTAAATGTTAACTGGGTAACTGAACCCATCCATGTTTCTTGGACTATAATTATATCTAAATTCATATCCTGAAACAGTTGAAAAGCAGCATGCCATTTGATGTTATTAAGTAAACTGTGACAGTTTAAAGATGCTACCTTAGTGTTCGGCATTTAAGTGGGTGTCAGTCCTATTTTTTTTTCTCCTTTTTCTTCTTCCCAGCATAAAGTTTTTCTGGTGGCTGGGAAGATGTTGTATTCGTATCCATAGATTCTGGTAGGTCGTCGTCCATTTCTGATTCCCCCAAGCTGAGGGTGTAAGTACGCTGTACGGATTGTCAGTGTCAAGGGGCGTAGGGCTCTCCTCCTTTTTTAGCCGTCTGGTAGACCTTCTGTTAGGTAGAGGTATAATATCCTGCTGGTGGGGGTACAGGCTCTGAAAGGTCAACCAGTACTTCTTGATCCTTTGGGTCGGAATAACACACAGGCTGAAATAGGGCATCCGCAGGTTCTGTTGCTGGATCCTCCTATAGATGCTGTTGTGGGTTCTGGTTCAGTAGGTGCCGGGTCTGTAGGTGCTGTGGACCTGGAGGGAGGGTTGTCAGGAGATGAAGATGTGTCCACTGGAGCTTTGTTAATGAAGTCTTCTGGGTCCAACTTCTGGTGTTTGTTGGATGAAGCCCAAGGGCAGTCTTGATAGAGATGTCCATATTCCTTGCATAAGTTGCATCTGGTATGATTGTTACACACTGGGAGCTTATTTGGCCCATCTCGTTACATAAGCTGCAGTGAAGCTTATTACACACACTGGATAAATTAGTTCTGGACTCACAGCGGTAGCATGCCTTTGACTTGCCAGCGTAGAAGCAGACCTCCCTGTCACGTCCGAGAAAAAAGCAATTTGGAATATGAACTATACCTTCATCAGTTTGGAGCAGCTTGACTTTAAATTTCCACCACCCAGTCCAGAACTGTTGTCCATCCAGTACGACCTTAGGAGCACTAAGGAACTCACATTTGAGCTGGAGACAGTGATAGATGTCTCCTACAGGGACACTTTAATTCCTGAACATTATAGTGACCATTTTGGCTAATGGTTATGTAAGTGGAATTGCCATAAATGGTGTCCAGAGAGGGGAGAGCTTTAATTGACTATATTTGGACCAGAATATTTTGAGTAAGTGGGCAGAACGGAAACTAATATCTAATGTGTCTTCGTCTGAGATATGGATAAAAGCAAAGACATCTGCAGGGGAGAAATGTAGGGAGTCCTTAATCAGGACTTTCCCTACATACTGCCAGTCTGGCTGAGGGTCTAATCCCTTCTTGTATTTGAGTCTAACAGCATGTCATCTGGGAAATGGCTCTGTTTAATTTGTTTTGAAAAGTTCTGACAGTAATGGTTGAGGAGGGGATTCTGACTGAGGGGGGGGGTGTTACCTGAGCCAGTCGGCACTTTGGCTTCTGATCCCTTAGGTTCTTCTTGCGATTTCCCAGAGACAGATGCCGTCCTTTGAGGGGGAGGGGGTTGCTATCCCCTTTAAATGTTGTGTTTGGTATCCCAGATGTAGCTTGTGCGTCCATTGTGCTTTGTTGTATATCATCTTCAGCATGTTTATTCTTCCCTGGAGGATTATCCCCCTTACCATCACTAATAGTGGTAGGAACTTTAGTAGAAGTATTACTTGAGACTTGTTGGGGAAATTGGGCTTCTACCTCCAGTGGGGGATGCCAGGCAGGAGAAACCAAAAGCTGGGAAAACGAATTAGGGTCCCAGGCTGGGTCTGGTATCCAGCCACCATCTTTATTCTGAATCCACTCTGCACCTTTAAGGGCAAACTCTGACCAGGGTTTAGCCGCAGCAATGTCTGTCAAAAGGCCGAAGGCAGATTGAATAGCAGCAGCTGCAGAGTTGGGATCCTGCAACTTTGGACCCTGCCTTGAGTCAGCACCAGGGACCATATTATTCTTAGCCAATACAATTTGTGCAGCATTGGTTGGAGGAATATTTCTATTATAGAGTGTGACATTTTTTCCTTCTTAAATCATCCATCTTTTTCTTCTGGCTCATTTCATCTTCTGTTAGAATTTTAATGAGAGCTGTCTTTTTCTCAGAAAGCTCTACTTCCAACACTTCATTTGCATTGTCCTGTAAAGGAGTGTCGGCCACCGCCGAGCATAATGTGGCATCACTGACAGCAGAGGGGAGTCTTAGGCCAGTAGAGAAATCCCCTGTACCTGCCATTTCTGACTTGTTCCCCACTGCAGTGAGTGCTGTTGGACCTGAAGCCACACCTTGTGAAGCAATGCAGAGTCGTGGCTGACAAACATCAGCAGGTAATGACATTCCTTTTAGTTTTGTCCCTGCCATGCCAGAAGAAGCTGTTTTGGGAAGATTTTGTGCCTGTTGTTGAAAAACATTTGGACCCACAGTAGTCTCTGAAGCATTTTTTCAGGTACAGTTACTAAAGTCTGAGGAACCATTTTTTGGGCCCAGATTCCTGTAGTTAAAAACTATCCCCGGCTGTCTACTGAGTGGCCGTTCATTCCCCACACTGTCTATTCTGTTTTTTCTGACCCCTGAAACGGTAAATACAGCAGCGCTACTTTGGGAATCTAAGGAAGTTTGATAGACGGTAGTGTTGCTCTTTACCTGAGGCAGCTGTTTTGAAACATTGGGTGTGTCCACGGTTATTGTTGCTAAGGGTAACCTCCCACAGCTGGCTTGGTGATGAAGAAGGCCTGTCCCTGGCCCAATGTTGTTCTTTTGATCCTGGATTTGGCTCATTGCCTCACGCAATTGGACCTTTTTATTCTTGAGTTTTTCCTCTTCCTCTTCTTCCAGCATGATACGATGCAACTCTGCGCAGTTTTATCCATTAAAAAAACTCTGCTTCTTAGCTGGATTTACTGACATTTTTCTGTTTGACTCGAGCTCTCCCATTTCATTTTCTTCAGAATTATCTTTTGCATCAGTTTCTGACTCAGCAGCAGTCAAGGCTGGGGATGAGACCTGACCCCCAGCCTCCTCCACATCCGTCTCTGCTGGCTACACAGCAGAACTTGGCTCCTCCATTCTGCTCACAGGAAGTAAGGCCCCCTACTGGCAGAGCAGGGGCATTTAGTTTTTACTAAGAAAACACACACATGAAATACAATGTTAAAACAAAGGAAACACAAACCAGAAAAATATCATAATACATCAATTAAAACGTATGATTGTATAAAAAGCAAATACAGAGGACACCTTGAGTAGTACAACACTTAATGTAATAGATGCATCTGCGTCAGTAACCAAAGGAAGATTCCTCCAGGTTTGGAATACCCAGTTATGGGATCTGGCTTTGACCACTTTCCTATATATCAGTTTTATGTCTCATACAATCTTTTTCAATAAATCAATAAGGGTTACTGTTTTCTGCTGTAAAGTAAACCAACAATTTAGTAACCCCCTAGGTGGCGCTATCCCAAGGGCTACTACCCCTGCCTGCTGGGCTAGTAGCAGGTTAAGGGGCCTGAGTTCTGAAACGGGTGCCTCCACCCAGAGGTCAGGGTTGGTAGTGGTCAAGCTAACTTGGGCACAGCCCTCCAGGACACTGTAACCCCCCCTTTTTCCTTAACAGTGGCCGGAACAATACACAATAATCACTTTAACAATACCCCTGACACACCACACAAGTACCCACACTGTTTGCACGTACCACCAGGGTTTTCCTCTGGCTCGGCCATGGGGACCCCTGTAAAACAAGGTTATACACAGCAAATAACAGCAGTACAGTACTCTTGCACAAACTGGAACCACAGTTAGGGTATCTGAAAAAAAGAGATCTGATTTATTTAAGGGACTTGAACAAGGGAGGGTGTAATCAGGTTAATTTGCTTACTCTATCATTCAAACAGTTATGCATGCACTTCAGGGTCCATGTAGAGTCACACACTTTGGTTACCCAGATAGAGAATGGTGGGCTAGTCAGGAATGTTGCAGCTGGTTGGGGCCCTGTGATAGAAGAAAACAACATGCACAACACACACTATTTGTAATCCGGAGCCGGAGGGCTCAGTTCGTAAAAAGAAAGCAACAAGACAATCAGATGACACACTTTTAGATTAGGCTGTTGTTGCAGGGAGCTACCCTGATGATTACTCACGATACCCAAGACTGGACACAGGCTGGACGAAAATTGAGACAGCAGGTGGTTAATCTGGAGTACCAGGGGAAGCAGGGTCCACACGAATCACTGAGGCATTGTTAGTGTTCAGGCATGGAGCAGGGGGCTGATCCCCAGGCAGATCTCTCGTCGATGGCTTTTTCTGTGCAGCGGGTAGTCTGGCTGGGCCAGTGTGGTAAGGCACCGACCAAATGGAGACAAATTCGTATACAGTCTGTTTTGGGCTGGATATAGCTCCCAGCAAGCAGAACACAGTTCACACAGTGTGGAACCAAATCACGACCCACTTTCAATAAGCAGCACATTTACATGTAAGGAAATTCTACTGTACCAGGCAAACCACTCTCCGGTTACGATCGCGAAGTCTCTGCACAAACCGGAAATTCAAAAGCGGCTGGAAATCCTGACAGGTCGATCGTTTTCATCAAAATCTTCAGTCTTCTTTGGGTATGAGCCTGGTAGAAAATCAGTGGCTTACTTTGTTCTCACAAACTCGGATTTAGTCCGAAATAATTCTCTTTTCTCCGTCTCAGGGGCATCAGGCAGACATGTAGGCCAAAACTTAGCCCTTTCACAGTTCTCCAATGCAAATTCACTCAGGACTGCTGCTCAAAAACACTTGAGCTCTTACTCATTTCACTTCCCAGCTCAGAATTGACTGAAAATTGCAAGCAGTCTGGGATTTCCCCAAGATCCAAAAGGTTTGGTTGGCATATTCAGCTGTCAGTCAAAGCAAGAGCTCCTCCTTCAGTTGCAAAAAGGTGCCAAAAGCCCAAAACCACAATTCCTACAGAATTTGACTCCAGACAGCTCCTGTAGTCCAGCTCCATATTAGGTCCCACCAATACTGATTGGTCCAATTTGGCAGTCCAGGACCAAGATAGTGGAGATAAACAAAACAGTCCTTGCTGCAAAGAAGGCAGGTTAGACAAACTACATTATCATTATCACTCTAAATGATTTTCAGAAAATAGTTACATCTTTCAACTGAGCTCCCTCTCAGATTACTCATGACTGCAATCCAAGCAGCTCTTAAAGAGACAGTGTACAGAGGCTATACAGGCACTCTCTGGCAATCACATTTAAACTGCTAAAACGCACGATACCAACCTGGCAGTGAGCATTTAGGCAAGTTCAAGGAAAACTTTTCAGGAACCCCCATTTGTGGGAGGTTACACCCTTCCCTGCCTGGAGAAAGCTTGGCATCCGCATCAAGTCTGTACCATCTTGCATCAGTTAACATGAACTTACTTTACTATACATTTGTACTACACTTTACAATACTATATCCATTTTGACAATACATTAGGCATATTTCACACAAGTCAGTTGAGCATTACTAAATCAGGTAATAGCTTCTTGTACATTAAACAGAGTAAGAGGGAGCCCTTCCCTATCAGCTAACTTGGGTCTGGATGGGTGAATAGGCAGAACAAGTAACCTGGAATGGGCTGTCGAGCTCAATTTGGGCAGTGAGCTCGGTGAAACATAAACACCTTTGTGAACCACATGGAGAGGCAAGTCCACAGGCCTCCCCGGAGAATCATAGCTGAAAAGCAATACTGGCTTGGCAGCTCGGCTAGTCTTTCTGGGGGGAACAACCACAGTCTCTGGACTTTCAGCAACAGCCTTGGGGCTTTCATCATTTGTGAGGGGTGCCTCTGCCTGGGTAGAAATGTCCAAACTTGGAGCACTGTCAGCTCCTTGCTTTGTAAGCTCTATTTCTACAACACTTTTCTCATTTTGAAGAGGCCCTGGTACTGAAGGGGGTTATCAGCACTCTCATAGTGTTCTTCAAGTTCTGGCATGTCACCAGAAAGACTCATTCCATCAGCCTCTCCCTCAGGCAAATCATACAGTTCCACAATACACAGAGACTCAACATCCAAAGACGTGATACTTTGCACTTCACTTTCAGGGAGCATTGTCTCCAAGGACGAAGCTGGGGGATTAGGCAGTCCAGAAGGCCCAGCTTCATCCCCACAATTAGTCATGGGATTACTCCGAAACAGCTGGCTCAGTTCATAAGAGGGGTAATAGGCATAGTCACACTCACTTTCGTCAGAAGTGGACTGACAGTCACTATCATTCTGGGCTTGCTGCGGAGGAAACCTCAAATCTGTGACCACTGGGGTAGGTTGGCTCAGTCTCTTTCTTGCAGCAGCACAAGTCACCAGCCCAGGGAGCTCAATTTTTGGGCGTTCAGCCTCAATCATGACTTGGCCGATAGGTAGCAAGTGGTTACGGTGCATGGTCTTGACAGCTTTGGAGTTGTTCTCTGGGGGCACCTTGTACACAGGTAAATTATCCAACTTTCCAACTACTACATGGGGAAGATTGTGCCACTGATCAGCAATTTTGTGTTTACCATGCAGTTCCAAATTGCATAACAACACATGGTCTCCAGGTCGAAGCTCTTGAGCCTTTACTTTTTTATCATGCCTCTCTTCGTTGGCTGGATTTCTCTTGGCGGCTATTGTCTGGGCAAGTTGATAGGCATGGTTCAATTGAGCTTTCAGTTTTTGTACATATTGCAAGTAGTTTTCGGCTCAGACCCCATCTGGAGAGACCCCAAAACAGACATCAACAGGCAGCCGTGTCTCTCTCTCCCGAACTTGAGGCAGTAGGGAGAGAACCCGATAGCATCATTTTTCATGCAATTGTATGCGTGTACCAAGTTGCTAATCTGCTGGCTCCATTTATGCTTGTCTTTTGGGTGGAGGGCGCCCAGCATGTCTAGAAGGGTGCGGTTAAAATGTTCTGGTTGAGGGTCTCCCTGCAGGTGATAGGGGGTGGTTCTTGACTTTTGCACCCGCCCATTGAGAGAGCATTTCATTGATTAGTCAACTCTCAAAGTCTCTGCCCTGGTCAGAGTGGATCCTCTGGGGGGCACCATAGTGGACAAAGAAATTTTCCACTAGCACCTTGGCCACGGTAGATGCCTTTTGATCTTTGGTGGGAAAAGCTTGTGCATACCGTGTGAAATGATCCGTAACCACTAACACATTGCCAATGTTCCGCTGATCAGGTTCTAAACACAAGAAGTCTATGCAGACTAGTTCCATGGAGGCACTGGTAGTAATACTGACAAGGGGGGGCAGCCCTCTGAGGCAGGGCCTTTCTTTGCAGGCAGCGACTATAATCCTTTACATGGTGCTCAACATTGGCCCCCATTTTGGGCCAGTAGAAGCGAGATTGTACCAGGTCAAGGGTTCTGTCAATACTGAGGTGCCCCATGTGATTGTGGAGGGACCTCAGTACCAAATCTTTAAAGGCTGTGGGCAGGACCAATTGTTGCTTGTCTACTTTGCCACTATGATCTAGTGTCTCTCTATACAACAACTGATTGAGCAACTTCAATCTGGGGCCTTCTTTAAATGATAAGGCAGTTTGCAAGTCAGTGGAACATAACTTAGACACATCCTTCCCCGCATGCAGGGCACCAAGTGCTGGCTGAATCATAGGATCTCGGGATTGAGCCCACTGAATGCTGTCATTGTCAAATTGAGGTAGTGCCCGTAGTCTGGGCAACAAACTCCCTGAACTGGTGGCCTTGATGGAAGAGGGATGCCTGGATATCGTAGCAGTCACGAAAACATGGTACACAGAGAACCATGACTGAGATGTTAACATACCAGGGTACATAACCTACAGGAGAGACAGGGAGGGGAGAAGAGGGGGAAGGGTAGCTCTCTATGTAAAGGAAGGGATAAAAGCAACTGAACAAAAGAGTAAACAGGGAGAAGAGGAGGCACTGTGGGTCACCACAGAGACTGGGAATGGCACCACAATCCACACAGGGGTTGTGTACGGACCCCCATGTCAGGGAGAGGGAATGGACAAGGATATGATAGAAGGCATTCTTAGGATGGCAGAGAAAGGGGAGATACTGTTGATGGGAGACCTGAATATGCCAGATGTTAACTGGAGCACATTTGCTGCAGCCACATCCAAGAGCAGGGCCATTCTCGATGCCCTACAGGTGGCATGCCTCAGACAGCCAGTTTTGGAACCCATTCATGAGGGAGCAATCTTAGACCTCATACTCTCAAATGGGGACTGTGAGAGGATCTCAGATCTAGAAGTGGGTTACCATCTGGGAACAAGTGACCATCAAACAGTGTGGTTCACGTTAAACTTAGCTACAGAGTCAAGCCATACCAAAGTGAGGGTACTGGACTTTAGGAGGGCTGACTTTGGCAAGATGGGAGAATGCCTTAGAAAAGCACTAGCAAACAGGCTAGAAGGAGGGGTGCAGCAACAATGGGGAAACATCAAAACTGCCATCACAGAGACAACAAGCCTTTGTGTGAAGCAAATAAACAAAACAAAATGAAAGAAAAAGCCACTATGGTTCTCAAAAGAGGTAGCGGGGAAAGTCAGCGAGAAAAAGATAGCATTCAGGAAGTATAAGGAAACACAAAAGGAGAAGGACAGAGAGCTATACCAGTTAAGGAGAAGGAAATAAGGAGGGAAGTCAGAATAGCAAAGGCCCAAAGTGAGGAAGAGATAGCCAACTTGGTTAAGAAGGGGGATAAAACCTTTTATAGGTACATCAGGGAGCGTAGAAAGACAAAGGAAGGGATAGTGAGGCTGAATAAAATGAACGGTGGGTGGGCAGAGAGGGACAGTGAAAAAGCAGGGATACTGAACAAATATTTCTGCTCAGTTTTCACAAAAGAAGAAGGGGTGGTGCCTAATCCAATTAACTGAAGCGCTCTTGATAGGAGGGTCGATCCCAGTCCTTTCACAGAAGAAAGGGTTCTGAAAGAACCCCTAAAACTGAAGGTGGATAAAGCAATGGGGCCTGATGGAATTCACCCCAGAACTCTAAAAGAATTAAGGGGAGAACTAGTGAAACCACTGACTACCCTTTTCAACAAATCATGGGAGGATGGTATGGTACCCGAGGACTGGAGGAAGGTGGATGTGATTCCCCTTCACAAAAGTGGGACCAAGACAGAGGCAGGAAACTACAGACCTGTCAGTTTGACCTCTGTGGTAGGGAAAGTGATGGAATCACTTCTGAAGTAAAGAATTGTTGAGTACCTAGAGGCCAGTGGGACAGAGGACCCAAGGCAGCATGGGTTCACAGTGGGAAGGTCATGTCAGATGAATCTAATTGATTTATTTGACTGGGTGACCAAAGTAGCAGACCAGGGAGGGGCTGTGGACATGACCTACCTAGACTTTAGCAAGGCATTTGACACAGTTCCACACAAAAGATTAATAGTCAAATTAACCAGCCTGGGAGTGGGTCCCAGGGTGGTAGCCTGAGTAAAACATTGGCTGGACAACATGACACAGAAGGTAATTGTAAATGGAGTCCACTCTGAAGAAAGAGGGGTTACTAGTGGGGCATCGCAGGGTTCAGTACTGGGTCCAGTCCTTTTTAATGTCTTTATAAGTGACATTGCAGAGGAATTGGAAGGAAAAGTATGCCTCTTTGCAGATGACACAAAGATCTGCAACAGGGTTGATACACAAGGAGGCGTGTTAGGATGAGAAGGGACCTTGCAAGGTTGGAGTAATGGTCAGAAGTATGGCAGCTTGGATTCAGTGCAAAGAAGTGCAAAATAATGCATCTGGGAAACAAAAACCCAGGGGAAGACTACACACTGGGGGGGGGGGGAGGTAGTAACAACAACAAAAATATGGAAAGGGACCTGGGGGTAATCATATCAGATGACCTTAAGGTTAGCAAGCAATGTGAGAAAGCATTAGGGAGGGCTGGGGGTATACTGGGATGCATAAGGAGAGGCATCACTAGCAGAAAACAGGAAGTTATTATCCCTCTGTGCAGACAGTTGGCGAGACCCCATCTGGAGTACTGAGTCCAGTTCTGGAGACCCCATCTCCGCAAGGACATAGACAGGATAGAGGCAGTCCAAAGGAGGGCAACTAAAATGGTGCAGGGTCTGCAAGAGAAGCCATATGAGGAGAGTCTAAAGGAGCTTAATATGTATACCCTTGAGGAAAGGAGGGCGAGGGGGGACATGATAGAAACTTTTAAGTACCTCAGTGGAATCAACAAAGTCCAAGAGGGCAGCATCTTTCAGAAAAAGAGATGTGCAAGAACAAGGGGACACAATTTAAAGATAGAAGGGGGGCGGTTCAAGGGCAATGTGAGGAAGTATTTTTTTCACAGAGAGGGTGGTGGACGCATGGAGCAGCCTTCCTGAGAAGGTTGTGGGGTTTAAAACTGTGGGAGAATTCAAGAACACATGGGACAGACATAAGGCAATTCTTGTGGGACGTAGGTAGAAATAGGCTGTTGGTTAACTAGGATCTGCGGCTTATCCTGTAGGTAGGGAAAGGGCAGACTAGATGGGTCAAGCGGTCCTTATCTGCCATCAAAGTCTATGTTAGTGCACTAATATCTAGAGCAGCGAAGTGGCAACAAGCAGCTGGTATGCAGGTGTCAGAAGGGCCCAAGCAATCTACTAAACAGTCCACTGTGTCCGCAGACATCTGCTCATCTCTATCAAACTTTTGACACAATGCTCGAATGTCAGGTTCAGACAGCCTGACGCAATCACTCTTGGAAGTGGGCCTCCATGATACGGCGTCAGCATCAATATGATTCAGGCCTGGTCTGTATTCGACAGCATAATCATAGCTTGATAATGCAGAAAGCCACCGGTGCCCAGTGGCGTCTAACTTAGCTGAAGTCTGTACATAGGTCAACGGGTTATTGTCAGTCTTCACCAATATCTTTGCCCCATGGAGGTATTCATGAAACTGGTCAATGATGGCCCATTTTAGCACAAGGAACTCCAACTTATGCACAAGGTAGTTTCATTCAGATGGGGTCAAGCTCCTACTGGTGAAAGCTACTGGTCTCAGGCCATCCTCATGGACTTGATACAGCACCGCTCCTAGACCCTGTAGACTAGCATCCGTGTGCAGCACATAGGGTTTGGTGGGGTCAGCATACGTGCGGATGGGAGCATGGGTGAGCTGGAATATGATCTCATGGAAGGCTGCTTCACAGTCGGGCATCCAGCGGGGCCTGAAGAGTTCACCTGGGCAGGAGTATACTTTTTCTGGTTCTTTAGCAGCCTCTTTTTATGTTGGCATGCTTGTGCAGCCAACATCTTGCGAGTAGTGCAGCTTTGAAGGCGTGGTCGCTGTTGGGCGAATGCAGGGCACACACTAGTAGGTGTGTCCCTCATTCCCCAATCAGCCTAAATGCCGGTGCCACACCATGCATACATAATGTGGCAAGCACATTTAAGAAAAGGTCCGCTGCAATCTGAGCAAAGCTCATCAGACGCAGCGGACCTTCCCTGGACGTGCTCGCCGACATTGTGTATGTGGCGGCCGCCCAACTGCCAACTTCGGAGGTGCCCAATCTCCCTGCCGGCTTCCCGTGCCCCAGTGTATGTGCTGATGGGGAAGCCCATTCCCAGTTGGCATTACGCACTCTCCCATATGTGATATGCCGAGGGGTGCCCAATCCCCTCTTCACCCCCCGCTTTCCTTGTGTGCCGGCGGGGTGCCCAATCCCTGTTGGTATAAATTAACCCCTCCTTGTATTGTGTGCTGACAAGGGTGCCCAATCCCCGTCAGCTGCAACAACCCTCCCAAACAGTTAGGTGGCATACTGGGAGTCCCACCCCAGTGTAGCAAATACCCTATAAAAAAAACTGTCCCGTGATGTGTTTTTCCATTCCTGCTGTAATACAAAGCGGTCCCTCGTAGTCTCCCTACCCACCACACGCACCCACCTACTGTGCACTCTGCCTCCCCACATACCACCTTCATCCCATACTTGCCTCTGGAGTCCGGCACGATGATCTTCGGTGGACTGGGAACACGTCTGCACTCTTCAAAGCCGACCGCGAACTGAGGAAATGCCGGTAAGCTGTATAATGTAATAAATAGGATTTTTTCAACTTTGATGCATATCTTGGACATTTTTTGAAGTTTTTGCACCAAATTTTCAACATGGGGTTTTTGGGACCCCTCCTCATGAATTCTGTCACTGTTATGACGTTAATCGGTTCCGAGAGGTGATTTTGCAGTCACTGCGCAGAATCACCTTTCGGGACTGATTAACGCAAGAACAGTGGCAGTGTTCATGGTGGAGCTCTCAAAAAGCCTATGTTAAATCTAGTGGAAAAAATCCAAAAAATGGCTGTTTTACGAGCGTGCATTGCGCATTTGCTACGCACGCTCGGAACTCTATGAATTCGCAATATTTTCATGCAACATTTTCAACATTGTCATTTTTCTACACCTCCTTGTGAACAGTACAGCTGTCAATTTTCACATCTTGGCCGAAATGTGTTTCTGCACTTCCGGCGCACAATAGCGCGGTCGCTATGGGAAATCAGTGTTCGGGGAAGATTACAAAAATGACAGTGCCACTGTTCATGAGCAGAGGTCCTAAAATGCCTGTATTGAAAATTTTGTGACGATACTCCATAAAATGCCTGTGTTACGAATGTGCGTCGCGCAGTTGCTACGCACGCTCGTAACTTCGCGAATTCACAATATATTCATGCCAGATTTTCAACATTGTCATTTTTCTACACCTCCTTGTGAACAGTATAGCTGTCATTTTTCACATCCTGGCCGAAATGTGTTTCTGCACTTCCGGCGCACAATAGCGCAGTTGCTGTGGGAAATTGGTGTTTGGGGAAGATTATGAAAATGACAGTCACACTGTTCATAAGCAGAGGTCATAAAATGCCTATGTTGAAGATTTGATGATGGTACTCCATAAAATGACTGTGTTACGAGCGTGTGTTGCACAGTTTGCACGCACGCTCGTAACGTTGTGCATTTGTAATATTTTCTCTCTGGATTTTCACCATTGGCATTTTTCCACACCTCTTGATGAACAGTACAGCTGTCATTTTGCATATCCTGCCGAAATGTGTTTTCGCACATCCGGTCGCAGAATAGTCTCGGTCGCTGTGTGAAATCACTTTTAGGACAGTTTGAGAAATGACAATCTCACTGTACGTGAGCAGAGGTGCTAAAGACAAAGAACCTCTGTGCGTAAACACTGAGGCAAGGGTTACCCAAAGGGCATTTGGCTGGGAAGCCAAGTTTCAAGAAAATACAAAGTCACACATGCCCCCACAATGCAAAGCATCATGGGCTGCTATACAAATCACCACAGAATGTTATGCTGGTCCAACTTTAAGCAGAATTGCATGGTGCCGAAGGCCCTCTCACACAGTTTGCAAGGGTGCTAACAGAAGACATAGACACGTGTTTATCCTACCAGGACTCATCAGTATGCCTCGTCTGTTTAACACCCCAGTGGACTGGACCAGGTACCCCTAAGGCAGTGTGCCTGGGATATATTGTGGTGAACCCATGTGTGTGTGACTTTGTATTTTCTTGAAACAGGCTCCCAGCAAATACTCCTAGTAACCCTACCTCAATGAATTTCGCACTAGAGGTTCTTGTCTTTTAAATGGTTTTTTATTTTAATGGGTTCACCACAATATATCCCAGGCACACTGCCTTAGGGGTACCTGGTCCAGTCCACTGGGGTGTTAAACAGACGAGGCATACTGATGAGTCCTGGTAGGACGAAACACGTGTCTATGTCTTCTGTTAGCACCCTTTGCAAACTGTGTGAGAGGCCTTTCGGCACCATGCAATTCTGCTTAAAGTTGGACCAGCATAACATTCTGTGGTGATTTACATATGCAGCCCATGATGCTTTGCATTGTGGGGGCAGAGATGCTAAAATGCCTATGTTGAAAATTGGTTTCAAAAGTCCATAAAATGACTGTTACAAGTGTGCATTGTGCATTTCCCACGCACCCTTGTAACTTCACAAATTTGGTATATTTACATGCCACATTTTCAACACTGCCATTTTTTTACACCTCCTTATGAACAGTACAGTTGTCATTTTTCCCATCCTGCCCAAAATGTGTTTCTGCACTGCACTACCAAAGCCAATGCCAGCACGACAACATTCGGCATTGACAAATGCTTGTTTGTATTTATGATTGGTAGGAGGGTAACCCTGGGTAAGGTTCTAGAGTGGGCGAATCACCTTGGAATAGTCTTTTATGAACCTGCGGTAGTAGCCACAGAACCCCAGGAAACGTTGTAGTTCTTTCAGATTATGGGGTTGGGGCCAGGTAGTCAGTGATTCAACCTTACGGGGATCAGTCTTTATCCCTTTTGTAGATACTATGCGCCCCACATACTTCACGGAGGTTTGGAAAAACTGACACTTGTCAATGGACAGCTTGAGGCCGAAGTCTTCCAGATGGTCTAGGACTTTAAACAGTCGGTTCTCATGCTCCTCTAAGGTGCTCCCAAACACGACATCATCCATGTACACCAGGCATTCCAGCAAATTCATATCTCCTACCCCACGTTCCATCAGTCGCTGAAAGTTGGCCGGAGCCCCCGATATCCCCTGTGGCATCCTCAGAAACTCATAGAACCCCAATGGACAGATAAAGGCTGTTTTCTCATGGTCTTCTGGGGCCATCGGGATCTGGTAGTATCTGCTGTGAAGATCCAGCACCAAGAACCATTTGCTCCCATTTAAACAGTCCAGGGCATCCTGTATATGAGGCACAGTGTATTTGTCTGGGATGGTCCGCCGGTTCAGGGTTTGATAATCAACACACATCCTCACAGACCCATTCTTCTTATGCACAACCACAATGGGAGAGGCGTATGGGCTCCTCTATTCTTGTATCACGCCAGCAGTGAGCATTTCCTGCAGGTGTCTTCTCACATCATCTGTGTCTGCTGGGGCTAGGCATCGGGACCTCTCTTGAAATGGCCATTCATCGTGCAGGTGTATGTGATGCTCCACACCCAAGCCACATCCCAGGTCCAATTCCTTCAATGAAAACACTTGATCTCTCTGGGCAAGTCTCTTGCTAACTCTAGCCTTCCATTCAGCTGGCAATGGGAAGTCACCAAAGTCAAACAAGGCTGGGGTCACTCTCTCCTTCTCACCAGGGTGCTTGTTGCCGGGCAATACTGTAGTGTCTGCGCAGTGTACCATAGCTAGGGTGCACCCTCTGTTCACCCGGATCTCCTGATCCGACACATTGTGAATCTGGACCATCACTCGTTGTGCATAGGCATGAGCACGAGCAGGCAAGATGCTGGGCTTGACCAATAATCCTTCTGGCAATTTTCCATCGCCTGGCGCATCCAACATCAGTATTTTGTTCTTGACATCTTTCCGGAGGCAGACCTCCCCTTGAATGGTACACTGGGTGTTAGGGGCCAGTACCATTGAATCGGATCCTTCTTCATGATCCCCACTGGTTCATCCTGTCGACTTCCTCAGGTTTCTGTTGCAAATCATAGGCCCTCTTGATCAGAGCCAGAATTCTCAGGGCCCTCCCAGTCCATCACCCTTGTTTCTCGTGACAGAGTTGAGCCAGTCTCCCAAACATATGGGCGTTTTTCCAGTTAACAGGGGAACCCCATCATACAGTCCGGTGGGGGGACACACTAGGGCCAGTGTCTCTACTTGCTCCTCTACGCCAGTGACAGTTGCGGGAAAAGACAACCAGAGGCAGGCATATCCTAGATATGGATAAGACTTGTCGCTCAGCCCCCACACATGTAGGCCTTCCAGGGATTGTAAGGACACATCAGATAAGTGTTTGTCATACCAGTCCTGAAACACAATGGTCACTTGTGACCCACTGTCAAGCACAGCCCGAGCATGAATACCATTCACAGTCACCGTAGTCTTCATTGAAGGGCCCACTATTTTGGAACAGTCTGGCGAGGCAGTAGCAGAGGCCTGGACAGACAATTTAGCCACAAATAAATTTGAGTTAGGGTTTCTTGAACCCTCACTGCAGTCATTTTGGGCACCTCTTGGCCATTGATTTGCTTTTTGAAGCTCCCCTTGGAGTCTGTTTACTACTCTTTCTAAGTCCTTCTGAGTCCGGCATTCTCTTTTCATATGGCCATCCTCTCCACCGTTGTGACAAATGATAGACTCCTGGGTCATCCTGGGAGAGAACATTGTATGAGGAACTGAAGCAGTAGTAAGAGATTGGGGTTTAGTATCTGCTTTCAGTGGTGAGAGTGGTGCAACGTATCTTAACAGTTCTTTTAGAGTGGCAGTCAATCCGGTGATCTCAGCCTTGGAGCCACCCTTGGTAGCAGATGCCTGAGGGTGCACCCCCAACCCCATGGCAGTCACGTCCTGAAAGGGACCAGAATCTTGTTCCATGGGGGAAACCCTTGCAGAGGCACCTGTCTTCGACTCTCAGACTTCCTTTAGTAGCTCATCTTTCCAGTGCTAGGCCCAGGGCAGGAAGTCCTTTGCATTCTCAGAGTGCTCGTTAAGTGCCGACTTTTGCCCCTAAGCCTCACTTGGCTGATCACTCTTGGTCACTTGCGCAGCAGTAGCAAATATGGGTGCAATTCCCCCACGGGGTCACCTTTGCTCAATCCCCCAAATTTCTTTCATTAGCTCGTCATAGGAGGGGGGTGATTCCAGTCAGGTGGCAAGGTGCAACTGAAGCAGTAAAAATTCTGAAAACAGAGCAGACTTAAGGATCCAGTCCAGCCTAGTTCGATCTAATTCATTTGATGGCAAACTACCCTTTCTGAGGCACTCTTGTAGCAGCTTTTCAAGCCAAGGCACATACACAGACAATGGCTCCCCTGCGTACTGCTGGGCGTTTCTTACTCTCCACCACAGATCCTCATCTGAATCCAAGCTCCCATACACATTTTCCAATGCATCAAGATAGTCCTGTGCAGTTGCTTCGGGGTTATTGGCCCGCTTGGCATGAATGGTAGCCAGGGCAGGACCTCGGAGGCGCTCACTCAACCTCTTTCGTTTCTCTGCTTCTTAGCATTGCCATTCAAGTACCAGAGGGGCAACATAGTCTATCCAGGACTCCCAGTCATCCTCCCCCTGTGGGGTTGGGAGGGTGCCCGAGAAGATTCTCAGCCTTCAGTAGGAGTCATGACTAATGGCAGGTACAGATATAGGGGCCAGCATTGGCATGGACACAGAAGGCGGGGCAGTAACAGCTGCTGGAGTGGGGGAGGTGTTGGGGAAGGAACACCCCCAGGTGGCAGGAATAGTTTCTTAAAGTCCTCTACGGTTTTCCCTTCCTCCAGCAAGAACCTAGCAAATATCTCCTCAAAAGTCTCAGATAATGGCAGGAGCTCATCCTCCCCAGCGTCTTTACTGTCTTTTGTTATCATTCTCCAGGCAGCTTGAACTCCTTCTGGGGCAATAGTCTGTGGCACTTTAGAGCTGTCCACGAGGTCACTACCCTCTACCAAGGCTACGAATGTTTGGGCGATCAAATCAGCCTGTTGACCCACCACCACAGGGTTTTTTTAAACATTCAACTTTGGAGAGTGCTCCCTCTACAGTGTCTTTACTGGCACCCAAGGGAACATCCATTCTAAGTAGAGCATTTTGGGGGTCGATCTCCTGCCCAGTACACCACCCCACCAACTGGTGTACAGCCATTTCTACGGGCGTAGCCATTAATCTTCAACTATAATTCATAATTTTTGGCCACTAAAAGGTGCAAAATCCCAACGGTGAGCATCCAAAATGTAAACCCTAGGTGGCACTATCCCAAGGGCTACTACCCCTGTCTGCTGGGCTAGTAGCAGGTTAAGGGGCCTGACTTCTGAAACAGGTGCCTCCACCCAGAGGTCAGGGTTGGTAGTGGTCAGGCTAACCTGGGCACAGCCCTCCGGGACACTGTAACCCCCCCTTTCCTTACTAGTGGCCGGAACAATATATAGTAATCACTTTCACAATACCCCTGATATACCATACAAGTACCCACACTGTTTGCACTTACCACCAGGGCTTTCCTCTGGCTCGGCCCTGGGGAACCCCTGTCAAACAAGGTTATACAGAGCAAATAGCAGTACAGTACTCTTGCACAAACTGGAACCACAGTCAGGGTAACTGCAAAAAAGAGTTAGATCTGATTTATTTAAGGGACTTGAACAAGGGAGAGGCATAATCAGGTTAATTTGCTTAGAGACTCTATCATTCAAACAGTTATGCATGTACTTCAGGGTCCATAAACAGTTGCACACTTTGGGTACCCAGATGGAGAATGGTGGGCTAGCCAGGAACGTTGCGACTGGTTGGGGCCCTGTGATAGAAGAAAACAACATGCACAACATACACTATTTGTAATCCGGAGCCGGAGGGCTCAGTTCATAAAAAGAAAACTAGACAATCAGATGACATTCTTTTAGATTAGGCTGTTGTTGCAGGGAGCTACCTTGATGATTACTCAGTCTGGAGTACCAGGAGAAGCAGGGCCCACACGAACCACTGAGGCGTCGTTCCTGTTCAAGCGTGGAGCAGGGAGCTGATCCTCAGGCAGGTCTCTCGTCGATGGCTTTCTCTGTGCAGAGGGTAGTCTGGCTGGGCCAGTGTGGCAAGGCCCAAGCCAAATGGAGACAAATTCAGATACAGTCTGTTTTGGGCTGGATACAGCTCCCAACAAGCAGAACACAGTTCACACAGTGTGGAACCAAATCATGACCCACTTTCAATACACAACACATTTACATGTAAGGAAATTCTACTGTACCAGGCAAACCACTCTCTGGTCACAATCACAAAGTCTCTGCACAAACCGGATATTCAAAAGCAGCTGGAAATCCTGACATGCCGATTGCATTCAACAAAATCTTTGGTCTTCCTCAGGTATGAGCCTGGTAGAAAATCATTGGCTTACTGCGTTCTCACAAACTCAGATTTAGTCCGAAATAATTCTCTTTTGTTTCTCTTGGGGGCATCAGGCAGACTTGCAGGCCAAAACTCGGCCTTTCACAGTTCTCCCATGCGAATCCACTCAGGATTGCTACTCAAAAACACTTGCGCTCTTACTCATTTCACTTCCCAGCTCAGAACTGACTGAAAATTGCAAGCAGTCTGGGATTTCCCCAAGATCCAATAGGTTCGGTTGGTATATTCGGCTATCAGTCAAAGCAAGAGCTCCCCCTTCAGTTGCAAAAAGGTGCCAAAAGCCCAAAACTACAATTCCTACACATTTTGACTCCAGACAGCTCCTGTAGTCCAGCTCCATATTAGGTCCCACCAATACTGATTGGTCCAATTCGGCAGTCCAGGATCAAGTTAGTGGAGATAAACAAAACAGTCCTTGCTGCAAAGAAGGCAGGTTAGACAAACTACATTATCATTATCACTCTTAATGATTTTCAGCAAATAGTTACATCTTTCAACAGAGCTCCCTCTCAGATTCCTTATGACTGCAATCCAAGCATCTCTTAAAGAGACAGTGCACAGAGGCTACACAGGCACTCTCTGGCAATCACATTTAAACTGCTAAAACGCAGGACACCAACCTGGCAGTAAGCATTTAGGCAAGCTCAAGGAAGACTTTTCTGAAACCCCCATTTGTAGGGGGGTTACAACGAGAATTCCATATGTACCATTTTACCACAGTAAGAAATACTTGCAAAGTAGACATATCCCATCTTTTCCAGGTTACATCAAAATTCCCACATAGTAATATTTCTAATGTAAGATGGTTTAAGTTGGGTATATTCCATTTTTGAGCTACAAGAGACCAAAAGATTGAAATGTAGGGACAGGTAAAGAATAAGTGAGACATGGGGCCCGATTCTCAAAGCTCTGCGTCTGACACAAGGTGCTTGCACCAAACAGATATGGTGCAAGGTGCACCTTGTGTCCAGGACTGCCTCCCCACAATTCACAAAGGTTGTCTGCGTCAACCGCAGGCTGTCTTCCCCAAACAAGGCTTGCGCCAGCCCTGTGCCCTGTGACATGGCGCTAGGTGGACTGCGCCGATGCAAACTGCAGCTTGCTTTTCATAGACAGCACCCAGTGGGAGAAATTCTATGTCCCCTTAGACCAGCCAAGGCTGGCGTAAGGGAACTTAGACATCGCTCCCCTGGGTGAGCTGTCCTATAGGTAGTGCAGCATGTCCCACCTCCCCATCCCCACTGTGCCCCCACATGTGCCACATAGTGGACCCCCACATCCACATTGTGCCCCCATAGGACATCCAGGGCAGGAGCACCCACCCGATCCTCGATGTGCCCCATAGCATGTGTAGATATTGTAGTGCCCCCCCCTCCAGATCCCGGTGTCCCGGTTAGTACCATGATACATGCCACCAACTCTCCCACTGGTGCCCCGTGCCCCCCACCCATGCAGGTAGTGCCGCTCCCCATCCCCAGACAGAGCAGGGGACCGGCACAGCCCTCCGTACACCTCCATGGCTGGTCCCTATACGGACGAACCATGCAGTGGACGGTCCAAGGGGCTTGCGCTGAACCCTCCCATGCACCATGCAGTTGCCGCATGGCTAGGTTTGCCACAAGCATAGGGTTTTAGGTGCCAGTACCCCTCCTGTACCAGAATTAGGTGCAGGGTCCCTGGTGCATGGGGCTTTGGCACAAGCTGCTGTTTGTCGCAGCTTGCGCAGAACGCAGCCCCATTTGAGAATCGGTCCCATGGACTCTAACTGTAAAGAACATTGAGGTCTAGAACATACCCTGTCTGTTAACTGTTTCTGTTTTTGATGTTCCTTTACGTTTAGCCGGTTATGACAGCACAACCGTTGAACATCCCACATTTTCTCCGGTATTCTGGGATTATTTAAAAAGTCAAGCATCACCGGGATTATATGTTCTGGGCAGCTGGGACAAGAAACTGTTCTCTGAACTTATCATGTATGATCTGTTTATCTAAAAATGTTCTATGTTGACTTTTAATCATTCTGGAAGTTAATTGCCAACTTTTAAGTTTGACAAAAACATCCCTTAAATACTGAGGACATATATTAGATTGTTTAACTTGTCTTGGGGAGTCAGCTGACCACTGAGGGGACCATGGATTGCAAGAAAGTTTATATAAAAGCATCCATGGCTGTCTAACCTGGGATAATAAGGGTCTCAAATGTGTTAATATGTATATAATATTCAACATAACAACGGGATTCACCATCCCTACCTAACCCTCCTTGATGGTAAGTTAGGTAAATATAAAATATTCCGTTTTAGGGGGTTGAGTTGGATTCCCCATATAGCCTGAAAGAAAATACTATATAATGTGACTTCAAGAATTTTAGGGGGGGAAAGAGCCAACTAATTTGCAAGAAAATAGGTAAAAAATATGTTTTCACTAAGTATACTGTTTTTGTTTTGCTCATTTGCCAAGTATTCCAATTTTTTACCATTTATTTCAGCTTAGTCGAGTTTTGGTTGCCAATTAAGAATCTCTAAATTCCCTGAACCAAATAATACCCTTAAAATCGTGATGGGGTCTCTTGTAAGGGTTATGCCTGCTGCATCGGTAAGGGGGGATATTGGGTTTCCCAGTTGTCTTCCAATACATTTCTTTAGATTTAGAGAAGTACCTGATATAGACCCAAACACCTGACATGTATTTATTACCTGAGTTATGGAACATGCATCTTGTACTAGTATGGTAATGTCATCCACATATGCCTGAGCAACATGTGGAACTGTATAGGTGTAACCCCCCTGTTACCTGGGGTTACTAGAACCCTAGTTAGATCTTGTGGCAGGCAGGGACAGGCAGCTAGTGAAACTCCAGTTAAATGGATTTCACTATGTCTTGCTCTGTTTTCAGTCTCTGCTGAGCTGGGGCTATGACATCATTTAGAATTCTACAGCAGCATAAGCCACAATGGAATGTTGCAGCTGGGAGTTAGGTAGAACATTGGGGAATTTTCAAGTCAGTCTAGAGTTGATCCTTGAAGTCAGCAGTCTAGTTTTTGTTTGCAGTCTGAAGTAGGCTCAAGAGAGGGAAGGATGTAGATCCTGCAGTGCAGTGGAGGGAAGGGTTGCCCTGCAGGGACAGGCCCCCCCTGCCCTCAGCTCTGACACAGAGCTACTTTAGGGTGTGTATTCCACCATAAGAGAGGCACAAGGAACCAACTCCCAGGGGCAACCCCCTGGCCTGGGAAGAGGAAGAAGCTGCCTGATGGAGAGTGCTGGGGCACTACAGTTTTGGAGGAATGAGATTCATTCAGAGTTTTTGGACACCTGCAATGTGGAGGGTGATGAAGCTTTGACAAAAGGCCAGTGTCATTCACCAAAACAGTGAGTAAATAAGTCTCTGGGGCTGTGGGTCAGTCAGGATGCCAAGTCCAGGGCTGATGGAACAGTGAGATGTAATGACTGATGTATGTGGGGGGGTCTTCAAGGGAAAGTCAGTTTCTGCATTACAAAGCCATGCACAGTTTGCACTATAGTAGCCAAGGATGTGTGTGTGTAAACAAAGGAATGGCCGGGTATGGGTCTATGGAACAAAAGGTGGGAGACCCCCACCTGGCGTAACAGGGCTCACCTCTACGGATTCGCTTTGAAACACCAGTCACCTTTCTGTCAGGTATTGGCCAGTGCCTGAAGAGGGTGCCCAGACGTTGGGATGGAGTAGAGGGTGGTAGTGTGCCACTAGTTAAAGAGTCCATGACATATGGAAGTTTAGGATCCGAGAATGCATTGTGTCTGCGGCATCACCTTATCTACATTACAAGGAGTGTAGCCCCGTGGGGGTCCGTCTGTGCTTTTCATTCAGTGTTGTTGAATAAAGCCACACTTTAGAATCCCATCTCCTGGTATTGGACATTATGTTATTGCTTCTAGTCTCTGGATTACTTTGGGTGCCCCTGTGCAGAGTAGTCAAACCTAGTCACCATGCTGAGTGACACCTTCCTCCCCAAATTTTCAGCTTATAAAAATGGAGGCACTACGTCATAGGACCTAGGCCCCTCAACCTGTCCATAGCTACACAGGCAGGGGTAGTATCCCCCTCAGTAAAGCGCCACTGGGGGTTACATAGGTATCTGTATGCATATGTGCTAAACCTGGGTTAGAGTTAAGTTTTCTTAACAGAGAGTCAGTGCTGAAAACATATATTAGAGGACTAAGGGGACAGCCTTGCCTCACACCCCTTTTTATGGGAATCATTGGTCCCAACCACCCATTAGTTTGTGGGGTTACTGTAGCATATATGTATAAGGAAATAATCCATTGTATAAAGGAATCTGGAATATTGTAATAGGTTAGGGTGTCCCACAAATATTGATGTTCTACAGTGTCAAAGGCTTGTTTCTAGTCTAATGAGAGAAGAAAACCTTCTAATCCCCCATTGTTATCCCTTTCTATTAATTCCCTTAAAAGAAGTAAATGATCACTCATTTTCGTCTCAGGAATAGAGCATGTTTGTGTAGGTGATATGATATAAAGAGCTGCATGTAGTAATCTAGTATGCAGTATTTTTGAAATAAGTTTGTAATCAGTGTTGAGGAGAGGCTGATTGGCCTCCAATTTGAAATGTCTGTTCTTTCACCTTTTAATGTTGGCTCGCGCTTGCGCGCCAGCCAACATATTGCAGTAGTAGCAGATTTGGAGGTGCGGTCACTGTGGGTGAATGCAGGGCATGCATCAGTAGGTGCATCCCCTCATTCCCCAATCAGCCAGCATGCAGGCGATACGTAAAGTGGCCACCACATCTAAGAAAAGTGCTGCTGCAATGAGAGGCAAGCTCGTCATGCAGCGGCACAATAACATGCCTCCTGTCGTGCCCTTCCTGGTGAAGCATTCCAAGAAACAGCCACCACTGCTGCCACAAAGCCAACTTCAGGGTTACCCAATCCCCCTGTCGGCATGCCCAAACCCAGTTCATGTGCTGACAGGGGAGCCCACTCCCCATCGGCATAATGTCCCCCCTCCCATTTCAACTGTGTGCTGAGGGGTGCCCAATCCCCCCTCGGCATCATGCACTCCCCCAGCAGTCTTTCTTTGCCAACAGGGGGGCCCAATCCCCATTGGCTTCAGTCCCCCCATTCCCAGTTCAATCTGCTGATGGGGAGCCCACTCCCCATCAGCGTAATGTCCCCATTTGTTGTATACAGAGGGGTGCTCACCCTCGGCACCTTTGAGTATGTGCTGATGGGGGTCCCCGAAAAACACTTAGGTGGCATGCTGGGAGCCCACCCAGCATGCCAACACCTGTAAAAGAAACATCCCCACAATGTTTTTCTTTTGTGAAAACCTGTAAACAGAAAACGGTCCTCGCCGAGTCCGGTGGCCCCTTCCCCAACCTGCGCCCACCCTCTGAGTACCTCACCTCGCCACACCCCCTCACCCCATACATACCTCTGGAGACCAACACAATGATATTTGGTGGACCGGGAACACGTCTGCACTCTTCAAAGCTGACCGCAAACCGAAGAAATGCTGGTAAGCTGTATAATGGAATAAATAGGGTTTTTTAACTTTGGTGCATATCTCGGGCATTTTTAGGAATTTTCGTACCAAATTTTCAACATGGGTTATTGGGACCCCGCTTCATGAACTCAGTCACTGTCATGGCATTATTCAGTCCAAAAAGGTGATTTCAGGGTCACTGCACCAAATCACCTTTCGGGACCAAATAACAATATGACAGCGCCACTGTTAATGGGGTGGGCTCTCAAAAAGCCTATGTTGCAAATTTGGTGAAAAAAATCCATAAAATGACTGTGTTGCAAGCATGCGTTGCGCAGTTTCCATGCACCCTTATAACTTCGCAAATTTGCAATATTTTCATGCCAGATTTTGAACATGGGCATTTTTTAACACCTCCTTATGAACAGTACAGCTGTCATTTTTCACATCCCGCCCAAAATGTGTTTTCGCACCTGTTGCGCACAATGACATGGTCGTTGTGGGAAATCAACTTTTGGGACAGATTAACAAAATCATAGTGCCACTGTTCATGAGGGGAGGTCCCAAAATGCCTGTGTTGAAAATGTGCCTCTGCAGGGTGGTGGTGAAGCTGGCATCAGTTCAACACTTCGCTGCCATTCTTATTATGCATCTCTAACTCGTGCACTACCAATGCCAATGCCAGCAAGACAACATTTGGCATTGACAAATGCTTGTTTATATAGGAATATTAAAAGACCCCGTGCCATATCTAGTGGAATAGAATCCTGCTGGAGCACGTGCGTAAAGGCTAAGGCTAGTTCCTTTGAGATTAAAGGACCAAGTCCTCTGTATAGTTCTGGGGTTAAGCCATCTATTCCTGGAGCTTTATTGTTTTGCAATGATTAGATAGCTGTTTCAACTTCAGTAGCTGATATATCCTTTGTTAAGTCAGCCAGTAGAAAGGACGGACGGGGACCTGAGCTGCTGGTAAAAAGTCTGCGATCTGTTGCTGTGAAGACCCCCCTGGGAAAAAAGAGATGTAGTATGCTCTGATACTATTCTTAAAATATTACTTTAGTCTAAAAAAATATGCCCGTCATGATCCATTAGAGAATCTATTTGCTTTACACTGTAGAAAGGGGAAAATAACTGCGGTCTTCCTTTGTACACCGAAGTTTTGTTGGTTGTGCAGACTTTCCTGTTGCCTTAAATGGAAGTCCTGCATGTCTTGATTTAATGTCCTGATTTTGCACTAAAATCATGAGTAGTAGTTCTGGCTAGTGATTGTAATTTTTGCAGTAGCTGTCTCTGCTTTAAATAAAGTAAGTAAGCAGTATCCCTATTTGTTTTACTTTCTCGTTTCAGTAACTGCCTTAAATCAATTTTAACATCTTCCCACCAGAGGGCAGGATTGTCAAACATTTCCAAAACCGATTTCTTATATGATTGATAAAATACTGAATATTCTGAGCTATTCATTCTGTTGATAAAAGAGAGAAGTTGAATTTCCAGGTACCAGGGCCCTGTGGGAACTGTGATGGAAAACCCAAGTGTAATTTTAACAGCTTATGGTCTGAAAATTCAACTTCTGCTACATGAATAGATGAAATGTTTAAAGATTTAGAACTGAAAAAAAAATCAATCCTTGTTGCTAAATGGCCTTTTTGAAATGTTGAATGAGCTACCTGATGTACTGATAAATAAGCATCTTTCAAGTTAGATGTAGAAATAATAGATTTCAAAGTAGCCATGTCACAATAGATTTTATTTGTTGTAGTGTGCTGTCCCCTATCCCTCTTCTCTAGGCCACAATTGATATCTCCTCCAAGAATCACTGCCTGAGATGAAACTAGGTATGGTTGTACAATTTTAAACAATGTAATCCTTTCTGCTTTGGTTTGAGGAGCATAAATATTAATAAACCTGTAGTAAGAATTAGAAATGTTTGTGTCATTCATTTGGGCAGGGCAGAGACCTAGAGTTCGTCTTGAGGTGCTCACTCTCCCAAGATCGGGAGGGGAGCTTTCACTTCCTGACCTTTAGCTTTATCACAATGCAGCTCTGCTTACACATTTGATGGTGAGGCAGAACGACATAACTAGCCCACACTGGGCAGAAACTGAAGTGTCTCTTATTAATAACAGGGACTATTTCAGGAAAATATATGGGCAACACAACGCTCCCTCCCAACCTCACGAACCCATGGATAATTCACTACCTAAACGCTTGGAGAATTATAAGAGCTCACAACACCTAGAGCCCTTATATGCTCCATAGCAAGCCTAGACCAGTTCATCCCTAACAGAATGGATCATGGGTTCTTAGTGTGGGAAAGACTAGGTTTACTATATCTCTCACAGGTCACAACTCAGGGGAAAGTACGGCCCTTTATTGAAATTCAAACCCAATACAATTTACCCCGCAGGGACTTACAGATATTTACAGTTACGCCATTATTATGATTCCTTGCCTCCCCCAACTCGAATCCCCGCACAAGTACCCTCCTTGACCAGCCTTCAAATCCAATTGAATAACTCCCACGAGCAAAGACACCTACTCTCAGCATATTACCACACCCAGAAAACCCAACAGCTAACCATTACTGATGATATAAGACTCCAATGGCAAGAAATGCTAGAACATCCCATTACCCCCGAGGAATGGCAGAAAGCATGCCAATATGTTTCTAAGGTAACCAGCTCTCATCAGTGGCATGGATACGCATGGAAAAACCTTATTAGATATTTCAGAATCCCTACAATTACCAGTCACTATACCCATTCCAGCTCAGCAGCCTGCTGGCGTCAGTACGGAGAGGTCAGAGAGACCCATACACATATTATGTGGGCCTGCCCTAAACGTCAACCCTTTATAATAGCTCTCCAGGCTAACCTGTGAGAACTCTTTGGTCCACAATTTCAATTAACTGGAGAAATGTGTCTTTTACTACTAATCTCTAGGGAACTCAGAAAACCCTCCATTAGATACCTTCTCCACCTCCTCCTTACAGCAGCCAAGAAGGCCATTACAAAGGTATGGTTAACCACAAAAATCCCAACTATTTAAGATTGGTGGCAGATAACTAAGCAGATATACTTCATGGAACAGATAACTCATAACCTAAATGATCAAGGAGATCAATTTAATTCCAGGTGGGCCTGATGACAGCTATACTACATGCTGCAAGACAACTCCTTTGTCCCATAGGTCTCACTACTGGGAAAGAGAGAAGCTAAAGATAGCTATAGCCCCACGTGGTCCTCTCTAGACCCCTACATCTGATTGCCCACCCACTACTCCCCCCCTAACTCTGCTTCACCATCATAAATAACCCTTCTCCCCACTTTTTCCTTTCTCCTCTTGCAAAATCTGGGTTGAAGTGCTGCAGGAACCCCCACATATAATTTTCCCACTATACCCCCTGCCATTCCCTCTCTCTTACGTGGAATGATTGATGGGAAATAGGATAATTCTTCACATGCAAGAACGCAGAATGTGTTGCTAATTAATATGAAATTTCTTTTTAAGCTGCAGATCAAACGGCCCTCTCAATTCAATATTAAGTGCCATAGATTGATCTCTCATAATGGGCATGGAATATTTCGACTTTTTAATTTTATCTAAATTATTAAAGCTAATGTAATAGAGGCCTCTGTCATAAAGCTATAAACCTACTATACAAATGCTTTCTGGAATTGATTCCAATATTATATGTAAAACCTGGATACTGTAAACAGTCCGATATGTTGACTATGTATGCTGAAAACTCAATAAAAATGAAATTATAAAAAAAAAATGTTTGTGTCTAAGACTAAGGCCCTGCCTGGTATTAAATCCACCAATTTTATTACTTGAGCCTGTATGTACTCGTAGGGGTCCTGAAGAGAGGGTCCAGCAGAGGTCGCAAGGGTCCCAGACAAACCCTCCCTCACCCCCCGAAACAGCAAACAGTACTTGTAGGGATCCTGAAGAGACGGTCCAGCAGAGTTGCGAGGGTCTCGGACAAACCTTCCCCCACCTCCTGAAACAGCAAAGAGTACTTGTTGGGATCCTGAAGAGAGGGTCCAGTGGAGGTCGCGAGGGTCTTGGACAAACCCTCCCCCACCCCCCGAAACAGCAAACAGTACTCGTAGGGATCCTGAAGAGAGGGTCCAGTGGAGGTTGCGAGGGTCTCAGACAAACCCTCCCCCAGCCTACGAAACAGCAAACAGGTATGGAAGGTCTGCGAGCGCACGGCACGCCAAGGAGCTCCAGCTTACTGCGCAGTGGGAATGTGTGTGTGTGTGTGTGTGTGTGTGTGTTGGGGCCCCACCAACGCTCCACATTGGCTCCCCACCACCTCCGCCACCACCCTTTGTGAGCACGCCTTTTTATAGGGTTTTGGGAGTGAGCATAAACCAATGAGCCCACTTCTCCATCTGCAGCCTATATTATTCCTCCACTAATGGCAACACTGCGCCTTTTCACCTACTGCTGGTTCCCCTTGGTCCTGCTTCACGTCCCTATTACTATGCTACGGTTACTCTTCCTGCTGTCCACTCTACTACCCCATCTAGTGACTCCCCCTGCCACCCTCCCTGACTACTCACCACTTCTGTGTTTTTCAACACTGCCTGACTGGCAGCCGCCACAAATTGCAACCCCAGAGATTATCACAAGACAAGTATCTCTAGCCCCCTACACCATTTGTGCTGATTGGCCTAGCCTTACGGCCCTCCCTCCGTCTCTCTTCTCCTGTGCACACCACACCACACATAGCACCCGCTGCTCTCCCTGCTACTTCTGCCAGCTTCGCCACCTGCAACCCCAGCTCCTGCCACTTGCTCCCTCCCCTCGGCTCCTACTACTGGCCACCCCCTACATAACTAGCCTCCCCATCCCCTCATTCCCTACCCTGAAAGGGCACCCAGGTAGCAGCTTGCACTTTCACAAAAAATCAAACTGGTACCTAGTCCATAGGCTCTGCCTCCTCCTCCTATTCATGTCTGGAAACATACACCCAAACCCCGGACCTCCCACACCTACTGCGCCTGCTCACCTCTCAACTAGCGGGCTGCGTATTGCCACCCTTAATGTCTGTAGACTATTAAAAAAGTGGGACTCCTTCCAGGGCTGGGTTTGCCAGCACCAGCCTGATGTCATTGCAGTTGGTGAAACCTGGCTCTCCCCACGGATTCCAGATTTGTTATTAACCCTTTCTGGGTACAACATATACCATGCAGATCATCAGGGTAAGCAAGGGGGGGCTGTGCTGTTTATATCAAAGACATTCTACGTGGGTAGCCACTTCTCACTCCCCAGCTTGATCCTGGACCCCAGGCCCTCACTATCAAAATCACCCTGGGAAGCTCCAAACCCCCCTCCCTTCTCATCACTTCCATCTACATTCCCCCCTAGGGACCAGAAGGCAGCCTTCCGCTCTGTACTGTCCTACCTGGCCACCCTTCCATCTCAAGCCGAGAAAATCATACTTGGCGACTTTAATATTAATTGGCTTGATAAAGCCGCTGCACCGTTCACAGATGCTGCCACTGCCCAAGACTTAACACAAGTAGTCACATCCCCGACCTGTCTGAACCAGCGCACAGGGACCTCCCCATTGCTGGACCTGGTATTCATCAACCACTCCCTTAAAATCACCAGTACTACTGTCCTCCTAAATGCCCTTAGTGACCACTCCCCTGTCCTCTGCAACTGGACATGCAAATTACCAAACTCCCCCCAAAAAATAATCCAACAGCGCAAACTTGGCCAAGGCAAACTTGCTCAACTCAAAGCATATCTCAGTACAATGGACTGGTCCCTCATAACAAAGACCCCTGATCCTGACAGAGCCCTCGATTTCTTCATTCTCTCCTTTAACACCAAATGTGACAAATTTGCCCCCATCACAAAAAGGATGGTCAAAGGCAATCCAGCACCGTGGATCACTGACCATCTTCTGGACCTCATGCGGACCAGAGATTCCTTATGGCACCTATCAACGAGACAGGCCTGCCAGCCGAGATACAGAGGTACAGAGAGGCACAGAAAAAATGTACTTGGCCCTTGTGCAAAGCAAAAGCAAAGTATTACAAGACTTCTCTAACCGCTATCTGAGGCTCAGGGGCGAAAGTTCTGGTCCAATATTAAGGACCTCTGTGGCAATGATCCCAACACTACACCTAATCAGATCATGGTTGATGGGTGCCTAACCTCTGACCCGGCCCGTATAGCCACAGCCTTCAGTGACGCCTTCACTAACCTCAGCCAGGTTCTCCCTACCAACTTCTTTGACCCACCCCCAGCCACCTCCCCCATCACCCCCCCAGTAGCCCCTCCCTTTCGTCTGCACAGCATTGCACCTAAGCACGCTGAGCCGTATCTCAGAACTGCTCTAAGCAACTCCCGCTATAGTAGTGACTCCTTAGACCTGAAACTCCTACATCCCTCTCTCCCTGAGGTGCTCAACCCCCTCACCCATATACTAAACCACTCCTTATGCCTGGGGAAATTCCCCCCTCCCATTGGAAATCCGCTTCCATTATGCTGATATTTAAAAGTGGGGACCGTACCCTTACTAGCAACTACCGTCCTATCTCCATTCTCCCTATCCAAGGCCCTAGAGAGGATCGTCTCTGATTAGCTCACCGACCACCTCAACAAATACAGCCTACTCAGCAAGCAGCAACACGGCTTCTGGAAGGGACATAGTAATACTACTGCCCTCCTGGAACTCACCACACACATCCACTCCACCTTAGACAGAGGTCAAATCACTGGGGCTATCTTCATTGATCTCACGAAGGTGTTCAACACCGTTAACCACCCATTCCTGCTATCTACACTGTCTAACACTGGTTTCCCTCGGGATGCCCATGGCTGGTTCACTGATTACCTGTCTAACCATTACCAGCAGGTCAAAATTAGTAACACCCTATCTAATAGGCTACCTGTCCTCTCTGGTGTCCCGCAGGGGTCTGTTCTCAGACCACTACTGTTCAGCCTCTTCCTTAACTCCCTCCCAAGTCTTGCTCAGGAAACCTGCTTCTCTGTGTGGATGATGCTGTCCTATATACCTCCAACTCTGACCCTTTGCAACTCTACCTCTCGCTTCAATCCGCCTTTAGTGGTGCCAAATAATGGTTTGCCTCACAGCGCCTTATCCTGAACTGTAACAAGACCAAGGTTATGTTCTTTTCTCACCCGCTTAACACTAGGAAGGAACTCTGCCCTCAAGTACGAACTGCCAACCTGACCCCTCCTGAGCAAGTGGACTCCTTCAAATACCTGGCCATTACTCTAGACCCTGCACTTACTTTCCACCAACATATTCACCTCCTATCTACTGCCCTCAATGTGTGGCTCGGGCTATTGTATCGCTTCGAACATTGTTTTACCCTAAATGCCATGAGGCTTGCTGTCTCCTCCTCTGTCCTCTCTCTGCTTGACTATGGCTTACTTCTCTATGGGGCGGCGAACACCTCGGCCCTCCATAGACTTCGTATCTCCCTAAATAAAGCCTGTCACCTCACCCTGGGCTGTGACCATCTAACTCAACACATGCTCTCTATACAATGATACTAACTGACTTAACCTTGATAACAGAATTAGGTTTCACACCTGCCTCATGGCAAAAAAAATTGCCCTAGGCCACTGCCTCCTAGGATTCACACCACTAATCCGCCCGGCCCTGACACTTATGCATACTCATAGCTCTGGAAAGCAACTCCTCTCTGTCCCTCACTACCGTACCTCCCAATTCCAAAGGTCCTCAAGCTGCAGAGACCCTTACTGGATGAACAGCCTACCCACCCCACTTGCCAATGAGATCAGACTTGGACCCTTTAAAACCTCTCTTAAAGATGTCCTACAGTCCTCAAACCACTGTGACTGCCACTGAAACACCTCCCACTACCTGCCCAACTAAGGCCTTTGGCCGGCTTCTTCTACCCTACCTGCCCCAACTGAGTCCCTCAAGCCTAGCTCTAGATCTGAGTTCTATATGTATTGTGTGTTTGCACTAATTATCCCTAGTATTTCATTGTTAGCCTTACAATTGCTCTGTAACAACCTGACTGTGTACTGATGAACAAGTATGTAACTGCATGTCTCTGTATGTTAATTCTGTGACGTGGAACCTTTCTAAAGGAGTCTCTGACTCAAAGGTATTTTCCGAACCGCCCAATAAATAAATAAATAAATAAATGTTAGATTTAAATAGAATTCCCACCCCTGAGCAAGTATCTGTGCCTATGGACCAATATGATGGCCCGACATGCCATAAATTTGTAGTGTTACCTATTTCTGAAGCAGTGTGAAGCCTAGTGTCTTGTGAAAATAGAACATTTAGGGGGCTAGCCAAAAAAAACGATAAGGCTATTTGTTTTTTTTTACTGCTTTTGATGCTGTTAACATTAAGGGACCCAACAAACAGTGGTGTGGATACCGTCCTAAGAAATGTGTGCTGTTCTTTCTAAGAGGGAAAGTTCTCAAAGGGGTTTCTTTCTTGTTCTCCTAGATCTTTTGGTTTCTTTTTTGGCTCTTCAGGTTCAGATTGAGGTTCTACCTGTGAAGACCACAAAGGGATAACCTTCTGAGTCTGTATCTGAGAATTCTGAAGCTGTCTGCAATGCCTCATACCTGTTATGCAGGGGTAATTCTGAAGTTTTAGATATCTTGGGGGCAGGCTGTTCAGTAGATTGGTTTCTTTTAGTTGACCTTTTCTGTACTGGGGGGGCATATCTACAGACTTCCTACTGGGCTGCTCTATTCCCTTCATGAGAGGAACATTAGTTATCTCCATTTGTTCTGCAGGGGGGTGGGTCTCTTTTACCATTTGTGGACCTGAGGGGCCTGTCTCAGAAGTTGAGGGGGGTGCCTTAGGGGTTGTAACCTGTCTTGGAGGATGAGGAAAAGGCTCTCTTTGTGCTATGGCAATCATCAGTATCTGCTCAACTTCATCAGAGGAATCTGCTTGGTTGTGGGCTGCTCACGTACAACTTTGGTAGGTATGTCCTGCTGAGTCACACAAATTACATTTGGGTTCATTCAAACAGTTCCCACTTGTATGGCCTAATTCCTGACATAAGGTTCATTTTACTTGGCCACATAGACTGCTAAGGTGGGCAGTGGAGCCACAGTTATAGCAGGCTTTTGGCTGGCCTGCATAAAAAAGCACTCCCCTATCCCTGCCAAGAAGAAAACAATTCGGAAGATGACTTAGCCCTGCGTCTGTGGAATGTAGCATGACTTTTACCTTCCACCCTCCTGTCCGCATGTGAACTGAACAACGTTGTTTTAACCAGTAGGTTAAGTCAGTAACGCTTACCCCCTCATTCCTGAATAAGACAGTGATATTTTTATGCAGGCCTAGTAAGGGGGATAGCTTTAAAAGGTGTCCATAGAGGGGTCTGTTTCAATACATTATACTGTGCCCAAAACCTTTGCAAACCAGTATTTAGTTTACAACTTACATTGAATGTAGTCTCACCAGAGACATGAATAAGTGCATAAACCTCATTAGCAAAGAATTTCATAGACTCTTTGGCCCAGATATTCAAAAGGGCTGCACATGGCGCAACAGTGTTGCGCCATGCTCAACCCACTGATGCGCCCTGGCGCGATATTCAAAAGGGAATAGTGCGCCGCACAAATCCCAATCCGCCGGAGCGCATCAGTAATGCATGCAGGCACAGGTAGGGGGGCGTGCCCATGCATAAACTGCACAGCCGATATTCAGCCCGGGATGTGCAGAGTCATGCATGCCCAACCCCTACCTGCGCCTGCACAAAGTTAAGCCAAAAAAAAAGGAACAAATGATGGCCACCCACAAGTGAGCTGCCGCATTGCAGGGCGCAACACGGCAGCTGCCACCTGTGAGTGGCCACCCGAGTTCCTGTCGCACCTGGCGGCGCCCCTCCATGCCCCATCGCGGGCATCCGTGTCAATAAACCCCCCTCCAATATCCCTGGTGGTCCAGCGGACCGCTTTGTGCCTGATCGCGGGCATTTGTCTCCAAAACACATCCCCGTCCAATATCCCTGGTGGTCCAGTGGACCATTATGTGCCTGATCGTGGGCATCATTATAATACCCCCCCGTCCAGTATCCCTGGTGGTCCAGTGGACCGCACTCTGCCCGATCACGGGCATCTGTAAAACATAACAAAGTTCTATTACCCTGGTGGTCTAATGTTCCCCCTCCCACCCGCCCACTGAGCCCCACTGCCCTGCTCCCTCCGGTCAGCTGGCGGGTGGCAGCACCACCCATCTGCTGCCCCACTCCCGTCAACTGACAGCTCGGTAGGGCTGCACGCCCGTGGCTCATGCTGTGAACCAATGGGCGTGCAGCTCTTAATCAGATATTAAGTCCAGATATGTGAATGAATCATTCACATATCTGGACTGAGTAGTATCGGTCTAGACGATGCCCATTGGCTCACGCCAGAACCATCGGGCTTGCAGCCCTACCGAGCTGTCCGCTGGCGGGCGGCAGGCGGTGGTGCTGCCACCACCGCTGACGGGGAGCAGGGCGGGGCACAGTGGGCGGGTGGGGAGGGGTACACTAGACCGCCAGGGTAATAGGACTTTGTTATGTTTTACAGATGCCCACGATCAGGCAGAGTGCGGTCCACTGAACCATCAGGGATATTGGATGGGGGGTATTATGCCGATGACCACGATCGGGCACATAGCGGTCCACTGGACCACCAGGGATATTGGATGGGGATGTGTTTTGGAGACAAATGCCCGTGATCGGGCACATAGCGGTCCACTGGACCACCAGGGATATTGGACGGGGATGTGTTTTGGAGACAAATGCCCACGATCGGGCACATAGCGGTCCACTGGACCACCAGGGATTCTAGATGGGGATGTGTTTTGGAGACAAATGCCTGCGATCAGGCTGCAGGGGGCGTCGGTCCCCAACGACTGCTACCTGGCAGGGCATCAGGCGCAAGTTGTTGGGGATCAGCGCACCTGCATGCTAATGGAATGCAAATGGGGCCATAATCACATGCAATTGGCCCCATGTGTGCCTTGCATAAATTATGGCCCCATTTGCATGTCCCCTTTTGAATATCGCAGGTGCTGTGCATGGCGCAATGGCACTTGCACTAGCGCATCTCCATGCTCCACTCTGGCCACTTCGCCATGCACAGTGGGGGTGGCCAGAGTGCGATATTCAAAGCTGCTACGCCATAGCACAGCTCCATTGAATATCGCCCAGGCCACACCCCTGCACAACCAAGTTGAGTTGCACCCAGGCTTGCGCCACAGCCTGGCGCAGTTTGAATATCCGGGCCTTTAAATACATTTTTTGCAACAAACACTCTATCAGGTATTGTGTCCATGCCCCCTTTGTACAAAAGTCTTACAGCATTATGCCATTTTGCTGAATAGATTGTCTGATGAAATAAAGAAGCATAAGGTCTTTCTGTAGATCTATGCACTAAATTCAAAATTGCGTCTGGGGCCCCTCCATTGCAGCTGGTATTGACGATTGTTTTAGCTCTTTTGAAGTTCCAGGATTACAATCTGGCATTCAAAGTTTAATATATTGGGTTTCCTGTCAACCACAATTCAGTAGGCAAGTGTAGTGGAGAAGTATCTCCACAGGCTGGTTGTTCTCCCTGTACCTGTTCGACAACAAGTGCAGCAGAGGGCAAGTCTGGCAAATCAATCTCGCACTGATGTGCTGGTGAAGCTACAATGGGAGTCGGTCCTGAGATCCATTTCCCCTATTTATCATGGATCCAACTGGCTTTCTCTAGCACACTGTCCACTGACCAGGTTTGCACATCAGAAATGTCTTCAGGGGAACGTCTTAAGCTGGACTCATGGTCTGATTTTGCCATTCCCGGCGCTCCCTCTGTACTATCAACTGCTTTCAATACATCGCGACACTCCTTTGAGGTGGAAGCCCTCACTTCAGAGTGAGGAGAAAAAGAGACATTTTGCACTGGGTCTATCTACAACATTTAAATTGTTCTCTGTTTGAGGTAACACCTCATTTTGCTGTACAGCTTGTGGGGATATCGCTGTTGGAGCTTTAGTTTGAGCTATTTCCAAAGCTTTTTTTTAACAATTGTCTATGATGTTTATAACGATCTGTCTCATGCTGTAGTAGATGTTCTACACTCTCAACAGATAAGGAATAAGTGCATATGTCTTCAGCAACATCAGGTTGGCTTACCGGTGATGTAGTACTTAAAGGTTGAACAGGTGTAGGTTGGCTTTCAAAATCATTTTCCCTGGTAGAAGATTCTCTCTGAAGTTTTTCCTTAGGCACCGTGGTCTATGGATAGTGAGAGGCAGGGGGTGAGACCTGTTCCCCAGCCTCTGCTACATCCATCAGCTCCTCCAGCTCCTCCATGGCAGCCATCTTGGTCTAGGACCAGGATGACAGAGGTTCTCCTACAGGTGAGTACGGGAATTTCTCTGGTGCCCTGGCCAAATTTACCCCCATTCACTAAAAATACCACCACAGCTTAATCTGGTTCAAGGTCTGTTGGCTTTCATCTGTATAACCCTCCCCCGGGTCGTGCCTGAAAATAGGCAGAATTTGTCTAGCGCACCTACCTGGTCAACAAAAACTAACTAAATAAATAAATATTCCAGATAGACATGCCTGAGCCAGAAAGGCCAGAAATGGTGCCTGCTGCACTGGTAACATGTACAGTGTCACGCCTAGTGTGTGATCTGGCTTAAGCATTAGGTGCAGGTCCAAAGACTCCTACAAGATCAGTAGTATGAGGTCCACTAACTGGATCGTTAGTGCGTGTCTGATGAACAACTACAATGTCTGTAAGCACCATACTGAAAAATGTAGAGGTACTGGTCATGTGACAGAGACCAATGTCAGCCATATTCCAATGTGTAAGACTGAAAATAACTGGGACATGCACAAATCGTACATTTATGAATCAGGGCACCTGGAAGGAAAGTAGCAGTCAAACCACTAGGAGGACCTTCCTCCTGGGGAGGGCAGTCGGTCATTTCTTCAGTGGATGGGACTACAGAGAGAAACAGAGCTTCAGTAGCTACATAGTTGTGAAGACAGAAAGCACCTGTCTCCTCAGAGGTGAGGCGATCACCCCAAGCAGGATCTATGAGAGCAGTAAAGTTATAATGACCAGTATGTTTGGGAGAAGTCTGTCGAATGGAGAGAGTACCATTATTTCAGATGTCTGTGTTCGGCCACCCATGGAATGTGCCTTTGGATAGGCGAGGTACAGGGAGTGTGTAACCATTAAAATCAGTTTCCCATTGTACCTAGAGTGAGGACTTGTCTAGAGTTACTACCATGGATTAAGATAGGTGTCTGAGCCTTCTTTAACAGTAATCATTTTGTTGGGCACATTAAAATGAACTCCCATTGAGGCGGAGTGTTCAGGTTTGCTGAGAAAATGTTCTGTACGGTGTTTGTGTGCAGTCGATTGGGGTTTGTTTTGAGATTCAGTTAAAGAATTTAGTCCTACCAGGATGAGGCGGTGCAAGATAGCCATCTTGCCAGTGTACCTAAAAAAGGAAAACAGAAAAGGATTAAGTGAGGGGTACTATTCTGCCCTAAGTGTGTTTGGAAAAGTAAGTTTAGTCACCTTTATACAACTTGAGCTGATTAGCAAGGAACCACTTGTCGGTGGTCTGTTTAACTTGGACCTGATAGCAGGACTGAGTTTGTTGACAACGGGGTATGGGCTTTCCCTTTTGCTGGCAAATGAATGAGTTGGTGTTCTGTATTGGAGAAGCATAACTTGGTCTCCAACTTGCCAGTCAACTTCTTTGATGTGCTTATCAAAATGGGCTTTAGCTTGTTGTTGAGCTGTACCTATTTGATTGGCAGCGAGGAAGTGTGTGTTCATGATGTCATCATTAAACTTTTCAATGTACTTGTCTACAGATACTCAGTCTGCAGTAGGGGTGTAGAGATCAATCAACAGGTGCTCAGGTAATCTCATAGCTCTACCAGTCATAACCTCATATGGTATGCATTGGGTAGTTGCTGAAGAAGTACCCCTTATTGCCATTAGTAGTGGCAAGAGGGAATCCCAATCCTTGGAATTGTCACTGAAGAATTTGCATAACATCCGTTTGATTCTTCTGTTTGCTCTTTCTACCTGACCTGAGGATTGAGGATGGTAGGGGATATGAAATTTCTGATCTACTCCAAGTAGTTGGAGTGTCTGCTTCAGAGCTGCAGGAAGGTATTTTAGTGCCCTGGTCAAGAGACTAATTTTGCGCCCCCCCAAGAAAACAGCCTGGGGTCTGGGGGCTTTCCGGCCCCCAGAAGCTCTAAAGGGTTTACAAGCTCTGTGGTGAGTTTTGGGGCTTTTCTTGAAGAAAAAACACACTTTTGTTACATGTTCCCTACCCCTGATTTCAGGGAATATTTTTCTCCCATGCATGGAATATGAGATGTGGGAGATTCTGGCTGGCTGAGTGGCATCAAAGTGTGCAGCTGCAATTGTTGTGGACAAGTGGCTGACCAACAATGCCTTCAACCACCCACCCTATATGCATTTCTGAAATACACTGTGAAAGATTGCTACATAAATAGTGCAAGAGTCTAACAATGTTTCAATATAAAAAAAAATAGCAGAACAAGAAGACACAGCATGAGATTAGAGGGAGGCCGATTAAGGGGTAATGTGAGGAAGTTCTTTTTCATAGAAAGGGTGGTGGATGCATGGAACGGCCTACCTCTTAGGAAGTGGTGGATTTAAATACAGTGCAGGGCTTCAAACAGGCATGGGATTGGCATAAGGGAGCAATACAGATGAGTATGAATCGAAAGGCCATTGACAGAGTATAGGCCTATGGCACATTCATAAGGTAGAAAAAAATGGGCAGACTAGATGTGTCTTGCAGTCTTTATCTGCCATCAACTCTATGTTTCTATGTAAGTTATCTGACTGTTTATCATCAGCGTAGAGGGTAGCAGTGCCAGAAGTAGTAGTTGTATTAAACTGTTCTTCCTGGGTCGGGTGGGTCCCTCTCGGTTTTGTTTGGGTGGGAGTGAGTCAGTTACTGTCTTACTCCCTCCCAGACAAAACCGGGAGGAACCCACCTAGGAGGGACCTACCCGACCTGGGAAGTACAGTACCACTACTACCGCTGGTGCTGCTACCCTCTAGGCTGATGATAAACAGATAACTTAAATCACTGGAGTCAGGTAAGGTGACACCACACTAGACTAAAGTGATTACTGGACAGGCTGGCTCTCGGGGACTGGGACATATGACACACCGGTGAGACAGCCAATTGTGTACAGTATTATTCTGCTGTCCGCTCAGCTCCCAGAGAAGTGTACTGTGTACCTATTTCTTGAAAATATAATGTTCTTTAATAAGCCATATATTGAAAGGACTGGATGCTTCCTGAAACACACGCAGCTGCCACACAAACAGAATAAGCTTGTGTTGCCCCCCTTCCCCAAAATTAAATTCAAGGCATGGGGCGAGTTTTTTTTATTTTATTTAAGATTTTCTCTGTGTGTGTTCAGGAGGGGGTGTAACAACTGCTAGCTATTTAGAGGAATCCTGTCCATCCATTCAGTCCTTTATAAGCTGTTGTTTGCAGGGGCTCCCGCCTGAAAACCTTACCCTCCGGTCTCTGGTTAAGCTTTTTTCACAAAAGCACATTTTTTTATGTCCAGGAAAGAAGTTTAATTTAAGAAGGAAAAGTCCACTACCCAGAAGTGTTGCGGACAATCGGGTGGCTACTTTAACTGTAAAGGTGCGTCGATGTACCTTGCACTTCAGTACAAATGCATTGAAGCCCAGGGTGCAGTGCCGCACCTTTATAGTTAATGAAGTCATTTGATGGTCCACCATACTTCCAGGTAGCAGACTTTTCCTTCTTAAATTAAACTTCTTTCCCGGATATAAAAAATGTGCTTTTGTGAAAAAAGCTTATCTGGAGACTGGAGGGTAAGGTTTGGAGGGGTGGGGGCCCCTGCAAATGACAGCTTGCCTTGAAAACCAGTGAGAGAGACAGTGGACATCTGATGCCATGCCAGATAAACCAAACCCAAACCCAAACCTCAGCAAAATTACTCAGTCATTTGCATCTTTTGGTATTTATTGGTTGATAGTACTCTGTTATATTGTTTAATTCTGTGTGAGCACTGATGCGTGGCAATGATGGTGTAGTGTAATTGTACTGTATGGGGGTGGTGGCACCTCTGGCACGGGGGGGCTGATGTGTCAGAAGGGATTAGGGGACTGCTGCAGACTGCAGAGAGTCCCCTACTCCACTGTGACACATCAGCCCCCATGTGCCAGTGGTACCACCACCCTCCTACAGGACAATTACACTACACCATCATCGCAACGCGTTGCGTCCCCAGCAGTGACCCACGTCAGCTAGGATGCAGTAATTGCTGACTACAGTGCTCCCTGGTAAGGGTACGGCTGGGTACCAGTCCGAAAGGCACATAATATGGCAGGAAACTGCAAATACATTTTTTCTGAGAGTCAGGACTAGAGTAGAAGGCAAGGCTTGACTTGACCACTGTCATTTGTTTGTGAGATAATAAAAATGCAGTTTCCCTTTATTTAAGTAAAACTGAAGTTCATCATCTTATGTAGACATTCAAAGGGAAACTGCATTTTTATTACCTCATCCTCAAGTTACCATGGTGTTCTCTGTGCTTGACTGTGTGCAGTAAGTTTGTCAGTTTATTTGCTAATTGCTTAACTCCAATAAGCCTATGCCTATATCATTAGTCCCCCACCATTAAAATGGGGATTAGCCAGCCACCAGCCTTTTAAAACTGGTGCTTAGTTCACGGTCCCAATCCAGTCCAAGGCTGAGTGAGTGACTGTCACATATCACCCATGGGATGGTCCCTGCCCAGTACAGTTTCCCAAAGGGGACTACACAACCAGAAATTCAAGGGGGGGGGGGAGAGCAGCTGAAGAATTCAGTGAGGACTTTGTAGTATGAACTGTGATACAGCCCCCCTCCCGAGGTGGCCAAGACTAGGCCTATGTATATCCTGTATGGGTACCCAGTTGTCTCCCTCTCTCCCCACTCGCATCCTCAAGTAACATAGTCTAGAAATATGATTTGGCCTTCAGTTGCCCCCCCAACACCGTCTTTTAAAAGACCACCAACCAACTCGTATGAAATTATCTGATTGGGGGAAGAGCCCATGTAATGCTAGACTCCATGGGAAAGGGGTTCAATTCCCACTGGCACAGTTCAAAATAGCTAGTCTCCTGCCAGCCCCCGCACCGGACACTTTTTTTTTTGTTAGCCTTCCCTCCCCTAACCTGACATCCCAGTGCCAGTCTCATTATTGTTCATGGACCAAAGACCCAGCCAGCAGCCTTCCCTTGGGTCTCGGTCCAAGTCCTTAGTTCAGTGACATTTAGGTGGCTGCCTTAAGCAGCTCTAGGAAATTGCCAGGAATGTCACACCAGAACGACAGGCCTGAGCAGAGCATTCACTACAGTAGGGCTATCCTACAAAGGCTAGGCACATCTTATTTATCAAGTGCCCTAACCCTAGGTATAAGGGCAATTGGATATAACAATAAAATGCAATCCGTAAAGATGCCAACAACTTTGAAAGATATATAAGAATAAATATATGAAGTATATAAATTACACTGGGTAGGCCTGATTAAATAGATTTTAGAGTGCACTTATGACCCCCAACATGCTGGCAGAACAAGCACTACTAGTACTAGATAATGAATTCTGGAGGAGTGGAGCTGCAACACTAAATGCACTGAATCATTTCTTACCTGCCTGCTCCAGGTGACCAGCTCTAGTCTGACGAGCCTCTTGGTGGCAGAAACATGGGAGGGATCAGATGTTTCCCTGTAGGTTTCATTATTTCCTATAGAAGCCAGATTGCTCTGTTTTCTCTTCTCCTATAAATAACCAATGTGAATATATGGGATTGGGAACAGTTGTACTGTAAATGGCTCCACTTCCCTGTAAAATACAGGAATCCCTGTAGATATGGGAGCCCAGCAACCCAAATTATAATATGCAACAAACTGACTAGGGTAATTTGTAGCTGACATAGTTTTCTCTGTCAAACTGTATCAATATGTTATACCGTATCCTAACAACTGATTTATCCAAGACAACCCATCTCATTTCCAGTGGGATTGTGTGTGTCCCCCCCCCCCTTCACAGTTTTGTGGTCTGGAGGAGTACAGAGAAGTTAAGCAAATTGCTTAGGGTCATGCACCCCAGTGTTTGTCCTAGTGGGGTTTGAAGCTGTGTTCTTAGTTCTGGCTGTCCAGTCCTGCCAGGGCCTGATCAGAGTGACAACAGTGCTTAGTGTGTGCTTGTGCGTTTACTTGAGTCAAACAAAAACCACTCAGCTTAGTAGTGGGTGACTGATTTTTCTAGGCTAGCAATCTATTGTGAGTCTGTCTGCTCTGAGTCAGACTAGATTGCTAGCCTAGAAAAATCAGTCACCCACTACTATCTGAGTTAAGAGCTGTATAGACTGCACGGTGCTCAGCTCAGCTGCTGCTTGTCTCTTGTTTTGGATCGGGGACTGTGTCTGGCTGGCTGCTCAGTGCTACAGCTTGGAGACATATGAACTGGCTGGCGACCACAGAGGTGGAGCACTGGAGAGGTCCCCCAGCCCAAGCCCGTGGCTCCCTTCTGGGAATCGGGACTGGCGTGAGCAGTGGGGCTCATCACTTTTATTTTCCATCGATTGGACTACTCGGAATTTAAATTTGGATGACTGGACCGGCGGGTGGGCAGAACGGATAATTTAACCCACCCGGAGCTAAACTAAGGAGAAGACTGAGAGTGTGCCTGGGCTGGGCTCACCTCACTGGACCATTACCAGCCATGAGGCAGGGTGGCCGACGCCGGGTCCGGGGCACAGACAGGGACAGAGGAACTAAATTAAAAGCACTCGCAGAATCAGCAGCGGAGCAGAGGCAGAGCAGGTCAAAGGTCATTAATAAAATGATTCACATTTCATTTCGATTCGACACCGAACCCCCCAAGCAATCAGTTATCCAATTAATTCATCATCAATGCCAACAAATTGCTTGCTGTTGCCTTACACTGACCCAATAAAATCTCCGTCCTGAAGGCTTCTATCTATCTATCCTCGCTCCTCCGACTGCTTGCTCCTCTTCCACTCACTGTACTTCAAGTAAGTCCACCTCTCTACTCTCTCTCTAAGTCTACCACTTTTTACTTTTTTTTTTCCTAACTTTACTCCATCCAGTCTCTACTCTAACTGCTGCTATGCTGCTACTAACTACACTAGCGCCTCTCACAACCACACACGCTCTGCTGTCCGCCCCTACATTTTATATGTGGTGCACTTGCTGACTCACAGTGGGCACACCACGACTTTTTTTCACTGCAGATACAGCAACCATGTGACCCCTCCTCCCACCACCACTGGTCCTGTCCTTCTGCAGATGCATGCCCCTGCTGACAGGCGTCTGTAATTACAGTGTTAAAACATAGAAACATAGAAACATAGAAACATAGAAGTTGACGGCAGATAAGGACTGCAAGGCCCATCCAATCTGCCCATTTATTTTTCTACCTTATAAATGTGCCATCGGCCTTTGTTCTGTCAGTGACCTATCTATTCATAGTCATTTGTATTGCTCCCTTATGCCTATCCCATGCCTGTTTGAAGCCCTGCACTGTGTTCATAGCCACCACTTCTTGTGGTAAGCCATTCCATGCATCCACCACCCTTTCTGTGAAAAGAATTCTCACATTCCCTTAATTGGCCTCCTCTAATCTCATGCTGTGTCCTCTTGTCCTGCTATTTTTCTTATATTTAAACATGTTAGACTCTTTCACCTTGTTTATGCCATTAAGGTGTTTGAATTCCTCGATCATATCACCCTCTCCCTCCTTTGCTCAAGGGTATACATATTGAGCTCCTTTAATCTGTCCTCATATGTCTTCTGATGCAGTCCCTGCACCATTTTGGTTGCCCTTCACTGGACTGCCTCAATTTGGTTAATGTCCTGTGAGGTGTGGCCTCCAATACTGCGCAGTACTCCAGATGGGGCCTAACCAATGTCTTGTACAGAGGGATTATTACCTCCTCTTACGACTTGTGATACCCCTACTAATACACCCTAACACCCCCTAGCCTTACCTACTGCTTTAGAGGTCTGCTTGATGATTTTAGGTCATCAGTGATGATGATGCCCAAGTCTCTTTCTTCCTTTGTGACTGCTAGCAACCCTCCCAGCCTATAAGTGGCTTCAGGGTTTCTCTTCCTATGTGCATGATTTTGCACTTCTTTGCATTAAATCCCAGTTGTCACTCTTCTGACCATTCTGCTAGTTTATCCAGATCTCTTCTCATTCTGCCCACCCCATCTGGCTCATCTACTCTGTTGCAGATCTTGGTGTCATCTGCAAACAGACAAGCCTTACCCTCTAGTCCATCTGCAAGGGCACTAATGAAGATGTTGAATAGGACTGGCCCCAGGACTGATCCCTGAGGTACCCCACTTGTGACTTGCATCTCTTCTGACTGTATACCATTTACCACCACTCTCTGTTTTCTGCCAGTCAACCAGTTTGCCACCCAGTTGACCAACTTCGACCCACCCCCGAGCCTACCCAGCTTATTTATCAATCTTCTATGTGGAACAGTGTCAAAAGCTTTTGCTGAAGTCAAGGTAGGCGACATCAACTGCTCCCCTTGGTCCACCACTCTGGTTACCCAGTCAAAGAAATCTATGAGATTAGTTTGACAGGACCTTCCTTTGTAAACCCATGCTGTCTTGGATCCTAGCGCCCTATGGATTCCAGGTGTTGCACTATCCTTTCCTTAAGGAGTGCCTCCATAATCTTGCCCACTACGAGGTAAGACTGACCGGTCTGTAGTTCCCCGCCTCCCTGCTACCACACTTGTGGAGCGGGATCACATGAGCCCTTCTCCAGTCTTCTGGGACCTCTCCTGTGCTCAGAGACTCACTAAACAATTCTGCTAATGGCTCTGCTAGTTCCTCCTTTAGCTCCTTAAGTACCCTGGGATGTATGCCATCAGGTCCCATTGCCTTATCCACTCTGAGCTTAGCAAGCTCTTGTAGGACCCTTTCTTTTAGAAGAGAGTAGTGCCACCTCCCTCCCTCCCCTGTGTCCATGATGCTGAGCTGTGGCCCTGCCTACCTTCTCTTCAGTAAATACTGAGCAAAAGTATCTATTTAGGATAGATGCCTTTACAGGGTCCTCCTCCTCACATGCTCCTTTTCTCCATTAAGCTTAGCACCCCTCTGGACTTTCTCCTTCACTAATGTATCTATAGAAAGTCTTGTCACCTCTTTTACTGTTCGTGCTAGTGTTCTCAGTTTGGGACTTTGCCTGCCTTACTGCCTTACCTGCTTCCTTAGGGCAGTTTGTATGCCTCCATCTTCATCCCGCTGTGTTCTTTATATTTCCTGAAGGCCAGCCTTTTGGCTCTGACCTTTCTGTTACTGTATTTGAGAACCAAAGTGGTTTCCTTCTTCTTTTGACTTCCTTTTCTGTCTAACACAATGGGATGTTGCTTCAAGTATTGCATCCTTAATGCTTGCCCACTTTGCCTGTACCCCTCACCTGTGTTTCTTTTGCCAGGGCTAGCTTAACTCTGTTGGCCATCTTATCAAAGTCAGCTCCTCTGAAGTCCCATATTTTGCCTTGGAATGGGATGATTTAGATGTAGTAGCCAAATAGAACCATACCATGTGATGGTCACTGGCCCCCAGGTGACCTTCTACCTGGAGATCTGTGATCCCTTCTTTGTTAGTCAGTACTAGATCTAGGATAGCCCTGTCTCTGTGGGTTGCTGTATCAGTTGTTTGAGGCCCTCCTGCAGGAATCCACTATGAGTCTAGTTCTGGCAGATGTTCCTGCTGGTATTGACCAATCTGTATCTGGCATGTTGAAGTCTCCCATTAGCAGAACCTCCCTTTAGCTGTCATGTTTTGTATATCTTCTAACAGTAATGTGTCTATGTCCTCCCTCTGGTCTGGGGCCTGTAGACAACCCCAGTTCTTATGGCTGTCCCATTTCCTGTTTCCAGGGTGACCCACAGTTCTTCTGGCTCTTATGTGTATTCTGAATTTCTGTAGCTTTGATATTTTCATTAACATACAGGCCTCCTCCCCCTCGCACTCGGTCTCTTCTGAACAATACATAGCCAGGTACTGAAGTCTCCTCAAGTGTGGTTACTGGTAAACACGTCTCACTAATTGCTACTATGTCCAGTTTAGCCTCTGACATTATTGCCTGCAGGTCTGGGATCTTATTTCCCAGGCTGTGAGCATTTGTGTACATGATTTTCCATTGGCCAGATTTTGGTGTGTTAGTTGTTGGGTGAAGTTTGGCATTACCCCTGTGCATCGTATGGGGAGACAAACCTTTTTTTTTAAAGCTACAGCTGCTGTGCAAGTGAATTTATTTGAGTTGTAAACTGTGCCCCTTGGAGGCATGCGCTCAGGGCCGGTACACCACCCACCACACCCGTGCTACAGTACTGGTTTGCTTCATCAGCTCAGCTGTAAAACTGGTTCCTTGGTCTGAGTTTATCTTTAGGGGAAGGCTCCACCTGGAGAACAACTGATCCACCAGGATCTTGGCAGTTGTCTTTGCTGTGTTATTTTTAGTGGGAAATGCTTCTACCCACTTAGAAAACAAATTTGTGACAAATGCATACATGTTCTTGCTGGAGTTGGTAAGGGGACCAAAGAAATCGATTTGTATTGCATTCCATGGTCCAGTTTGCCTTTGTGGCAACAATTTGGCATTTATTTTCACCCAAATTGTATTGTTCTGGGCACACACTATGCAGTCATTCACGTAGTGCTCTACGTCTTTGGCCATGCCAGGCCACCAGACGACAGTTTGGAGTCTCTGGAGGGTATTGTCTGCCCTCTGGTGTCCACCAATGGTGGTGTCATGAACCATATGGATGAATTTGGTTCGCAAAAACTGTGGTGCAATCCACAGTTTGTCACCTGTATCTTCTTTTCGATACCAGATGAGCTTCTGATCACTATATGTTGCCAGTGTATCTCTTGTATGGACTACAAATAGGTAGTGGTTGTTCAGTTCCTTTGTCCAGGAATTTGAATACATCTTTTAGTTCTGGGTCAGATTTCTGAGCAGCAGAAAGGTCTAGTGGAGGTTCTGGTACAGGCTTCAGCCTGGTGTTGGCAGTTAAGAAAATAGCTGCCACAGCAACTGGGTAAAGTCATTTTTCATGCCCCCCCCCGAGCCTACTTTGGCAAGTGAGTTAGCTCAATCATTGAATTCATTGTAAGGGTCAGATTTACAGTGAGACTTTACCTTGTGGATGTACAGTTTGTGAGTAAACTGCAGTGTCAGGGTGTGTGTATACACAAACAGATCCTTGTATTTGACAGGTGTGCCATTGCAGGATGTAAAGTTATTTTTTTCCCAGAATGGTAGAAACTCAGTAAGGGAAGAGCAGACCCAGTTAGACTCCACAAAGATGATGGCATCCTTGTCACCATGAGGCATGACCTCCAAAGCATAGGCCACAGCTGCCAATTCGGCATACTGTGAGGAGATTATAGTGCACTTCCTAGAAATGCACCTGAAATCGCCATCTTTGTCTATTACGAGCATGCCAAATCCTGCTACCTGTTCTCCATCCACATAGGAGGTGGAGCTCTCTGTAAAGACACAATACATGGTGGTATCCTCTACAACATCTGGTGTAGATGGTAAGAAGGGTCCCAGCTCGGATAAGTCAGGAGGCTGGAGTGCACAGTCATGGGGCTTACCTGTGTAGAGCAGGCCATGGGACAAGACGGATGGCACTTTTGCAGGTAGTATTTTGATGTCCATGTCCTGCAAAAGCAAAGACCAGTGGGTAAGTCTGGTGTTGGAGACTGAACCATCTTTTACTTTGTTTGAAAGTAAAAAGTTACTGGGGTGTGACAGGCATGCAAGACAATAGGAGCATACCTAATGATGTACATGAAATGTTTGACAGTCCAGTAGGTTGCCAAAAGTGTTCTTTCACAGATACTATACTTTCTCTCTACTGGGAGCAGCATCTGAGAAGACAATGGACCTGAAGCACCCATTGTACTTTTATGCCAGCACTGCAGACATGGCCACATCAGAAGTGGCAGTTTACAAATGGAATGGGAGATTTGGGTTAGGGTTGATCAGCCCTGGGGCTGGGACTAAAGCCTGCTTGAGCTGTGTTACAGCTTTAGTGTGAGTGGTGCTCCATGTCCATGGGAAGTCCTTTTTCAGAAGTTCATACAAGGGAGCAGCCTTCAAGGCAAAGTCAGGGATAAAATCTCTGGAGTAGTTTATCATTCCTAAAAAGCATCTGAGTGTTGCTACGCTAGTTGGAAGTGGCAGATCTTGCAAGCCCTGGATCTTTTTGACAGTTGGGCTTCTGCTTTGGTCTGTGTTGCATGGGCCAAGGAAGATGACCTCTTTTTCACACAATTATGTCTTAGAAGGGTTGCACTTGAGGCCTGCTTTCCTGGGGAGAGACAGAAGTTCATCTAGAAGGGCCAAATAATCTTCCTTTGTGGTGGTTGCTAGAAACAAGTCATCCACATACTGCAGGAGACACTGGGGTTTGGAGAACTCCTGAAGAACATCCATCATGAGGAGACTGGAGAGAGAAGGGCTGAAAACCCTGGGGAAGGCAGACCCAGGTGTACTGGTGTCCATCAAAGGTGAATGCAAATTTGTATTGGCTTTCCTGTGCTAATGGGAGTGACCAAAACACATTAGCGATGTCAAGAGCCATGAACCACTTTTTGTCAGGTGTCAACAGCTTGAGCACATCAGGTGCTGATGCTACTGTTGAGGCACAGCTAGGGGACATTTGATTAAGTTTCCTGCAATCAGTTGTAAGCCTCCATGCTCCATTTGACTTTTTCACAGGCCAAATAGGCGAATTGACAGTGGAGACACAGTTCCTTATCACTCCTTGCTGTAGCAGTGATTGGATGGTCTCCCTCAGTGATGGCAAGGCTTCAGCAGGAAATGGATATTGCTTCTGCCTCACTGGGTTGGGTCCTGTGATTTCACTGGTAGTGTGCATCCTACCACAGTCATGTTTGTTGGTGACAAACATGTCAAGGTGTTTTTACAGCAAGGGTGCAAGCTCAGAAAACAGGTCATGACCTTTGAACAAAGCCATGACATCCTTCTCCCTGTTGTTATGGGAGATGGCTGCCACTATGTGTGAGTCTGGAATGGTGACAGCATGACATTGCTCTTTGATTTGGAGAAGTAGCCTGTTGGCTAGGTCCACTACATATCTGTGTAGTGCTAGGAAGTTGTTTCCCAATATACTGGGGTGATGACATAATACCATGAGGTCAAAGACAAACTCAGTCCTGAGGTGAACTATCACCACAAGTAAAGGAACAGATCGGTAGGTGTGTAGCTGAGTACCATCTACACCCTAGGCACTGGTCTTCCAGTTGGTAAGCCAGTCAGATGAGGACCAACACAAGGATTTATTTAACTCCAAAAATTGATTAGCATTTTGCTCATAAAAGTGCTAAAACATTGTGAAAATGCATAGCACTTGCCTCACTGTGTTTAACAAACACAACACTTCTAGAAAACCTATATAAATACTTTCTGTACAGTTAGTATTGCCCCCCCCAAAAAAACTGCTAATCAATTATTTAAAACCCTGCAACATCGCTGCTCTGGTATCCAGAAGTATGGTAAGGTGGCTGCCCCTGACTGTGGCCTTTACACAGGACCATCCATTTGTGCCAACGATCAAGTCACTCACAGTCAGGACTGGGGCCTATAATTGTCAATCTGTGTTTTCAGAATTGTAATCATCATCTTGTTCCTGATTTTTGAGGCCTGCAGGATCTTTCAAGGCCTCCTGGATGTCTTGCACATGATACAGATGCACTTGTGACATCACAAGCACGACAGTGGCCTGCATGGATGGTTACTCCTTGGTTGTCACATTGACCTGGCCAGTAGCAGATGCCACAAAAGGATTCTTCCCTCAGCTGTTTGCTTGTTCAGTAGCTGAAGGCAGGAAAGGATTCCCCTGACTGTATGGCTATCCAGCGGCTGGGGCGAGGGCTGCTACAGTTCACATAGGCTTAGCTGCTCTCTCAGCATGGATGTCCTCCAACAATTTGTGGAGGGTCTTGTTTTTGTCTTTGAGACTTTGATAGGTAGGGCCTTTGTGATTCTGGTTATACTGCTGGGCATTTGATTTTTCCAATTGCTCCTGTCTCTGTTTCTGTTGTTTTTATAGTTCTGGTTCCCCCACCCACCATGTGTGACTGCTTGTTGTCAGAAGGGCATCATTTTTCTGGTTATTGCCTTCCTCATTGTAGTGGGTAGGCATATCGGGGGTAGGCTATACTGCAGGCACTTGTAGTGCTGGGACTTGTATTGTGGCAGCCTTATTGATTTTACCAGAAGCAAGGTTACAGAGGTAGACCTGATAGGCATGCTCCATTTTGGTAAGGATGTTCTCAAAGGAATCAGCATTCGGGTAAACATTAAGTTCAACTTTTTCCCGCAAGGCTGGAGTCCATGTTCTGGATGTACAAATCCTTGTACTCAATCTGGTCTCGGTCTGCAAGTTCACCTGCTAGGCCTTTGCCAGTGTAGCATGCAAGTCATAACTGTTGGTGGTAGGCCACGAGGGCTTTCTTTTACATTCTGCTTAGCCTTGCAGGTCAAGCGCGCTCCTACGACACCTACGACGGGGAGTTGGTGGCTATGAGGGCTGCAGTGATGTCATCACAAACAAATGAAGGTACTTCAGGTACGCTCAGGAGAAATTCTTTCAGTGCATAGAACCAGTCAACTAGCCAGAAAATTGTAAGAACAAGCAGACTCTGCACTCAAACAGATTGCAAGAAGATACGTCTTTGTCAATTCAAAGTCGAATTATTCATTGTGGCAAGTACACTAGAATACCCTTCCTCCACGGTGCTTTGGCCAAACAATAGGCCTTCCTCAGGAGGGCGGGTCTGAGGTTATAACAACACACCCAGCTTTTATACATCAAAGTCAAGGGTGCAACTGAAAAATGTGAGCATCAACAGGGGACAATTATCTAATTTATAACCAAAAACATCAATAATAATAATAATAATTTTTATTTATAAGGTGCCTTTCAGTTATCAAGGCACCATACATAAATAACAGTTAAAACATTAAAAAGAATTTAGCCAGACCAAAACATTAAACAATCAGTATTCTGGAAATGCAACATCCTACAAAAAGGTCTTCAAACCTCTCTTAAAGTCCTCCACAGAGGTGCACTCACGCAAGCGACGGGGTAGAGAGTTCCAAAAGGTTGGGGCAACATACAAAAAAGGCCGAGCACCAGAAGATTTCAAATACACCCTTGGAACCTCTAGCAGCCCCTCGTCAGTCAAGCAGAGAGATCTATCAAGGTGATAGAGAATCAGGAGTTCTTTCAGATAGACTGGGCCCAGATCGTGTAGGGCTTTGAAAGCCAGCAAGCCGACTTTAAAGGTGATCCGCCACCAAATTGGCAGCCAGTGCAGTTCATGTAGCACCGGAGTAATGTGACAGGATCTACTAGAACCCGTCAACAACCGGGCTGCAGCATTCTGCACTAGCTGCAGGCGACGGATTTCAACCCCAGAAAGCCATAGATAAAGCCCTAGATATCAACATATGCATATACCTAGTGTGACTTAAAGTGCAAAAAAATTTGAATAAAACAAAATATGAAAAAAAAGTTTTCAATATTTTATCATGAAATTATAAAAGTATAGTTTAGGATAGCCCATTCATTCTTTTTGTTTTATGCATATTTACAATTTAAAGTACCTCCTATCTTTTTCTTTTTTACCAAATCAAGGCTAACACTTAATTAAAAATTATTGCGTGAAAAAAGGGGGAAAGGAACTTGTAGAGAATCACCACATAACCCTAATAATACTCTTTTCCATTTTATTTTGTACTTTAACTTATGGGAAGCATCTAATAAAGAAGCAGCGCATCTACATATTGAAAATGAAAAATAATTTTAAAGGAAGGGACTTTCACATACATAAATCCAAGAAAGGATAATTAGTCAGGGAGGAGGGGAAATAATTAAAAAAGGGGAAAAAGGAAATGAAAGTCTTTTAATATACTATAAGAACTATGCATAACGAAAAACAAAATATTTAGAAGTTCTTAATTTAAATAAGAAAGGACCTATTATAGCTATGTTAAATCCAAGCCATATTTGTCTAAGGCTAAACAATGTAGCTTTTCCTTTTTTGGCTCCAAAACAGCCTAATTTAAGACAAAACTGGCTTATGAAATACAAGCATTTCCAGCCTTGTGCCCAAGGTGACAAGAAGTAATCTAGTATCATTATTATGATAGAATTTATGTCCCTAGTATTTGCTGAAATGGACTTTAACTGTACATTTAGAAAACAGCTACAGTATTTACATTTCAACACTGAGTTTCCAAACTAATCAAAACCAGGAGATTATCAATTTTGACTAATTTAATGAGATACTCCAAATAAAAATGCATTTTTCCCCCATCCGAGTCATTTGTCCTATTTGTAAAGCAAGGGGACTGTTTTTCATAATCACAAAGCTATTCAGTTTAATTAAGATCAATAACTCCCCATATTTTGATATACAAGCAGAACCCAATGAAACTGAGGATAGCAAGATAGAACTCTTTATAGAAATGGTGTAAAGTTCACTTCGTTGTTTAATCCATTAGGTACGGCAGTTTTTAATGTTAAGATCCATCTCGTTTCCTTCTGTGCTAAAACCTGGGGTCTATGTCTTACTCTTGGATTTCTCCTAAAATGTTCTAGCTCTGTATACCATAAACCATCTGGTTTACTGTTATGTGCTGCAGAGAAATGTGCCCCAATGGCATTGCTTAAATTGCTATTGATTATAGCTTGAACATGCTCTTGGATTCTTTGTTTCACCAATCTTGTAGTCACGAACAAGGGTGTTGGAGTTGTGTACAGTCTCGGGGAGTTTGGCTCAGAAGATGGGTTCAATTGTCTGTCGCAAGACTTGAACCTGATACTCGGGTTGGAAAGAAAGCTTCTCACAGAGGGAGTGCACCTTCTCTAAGTGGCAACTGAGATTGTCAGTTGGGCCCATCTGTTCAATACTTTGGGCAATTTGCTGGCTAGAGTGAGCGACTTGCAAGGGATTGGAAGTATGAGTGGTTGCCTTCAACTCAATATGTTCCCTGGTACCGCGAAGTGCAGCTTTCTGCTGCCGCATTGGTGACTGCCCTGTACACATGGTCCTGACTGCCAGTTTCTTTGAACATTTTGTCAATTTGTTCCCAGATGGCTCTCCTGTGGTCCTCCGGTATAGTGATGTTACTGACAGCCTCTTGAATTAGGCCATGCACTTCTGCCTTGTCTCTCCTGTTAAGAAGAGCAAGGGGAACTGTATTATGAGTACAGGTCCTCTGTCTGCATCATGGGGGCCACCATCTTGGCAGTGTATGTGGCTTCCACCATGTTTGTGTAGATGTGGCGATGCAGAGTGTGCCGATGTAGGCACCGTCTTGTGAAAGGTTGGCTGAAGTTCCACAACCATGGCTGTTGGACTTCCATGTGACATGGCATGCCTCGTCATCAAAGTCAGAGTCGTCATCGTTGGATGATGCAATCTCAATAGCCGTATACTGAAACCGGTTAATGGCCTTAACATGGCCAGCAAGTACCTCCTGTTGATGGCACAACTTTGCCAGCTTTTCTCTACGCTTCTTGTGACAAACTGTTGCAGTGCCCTGCTCAATACCTTTTTCAATCTCATGCTGCGACACTCTGTATGCAGTGCCTACTTTGACGTTTTCCGTAAGTTTCTCCAACTCACGATTCACTTTCTGATACTCCTCTTTCACTTCAGCTTTCACTCAAAATATAATTCAAATAAGCTGTTACTTATCACATTTCAGCCTTTCCCAATCATCTCTTAAAATACAAATTTCTCGCTCAGAGCCTTGAGCAGTACAGTGCAGTAGTCCATTATTGGCATCAATAAGTGACTGTCTCCTCCACTACTTTCTGTTCCTTTTTCAGTAATTCTGATGCCTCCAAGCCCATCTCCTTTTTTAGAGTGGCATTTTGCAGTTCAAGGGAGGCACACTTCACTGTGAGACTCTCAACAGCAGTATGTAGAGCCACAGCCAAAAGACCTTTAAGGTTGTATTTCTTGGCTATTTGTTTGGACTCTTAAGTATTGGTCAGATATTAGCAGCAGTGTTTTTATTGCAGATTTTGTTTCAAGCATGAAATCTGTCCATCCACAATGGGATGTGAGATAGTTTGAGACATTCAGTCTCAGTTCAGTGCAAAGAGCAGACATGACAAATAAGAGGTAGGCAAACAAACAAAGAAGTAGTCGGAAAACTGGACAAAGTCCTTTGGCGCCATCACCAACTGCTTTCAGGTCCCTGGAGGGGTGAACAGTGATGTCGAGGTGGTACGCTATCAATCACAGAGGGAGTGTAAAGGGGGGTCCAGTGTGGGGGTGCCACACCCAAGACCAAGATGGAGTGTGTTCACCACAATCACTACCACTGTAAGCACAAGTAGGTCCAAGTAGGGAAAGTCGCACTACACTACACTACTTGACATTCAAAATAAATTGAATGGAATCTTCTTTTGTACTTTCCAACCTGCACACAGTTACCAACTGTAACTGGGTAATAAAATTACTTTTCTCAGGTTCTTGTTGGAATGGCACAAAGGAAAAGACAACTGACAAGTGGTGCGCATGTAATAAATGTAATTTTTTACAGGTAAATGATTATACAGGCTTACTACCAGCAGTGAATACACTGGGAGAGCTTTCAGTTTTCCTTACTTATGTAGGTGCAGCCTCTAGTCTCAGCGAAGCAGCATGCTGCAAGGGATTTTATACTTCGATAATAACCATGGTTACTACTAAAGAAGATACATAAAAAGTATATAATCGGACAGTAGCAGGTGGCATGAGCAACCATCCTAATATGAGAAGTTGCTTAGCTAGCAAAGATAGCATGAACAATGGGATCTCTATAAGTCTCCAAGGTCACTTGTGATTACAGTGATGCACAAGCAGTAAAGATGGCACTATTGCCTTACTTATAATTATACAATAAAAATACAAGCATTTGTCAATGCCGAATGTTTGCTTGCTGGCATTGGCAGTGATAGTGTAGAAGTTACAGAGCTGCGTAATAGGAATGGCAGTGAAGTATTGAACTGAAGCCAACCCCACCACCACCTTGCAGAAAGTGACAGGCATTGAAGTGTGCCTTTGGGTTGTCAGGCATAACAGCCACGCCATTTTACCACACCCTACCCTGCAGACACTGACAAGTTTCACGGTGTTCCTTGGGGTCTTTGGCCCTTATGCGCATCCCATTCCATTAGAAAATATGGTGAGATGGGTGCGATATAGGAGAATGGAGTGAACTTTGGGGCCAAAGAGTCCAAGGCATACCTCGATGCCTCTCACTGGCTGCAGGGTGTAGAATGGTATGAGCATTACAGGCAAGAATCCCAAGTCACACCCCTGATGCCTGTCATTCTCTCTACAGGGTTGGGCGTTATGGTTGGAAACCCAATACCTCAGGCATTCGTTGGTATTTTCCTCCAAATTTTCAACATGTTTTTGTGACCCCACCTCATGAACAGGGGAATATCAGTTTGTTAGCCAAAAGCTGCTTATGCACAGTGACTACGGCATTTAGCACCACAGGTGCAAAAACATTCCGAACAGGATGTAAAAAATGACAGCTGTACTGTTCATGGGGAGGTGTAAAAATTGGCAATGTTGCAAATCTGCAGTAAAAATATAAAAAAAAATGGTGAAGTGATGAGCGTACATAGAATCTGTGCAACGCACACCCATAATATAATTAGGTTGGGGATTTTTAACAGCAGATTGTCAACTCGGGCATTTTGGTGCCTCCGATCATGAACAGTGTCACTGTGATTTTCTTTATCTGTCCCGAACAATGATTTCCCAAAGCGACCATGCATCTTTGTGCTGAAAGTGTAAAAACACACTTCGGCCATGTTGTGAAAAATGACAGCTGTACTGTTCATAAGGAAGTGTGGAAAAATGCCACTGGTGAAAATCTGGACTGAAAATATTACAAAGTCATGAACTTACGAGGGTGTGTGGAAACTGCACAATGCTCACTCATAACACAGTCATTTTATGGACTTTTGTCACCAAATTTTCAACATAGCCATTTTAAGACCTCTGCTCATGAACAGGGTAAGTGTGATTTTCTTAATCTGTCCCAAACATTGCTTTCGCACACCAACAGCACCATTGTGCACTACATGTGTGAAAACACATTTTGGGTGACATATGAAAAATGGCAACTGTACTGTTCATAAGGAAGTGTAATAAAATGGCAATGTTGAAAATCTGGAGTGAAAATATTAAATTCGCAAACTTACGAGCATGCATAGGAACTGCATAGCATGCCTCTCGTAAAACAGTCATTTTAGGAATTTTTTCACCAAATTTTCAACATAGCCATTTTAAGACCTCTACTCATGAACAGTGTCTCTGTGATTTTCTTAATGTGTCCCGTACATTGATTTAAGCACATCGACTAGCCATTGTTCTACTGTGGGTGGAATTTACTTTAGCAAAAGATGTGAAAATGACAGCTGTACTGCTCATAAGGAGGTGTGGTAAAATGGCAATGTTGAAAATCTGGAGGAAATATTGAAAAATTCACAATTTATGAGCGCAGAACTGTACAACGCACGCTCGAAAAACAGTCATTTTTAGGAATTTTTCCACCAAATTTTCAAAATAGTCTTTCTGAGAGCCCACCTTATGAACAGTGGCAGTGTAATTTCGTTAATCATTCTGGAAAGGTGATTTCGTGCAGTGGCTGCGAAATCACCCTTCGGGCCCGAGTAACGCCATGACAGTGCAAGAATTCATGAGGAGGGGTCCCAAAAACCCCATGTTGATAATTTGGTGCCAAAATTCCAAAAAATGCCTGAGATATGCAATAAAGTTGAAAAACCCTATCTAGCCCATTATACAGCTTACCGGCATTTCCTCAGTTCGCGATCGGCTTTGAAGAGTGCAGACGTGTTCCCGGTCCACCGAAGATCATCGCACCAAGCTCCGGAGGTAAGTATTGGGTAGAGGGGTGGGGGAGGCAGGTGCGCAGTGGGTGGGTGCGGGTTGTGGGGTGGCAGAGACTGCGTAGGATCGATTTTGCTTTTCAGGGTTTGTTTTTAAAAGATGACGCTGGACGTTTGCCACGCTGGGTGGGCTCCCAGCTGGCACAAGAATGACTGGGGGCGTGAAGCCGATGGGATTAGGCACCCGTCGACCATAGCATCGGTTGCCAATATGAGGTGGGCTCTGGCGTGGCACCTGGTACTTTCGGGGAGGACAGTGGAGCCGACGGGATTGGGGCACCCTCATTGGCTATACGATATCTTGCCATGCTGGGGTGGGCACCCAGCATGGCATTTGGAAGGCTTTGGGGGGGGAAGCGCAGCACAGCCGATGGAGGATTGGACACCCCAGTTGGCTATAGAGTGTGTGCGTGGGGGGGCAGCACGCAGCATGCATGCATGTGTGTGTGTAGGGAGAGCTGCGCATGAGCAGGCGATATCTTATCGCTGTTCACTGGAGCTTAGCTCCCCCTTTCAACTGTATGCCACTGCATTTTGGAGCTTGTCACAGACAGCTCCAGCATGCATTGGCTTACAGGGGCCGCGCCTGCCATCACACTGACTGAATTGGAAGAGGGGGTGACACACCTCCGAAAACTCGGATGATGGCACTGTGTTTCTTGCACATGCGTGCAAGCAAACATAATAATGGAAAGCATCTCCCAGGACTCAGATGCATTTAATAAAACATAATGGAGCATAATATGCATGAAAAAATTACTCACCTTAGTAACTGTGTTTTGTCTAATGGAGTCTTGCTGTATTCTGACATATTGCAGTTAGTCCCAGCACTTGAACTGCTCCAGAGAGGAAAGAGTTAAATTCTATGCAGGGCATAGAATGTTGAGCTCGAGCTCGGTTCAAACCTCTGTCTGCTGCACTTCAAAGTGTAACTGTCAGATTCTTATGAGCTAATACTAACTAATCCCACTATGTGGACATTATAAAAACATATTGGCCAAATGGCTACCAAACATTCTTAGGTCCCACAAAAGACTCAAGTCAAGAAACCCAAAACAAAAACCAGGTAGTGAACAACTTATGACTATCAGAACAACAAAAATAACCCACTGCCACTCTCAAAAAAGAGAGAATGCTCAATGCACCCCTGAGGTGCAACACACCTCCTGCCAGCCCACTTCCCAAAAGCCAGGTTCTGAGAGGGGAGGCAGGGAGGGAGGTCAGAATATAGCAAGACTCCATTAGAAGAAACACAGTTACTAAGGTGAGTAATTTTTTCTTCAAACAACATGAAATCTTGCTGTATTCTGGCATATTGCAGACTACCAAGCAGTACCTCCATGGAGGAGGGAATCAAACCTATTTTGGGAATAGGCTCTGCAGTACTGCTGTACCAAACCTAGCATCACTCCTAGCCTGGATATCCAGAGAGTAATGCTTGGTGAATGTATGGACTGTTTTCCTGGTGACTGCTTTACAAATCTCTAGTAAGGGAATATCCCTGGCAGCAGCTGTACCTCTAGTGGAATGAGCCCTCAGGCCTGAGGGTGGTGTTTTGCCCAGCTTTTCGTAGCAGAATTGTATGCAAGAGATAATCCACCTGTTAATAGTTCTCTTAGTGGTGGTTTGCCCTTCCCCACTTCCCCATAAGTGAGGAACAGCTGGAGAGAGTCAAACCTGAGTGATTTAGTACACTCAGTATAGTAACTAAGGGTTCTTTTAACATTCAAACTATGTAACCTTCTCTCCATTGAAGAAGAGTGATCAGTGAAGCAAACAGGGAGAGACATAGACTGGTTCAAATGAAAATCTGAAACCATTTTAGGTAAGAACCTTCTATTGGTTCTAAGGACCCCCTTATCTCTATGGAATGAGATAAAGTCAGGCTCCACTGAAAGGGCTTGTAACTCACTGATACGTCTGGCAGAGGTAATAGCTACCAGGAACACAGTTTTCCAGGTCAAGTACTTAAGCTTTGCTGAGGACAATGGCTCAGAAGGGGGTTGCATAAGCTGAGCAATGCAAATATTAAGGTCCCAAGCAGGAATATGATCCCTAAAGGGGGATTGGTATGAAGCAAGCCCTTGAAAATTTTACAGAAAACAGGATAAGATGCCAGTGAGGAGGGTTTTCCCACTGACAAAAAAAAGCAGAAACAGCTGATAAATGTACCTTGAGGGTAGCTAGTCTGAGGCCTAGACCATTTAGATAAACCACGTAGTCCAGGACTGTGGACAATTCAGTAGTATCTGGGGTTATATGCTTCTGGGAACACCAAATGTAGAATATTTTCCATTTGGAATTATAAGTTTTTCTAGTGGAGGGTTTTCGAGAGGCTTTGAGAATATCCAAAACACCCTGAGAGAGATGCAAACCTGCATATTCTAACTCTGCAAGAGCCATACCTTGAGATTAAGGGACCGCAGGTTGGGATACCAGATCCTCCCGACAGGAGGTTAGCAGGTTGTGACTCCTGGGAAGACAAAGGGGAAGATGGACTGCTAAGGACAGCAACAGGGGGTACCAAGGCTGCCTGGCTCAATCTGGAGTAATCAGGATCATTCTGCAAGACTGTGATCATATCTTGACCAGAACTTTAACCAGAAGAGGAAAAGGAGGGGAGGCATACAGAAATGTCCCTTCCCAGTCCAGAATTAGAGCATCCAGAGGGACTGTGCCCAAGGCCGGGAGTCTGCAACAGAAGAGAGGAAGTTGGTGATTGTCTAGGGCTGCAAAGAGATCTAGCTCTGGAGTGCCCCACCTTGAAAAAATTTGTTTTAACACTGTGGGACCCAGAGACTATTTGCGATGGCCCTGCGAGATCCTGCTCAATGCATCTGCTTGCACATTGTCCTTTCCTGGGAGATGGACTGCTACCAGAGAAGTCTGTAGAGAATAAGCCAAGGACCATAACTTCATGGCTTCCATGCACAAGGCTGTGGACCAAGTGCCTCCCTGCTTGTTGATATACCACATGGTGGTGGTGTTGTCTGTCCTGACTGGAACAACCTTGCTCTGCACTGATTGTGAGAAAGCTTGCAGGGCCAGGTAAACTGCCCTGAGTTCCAGGAGACTGATGTGAAGTTCGAAGTTTGAATTTTAAGTTTTGAAGTTTATTGTTCTAGGAATTAATACCTTTGAGCCAAGGCTCTTTTACAAAGGTTCCACATCATTAAGTACAAAAACATAGCAGACAGTATTACAAACAATCAGTAAGCCATTTAACAAGGCCACAACTTAAACAGTAGCATTTATGTACAGAAAAGAAAAAGGAACTCAGAGGCAGTGGAGAAGATGTGGAGAAGAGATGCCTGAGCAGACCACACTCACTGGGCTGTCAGAGTCCCTAGGTGAGCTCCCCACCCCAGCAGAGAAGCATCTGTGGTTAGAACCACTGAATGAGACTGAGTGATGAATGGGACCCTTGCTGAGATTGTCCTGATCCTGCCACCATTGAAGAGCCTGAATCAGGGTCTGAGTCACTGGAATAAGTTTGGTTAGAGGATCTTTTTTCTGAGACCAATAGGCCCTCAGGTGAAACTGAATGCCCTTTTCTGAAATCTGGCCCCTTGGACCACTGCAGTGGAAGTTGCCATGTGGCCCAGAAGCTGAAGGAAGTGCCTTGCTGGTTGAGAAACCAGAAGGAAGAAGCCAGCTCTATAATAGCCCTTACCCTTACCAAGGGGAGAAATGCTCTTGCCTTGACAGTGTCCAGTTCTATCCCTATGAAGGTTAAAAGTTGTACTGGCTCAAGAACTGACTTGGGAAGATTGAGAAGGAATCCTAGAGAAGTGAGCACTTGCTGGGTCACTTTCAAATCTGACTTGACTTGGTTTGGAGACTGGCCCACTATGAGCCAGTCATCTAGGTAAGGGAATATGGAGATATTTTTTCTCCTTAGGAATGCCACTACTACTGCAAGGCATTTTGTGAACACCTTTGGAGCTGATGTTAGGCCGAAGGGCATTACTTTGAACTGGTAATGGCCTGATGGCAGTTTGAACCTGAGATACTTTCTGTGGGAGCACCTGATGGGAATGTGAAAGTAGGCATCCTTTAGGTCCAGGGAGGCTAGCCAGTCCCCTGGCCTTAGAGAGGAAAGAATTATTCCCAGAGTCATCATTTTGAACTTTGGCTTTAATAGATGCTTGTTCAGGTACCTTAAATATAGGATGGGCCGCCACTCCCCTGTTTTCTTTGGGGGTAAGGAAGTACCTGAAGTACAGACCTTTGCGCCTGTGGATTGTAGGAACTCTCTCTATGGCCCCCAAGGCCAGAAGAGATGAAACCTCTGCCTCTTGGGCAATTGTTTCGGTGATGTTTGCAGGTGGAAAAGATCTGGCTCTCAGCTTTGGGAACTTTTTGAAGCTGAGAGCCAATCCCTGGCTTACTACCTCCAAGACCCACTTGTCTGAGGTAACAGACTTCCCAGTCCTGGAAGTAGTAAGCCAGCCTGCCTCCTACAGGAATGGAGGAGTTGATCTGGGCTGACACATCAGGGTGTCTGCTTGGCAGGAGCCTTAGGCTGAGAAGTGGATGCAGCCCTGCTCAACCCCCTTCTGCCTCTCCCTCTGAAGAACCCCCTCTGGGAAAAAGGAGAGGAGGCCTGTGCTTGGTAAAAAGGCCTATGAAAAGGCCTGCCCCTGCCCCTAGCTTGTTGCCTTTGAGGAGTCACCAGCCTTTCCTTGGCCTGTGCACTCCTGTAGGTGGCCCTGTATGCATCCATCTTTTTCATATAATTCTCTGTCTGCTCCCCAAACAGAGAATTATTACATAGAAACATAGAAGTTGACGGCAGATAAGGACCACAAGGCCCATCCAGTCTGCCCATTTCTTTTTCTATTAACTACAGGGAAGTCCATAGCCTTAGCCTGGGTATCCTGGGATAGGCTAGTACACCTGAGCCAAGCTAGTCTCCGAAGAGCCACAGATGTAGCCATGACTCTAGATGATATATTATTGGAGTCCACAGCAGCATGAAACTGGATCTTTGATGCCTCAATTCAATCAGCAGCCACCTCCTCCAGCTCCTTGGCAAGCTGGGGGGAGGCTTGCTTAGCCAGTGCTAGCGCAGTGTCCCTCCTGGAGTTCTGGTAGCTGGCTGTATAAGCCATGTAATTAGCCTGCCTGAGTCCCAAGAAGGATGCCATGTACTGTTACTTTGCCATGGCATCCAGCTTCCTGGAGTCTTTATCTGGAGGGTGTGAAGCCAAGGGTATGTTAGCCTTGTCACAGGCTGCAGTCTGCACAACCCCAACATGGCTGCATTGCTGGTATAAGTACTCCGTACCTGAACAGCATGTACCTCTTGTCCATCCGTCTGTCCACAGGAGGTAATGAGTTTGGAGTTTTTAACAACTTTTGTGTCTGTTTCCCAAAAGATTTGTGAAGGGGAATGGGCAACCTCTTGTACTCTGGGATGTCCATCATCTCCACAAAGTCAGGCTCCTCTTGCTCCTCAACAGCTTCTTCCATAGGGAGCTGGAGGGTTATTGCCGCTTTCCTGTAAAACATAAAGTAGGAAGGGGACTCAGAAAGCCTATGAGGGGAAACACCAGAAGGCCTGTCTGGGGAGATGTCCGGTCCTATAGGCTCATCTAGACCTTCTATTCCATCATCATCGTCACCATCATCATCGTCATAATCATCATCCTCCTCCAGATCCGGTTCATAAAAATCTTCAGGGGCATAATCTTGAACTGGAGGAACCGACCAAATGCCTGCCAGAAGGCGCCGGCACAGCCGGAACCGAACGGAGTGATTCCACTATGCGAATCGCTCTGGCAATTTCACCAAACTCAGAAACAAAACAAACACACGCTATCAAGCAACCAGTTCAGTTGAACTGGTTCAAAAATCAACTTTTACAATTTCCACAAGTTTTTTTAACTTTTAGTCCACTACCTACATACTTACTGTACCACAGACAGAGATCTGAACTGAGAAAACAATTTATCGGTAAAACCGATGACTTTAACCCACCAAGAACCGTAAGCAGAGGAGAAATCTCCGGAGCGACTGTTCAGTTAGGTGTAGTAAAGAATCTGATAGTTACAGTTTGAAGTGCAGCAGACAGAGGTTTGAACCGAGCTCTAGCTCAACGTTCTATACCATGCATAGAATTTTACTCTTTCCTTTCCGGAGCAGTTCAAGTGCTGGGGCTAACTGCAATATGTCAGAATACAGCAAGACGTCATGTTGTTTGAATAGTAAAATACAGTAGAACAGAGATCCTGACACATGCTTGTATGATAAGTGTCTCTTCCCTAAGGTTAGTACATATACCTACATATATGTTGCTGTCCGTGAGTTGGGTGTACAGTTAGGGGTGCTGGACCATGGATAACAATTCTCATAAATAGCTGGTCATTTGTGTTTCAGTGGGTAGCTGAAATGGTATAAATGAATGTTTGTGAGAAATCTCCTGTCTGTATAACGGCTGAGTTCTGTCACATCAAGACTGTATTTTTTTTTGGCTATATAAACACAGGGTTGTTTAATGGATATAAAATAAATCTAAGGTTTATCTCATAGAAGTAGTGTGTCCTTAATTTAGCCTCCATACATAGGTTCTTGTAAGAACAATATTGTTGTTGTGACAGATTGACAAACAGGTGTCTGCCACACTTTGCTATTTCAGGAACATGTACTGAATGAACTCACAGAATTAATTTCTCTGAGGGATTCTGTGTGGAAATGCATCATGTATGTGTGTAACTAGACATATTATAAGTCATCCTAATGCCCCTGTCTCTTGCCCCTCAGTTGAGGCTACTGCACCCTGCTTCCCTCTGCCCCCTCAGTCAGGGCCAATGCCACCTGTTGCCCCCTGTTCCAGTCTTCACAGACAGGACTGCTGTGCTCTGCTAAGCCCTAGATTCCCAGGGCCTTTGTCTCCACAGTTGGGGCTGCGACACCGTGCTACCCAAGGCCATAAAGGTAAGGCGTTTTGCTGCACCCTGCTACCCACTTCCACTGCTCCCAAATGAGCAGGGACGCTGCATTATGTGCACTCTGTCTCATAAATTGGGGCTACTGTACCCTGATGCCACGCTTTGTCCAGCCACATGGTCGCGGCATCTGCACCATGCTATCCTCTGTCTATGTCACCACATCCAAGGCTGCTGCACCCTGCAACCATGTTGACATAGTCAAGGCTACTGTGGTCTGCTGTGCCACAGAGCCCCATGCTTCCACAGACAGGGCTGCTGCACCCTGCTACCCTCTATCCCCACCCTATAACACAGGATGAAAGTGCTTGTTTTTTTTTTCATTCAAGCAGCTTGGGTAGTGTACCAAAGGATCTGACATTGGTGGCAGAGGGCAGCATGGTGCAACAACCCTAACTGTGGATGCAAGAGGCTCTATGGTGCTGCAGGGCAGAGTGGTGGCAGGGGGCAGATGACAGCTTGGTGCAGAAGTTTTGACTGTGGGGCAGGACACAGTGAGACATCAGGGTATAGCAGTCCTTACTGTGAGACAAGGTGCACATGTTGCAGCTGTCCTGCTCATTTGGGGCAGTGCAGGGTGCAGCAAAATCTCCACCTTTTGTTGGCCTTGTGCAGCATGGTGCAGCAGCCCCAGCTGTACAGGCAGAAGTCCTGGGACTCTAGGGCTTAGCAGAGCACAGCAGTCCTGTCTGTGGAGACTGGAACAGGGAGGCAACAGGGGGCATTGGCCTAGTCAGTGGGGGTGGGGCAGAGGGAAGTAGGGCGCAGCAGCCTCAACTGAGGGGCAAGAGACAGAGGCACCAGGATGACACATACTATGTCTAGTTACACACATACATGATGTATTTCAAAGAAACATAGAAGTTGATGGCAGATAAGGACTGCAAGGCCCATCCAGTCTGCCCATTTTTTCTACCTCATGAATGTGCCATAGGCTTTTACTCTGTTAATCGCCTATCTATTCATACTTATCTGTATTGCTCCCTTATGCTTATCCCAGCCTGTTTGAAGCCCTGCACTGTATTCATATCCACCACTTCCTGAGGTAGGCCGTTTCATGCATCCACCATCCTTTCTCTGAAAAAGATTTTCCTCACATTACCCCTTAATCGGCCTCCCTCTAATATCATGCTATATCCTCTTGCCTGCTGTTTTTCTTATATTGAAACATGTTAGACTCTTTCACTTCATTAATGCTCTTAAGATGTTTCAATGTTTCGATCATATCACCTCTCTCCCTTCTTTGCTCTAGAGTATACATATTGAGCTCCGTTAATCTGTACTCATATTTTCTGATGCAGTCCCTGCATCATTTTATTTGCCCTTCTCTGGACTGCCTCCATTTTGTTAATGTCCTTGTGGAGGTGCGGCCTCCAGTACTGCATGCAGTACTCCAGATGGGGCCTAACCAATGTCTTGTAAAGAGGAATTATTACCTCCCTGTTGCGACTTGTGATACCCCTACTAATACACCCCAATATTCCTCTAGCCTGACCTACAGCTTTAGTGGTCTGCTTGGATGATTTCACATCATCTGTGATGATGATGATGCCAAAGTCTCTTTCTTCCCTTGTGATTGCCAGCAACTCCCCCTCCCAACTTATAGGTGACTTTGTGGTTTCTCTTCCCTACATGCATGATCTTGCACTTCTTTGTGTTAAATCCAGTTGCCACTCTTCTGACCATTTTGCCAGGTTATCCAGATCTTTTCTCATTCTGCCCACCCCATCTGGATCATCTACAATGTTGTAGATCTTTGTCATCTGCAAACAGACAAACCTTACCCTCCAGCCCATCTGCAATGTCACTGATAAAGATATTGAAGAGGACTGGCCCCAGGACTGATCACTGAGGTACCCCACTTCAATCAATCAATCAATCAATCAATCAAAGTCTTTATTTAATCAGGCGATCACCGTTGAGCAAGCTCATTTTCAAGGTGGACCTGGGTTTGTTAACAAGGAACAAGGGACAATATACATGGGATGCAACACACAAAAAAATAGTAATAATGCAAATAAAGTGAGATACAATAATACAGTATATACAAAGTATCAGCAGGTAGCACTGACAGTAGTATATGTTTGGAACAGAGAAGATACAGTTAGTTTTGGGTACGACAGTTTTTCAAAAAAGTAAAGAAATATACACATCAGGTGCAGTGAACACAAATAAAACCTAATATAAAAAGATATATAGTGATACGGTATGGAGAATTTAGAGCTGGAACCAGGGTCAAAGGAATGTGGAAGGGACAGATATGGGGGGCAGAAAAAGGGGAGAGGGAAGAGTCGATTATACACGTGATCAGTCGTTTAACAGTAGTAATTAGAGAGTGCTTGGACTTATAGGAGTCACTATTTAGGGTAGACAGGCACAGGACTCCTTATTATGATGTAGCTAGAGAGTTAAAAGCTGCTAAGCTGATGGGGTGAGTTAATTTTAAAGTTTTTTGCAGCTTGTTCCACAGTTAAGGGAGCACAAAGCTGATGGCTGCTTTGCCAATGTGAGATTTTGCTTTGTAAACATAAAGGTAGATATATGAGGTGCTTCTCATACTTCCCCAGAGTGCACAAAGGTAAACAGACAGAGATATACTGGGGCAGTTTATTTGAGATAGTTTTGTATGTCCAAACTGCAGCATTTTTTTGCCGTCTGTAAGCAAGGGATGACCATTCCACTGCCGTGTACAATGCACAGTGGTGGGTTGAGTACAGAAGTCCTGTGATAAATCCTATGGCTCTGTGATAAAGCGTAACGAGTTTGACTAGGGTAACTGCAGGTTCTTGACCATATAGAAAGTCTGCGTAATCCAATAGGGAAAGAAAGGTAGTTTGAACCAGTTTCAGTTTAGCGTCTCTTGTGAGGAGATTATTAATCCTAAAGAACAGACCAAGTCATTGTTTAAGTTTCTTTGCCAGTTCTTCTAAGTGATCTGTGAAAGTAAGTCTATGGTCTAGCCAGACCCCCAGCTACTTGAACTTTGGTACATAGTCCAACCGCTCAACTAGAATGGTAGTGATCTGTGGGAGTGTCCCAGCAATTGCAGGATTTATTGCATTTTGAAGGGGCGAGAGGAACATTGCTTTGGTTTTTTTTGCATTTAAGGGCAGTTTCTGGTTTATAAGCTGATGTTGCAACAGATTAAATTCATTTTGAAGGGCTTTACAGGCTGCTTCAGGTGTGGGGCTACTAGCATAGAGTACCATATCATCTGCGAATAGGTGTATTTGTGCTTCTTTGATGGGGGCGTCTACGTTGTTAATATAAATGGTGAAGAGCAAGGGACCAAGAATGGAACCTTGTGGTACACCCCTCAATAGGGGTTTTGGTGGAGAAACTTTTCCTTCTGCCTTTACTTGTTGAAGTTGTCCTGAGAGGTAGTTGGAGAACCACTTAAGGGATAGGGAATCCCAACCAGTGTTCTGGAGGGACGACAGAAGCAGTCTGTGATCAACAGTATCGAATGCCTTGCTTAGGTCCAAGAAAACTGTGCAAAGTTTTTTTTTTCTAATTCAAGCTGCCAGTCATTTGTCACCTTGGCTAGAGCAGAGATTGTACCGTGCTGTGCTCTAAAACCGGATTATAACGGGTTGAGCAATTTTTCTGATTCCAGGTACTTCCGAAGCTGGGAGTTCACTATTTTCTCCAGCATCTTTGACAGGATTGGAAGCATGGAGATTGGCCTGTAGTTATTAGGTCACTAGGATCTCCTGACTTAAACAAAGGGACCACAAGTGCATTTTTCCAAATGGGTGGTAGGTCACACTGGGACAAGGATAAGTTGAAGAGATGAGTAATTGGGACTGCGAGGACACGGTAGCCGACCTTTAAGAAGTACGGGTCAATGAGGTCAGCCCCAGCACTTTTCCTAGTGTCCAGCTGAAGGAGAAGATCTTCGACTTCTTTCAGGGAGGTAGGCTGCAGAGAGAAGAATGGACTGGGGATGGTTTTTTCTTGTGTATCCAATCTAAGTTGTTGGCGGAGGATATTCACGGGAGAGGAGTCAAAGGCTAGCCCTGCAGTGGCAAAATGATTATTGAGAGCATCAAGGATAGGCAGTCTGTCGGAGATGATAGTATTGTCGATCAATAATTTAGTAGGTAGGGAATTTATAGTGGTGTGACCTTCAATGTCTTTGATAGTCCTCCAGAATTTGGAGGCATTTCTTGAGAAGCTCTCCAGCTGAGAGCGGTAGAAATTAGCTTTGGCTTCTCTGACCATTTTGTTGCAGAGATTCCTTGCCCTCCGGAAAGAATTCCAGTCGTTTATTAAATTAGTTTCCTAGCAGTTCTCCAGAGTACATCCCTACTCTGCAAAGCATCTTTCAGGTCTTCTGTAAACCACTGACAGGATTTGTTTCTGGCACAAACTTTTACTATGGGAGCATACTTGTTGAGAGCCCCTAGCACAATTTCTGAGAAAATATCATAAGCCGTAGTCAGGGACTTGGCTAGATAGAAGTCCTGCCATTGCATGGAGTCTCTTAGGTCTGATATATACCCATGGAGATCAAAGTTGCATATGCACCTTTTAAAAGAGAATTTTGGTGCAGTTGTGGATTTAAGAGTGGATCATACACACGTGATGAAGCAATGGTTGCTAATATCAGAGAAAAAGATGCCAGCATGGGAGAATAAATGGGGTTTGTTAACTAAAATGATATCCAAGACAGTACTGTTATTAGGGTTGAGCTTGTTAGGACGAGTAGATTCGTTTATTAGCTGTGACAATCCAAGGGAATCACAGAACATTTTAAGTGAAGTGGATGCACTGGAGAGCCAGTCTAAGTTGAAGTCCCCTAGTATGATACACTCTGAAGATGCTGAACCAAGGATATTTCCGATATGTTTTAACAACTGTAGTCCAGCTAATGGGAGTCTGTAGCATCCTATTATACATAATGAGACACCGGTAGCAATTTCAATCTTTAATGACAAGCTTTCAAATTCTTTTGGGACAGAGGTTGAGTCAATTATGGAGGCAGGAAATTTATCCTTGATGTAAATAGCTACCCCACCACCTCTGGTTTGCCTGTTGGCTCTGGACAAAGAGTAGGAGGGGATGTTACATTTGCTGTTACTGGTCGCCGGTTGGAGCCAGGACTCCGTAATCACCAGAACATCTGGAGAAGTATGGCATACCCAGGCCTGAACAGAAGTGATTTTTTTTAATAGACTACATACATTGACATGCAAGAATGTAAGCCCCCTGAGGCTTTGTAGCTCAGTTTGGGATTCCATGGGTGTCAGAGGGCCTGGATTAAGCTCAACATTTCCTGAGCATAATAAAAGCAGGAACAAGAGTTTCCTGCAGAGTCCTAGGAGAAGTGTGGGTGGCTGAGTCTTCTTTCGGTTACGTGATTTGTCTGCGGCAGTATAGGGAGTTCTGAGGCTAGTTCACAGTTTTCCTAATGCTGCAAACAGTAATACCTTTCTACTTGCATCTTTTCTGACTGTATACCATTTACCACCACTCTCTGTTTTATGCCTGTCAACCAGTTTGTCACCTAGTTGACCAACTTCTGACCCACCCCCAGCCTACCCAGCTTATTAAATAATCTTCTATGTAGAACAGCATCAAAAGCTTTGCAGACGTTAAGGTAGGTGATATCAACTGCACCCCCTTGGTCCACCACTCTGGTTACCCAGTCAAAGAAATCTATAAGATTAGTTTGACAGGACCGTCCTGTTGTAAACTCATGCTGTTTTGGATCCTGTGCTCCTATGGATTCCAGGTGTTGCACTATCTTTTCCTTAAGGAGTGCCTCCATAATCTTGCCCACTACTGAGGTAAGACTGACTGGTCTATAGCACCTTGCCTCCTCCCTGCTACCACTTTTGTGGAGCGGGATCACATGAACCTATCTCCAGTCTTCAGGGACCTCCCCTGTGCTCAGAGACTCACTAAAACAGTTCTGCTAATGGCTCTGCTAGTTCTACCCTTAGCTCCTTTAGTACCCTGGGATGTATGCCATTAGGTCCCATTGCCTTGTCCACCCAGAACTTAGCGAGCTCTTGTAGGACCTTTTCTTTTGTGAAGGTACTTGTGCACCCCCCCCGTGTCCATGGTGCTGAACTGTGGGCCCTGTCCTACCTTCTCCTCAGTAAATACTGAGCAGAAGTATCTATTTAGAATAGATGCTTTTCCTTGGTCCTTCACCACACACTCCCCCGTTTCCTCTTTGATCTTAGCAATACCCCCTCTGGACTTTCTCCTTTCACTAATGTGTCTAGAGAAAGACTTGTCCCCTTCTTTCACTGTTTGTGCTAGAATTTCCTCGGTTTGGGCCTTTGCTTGCCTTACTGCCTTCTCTGCTTCCCTTAGGGACATTTTGTATGCCTCCCTATCTTCATCCCGCTGCGTTCTCTTATATATCCTGAAGGCTAATCTTTTGGCTCAGATCATTTCTGCTACTGGTTTTGAGAACCAAAGTGTTTTCCTCCTTCTTTTGCTCTTTCTCTTCTCCCTAACACAATGGGATGTTGCTTCAAGTACTGCATCCTCAATGCTTGCCCACTTTGCCTGTATGCCCTCACCTGTATTTCTTCTTGCCAGGGCTAGCTTAAGTCTGTTGGCCATCTTATTGAAGTCAGCTCTTCTGAAGTTCCATATTTTTGCCTTGGAATGGGATGATTTAGTTCTACTGCAGTGGCCAAATTGAACCATACCATGTGATGGTCACTGACCCTCAGGTGACCTTCTACCTGGAGATCTGTGATCCTTTCCCCGTTAGTCAGTACTAGATCTAGGATAGCCCTCTCTTTTGCGGGTTGTTGTACCAGTTGTTTGAGGCCCTCCTCCCCCTGCAGGGAATCCACTATGTGTCTAGTTCTGGCGGATGTTCCTGTTGGTATTAACCAATCTGTATCTGGCAAGTTGAAGTCTCCCATTACCAGAACCTCCCCTTTAGCTGTCATGTTTTGTATATTATCTAACAGCAATGTGTCTATGTCCTCCTCCTGGTCTGGAGGCCTGTAGACAACCCCAGCTTGTATGGCTGTCCCATTTATTGTTTCCAGGGTGACCCACAGTTCTTCTGGCTCCTTATGTGTATTCTGAATTTCTGTAGCTTTACATTTCCATTGACATAAAGGGCCACTCCCCCCTCCCTTTCTTTGCTCCTCTGTCTCTTCTGAACAGTACATAGCTGGGTACTGAAGTCTCCCAAGTCTGGATACTGGTGAACCATATCTCACTAAGGGCTACTGTGTCCAGTTAAGCCTCTGTCTTTGTTGCCTGTAGGTCTGGGATCTTGTTTCCCAGACTGTGGACATTTGTGTACATGATTTTCCATTGACCAGATTTTGGTGTGTTAGTTGTTGGGCGAGGTCTGGCATTTCCCCTGTGCGTCATATGGAGAGCCGGACTTTTTCCTTACCTGGTGATCCAAATGAACTACAAACATGCTGAACTCCTATTTGATCAGTAGCTGGGGGGAGGGGTGTTCTTCCCATTTGATGTATTGGGTGCTGCACCCCTCTCCCCATTTGCTAGTTTAAATATTCTACAAAGATGTCAAACCTATGCCCCAATGCACTGACTCCCTCCTTAGACAGATGCAATCCATCGAATTTAAAGAACTTTTGCTCCCCAAACTGTTGCCAGTTGCCTACAAATTTGTGTCCTTTTTCCTGGCACCAGGCCTTGAGCCACATGTTTAGCTCCCCTATCTCCCCTTCTCTGACCTTCCGTCCATCTGCCCCCCCCCCCCAGACCGGCAGGATCTCAGAGAAGGAGATGCTGAACAAAATGGATGACAGTTTGTCTCAGAGCTTGGTCAGGTGTTCCTTGGTCTCCACAACTGACCGACTGGCAAGATCATTAGTCCCAGTCAAGAAGGTTTGTGTCTGCAGAGGGGGTCCAGGGTTAGGGTGAATGTTTCCTGACAGGAGCAGTAGCAATAGGGTGGATCTCAACAGGAAGGTTTTTAGAATTTCCAGATTTGTGGTGTTTCTAAACCTGCTTGCTTTCCTATGAACGTGTTGGTGCAGTGACAGAGTAAGTTTGGACAAAGCATGTGCAGATAGCTCCATATTGTTACTGGGCAGACACTAGAAGAACTTGGATATGGAAGGATATTGTTGACATGGACTGTGTATTTTAACATATTGTGAACAACTTTATCAAATGAGGCAGCCAAGGAGGCCAGGGGACTTATCAAGTACCAGGATCATATACTGAAGGTGTATTATACATCTGGGGGAATGCCTGCTGCATTCACAATGAGAAGTTTAGAAAGAAAATGGCAGCAGAGCCCTCAATAAAATGGGGGTAGAATGCAGACACTTTTGTGTTTACAGCAGATGTGCCAAATGTGGCCCTTTCTTGGCCTCCAGACTGACAGTGGGTAGCCCATTATGGAGTCCAACACTGTTGGGAAGAGGAAGGGAGGGGGCTGCAAAAGGGGATGGCAGTTGCTGGAGATTCAACAAGGGGTGCTGCCCTTTTCATAGTAAATGTAAATACAAACACACATTTCACGTGTGGGGGTCTCCATCCAAGGTGCAGGTGTAAAAAAACCAAAAATGAGGGTGACAACACCAGGGGTGACTCTGCTTTTCTGGGCCATGATAAGGGCTCCAACCCCAACTAGGGTACCAGTTCTCCCTTGATTAAGAAAATATGCAAATAAATCTGTGACTATGAAACTGCATGAATGTTTTCTATATGCTTTTAGGATCTTCTTGCAGCCCCTCTGGTGTGTCAGGATGCAGACAACCTGAATTCTGCTTTAGACAGGCCCTCAGTGTTGGCAGAGAAGGTTGAGAAGGAAGTGGGCCTGGGGAAGATAGTGGGGCCATTCCCTACACCCCCTCTAGAAAATCTGTTGGTCTCCCCATTGGGTTTGGTGCCTAAAAAAAGTCCAGGCAGATTTCACCTCATTCATTGCCTTTCCTTCCAACAGGGGGAGTCAGCCAATGACCAGATAGACCCTGATCTCATGACAGTGTCTTACACATCATTTGATGTGGCAGTGTGGTGGGTGCAGAAATGTGGGAAGGGGGTACTGATGGTGAAGGCTGATATGGAGTTGACATTCTGCCTCATTGCAGTACTCCAAGATGACGTCTGCCTGCTGGGCATGAAAGTGCAGAATTAATATTTTGTGGACAGGCATATGCCAATGGGCTATTCAATATCACGCTCCATTTTTGAAATGTTCAGCACATCCCTGAATTGGGTAGCATATTCCAAGGTGAGGATGGAATCCATTATTCACTACTTGGCTGACTTCCTCTTCATCGGGCCAGGTGGGGAAGACTCGTGCACGAGTGCACTTAAGGGTCTCCTTGACACTAGCCAGGAATTCGGTACTCCACTCACCATGGGAAAAACAGAGGGCTCACACTCCACAATCACATTAGTGGGCATTAAGCTAGACTCCATGGCCAGGGTCTCCAGGTTGCTGTGGGACAAGGAGCAGACGCTTATCTGGCCGGCACAAGAAGTGAGGGCTGCCAGAATGATCATGGCTCTGGCAGTTACAGGCACTGCATGAGCACTTTAGTTTCATATGCAAAGGTCATGAGGTGCCCTTTCTGCAGAAGGATGGCCAGAGCCATGGCCAAGGCCCGCTTGCTACACCACTTTGTCTGAGTCAACAAAGGCATGAGAGCTGACCTGCGGATCTGGAGAGAGTTTTTGACTACATTTAATGGAGTGGCCTTGTGGCAGACTCCTGCCACCTGTAATCATGAGCTGAAGCTCTTTGCGGATGTCTTGGGGGGGGGGGCTTGTGGTGTGGCATTTATTGCCAAGGTGAGTGATGAACAGCTGCATGGCCCTAGAAGTGGCATAACACAGGCCTGACTGGAAATTGACCTTCCTGAAATTTTACCGCATTGTGGTCGCCCTGGACTTAGTGTGTGGCGGACTGCAGAACAAGAGTATGATTTTTTTTTGGTCTGACAACATGGGAGTGGTGCAGGTGACAAACTGTCTGAAAAGGTATGTGGTTCACTGTGAGTGTTTGTGCTGAGTTGCTTGTAATGCAACATCACCTTTAAGGGTAGGCATGTTCCAGGGGTGGATAACCAGATTGCTGATTCACATTCTTATTTTCAGTGGAGCAGATTTGAGATGCTGGCACTCAAGGCCAAGGAGAGTCCTCCGACCCTCCCTGCATGTCTGTAAGATTACAACTGAGTGAGGTTTGGCAGGTAATATCGAGGTCAGTAACCCCCCATGATTTGGAATGCATGTAACTGAGGGGTTGCTCACTTCATGGACATCTGCAGAGCACAAGGGAGAGAAGGTCCCTGGATGGTGCTTGTGGGGAATGTCCTTCGGTTCTTATGGGCACTGGTGGGACATGGGGTAGGTCAAGGTCTGGAACCACACTGGGAGGGGTTACATTCTTCAACAAGTTGCTGGGATAAGATGATGTAGCCCAGAATTTTGCTATGCAAAAGCTTATCGAGAGTCAGGCCTGTCAGGCACTGGCTGCAGGGGTTGCAGAGAGGCCAATCTGACTGCATGGACTGGCAGCATTAGTGCAGGCCTTGGACAGCTGCACAAGCAGTGAATATGAGGGGTAGCTCTTTTGGGTGGCATTCTGCTTTGCCATCTTTGGGGCTTTCAGAGTGAACAAGCTGGCGGCTGCCAATAAAAAAGCAAGCAGGGGGCTCATGAGGGAGGATTTGGCAATGCAGGATGACAGCATGGGGCAGGAGAATGTAAGTCATCCTCAGGAGGTCTGCACAACTGGACATCTGCCCCATTCAGGCGGTGACAGACTTGCTTGCCATCTGGCCAGCTAGGGAGGGGTAGTTACTGATCCATGCTGACAGGGTGCTGCTATCCCACTATCAATTCAGCAGGGAGGTCAAGATCAGGTGGGGTGCTTGTGATCTTGATCCATGACAGTTTGGGCCACACTCATTCAGGACTGGGGCCACAAACACGGTTCCCAGCTTGGGCCTGGCCGAGGAGGATATTGAGAAAATCTGAAGGTGGAAGTCCAGCTGATTAGGAAGTATGTCAGGCCTTCAGGATGTATGTCAAAGCATTCTGAATCGATAATTTGAATATGTCAGACACAATGTCTGACAAGTGCATCCTGTCAATGGAAGAGACAAAAACAAGATGCTACTATCTCAACAAGTGCAAAATTAATTATTTTCTTCCTCCCCTCATATGCTTCTAGGGTCTAGGCACCAGATGGGTGTGTGGATAGTGGGGTCCTATGTATTTTGTGCCCAGAACAGGGAATAAGTGACGTTATATGGGACAAACCTGAGGTTACGTAAGAAGGAAGCTGTCTGCTGGTTTGGGGTGCTGGGCACGAGATAGGAACAACTCACGCCCTGCGTCCACCAGCAGAAAAATCTGGGTCCTAGACTCACTAGTTCTGCATTGGTGGTGGGGAGGGGTAATAACATGGGATAACAGGCCATATTGGAGTTTATACTGTCGATCAAACAGGACTGGGGGGGGGGGTCATGCTGGGCTGGTGTGGTTGGACATACTTCCATGCCTGGTTTGGCATCTCGTCCAGGAGCCCAAGGCCATTGACTGGGCAAGGGTTAAATTAAATAAAGATGTGGGCAAATTTGTCAGCGGGACAGGTGACAAGGCAACTGCCCCGATGCCCATGATGAGACAGTAACATCTTGTATGGGTCTCTTCCATTCCGACAGCATGCACCTGTCAGACATAGAAGGCCCTCCAGGAGTCCAGGACATCCCCCTTCCAAGGTTGGGGGGAATACTGTCTGTATGGGGCTAGGATCTGAGCCCCCCGGTGTAATGGTATCATCCGAGTATAAATTATGCTTTCTACAATAAAATACATGTAAACATTTAAATATAAATAATTATACCAAGCCTGTATGTTTAAGTTTCAAATTTCAGCAAAGCTGTGCTGTGGCCTTTTGAACCCAAATAGATGGGGTGTGTGTGTGTGTGTGTGTGTGTGTGTGTGTGTTCTTCCTATAAAGGGGCAGGCAATGGAGACTTCCATGACAAAGGGAATCTCACCAGCAAAGGAGGAGGAGGAGAAGTTGGCACAGGTCTACGGCCACTGCCTCCTGCCCCTGTGGGAAGCCCTTCCTCCCACAAGCAGGCAACAAGGCTAGGGGGCAAGGTGCCCTAAAGTATTGGTTGGAGCAGGGATTGGCGGGTGAGGGCTGTGCGTGGCCTTACAGGAAAGCCCAGGAGAGTTAAAAGGACCCCGCCTGGCTGCACTCGAGCTGCTTTGGTCACTGTTTCTGTGCCGACTGACTCACTGTGTGACCAGATTGAGTTTGTTTCAACCCGCCCACCGCTCTTTGGGCCCCAGGGCCATGACTAGTCTAGAAGGTATGGCTAGGCATCACAAGTTACTCATTGGACATGGGATTTCGGCAGGTAGGGGTGCATCAAGGAGGCCTGCTGAAGAAGTGCCCCCTTTCCCTACTGGTCTGAACCTGTGCAGCAGAGGGCCAGAGAGGCAGAGGGGGTGGGTTCTTCACCTTCTTAGGGGCCGGAAGGGTGAGATGTGATTGGAAGAAGCCAGTCCACCTCCTCTCAGACAATTACATAAAAACATAGAATATGACGGCAGATAAGGACTACTTGGCCCACCCAGTCTACCCATTTCCCTACCTATCGAATAAGCTGCAGATCCTAGTTAACAGACAGCCTACTTTCTCCTATCCCCAACCCCCAACTAGAATTGCATTATGTCTGTCCCATGCATTCTTGAATTCCCTCATTATTTTTGACCCCATGACCTCCTCAGGAAGGCCGTTCCATACTTCCACCACCCACCATGTGAAAAAAAAATACTTCCTCATGTTGTCCCTGAGCCATCCCCCCATCTTCAAATTGTGCCCCCTTGTTCTTGTACATATCTTTTTCTGAAAAATGCTACCCTCTTGAACTTTGTTGATTCCCTTGAGGTACTTAAAAGTTTCTATCATGTCCCACCTTTCCTTAAGGGTATACATATTAAGTTTCTTTAGTCTCTTTGTATGGTTTCTGGTGCAGACCCTGCACCATTTTAGTTGCCCTCTTCTTGACTGCCTCCATCCTGTTTATGTCTTTGCAGAGAAAGGGTCTCCAGAACTGCACACAGTACTCCAGATGGGATCTCACCAACTGTCTGTACAGATGGATGACAACTTCCTGTTTTCTACTGGTGATGCCTCTCCATATGCATCCCAATGTCCCCTCTGCCCTCTTTAGTGCCTTCCCACATTGCCTGCCTACCTTTAGGTCATCTGATATGACTACCCCAGGTCTCTTTCCATTTTTATGTTGCTTGCATGCATGTGTAAGAAACACGGTGCCATCATCCGAGTTTTCAGAGGTGTGGCAGCCCTCTTCCAATTCAGTAAGTGTGTTTGCAGGCGCGGCCGCAGTTCTCCAATCAACACCGCAGCTATCTATGAAAGCACTTGAAAATGCAGTGCCCTACAGTTGAAAGGGAGAGCTACGTTTCCTTGAGCAGAGATAAGATTGCGTGCCCATGCATGCTCCCCCCCCACACACACATACGCACACACACTGCGTGCTCGTGCTTCCCCCCATGCACACACTGTATAGCCAACAGGGGTGCCCAATCCCCCATTGGCTGTGCTGCGCTCCCCCAGAGTTCTAGGTGCCACGCTGGGGAGCCATCAGCGTGGCAGCAGTCTGTATAGCTGGCGGGGTGCCCAATCCTCTATCGGCTATACTGTCCCCCCCCCAAGACTATCAGGTGCCACGTTGGGAGCCCACCCCAGTGTCGCAACAGGTCCTATGGCCGACGAGGGTACCCAATCCCATGTCAGCTCCACTGACCCCCAACAGCCTTCCACTGTCATGCTGGGAGCCCACCCCAGCGTGGCAAAAGTCCTGGGTAGTCCAAGTAATAAAAAAAAAAAAAACTGAAAGGAAAAAAACCTTCCCTCGCTGCTGTCTTGGCCCCCCTCTCACCGCACCCACCCACTGTGCACCCTGCCTCCCCACCCCTCACCCCATACTTACCTCTGGAGCTCGGCGCGACGATCTTCGGTGGACTGGGAACACATCTGCACTCTTCAAAGCCGACCGCGAACTGAGGAAATGCTGGTAAGCTGTATAATGGAATAAATAGGGGGTTTTCAACTTAACTGCATATCTCGGACATTTTTTGGAATTTTTTTCACCAAATTTTCAACATGGGGTTTTTGGGACCCCACCTCATGAATTCTGTCACTGTCATGGCATTAATTGGCCCCGAAAGGTGATTTTGCGGTCACTGCGTGGAACCACCTTACGAAACAACAGTGTCACAGCTCATGAGGTAGGCCCCCAAAAACCCTATGTTGAAAATTTGGTGAAAATTCCAAAATGACTGTTTTATTTAGCATGGCTTGCTGTTCCTACGTGACGCTTATAATCGCAAATTTTCTATATTTTTACTCCAGATTTTCAACATTGCCATTTTACCACACCTCCTTATGAGCAGTACAGCTGTCATTTCTCACATTTCACTCAAAATGTGCTTCTGTGCACAATGGCACAGTCGGTTTGCGAATTCAATGTATGGGACACATTAAGAAAATCACAGTGACACTGTTCATGAGCAGAGGTCTTAAAATGGGTATGTTGAAAATTTGGTGAAAAAATTCCCTTCAGCCATTCTGCAATGTTACTAATGAAGACATTGAACAGAACTGGCCCCAGGACCGATCCCTGCAGCACCCCACTGGTCACCCCCTCTCCTTAGACTGCACCCCATTTACCACCACTCTCTGCCTCCTGTCTGTTAGCCAGTTTCTAACCCAGTTTACCACCCTTTCCCCCATGACCAGCCTACCCAGCTAGTTTATCAGCCTCCTATGTGGGATGGTGTCAAAGGCTTTGCTGAAATCAAGGTAAGTGTTGTCCACTGCCCACCCTGATTCACTTCGTCACCCAAAGAAGTCAACCAGATTTGTCTGACATGACGTCTCCACTGTGAACCCACGTTGTCTGTGGTCCTGGGCTCCGATGGCTTCTAGATGCCCCACTATCCTTGCTTTAAGCAATGTCTCCATGATCTTCCCCACTACTGAGGTGAGGCTGAATGGCCTGTTGTTCCCTGCCTCCTCCCTGCTGCCAGACTTGTGTAGAGGGACCACATGTGTCCTCCTCCAATTCACTCGTGCTGAATGACTCAGTGAACATGGCTGCCAGAGGTACTGCTATCTCCCTTCACAGTTCTCTTAATATCCTTGGGTGTATGCCATCTGGTTCCATCGCTTTCTCCACCTTCAATTTAGTGAACTCCTGCAGAACTCTTTTGTCTTTGAATGGACTATTGTCCACCTCTTCACCCCCTTGGCAACTGCTGTGGCCCTTGCCCCTTCCACTCTTCCGTGAATACTGAACGGAAAGACACAGTGCTTGTCTTGGGAGGAAGGCATGGAACTCTCACTTCCAAATACCTAAACAGCACACACAAGCAAGCAACATTCAGCATTGACAAATTGTTGTTGTTAGTACCTTCCCACATTGTGTACTCTTCCCCTGTTTTTTTGTTTCCAAAGTGCATTACTTTGTACTTCTTTGCATTGGAGCTAAGCTGCCATACTTTTGACCATTCTTCCAACCTTGCCAAGTCCCTTCTCATCCTTTCCACACCCCCTTGTGTATCAACCCTGTTGGAGATCTTTGTGTCATCTGCAAAGAGGCATACTTTTCCTTCCAGTCCTTCTGCAATGTCATTTATAAAGACATTAAAGAGGACCAGCCCCAGTACTGAGCCCTGCAGTACCCCATGAGTAACTCCCCTTTCTTCGGAGTGCACTCCATTTATGATTCCCTCTGCGTCCTGTTCTCCAGCCAATTTTTTACCCAGGCTACCACCCTGGGACCCACTCCCAGGCTGGCTACCTTACTTATTAATCTTATGTGTGGGACTGTGTCAAATGCCTTGCTAAAGTCTAGGTACTCCATGTCCACAGCCGCTCCCTGGTCTACTATTTTGGTCACCCAGTAAAAGAAATCTATTAGATTAATCTGACATGACTTTCCCACTGCGAATCCATGTTGCCTTGGGCCCTGTGCCCTGCTGGTCTCTAGGTACTCATTTATTTATTTCAGAAGTGATTCCATCATTTTCGCCATCACTGAGGTCAAACTAACAGGTCTGTAGTTTCTTGCCTCTGCCTTGCTACCACTTTTGTGAAGGGGAATCGCATCCACCTTCCTCCAGTCCTCAAGTTCCACACCATCCTCCCATGATTTGTTAAAAAGGGTAGTCAGTGGAGATAGAAAGGACCTTCAGCAGTCCAGACCCCCCCCCCCCGGCTGGAGGAAATGGCATCTGGGGCCGGGGGTCTAGACTCCCAGTGTCATGGTATAATTTGGGGATAGAGTATGATTTCCATAATAAAATACACATAAAAATGCAAACAGAAAATGTAAATTTGAATAATTATGATTCCATGCCTATTTGTTAAGTTTCAAATGTGAGTAAAATTGTGCTATAGCATTTCGAACACAAACGTGTGTGTGTGTGTGTTTCCCCAGAAAGGCGCAGGCTCAAGGGGCTGGGCAATGCTAACCTCCATGACCAACACACTCCCCTTTCTCAACCCAGAGGGGCATGTGAGCTTCTTCCTCACCTGGGACTACTGAATTGAAGGGGTCTGCTCCACCCCCTGGGTACTGCTGAGCCAAAGGCAGCATGCTCTTCCAGTCTTGGGGGGAAGGGAGAGGTGGATAACCAGAGTGACATGGCAGGAAAGAACAGTGAGTCCGATTTTCAATGGTGGATGCATAGCTTGCATCCAGCCCTGCGTCCAATGCAAACATTGACACACCTGCATCCAAGAGGCTGCCACAACATGCACCCTTTGTTATAATAAGGATGCAAGTTGCAACTTTTTCCTCACTTTACAGTTGTGCCAAACCTTTGGTGCAAGCCCTGTAAAAGGGATCCCTGTCGGATGCACAGTTAGACTAGGGGGAGCTGGTCTAACTCTGGTGTGTGCACAACGGACTTGCGGAATGAGGTTTGTGGCAATCTTTTTCAAACATCCCACCTGCAGCACAGTTTGCCTTAAGTCACCACTTGCAATGCACTTTTTAACCACAAGTCCCTTGTGGCAGCTGCAACACGTTGGAAAACTGTGCCCAGTGCCATCAACCCGGCCCCACCTTATTTCCACAGGATCTCCCAGTTGATTGGTGGACACCTCTAACAAGACTACTAGGCAGGGCCAGTCCCTCAGTGACAGGGCACACTACAGTCCCCCTAGGAGGTGTTGCTACTGTGGGAATCCTCGCCACCCCCCCCCCCCGAGTCTGAACTTGCTCTCCTTTGCACTCTCTTACTAGACCTGAATAAACCCTACACACCTTTGTGCTACTGCTGACTCTACCAAAATGGAATTACTTTTTATAAATTATACACTGTACAAAACAGTGTCACTACTGAGGCTGCAAGCTGAGAAGGTCATGGGTTCTAGTTCCACACTGAAAACTTGGGTTTATTCACAGTACTGACACTGTAGTGCAGCCCAGGACGATGTCACACTTTTGAAGTACTATACTTCAGATGAGATGACTTCTGCGCCTTTCTAGTGATGGGTCAGGTGAAAGTTAAAGACCCCGCTGCACTAACGGTAACAGTAGGGTGATTTCCCCCAGTCCCAAAACAAAAGCCAGCACCAGCCCTCAATAAAGTGGGAAAAACTGCACCCTCTGCATGGTCTTATACCTGTAACAAGTTTAAGGCAATAAAAGCTTTTCCTACTTTGCGGACGGGTGCTGGCTTTTGTTTTGGGACTCGTTAGTAATTAAGCAGGGCATGGTCTAAAGTGGAGCCGAGACGGTATGTGCTCCTTGATCCACCCCAGTGCCTGGCCAACACTGCCTGACCTGCACAAGGATCTGCATACGCAGAATCCCTTGTCCTGGGCTTGATGCGTGTGCATGCGATTGGTTTGGAAACATGCACAAAAGCCAACAAGTTAAATACTGCTCTCCATGCCGTCCCGGTGGTGCTGAGGACTGAAGCGCTGGATGCCACACCTCGCTCCACGCCAGCGACCCAGGTTCAGGAACGAGCCCGGCTCATCGGGGGTCGGCAGGGGAGAACTAGGATTGAACGTCTGATGACACCTCTCCCAGTCCTGGGGAATGGATGGGGATCTACACCATGCTCTGGTGGTTCCTGGGGACGCCCGGAGTTACTGCAGATCTGCAGTGTCTAACGGGGGGCATGGAAGATGTCTGGGCGGCTTGTGCACAAACATCATTGCATGTCCATGCTGCCATTAGGCGAAAAATGAAAAAGGACTGGAGTGCGACCGTGCAGCTTGATCATCTTACCCTGCCCGCCGGGAGGACTGTCGTGGAATCATGCTGGGGAGGCTGGCCGGTCCGGCTGGCGAGGGACGGACCCTCCCAGCGCTGCGGCCCTGCCAGACTCTCATCATCACGGTGAGCCTGCTGCTCTCCCGGTAGAGTGCCGCAGCAGGCACAGAAATAAAGATGTAAAAAAAATAAATAAAAAATACTGCTCCCCTGGCATTCTTATTTGGATCCTACAGACAGCTGTTATCACAAGCTGCCTCCTCATTGTGTTACCTTCAAAATTCTGATTTTTGAAAGAAAATAAAGGAAGATGAGATGAAAGAAGGAAGAAAAAGAAACTGCATGAGAATTTCATTTTATTAAAAAAACATTAAATATATTTTATTTACAATATATATTTACATTTCTAATATAATATTCTTACTGTACAAACAGTACATTTTACAGTAACATGTTAGAACAAATGTCACTCACTTCAGCACAAAATCTCACACACAGCGGTTCAAAGGATGTGCTCTTGGTTCATCTCTTGGATTTAAAATATATTTATAAATAAAAAAATAAGTTACACATAATCCAAAGAACAGGAGCCACTGAAACCTACCTTTCTTCCTCTCTTTCTTTCTTTCCCTCAGAACTGTACACCTCTCCAATAGATGAAAAAAAACTGTATGCTCTGCTGGGTGTCTGAATGGGAGAAGACAGAGGGAGTGTTCTAACCTGTGGTTCCTTCCCCATGAACTGAACAAACCAAGTCTATTCTGCCATCTGAAAAAGAACTACACTACAGCCTAAGTAGTTCTAACCTTTAGAACATGAAATGAACACCTGCTGTTGATGTTTGAAAATGGTAAAATGCAAATAAGTACAGTAATCAGAATATGAATAATTTGCAATTGTCAAGTCAGTCCCCACATCTTTGCTCTGCCAACAACTAGCGTGCTAAACTGTACTTTTGTGTTTTTATCATGAAAGAATCTTCTACTCTCTCTCTTTCTCTCTATTTTTCCAGAACCCCAAATGTTGGTGTCCAGGTTCAGTCATAACAATGAATTTCCCAAGCCTCCCTCCCCATACTTGCTCATATATGGTCCTGCTGCACTCATAACATACCCATGTGGACCTGCTATTGCACGCTAAGAAAACCCTATCAGTGCACGAAGACATAGTACATATAATTAAAACACAGATACAGTATACGGCTGACAATTTGACTCGCCTGTGCAAGTGTTTCCTCTGAGCAGAGGCATTTTTTGTGTATCAATAAATTAGGACACAACAGTCTTTAAATAAATACAAAATCAAAATACAAAACACACCCCACAATGTAATAAAAAATATATACAACAGTAACTAGATGACAGAAAATATAGGTTATTGCACTTTCAATGACCAGCCTGGTCCCTTTTAGGAGGACAGGTGAGGGCAGTGTTGGTGACATCCTCAAAATGGCAAAATATTGGCCACAAAGTCCAAAGATCATTTTTCAATTCAATACTGTTCACGAGTAACGTAAAATAAATGACAAAAAAAAGCACGGTTTTATTGATTTTGGTATCTGATGAGTGCTACCCTGTTTTTGAAAACAACAAATGCTAATGCCAAAATATCTCCAGAAGTCCGTTTTTTGACATCAGACAGTTTTTCCACAAGGGAAATATAACATTTCCACACACAGAGCAGTCCAACAGATGCTGGAAAAAAGATGCCTGCCTCACTTGGCATTTTTTTTGTGAACTGTGTAAACACGTGAAGTCCCCTTTTTGCTTCTTGGCTTCTGAAATGAATGATTATCTACAACAGAGGTCTCAGCAGCATGAAAAATCTTGGATCATACCTCTTGACTGTTTCTGTCTCCAAGCCGTGAGGCACCGTATCGCACACTGCAGTGGAAGGTGGTACAAATGAAGGCTAATTCTCATCATGGCTAAGGGAGAGAAGTTCAGCATGTGGCGGAAATATGTACTTATGTTCTCAGAGTTGGCTGTTCACTGAGCATCACAGAGAAATTAGATTTTTTGTGCTAAAAAATCTAAATGTAGACTGTTGGACTGCACTCTCGCCATGCGGAACAAAGGACTTCTAAGCAGTAAAGCAAAGGAATGTCCCTGGTAAGATGGCACAGTTGAGAGGTAAGATCTTGATAAGTTTTTTCTTTCTGTCATCCAGTCCATGGCTCCCTGCATAGGCAAGGGTGGCCGCCTTTGGGGCACGATTAGATGACAGAGTTTGTCTCTTTGAGGTCTTTCGCTGAGCCAAAGTTGTTAAGCTCCACCATTGGACTCTTCTCAGCTGGGCCCTCCACTGACGCTGAAGGCATCTCGAAGTCTTTGGCGATATCGTCGAATGTGCGGCCCCGGGTCTCGGGCACCTTGAAGAAGGTGAAGATGAAAAAGAGGACCAGAAAGATGATGAAGATGATGAAGACGTATGGCCCACAGAGTTTCTGTAAGGAGAGGAGAAGAGAAACTGATCAATAAGGTCCTATATACAAAGACAGATTTTTTTTTCTTTTTTGTACGTATTTAGTTGAGGAGGCCCAGGGATAATTTAATTCAGGGGAAAGACTGGTAAAGGAGTCCACATCATGGCAAAACGAGGGAGTCACATATTGATTAGGGATCTATTCCAGCTTGCAGCTGCATCAGTCTGACTTCAAAAACTAGAAATGATTCCAGTTTTAAGATCTCTCTTGAGTAAGGTAATTAGAATGGGATTTCATATAATTAAAATATTTATGTAAAATATTACGTTTGTGCAAGTAATGAATAGTATTTCCCAAATACCACGAATAATGCACTATTCATTATTTGCATCCAAATAACGAATAGTGGCAGTATTCGTGCCTGTTCATATTCAGGAAATAATGTAAACAAAAAAAAACAGAACCTGTGTTAAAAACACTCTCTCATCCCCACCCTCTTTAAGAATCTATCCCAGCCTCTTCCCCCCTTCAGTGCTCACCACTTGTAGGAAAAAAGCACGACGAGCAGCCGCTATCTTTTGAACATTTACTTGCGCTAATCTACTTCATTAATACATTTCTCACAACCCAGCTACAGCCCCCCCCCCGCCCCAGTACCCAAAGTCTGAGGACTCCGACTGTCTTGGTGAGCCAATCCAAGTAAGGATGAAGAAGGCAACCAATCATGAACCCCTGTTCCATGGCCATTTGCCTTCCTCTGAATAAAAGCACTCGTGTGCTTGCTCATAGTAAAACCAGATGATCCAGCAAGCACTTTTATTCAGGAGAAGGGGGACAGCCAAGGAGGAGAGTGGGTGGCTTAATCAGTCACCTTGTTCATCCTTCCATGGACTGACTGACCACGCCAATCAGAGTCCTCAGATTTTGGGTGCTTGGGGGTGCTGTAGCTGAGTGGAGGTGTTAAACATACTAATGAAATGGATTGGCGCAAATAAGTGCTCAAAGATGGCAGCCTGCTACGGAGGCAGGTCAGTTGTGCCGGTCACCCATCTTTTATTTTTCTACCTGTGGTTGCTGGATGGGAGGGAGTGGATTCTTACAGAGGGTGGGACAACAGAGGGGTTTGTTTTTTTAATTACAGGGTCTGTTTCTTTTCCTTGTTTTTTTTTTTTTTTTTGCATTGGAACCTGAATTACAAATATGAATACCAAATACTTGACTGTTTGGAGCCCTAAATGTAATATTCTGTCCAAATATTTGGGTAAGGTACTCGTATACCCCTACTAAATATCTTGTTTGCCTACCCCCCGTTTTTTATATGGGGCGATCAGGTTCAGTGGAGGGGAAGATTCTTTTTTTCCTTCATTTCTGCACCTTCCTGCAGAGAGAGGGCATTCATGTAGCTGGCTGCATGCATGACCAAAGCCTTTATCTTGAGAGTGTAGAGTTGACCTCCATCTCAAACAGCATCCGACCATCCCTACCCACCACGTCCCTCGAGCTTCCTGCAGTAGTTACCCAAGATCCAGAGTAGGGGAAGAATGGTACTAAAGAGGCTCAGGGTAGCCCAACTGTGCAGAGGGACACAGTGGCATCATCAGTTGGTCTCTGCTCCCCTTTACCTCCTAGTTTCTTTTAACTCCCCATAAACATGGGTACTGCAAGAGTGGGAAAGCTGGGGTACTCAATGGCAATAAAGGCACTTTGTAAGTTACAAGGGCAATTTTTCCTAGCTAGGTTCAAATCCTAACAGACACTTAAGAATGGCTGAGTTAGGCGGGTGTGGGGCTGCTTATTTTTAAAACCCTAATAGCAACAATGAATAAAGCTGAAAAGGGCACTGTCACTGTAAACCCTTCCCCAAGGATGCAAACGCATGGTTATGCTAGCACATCTGACACATCGTGAATGCGTACTCCTTGACCTCAACCCTCCCAACAACACTGTGCTCACCTCAGTGGTGTGGTACTACAAGTGGCAGCCATAACCCACCCCCAACAAAGAAAATAATTATTTGGGCATGCTCAGTCCTTCCCCTGCTGCCCTTAGCAGGCGGCTCAAGCTCAGAATGTAAACTATTGTGCTGTGGAGGAGGGAGTGTTGGCATACTTCTTTTATATCAGTTTTCTTGTCCCTAGCTGGAATGTTGTGCTCCATCATGAGGTATTAGGGACCCCAAGTCTGAGTCCCAGCAAGGGACAAAAGTGTGTCTGTCCACTTGAGAGGATAGACATAACCAATGTCCTACCCACGCAGAGGGGACAGACATAGCCCAAGTCACCCCCATGTTCATGGGATGGCCATAGTCTACCTTTCCCCTACTTTGAGTGGATGGTTAGCTCCCACAAGCTGAGGGGACTGAGATGACCCACATCAATGTGTTGGACATAACCCATATCATCTACACACTCTGGGGGACAGACATAACCTACATCTCTCCCATGCTAAGAGAATGGACATAACCCACGTCTCCCCCACATTAAGGGGATGGACATAACCCACATGTCCCCATGTTAAGGGGAAGGACGTAACCCACATGTCCCCCACATTAAGGGGAAGGACATAACCCACATCTCCCCCATGTTAAGGGAGTGGAAATAACCCATATCTCCTCCATGTTAAGGGGACAAATATAACCCACATCTCCTCCATTTTAAGGGGAAGGACATAACCCACATCTCCCCCATGTTAAGGGGATGGAAATAACCCACATCTCCTCCATGTTAAGGGGACAGATACAACCCACATCTCCCCCACATTAAGCAGATGAACATAACCCACATCTCCCACACGTTAAGAGGACAGACACAGTCAACATCTCCCCAGCGTTGAGTTGATGGACGTGACCCATGTCTCCCCTAGACTGAGGGGACAGGCACAACTCAGATCTGCCCCAGGTTCAGGGGGTACATATAACCCATGTCTTCCCCATGCTGAGTGTATGAAGATAACCCATGGCCCTCCCATGTTAAGGGGAAGGACATAACCCATGTCTCCCCCAAGCTGAAGAGACAGACATAGCCAACATCTCCCCTACATTCAAGGGACAGACAAAAACTACATCTCCCTGAGGTTGAGGAAACAGACATTAACCCATGTCTCACCATATTAAAGGAAAACTGTCCAAATCTGCAGCTCCCCACCCCCAAAGCCTTATCCCCAGATTAAACTTTTTGCAAGGAAACAAATTTGTTTCACATGTTGCAACTTACTTTATTTTAATGCTGTAATGTCCGGGAGTCAGCGCAGCAACATGATGGACGCCATGTGGTTCCATTTAGAAAGAAAGTGTGGCGCTGCACCGCGTACTTCAATACAAAGTGTACTGAAGCAAGTTGTTCGGTGCCGCATTTCCACACTAAATGGAACCATGCAGCGTTCACCATGTTGCCAACTCCCCAGACTTTACAACAATAAAATAAAGTTCTACTACAGTACATAAAACAAAGGCTTTCCTTGCAAAAAGCTTATTTTTTTGAGGGGGGGGGGTAAGGCTTTAGAGGGTGAGGAGCTGCAGATTTGGACAATTTTCCTGTAGGAGTGTAATACATACAGAATCAGCAAACAGAGGAAGAATGCCATCTAGTGGAGAAAGTAAGATTTCACTGCGGCATACAAGAACAAGAGTAGTCCTAACAACCTGGATAAAAGGAAAGCTTCCTTTTATTTAGCTGGAGGGAGAGACCTGCTGCCTCTGAGACCAGGGATGTTCAGTATCAGTCCCCTAGGATCCGGGCTCCTACATTAGGATTCCAGTTCCCAGTCAGTGAGTTGACAGTAGGTCCCAGGGCTAAATGGGTGGACTGACCACTGGATTTTTTCTGTCATCGTTGTCTACTTTTCTATGAAGTTAAGGCTGCTAGGGGAATTCTTGGAGTGAGGTGTCAGGCATTTTGTCAGTAGTTCTGTAGAAGCAGCACTGAGAGCAATGCATGCAGCCTCCTCTAATAACCAAATGAATTACCAAACTATCTGGCACAACCCAAGCAATGCTTCGTCAACAGCTAGAAACTATCCAAATTACACATGACCCCATCCTTACTTATGTTTAGGGGATAAACATAACCGGTATCTCCCCCACTTTGACAGGATGGACATAACCCATGTCTTGAACTGGCAAAAATAACGAAGATGTACCTGCTGCTGTTTATTTATTTTTTTTACTCACCTCTGCATACGGGAAGAGTATCCCAACGAGGAAGTTGGAAGTCCAGTTGCTGCAGCCGGCAACAGCCATGGCTGCAGGGCGGGGACCCTGGCTGAACAGCTCAGCCACAATGAACCAGGGGATAGGTCCAGGTCCCATTTCAAAGAAGGCTACAAAGCCAAAGATGGCAACGATGCTGATGTAACTCATCCAAGGCAGTTGCTTCTGCAGAGACACAATTAAAACAAGAAAAATAACATTAGCAGTAATGGGATAGAGTGGGGTTGGATAGGACAGAAGTTAATTTTTTTCTGATGTAAAACCTGTACAGCACATTTCACAAATGTCACCCTTCCCTAGTTCTCATACAACAAACACTTTGTTGAAACTGGAAATAGGGGGGGTGAAACCTTTTACCTCTTGGTCACCAGCTCAAATCCATCTCTGGTCAGTGGGTGACCAAAAGAGGTTATCAAATGGTCATTCGGTGAGCCTAGGTGAAATGAGCTAAGGTGGGTCTCAAAGTACAGGACCTAGTGGATGGTTGTCCATCCCCATCACAAAACAGCATCTTCACCATTGGCAAAAACTCAAACTAGGGTTACCCCATATCCAGTTAACAGGATCGGATTATTTGGATTCTAATTTATGTTTAGGATTTTCGAAGTTACCTGAAAAGCCTAAATCACCAAAAACAGCCAAATCAGACTCAGAATCCAGTTCCAATATCTGAAATATGATTCTTACTGCATGCAAGAAGCACAAATCTGTACTTGTGGTCTGTCATGAGAGACTAGGGACTGAATGGGTGTGGGTTTTGAACTACTGATCAAATGGTCTCAATCTATAGAAGGAGTCCTGCCACAAGAGGGCTGTGGCAGAACTGGGTGTGTAGGGGAGCTTGCTCTGCTGCCACACAGTGCTGTACTAGTCATGTGGATAAACAGAAGACTTCAGCATGCGGTGTTGTCAGTTCAATTCCCTTTTACATACGCTCTGCTGAAAAGGTGCAGCATCAAGGCAGGGAAACAGTGTGACAAGGCAGCAGGTAAAGCAAATAGGATGCTGGGATGCATAGGCAGGGGCATCACCAGCAGGAAAAGGGAGGTCATAATTCCACTATACAAGACACTAGTGAGGCCGCACCTGGAGTACACTGTGCAGTTCTGGAGACCTTACCTACATAAGGACATAGACAGGGTAGAGAAGGTTCAGAGGAGGGCAACAAAGATGGTGCATGGATTGCATCACAAGTCCTATGAGGACAGGTTGAAGGCACTGAACATGTACTCCCTGGAGGAGAGGAGGGAGAGAGGGGATATGATAGAGACATACAAGTATCTTACAGGGAGGAACAGGGTGCAGGAATGCACTATTTTTAAGCGAAAAGATGTTCCAGGACTAGAGGGCATGGGATGAAGTTGGAGGGAGGACGATTCAGAGGAAACGTGAGGAAGAATTTCTTCACAGAACGGGTGGTGGACAAGTGGAACACCCTGCCAGAGGAAGTGGTGGGGGCTGAAACAATCACGGGATTTAAGAAAGCATGGGATAGACATAAAGGAATTCTGGAGGTCAGGGGTAAGGGGCAACAGACTTCCTGGAAAACATAAACTGAACTTACAAACTTAAATGGGCAGACTGGGTGGGCCATAGGCCCTTATCTGCCGACACTGTCTATGTATCTATGTATATGGGTCTTAACAGCTTAGCCCAAAATGCAGAGTGGCTTGAAAAGTTGATCCTCCTTATACTATGACCAGCAACATTCAAGGCTGAAATAAATACATGTTTACATTTCACCCTTGTTTCAAACTACTTCCTTTGCTTTTTCAAGTGAGTTTGAGACACAGATCTAAGAGTGGGAAGTCACAAAGTCTTGACACCTTTGGACTTAACAATGGCTGGCCTGCCATTCTCAATAGAGGCAAATACTGTATACAGCAAAGATGGGCAGAATGGCTTAATAACAGATCTGCCCCCAACTGGCCCGTCCTGAGCCAACTCTGAAAATTTAAGTCACTTGTGATGTTAGTCCAGTCCATTGTTGACTAGGTTGATATGCCAGTGACCCTATTCTGATCTGGTCAGGATTATGTAAGTTATGAGTACCTTACCCCTGTTTAAAATAAGCAAATTAGTAAAATAAATTAGATGTTTTTTGTGCAATATTAGTCACTGCTTAGCAATGAAATCACAAACTGTAGTGAGAAAAAATAAATAAATATGCCCTACTGGGAATTGAACCCAGGCCCCCAGACTATCATCCGGGTGCTCTACCACTGAGCTACAGGCTAACATGATTGGACATGGGGGTTCTGGAAATAATTCCTTTCTCTGATACTGCATATCCTGCAACTAACAACAATTAAGATGGCAATCAGATGTATTTGATGCAGTATTAGCCACTGTGTAGTAACTAAATAAAACAATTGTAGCGAGAAAGAAATAATGTGTCCTACCGGGAACTGAAAAAAAATTCAAATGAAACCATTAAATGACTTAAAGAGATGGATTATTATGGGGGAGATGACACAACCGGGTGCTGTCACTTGATGTAGTCTGTGTGTGACAGTAACCTGCTTCTGGTTGGTTCAGAAAATGGAATCAAAGTAAATGGTTAGTTTTACTAGTCGGAACCAGAACTGGGCCACAGATGACCAACTCATCCCTAGTCAGAATCTGAACTGGGTCACAGATGACCCACTATTCCCTAGCCACAGATAACCCACCCCTTCCCTAGTCAGAATCAGAAATGGGTCACAAATGCCCTATTTATGCCTAGTCAGAATTAGAACTAGGTCACAGCTAACCTGCCCATCTGTAGTCAGAATCAGAACAGTGTTACAGCCATGCTGCCCACCCCTAGTCAGAACCAGAGCTGAGTCACAGCTGGTTCACCTATACCTTATAAAAAGCAAGCTCACCAGAAGTACAAGGGCCAAGGTCATCAGAAGAGCGCAACCAGCCATTCCTGCTAAACCGAGCAGGTGTAGGGTTCTTCGACCAGCACGCTCAACTAGAAAGAGCTGAAAGACAAGAAGGGGGAGGGTTAATAATACCAGGAAAATGTAAAAGTCACCTTTTCAAACTGTAAAACTAATCACTGCCTTGAACCCATCAAGCACAGTATTTAATGCTTACCGAAACAATGGTGAACACAGTGTTGACTACACCGGCGCCGATGGTGGCATAGATGGGTTGTTGCACTCCAGCTTCTTTAAAAATACCAGTCGAGTAGTAGAACACCTAAAAATGATACAGCAGGAGAGGCCTGTGAGCATTTTCTGTGGAGGGCAAATATCAAAAGTAGCACATGTGGTCAAACGTGAACAAGATTTACACATTAGTGTGTGCGTGCGTGTGTGTGTGTGTGTGTGTGTGTGTGTGTGCATGTGTGTGTGTGCTTGAATTTGTTTCCTGTTCTTAGGGAAAAGTAACTTATGCCCCCACTCCAGTGCACAACATAGATGGGTTAAGGGGTGGAGCACTGCCCAACAGTAGTTAGTACCCTCCTCCTCTGAGCGGCTGGTCAGAGTTTTCCACCTTCATATTGTTTCACCAACAACACAGCTGCTAAGGCCCTAAGTGCGTACACACACCCTTACGTACTGTGGGATAAGGGCAACATTCTCACCCTACTAGGCATGCCATGCTTGCCCTGCACTCCATGGAGCACCAGGGAAGCAGTGATAGAGCGGGCAGTTCCCCTAGCCGCCCTGGGACACAGCCCAAGCCTACTGCTGTACCACATCAATGCCCTAGGCTGCAGTGCAAAAAAACAATGGGGCAAGCAGCTTCCAAACTGCTGTGCCACAGAGTCAGAAAGAAGTGACTGGTTTTGGTGTGTGTGTGTGTGTGTGTGTGTGTGTATGTATATGTATACACGCACATGCAAACACAAGAAAACTAGCTTTCTTGTTATTAAAAGGTTCTTTTTGAAATTGTTTTCAAGCCTAGTAATTTACATAATTTGAGTATCACATACTGTACATTCTAATACCACGTATACTCCATTTGCTTTCTAAAGCTTTTTTTTTTGTTACAGGGGAGTCCTTTGGGCTCAAAATTGTAGAACTGGCTTGGTTCTATGAGGGTCTGTATTTTTTTTTCAACTGGTTCTGCCCCTTTCACCAGCAGAGTGTATTCTTGTGGTGTTGGGATTAGCTCTCCGAAGTGAGGAAAGGCTATACAAGCAGTGAGCAAAAGTTGAACAGAAAATGAGGGAAGGTTTGAACAGAAAGCGAGTGAAGGCTGAACAAGAAGTGAGGAAAGGCTAACTAGGAAAAGAGAAAAGGCTGAACAGGAAGTGAGGTGAGGTGATGGAAGGTTGAACAAGAGGTGAGGGAAGGCTAAAGAAGAAGTGATGCTTACAGCATTGATGCCAGAAAACTGCTGGGAGAGCTGCAGAATGATGGCGATAATGATTGGCTGTCGGTAGTTGACTGAACGGAACAGCTCCACCATAGTAACCGACTTCTCCTGTGCCATCTTGGCACTTTCTTCCTTCATTTCCTGAATATCTTGACTGACATCATCTGTGCCTCGCAGTTTCTGCAAAACTTGGAGAAAAAAAGAAACAAAAGAGTTTAGCTTTCATATTTTCCTTTAATTGTCTTCTCCTTCTACAGTCTGAAGCAGGCAATTACCCACCTCTCAGGTCATGGGCAAACACTGTGGAGCATGGACACCACTTGTGTGATTGACCCTCAAAGATGTAGGCTCTTTGTTTAAGGCACACCCCTGATGGTTTCCGATCCATCCTGCCCTTACTGACCTCTCATCAAGATTGTCTCATTGATTGCACCACTCCTGTGCTACCACATGTTCCACCGAACAGTGCGACACTGCCTGCAGCACCCTGTCAAGTGGTTCTCTGACCCCCCCCCATTGTGGCTGAGAGGAGCATCCCAAGACACCATCTCAGGGGCTGGCCCAGTGGCGCTGAGGGTTGAGGTGCTGGACACTACACCTCGCGCCACACCGGCAACCCGGGTTCAGGAACGGGCTCAAGTCACTGGGGGTCGGTGGTAGCATCACATCCAAGGAGCTCCGGAAGTAGGCCAGGTAGGTGGAAGAGGCTGCAGACTGGAGCTGCAGTGCTCATACACAACCTGCACACGTATGCGCTACTGCTTCTGGTGCCTTGGGGTAACAGGAGTAAGGGGAAACAACCCTCAGTGGACCAGGGAGGGGATGAAGGCCCCAGGGTCCAGGTCCACATCCCCAGAGCCGGACCATCTCTCCTCCGTGTTCCCTGGCTCCCACGCAGACCAACCGTCTAACCTAGAGATAACAGACCGCCAGATAGGTGGGGTAGGCCCTCCCCCGGGGTAATCAGGGTGGCTGGAAGGTTCTGGGCGGGAGTCCCCGGAGAGGGAGGTCTCAGGCAGGGTGTAAAGGCATTGGTTGAGTAGGCACCTCTAAGAGATGCCTTGGCCAACCAAGCGAAGAAACAGAATTGACAAAAAAAAATAAATAAATAAATAAAACAAGAGGTAGGGACCCCTAAGAAGGGGGGTTGGGACTCAGGATACCCCCTATGGTAGTAAAATGCACTATGCCATATTGCTCCCACCCATAACTCAGTACTACCTCTGCACGTTGCAAATGTTATCTTCCAGCACTTCACTGTATTATAACTGTAAATGTAGTTATTCCCAACACGTTATTGTAAAACTACATATTTACTCCTCGCAGACCTTTTTCTGCACAATTTATTTATGATCCTTATTCCACTTATTGTATTATTTATATTTTATTCTTGTTTTTAGTGTTCCTCACTGTTCTCCCTCCCCCCCCAAGGGAAAGAAAGGAAGAGAGGAAGGAAGGGAAAAAGAAAGAAAGAAGGGGAGGAAGGGAGGAGAAAGAAATTGTGCTCCATGACATTGTGCTAAATATTACATTACACAGGTTCACAAGGTTCAAGAACAACAGTCAGAAATAATATCAGCAAACTATTCACATGATGTAACACGTATAGTGGCAAAGGGAGTCATGCAATGCAGGTGTATGAGGATGGTGCAAAAAAACAAACTGCGTATAATACAGGAACAGTAAGCAGGTGGGTTGTTCATGCAAAATCTGTGGATCCCTTAAAGAGAGGGTAAGATAAAGTATGAGGATGGCTACCGGCGACCAGGAAGGGGTGATGGAAGTGACATTTAACCTTAACGGGCATCAGGGTATGCCTTGGGCAAACTTGCTAGATTACAAGGTCTTCTGCTGGCAAACATATACATTTTTATATTTCATTGTAGGGTATATACACAACAGCCATGGAACAGCAGTGGCCATATCTACCCAGAATTTATTTGCCCAAAATGGCCCTGCTGAGATGCAACAGCTCTGTCTGCAGTGGCTGGCTAGAGGTAGCGGCCATTTCAAAACCAGTCCTTACAGCTGGGAAAGAATGAAGCACAAGGAGATCAAGTAAATCGCTCAAGATCACACAAGTGACTCTAGTGGGATTTGAACCTAGGATCTCCCAGTTACCAGATATGTACTTTAACCACTGGGCCTCACTGCCTGTCACAAATGAGCTTCTACTGAAGTGAGTTCTTAGAAAGGCCGTCTTTTTGAATCAGCGAATGGACTCTTGTAAGTGCACTACAGTACTTACTGCTTGTAGCCTTTTCCTCCTGCCCCTCGTTAATGAGCAGGAACCGTGGGCTCTCAGGGCAGAACAGCAGGGCGACACACTGTAGGATAGCAGGTATTATGGTGAAGCCCAAGAGGAGGGGCCAGAGGGTGGCAGAGCCCAGAAGAGCTTCCAGACCAAAAATCTAAAGAGCAAACAAATACAGAGAAAGCTACATTAGACCATCATCTCTCTTTATGCAGACACTTGTGCTGTAACCTTGAGTTCTGTACTTGTTCTCATGTTATGCAATGTAACAAAGTATATGCAACCCTGGACTTGTTCCTGTCTTATGATTAATGCAATAATGCTGCCCACACTTGTGCAATATTGTCATTTTTGTAACTGTTTTCCTTGCATTTTGATCCTGTACGTACTTTTTTATGATACCATTTGTAATAAATTCCAGGCCACTGCTGAAAAAAGGAACATCTGTCTCCAACAAATGTCCTTCCTCCCTCGGTTTTATTTCATTTCTTACGTAATTTATTATTTCTGTTTTTCCTTCTTGCTGTATTTTTCCTTTCTGACTTTTTCACATTCTTTCTTCTTCTCTTTCTCTCTCACACACACATATTAAATCTTTCTTCATTCTCCTTTTTCATTGCTTACTTCTTTCTTTTCTCTATTTCTCATTCATTATTATTTTCTTTCTCTCTTCTCCATGGCTTACGAATATTTTTTTAGAAAAACAGAGCTTTTTCCTCCCTCCCTTCTTTCCTCCCCCCCCCCTTGCTCCCCTCCATGGCTTATTATATTCCTTAGAAAAAACATCTACTGATTCCTCTATTTCTCTCAAACAACGGCTTAAGCTACCTTGAGCACAGCACTATGTCTGACAGAACATCAAGCCCACTGATGATCAGCCCCACTCTCACCTGTGCAACCAGAATGCCGATAACCACGCCCAACTGGTGGAGGGTTCCAAAGGCGCCACGCAGTCTGGTTGGGGAGACTTCACCAATGTACATGGGGACAAAGCCCGTGCAGAGACCGCAGAAGAGGCCAATGATGAGGCGGCCAACAATCAGCATCTCGAAGGAGCCAGCAAGCTTGGAGAATCCCATCAGGGCGCCACCAATGACGGCCAGGATGTTCACTATGAGCATGGAGTTCCGCCTGGAAAAGGGGAGACCAAGCAACAACTTTAATGCATGTGGTTTATTGGAAAAAATAATCTGTGAATAGCTGTGCCACGTAATGTGAGGTATTGCATTATGACTAAAATCAGTGGCCTCTAAAGCAGCATGAGAACCTGCTATGTTCTAGTTCTTTATTTCTGCATTTTTATTTCTCTGGTATTAAAAATTATTTTCAAAGGAGAAATGTATTTAATCTGCAAGACTATGCTTTCTGTAAAAAAACTGTTTTTCCAATGCTCACTCCCTGTCTGTTATAGTTTTATAATAACTGGTTTCCCATATAGTGACTGGATTTTCAGTCCTGATAAAACACCATAATAACCCACTGAATTCTATAATAACTTAATAGTGGGTTATTACGGCATTTTCCTCATCACAAACTGTATTTTACAAGTAAGAAGGTTGCTCAGAGACATGCTCGCTCGCACACATACAGCTTACAGTTCCTCCCTCCGTTGAAACCTTGTACAAATTATTATAAAAAATAATGACTGTGCAAGTTTGTTTTATAAGGATTTTTCACTTCGCTCCCAGGGTCTATGGATTACTGCACACCTCGGGTGTGTGAAAATCCTTATAACACGCACCTGCATAGGCATTACTCTCTATATAATAACTGGTGACCCCCTTTATCACACAGATTATCAGTGTGATCATACACCATAATAATCAGGTATTGAAGCATAAAACTTGATGGCAGATAAGGACAGTTTTGCCCACCTAATCTGCCCATATTCCTTACCTACTATAACACCACAGGCGCTACATGATCTTCACCCCCCCCTTCCTTACTGCTAAGTTTCTCTTATGCCTATCCCATGCCTTCTTGAATCCCACTACAGATTTTGCCCCACCATCTCCTCAGGGAGGCTGTTCCAGGCACCCACCACTCTTTCTGTGAAGAAGTACTTCCTTACATCTCCTCTGAGCCTACCCACCAACCTCAAAGTGTGACTCCTTGTTCTTAAGCATCTTTTTCTGCAAACGGCTTCCTTCTAGCACCTTATTATACCTGTTAGGTATCTGAAAGTCTCTTATTATATCCACCTTTCCCCATTCTTTCCTCTAGGGTTTATATAGTGAGATCCTTCCATCTCTCCTGATAGGGCTTCTGATACAGACCCTGCACCATTTTAGTTGCCCTCCTTTGGATCGCCTCTACTCTATGTCCTTCCAGAGATGTGGTCTCCAGAACTGGACACAGTACTCTAGGTACGGTCTCACCAGTGATTCATACAGCGGTATCATCACTTCCCTCTTCCTGCTGGCGACACCTCTCTCTCTATGCACCACAGCATCTGACTGGCTCTCCCCACTGCCTTGTAACACTTTTTGGCCATCTTTAGGTCATCAGATATGATTACCTACAGGTCCTTTTCCTGTTTGGTTGTTGGTTGTTGCCAGTACCACTCCCCCCATTTTGTACCCCTCCCCCCGGGGTTTCTGTGTCCCATGTGTTTAATCTTGCACTTCTTCACCTTAAAACTTAGTTGCAGTATTTTTGACCATACCTCAAGCTTCCTTAGATCCCTATTCATTTTTTCCACCCACCCACCGGAATGTCCATCCTACTTCAGATCTTATGGTCATCTACAAAAAGGCATACCTTCTCTTCTAGCCCCTCTGCAATGTCGCTAATAAAGATATTAAAAAGAGGACTGGTCCTAGTACTGATCCTTGTGGCACTCTGCTGGTCACCTTCCTTCCTCAGAGTATGAGGTCATACTTCATTATTACAGCATTTGGAGTGCTCACACTTCACTTTCGCTTACAGTTCAACAGTGATAACATGCCACTCTAACTCCCTGCACCAGTTATTATAAAAAAAAAATTACATACACACACACACCCCTACCTCTATGTGCTTATGAAGGTTTTTTTTATTTTTTATTTTTTTATTTTTTACACACCCTTTGTGTGTGATAACCACAGAAACCTCTCGAGTTCTGCTCTTGAGGTTTATGGGTCATCCCGCACCAGTCAGCATACATTCGCTCACATATTATTCTCTGTGTCTTCGCAGGCTTTTTATAACTCCAGTGGCTAGTTCTGATTTACACACCGGATTTCCAAACAATAAATACTATATAATAATATAAATATACCTATATGTGACACCATTTTTACAATTGAGCTAAAAATACAAATACAGGTGACAAAAGGTTTATAATGTTTTGTGAAATTTCTGCTGCATTAGGTAACTTTCTTCACGGACTTCTTTAGCAACTGGACTTGATCTCATGATTTCTTGTTTGTTAAAACTCCTTTAAACACATAAACATATTTTCTGTAAATGCATCACTTTTGATCAGTACCTGCCGAAGCGGTTGACGAAAAGACCCACAGAGAAAGAACCAATCATTCCTCCAATGGAGAAGATGGCCACAGACAGTGACCAGAGGAATGTGAGGAGTCCATCAGTTATAGGCACATTCATCCGGAAGATCCAGGTCTCATTGTAAAACCCTTTAATGATCTGAAAGCACAAGCAGGGGTGAAGAACGTTAATTAAGCTGCCATTGGAGTAAATAAATAATTATGTGCCTACGATAAAAACACACTAATTATCCATCTGCATTTTGAACTTAAAGTTTTTACGAGAACGTTCCTTTTTGGTTTTAAATGTCAAAATCAGACTGATTGACTGGCTCGACCCTAGTTGCAAGAGGATCTTTCTCCTAATTGGTTCTTTGGATGAAAGAACTAGAGGCGAAGATGAGTCATGTCAATGTCCAACAAATGTGCAAAACCATAAGCCAAATGTAGAAGTATGTGTCAGTCATTATGCTATTCTTTTAGCAATAATGTATTTCTACAAAAAATAAATATTCCATTTCTTCAAATGAGATACGTGATTTTGATTTTTTTTTTTTTAATTACTGCTCTTTTCTAATGCCCACTATGAAAAATCAAAAATTCCTGGTATTGCGCAGTTACATTTACCATCCCAAGTATGTGCTAGCAGCATTATAATACACCCAGCAAATCAATCCAGTATGCACAGTCCAACAGTACCTTAAGCGGAAACGGTATTAAATGTTGTGAGTGGCGACCATCTCTAGTAACTCGAGTTATTAGTGAACAGAAACTGTTATAAAATCTGATTTTTTTAATATCTAAAAGAGTTGAAATATACAAATCATGACTCTAAGGATATCAGAATTTTGCTACAAAAAAAAAGTATGTGGTGAAAATATTTGATGACTAACAAATACTGGTGCTTTAAAATCATAATAGCCATGATAACAATAAATAAAAAAAGTTATATGATATTGTTTTATATAACCAATGGTGTTTTAGTTTAAAATTAAAGGTGTTTTTTACAGAAAAAAAAAAGAAATGGTTTGGGGGGGGTTAGAATATTTCAGCAAGAGACAGAAAATGTTTTATATTTTTAGCTATGCATGTAATATCACCTTCACAATGAAGAATGGTTGCCTATTTTAGAAAGACACTCTCTCCTCTCAGACTAGGACAGTGAAAATGGCAACGTCTTCATATTACCCTGAAGGAGAGGCCTTTACAGTCCTGTGGGAGGGGGGTCATTTTTCTAATGATAAATCTGTCAGAACAGGATGATTTGACATTTTCAGCCCTACTTTCTCCATGTGTGCACGGCCTTGTCTAGTCCTGTTTGGTGAACGTTCGTTTCCCCCATACATTTCTCTCAGAACAAGATGGTAATAATGATTTTTTTTCTATCTTAATTCCTCTAAGAAAAAAATTCCTCATCTGTCTAACGCTGTTTAGTGGGATCATTTTCCCAAGAGGTGTAGTAGAACGGGATGTTGAAAATGTTTAATTTCTACTTTCCCCATTGAGGAAAAGTCTTTTCTTTCATATTAAGGGGATTCTTTTTCTCAGGGCAATCTCTCCTTTCACAAGAGGTTGGTTACAGACTTCCATTCCCAATATTGCCATGAAGGATAAGCCATTTCTCCTGCTTCATTTGTGAGGATATGTTATTCTGGGCAATATCTTCTTTTTACAACGGGACAGTTATAAACTTTACCCCATACTTTTCTACAAATGTGACAAGGTCTTTGGGAGTCCTATTGCTTGCTCAGACAATAATATTTTTCAGTCCTTTTCTGCTCTCAGACTGATCAAATCAGTGACCCTTGGACTTCTCTGCATCACAGTCAAACTTTGATAAGATCACCCCGCTTCTCAGTCACTAACAGGGAACACGACACAGGAACAAAGCTCTGACTCACATAACTTAACCCCCTAATTCACAAAGCAGGAGCAAGGCTTGCAGAGATCAGGTACAAGTGAACACAGTCGGGCACACATTTCAAAAACCAGAGGCTAATGGTCAAAATCGGGAATAAATGCCACAAATTAGGGACACATAACTAAACTGATGTCCAAATGGCCCAAACCATGGGCAAATGACAAAAATCAGGGGTAAAGGTTGCAAACCACTGAGGAACAAAATCAGAGAAAATTACTGAATCCAGGGACACATGATCGAAAATTAGGGACAGAGGACCAAAACCAGTGACAACTGGCCCAAGTCAGGAGACAGAGTTTAAAAACATGGTAACTACAAGTCAGGAAGCTGACAGAATATGGCTTGGTGTATAAAACAAACTTTCAAAACTAGCAACACTTACGTCTAGCATTATTTTGCCCTTCATATCCCTACACTTCGGGACAGAAACATCAGTTTTTGGAAGGTATAAGGATATTTTTGAGGTGAAATCACGCAGTAGCATCCCTAAAAATCTGTAATGACCTTTTGTGCTCCCTGGGTGTTACTGTCCCAGGGAAGAATACAAATAGAAAATATCAACTATCATTTCAAGCATTATCTCAATTTTCTTTGAAACACAAAGAAGATTTCTGGGCAGGCTCCACCCCCTCACCTCTCTGCCCACCATCATTGGTGCCCGAGATGGGGGAGGAGGGCCTTGTCTGCTTTCTAATTGGTTGGCTGTGGGCATGCATGTCAGAGTGACTCAGCTCTAGTTCTGACTTTTCATTATGACAGGGTAAGAATGCAGCTGCAAATGGAAAACATACTGATCTCAGTCTCACCCACTTACACAAGATTTTTGTTTTTTGTTTCTGGTTTCACTTCTCTTCTTCATACCATAGAACCAGACATTCCTGTTCCTTAACAGGTAAACATCCAAGGTTGCTAATACTTGTATTACCCCTCCATGCCTTATAGCCACCCACCCACCACCTACTCAGACTTTTCTGTTCTGTTTGGGGGAATCATGTCCTCAGAATGAGATCTGCTTCAATTAAGCAATTTTTTTTAATTGTATTTATTTTGAGATTTTGGTTCGGGAAAGGTACAGAGTCAAAGCGCAATTCCAGGTGTGGACCCGATTGACAGGGTGCGTGTTATTGTGTGGTAACAGCATGACTTAGAAAATTCATGATATGTGTTACATACCTGAGAAGTGCTGCTTTCCCAGAATTATGAACACTCTGCAATGCCTTATTGAGATTATAAAATGGCCCATTATTATACTTAATTATTAAGCTAAGAAATAAAGTTGCAAAAGATGGGCATTTCTGACGCATGCAGTGTTAGACTAACAAAATGGCATGTGATCACATCTGACCAATCACACACTTGAATTATGTTACCCATTTTATAATCGTAAGATGAAACCATGTTTCTTGATTAAGGAGAGGCCTTTTCTAGCCATGTTTGAGGGCCAGCCTTTTTTTCTCAGGTTGATCTCTTGTTTCAGATCAAGGGCAGCTACATAAACAAGGGCACACCCTCCTTTCACAGTCATGTTTTTTTTTTTCCTCCTTTAAGCTAAACTGGTTAATGTGATGGCGTCTGAAACATAGCATTGCACCTGGTTATTTAAACCCTCTGGTAAGAACCAGTTGTAAGAAAGTAATCTAAATAAGGGGAAGGGTGGTGCTAGGTATGTGTGTGGTAACACCAAATCACAGACACCCAGCTCAGTTGTACCGAGTGATAAAGAGAAGCACAAAAAGTGCTCACAGAAAAGATGGGGTGCTGCTGTATATACTAGGCTGGAGACTGGAACAAAAGAAAACAAAATGAAGTACACAACCAGTTCTGGTAAATGTGGTGTTTATTCAGGTAAGAGCAGCGGTGCTACCAACCATTCCTTAGGGAGGAAAAGGCAGAGCACCTTGAAGCACTGGAGTAGTTGGTGGTACTGCCTGGCTCATAAACACATTTACCAGAGTTAGTAATGCACTGTCTTTTGTTGTTTACTTTCTGTCAAGTCTAGCGAGGCCTGTGATGAGCTACAAGGCAATGCCAGCAGCACAGCACAGTGCAACTCAGACTTTGCAAAAAGGCTTTAAACAAGAGGCCGGTCTAGTGCCCAGGAATAGAGCTACTGCCCACCACGTCACCAACTTGAGATCAGGAGCCGTCTCATGTTGCTGGAGGTCAGCTGGGAGGGAAAGGAGTGAACATCCGATGGGCTGCTCTCTTCTCCTGGGGAGGGAGGGCTTGTCAGCTTTCTAGCAAGACTGCTACCGGGTAGGGGCCTGGAGGTAGTGTAGGTCTGCCCAGCTAAGGAGAATAAGTACCTCTGTGGGAGAACACAGCTTTAAACAAAAATTAGGATTTTGATTTTAGGGCTCCGTTAATAAGTCTCCCCCCCTCACACATATGCACACATTAATTTAAAATGGGCAAAATCAACCCACGTGGAGTTCAACTGTGCCCCTTTAAAGGCTACACATTCAGATTTTCTCGATGGCCCTCATTCACTGCTTTTAGGTATTTTAGTAAGAAGAGGGAGACCATGGTTATGCTCTAATCCAAACAAATAAGACACCACAAAAGCTCTAAAAACAGTACATGATTTTGGCTTTACTCACATCTCTCTTTGCACCAAGTACTTTGCATATATTTGCTTATTGCTAATTACAGCACATTCTGCCTATCCAAAATGTTCCTGTTACTATCTCAGTTGGCAGGGGAAGGAAAGAATATTGACACTGCCTTACCTCTTCTGGTGCGTTGATGACACCGGTGTTGTACCCAAACTGGACGGAACCAATCGCTGCCACGGCCACGGCAATCAGTAAATTGCATGTCACTTTTGTCTAAAACAGAAAGTAGAGTGAACAGAAACATTAATAATGAGACAAAGAATTATTTTACAATTTTTAATGATTTATTTACAATGTATTTACCAAGGATGTCCCAAACTGACATGTAATGTCTTATTTATAGGGTGGCCGGAGGGACAGTTCCTTCCTCAGTGTAACAGCTGGAAGGAGACTGAAGCATAGGGAATGATCATGTGACCTGCTTAGACCATGAGCCAGTGTGGCTGCAGTGAGATTCGAACATAGTATCTCTAGTTTACTAGTGCCCTTATCCACCTCACTACACTGGATGGAGTAAGTTGGGGGGGGGAGATTCTGCCTGGATGCAACATCTCAGTTTTTTTTTGGGGGTTCTGCAACTGATTACCATCCAATTTTCAACTGCGAGGGAGTGTAGTACTGACAGAGCTCAAATTACTTGTTTAAGATCAGCTGTGAGGCCGTGGTTGTGGTGGGATTTGAACCAGTCAAAGCTCTCATTTCACAGTTCTGCACTTGGACCCCTGGGGCACAGCATGGCCTTTTTCTTTCTGCCAGCTCTACCTGGAGGATAAACCATTGCTTGCAAATGTTACTGATGACATGGCTAATAGCTCTCCGTCTTCTGAAGAAATGGAAGATGCTGTGTGCCAACCTTGACCTGATAATATCTAAGCAGATGGCAATACTATATACAGTATATGGCCCAAAGGGAAAACAGTCAATGCTTACACAGGGCTGATCGCAGTTTGTCCTTTGTTATCAAGTCTAACATTTTTCACTCTTCAATTTTTCCATCCCTCTTAGACTTTCTCAACCTCTCCTCCCTCTCATCCCCCATCCTTTTCCAAGTTTCTCTCCGTCTCTCATTCCTCTCTTTCTCCCCGCTCTCCATCTTCTCTCCCCTCTTTCTCCTTCCCTCATTTTCTCACCTCTCTCTCTCCCTTCCTCCCTCCCTCTCCCCTTGGAATGCGTGAAGAAGTAGAACTAATCACTGGTTGCTATGGTGACTGTTACTTCAGTTGTGTGATGTCCCCTCAGTCTCCCAGTGCCCTTGCTAAATTAGAACTTCATCTGCCATGCCACCTAATACGTAGTCCTTATATTCTGTGCCTTTCCTCTAGTGAAGAAAAGAAAACAGTGCTATATGTTATATTTTAGGCTGTTATGGTTCCCACTATGCAGTTTTTTTGTACAGCAGATGTGTCATTTTACATTACTGTCTGTCCTCTTTCATGTTATCTAGTATCTATCTGCATATTCGTTTGCATGTCTGTGCACCAATAAACAGCTCTGGCATGTTATCTCTTTATCAGTTTGTACAGAGTATATAGACAGACTTATGGAAATGTAAACAGAAATATAGGCAAAACAACATAGAGATATCTACTGTATAAAGATCTCAAACACAGAGACTTTATTCTGGAACTGTGGTTATCGTTTTTTTGGCAGGGTTGAGGCTAAGGTGATGCAAGTGGCCAGACAGCTAAGACAGTGAGCCAGGAGCTGGTTTAAAACCCAAGCTCTCAGATCCAGGTATCGTGATCTAGGGGATGAGTCAGGAGTTCCTATGTTTGAATCCCAGCTCAGCCAGCTGACTCACTGTATGATTCTGAGCAAGTCACTTGGTTAGCACGTAAGGACTGTGAGCCAGGAGATCCCAGGTTGAATCCTGCAGCAGCCTCTGGTTTACTGTGTGACTGTGGACAAGTCAATTGGTTAGGGCAAAAGTGACTATCAGCAAGGAGATCCTAGGTTCAAATCCCAGCTCAGCCACTGGCTCACTCTGTGGTCTCAAGCAAAGCAACTAGTTAAAGCAAAAAGGACTGTGAACCAGGGGACCTCAGGCTTAGATAACCAGCTCAGCCTTACTTATGGCTTACTGTATGGCTTTAGACAGGTCACTTGGTCAGGGCAAAGGGACTGTGAGCCAAGAGATCACCAAGTTCAAATCCAAGCTCAGTGACATGTTCACTGTATTCACACAAACCATTTAGTTGGAGCAACAGGGACTGTGAAGCAGAATACCCCAGGTTTGAATACTAACTCACTGTCTCACTGGGTGACCTTGGGCAAGGATACACAACGTTCTTATGATTTAGTACATCCTAGATAGTACATGATGATAGAAGAGGCAAGCACTACCAACCTCCCACCCCACCCCAACTGCAAACAGCATGTTGCATCATCTCAGCTTGGCATTTCCACTGAAATACATGACTGAAAGTTTAATAAATGGTATATTTCCTAATTCCAGTTTTCAGGAACACTAGACCTAGAAAGTGGTCGCAAGCTTCCTAACTGGGGCAACTTAGGACACCTGTATGATATTAAACAATTCAGTGTCACCAGGCCTCTCATGTGGTTCTTCAAAAATGTGCACATCTTACACATTTTGCCTTGACTTTGGAGGGAAGGGGTTAACGTGAGCTATATGAACCTATGCCCATGGCCATCTTCCTGATCCCCCAAGCGTATGTGGATTTAAAAAAATGTAAACTGTAAAACAAATGATCATATATACACACATGGGTTGTAACTGTTTAGATTAGCGAAATACCAGCTTTAGCAAGTTTCAGTACTGTGATACATGTACTTTATAGCTGTAAAAAAATGCAGTGTATATATCTATATATATATATATATATATATATATATATATATATATAGTGATACTATGACTACAGAATATGTATTTTGATGTGGAACCTCACACACCTGTTCAGTTGCGAGTCTATAAATATTTCCTACCCCTTCCTACTAGCTACTTTCAATTTACATTTTATATTTTCCCTCTTGTAGAAAAAATACTAAGGCAATGGTCAGCTTCCATTTCTGTTGTCCTCCTCCTGGTTAAAGACAAACGTGGGGAAAAAAAAGGCAATCTCTGTCCAGTTAAGTCCAGAGTTCCTCTTTAAACAGGATGTCTCCAGGATACCAGCCATCTACCACTCATTAATAAGCATCAACTGGGTTAGAAGACAAAGAACCTCTGTGCATAAACACTGAGGCAAGGGTTACCCCAAAGGGCATTTGGCTGGGAAGCCAAGTTTCAAGAAAATGGGGCATGTGTGATTTTGTATCAACTGGATTAGCTATATACCAGAAATCTCCCATAATTTTTATATAGCTATACACACACACATATATTATACACACACATATACATATATATACACATACATACATACGTACACGCACATATATACACACACACGTTATATATACATACACACATATATATACGTACACACACATATATATATATACACACACACACATATATATACATACACACACACAATGTATCTATATAGAAAGCTAGATACATAGTACTTAAAAGTAAAGTTATCACTGGTTTACAATGCGCCACTGCAGTGGCTACTCCAGTCTCCTACAGACGACCTCTGCAGGGTGCCAGCACCCCCGCCTGGAAAAGCAGACACCCTATCGTCACTGCAAAGCTGACTTCCAGTGCCACTCTCACGATCGGTTCAAACCCCGCTCACGTACGTTTTGTTTTTATTGATGCCAACGATAACGCTCAAAGCCTTAAACCTTTCATAATATTGCTTGAGCCAGCGCTGGCATTCTGTCTACATGTTGCATTTTGTCTCTGTGCCAAAACACATTCTCACCCGCTCATGCTTTGCAAAATGCCAGCTGCGGGGAAGGGAGCGCAGTTATCCCAAATGCCACAGCGCAGAGGGCAGCAAGAGTCAGCCGGGGCTGGCATCGCGCTGTGCCAGGAATTCTGCAAGATTTTTGTCAACCCCTCTGCTAGGCATAATTGGGGAAATGTTCTCCTTTGACTCACAACTTCGAAATAAAAGCAGAATCATTCCAAAAAAAATATTGTTTTTCATAAGCAGAAACCAGGCCCGAGTTATTAGATGCGTATGTGTACACAAGCACAGCAGGTTGTATGGTTACCTTTTCGGACTCCATTTGCAGCTGGCTTCTAGGCACAATAATTCCGAGCTCCTGCGTCCAATAAATCCCGGACACACCTTCTCCTTTAAGTAACCTTATTCAGTTGGCAATTTAAAATAAAATTGGCTAAAACAATATCTTGACGTTCTCTGGATACTGTTTTCTCCCGTTCTTATGTTTGCTCCAAAGAATGCTGAAATGCAGGCAGTTGTCGAGTTTCTTGTGTTTTCTCTCTCTCTCTCTTCTGTATTTTGGAATATACCTGTATCGCTTTGCCGTTTTGCTTTATATAATCCTGAGTTTCGGACGTAACTAACTACATCAACAAACCCATGACCAGACCCCTTCTCCCATCCCCCAACCTTCACGTTCTGCTCGGAGTCTTATGATTCAGAATGAGAGTGCTTTCGAGAAATGACTTCATGCAGTGGTTGCGTCACAGGACGAGCCTACCTTACCATAAGAGGACAAGCTGGGCTCTGCTTTTGTTTTACTGTTTCTAGGCAAAAGCAAGCGTCGAAAAGCTGCCACTGGAGGACATATCTCTCAACTGTCCCTGGTTTTGCCTCAAAAATTTCCTCTGTTCCTAGTATTGTATAATTTGTGTTTTTGTGATAGAACAGTGGGGATTAAAATCACAAAATAATGTAAAAACATTAATGTTACAGACTTCTTCTTCTTTAGAAAATGCATCCTGACACAAATCCCCTTATTCTATCGGCGTTCTGAGCGAATAGTGCCAATGTTGAAGATGCGTCCCTGATTTTGAGTCTTTGTCCCTGTTTTTTTAAGCCTTGTACCTGGTTCAGGAGGCAAGAGGTTGAGAGGTATGCTGGAGGGTTAACAATTCTAGACAGTGTATGTGTGTGACATTAGGCATAAAAGAACCCTTTGCTTTGTAACTCTTTTCATGCTTATGCAGTTCTGGTCTGTTATGGTTGAGTCCTTCCTGAGTTTTGTGAGGGAGAAAACTAGGGCTGTGCAAACTTCTAAAAGTTCTACCTTGCAAACTTTCTGAGTAGAACCCAAGAAACTTCTACCATTTATAACCAAGTTCTACTAAGTAAAACCAGGTTCTACCAAATAAAACTAGTTCTACTAAGGGAAAGGGGAAATTGTTTAACCAGGAAAGGCACACTAAGCCAGAGCTTGTTTCCAGGTGCGACCTGGGAGCACAAGGAAGTTAGTGACTTGCTCAGGGTCACACAGTATGTAAGTGAAAGCTGTGGGATTCAAACCCAGGTCTGGTCTGCTGGATGTCACCAGATTTGCAGCTCAGAGCCTTAGACCACTGTGCTATACTGCCTCCTGCCTCCTACTATGTAAAAAAAACAAGTTCTACCAAGCAAAACCAGGTCCTACATGATATAACAAAGTTCTATAATATATAACGCAAAAAAACATTACATGGTTCTACTTAATTAAGAAATCCACAGTGTATAGTTTTTTGTTTGGGAAAGTAATTGCAATACTAATGTAACCCCTAGGTGGCACTATCCCAAAGGCTACTACCCCTGCCTGCTTGGCTAGTAGCAGGTTAAGGGGCCTGGGTAATGAAACGGGTGCCTCCACCCAGAGGTCAGGGTTGTTAGTGGTCAAGCTAACCTGGGCACAGCCCTCCGGGACACTGTAGCCCCCCCCCTTTCCCTTCTAGTGGCCTGAACAATATGCAATAATTACTTTCACAATTACCCTTATTCACCAGGCAACTACCCACACTGTTTGCACTTATCAGCAGGACTGCTTCCTCTAGCTTGACCCTGGGGACCCCTGTAAAACAAGATTAATCGCAGCAAATAGCAACAACACAATACTGTTGTTGCTAGCCTTGCTTGTAGAGCAGAAAGCAGCTAACTAAAAGTAGCTACATTTTCTTATTAATTTAACACTTATATCTCAGCAGAAGTCAGAGTCTGTTGAGATTAAGCAGACAGATACTTTATTAGAAGTAGAAGGGGTCTTATTTAGGGTTAAAAAAAGAAAGAAAAGAAAGAAAGTCAGTGTGTGTTCTGTGCTGTGAAGGGTACTGTATCAACTTACTTTACTAAACCAGTAGAAGGAGAGAGAGCTTAATTGGGGGCATGGCTTAAACACTATAAAAGCAGGTGAATCAAATTACAACTTCCTGTTGCTAGCCTTTTTTCTTACTAATTACCCTCAATCCTGCCCACCCTAAGCCAGTTCTACTTTTATAGCCACTGGATTTGACTGTCAACAGGAACTTCCTGTTTGGCAGTAGGAAGGGAAGGATCATAGAGAAACATTGGTTTTGTCAACCCTGTGTGGTACCATTTGCTTGTAACTGACTCTTCAGTGAATAGCAGAGCACTGTGGGAACCTGGAGGACTAGCAATAGGCTAGTATACCTCTTACCCCAAAACAAGTCTCTCTGTTAAAAGCACTGTTGCCTGGTGGTTCTCTTGCCCTTTTAAAGGCTTGAAACCTTTAACTCACAGAATCTTGCTGAATTTAAGTAAATATTGTTATTTTTACTTGCGCTTGGCTGAAGTGAGCGGATGCTTACTTCGGTTTTCATCAAAACCACCCTCTAATGAGCAGGACGAGTGTGTGTGGGGGCCGCAGAAGGCAGGGCAGACACGCGCATTTAGCGTGTTCTGCTCTGTCCACACACTGAAACTGCTGGCACTAGACAAACTTGGATAAGATAATTTTAGCATATTCTCTACTTAGTAAATATACACCTTTAATAATGGAAAAAGAACTTAGTAAGTGTATGCAGTGTTTGATGTATAGGGAGGGAGAGTATGGGAGCGAGTATGTATGTGCTGTTTGCCATCTGATTACTACGCTTGAAGCAGAGATAGCATTTCTGCTTAATATTAAACCAGTTTCTACTGATATTAGGGAATTGGAAAGTTACATTGATCTTATGGATGAACAACTTCATTCTAATGAACGATTTCCTTCACATTTAGGTAGCATTTCTATGCCTCCTGATGAGGAGACAATTGTAACGACTAGTACTAGTATACCTGTTGTCTCTGCCCACTCTTATAAGGTGGATGATTATCCACCCTCTTCTCATGATAATGATGACTGGACCATTGTCACAAAGCCTCTTAAAAAAAGGAGGGGCGGTCAGATACACAGTAGTGCCCCTATTGAAACTCATAATAGGTTTGAGCAATTGACTGTATCAAATAATGAAGTACTACATGATTTATCCTGTGCATCACCCTCTGTTGATAATAGTGGTTTAAAAACACTTTTCAATCAGGAGTTAATGCCCATGAATATTTGTCCTAGTAAGTCTCAAGCTACCAAATCAATACCTATTAAGTTAATCGCTCCAGAGTGTGTTAAACAATCACCTGTTTCTGATTCTTGTACCCCTACTGTCTCAAAACAAGTGTTAGTCCTGGGAGATTCAATCATTAACACACTGACAGGGCAGTATGCAATAGTGACAAGAGCAACCGCACTCGTTCTAGCTTCCGTGGGGCCAGGGTATCTGACATTACCTCCATGATGCCTAAAATTTTACAAAATGCGGGGGAAAATCCATTGGTTGTCTGTCATACATGCCGGTGTTAATGATATAAACAACACCCCATTTAATCAGTTACAACAGGACTATGTGGCGTTATATAACCTGTTACTTGATAGGGGATGCTGTGTATGTATTTCTGAAATTCTACCTGTCCCGAGCAACATCTACCATGACGTAAAAAATCAAAGCCCTAAATGAATGGCTGAGAAAGTGGTGTTTTAAGCAGGATATACCCTGTATTACCCACTGGGAATCATTTTCAGATCATTCTTCCTTGTTTTGCTGGGACGGTTTACATCTCAGTCATAGGGGCAGTACACTTATGGGGAAAAGTATCACTAAAATCATAAATCATTGTTTAAACTAAAAACAATGGGGGAGAATGGGTCTATTCCCAAGTCTCTGAATACCTACCAAAATATTATTACAACTAAATGTAAATTCCTAGCTTTGAATGCAAGATCTTTAAACCAACTCAAATTAGCAGAACTCAAAGCCAAATGTAAAACTTTAAATATAGGTGTGGTGAGAGTAATTGAAACTTGGTGGGACGCATCCTCAATTTGGTCCAGAGAAATTCCAGATTATAAATTATATCATAAACACAGATTAGATAAGCAAGGCGGTGGAGTTTGTATGTACATATGAAATTATATTCCTTCTTTTGAAGTGTATTCTCCCTTTCCTTTGGAAAGTACAGTATATGGGTTAAAATCTTATTGAAGGAGCAATCCTATATAACTATTGATAACATCTATTGCACTCCATCTGCAAATTCAGATTACACAACTGATATGTTTAAAGAAATTACACATTTTTCAGAATCTCAAGATACTGTAATATTTGGTGACTTTAACCTCCCTCATATTAACTGGGACTCATTCTCAGGACAGTCCTGTGCCGAGAAAGGACTAATAGATGTGGTAGTTAGTACTGGATTACAACAACTTGTTACTGAACCCACTCGAGGTCCTAATATTTTGGATCTATTATTTCCTTACATAGAGCAACAAATTAGCAATTTACAAATTTGGGATCCACTTGGGACCAGTGTTCATTCATCTAGTCTTTTTGAAATTCAACAGTTTAAAACTACACAAAGGAAGTTATATTGTACAAAAAATTATAATAAGGCAAATTTTTCTAAAATCAATGAATACTTACAAAACATAAACTAGGAATCTAATATTCTTAATTGTACAACATAACAAGCTTGGGACTTTTTTAAAAACATTGTACATTATTTGGAAAATGCCTTTATTCCATCTAAGAGGAAATTTAATAATAAAGGAAAAATTCCCCCTTGGCTCAACAAGACAATTAAAAATCAGATTAAAATAAAAATTAAACTTTTTAGGAAACTTAAGAATAGTTCTGTTCCATTTAAAACTACTCTATTACATAAATACAGACTGTCTGTGAAAAACTTAAAAAATTCTATTAAATTGGCAAAAAATAAGCTAGAATTTAAACTAGCTCACACAAAAGACTGTCACAAATCTCTTTTCTCCTATATAAATAGTAAAAAAGGTGTATCAAGGACCATTGGTCCCATTATAACTAATGGCTCTTCTCTATCTGATATAGAAACCTCGAATCTCTTTAATAAGTACTTTTGTTCTGTCTTCTTCAAAAATCACCTATTAGTACATTTAAAGTTTACGCATAGATTATCATAGGTTCTATCCAACTGACATTATACAGGCTATCAAAAAACTAAAAAAAAAAATACTAGTCCGGGCCCAGACGATATTCATCCATGGTTTCTGATCGAAACCTCTATAAATATTTCTGTACCTTTGTCAATTATCTTCAACAAATCCTTACAAGAAAGCATTGTACCAAATGATTGGCATTCAGAAATAGTTACTCCCATATTTAAAAAAGGCAATAGAAGTTCTGTGCAAAATTACCATCCAATTAGCCTGACCTCAGTGGCTGGTAAATTAATGGAACGAGTAATGAAGTCTCTAATAGATCAAGATTGTAAAAAATTAGGAATTTATTATTCAAATCAGCATGGGTTTACTCCCAAGTATTCCTGCACCACCAATCTGATATCTTTGTACAATAATATAAGTACTCTGCTAGATGTGGGTATCCCTACTGATGTAATTCTTTTGGACTTTAGTAGAGCTTTCGATAAAGTCTCACATGAAAAACCCATCACTAAAATGCACAATCTAGGTTTGTCACCTGATATTGTCAACTGGACTTTAAACTGGTTGACAAGTCATTCTCAGAGAGTCAGAATTAATGATATCTTGTCTGATTCGGGTAGTGTGACAAGTGGTGTACCACAGGGGTCGGTCTTGGGACCAACATTGTTTAATCTCTTTATCAGTGATTTACAAACAGGGCCAAATAACTTCATGGTTAAATTTGCAAACAATACTAAATGGGAGGGCAAGGGTAATAATCAAGAAAATATTTCTGCATTAAAGAAGGATTTGGAAAATTAACACTTTGGGCAAATGAAAATCATATGCTGTTTAATCAAGACAAATGTTTAGTAGTGCATTTCGGTGTAAATAATCCAAAAAACTATATATTATATAAACAGACTACCACTTCACTCATCAAATTGTGAAAAAGATTTAGGGATATATGTTAATAATAAATTTACATCAAATGATCACTGTGTTAGAACTGCTTGCATGACCAACAGACTTTTGAGGCAAATAAAATGCACTTTTGTTAATCACACTGAACAATGCCTTATTCCATTGTATAGGGCATACATTAGACCGTATCTAGACTATGGCTCCCCTTTCTGGAATCCAAACCAAAAAAAAAGACATAGCAATTCTTGAACAGGTTCGAAGGAGAGTAACTAGAATGATTCCAAGATTAACAAACTTGGATTATCAGAACAGATTACAAGCTACTGATCTCTTCTCTCTTCAAACTAGAAGATTAAGAGGTGATATGCTTATGGTTTTTAATTTAATAAATTCACCAGATCCAATGGAAAAATGTGGTCTAACACTCTCCAAAAGGAGACATGTTCCAAGGCTGCATAATAAACAGCTTGAAGTAAAAACTTATAAAACCAGCAAAAGGGGAAACTTTTTTCCACTAAGAGCATCCGTTGTATGGAACACTTTGCCACAAGAATTGGTAGAGGCAACTAGTGCCACTGTCTTTAACAACAAATTAGATGTTTGGTTGAGGGATAATAGATAAATAATGTCCCACATAGTGTGGGGAACAGTCTTGATGGGCTCTGGCCTTCTTCTGTTCGTTCATACCAAGTAAGTAAGTAATACATTTGGCACAAATTAGAACCACAGTCAGGTTAAATGCAAACAAAGTTAAATCTGATTTATTCAGGGGACTTGAACAAGGGAGGGGTGTAATCAGGTTGATTTGCTTAAAAGCTATATTAATCAGACAATTATGCATGCAGTTCTGAGTCCCTACACAGTCACACACTCTGGGTACCCAGGTAGGAAAACGGTGGGCTAGCCAGCAGTGTTGCAGCTGGTTGGGGCCCTGTGATGGGAAGAAAGCAACATGCACAACACACACTATTTGTAATCCGGAACTGGAGGGCTCAGTTCATGAAAGAAAAGGCAACAAGTCAATCAGATAACAACACTTTTAGATTTAGTTGTTGTTACAGGGAGCTACCCTGATGTTTACTCATGATACCCAATACTGGACACAGGCAGGACGAAATCGAGACTGCAGGCTGTTGAGCTGGAGTGCCCAGAAAAGCAGGGCCCACACGAATCATCCAGGCATTGTTCCTGTTCAAGTCATTGAGCAGGGGGCTGATCCCCAAGCTGGTCTCTCGTCGAAGACTTTCTCTGAGTAGCAGGGCCCAGGAAAATGGAAATGGATACGGATTCAGTCCGTGGAGCTGGATACAGCCTCCAGCAAGCAAAACACAGTTCAGACACACGGTGGGGAACCAAATCACGGCCCACTATAAGCACACAGCACATTCACATGTAAGGAAATTCTACTGTAACAGGCAAATGGCTCTCCAGTCGCAATTACAGTGTCTCTGCACAATCCGGGAGTTCAGAGGTAGCTGGAAGTCCTGACAGGCCGATTGCATTCAGCAAATCTTCGGTCTTCTTCAGGTTAAAGCCTGGTCACAATTCAGTGTCTTAATTTGTTCTCCAAATTCAGATTCAGTCCGAAAAAAGCACAAGTTCCCCCTGAGGAACAGCAGGCAGGCATTCAGGCCAAACTCAGGCCTTTCCACAATTCTTCCACACAAATCCATTATGGATTGCTGCTCGAACTATCTCAAGCTGTTACCTCTTCACTTCCCAACTCAGATTTAACTGAAACTGCAAGCAGTGTGGGACTTTCCCCAAGATCCAAAAGGTTCAGTTGGCTGATATGTCTGTCAGTCACAGCAAGGGCTCCCCCTCCAGGTTATTTTAGGTGCAAAAAGCCCAAAACTATAATTCCTACAAGTTTTGGCTCCACCAAGCCCCTGTAGGCAGGCTCCATTTTAGAGTCCCAAATGTTCTGATTGGCCCATTCTGTAGCCCAGGACCAAGATGATGGAAACAAACAGAACTGTCCATGCTGCAAAGAAGGCAGGTTTGAACAAACTGCAATATTATTACTACTCTAACAAATGATCAGCAGACAAGTACATCTTCTAACAGAGATCCCTCTCAGATTAATTATGGCTGCAATCCAGGCAGCTCTTAAAGAGATAGTACACAAAGGCTACACAGGCACTCTCTGGCAATGCATTTAAACTGCTAAAACACAGGACACCAGCCTGGCAGTGAGCATTTACACGAGCTCAAGGAAGACTTTTCGGGAACCCCCATTTGTGTGTGTGTGTGTGTGTTGGGGGTTGCACATAATTGTGGTGTTTTTTCTTTTTTTTGTATGGTCCACCACTAAAAGACCCCTTACCTTCTCTGTCATCTGCCAGACCCTTCGGTTGTTGCTGGTGCTGCTGGTGAGGACCCCATCTGGACTGTGCGAATAACTAGTCAGACGCATAAAATAAAGAATAAGGCAGGTTTATTTGCTGTACTGCAGATGTTCTCTTCATGAGGTCTAGCCTCAGACTGACAAATCTCTGACTGACAGACCAACATGGCACTACCAGGCAGTGCAATAATTAGATACATGCAGGTTCTAAGTGCTCTTAAAGGGGCGGCAGCTTAACATTAAGCCCCATGCTTAATGTGTGCTTCACATCACTGCCGGAACAGTGAATGTGAGCACCACTCGAACAAGCAATAAATCTATACATTTCTAAGAAATAGTTGAAGTAAATATTTTGAGGCAAAAAAAACCATTTCTCATGCATTAAAAGGCATTAGATTTCACAAAACAGAACAGTACTCCGTTGCAGGGAGGAGGGGAGGAAAGAACCTGGACTACACTGGGGACCAGTCAGAGTAGCGCCAGAGAGGAGGGTGACACAATAGTACTTGAGACTTGATCATGCCACAAGCGCTAAAGTGGGTGGGAAGGAAAAGTAAAAAGAGAGAAGGGTAGCAGCAGGAGGATACCCAGAATGCAGGCTCACACTTTAATAACAGTTGCATAACAACAGGTGGACTGTCTATGTAAAGAGACATTCCTAAGGGGAAAAAGCATTAGTGCAGATAAATAGTACCATGGCAACAGGTGCATAAGAGACAGGTACAACGAGATATTTACTGCAAACAGTTAAACCAGAAAATGAATTAGTCCCAACACATTTCACTGAGTCCAGTAACAAAAGTTCAAGACCTCCGTCAACTTTTCTGGTCAGTGGGAATGGAGGCATGCGTGGATTGCACTAGTTCCTGACAGGAGGGGGTCAGGTCGTTAAAAGTGACCCAGGAGTTCTGCCCACTATTGAATCCACACCACTTTACTCTTTAAGTCCAGGATCCATTGGCAAACTTCTTTCTTAAGATCTTCTCGATCTGGTACACTGTGGTGTGTAGAAGAGAGTCCTGAGAAGAAGAAGGTTGAGAAGAAGTGGAAGTCCCAGGCAAATGATCTGGTAAAATGGAATCCGGCTGGAGAGTGTCAGGAGTGGGAAGAGCGGTAGGAACTAGTTGCAAGTTGTCTGGAGGGATCTCAGCTTTAGAGAGGATGGTGGGCTCAAGGGCAGCTTCATTTCTGGGAGGACTGGGGTCATCTGGAAGGTTGTTATTCAGGTACCCATGCTTTAGTCAGTTTATATGGACTTTGTTGTGTACCATCTTACCATCTGACTTGCGTCGCAGATGAACGTGGACCGGAGGAAGCTTTTCTACAATGTAGAAGGGACCAGTCCAGGGGCGAAGCAGTGTCTTTGTGGTGCCCAGAACAAGAATAGGTTGGTACAAATAAACAATGTCCCCAACAGAGAATGAAGGCTCGTGCACCTTGGCTGCTGACATTTTGTGCATTGCCGATTTTCTTTGGCCCAACGTGGTGATTGCAACTTGTCAGGCAAGTTCCAGCTGTTCCAGAACAGGAATAATGAAAGAAGAAGCTGACTTAGGCACCTCTAGCAGCAAGAGATCCCTGTCCAGTGGAGTTCTTGGGTGACGTCCATGGACTAAGAAGAAGGGGGTGTATTCTGTGCTGTCGACACAAGGGCTGGTATTGTATGCAAACTGCACAAGGGAACAAACCAGTCCCAGGTGTCATGAGTCTCATCCAGATACTTGGAGAGTGTGCCGAGAATGGCGGACATCATTCTTTCACTCTGTCCATTGCATTGTGGATGGTAACTTGTATGTGTGTTTTTTATGTCGAGAAGTTTGCAAGTTTCTTGGACAATGATGGACAGGTAGTTAGTGCCTCTATCTGAATGTAGGTGTGATGGGGTACCGTGACGACAAATGACTTTAGTGAGAAAAGCACTTGCCACAGTGGAGGCTTTAATGTCTCTTAGGGGGATGAGTTTCAAATACTTTGTCAGGTAGTCCACAAAGACAAGGATGTATTTGTTACCCAAGTCAGAGCATGTTGGTAAGGGCCCAAGAATGTCAGTGCTGACTCTTTGGAATGGTTCAGTGGCTACAGGCATGGGGATGATGTGTGCCTTTGTTGGTTTGGCAGGAGGCTTTTTCTGGGAGCAGGGCTGGCAGGATTTTATGAACTGGACAATGTCCCTGTTCATGTGTTGCCAGAAGAAGTGAAGCCTTGTCTGTTCCAGAGTTCTGTGTATTCCCATGTGACCGCCTGAAAGTGGAGAGGCATGAGTGGAAAGAAGAACTTGAGGGATGAGAGAGGCTGGCACAGCTCGCTGTACGTGAGTTCTATCCGTGCGATACCCTTACCTTCCTTGGTCCAGATGTGAAAGAGCACACCGTCATTGAGGAAGTAGTGCGAAACAAACAAAAGTACATCTTGGCAATGTTTCTTTTGTTGCAGTAAGGTTCCAGACTCTAAGTAGGAGATCATTTCTGTAAATTGAGTGTCAGTTCTTTGTTGCATTTTAACAGTTGCCAGGGACAGAGCGGATGTAGAGGAGATGAGAAGCTCTTCAGCTGCTTGCAATAACTGAGGATTTGTGTGTCTCTCTATAGAGGCGGTTGGTAGCAGCAAAGCAACTTGAGGTGCTGTAGGAGTGTCCACAGAAAGCACATCTGTGGCATGGAAGGGAAGAGCTTGTAAGCAGGATTCTTCATCTGTTGAGGAGGATGCAGAGGGATATCATCTCCGGCTTACACCATCGGCATTCGAGTGAACTCGACCTGGTCTGTATTGAATTTCAAAGTTGTAGGATTGCAGCATGGCAATCCATCAGGCGAATTTGCCTGCTGGTTCCTTCATTTCAAACAACCATCTGAGGGCAGAGTGACCAACAATAGCTGTAAAGGAGGAGTAGCGAAGGTAGCAATCAAATTTCTTCATGGCAAATACCATGGCTAGTCATTCTTTCTCTGTGATGCCATAGTTCTGCTTAGCCAAGGAAAGAGAGAGCCCAGTATAGCAGACAACTCGTTCTGTTCCATCTTGAATTTGACAGAGCACAGCGCCCACTGCAAAGGAACTAGCATCTGAGTAGAGCTTGAATGGTTGGTCAAACCTTGGGTAGGCCAGTACTGGAGAAGAGATTAGGTTTTGTTTTAAGGTGTAAAAGGCCTCTTTACATTCAGAAATCCAAATATAGTCACATCCCTTTTTTGTGAGGGCGTACAGTGGAGCTGCAATCTTGGCGTAGTTGCAAATAAACTTCTGGTAGTAGCCAGACAAGCACAGGAAAGCTCGAAGGTCTTTGAGATTGTTAGGCTCTGGATAGCCTTTGACTGCTGAGAGCTTATCTGGATCTGGAGAGATGCCTTGAGAACTAACCACATGTCCCAGGTAATGAATTTGATGCTGTGCAAAACAGCACTTTTCTGGGCGAAGCTTGAGATTGGCTTGTCTGAGATGTTTGAACACTTCTTGAAGATGTTGGAGGTGCTCTGGCAAAGTTCTGCTGAATACAATCACATCATCCAGGTAGACTAGGCAAGACTTCCAAGACAACCTACGTAGTACAGCTTCCATAACACGCTGAAATGTGGCTGGACTGTTCCGAAGACCCATAGGCAGATGTTTGAACTGGAAAAGTCCCAAGTGGCAGCGCCATGCTGTGTATAGATGAGAAGCTGGATCAATAGAAACTTGATAGAACCCACTCTGAAGGTCTAGGGTGATGAAGTAAGCAGGACTGGCCACACCAAGACTCTCTAAAGCATCTTCAGTTGTAGGCAAGGGATGAGCATCCTGTACCGTGCAGGCATTGAGTTTTCTGTAGTCTACCACAAAACGATACCCTTTGTCCTTTTTTAGCACCAGCAAGCAAGGTGCACCCCAGGGGCTTGTAGGTTCTTTGACTATGTCTTGGTCAAGCATGTCTTTGATTATGTCCTCGAGGACTTGTTTCTGTTTATGTCCCACTTTGTAGGCTTGCTGACTGATTGGTTTCTGGTTGGGCTGTACTTCAACGATGTGTTGCAGGATATCACAACATCCGAGCTTGTTATCTGAACCAACAAAGACATCAGGGTAATTTTCCAGGAATTGCAAAAGTTGTTGCTTTTCTGTTGGAGATGCTGGAAGTTTGGAAGAGGATAGACGCTGACTGAGGGGTAACTCTGTTGAAGTTGGAGTGGTCGTGATAGTATTGACAGGAGTAGAGCTGGTAGAACCAGGCTGAGGTTCTTGCATGAGATGGAGCTGGTCCCCTGAAGACAAGCAGACAAACCTTCCAATGTTGGTGCCCTTTGAAATGACCACTGGCTCATCTGTGAAGCTGCAGCATTTTTGGAGGACTGTGCCATCTTACACTGCCGATAAGGTATTTCCCAGATGGAGACCTGACAAATGCAGCACGGGAGATCCTGTGACAATGCCAACAACACCTTGTGGAAGTGGTTCACCTCAAATCTTGGCAATCAGAACCATTTCCGACTGTGAAGGCACAATGACTAAGTCTATAGCTGTGAGTTGCCTCCGAGGATCCAGTGACAGTTTGCTTGAGGCAAAGTCTAGGATGGCTTTGTGAGCTTTGAGAAAGTCCAGGCCTAGAATTATTGCGGTTGAAGATCAGGCACTATATAAAACTTGACAGTAGCTTGCTGTGAGCCGAAGTGGAGCTTGAGATGGACCATACCTGTGATAGGTACTGTATCTATACTGGCTGTGATAATGTACTTTATGTTGGCTGGAGAGACATTAGGTATGTGATGAATAGCTTGATTGTTTAAAATATTGCTGTTAATAACTGATATTTCTGCTCCAGTGTCGACCAAGACATGTGTAGACCAATCTCCGATGGTTACAGGTACATAATTTGCTAGGAGAGGTGATTGGATGACAGTTACCTTTGCTCCAGGAAGTGAGAGTGTGCCAGAGTTCACAGTCGGAGGAAGAGTTTTGTTTGAATTGCGAGAATCAGAGGGGCGGTCAGATGCTGTTTTCCTCTGTCCAACAAAAGCCCCTAGTCTGTTGGGCAGCGCTCGTTTCCCTGATCCTGGGAGTAGTTGTGGCTATCATGTTGATTGCACTGTGGTGGGTGTCTGTGGTCCTCTTGCATCCAGTGGTAATATTTTAACTTTTGGCAGACAGTGGCAGTGTGTCCCCTGAATCCACACAACTGGCAAGTCACGGGCTCTCGGGAAGGCGGAGGTGGATCCGGTCACTGTTGAGGTGATTGCACAGCATTAGGATTTGCCGAGGAGGCTGTTGAGCTGATCTGTAAGGTATTGACTGTAGAAATAAGCTTGTCAATCATTGCTTGTTGCTGTTGGACACATGCGGCGAGTGCAGCCAGTTGAGAGGTTTGGGGCGCCTGAGCCCTGGCAGACTGGAACATTGACATGGACTCTTGAGCTAGCCTAGCAGCTTGGCTAGTTTCTAACCAGGTGGTTGGTTTTTGCTGTATGACATAGGTACAAAATTGAGGAGGCAATCCCTGGACAAAGGCTGTTACTTGATCTTTCTCTGATTTCTGTAGGCATTTGCATCGAGTCTCAATGTCTACAATGAAGGCTTTGAGAGATTCCGAGGGTTGCATAGTGTACTCCCAGAGCTGTTGCTCCAATAACCAGGGTGAGTGTGCTTGGAGAAAATGGGCTTTGAAGGTTGCGTACACTGTGGCAGCATCTGCTTTGACTTGGTCTGGAAGTGCGTTGAACCAGGAAATGGCAGTCCCTCTCAGAAGCAAGCGCAAGGCATTGGAGATGCACAAGGAAGCAGTCCAACAATTGAAGGAAATCCATGCTTGGAAGTGTTCCAGCCAGTCGACAGCATCTTCGTGAGGCAAGACTGAGAAGGGTACTGGTTGTAGGTGGGTATGGACCGTGGACTGTGGTGAAATGGCTTTAATGTAGGCCAAGTCATCTTGAATAGCTTGCATAGCTGGTGCTCCTTGAGCAGAAATAGAAGACTGGATGTCATGGAGGATTGTTTCGATTTTGTAGCGCCAGGCCCTTGAGGTGGGTGAAGTAGGACTCCGGACGCACCGGCGCCCATATCTGTGTCGTCGTCAGACATTGTGGGTGGAGATGAGCTTTGTTTCACTGAGCGAAGGTCATACAGGTGAGAAGGAGTTGCCATCATGCAGGAGACGGGACGTTGTGTCGTAGATGAAGTGCCGAGCAAAAATTATTTTTGTAGACAAAAGTACAGTTTTTTTTTTGTTGTGTGTAGCAAAGTTCATCAGTGATGTTGTAATAAAGGACTTCCCACTCAATTATGTGTTGTTTGTTATTTAAATAAAGGTTTTGTTGCAAAAATCAGCTTTTTGTTGCAGTGTCCATTCATTTCAATAGAAATCCCATTGATTTTAATGGAGTGAGGTCAATTTGTGCCTTTCCCAAGATGGCCGCCGAACTGAGACATACAATTCCTGTTGCATTTGATTGCTTGACTGTAGCAAGATGGCCACAAGCAGGGAGTCAAGGTTCACTTCCTGTCTTGCCGTTTTTGCTGTGCTCAAGATGGAGGATTTCTTCCCCGAGGCTGCCTGGCTGCCGAACAGTGTCCAAAATGGCAAATTCCGCCCTCTGAGCTTCTTCCCCAACCCTGGCACAGAAAAACGTTGGGCTTTTCGTGTTTTTGGTGAGTGGCAACTTGCTGGGGAATTTTGTAGTTATGAGACTGCTGTCCGTTTTGTTAGTGGCACTTTGGTGTATTTTTATTTATGTACTTGGTCTCTCAAGCTGTGTACTATACAGCATTTATAGATCATGTTGTCTGTATCTCCTTTTGTATTTCTTTGCCTTTTGTTCTGTGTTATTGTGCCCAGATGATTTATTTTCTCTGTGTCTGTTTCTTTCTTGTAGTTTTTTTTTTCCTTTTCTGCCCCAGTTTATGTATTTAGTTCTGTGTGGCCTTGCGGGAAACGGATTGCTCTATTTCAGTCCTTAAGCTTTATTTATTTCTTTGTGGACTGTCATGAGCATAGCCAGTGGGGAGAGGTGCACTCTGTGTGGTTGCAAGGCAAAAGGGGAGCTTCGGCAGTTTGTTGGGCAACTGGTGTGTTGGGAGGAGGAGCGCTTGGTATTGCAGCAGTCCGTTATTTATTTTTGCTTGCCCTAGTTGAGTTCTTTATTTGTATGGCATGGCTGAGCAGGATAGAGGACCATAATGGAACTGTGTGAAATAGGAGCAGTAGGAGGGCTAAGCGGGGAACTGAGCACTCCGTGCAGCTGCTTGGGTAAGAGGGAAGCCGAGGTTGCTGTCTGTGCAGCTACAGAGAAGGGCAGAGTGGATCCGCAATTGCGAGGAGGGTAGAGGAGCCAGTGACTTGCTGCAGTAAGGCTCCGTAGGCTGCTGGAACAAAGGACAGTTGTGGCGGTTCATGAGGGCTGAGCTGCATGCAGAGCTGTAGAGATAGGCCCGCAGATAACAGAGGCTATGGTTGGCCACAGGACTGGCTGAGGAAGAGCGGGGAGAGGAGCACTGAGTTACGGTTGTGTGGGGAGTGCTCCAGTTTGTGGCCCTGCTGAGGAAACGGAACTCCGATGCTGTACTTTGCGGCTGAGGGGGAGATCAAGGTAACAGTCCCTTGTGGCAGCTGTAAGTAGGGCCGTTGTTGAGTCTGGGAGCTGCAGTTGTAGATGGTTGTTTGCTGGTGCTTCATGGGGAGCTGCAGTGTGGTGAGACGGGGAGCGAGGAGTCTCGATGCTGGCCTGAAAGCTGTGTGTGGTCGGCAGAATGGAGCCCTGTGCTTTATTTTATTTCATGGAGCAGCAAGAGAAGACAGCATAGGGAGCTGGCGTTCCGTAGGCCCTGCCACGAGCGGAGAGCTGGGGGGGGTTACCGTTTGCAGCTCTGTGGTGCTCAGGCTTGGAAACAAATAACTGGCTCAAAGTCCATTTGTTTAGCTGGCTAGCAATCTTGAACAACATTTTTTTTTTTTCACGATGTTAGGGGAGGGCTGCAGGTTTGTACACAGTTCAGGAGACAGTTCATTTTTTCTTCTCTGCAGCAAATGCTGTGGTACATTAACATTGAGACAGCTCAAGCATACTGGGGTGATGACTTTGGGGTACCCAGCGATGCAGGCAACGTGAGATGGGGTCTGGACAGAAGAAGGGCCACATTCTCCACCATGTGTGGCATTTTGTTTTTGTATGGTTCACCACTAAAAGACCCTTTACCTTCTCTGTCATCTGCCAGACCCTTCGGTTGTTGCTGGTGCTGCTGGTGAGGACCCCATCTGGACCGTACGAATAACTAGTCGGACGCATAAAATAAAGAATAAGGCAGGTTTATTTGCTGTACTGCAGATGTTCTCTTTATGAGGTTTAGCCCCAGACTGACAAATCTCTGACTGACAGACCAACATGACACTGCCAGGCAATACAACAAGTAGATACGTGCAGGTTCTAAGTGCTGTTAAAGGGGCGGCAGCTTAACATTAAGCCCCATGCTTAATGTGTGCTTCATATAATTAAGCAATAGTATGTTGTTGTGGGTCTTATACACACGTTGTGTGGTGTGTCACAGCTGAGTGACTTTAACCACACAAAAAGTGTGTAAATCCCACTACTACACATGCCATGAAGTGCATTATTGCAATTATTTTTCGGGTTCAAAGAAAGTAAACAGTTGATCAGCTGGATCATTACTGGTTGTCTGTTGCAGGATTTACACACGGTCATGTGACATGTTTTTGACCAATGAGGTTACAGGATTTTTGGGACCCATTTTAGGATATATTATGTAATCTCTAAACTCGGTATCCTGATGCTCAGGATTCCGAGTTTAGCATCCCGAAATCCGCCTCCCCGAACAGTTCGTATGCCTGACTGTACAATGTCAGCATCATGATTGAAATCAAGTGGAAAATGTGGGGGCTTCACCCCCTGTAACTAAAATAACTAACTCCAAGGGGGAGCAGACCCCAGAGTAAAACAAATATTAGTTAAGGGGGTTGAGTTCCTTAAAAGGAAGGTATCCAGACCAGAACCTGAGTCTGAGGGAGTGTGCTGGCAGAGCTGCCAGTGGTGTAGCCCTGTACAACACCAGAGCAGCTTGACCAACTCCCCCACACAACTGTCCCTTGACATACAGCAGTAGGGGTTAAGTTAGCAACCCGTCACATCCGCTACCTTACCCCTGTCAACATCCGTCAGTTAGTTTGCCATCGGGGTGCTCATTATCAGGACACTGCACCTGTCGGACAATAGTGCCCGGGCAGGTAAGCGTCGGGATAGTGAGCCACAGAATCCCATAAGGGTACCCCATTTTATAAATATGTGTAATACATGGATGCGCTCAATAATGCCATCAAAAACCATACTAAACAAGCATTTGTCAATGCCGAATGTTGTCACGCTAGCATTGGTTTTGGTAGTACAGTGCGGAAACACATTTTGGGCAGGATGTGAAAAATGACAGCTAAACTGTTCATAAGGAGGTGTTAAAAAAATGGCAGTGTTGAAAATGTGGCATGTAAATATTGCAAATTTGCGAAGTTACAAGGGTGCGTGGGAAATGCGCAACACATGCTTGTAACAGTCATTTTATGAACTTTCCGCACCAAATTTTCAACATAGGCATTTTAGCACCTCTGCTCATGTACAGTGTACAGTGTCACTGTCATTTCCTCAAACTGTCCCATAAAGTGATTTTGCACAGCAACCACGCTATTCTGCGCCGGATGTGCGAAAACACACTTCAGGCAGGATATGTAAAATGACAGCTGTACTGTTCATCAGAAGGTGTGGAAAAAATGCCAATGGTGAAAATCTGGAGTGAAAATATTACAAATGCACAGCATTACGAGAGTGCTTGCAAACTGCACAATGCAAGCTCGTAACAAAGTCATTTTATGGAGTATCGTCACCAAATTTTCAACACAGGCATTTTAGGACCTCTGATCACGAACAGTATCACTGTCATTTTCGTAATCTGCCCTGAACACTGATTTCACACGGCGACCACACTATTGTGCTGTACTGTTCACAAAGAGGTGTAGAAAATGACAATGTTGAAAATCTGGGTGAAAATACAAATTCATAGGATTCTGCAGCGTGTAGCAACTGCACAATACTGCGCTCATAAAACAACCATTTTTTGATTTTTCCACCAAATTTGCAACATAGGCTTTTGAGAGCCTACCTCATGAGCACTGCCACTGTCATTGCGTTAATTGGTTCAGAAAGGCGATTCTGCACAGTGACTGCAAAATCACCTTTTGGGACTGATTAACGTCATAACAGTGACAGAATTCATGAGGAGGGGTCCCAAAAACCCCATGTTGAAAATTTGGTGCAAAAATTCCAAAAAATGCCCCAGATATGCATCAAAGTTGAAAAAAAACTATTTATTGTATTATACAGCTTATCGGCATTTCCTCAGTTCGCGGTCGGCTTTGAAGAGTGCAGACGTGTTCCGGTCCAATGAAGATCATCGCGCCAGACTCTGTAGGTAAGTATGGGGTAAGGGGGGGAGGCAGGGTGCACAGTGGGTGGGTGCGGGTGGTGGAGTGGGGAGGGAGACTATGAAGGACCGTTTTCTGTTTAGAGGTGTAAAAAAATAAACACATCTCGACGGTTTTCTTTTTACAGATGTTTTTGGGGGATACAGTAACCCACAGGGGATTGGGCACCCTGTCCTTTATAGGGAGTGGGGACACTAGCTGAGGATTGGGCACCCTCAGCACAGAAGAAGGGGACATCATGCTGGCCAGGGAATGGGCTCCCCGTTGGCACATTAAAGTGGGAATGGGGGGGACGGATGCCGATGGGGATTGGGCACCCCTGTCAGCAAACAATGAAAGCGGGGGGGCGCATGAGCCGAGGGGGATTGGGCACCCCTTCGGCAAGCAAAAAAGGAGGGTGGGACACATTATGCTGATGGGGAGTGGGCTTCCCCGTCGGCACATACATGAGGGGCAGGGTAAGTCGACTGGGGGATTGGGCATCCCCAAAGTCGGCAGCTTAGTGGCCACTGTGCTGCCATGTTTGTAGCTGGCGAAGCATGTAGGAAGGTCTGCTGTGTGTGATGAGCTTTGCTCGCATTGCAGTGGACCTTTCCTTAGATGTGCTCACCACATTAGTATGCATGGTGTGGCGCCGGCATGCAGACTGATTGGGGAATGAGGGACGCACCTACTGGTGCGTGCCCAACATTCGCCCAACAGTGACCGCGCCTCCAAATCTCCACTACCGCAAGATGTTGGCTGTGCAAACACGCCAACATAAAAAGTCTTGTAATACTATCATAGATATCGATAGTATTACGAGATCTCGGAATACTATCGATAAGCATCCACTGATAGAATTATGAGATTGGATCCCTAGCTTGTGCCACACACTGTACACAGCTGAGCGTGAGCCAGCATTTACTGTAACCATCGAGTACAGTAAAAGCCGACTCAGCAACACAGCTGACAAATGAAAACTAAAAATGTCACAAACGAGGAAGGCAGTACAAATGAGGACAGGTGACAATTTATTCAGGCTCAGTGAGTACAACTTAAATTCTATCTTGGATCCATATATTACAAAAAAAATTGTAAATAGGTGACTGTATATGACTCAGCTATAATTCTATAAAGAGATTCTTGTGACAGGCTGGAACCTTTTGAGCTTCGCTAAAGTTCATATGTCACCAGAAACTCTCAATGGTATTATAGCCTCTCTATATGTTATAGGGGCATGGTTGTGCCCCTATAGTTAGGGTTCAACAGTCGCTTCTATGTTAAACTCAAACATTTAACATAAGGTTGTCCCTGGATGTGACTCTCCTACTTCTCACCAAAATTCTCAACCTGTCCTTATGGCTCAGCCAATTCCCCTCGGCTTGGAAGGGAGCAGTGATAACACCCATACTAAAGGGTGGGGACCCCATGGCAGCTACCAACTATAGACCAATTTCAATCCTCCCACCCCTCTCTAAGGCTCTTGAAAAAATAGTTTCAGATCAGCTTACCGACCACCTATCCAAACATGACCTACTCTGCCACGAACAGCACGGTTTCCGGAGGGGCCACAGCACCTCCACCACCCTCATTGAATTCACTACCTTTATTCATGAGACCTTAGATTAAGGATCTGCTGCGGGGGCTGTCTACGTTGATCTGACCAAAGCATTTGATACTGTCAGTCATGAATTATTACTTCATACCCTCCCATCCCTTAACTTTTCCCCAGAGGTCACCACCTGGTTCAAGGATTACCTCTTAGGTTGGTCGCAGCAAGTCAAGATTAACACAACTATCTCCACACACAAGCCGGTTCATGCTGGAGTACCACAGGGGTCAATATTAGGCCCCCTGCTATTCACCCTCTTCCTTAACTCCCTACCTAAATCCTGAAGTGGTCACTTACTGCTCTATACTGATGATATAGTAGTTTACTGGAAAAACCCACATCCCAACTCTCTTCAACTAGCCCTGCAGAGTCACTTCAGGGAACTAGAAACCTGATTTTCAGATCACTGCCTTATTATCAACTACAACAAAATGAAGTCTATGATCTTCACACGCCACCAAAGCCCACATATTCACGCACCCCTAGTAATAACAAACACCCATGGCTCTGCCTTGAAGCAGGTCTCTTGTTTTAAATATCTCGGAGTCACCTTAGACACCCAACTCTCCTTCCACACCCATATCCAACAGGTCTCCTCCTCTATCAACATGTGACTCAGGATCCTTTTTAGACACAAGCACTGCCTACCCCCCTTTGCCATGCACCTAGCTGTATCCTCCTCAGTCCTATCCTTGGTAGACTACGGGATAGTCATTTATGGGTCTGCAGATCAAATTGCCCTGCACAGCATCAACCTCACCCTTAATAAAGCCTGCTGGTTAGTCTCGGGCTGTGACAAGTTAACCCATACCTGTGAGCTCTGTGAACACACTGGATGGCTAAACTTCCAAGGCAGATTTAAATATTTCACCTGCCTTATGGCAAATAAGATACAACTAAAACTATCCCCTATCGGCCTCCACCCGATTTTATGCACAGCCCACCATAGGTGGACACAACGGCACGCAGCTAACCCCAACCTGATTATCCCCCCACTGTAGAACATCTCTCAGCCAAAGATCCTTCTGCTACCGGGCCCCTCTCTGGCTGAACAGCCTCCCGCCCTCCATCTCTTTGACCCACAGTCTCAACCAATTTAAGTGAGGTCTCAAAACCCTACTCCTCGACTCCTCAGCTTGTGTCTGTAATTAACCCCCCCATCCCTATTCCTCCCCCTCTCCATCTCCTGAGTCAGTTTACCTTGGAACTACTTGGTCGCAGTAACCCCCCTTCTCTTTTAGTTGACTGGTACATGCCTACCTCCCAAGGCTCCCAATCTTACCTGTCCTGTTCTGCAGGTATTTGACCCTGGGTCTCTCATGACCCTACGAATTTGTATAATGTCTTAACTTTGTTCCCGGGGACTCCCCCATGCTCCCAGTTGATGTTTCTTGCTATATTAACGGAAGCCTTGATTGTTTAACCTGCATTTTTATTCAGTTCTGTACATGTAACTGCATTGTGTCTTGTTTTGTTATTTTACCTGATGTGGAGCCTTTGCAAAAGAGTCTGTGACTCAAAGGATTGTAATTCTGATTATTTCAAATAAATAAATAAATAAATAAAATGTTGCACTTTAATAACTTTGTAGCCATTCAACCGATTGGCATAGAATTTTGCATGTGCCATCAGGGACTAGAAATCTCTTGATGTGGCAAGTTTTGCTCCAGTTGAATCTGTGTGTGCAGAGATACAAAGTGTCAAAAAATGTGTAAATTAAAATTTTTGTGTAAATTCTCTGTCAAGTCATTGTGCAAAAACTGTGTGGAACCATGGTCTAAAACTTTCAGGGTGAACAGGTTTTGGGTCACAGGTGTGCCTTTTGAAGGTTTGGTGAAAAAATATTTAATCCGTTCAAAAGTTATTAAATTTAAAAATGTCCCATTATTTTCAATGGGAGCAGTTAGATGTCCTGTATGAAAAAGGATCTTTTATCGCATCTCAATCAATCAATCAATCAAACTTTATTTAACCAGGCGTAGACACCATTGAGCAAGCTCATTTTCAAAGTGGTCCTAGACATAAATACAGAACGAGGGCAACAAAAGTAGGGAAGACAGGGAAAGGACATAGTACATTTGGAGGACTATTCAGGCCTATACATATGTACATCACATAGGATACATAAATGTGAGGTCATAACTAGTAGGCCAATACATACATAACTAACATCGATGTTAAGGTCCTAATTAGTAAATTCAAGAGGTAAAAATGTTATACTTAGATAGTCGTCGGTAACAATCAGTTATAACAATAAGAAGAAAAGTATGCAAGGGGGGAGAGGAGAGGAGAATGTAAAGGGGCAGAGAGGGGACAAGGGGAAGGGGAGAGAGACTAATAAGTGCTAGATGCTCCCTCGTGGGGAGATGACATAGGGTGGGTTATAGTGATATTGGAGTCGTAGGCGATACTGGTGGTAAAATAGAAGCATTCATGTAGAGCGGGAGGGGAGATGAGGGAGAGGGCAGAGGAAAGGGGAGAGAGAGATTAATAAGTGCTAGGCACACCCAAACATGGAGATAAGTGGGGTGGTAGCAGTGATGCCAAATGTGGGAGCGATACAAGAGGCTACAGGTACCCGGTCACTTAAAGCAGCTACAGGTTTCTTTAAGGTATTTAGCTAATAGAGCTTTGAGAGTGAACGGACCGGGAAGGGTTGAGAATTTAAAAGTACTTTGCATGGCATTCCATAAGGACGGGAGGGAAAAATTGATTGCTGCCACGTCATGGGTTGTTTTTACTCTGGGTATCTGGTAGTAGAGTAAGGAGAAGCATCTCAATCCATAAGATCCCTTGGCACGTTCAAAGAAGTTTGAAATATAAGCAGGGAGTTTGTCAGACAAAGCTCTGGAGAACCAAAGAAGAGTGTTCCTTTTCATCCTTGTAGAGAGGGATGACCATCCCAACTCTTGGTACAGTATACAGTGGTGGGTGCGAGAGGGCAGGTTTAGGATAAACCTTATGGCCCGGTGTTAGAGCGTGTGAAGTTTGCTGAGCACAGTAGAAGGACAATGGATGTAGAGAAAGTCAGCGTAGTCCAGTAAGGGTAGAAATGTGGATTGCACTAATCTATTTCTAGCTTCTTTGGTAAGTAGGTGCTTAATACAGTAGAACATGCCTAGTCGCTGCCTTAATTTTTTTGAAACCTCGTTTAGGTGGCACAGGAAGTTAAGCTTGTTATCCAGTCAGAACCCTAGCTATTTGAAGGTATCAACTATTTCAAGAGGTTCACCCAATATCGTTAGAATCATGTGCTTGTGTGTTGGTCCCGGTGCTGCCTTAGGTGAGAGGAGCATGGCTTTGGTTTTTTTTGCATTGAGTAGGAGCTTATATTTGATAAGGTTATGCTGGAGAGAGATGAAGACTTGCTGTAGGTCCTTGAAGGCTGAATCCAGGGATGGACTAGAAGTATACAGGACAGTATCATCTGCAAATATGTGCACATTAGCTGTAAACAGTTGTGCATCAAAGTTGTTAATATAAATTGCAAACAGGATCGGATCCAGGATGGATCCTTGGGGGGACACCTCGTGGAAGTGTTTTTAATGGGGAAAAATCACCTGACGCTTTAACTTGTTGTAACCTGTTGGTAAGGTAACAGGTGAACCATTTAATGGCAGTCGTATCAAGGCCGATATTGCGCAGCACGGTAAGCATAATATTATGGTACATGGTATCAAATGCCTTACTCAGGTCAAGGAAGATGGCATACACATATTTCTTAGAGTCTATGGCAATTTGCCAGTCAGTGGTTACTTTTGCAAGGGCAGTAACTGTACTGTGTTTGGCTCTAAATCCGGACTGTGCAGGATTTAGTAGTTTCTGTGACTCCAGTACTCTCTAATTTGGGTGTTGACGATTTTTTCCAATAGTTTTGATGGGGTAGATAATATGGATATAGGTCTGTAATAGTTCAGGTCACTCTGGTCCCCAGCTTTAAACAAGGGTATAATATGTGTAGTTTTCCACAGCACCGGTAACTCGCCCTATTTCAGGGAGATATTGAATAAGTGGGTAATGGGGGCCGTTAAGTAGCAATGGCCCAGTTTTAGGAAGTAAGGTTCAATATTGTCGGCCCCAGCACTCTTTTTTTGTATCCAATGATAGTAGGAGGTCTTCTACTTGCTTAAACGTGACTGTATCGAAGCTGAAAGAGGAGGGATGAGATTGGTTGTGGCTGAGGTTAGCAATAGGGCCAGCAATCGGGTGTCCTGACGGGCTGAGCTTATTGATAGCCGAGGGATCAAAGGCCAACCCAGCTGTAGCAAAATGTTCGTTGAGTCGGTCTAATATTGCAGACCTGTCTGTGCAAATAGACCCATTAGACACTATTTTGCGAGGAAGGGAGGCATCAGTAGTGTGTCCTTCAACTTCTTTGAGGATGCTCCAAAATTTGGTAGCATCGTTTTTATTGTCTTCCAGCACAGATTGGAAGTATTTTGATTTTTCAGATCTAATTAATTTAGTGCAAGCATCTCTGGAGGTACGTAATGCTATTCAATCAGCCTCCAGTTGGGATTTCCCCACCCTTTTCCACCAAAAATCTCTATTCTTGAGAGCTTTCTTCAGACTACTAGAGAACCAACCAGGCAATTGTTTTTTAGTCTTGATCAGCCTTATAGGGGCATGTTTGTCTATTAGGTCTTTTAAGAAGCTGTGGAAGATATTAAAGGCAAATGGGTAATCCTTTCTCGAAAATGGGAAATCTTTTTTCGTGCTGTTGCAATTTTCTTTTACAGTTAGCGAGGCAAACATAATGTGATAATTAAAAAAAAAATGATGTCTTGATTTCAAACCGACACATGTACAGTAGCTTGCTTATGGGGACCCCCTCAGTTGGATTCTGCAGTTAAGTGGTGGCAAATGGCTGTGAATTTTTTTTTACATAATAAGAATCCTTTTTCATGCTCATTAAATCCTTCCCTGGTAGTCTAGTGCTCCTTCCCCCCTTCCCTGATGTCCAATCGCCATCCCCATATAAAGCAAAATATTCCGTGGTAGTCTAGTAGTCCCTCCCCCTCCCTTATTCTCCAGTCATGGTCCCCAATGTTTATTTTTTGACTCCCTGGTAGTCCAGTGGTCCCTCTCCCATTCTCTGATCACTGTCTTATTTTTTTTTAATATTCTCTGGTAGTCCAGTGGTCCCTCCCCCTCTCTCCTGTTCTCCGATCACGGTCCCTGATGTTTATTTTTTGACTCCCTGGTAATCCAGTGGTCCCCCCTGCATGTTCTCTGATTGCCATCCCATATGTTTTTTTTAATATTCCCTGGTAGTTTAGTGGTCACTCCCCCTCCCCTGTTCTCCTGTCATGATCCTTGATGTTTATTTTGAGACTCCCTAGTTGTCCAGTGGTCTCTCTCCCCGTTCCCATTCTCTGATCGCTGGCCCAATGTTTTATTTGTAGTTCACTGGTAGTCCAGTGGTCCCTCCACCCCCTTTCATTCCCTGATTGCCCTCCTTGTGCTGCATCATGCCCCTGGTGTCTAGTGGCACCCCCCCCCACACATACACGCACATATATCAGTGTCCAATCCCTGAAATAAAGCAATAAATCCTTTTTTTCTCCAAAATAAAAATGGTCCTTTGATGATCAGAACCCCCCACCCCTACCTCCCACTCAACACCCACCACCCCACACTCCCCAGTACATCCCCACACACCCTCACTCACCTAAACAGGTCTCAGGTTCAAGATGCACGCTCTGATTGAAGACACGTCTTGCTGCTAGACCCGGTGACTGCAATAGGAGAAACTAGGTTTGCTGGCCAAGGCACCTAGCTTCACCTGAGCTGTTTTCTTCTAGGTTGCTTGAAAGGACAGAGCAAAGAACCTTACCAGAGCAGGGAAAAGGATTAAGGCTTCTTTTGGCTAGGCAGATTTACTGTGTGTTATTTTTATTTTGTACTCACAGGGATTGTTACTGTTTGTTGCTAACATTTTATTGCTTTATTTTTCACTGATTCAAATTGTTGCTGGGTATACCTTCTGCTGCATTATTACAGGGTGTGCTTACAGATTACTGATGTAAACTTCTGATTCAAATTGTCTTTTGCAAGGTATATCTTCTGTTACTGCTTTATTTTTCCCTGTAGCAAAGTGTTTCTTACAGGTTATATCTTCTGTAAAATTATTACAGGTGGTGCTTTACAGGTTTCACAGTTTTATCTATCATTAGGATAAGTTTCCAGGGCTACTGCATTTGTTGCTGGCTGATTGTTTCTGCTCTTACCTCCGTGTTTCTTTCATCTGTGGTTCTTCTTTTTCAGCAGAGGAAGGGCCCAGCCACCCATCCCCATCCCCAACCACCCCACACTACACTCCTTTTATAGGGTAGCATAGTCGTGACATTTTCTGTAGCAAAGCAGAAAGGGGCAGATCAGAGGTGTATCCACACAGTGAACTCATTTACAGGGGCACTAGTAATTTAACTTGTTACAACAAGTTACACAAAAACAAATGAACAAAACACAAAATCAAAGTTTTGCTTTCATTTTCTTCCTTCTAATTACTCTGACCAGGTTATAAACCCAGCAACGTATCTGGAATGGATATCATTAACTGCAGGAACTGCGGAACACTTTTCAGAAGGGCAGTTTTACAGGATTTAGGGTACTGTCCTACATGCTGGGCCATTGGAGATCTAAGGGCTCAGCTCCTGGCAGCATGGGCAGAGATTGCGCACCTTAAATTGTATATTCAAGAGGCAATATATTATAAGAACCACCTGCCATTTCACCAAAATCCAACAGAAGCACATTGACTGCAGAGGGTAGTTGGTCTGGGACATTGGCAGGTGGTTAGGAGGGGCAAATCGGGTGCCCCATAATTTGGTGCTCTCCAATATATCACCTCCACAAACCATATAAAAACAACAAACAGGTATCTGCCTCTATCACTGAAATCAAGCAAAGGGGCAGAGGACACTGCAGAGCAGGACACTGCAGCACAGGAGCTAGCGCAACAAGACTCACACAAAACAGGGACCAAAACAAAAAAAGGAAAAAGGAAATCCAAAAAACTTCTGATCATAGGAGACTCCATGATTCAGGGAGTTGATACATGTCTCCAGCCGGGGTAATGGTCAGATGTCTCCCAGGTACATCAGCATGGAGATACACTGACTGCATTGCTCAAATTGTTCAGGAAGCAGGAGAAAACATTGACATCTTGGTACACATAGGGACTAATGATCTCACCAGCCGGTCAGTTGTGGAGACCAAGGAACACCTGACCAGGCTGGATGACAAACTGTCATCCATTTTGTCCGGCATCTCCTTCTCTGAGATCCTGCCAGTTTGCGAGAGAGGGACAGATGGACAGAAGGTCAGAGAAGGGGAGATAGGGGAGCTAAACAAGTGGCTCAAGGGCTGGTGCCAGGAAAAAGGACACAAATTTGTAGAGAAATGGCAACAGTTTTGGGAGTGAGAGTTCTTTAAATTTGATGGGCTCTATCTGATTAAGGAGGGAGTCAGTGCATTGGGGCAGAAGTTTGATGTCTTTGCAGAATATTTAAACTAGCAAATGGGGGAGAGGGGTGCAGCACCCCATACGTCGAATGGGAAGAACACCCCTTTCCCCCTCAACTAGTGATCAAACAGGAGTTCAGCATGTTTGTAGTTCATTTGCATCACCAGGTAAGGAAAAAGGTCCAGCTCCCCATACTACGCTCAGGGGAAACGCCAGACCTCACCCAGCAACTAACACACCGGAATCTGGCCAATGGAAAATCTTATACACAAATGCTCGCTGTCTGGGAAGCAAGATCCCAGACCTGCAGGCAATACTGACAGAGGCTAAACTGGACATAGTAGCCATTAATGAGTCATGGTTTATGAGTAACCACACTTGGGAGACTTCAGTACCTGTTATGTACTGTTCGGAAGAGACCGAGGTGCAAAAAGAGAGGTGGAGTGGCCCTTTATGTCAATCAAAATATCAAAGCTATAGATATTCAGAATACACATAAGGAGCCAGAAGAACTATGGGTCACCCTGGAAACAGGAAATGGGACAGCCATATGAACTGGGGTTGTCTACAGGCCTCCAGACCAGGTGGAGGACATAGACACATTACTGTTAGAAGATATATAAAACATGACAGCTAAAGGAGAGGTTCTGATAATGGGAGACTTCAACATGCCAGATACAGATTGATCAATACCAGCAGGAACATCTGCCAGAACTAGACACATGGTGGATTCCTGCAGGGGGAGGGCCTCAAACAACTGGTACAACAACCCACAAGAGACAGGGCTATCCTAGATCTAGTACTGACTAACAGGGAAAGGATCACAGATCTCTAGGTAGAAGGTCACCTAGGGCCAGTGACCATCACATGGTATGGTTCAATTTGGCCACTAGAACCAAATCATCCAATTCCAAGGCAAAAATATGGGACTTCAGAGGAGCTGACTTTGATAAGATGGCCAACAGAGTTAAGCTAGCCCTGGCAAAAAGAAATACAGGTGAGGGGTACAGGCAAAGTGGGCAAGCATTAAGGATGCAATACTTGAAGCAACATCCCATTGTGTTAGAGAGAAAAGGAAGTGCAAAAGAAGAAGGAAACCACTTTGGTTCTCAAAAACAGTAGCAGAAAAGGTCAGAGCCAAAAGGCTGGCCTTCAGAAAATATAAGGGAACACAGTGGGATGAAGATAGGGAAGCAGGGAAGGAAGGAAGGAAGGCAGGCAAAGGCCCAAACCAAGGAAACACTAGCACAAACAGTCAAAGAAGGTGACAAGACTTTCTATAGATACATTAGTGAAAGGAGAAAGTCCAGAGGGGGTGTTGCTAAGATCAAAGGGGATAAGGGGGCATGTGAGGAGGAGGTGGACCATGTAAAAGCATCTATCCTAAATAGATACTTCTGCTCAGTATTTACTGAAGAGAAGGTAGGGCAGGGCTCACAGCTCAGCACCATGGACACGGGGGGAGGGAGATGTGCACCAGTCCCTTCACAAAAGAAAGGTTCCTACAAGAGCTGGATAAGCTCAGGGTGGATGAGGCAATGGGACCTGATGGCATACATCCCAGAGTACTAAAGAAGCTAAGGGTGGAGCTAGCAGAGCCATTATCAAAACTGTTTAGTGAATCTCTGAGCACAGGAGAGATCCCAGAAGACTGGAAAAGAGCTCATGTGATCCCGCTCCACAAGAGTGGTAGCAGGGAGGAGGCAGGGAACTACAGACCAGTCTTACCTCTGTAATGGGCAAGATTATGGAGGGACTCCTTAAGGAAAGGCGAGTGCAACACCTTGAATCCATAGGAGCACAGGATCCAAGACAGCATGGGTTTACAAAAGGAGGGTCCTGTCAAACTAATCTCATAGATTTCTTTGACTGGGTAACCAGAGTGGTGGACCAAGGGGGAGCAGTTGATGTCGCCTACCTTGACTTCAGCAAAGCTTTTGACACTGTTCCACATAGAAGATTGATTAATAAGCTGGGTAGGCTTGGGGTGAGTCAGAAGTTGGTCAACTGGGTGGCAAACTGGTTGATGGGCAGAAAACAGAAAGTGGTGGTAAATGGTATACAGTCAGAAGAGATGCAAATCACAAGTGGGGTACCTCAGGGATCAGTCCCAGGGCCAGTCCTCTTCAATATTTATTTTATTTATTTATTTAGTCAGTCATAGGAATTACAACCCTTTGAGTCATAAACTCATTTACAAAGGCACCGCGTCATCATAGTCATACATTCAGAGATAGTACATTAGTGGGACATCACATTTCAAGTATTTACATATAATAGCCAAGGTGGCTGAAAATCTATACATGTAGTAGCTAGGGTATTGATATTATTACAGTTGAACAATTATAGAGCAAGTGCAGCCTTTGGGGCATTGTCATATAGTAGGACAGTGATCAATACATTAGTGAGATGACACAGTTTAAGCAAGTATTCACATATAATAGCCTGGGTGGCTGTTGACCTATACATTTAGTAGCTAGGGTATTGGTATTAGTACAGGAGATATAGCTACAGTGTAGATGCAGCCTCTAGGGCATTGTCAAATAGCAGAGACAGATCTCTTCATCAGTAACATTGCAGATGGAATGGAGGGTAAGGTTTGTCTGTTTGCAAATGACATCAAGATCTGCAACAGAGTAGATGATTCAGATGGGGTGGGCAGAATGAAAAGAGATCTGGATAAACTAGCAAAATGGTCGGAAGAGTGGCAACTGGGGTTTAACACAAAGAAGTGCAAGATCATGCACATAGGGAAGAGAAACCCTGAAGCCACCTATAGGCTGGGAGGGGAGTTGCTGGCAGTCACATGGGAAGAAAGAGACTTGGGCATCATCATCACCGATGACCTGAAATCATCCAAGCAGACCACTAAAGCAGTAGGTAAGGCTGCAGGGATGTTGGGATGTATTAGTAGGGGTATCACAAGTCGGAAGAGGGAGGTAATAATCCCTCTTTACAAAATGCTGGTTAGGCCCCGTCTGGAGTACTAAGTGCAGTACTGGAGGCCACATCTTTACAAGGACATTAACCAAATTGAGGCAGTCCAGAGAAGGGCAACCAAAATGGTGCAGGGACTGCATCAGAAACATATGAGGACAGATTAATGGAGCTCAATATGTATACCCTGGAGCAAAGAAGGGAGAGAGGTGATATGATCGAAACATTCAAACACCTTAAGGGCATTAACAATGTGAAAGAGTCTAATATGTTTCAATATAAGAAAAATAGCAGGACAAGAGGACACAGCATGAGATTAGAGGGAGGCCAATTAAGGGGTAATGTGAGGAAGTTCTTTTTCACAGAAAGGGTGATGGGTGCATGGAACGGCCTACCTCAGGAAGTGGTGGATACGAATACAGTGCAGGGCTTCAAACAGGCATGGGATAGGCATAAGGGAGCAATATAGATGAGTATGAATAGATAAGCCATTGATAGAGCAAAGGTCGATGGCACATTCATAAGGCAGAGAAAGAAATGGGCAGACTGGATGGGCCTTGCAGTCCTTATCTGCTGTCAACTTCTGTGTTTCTATGTAACGTAAATGCAGCTTGATGCATTTCAAGGGAGGTTTCCACTTTGATGCATAACTAAGCCATCTCTTGACATTTTGACACCAACTTTTCAACATGGCCTTTTTGGGACCCCACCTCATGAACAATATGACTGTCATTACGCAACTCCCACCAGAAAGGTGATTTCACAGTCCTTTGGTGAAATCCCCTTTTGAGTGGGATTTGAACATTTTCAGCACACTTGCTCATGAGGTGGGGTCATAAGAAGGCTATGTTGAAATTCTGGGGCCAAAATATGTAAAAAGGACAAAGTTATGACCATTCATTGCAGTTTTGCTATGCCCACTTGTAACTTTGGAAATTTTAAATATTTTGACCCCAGATTTTCAGCATAACCTTCTTATTACCCCACCTCATGTATGTCACAGATGTCATTTTGACAGGCATTTGAACATTTTCCATACCAGGTATATGAGGTAGGTTAATAAGATGGCTATGCTGACAGTTCTGTTGCTGTTGCCCTATAAATGGAAGTGCAGGGCCCTTCCAGTTGCACATATACATATGCATCTATGGAGTGATAGGAGCACAGTGCAAATTTATTTATTTACTTCATTTTGGTAGCCAGGTGAACCCATTGGGACCAATGTTCCCTTTTTCAGGGGTGACCTGGAATTAATGACCAAATTATATAGTTATTCAAACAAACAGTCACGGGGAATATTTTTACATAGAAGAGGTGTAGTACATAAAACAGCTGACAAGCATTTGACTTTGGTTATTAACAACTGACAGGTAAGCAGTGTAACAGCTCTGACAGAAGGATATTTAATACTTATAAAACACAAATTGTCACTCTTTTTTGCATCTGGAGTATGTAGAACGTAAGGTGCACCACTATACATCTGGAAATCAATGCAGATTAGTGATAGTGTACTGTTAACGGTAGTAGGTACATAGACACTTTTCTAAATAGTACACTTTTGTTGCTTTTTTGAAGGTGTCTAAGGAATTGGCCATTTGTAGGGGTTCCAGGAGGGCAATCCATAGATTGGGAACAGAGTAGGCAAATGAGTTGCTACCCAAAGAGGTCTTGACCCTCGGGACTTCAAGCAGTTTTTTGCCGGATGGTCGCAACAATCTATTTGTTCACTTAGGGACAAGTAGATCTGCTAGACCGGAAGTTGTTGAGTGGAAGTGAGTTTGTACACAGTACACGGAGCTGAGTACTGCAGCCTATGTGCTGAGGTCAGCCAATGTAGGAAGGTCAGCACCTCACAATGGTGCTTCCTATTGTGAGTCATGTCAGTGAATCAGCCTATTTTGTGGTAGTGCAATTCCAACCTGTTACTCCATTATTTGCCTAGGGACTGCAGCACAGGGGCTGCATATACTAGCTTCGGTATTAGTACTGTGTTTGCTTTAGAGATTATGGACTCCAGGAGGAGATGGTTATATAACCTATATAGTAGTCCTAGTTTCTGGTGTATTGATCTGGTGACATGATTCACTTGTGATTTAAAGGTTAAGGCTTGGTCAAGCGTCAGACCAGAGTATTTGAGACCTCAATAGGAGTACAAAATAACAATATGATTACTCTATCTCAAAAACTATGGATGGATGGGAACGCATGGCCCTCTGTGCCCTGCACTTCTACAGGCAAATAAGGCTATGAGATGTATTATAGTGGAGGATGAAATTATACCATCTCAGAAAAGGTAAGGAGATTCTTGACAAAAAAAAACCTCTGTTAATGCATCAGTTAGGGTTCCAGCGACAAAAGCTGGGAAATGTTCTGTTAGGGTTTCCAACCCTAACACCTCACCCCCACCATGCAGGCAGCAACAGGCATGGGTGTGCCTTGGGGTTGTCAACACTAATGCTCACCCCATTCTGCTATACTGTAACCATGTCAGTGTATATATACATGATTTAAAATATGTATTTTATCTTTAAGTATGAGGGAACAGAACCATTATTCAAGAGTGGCAGAGTTATGAATGCCTTGTCCCCACACAAGTGATGATGAACTACATATTTTGAGTCAGACCATTACATAATTGATTTGTAATATATGGATTGTTAAAATAATACCCCCCAAAAAGCATATAAAAAAATCCCTGTAATACACTGCTCCCTTTCCCATAATACTACCCTTCCTCAAGTGATAATAGTATCGTTCACTGCTGATAATACTATCGTTTCACCTTCAAACGATAGTATTGTCACTGAAACCCCACAGTGCATGCGCCAGTCTCCCTGCCACACAAACACAGTTGCCATGGTGCCACGTTCCAGTCTATGCACCCAATGTAACAACGTGCAATGCCATTGGCAGACTTTCTGAGTAGGCGGCCAAACCAACTGCAAAAACATGGCAGACGTTTACGCTCGCTTAGCGAGACCAACACGAGTTACGGCCAGTTAGTTTCTTCAATAGTATTTCCTCAGAAAAGTGGATTACCTGCCAAATGAAAAAAAAGAAAGTAAATGGTAGGACTACCAAAGTAAAGTAAAAGCTTTCATCACAAACCTGGGTCAGACATGACTTCAATACTGTGGGTGGTTGGCCGAGAGCGAGCACATCTTCAGTGCAACAGGCGGCCAGCCCAGTTCAAAGAATTTAAAAAGCAGCATTTTCTGAATCAGATCCATATATTACAAAAAATTAAAAATAGGTTACAGTAAATTACTCAGCTGAAATTCCATCTCGAGGTTCTGGGGACATAGAAACCTCTCGAGCTTCGCTCTCGAGGTTATCTATGTCCCCAGAACCTCTCGATGGAATTACAGCCTTGTAATTCACTGTAACCTATCTATTATTCTATTCATACAACATCAGTTAACTAATTATATCTTGAATCTGATTTTGGAAATTTAGCAGTTTACCTTTAACTTCAAGTGCTGGTTTTAGTGATGCACTGGGAAATTGAGAGGTCGTCTGCACCACTCTCTGATTGGTTCAGTATTTCATTGTATTATGATACTATTGTTCAGGATAGCTATTGTGACAACAGTAACAGCTTTATTTTTTAAAAGTTGATAACCAGGAAAGGCACACTAAGCCAACACTCGTTTCTAGGTGCGACCTGGGGAAGCGGCTGTAGGCAGAACAGTTTCAAATGCAGTTTAGAGTCAGCACAGCAAATACAGGGTAACAGGTGTGTACAGAGGTAATGGTAACGTGCTGACATAGTATAAATGCAGCACCGTATACAGCAGTAAGCAGTAAAACAATCAAGTGTGAAAAGTATATCTGATATCTTGCTGTTACTATTGTCATCAGTCAAGATATCACTTTTGCTTTGTCATTCTTACTCCTGACTGGTATTGTACATATGGTGTTATTTTTGTTGATGGCATTTCCACTGATGAGACAGTTCAGTTCAAGGTTTATTGGACGATCATTAAAAACGATCATTACAAGATTATAAACATGAATAACAAAAAACATTTAAAAGTGAGGACACATAATTTACAGTTAGTAGAGCCTTAACTAGTTACTATGTTTTTTAGCATCCTTTTCCTAATTTTCTGGGTAATGATGAAATATTTACCAATCCTGTGTATAATACTGTATATGGATCTTCCGTGGTTAGGAGAACTGTAATAATAGCGTTCTCATCAGTTTGCATTAAGGTGCTGAGGATTGGCTGAATCCATTTATACCTTGCTTTGTTATACCAAGTATACACTTCAGGAAAACATGCACTAGATTCCCTTTATCATGACATGAGCAGAAGCATTCAGAATCTTTAGGGTCATTAGATGTATTATATAGTGCACTTCTAGGATTGGACTCAAATAGTTCCATCTTAAATCTAGTAAAGATTTTTCGAATATCTGGCTCCTTGTGCATGTCCAGGTAAAATCTTTACTTGTGTTGGCAATCATTTTTACTGTACCATTCAACATAATTTGAGGTTGTAATGTGATCCAAATCAATTTCTTTATAGTACATTATTAATTTTCTTTTTAGTATAAGGCCTATACTGATCATTTAATACATACTGTAAAAGAAAATCCAGTGCATGTTTTTCCAGGCTCTTTATGAGATGCATGAACTATGACGATTCGTTACAGCCTAATCTTTCCCAGATAAATTTTTCTTTAAGGCAGTGTCATACCAATCTGCTTTCAGATAAGTTGGTAATTCTTATGCAATTATTGTTCATTCATTTTAGGGAAAGAGTTTCAGAGTGTTTAACAAGGATGTTGTTTCTTTTGCAGGCCACATGGTGAAAGGGAAAAAAGAACAAGGTCGTCGGCATAAGCCAAAGTGGCACAGGGGATAGTATTGACCTTAGGAGAATATGTAACTGAAGCTTGCAGATTCGGTTACAGTCTGTTTATGTAAATACAAAATAGTAATGGGGCTAGGATGCAGCCTTGCCTAACCTCCCTGTTGGTTTTGAAAGAATCAGATGAGTAATTACCAATCCTGACCTTTGCTCAGTTATTTGAATACAAAATCCTAATACTATTTACTAGTAGAGGAGAGATGCCCCTTTTGAGCACAATGGACCACAGTGTATCTCTATTAATTTTGTCAAAGGCAGAACTATAGTCTATCAATGCCATATAGAGCTTTTGTTTCAACAAGTTAACATATTTTTCTAATAAATGTGAGACTATAAAGCAGTTGTCGATTGTAGAATAATTTTCACAGACTCCTGCTTGAGCAGGAGAGAGAGAGAGAGAGAGAGATCTCCTAATTTTCTAAGTTCAGCCTTTAGTCTGTTAAGTAGAATTTAGGCAAAAATTTTACTTGTGTTATCCAGTAAGCTTATGGGTCTGTACATCGTGGGGTCATCCTTAGGTCACTTTTTATGAATAAGGACAATTACGGAGCCCAACCAGGATGAAGAGATACATTTCTGCCATATACATTCATTAAAACAGAGCGATAAAAAATCAACTCCACTCACTTGCCATACATGTATATGCTTCTCTCAGAATTGTTATCGGGGCCAGGTGCTTTGTTTCATTTTAGGCTAAGAAGTGCAGAAAGCATTTTGAGTTTGGTTATGTGACTAAAATTTAACTTAATATACTGTGACCAAGAATACACTAGATCAGGATGAAAAAAGATTTCTGTGTAGTGTTGAATCCATTTTTCTGTACCTACATAGTTGTCAAGATCCATTTGCCATCCCTTACACCCCTTGGCTACTATCAACCAAAAATATTTAAAATCATTGCTTACAATTGCTAAAATCATAGTTTCACATTGTGTTTCATAGTATACTTTTTTCTCTTGTTTGAGAAAGGCTTTGTATGCTTTTCTGGGTGTTTTTGACTTACTAGCACTGTCTTTATCAGGCTTTCTTTTTGCACTTCTTATGGTATGTCCCAGTTGCTTTTTTTGGGACCTGCATTCAGCGTCAAGCCATCCTTCTGAACAGATGGTATTCTTTTTGCGGATTTTCTCAACATATAAGAGGGGGCCTAGGTCTTTAAAAAGTAGATGTAGTTTCTGATTCACAACGTCTGGGCTCATTTCACTCAGACTTTGCTGTGTCCAACTGCTTAGAAATCAGATCACGCTGCTCTTGACTGTGTTTTCTAATGTTGTAGACCATAGTAACTTCTTGGAATATTTGATTTCCATTTTACTTATTTTGATCCTTTCCTTAGTAAATCTATTATGAGAGCTGAAAACTTTCCCATGTTAGGAGATTGGGAAGTGGTCACTTTCGGTCTGAGTTAGGTAGAGCAAGTCCAATCAGGTTTTAGGGGAACCCTGCCACAGTATTAGATCCAAGACTGAAGCTCCTTGGTTTGTACATTAAGCAGGTTCAGCCCTCGTGGTCACCCAGTAATCATCCATTTAGGGGGTATACTAGGTTTTCCTCCATGAATTTAATTAACCCATGCCCATTTGGATTATACTTTTGGTCAGTTGCTGATCTTTTACACATGCCGGCTGAAGGAAACATAAATAACATTGTGGAGTTATCACTTAGGCCATCATAGCTGCCTATTCTTGCCTTAAAATTGCCTGTTACTAAAAGGTAGGCATGGGGGGGGCGGTTAACTGGGCTTCCCTAATGGTTTCTATTAATTCAACCCATGTGTTATCAGAAAAAAATGTAGACTTATAAGGAGAAATATAACAGTTGAACAAAAATAATCTCAATATCTGAATAAGATCCTTTAATACCAATACAATTATTTTCTAATGCTACACTTTCTATACCTGATAGGGTTCCTAGTTTCATAAAGGTAACCAAGTCACCAGCCCTACGACCGGCTTTAGCAACTTTTAATCCAGATTTATGAAAGGTGATGTAGCCATCTAATTCAATTTTATCTGCGTGAGCCTGCCATGTTTCTTGTAAACAAATGATAAAATACTGATTAATAAAAGTACTCCACGTTACAGTCTTGCTGTTTGGATTTAAAAACAGCTATATTCCAATAAGAAGGTTGTGCTGCTGTACAGCATTATCTGAATAGTTAACTTTGATGTTTGTTAAGGAACCATTTAGGTTAAGTGAATTTAGTCAACCATCATACCCAGATAATGCCAGAAATCTGTTTTGGGTCAAAGGTTGAGAGACAATGGCCCAGATATTCAAAAGACTTGAGCCATGCACAATAGGGTTGCACCTGCGCAAGTCCAAAAATGCACCATTCTGCGATATTCAGCAGGAGGCAGTTGCGCCCCCCAAATCACACTGAGCAACAGCACAATGATAATGAATGCATGCGCAACTGAAGGGGGCGGAACCATGCATAAATGGTGCAGTGCTATATTTAACAACATGCGCCATGCGCAATAGGGGAGCAAGCGAAAGTTGCACCATAGCGGAAATGAGCCAAAATAAAAGGGAGCAAGGGAGAGGTGCAAAAACGCTACAGAGAAGCCACATGAGAGCCAAAGATAGCAGGGAAAACTGGGCAGCAGGGACACACAGGGCCAGGAAGAAAAGGGCACCTGGAAGCAACAGGCACAGGGGAAGGTGTGGGGAGCCACAGTGCAGAAGGGGGACGTACACCACATAGCAGTGAGGCCAGCACAGGCAGGTGTTCCCGGTGCAGGGGAAGTATCAGTCAGGACAGCGGGGGGAATACAGAAACAGCTTCCGGGGGGGTGAACACAAGCCAGGGACATGGCCAGTGCCACCATCCAGATGGAGGCCGTAATGAGGGGGGTGAGAAGGCGGGCAGCAGGGAGGCATGGCCGTGGAAGGGCCCGTCGGCGGTATGCCCCCAACAGGCAGTACCGAGCCCACACCAGCTTTGAGCTGTACAGTGATACTGAGATTGTGGGCTGGTACCGCCTGAATCGGGCAATTATGAGGCAGCTCCGTGAACTGTGCGGTGATGTGATGCAGGCACCCACATGACAGAGCCATGCCCTGTCAGTGGAGATGAAAGTGACAGCTTGCATGTGCTTGCTCACCACGAGTACCTTCCAGATACCAACTGGGGACACCACAGGCATAACCCAGTCGGCCATGTCATGCCACCTCACCCAATTCCTCAGTGCACTGCTGCCACCTGCTGCGGAGTACATCCATTTCCCCAGAACACCGGCGGAGCGCACAGCAAACATACAGGAGTTCCACAGGGTAGCACATATGCCTGGCATGCTAGGGACAATAGACTGCACCCATGTGGCCATCCACACACCACCTGGCCCTGAGGGGGCCACATACATAAATCGCAAGGGCTATGCCAGCATCAACTGCCAGGTGGTGTGCGATGCCAGGGGGCGCATAATCAATGTCTGTGCCACACACCCTGGGGGAGCACGTGATCCCTTCATCTGGCACCAGTTGGCACTGTGCCACAGATTCGAGAGTTGGGATATCCCCACTGGCCACCTAGTGGGTGAGTATGCAAACCACATGGACAATCATAGGGCCTGGGGGGGGCATGGTCAGAGGTGACATGGGTAGTAGCCTACATGGTCTGGAGCAGGGCGATGCTGATCACCAAACTAACCTCCACCCTCTACACAAGGTGGACGTGGATACCCACTCCATCCCTGGCTGCTCATACCCTACCGGCGGCCCGCGACCCCATCGCAGCAATGCTACTATGAGGCACACGCCACCACATGTACGTCATCGAGCAGGTGTCCAGGGATGCTGAAGGCACATTTCCATTGCCTGGACACCTCCAGCGGTGCCCTACAGTACAGCCCCTCAAAGGCCTGCAGGCTATTCCTGGCCTGTTACATCCTGCACAACATGGCCAATGAATGTGGGATAGCCATACAGGTCGAAGAGGGGGACAGCAATGGTAACGATGAAGTCGCCGGTGACAATGGTGATGGGCAGCTCCCCCTTGGGCAACGGGACCCCCGACTGTTCCGGCTGGCACAGCTGCACTGGGACATCATCACGGAGGAGCACTTCAGCCAACCCAGGTAAGTCATGCGGCCATGTGCAACCAACAGTGGCTAAGGCACAACCCACAAACATGCATGAACACACACTATGGGTGCATTCCGTCAAGGGAAGTGGCCAGGCATGGAACCACACACACAACCAGGGATGGGTGAGGTCTAACATGCCACGTGGACCGACACACACACAATGCACCAGACATGCACAAAGGGTAGGAGGCACACTGACCCAGAATGCCACCCCCTAGCCACACACATGTCCACAGACCACCACGCCCACTGCCTGTCCATGTGCGTGTGTCAGATGCTGAGCACCATTGCACATTGGTGTACAGCGCAATGCAGGCATCATCATGCATACGCAACTGCAGACAGCAGCCGGGAGGGTGTGCAGATGGACTGTGTGTCTGCATGCAGGGCCGGGTACCCACCCGTACAATGCCCGCTGAAAGACACAATGCACACAGGGCAGCACCAGACAGTAGCCGCATTGGGAGACAGGTCAGTCACGCAACACAGTGCCCCGGGCTGCCACGGATGCATGGGCGGCCCCGCCGAGACCAGCCAGCACTGACAGGCCAACCACTGGCCTCATGGGGTGGCACCGATGGTCCCCCAGGGGTTCCACTGCGTGAATGCGACCGTGCTTGTACAGGGGTCTGTAGCACACCAAACATGCCTGCACCGGGTGTGCTCGGGATGCCCACAGCTGAACCCAGTGTCAATAGGGAGGGTGTCGCATGATGCCGGGGATGGGGGGGTGGACAGTGCACTGCGTGGTGTCTGCAACGCATGGGCACATGACTGTGTGCCCATTGTGACCATGACAGCAGTGAATGCCTGTGTCTGCCTGTCAATGGCAGTGGTCACATCCTCCCGCAACTGGTGCATCCCTGCCAGGATCAGAGCAGTTTCTCTGCTGCGATGCTCCTCTGCCCACTCCAGAGCTGCACGCAGTGCATCCACCAACATCGCAAGCCACATCTGCTGGTGGACTGATGCTTGCAGTATGCGGGTGTGCTTGTCCTAGAGGTTATCTTCCTCCTCGGCATCCTGTCCCTCAGGGTGTGCACGGCCCTGATGCTCAGCACCCCTTGAGGGTGGGTGCTGCACACCAGGACCAGGTCTGGGCATGTCCACAGGCGGTCACTGACACCGCCCCTTGACCTTGTACCCCCAAGCCCATTGGCCAACTGCTGATGCTGCCCCTCCAGCTGCCACTCACCAGGACTCACTGGTGCCACCACAGTGGCCACAACAGTCCCACTGTCCTGTACACACACCAGTGCTGCCCCACTGGTGCTGACAGGCACAGGCTGGGACTGTGATGACACGCAGGCCTCCACGGCAACACCACCCACAGCCATGGCCACGATGTTACTTGCTGTGTGGCCATCCCGTGGCACACGCGTGTCACTGCCCATGCCGTTAGCGATATCATCATCGGTGATGGACCCGGCACCAGCCCGAGTCACAGCATGCTGGTGTCTGTGGATGCCAGCACGCTGGGACATGGGCAGGGCCTCCTCTGCACCTGTTCCAACAACATCAATGTGGACAGCCAGGCGGGCCCACTGTCGCACTGAGCCATGTATACCTGTGGAGGTGGATGGGCCCTCCTCCATCTCCAGCTGTCTGTCCTCAGTGGACAGGCCCACCACCGCTGACCCATGCAGATGCTCAGGATCTGTAAGGGAAAACAAAGTCGAGTTACTGCATGTGACCTACCCTGCCCCCCCAATAGACAGACCATGACCTACCATGCAGTGACGGGCTACCACCCGTCTGGAAGCCACCACCCGGAACACCCTCAATGGCACAACTCTTCCAGCAACCCTCTCCTCCTGTGGGGTTAGGTGTACCACCTCCGGCTGTCCCCCACCTGTTGCAGCTCGTGCTGCCCTGATGGCAGCCACCTTCTCCTTTATCCTCCTCCTGTCTGTGCCCATCTTCTTCTTGCATTCCTGCACAGAGCACTGGTGGCTGCCATGCAGGTTCACTGCACGTGCCACCTCCTCCCATGCAGCAGCACGGGCCTGTGGTGTTCCCTGCCATCTGCTGAGAAGCGGCTCCTGATCCAGGTAGGCCTCAAACAGGGCATCGGTCTCGGCCTTGGTGAAATTAGGCCTCCTCCTCCTCCCACTACTGTGTTCCTCCTCTCCCACAACTCGCTCGGTCATTATTTAGCCTGTAAGAATGACAGTTGTTACCTGTGACTGTGCAGTCCCATGCATGTCCCAAAATCCACAGTCCACACTCCCAAACAGCATGCAACTCACCAATAGACTGCAGTAACCGACTATGGCCAGTGCAGCCCAATGTCGCACTTTTATAGCGCAACCCATGCAAATGAGGTGAGGCGCAACTTTAAGTGGATGCAAATTGCAGTGCTGTGCCACTGAATGGCTGATTAGCTGTTCTGCATATGATGACAGAATATCGCGCTGTTGCGCTTTGCGCAATTGTGTTGAATGTGCTGAGCCAAGGGCGCAGTTCTGTGACATGTGCAGTACACACCTCACTGCGCATGCCTGGGTTGCTGAAGCAGGCTTCTGCCACGCTGTGGACGTGCTGTGCACGGGAAGCAATGCAGGGCATGGCCACCATTGTGCCAGTGGCGCTACAGCGAAGTTCACCTATATGGCGCTGTGGCACTGGGCCATCATAGGCACACTGGGGCAACAGCGCGGTAGGCCACTACTGGAGGTAGCACACAGGCATCCAATCACGCTACACGCATTGGGTTCCAATGGCGCTGTGCCTGTCCATGCACCAGAGCCCCTTGACCCTGTGCCCGGCCTTTGCCCCCTAGGCTCCATGCATCAGGCATGGGTGCACCACTATCGCACTGTTCAGTGACAGAGCGATAGGGAATGGCAGCGCTGTACCACGCAGCATCTGCACATGGTGGAGCCGCACTGCAGAGCACAATTTTGAGCTGACTGAGCAAGTAGAATGGTGCTGAGGAGGGCTGCACAGTGGACCCAAGTAGAACTGGCCAACCCAGTGGCCATAGTAGAGCCACTCTATGGCCCACTGTTTGGGGAGACACCCCTGGACAGGTCCAGGAGCCAGGTGTGGGAGGAGGTGGCCAATGCACTGGAGGAGGCCACAGGAAGGGGGCGGACAGCGGAGCAGTGCCGCCACAGGTATGGCGACCTGCGGAGGAGGGAACCAGACCTACTTGCCCACCTGTGGTCACGTGCCAGGAGGTGCACGGTGCCACGGCCAGGTAGGTGTTACGTCCACACACTTTTATCTTCCATATGGGTATCACGGTTGTATGTGTCTGGAACATGGGGGAGGGACTATCCGGTGTTGGCTGTGGTGGTGTTATCAGGGTGTGGGGTGGGTGGGTCTGGCTGGATGGGAGTGCACACACCTGGGGGCAGGGGGACTTTGCTACAGGATTGTACTTATGTTCCTCTCTCCATGTTTGCACCACAGGGCCAGAGGAGAGGCGTCTAGCCCAGGAGATGCGGCACCATCAGGAAGACAGGGCCGCTAGGAGGGGCGATGGTCAACAGCGCCTGAGGGACCGGCCCGATGATGGTGAGTGCCATACCTCCATGATTACTATTGCATGCTGTGTAACAGGGTGGGCAGCAGGGCATGGCCACCATCCATTGACACCACTGCCATGCACGCAACTTGTTACAGTCAGCGCTGTCCAGTGGCACTGCATGTCTGGGAGTGCGTCGATAGTGGTCCATGCGTGCACCGGGTACATGGCTGTGCCACTGCCTTTGCACCACATAGCCATGTCAGTAAATGGCCACGGTGGTGCTGTGCATGACTTGGCCAGTGGGTGCATGCAGCAGTCTGCATGGCTGTATGCGCCTGGGTGGGCAGGTCTTGTGGACGTGATCACTGAGGGTGGTCACACACCATCACAGAGGCATGTCTAATGGCCGTATGCCATGTACAGTGGGTGAGCTGTATGGGGCTGTGCATTCACACCTATTGACTCTGCTCCCTTGTCCTAGGTGTCCGCCAGCTGCAGGAGATTAGGGAGGCATTAAGGGAGCTCCTCAATGTGGCCAGGGCTTCTTTGGAGATCCTGCAACAGATTGACCAGCTTGGGGTCCGGAGGAGGCACCGGAGGCAGAGCAGCCAGAGCGGGGGAGCAGGGCTCCCGTTGATCATCCCTCTGCCCCTGATATCCCCTACCCCCCTGGACCCACCCTTACACCCCTCCTTTTCTGTCCCATTTGTTCACCCCTGCCTCTTACCCACCCCCACCTTGTTTGTGGCCCTCCCCCCCAACTTTGTACATAGTTTTGTAAATAGTTCATTTTGATATGTTTTTTGAATACAGATCTTTTGATATGAATACTGTGGTGGTCTCTGATTTGCAGTGGGCTATAGGTGCTCAGCTGCAGTGGTGTGCATGGCGGCAGGGGTGATGCAGTCATGGGTATGTGTGTGTGTCTGTGGGGGAGGTGACTATGGTGTGGGGGTAGCTATCAGCCAGTGTCTGTGGTGTGTGTGTTGTGCCCTGTGCACTGGATGACTGTGTGCAGTGGTCCATGGTGCATGCTCTGTGTCCATGGTGCCCCTGTCAGACCCTCCATGGCCTGTGCAGCTGACACCCTTGCATGTCTGTGACTTGCATGGTCTGCTGGCATGTCAGTGGTGGCTGTCCATGCAGGGCAGCCACTGTACCCGTCACAATGCTGGGTTGCCTCCTGTCACTGGTGTGGTGCATGTCTGCCTCAGGTGACACTATGGCCTCCGCAGTTGTTGTCCCACCTCCATGCTGTGGCTTGTGTGTGTAGCAGGGGATGTGCACCACTGGCTGTGACTTGTGCTCCAGGCAAATGATGGTGGCGTACTGGTCCACAGTGCCTGCGCAGGGTGGCTGCCACTCCTGTGCCATGGAGGACTGCAGGTTGTGTGTACACAGTTTCCATGGGCCCACGCTGGGGGCTTGGTTGCCCCGCTACTGCGTCCCTGTGTTGTTGTGCTCTTGGGTATGGGTGGGTGTTTGTCCATGCACTGTGTGGCATCCGGTGTGGTGCATGCTTCCACGCACCACTGTGGGTGTCTGTGCTGGCTGTTGTGGCCAGTGCTGGGTTGGGGTGTGTCCTTGGGAGAGTGTGCAGGGTGCTGTACCACTGGTGGTGGTGTCCGGGGCATGCCCTGTCCCGTGTGGGGTACCTCGTGTGCCGACGCATGGTCAGTCTGTCAGCTGTACCTCGGGGGGGGGGCTGTGCATGGCAGCACTGTGTATGCCATCGTTGCATTGCTGTGTGCTGCCACCCGCTGATGGGTGCTCATGGTGGGGTTGCCTTGCATGGTTCTGTGGTGCACAGGGTTGCATTGTCACAGTGGGGGTGGTGGCATGCATGGGGTTTCCTGCAGTGGTGGACGCTGCTCCTGGGCAGGGTGTCTGGGGGTCACGGTGCAGGGTGTGCTCTGCATTGGGGGGATGGTGTGGCATGGGGTGGTCAGCCCTCCTTGTGTGCCAGTCACAGCTTGCCAGGGGGTATGATGGGGCACCATGGCCCAGCTGTGGGTTGGTTGCTTGTCTCCATGGGCCAGTGGTTATTCCAACACTCCCCCAGTTGTGCAGTGCATGGGGTGTGGGGGGACGATGTCTGTTCTGCTGTGTGTTCCTCTTCCCATCTGTGGCATGGGTGGTGGCCCCTACCTCCCTGGTTGTGCAGTTGTATTGCTGCCCTGCTGCTGGGGGGCGTCCCTGGTTGCGCTATGGTGCATCTGGACTGCTCAGCTGAACATCCCTTGTTGCGCTATGGTGCATTAGATATGCTCAGCTTCACCTCCCTAGTTGCATTATGGTGCAGGTGGTGCGATATTCAGTTGTCGGCTGTAGGCGCAGGTTGGCCGGCTCAGTTTTTGAATATCGCGTCTCTTGCGCATGGGCACAATGGACTTGCGCTTGCTCCTGCTATTGCGCACTTTTTGGGTGCAGTTTGAATATCTGGGCCATTGTTTACACCTGCTTTACAATTTCCTCCATCCAGTTGGAGAGGCCTGGTTTGATTTATATGTCTTCTAACTATGGATTCTAGGTTGTTAAGGTCCGCTATGTATTGTCCCATTGTTTCTAGATTGTTTGATTTTTGCAACACTCTATTTGCAATTACTGAATTTCTAAAAAAAAAAATGTCAATCTGCCCATCACCTTTTAAACTCTCATGCCTGTAAACATTCACTACACCATTTTGACCCAGCCTTATTGACTAGGTTACATAACCCATGTGTAAGTTTGGTATATGTTCCACTGTGTATGGTTTGTTGCATCCAAACAAGCTTGGAATAACTGGTTCATATGAATTCTCATTTTGAGGTGCCCCTGAATGCACATCATGTACACCAGATTCCTTTACAGGAAAATCTCCTTTAAACAGAGAAGCAGTTAGATTTAGCTGTGACATCCTGTAGATATTTCTCCATAAGTAACAGAACTCTAGGGTTTGTACAGTGAATATCCACCCTTTCCACAAAATTGCTATCCTCTGTATCTCTAGGCCTGTTGATCTTAACCACGTTTTCTATTTCAATTTCTAGGTCCAGATCTACCCCGAATGTGTGGAAAATTAAGACTCTGTGGTGTTTCCCCTTCTATAAAAATGTATCATGTCATAGATCATTTACGAACAAGATCACGTTGATTAAATAGGTCACAGTGCCCCCGCTTCAGTAAACGATAATGCTGTGCTGCCCAATTGTGGTACCTACTGCGGCAAGTTCAACAAGCATTTGTCAATGCCGAATGTTTGCTTGCTGGCATTGGCAGTGGTAGTGTAGAAGTTAAGAGCTGAGTAATAGGAATGGCAGTGAAGTATTGAACTGAAGCAAACCCCACCACCACCCTGCAGAGAGTGACAGGCATTGGGGTGTGCCTTTGGGTCATCAGGCATAGCGGCCACGCCATTTCACCACACCCCACTTGCAGACACTGACAAGTGTCACGGTGTTCCTTGGGGTCTTTGGCCCTAATGCGCACCCCATTCCATTAGGAAATACGGTGAGATGGGTGCAATATAGGAGAATGGGGTGAACTTTGGGGCCGAAGAGTGCAAGGCATACCTCGATGCCTCTCACTGGCTGCAGGGTGTGGAATGGTATGAGCATTACAGGCAAGAATCCCAAGTCACATCCCTGATGTCTGTCATTCTCTACAGGGTTGGGCATTATGGTTGGAAACCCTAATACCTCAGGCATTCGTTGGTATTTTCACTCCAAATTTTCAACATGGTTGTTTTGTGACCCCACCTCATGAACAGTGGCAGTATCAGTTTGTTAGCCGAAAGCTGCTTATGCACAGTGACTACAGCATTTAGCACCACAGGTGCAAAAACATTCCGAACAGGATGTAAAATGACAGCTGTACTGTTCATGGGGAGGTGTAAAAAATGGCAATGTTGCAAATCTGCAGTAAAAATATTAAAAAACTGGTGAAGTCACGAGCATACATAGAAACTGTGCAACGCACACCCGTAATATAATTAGGTTGGGGATTTTTTACAGTAGATTGTCAACTCAGGCATTTTGGTGCCTCTGATCATGAACAGTGTCACTGTGATTTTCTTTATCTGTCCCGAACAATGATTTCCACAGCGACCACGCATCTCTGCGCTGAAAGTGAAACACACTTCGCCATGTTGTGAAAAATGACAGCTGTACTGTTCATAAGGAAGTGTAATAAAAGGCAATGTTGAAAATCTAGAGTGAAAATATTAAATTCAGCAAACTTACAGCATGCATAGGAACTCGCATAGGCCGCATCCGAAAACAGTCATTTTAGGAATTTTTTCACCAAATTTTCAACATAGCCATTTTAAGACCTCTGCTCATGAACAGTTCACTGTGATTTTCTTAATGTGTCCCATACATTGATTTCACACACCGACTGCGCCATTGTGCGCTACATGGGCGGAAACACATTTTGGGCAAGATGTGAAAAATAACAGCTGTACTGTTCATAAGGAGGTGTGGTAAAATGGCAATGTTGAAAATCTGGAGTGAAAATATTGAAAATTCATGAACTTACGAGCGTGCGTAGGAACTGCGCAACGCACGCTCGTAAAACAGTCATTTTTAGGAATTATTTCACCAAATTTTCAACATAGCCATTGTAATACCTCTGCTCATGAAGAGTGTCACTGTGATTTTCTTAATTTGTCCCGTACATTGATTTCGCACACCGACTGCGCCATTGTGCACTACATGGGCGGAAGCACATTTTGAGTGAGATGTAAGAAATGACAGCTGTACTGCTCATCAGAAGGTGTGGTAAAATGGCAATGTTGAAAATCTGGAGTGAAAATATTGAAAATTCATGAACTTACTAGCATGCGTAGGAACTGTACAACGCACGCTCGAAAAACAGTCATGTTTTGGAATTTTTTCACCAAATTTTCCACATAGCCATTTTAATACCTCTGCTCATGAACAGTATCACTGTGATTTTCTTAATTTGTCCCGTACATTGATTTCACACACCGACTGTGCCATTTGCGCTACATGGGCGGAAACACATTTTGGGTGAGATGTGAAAAATGACAGCTGTACTGCTCATAAGAAGGTATGACAAAATGGCAATGTTGAAAATCTGGAGTGAAAATATTGAAAATTCATGAACTTATGAGTGTGCGTAGGAACTGCGTAACGCACGCTCGTAAAAGTCATGTTTTGGAATTTTTCCACCAAATTTTCAAAATAGGCTTCTTGAGAGCCCACCTTATGAACACTAGCAGTGTCGTTTCGTTAATCAGTCCCAAAAGGTGATTTCATGCAGTGACTGCGAAATCACCCTTCAGGCATGAATAACGCCATGTCAGTGACAGCATTCATGAGAAGGGGTCCCAAAAACCCCATGTTGAAAATTTGGTGCAAAAATTCCAAAAAACGCCTGAGATATGCAACAAAGTTGAAAAAACCCTATCTATCCCATTATACAGCTTACCGGCATTTCCTCAGTTCGCGGTTGGCTTTGAAGAGTGCAGACGTACCCGGCCATCAAGATCGCCGCGCCGGACTGGAGGTAAGTATGGGGTGAGAGGGGGTGGGGAGGCAGGGTGCACAGTGGGTGGGTGCGGGTTGTGGGGGCAGGAGACTGTGTGGGGACCGCTTTTCTTTATAGGTTGTTTTTTTTTAAATGACTACGCTGGAGATTTGCCACGCTGGGTGGGCTCCCAGTGTGGCACAAGGACGGGCTGGTTGGGGGCGTGGAGCTGACGGGGATTGGGCACCTCCGCCGCCATATAGTATCTATTGCCATGCTGGGGGGCTCCCAGCGTGGCACCCTGTACTCTGGGGGGACAGTGGAGCTGACAGGGATTGGGCACCTCTGCCGTGGTTATACCATGAGTTGCCACGCTGAGGTGGCACCCAGCGTGGCATGTGGAAGGCTTTGGGGAGTGTAGCACAGCCGACGGGGATTGGGCACCCCTCCGGCTATACAGTGTGTGTGTGTGTGTGGGGCAGCACGCAGTATGCGTGCGTGTGTTTGTGTGTGTGTGTGTTGTGTGTGTGTAGGGGGAGCTGTGCATGAGCAGGCAATATCTGATCGCTGCTCACTGAAGGGTAGCTCCCCCTTTCAACTGTATGCCACTGCATTTTGGAGCTGTCATAGACAGCTCCAGCATGCATTGGAGGACTGGGGCCATGCCTGCCAACACACTGACTGAATTGGAAGAGGGGGTGACACACCTCTGAAAACTCAGATGATGGCACTATGTTTCTTGCACATGCATGCAAGCAAACATAAAAACGTAAAAATGCAGACTCCCAACATCACAGAACTAGTTCTGTGCCCAGCGTACTCCACAACAAGTGCAAGGTTTTCATCCACTGGGCTGGTAAAATCATAGCAGGGCTCACATTCTCAACATGGGAGGTTTTTACAGCAAAGTGGTATACTGCAACAGTGCTGATACTACAATTTACATGAGTGCCTTCTACTGTCAACCTACCAGCAGAGGAATTATTTTACAAATTACACCCTAGTAAAACATGTTTTTATAGATATATATATATTTTAAATTTTCTTTAAAATGTTACACAAAACCCACTTTCTAAGCACGATAAGATACTCCAAGGTGTGCAACATTGGGAGATACCTGCATGTCTAGGGGCTGTTAAGCCCTCTACTTGGGGCGTCAGGCATCACTGCATCCCTGGGTGTGTAGGTATCTCCCAATGCCGCACACACTGGTGTTTTGCCTTATGACTTGCTCAAAATACCATACACTGAATTATAACTGGCTTTGTCAATGGGTAGAAACACTCCCCAGTTATTAAATCTCAGTTGTTTACTCCCCATCATGTATCGGTGAGGGCACTAAGTCCTGGTCTTCGATGTCCATCAGGCTTTCAAGCTTGCCTATTTTGCTGGGTAGGCTGCTCTTATTAGCCCACATGCAAGTGAAAATAGTTACTTCTCTATGCATCCTTGCCTCCTCTGTCAGTCTTGTCTTCATGCTTATCTTCCCCCCCGCTCTGCTGTCCTTCCCTTGGTGTTTCCCTGCAACTATCTCCTGGCCTCGGTTATCCCTGGCCCCAGCCCCCATTCTCTGGATTAAACTCCAACTATCTGGTCCATTCTCCTAGCCAATACCTCCACGCCCTTCTAAGTAAGTAAGGTTGTCTAGTAATAACGACTCATATCTGTAACTACTGCTGTGGGGTTTGTAATAATGTACATACTAATTTAGGCATGCAAGTATTACTTTAAACAATGTAACCATGTACTGCGATATAAACTCTTATATGTTTGTTTGTTTGTTTTGTGTTCTATGTATGTATTTCTTAAATTCTAATAAACAGTTGAAATAAAAATAATAACCACCCTTGACCTCCACAGCAAGGAAATAAAAAAGAAAATTTCCCTCCTTGCCCACACAGGAAAGGTGTGGTGACGGAGGCAGGGTAACACCCCTGAATGGCCATCATTTTCTGCACCATTATGTCTGGTAGCACAGTTGTAGCAATTGCAACATTGCTGTGCTTTTTTTAGATTTGTTTTGTTTGTTTCATGTCTAGCAGATCTGGTGTGGAGCCATGCAGCTGCATAGCCTGAAGTAACCCAGTTACTGTGACCTTGTGATGTAGTGTCAACCCCCCACCCCACAACAAACACATGCAATTTTGGTGGGCCTCTTCTGAATTCTGGATTTCCAGTCTGATCCCAGAGCCTCAGTGGGCTGGTGACAGAGGCTAATCATGAACTTTGGGATACAGTGCGTATGAAAGGCTCACTGTAAATCAGAACAATTTTGTTCTTCGGTGTGAGCACCACAGTATCATTGTCTAACTCACTGCTTTGTAAGACACTTTGAGAAACAGACTGCACAAAATGTGCTATACAATTCCAAACTCTATTCTAAAGTCCCTTCACTACCAGAATGTAACACATTGCTTTGTAAAGCACTCTGGGATACAGCATGTATGAAAAGGTTAGCTACAAATCCAAACTCTTATGCTGTTCTGCAGTCTGCGCACTACTGGCATCTAACTTATAGTTTTGAAAAGAACTTTGGCATGCAGTGTGTATAAAAGGCACTACATAAATTCAAATTCGCGTCTATTCTACAGTCCCTTTCACTGCCAGTAGCTAACTCATTGCTTTGTTAAGCACTTTAGTATACAATGTGTGGGAATGGTGTTATAGAAATTCAAATTCTAGTCTATTATTCAGGTTTTACACCATTGGTATCTAACATATCACACTGTAAAGTGCTTCAGGGTACAGTCTGCATTAATAAATTTAAATTCTGTTCCATTCTACAGTGCCTGCACTACTAGTATCCAACTCATTGCTTTGTAATTCACTTTGGGATACAGGGTGTACACAGGTGCTTTATAAATCCAATTTCTATTTTATTCTACAGTCTCTGCATCTTCAGTATAAAACTTGTTGCTTTTGAAAGCACTCTGTAATATAGTATATATGAAAGGTGCTGTATAATTACATTTTTTTTTCTATTCTACAGCCATTGCACTACCAATATTTAACTCACTGCATTGTAAAACACTTTGGGATTCAGTGTGTATGAATGGTGCAGTATGAATCAAAAATACATCCTACAGTCATTGTACTACCTGTATCTAACTCATCGCTTGAGGCTGCCACCATCATTAAGTACCTTGGAGTTTGCCTTGACAACCACCTTGATTTCTCAACACACATTGATGCAATCTATGCCATGCTCCTTCCCAAACTGGGAGCACCCTACAGGAATTAAGCCTGTGCCACCCCCCCTCCAGGTGTGAGTTAGTCTCCAAAATGATCCTCCCTGCCTTTGACTCTGGTGATGTGGTTTACAGTGGTGCTCCTAAATCCACCTGGGCCCGACTGGACCCCCATTCCACTCCTTCTATCACTTTGCACTGGACTGCCCACCCTGGACCCATCACAGCTCCTTGTACACCACCCTCTCTTTTCCTTCCATTAAAGATCATTGTCTCTCTCATTGCACTTCCCCCTTTGCCAAGTTCTGGTTTGGCTCACTCTCCTGCTACCTCCTCCCCACTCCTGCTGCAGCCACAGTCTCTTACTTCCTCTGCTCCACTGATACCCAATCCTTCTTCACTGTCCATGCCAAGACATATGCTGGGCAGTCTGCTTTCTCTTACTGACCCCTCTTCTCTGGTCCTTCCTCCCATCCACCATTCATGCTGCCTCTATGCCTGCTACTCTGAAGTCTCTGCTCCACACATACTCCACTCACACCTGCACCTGCCCTTAAACAGGAACAATTGCAGGGATTTAAAAAGATAATCCCCAAGCACCCCCTTCCCCAACCTGGTGCCTTATGTGTTTTGGACTTATACAGTCCATATTTCACATTTTTCTGTGGTCTATATTTGTAAGTGAAAGGGATCATTATTTGTGGCTTCTGGGAGCTGGCCACCAGGTCCCTTTCCGGTCCAGAAATGTAAAAGCTCCAGCCCCCTGTGCTGCCCCTGAGCTCTTACATTTTGTGACATAGCAGTTTGTATAGTGCAGAGGCTAGCCATCTAAGCAAGCTGCTGGACAAAATCATGCATGCTTGGCTATCATAGCACTTGGAAAAATACAACCTCCTCTGTCCCTTTCATCATGGTTTCTGCAAGCATCATAGTACCTCATCTGCCCTGGCCATCTTCACAAATCATGTACTGAGGAACATGGACCAGGGCAAGCCCACAGGTGCCGTCTTCATTGACTTGTCAAAAGTGTTTGACCTGGTCGACCACCAACTCCTCCTCACCACCCTGCTACGCTTTGGTCCCCCGGATCTGCTGCCTGGTTCCACAGCTACCTATCAAACAGGTCTCAGTTAGTTATCATTGGGAAAGCATCCTCTGCTTTCCTCCCAGTATGTACCAGGGTGCCCCAGGTCTCCACACTTGGGCCTCTGCTTGTCTCCATGTTCATTAACACACCCCCCAAGGGCAACCTTAGCTGTAATGCTCTCCTCCATGCTGATGACCTAGTCATATACCACAACAACAAATCAGTTGACTCCATCTCTTCTGCCCTCACACACAACGTTGGCTTTGCCCACAAATGGTTCCTCTCCAACAAACTTCTAGTCAATAAAAAAAAGATTGAGTCCATGATCTTCGGCTCTAAACCCTTTCTAGCGAAGGCCACAAAAACAAACTCCTCCCTCTTGTTACTCACCCCAGCTGGCCCTCCCCTTGAAAATGTCACATCATTTAGATACCTAGGTGTCACCCTTGACCCCTCCCTTTCTTTCTCTGAGCATTTCAATCACACCACACGTAGGATCCGCCACAAGTTGGGCGCTGCATACCGATATAAACATTACCTATCTGCTGAAGCACACCTCACCATCGCATGTGGAAACCTGCTACCCCTCCTTGACTACTGCTCCCCGGTCTACTCACACCTAACCTCTTCCATACTCTCATGGCTAAACATGACCTACAACTTGTTATGTTGTTTTGTCCTCTTTGGTCCTTTCTGCTCCCATCACTGCTCCCTCTACCAGACCTTAGGGTGGCTCCCACTTCAAGGTCGCTTTGACTATGCTATGGGCCGTCTACTGGACAACTCACTCTGAAACGTGCACCTGTCCCTATAGTCACCCCTACTGACAGATAGAGTGTTCACAAGGAATCTCAGAGCATCCTCGATCACCCCACCAGAAGTACCTCACGTCACCACTACTATGAGAAGTTGAGCCTTCTTGGTCGCAGCTCCCTCCCTATGGAACAAGCTCCCTCTCTCCATCCACTCATCTGACAACCCACCAAGATTTCAAACAGAACCTGAAAACCTGGCTCCTCATGGCTGCAAACTGTCACTGTACCAAGTAAAGAAGCTAGAGCCAACATACCACATGGACCTCCATAAATAAGCAGCACTCACCTCGCCTTGTCTGTCCCTCCTTCCTCACCACTGTCTTTCTTTTCACAGCCCCCAAGAGAACTTGCATCTTGCAATGGTAATTGTAAACTTGGTTTTAGAATTGGAAATTGTATACTTGCACTGTATGTAACATGTATTGAAGCACAAACCATATGTAGTCTGTGCTACTGGAATTGTATTGCTGGCATTGTATGTAACCTGTACCATCTGTTCTATTACATTGTACTGTATCTTGTATGCACTGTATGTATTGTACTTTTGCCACTGTGTGGCCTGGACCATGACTGAAAATGGTCCTCTGGATCAGTGCACCTACCCGGTTACCAAAGACATAAATAAAAACTAAATAAATAAAATGCCCTATTGATATAAATGGAGGTAGGCTTTATATCGCCTTTTTTTTATATGTTTTAGAATCTTATTAAATAGCCATTCTTTGAGTCTCACCTTAAAAGTTCTCATTCTTGGACAATTGATGATTTTGATAGGAAGGGGATTGTAAAAGGCAGAAGCTTTGAACAAAATGGATTTCTGTCCAAATAATTTTCTAGATAGTGGGATTTTAAAGACCCTTCTACTTTGGGATCTAGTTTTTTTGGATGTTAACTACCCTACTAAACAGGGAGAAAACTGCAAAGTTGTCCCATTACACTTTTATGAAACAAAGCACCCATTCTTAGGTTACCCCTTTTGGGAGTATTTTAAAAGATGGAAACTCAGAATCCTGACACCCAGGACCCGAGTGCAGCAGCCCGACATGATGCTCGCCCAACAGACCACCATCCTGACCACCGAAAACCCAACACTACAACTTGCCAGGACTGGAAGTTTATTATATTATTTTGGGGGGGTGCAGGGAGCAAAGCCTCCAGTGATGGGGGTACAGGGGCAGAGCCCCCACCAGCCCACAAAGATGGCATAAGTCCAGTGCCAGGCTTTCTGTGGTTGGGATGGTGGTCAGTTGGGCAATAGCCACATCAGGATGTCGGGCTCAGGATCCTGGGTGCTGTGATTCCTAGTGTCGGGCTTCTGTCATATATCCCACCTATCATCTAAAGAAAGGCATCCAGCGGCCTTGTATAAAGTACAATGATGAGTTCGCCTTGGAAGGTTAGTGATAAATGACACACGCGCTGTTGTATGTGATCTGACATTTTGACAAGATTTTCTCTTTAGTCGCTGCATAGACTGTTAGCTTTAGTCCACTACTGGAAATAGAAGGCTATGGGCCAGCAGTCTATGAGACTTGGGGACCAAAAAATTCTGGATTCTCAATAAAAGTCCCAATCTTTGATGCAGTATTCAGTGACATGTTTGACATTGGAACCAAAGAAAAGAGTGCTATCTAAAATTACCCCCAAGTATATTTAACACTGTCTGCGATTTCTAAGGGTTCCCCCTCTAATCATTCACTACTAAATCAGTTTCTTTTATTTTCCTAGACCCTGTGAATATCATTACCCTTGTTTTCATTTTAAAATTCATTATCATTTGCCTTGGCACTAGCCACTTTTGATAGGATGTAGAGTCACCCTGAACACCTATTAACACATAATTAAAATCTGGGCCAGTATCTGAAATAACGGCATCATCGGGCCCACAGGATGTTTTCCAGTGATTTACAGAATTGGAGTTCCAGATTTAAAAACAGGGAAAAAAGAAGGGGGCCCAAACTAGAGCCCTGTGGAACCCCACACTGGATGGAATGAGAAGACAAACACCCAGCAACAATAGTTTGATGGCACCTCTCAGTTGAGAAACTAGAAATCCATCTCATAAAATCCAGAGAAAAATTACTATCACACAAAGAATCCAAGAATAAATCATGATAATCAAGATCGAAAACCCTGGTGAGGTCCATGAATACTTCTGCGATACAGTGTCCTTTATCAACGGCACTGTGCACGCAGCTGGTGAACTTTTGTATATTGGCCGAATTCAAGCCAACTTCTATTGTTTAGGGGAAAACCCCATGGCACAGTGAGTAATTAAAGATAGTAATCATGGGTTTAGCAAGCACTGAAATTGTCAATTTCAATATCCTAAAATCAACATTATTGGGACCAACATTTGGTCGAGAGTCATACTTTGAAACATAATTCTGGATCAGTTCTGGTGTAACACAATGAAAATACAGCACAGGATAACTTTTCATCACAATGGATTCACCCAGAGGTAAGAGAACCACATCTTTAACTTGATCCTTAAACTTCTCGAGGTTTCCAAAGCAATCATTGAATATTTCAGATACAGCACTAGGATCATCAACAAGACCAGACTCATTTTTAAGCAAAATAGTATCATTCTTAGTCTCTCTTCTTCACATAGTGTTTATTGCCTGCCATGTCTTCCTTGGGTCACCCAGACCTAGGGTGGGTAGGCAGCTTGCTTTGCTGTGTGACCCCCACCTAGGTGACCACAGGTGGTGGTGCAAGCTTGAGCAGCGATTTGGGAGGGAGATGCTCCCAGTGGAAGACGTTTCACTATGTCAAGCCACCATATCTCCAGAACACCCGTAGGGACCCAGAAAATGCAGGAAACATGCTAACTGGCAAGATGATGTCTCTGCTTTTCACAGACCCTGCATCTTCCTACTGGGTGCATCATCCCACATCTAAACTAAACATCTCCTGGGAACAGGGGTCCCCTGATAGGCTCCGTCACACTGGGTAATCTGTGGAGCACTGCCAGGGATAACTAGGTAAGTACTAGGGATGGTGGGTTGACGGGGCTGGGGAAGCAGAGTCTGATAGGGGCTGGTTGGGAGACCTGGGCAGAAAATATTAATGATAGAAAAATGTATTTTAGCTGTTCCCACTGTAGAGTTACATGCATTTCACAGTCTCTTATGGTCCTGCAGTGTCACAGAGTCCCCGAGAGTCCTGAACGTTTCCACATTTTATCTCTTCCTTTCATTTGATTTTTTTTTCAATTCAGACTTTATTCGTTTTTGTACATTTACAGAGAGAGGATCTAGTTAGCATACATACAGATGAAACAGGATTAAAGAACAGGAGTTAGATCAACTCTCCCCCCCTCCTCCCCCCTTCCCGTCCCCCTTTCCTCACACTAGATGAAATGTCAGCTGGAGAAATAAAAAGAGGGTAGACCTCTATGATGATTATAGGGAGTACAATGTCAGCAAAGAGCCCCAAATCTTCTGAAATTTCTGAGGCTGATCATGTAAGTTAGCAATCATATTTTCCAAATGCAGATCTGCCAGCAACTCTTGTAACCATTCACTGTAAGCAATGTCAGTTGTGTTTTTCCAATGACGCAAAACTAGATCTTTAACCGACATAGCTATTAAAGTTACATGAAATTTTCTGTTATTAACTGTGACAGAGGAAAAATCCCCCAAAATGCATATTTCGGGAGTAAAAAGATCATATAAACCTAGTAAAGGATCAGACCTCTGTCGAATCGCATTAAAGGGGGCTACTTTTGGGACATTTCCAGAATATGTAGTAAAATCCCCTCTTCCTGTTGGTAACGAGTACAGGTAGTGGATGACAGGAGTCCCAGCTTAGCCAATTTCTGGGGTGAATAATAGTAGTTATGCAGGATTTTGAACTGCATTAAACAGAGCTTATCATGTCTACCATATTTGTGACAATTCACCCACAAAGAGGGCCAATTAATTTCCTGTTGGGGACAAAAGAGAGGCCCAAAATTTAGTCGGGCCAAAACAATCCAGCCATTTCCAGTTATCTAATATCCCATTCAGCTTAGATACAGCATGAGGTAGGACTGCCATAGGAATCAGTTCTGACCAGTAGGACAAACCTGAGGGTATCGGTGGGACAGAGCCAAAAGATTTCACCCTTAGGTGCCGTAATTGAAATATTTTGAAAATAACAGAATTCGGGATTTGGGCTTTATGTATAATCTCAGAAGAGGTTAACCATGAGACATCTTCCCAAATAAAAAAACTAAGTGGGTGATCTCCCAGCTGGGAGATCCATTTCAATTGGAGAGGTTTGCCCTCAATGGTGAGATTTGGATTCCCCCACCAAGGTTGAGAGGGATCTATTGTATGCTCATGTTTCAAGAAGGAACATAACTGTGATTGAACTCTTATAGATACTGCTATAGGGCTGCCTTTTGGGTAAAGATTTTAACCTAGTATGTAAAAGTGCCCTGGGGGATAGCCCATTAGCCTTTACAAGGGTATGTTCAATTTTGAGCCATATGGGAGTAAAAGAATATAATGTTGAGGGGAGCTCAGGTGTGGGTCATCTCAAGTACTTGCTTACATGACTGGCCCAATAATATAGCCCAATGTGTGGGAGATGGAGTCCTCCTTTCTCTTTGGGGACTGAGAGCTTATTATAACTTAACCGGGGCTTCCTAGCTGCCCAGATGAAATCTGTAATCATCTTATGCATCCTTTTAAACCATGCCAAGGGGATCCAGACATTTGAAAGATTAATTAGGTAGAATAACCGAGGAAAAATATTCATTTTAACTATATTGATTTTCCCCCAAAGAGAGAGGTGGAGCAACGCTCATCTTTTAAGATCTTGCCTAATAACAGCCACTAGAGGATCCAAGTTTAGTTTAATAAATCTACCGGGGTCTCTTGACAAGTTAACTCCCAGGTATTTCAAGGATTTGGTCTGCCAAGAGAAACCTACTGCTAAAGCATCTATCTTTATCGCTTTGTAATTTAGAGGGAAGATCACAGTCTTGTCTTTGCTTAATTTGTAGTTGGACCTAGAGCTAAATTCTTCCAAGATTGTAATCAGGGCAGGCATTGACGTCTTGGAATGGGACAATTGTAGGAGCAAGTCGTCCACATAAGCCGAGACTTTGACAGTCTGATGTTGAACCACTATAACCTGGACAACTGGATCTGCTGTAATCCTGTGAATAAGAGGTTCTAAATAGATATTAAACAATAATGGGGATAGCCGGCAACCCTGTCTAGTTCTGGCATGAAGTGTAAAAGGGTCGGACAGTGACCCATTACAAACAACGTGTGTACTTGGAAATTTGTACAATGCCTTAATCCACTGTACAAACAAGGGGGGAAATCCAAAAGCTTGGAGGGATTGAAATAAAAAATTCCAATCAACCCTGTCAAATGCCTTCTCGGCATCCAGGGAGACAAGCACAGCAGGAAATTCAGCATCCCTGGTGGCCGAGAAGACATGCGACAGGGTTCTGAGATGGTCTACTGAGGATCTGGCCTTCATAAATCCCACCTGTTCTGGGCCTATGATATCTGGCAATATTGAGCCTAAACGATCTGCAAGAAGTTTTGTGAGAATCTTGAGATCTTGGTTCAGAAGGGAACTCGGTCTGTAGCTTTGCGTTCTATCAGGGGGTTTACCCACTTTGGGTATTAGAGTGATTAAGGCCTCAAATAGAGACTTATCCAAATCTTGCCCCAAAAGAATATGGTGAAATAAGGACAGAACCGATGGAACCAGCTGTGGGGCAAACATTTTATAAAAATTTGCTGAAAAACCATCAGGACCCGGTGTTTTGTCTATCGGGAGATCTTTAATAACTCTAGTTATTTCCTCTGAAGTGATGGGAGTGACAAGAACGGCCTTATGTACATTTGAGATAGTGGGCAATGAAAGATGTGTTAAGAAAAGGTCCAATTTAGATAATGACGGAGGTTCCTCCATCGGGCTATCTAACTTCATGTAATATTTTCTGAATTCCGAAACAATATCTGACGGGGATATTTTTAAGGCGTCATCTTCCATGGAGCGGATCGAGGCAATGAATCTGTTCAATTCAAGTTGTTTAAGTTTGAGAGCCAGGAGACGCCCTGCCTTTTCTCCTTGATTCAAATAAAGGGCTTTGGTTTTGAGGACGGAGAATTCAGCCTTCTGTCTTAGTAAGTTCAGATAAGCATCTTTTAACTTTACTAGATCTTGTTTCACTAAATCAGAAGACTGGGGTGATATAGTGCATTCCAAAGACCGGATTTGAGATAATAGGGATTTAAATTTCTCCTCTTGCATCTTTTTCCTTTTGGACGCCAATCCAATCAGAAGGCCACAAAGGTAGGCTTTTAGGGCACACCATTCAATATCAGGTCTTCCTGTTGAATTGGTATTGATTTCGGAGAAAACTGTAATGTGCTCAGCTATATTATTTAACATTTTCTGGATTTTTAAGCAATTGGTTGTTGACCTTCCATCACCCACCCTTCGTGGGAAGAGATACAAGGGAGATCAAGCACGGCACAGGGGAGTGGTCAGATAGCAGGCCCAGAAGTATATTAGCCTCCAACACACCAGTAATCAAGTTTTGGGAAATTAACAGATAGTCAATACAGGAGGACGTATGGTGGACCTGAGAAGTAAATGTGAATTCTTTAACCGCCGGGTGAAGGACACGTTAGATGTCTATCAAACCTGCACCATGTAACAATTCCCGGAGTGCTCGTTGGGCTGGGGAGAGTCCTTTAAGTGACCTGCTTGAGTGACCTATTTGTGGATCAACAACCAGATTGAAATCCCCTCCTATAATTAAAGGTATATTTAAATAGGGCGTAAGAATATTTAGTAAATGCATGAAAAAGCTGGGGGAGTCAGTATTAGGGCCATATATGCTAGCAAGTATGATGTCTCTAGTGTAAAGTTTCCCCTTGATTATAATGTACGCCCTTCTGAGTCAGGTATAATTAAGTTGGGAGCAAATGGTATAGATCTACGAATTAAAATCATAACCCCTCGACTTTGAGTATTGCCCTCAGCCGAGAAGCACTGACCTATTTGCTGCCTGCGTAATTTGTCTGCCTCTGAATTTAACAAATGGGATTCCTGCATCATAACAATATCTGCAGCCAACAGATTAAGATGTTTAAGGAGCTGGTACTGCTTAAGTTTGAGTCTTGCCCCTCTGACATTCCACGTGAGAATTCTCACTGTACCCGCCATAGAGGTTTACATGCTAATGAATGTGGGCAAGCCTTATCCTTAATTTCCCCGGGTGACAGCTCCTGTGTGAAGAAATCCTCCCCCATCCCCCCAAAGCTAACAGATCCCCTATTATATCCTGTACATGGTATCGACAATGACCTATAATCCCAACCCACCCCCTCATTCTCCTGTGCTTCGACTTTTGCCTCATGCCCCACAACCATCCCCATCCCTCCAGCCACCCTCCTTACTGTAAAACAATTAAAAATGAAAATCTCAAAAGTCCTTCTAGGGACAAACACAACAAAGACTATACTATTGCTAATTAGGTAGATGCCTAAACATGTTAAGAGTATCCAAAATCCACTATCATTCTTTTCCATTAAAGGTGTTTTAAAACTGTAAACTTGAGTCTTTAGTATCCAGCTGTCATTCTAATACTGCTAACTTATTCTCTGAACATCTAACAAATTGGTTATCATTATTTAATGTAACAGAAACATATGCCCGGGGTTGAACTAACACATATCTGCATTAATAGGTTTATATTCGCACCTATCACTGACTTAGAAAGCTCCCTCCCACATGTGAAGAATCAAAAAGAGGAATAAAAATAAAAAGCAAAGGAGATCCTTCGTTATAACTTGCAACCTAACTAGTATTGAAATGTAAAACACTCCTAATCCACGGCTCTCTCTTTCACTGCCTTTTCCTCTTATTAAAAGTATTCACCAACTCCCCTGACCTGATGTTTCCGCTGACCTAGTGCCACTTACAATGTCCATCTGCAGGAATCAGGAAAAAAAAAGGTAAAATCCAAATCAGCGCTTGGATTCACCACTAAAGCGGTGATTCAGATTAGTGCCCGTCAGTTGTCTTGGAGCTCCCTCTTGTGGCAACGCTGTATAACAGAGAAAAAAGTCTCATAAAGGGACTCGCTTTAACAGTCAGACAGTTTCAGACCTCAAGTTGAAGGTTGCTAACCAAAACTGAGGGGAAAAACAAGAGATATCACTCCCCCAATTCTCCAGGTGGCTGCTGAGGACAATTAAAACAGTTCTCCTGTTCTAGAGCTGCACATACCTTCCTCTCAGTCCAGGTTTATGCCCTTAGGAAATTCCAGCTAGGGAGAGCACTATCCACCAGAGTCAGCATTTCCCTTCTTGGGGCAAGGTGTTAAGCGACAGAAAAAGTTTATCGGGGGTATAGGCTGCAACACACACAGAGGGGCTAACTTAGGGCCAATACAATTGTTGCTTGAGGGCAGATCACTTTCATCCGATCAACGTGGATATATTTAAGGAGCGAATAAAGCCAGGCACTTCTATATTCCTATAATAGATGAGTGTAGCCAGAATATTCAGATTCAGCCTTTTCATTTGATTTAATAGTTCTGGAGTAATCCATTTCTTTTTGGGGATGGGGCCTTTATTCTCACATTTCTCTTTGGGGAAATCCTGTCACAAGTTCTGAAAAATAATTGACTATTGTCAATTTTGGTAATTGAATCCAAAAATGGACCAACCAACTCCCTAAAAGCTGCTTCCAGGACTTCTAAACTAAATGTTTTAAAATTCCTTGAATGAATATGTAAAGGGGGACTGCAGGGGCTTTTAGTCACCCATTCACAAAAGATTGGACCGTGGTCATTAATTGAGTGGGATAAAATTTCAAATGTAACAGCCACTGTGGGATGTGTAGCCATAGTCCAATCCAGTGTGCTGTCCGCTCCTGTTTTATAGTTATATCTGTTAACAGCTGTAATGATCTGCTGTACTCCAAGCTCTTTAGTCCCATTAGCCTGTTCCTGCCCCCCATTAATATTAACATCCGTGAGCAGAATTCACTCTCTATTAGGAGACCATTTACACTCATCTCCAACTACCAATGCAAGGCCCTTCTTACTTAAACCTGGTGGAATATACAAACAGCTAATGGTGATGTGTTTTACAGTCCCCAGGGGAATATCTATTGTGGTTAGATCACAGCCATTTATGAAGGAGTAGAAGTTAAGCTCCTGAGTTTTACATTTTTGGGCAATATAAATAAGTGACAACTACCTCTTCACCACTGCCTATCCTGCCTAAACAGAGAGTACCTCTTTAACAATATTTCATGGTTCCCTACCATATTGTTCAACCAGATCTCTGAAAGTGCAGTTATATCATAATTGTGGAGTTCTACCCAGGCCTCAGATGAACCCATTTTGCAAGAAGGCTGTGGATATTCAAATGCACAATTCTTAATGTTGGAAAACTGGGAGACCAGATTGAAACATTGGGATGGGCAACGTTCAATTGCTTGCCCACACCATCAGAGGGGCATGGGTATGGGTCAACTGAGCCTCACGTGAATGAGAGAAGATTTAATAATCTTTTAGCTCTAACCTTATTACAGTGTCCCCTATTGCTTCTTCTGTTAGATTTAAAAACACTAAAGCTCAAACTGCGACTGTTACGAGTACAGAAATGTTCATAACCTACTCTGTACAAGAATAACCTATTTAAAAAATTCTCTAAAAATACCACCAACAGCTTAATCTGGTTCAAGGTCAATTAGCATTCGTCTGTATCCCCCTCCCCGGGTCGTGCCTGAAAATAGGCAGGATTTGTCTAGTGCACTTACCCGGTCAACAAAAACTAACTAACTAACTAAATAAATAAATAAATAAAAACCAATTACACCACTCGTGATCCACTAAAGATGGCGTAATGGTAACTGGTTTCTGACTATTAACAGTCACAACTGTTTCTTTCCCTGTAATATTGCACTTCCCTATGCCCCAGACCTTATAAGATATATTCGAGAAGGGATTCATATTGCACTGTACTATGCAGCAACACAAAAATGCTGAAACATCATTAACTGTGGAATAATTGAATTAGAATATGGAACAAAAATGTACTACAATGGCAATATGACAGGTCTTTACAAATGGTTCAAAATTCCTGTGAAATAAAGTACAGTAAATTAGTCCAGTTCCATTCCTAGCCACATTGAATTAAAATAGTTTGAAACAAGCATTTGTCAATGCTGAATGTTTGCTTGCTGGCATTAGCATTGGAAGTGCAAGAGTTAGACAGATGCAGAATAGGAATGGCAGTGAAGTATTGAACTGATGCTAACCCCACCCCCACCCTGCAGAGATGGACAGACATTGGGGTGTGCCTTTGGGTCGTCACCCATAACGCTCACGCCATTTCACCTCACCCTACCCTGCAGACACCAACAAGTGTCGAGGTGTGCCTTGGGGTGTTCGGGCTTTATACTCACCCCATTCCATAAGGAAATATACTGAAATGGGTGCAGTATAGGAGAATGGGATGAACATTGGGGCCGAAGAGTCCAAGGTACACCTCGATGCCTGTCACTGGCTGCAGGGTGGGTGTGGGGGTGGAATGGCCTGAGCATTACTGTCAACAATCCCAAGTCACACCCCTGTCAGCTGTCAGACCCTACAGGGTAAGGCATTATGGTCGGAAACCCTAATGCCCTGGGCATTTCTTGGTATTTTTACTCCAAGTTTTCAACATGGGCTTTTTGTGACCCCCACCGAATGAACAGTGACACTATCAATTCGTTAGCCGAAAGGTGATTTTGCACAGCGACTGTGCCATTTTGTGTCACAGTGCAAAAGCACATTTTGAACAGGATGTGAAAAATGACAGCTGTACTGTTCATGAGGAGGTGTAAAAAAATGGTAATGTTGAAAATATCGAGTGAAAATATAAAAAAATTGGTGAAGTCATGAGCGTGCATAGAAACTGCACAATGCACAACCATAATGCAATTATTTTGAGAATTTTTTATACCAGGTTTTCAACATAGGCATTTTGGGACCTCCGCTCATGAACAGTGGCACTGTGATTTTCTTAATCTGTCCCGAACGTTGATTTCACACAGTGATCACACCTATTGTGTGCCACAGGTGTGAAAATATATTTCAGGCAGGATGTGAAAAATGACAGCTATACTATTCATAAGGTGGTGTGCAAAAATGACAATGCTGAAAATCTGGAGTAAAAATATGAAAAATTGGCAAAGTTATGAGTGTGTGTAGAAACTGCTCAATTTTTTGGAATTTGTTCACCAAATTTGCAACATGGACTTTTTGGGACCTCTCCTTATGAACACTGTCACTGTGATTTTCTTAATCTGTCCCAAACATTGATTTTGCACAGCGACCGCACCATTGTGTGCCAGATGTGCGAAAACACATTTCAAGCAGGATGTGAAAAATGAAAGCTATACTGTTCATAAGGAGGTGTGGAAAAATGGTAATGTTGAAAATCTGGAGTGAAAATATTAAAAATTCTCAAAGTTACGATTGTGTGTGGGAACTGCGCAATGCATGCTTGTAACACAGTCATTTTCTTTGAATTTTTTCACCAAATTTGCAACATAGGCTTTTTGGGAGCCCACCTCATGAACAGTGACACTGTCGTTTTGTTACTCAATCCCTGAAGGTGATTCCACACAGTGACCACAAAGTCACCTTTCAGGACCGAATAACGACATGACAGTGACTGAGTTCATGAGGTGGGGTCCCAAGAATCCCATGTTGAAAGCTTGGTGGCAAAAGTCACAAAAGTGGCCAAGATATCCACCTAAGTTGAACCCCCCCCCCATTTATGCCATTATACAGCTTATTGGCATTTCTTCATTTCGTGGTCGGCTTTGAAGTGTGCAGATGTGTTCGCTCCACTGAAGATCGTGGTGCCGACCTCTGGAAGGTATGTATGGGGTGGAAGTGCGAGAGAAAAGCGAGGAGTGCACCCGAGGTGGAGTGCGGGTTAGGGAGGGGCACTGAGACAACGAGGGACTGTTTTCTTGTTTATAGGTTAAAAAAAAAACTTCATGGGAACGTTTTCTTTTTTACAGGTACATTTGGCATACTGGGGTGGGCTCCCAGTGTGCCACCTGGGTGTTTTGGGGGGGACTGGACACCCCATCGGCAAAGAAAACTGGTCTGTGTTTGGGGGGGCATGATGCCAAGGAGGATTTGGCACCCCCTCAGCAGACAAATTAAACTACAGGGACATCATGCCGATAGGGGGATAGGGCACTCCCGACGTTGGCTTTCATGGAACTGTGACAGGCAAATGGCTACAGCTGCCGCCATGTTTATTGAAATGTTACATCGAGCAAGGCACACCCTGCAATGAGGGGGTGCTCCCTCATTTCAGCAGTGAAATTGTTTGAAGTTGGTGGCACGCTTCTGAGCTGTTGTCATAGACAGTGTGCTCATTCATTGGTGCCACAGAGACAAGCCCCAAAAAACAGTGACAGCATTGGCCACAACATGGCCGCACCTCCACAACCTACTACTCCAGCTAGCTGTCACAACATGTTTCTTGCGCATGTGAGTAAGCAAACATAAACAGGGACTGCCACTGCCGGCTGGCTGGTCTGACCAGTTCTCTTTGTTGCTAGCAAGATCAAGTCAGTTTTGTAAACCAACTGAAACAAGTTTTATAGGCTCACCTTGTGTTATGCAAAGTCTTCCTTCAAACTGCTTGATTAAGCAACTGTCACAATGTCCTGGAGAAGACCACTGCCACCAGTCGATCAGGTCAAGGTGGGTTCTTAACTACACATGATAGGTTTTGGTCCAGTGCTGAAAAAGGAGGATCTCAATGCATAGTAAATCTCACCAGGCTGGATTAACTTTAAAAGATAATGAAACAATGAAAAATTAAGCCATCAGTTATAACCAGGTAAGAAGCATTATAAACCATACACTATGACTGTAAAAACATGTAACCCAAGTCACACTGACTCGCATGAGCTCTGCTCACGATGGTGCCATGGAGGTGGTGTAGGCTTTTAAGCTTGATGGCCCTGTTCCCATGATGCTGCCAGCTGTTGGCTCGCCCCATGCTCCCTGCCATCTGTGGAGACCTACTGCTGGGTGGAACTTGCAGGGAAATCCTGCAGATAAGCAGAATGCTGGCTAAAAGATGTAGTCTCTGTGAAGGCTGTGCCTTCCAGAGATGTAAACAGGCTGCAGGCTATGCTTTAACAGTGGAGGTGGCACAGGCTTTTAAGCTGGACGGCCCCACCCCTCCTGACATTCCCAGCTGCTGGCCACCCCCTGTCAGCCTTAGAGACCTACTGCTGAGTGGAATTTGCAGGGAAATCCTGTAAACTGGTAAAATGGTAGAAGCAGGACCTACATTGAGTAATGTAATATTGTATATTATATTGTTATTTGGCTCAAGTATACCTTGTTGCACTTTCTCTTAATTTCCAATTCCACCTTATTTGGAGCTGCACTGACTATAAACTGTAACTTGTAATGTGTTTCACTCCTCATCAATACCTACTCCCATCACCTGGAGTGACCTTGTCATTGTGTAAGTGACACAGTACTGTTTTCTACATTGTACCCCCTTGTCTCGGGACACCTCTGAAGACAAGCTATTTTGGCTTAGTAGCCCTTTCCTGGTAAAACTCTGTCATTAAATAGATAAATACAAGAGTAAATAAATAAAATAAATAAAGCACTTTGAGATACAGTGTTTGTAAAAGATACATTATAAATCCAAATTGTATTGTGTTTTGTTGTGTTCTGCTCTGTTCTATTCTAGTCTGTTCTGTTGTGTTCTGTTCCGTTCTGTTGTGTTCTGTTCTGTTCTGTTGTGTTCTGTTCTGTTCTATTCTATTCTATTCTGTGGGGGCAGACTGGCCTAATTGTTAGAGTTACCAGTTTGGGAACCAGGAGTTCACTGGTTCACCACCCCACCAAGTCAGATACCCATGTTTCAGTTCACCCAGTTGCAGAAGTGAGCAGAAGCAGGATCCCACTGGAAATGAGATGTCTCATCTCAGTTGAGCTTTCCTGGGCAAATAAATAGCAAACAAGATCTAGTCTACATGTCTGCACTACTAGTATCTACAGTAGCTCACTGCTATGTAAAGCACTTTGGGTTATACACTTTGGGGGGACACCAAAATCGGCCCTCAGTGCGGGTGCTGAAAATCAAGCAGACTTGAGAGACCGTTAGGCCTATTCTGCTGGCATTTTAATATGCTAGTATGTATATTATAGTGTGTATGAAAGGTGCTATAAAAAAATCAAAATTCTATTCTAGATGCTCCAGCAGAGGTGGAAGTGGGTAGCAGTTTTGTCAAGAGGGAGCACTTTCTCGCTCAAGAAGTTTTGCACACAAACCTTTCCCAGTTGGGCTTCGTCTACATTTAACAGCATTTCTTCCCGACAAGGAGGACCTACTCACACTATTCCCCTCAATATGGTAGTTATTCTCTCTGGGATTACTTCTTCACCACATGTGAACATTTTACAGTAGTCCCTCACTGCAATGAACCAGCGAAGGCCCACCCCTCTGTAAATCCACCCATACCCCCTTTCCTCCCTTCAACCCATTTTTTTTCTCTGTTGGTCACGCCCATCACCCTCTGATCGCACCTCCTGACCTTCTATTCTTCCCTTTCTAGGTCCTGTCCTTCTCAACAGGCGCTGGTTCTAGGACACCATCCAACAAAAATAAAACGTCTGTCTTCCCCACCCGCAGCACTTACGACAAGAACTGTCTCAACATGTTCACATTTTTTACTCCTCTAGTCTGTAACTGGCTAAAATCTTATATTTTATCATCTGATTCTCTCCTTGTATATAATTACTGCTAATATGTATTATTTTTGTCTCTGTATCTCTGTAATTCACTGTAATTGACGAGGAACCTTTGTAAAAGAGCTCTTAGCTCAAAGGTAAATGTAATCCGATTCTTTCTAGTAAATAAATAAATAAATCTTGCTATATCAAATTCTCAGCTGTAACGAATGATCCATTTGGCTCCCATCTGACAGTCATCAGTTCTGGCACTACACGAAGATATCATTGGCAAGGTATCTCCAGTGTCAACATGAAGCATTGCAGCTACATTGTCAAGACTAATCTTGCATTTCTGGATAGGCTCATGGCAGGGGAGAGTCTTGCTAAAGTTGCTTCCGAGACTGGTTATAGCAGATCTACCAACATGGAGCAAACAGGAGGGTGCACTGTGGGATTTGGTGTAAGAGGCTGCTGAGTCAGAGGCACTGAAATGGAAGATGCTCCAATGTGCTGGTGAGTCCAAAGTTGACAAAGCCACACAGTTGTAGTTTACCCAACAGCGGGCTAGTGGGGGTGCCAATTTCTAGATCAATTGTCTGCAAGAAAGCCACACAGTTTGCCAAGGAGATTTATGGTAAGGGGTATAAGTTTAAATCCCCCACCGTGTGGCTCATATGGTACTAGCAGTGGCACAGCATTTGGAGAGTGTGCGTCACGGGAGAACAGTACTCCTGTGACGATGCCACTGCCATAGAATTTCTATCAAAATTAAAGGACATTTTGGTAGATGGGGGTTGCTGACCAGAACAAATTCAAATTTACAACATGGATGAAATGGGTTTGCTCTGGCGATGCCTACCTGATGTCATGCTTACCAGCTTCTCTGAGAGTAATGCTAGCAAAGGTTTTAAAAAGTTAGCAAAGATCATGTCACCTTCCTTTTCTGTGCCAATGCCACAGGCACACACACAATTAAAACCAACTGCACTGGCAAATTTAGAAACCCTTGTTGTTTCCATCATGTTAGCATGAATTTGTTACTGTACGATACAGCAATAGCAGAAATGCCTGGATGATGGCCAACATTTCCCGTGGTTGGTATTTTGACAGTTTAATTCCATCAGTCCATGATTTCCTCCTTAAAAATAAACTGCTGCTGGGAGCCCTGCTTCTGATGGACCAATGTCCTGCACACACCCCCCCCCCAAGGCTAAATTGAGATTGAGAGATGGCAAAATCAGAGTTCTCTTTTTCCAAAGAACATGTCCCCTCACATACCCAGGCTATTGATTTCATAACATCCCTAAATTTAAAAACCATGGCACGCTTCACTGGGGAACCACTGGACAATGTGACAGAAAGCACAATTACTCAGTATTGGTCAGCAACACTGGGTCCTGCTTTTACTGAAGCTATTACCCCCAGTGATGAGGTGGATCATGACGACACTGGTGAAATTGCACAGATGGCCACAGACCTCAGACTGATAGATTCTACATAACCAGAGGCTGTTACTGAGGAGTGCCTGACAGGAGACAACACTGCCAAGACTTATGAGCAGCTGTCAGTTTCTGAGATGGGATTCTTTCAGCAATGCTTAACCAAGAACCAGAGACCAAGGACATAGACGGAGAAGGAGAAGATGAAGACTGTGAAGTGCCATCGCTACTGCTGACAAACAACAAAGCTATCAAAGGCTGGCATGGCTGTCAAGCCAAGAAGTTGATTCCATAAAGATTATCCAGCAGGGCTAACTTGCGTCCTTTGCCAAGGAAGTGGCTGCTGTCAAAAGAGAGAAACAGATGAAAATTACCGATTTTTGGGGGAACTCAAGAAAGGGACTGAAAAGTCTGTTTTTTAAAGTACAGTATTTACAGTTAAATGCACCAAGCAAGTAAACACACACACACACACACACACACACACATATCACTTTTTACATTATCCTCAAAGTTTACTGTACCGTATTAAGCACCATCAAATAAGCGTGTACACACGCCTCGCCCCTCAGCATGTCACGTATTAGTGTCCTTTGCTTGAACGAATGTGAAGCTGTAATGAACGATGAACATGACTTTGAAAGCATTCATTAAAGTGAGGGGCTACTGTCCTAACATTCAGTGCCTTATATATGGCCCACAACTTCTGTCTGACCAGAATTCCCTCTCTCTGAAGTTGGATCTAGGTAAGGCGAATAGATTCTCCTTCTGGAGGTTTATTGCCACCCTCCTTAAAGATTAATCCTTTCAGACTTTGGTAAAAAAACTGAATGCGACAGGTCGTAAAAGACAATGCTACTTCAGAAATATCAGGGCCAACAGACTGGGATACCATAAAGATAGTCCTCTGGGGAGATATAATCTCATTAACCTCTCACTGGCAAAATGAGAGCTATTAGCAACTGATGGAATAGTTGCACACTTTGCAGCAGCTATGTACCCAAGGAGAGAGGGAAACAGCAGCCCGCATTAACTCACTAAAAGCCCATAAGGGATTACAGAGTACAGTAATCTCTAACATTTCTCAAACATACTTATTACGAGGGAGGTACAAGAAGTACTCAGCTACTGGCTCGCATGCTACATGCTCAGAAATGAGCTGCCTGCTTTCTCCAACTCAGGAATCCCCAATCAGAGCATTTAAACAAATATTCCAGGAATTTATCAGAGTCTCTACATGGAATCTTCTTCTCCTGTACCCTTTCATATATCAGAATATCTCTCTCAAAAGTCTTTCTTGCAGTTTTTACAGAGTCCTACAGGAGTCACTGCTGGTCCCAATACAGAGTGATGAAATACTCTTGGGGCTGGATTCACAAAGCTTTCTGAAGGTGCAAAACCTTCCCTAAGTCCCTAAAACTGCAGTAGCTATGGAAACAAAGGGAAAGTTGCACTGAGTGTTATTCACAAAACCCTCTGCAGCTGTGGAAAAAAAACACTACAGAATGTGGAAAAAAAATGCAGCTGCGGAAGTCCCTGAGGAAAAAAAAGGTGTGCGATAAGTAAGGCACATCCCCTGAAAGGCTATTCACAACCAGTTTTTTTCTGCAATTGCAGAAAAAATGTTACACGCAGTGGAATGAGGTATAACTCTACCTCAGCAAACTGCAGTAGTGCCCTAAGGTGAGGCACAGGCAATAGCATCCCAGTGAGTATAGCAGTGGCTGATGTTACAGCAACAACAGAACACATTGCCATGATATGGCAACAAGCAACAACCACTGGACCCAGTGCAGCCCAAGACGGAGCCCCACAGGCAGTAGAGCCTGACCAGCCAGCAGCGAGTGCTACCCCCACAGGCCACAGGAACACCCCAGGGAGGGAGGACCAGCAGTGGCAGTCAGCCACTGTGGTGCCATGGTATTGCTGGTACCTATGGTGCTGCAGTGGTCCAAATTGAGGGACTGGTTGCTGGTCTCTATGAGGGTGCTTTCAGCTTCATGCTATGGCAGCAATGTTAAAATGTGCTGCTCCAGCTAATTAGGTTCACTGTTGCTGTGCCTCCGAAGTTATTTCTGCAGCTGTGGATCTGCAGTTGCGGATTTTCAGCACTTGCTCAATTTCTGCAGCTGCTGAATTTCTGCAGCTGTGGGGATTTTACAGAATTCCGTACCTGCTCAAAATTCCTTTATGAATATCATGCAACTGCATTTCCGCAGTGCTGCAGGCCTTTTTCCCACAGCTGCGGTATTCTTGGTTTTCTTTGTGAAGCCAGCCCGTGGTCCTTAAGCAGGCTAAAACCCAAATATGTTCAGACCCAGATGGATATCAGGTGGAGTAGTGTAAGTCTTTTGCTGAACTTCTGCTCCCTCATCTACATCACACACTTCACATGGTGAACGATGGAGGTTCCCATCCCCCATACTGGAGATTCACCACACTGTCTACCATTCTGAAACCAGGAAAGATCCTTCCTACCCCATGTCTTATTGCTCAATCTCCATTCGCAATACAGATTATAAACTGTATGTGAAGATTAGGGTATGCAGGTTAGATCATATTCTCCTCTCATTGATTCATACTCATTAAGCTGTGTTTATCAGACATCAACAGACAATGGACAACATTCGCCTCACCTTACTCCTTATGGGATATGCAGTCCAGTGCTCTATTCCAGTGGCCCTTTTCAGTTTAGCTGTGGAAAAAGTGTTTGACAAGGTGTCATGGAGTTTTCTTGCAAAAAGGGCTTGACAAAGGTGTCCTGGAGTTTTTTCTGGGGCACCATGTCAGCCTATGGATTCCCTACCTCCATCCTTACCAGGCTCCAAAATATGTATGCTAGCCCCCAAGCTTATGTTCAGCTAAAGGTCTCCCAAGCTCCCCCCATCACTCTCCAATGGAGTACCAGATAGGGCTGCCCATCAGTCTCCAATGGAGTACCAGATAGGGCTGCCCATCACTCTCCAATGGAGTACCAGATAGGGCTGACCCACCACTCTCCAATGGAGTACCAGATAGGGCTGCCCATCAGTCTCCAATGGAGTACCAGATAGGGCTGCCCATCACTCTCCAATGGAGTACCAGATAGGGCTGACCCATCACTCTCCAATGGAGTACCAGAGAGGGCTGCCCATCACTCTCCAATGGAGTACCAGATAGGGCTGCCCATCACTCTCCAATGGAGTACCAGAGAGGGCTGCCCATCACTCTCCAATGGAGTACCAGATAGGGCTGACCCATCACTCTCCAATGGAGTACCAGAGAGGGCTGCCCATCACTCTCCAATGGAGTACCAGATAGGGCTGCCCCCTTTCGCCCTTATTGTTTGCCATAAATATAAAGCTCCATAGCAGCGGCACTTCTCCTTGCCCCTGATGTGGAGGTGATACCTCTAGATGGTGTTCAATACAAAGCAGCTTTATCTGCCGATGATATATTCTTATTCTGCTAAACCCCGAAACTTCCATTCCAGCAGCACAGGCAGTGCTAAACAAATATGGCTCACTGGCCAGACTCTCTCTCTCTCAGTCTTTGTAAATGGAGGTTTTACTCCTTAATTACTCCCATTCTGCCTTCCTGCACCGAGAACTCTCCCTGAGATGGAGAAGTAGGAAGTTAAACAATCTGGGGGTCAAAATTCCCAAGGATCTTGGAAACCTGGAGCTCTCAATTATGAGCCTCTCACTATCACTTTAACAAATTACTGTATATCTCTTGCTGGAGCCAGCCACAGATTTCCTGTTTATCTCGATTAGAGATGGTTCATATGAACATTTTACCCTGCATACTATATTTTATGCAGACCCTTCCCATTTTCTGCACCTCTTGTTATTTTGCTTTATGGAATAAATTAATTTCCCACTTCATTAGAGAGGGCCTCCACCCCGGAATATGATACATCTTGCTGCAATTACTGCCTATTTCAGTCTTCGTTTTATGTATTGTTTGCTTTGTCCCCAGTCCGACCCCACCAGAAAACAAACAGAATTTTTCATTAATGACATGCATGCTGTTGGTCAACTTTTGTTCTTCAACATCTGAGCTGTTCCTCGCCTGGCAGACTACGCTAAATTTACCACCCAGAGTCTAGCAGTATGGTTTAAGTTACAACTCCTCCTTAAGTTTTCCCAGATTTTTTAATTTCTGCACAGCACTGGCAGCAGATTCTAATTTTCTTCCAGCTCATGTTGACCACACTTTCCAAAGATTGAAACAGTTGGGCTTATTATATATTTTCCAATTCTTAGATACACATAGGGGGCTTCCTTTGTGGAGATACAACAGCAATATGGACTCGCAGTCCATGAGCATTTTAAATATCTACAGGTTAGGACATACCCGCTGCATAAGTCTTGTTGACGGGATTCACCTACCAGAACCAGCCTGAGGTTATTGATGGGAGTTAGTCAGGAACAAAATCTGGCAACATTTGATTGGCAACATGTATCGGGGGCTTCAAGATCTCCTAGGGAATTCCACTCAAACTACCTTTAATAAATGGAATCGGGAATTAGATACAAATATTTCCTATCAGGTTTGGCTGAAATATGCTCTCCACTCTCTTAAAATAACTTTCTCCACTAAATAGGGGCAATTCGATTGGAAATGTAGGTACCAATTTTTTCATACCTCTGCCATTCTTGCTAAATTTGTGCCAGCAGAGTATGGTCACTGTTGGAGGCACTGTGGCCAGACCCTTGCGGGCATGTACATATCGTTTCGCTATGTCCAGTCTTACAGACTTTTGGTCATCTACTTCTGAACAAGTGCGGTCACTGTCTCTCCCAGCACAGTTAGTGTCCCCACCATGGTATTTTTGTCTATCTCCCGCCTGATCTTCAATTTCCTCCTTGCTCCATACCATATCTGTATAATCTAGCTGCAAAAAACAAAGGTACTAATAGGCTATAGATACAAAAGAAACTTTCTACAACTGAGAATTGGAGATGTATACTAGAAGACTTACATGCTATGGAATGTATTACTGCCTCCCATTTATTTATTTATGTATGTATTTGAAAACCGGGTGAGTGCACTGGTCCCAGGGACCATTTTCAGGGATGACCCTTCAGGGTAAACTTCCCCAATTCCAGACTAGATGGCAAAGCTGGGTAGTGTATGTCATGTGTATTGCAGTGTCAGTGGCTCAGTAGGTAGCACACTCACCTCTGAGGCCGGGAGATCAGAGGACTGTGGGTTCAGTTCCCACATCTGAAACTTGGGTTAATATCCCAGTACTGACACTGTAGTGCAGCATGAAAGGGATGCTGCACTTCTGAGGTGCCGTCTTTTGGATGAGACGTTAAACCGAGGTCCCATCTGCCTGGATTGGTGGTAGTTCAGGTGTGTGTTAACGATCCCTTGGCACTTATCGAAAAGAGTAGGGGAGATTTTATTGGAAAAAAAAACATATATAAAAATAGTACAGATACAGGGTCAAACAGTGGAACATAACTCAATTTGTGACAACAAACTCAAAAATGACTCTCTTATAATGAAAACATCAGGGCAAAGGGAGGAAAAATAAACAATAAATCAATCAAAACATAATTCCTATCCCCAACGCAACTTTCATTATTTATATTTGATGAAATATGTGAAACCCGTCTACCATTGTGACACCTGTTGTGCAGAACTCATAACACAGTCTTTTTATAAACAGTCATCATTTCAGTTGAGACTAAATTACTAAGACAGTCAAAAGACATTTTCCGTCCATGCAATACCCATTAGCATCTTGCCTGCCAAATGTAAAATTTAATACAACAAAGAAAAATAGATAAAGTGTCAGGGTGATACTTTGCTAACCCCACCCCATATTTCCCCACAACTAAAATATCATAATCTAAATGTTTTAACCAATCCATCCACCATTTTGTGGCCAAAAAAAACCCATAGAGCTGTAACATATGAACATTCCAACAGAAAATGTTCCATAGTTTCAAGTAATGAAATACAATCCATGTATGGGCAATTTCTCTCTTCAACTACTTTATGTTTGGCATTCCCTCTTACATTCAATCTGCCATATGCAATAAGCCAAGGATTTTCCCACATCTTGCGAGGAATCCTATTAAGGGTGAGTTGTCTGAGAATTAGACTATCTGTTGAAGGACAATTTTTAAAACTTGGTTCCAACGGATATATTCTAGAAAAAATAGTCTGATATAAAGACTTTGCAGACTGAGTTACTATGTCAGGTTTCAAGACCCTCCATTTATATAATTTTTGTGCAGCTGATTTAAAATAAGGAGGAATATTAATGTGAGGGTGTAATTTAGGGGCCACAGTACTTCAGACTGTGATATATTTATTTAAAGAATTCCGAAGCCAAATATTGTGCACCAATTCCGATTGAGAAAGGGCATTGCCGATTGTGTGTTTAAAAAATAATACATGTAAAAAAATTACTGGTTCAATCATTCCCAAACCCCCCTCCTTGACCCCTAGATATGTGTAACAGCGCTTGATTGGGTTGAGTTTATTACCCCACAACATTTGAAAGCAAAGACTATATAATCTAGTTTCAAATTTGTTTGGAACTGGGTACAGCATAGCCACATAATGTAAAAGCAGCAAAATACATTTTTTTTAAATCAAAATTCTTTTAAATTTCGTGAATTTCCAGTGTTTCCATCTGAACACCTTTAATTCTGCCTTTCTTAATATTAACTCCCAGTTAGCCTCAGGAAGGTTTTGGGGTCCAAAAATAATTCCTAAAATTTTTAATGGCTCACAATCAATAGTAATGCCCCCTATTTCACTTGACAAATCCGTAATATTGCCTATGAAAAGTCCTTTGCTCTTATCAACATTTAATTTGGCATTTGAAACCAATTGGTATTTATGTATTTCGTATAAAAAAATTTCTATCTGCTCTTGTTTTAAAAAGAACCCACAAATATCATCTGCATATGCCTGTATCCGAATGCCTCGTGGTACCTATACCTGACACCCCTTCCCAAAAAGGATACATTTCAATATGTCTCAACAAAGGGTCGAGTGAAAAAATGTACAAAAGTGGACTTAAGGGGCATCCCTGGCGAACCCCTATCCCAATATCAAAACTCTGTCTAATAAATCCATTCAAAAAAGTTCACACTGAAAAAAAAGAATACAGCAATTTTAGTTGTTTTATAAAAGCTAAAGAAACCTTATAAATTTCCAGAACTTTAAACAAATAGGGGTGATAAACCCTATCAAATGCTTTTTCTTGGTCAGCTGCTACCACCCATCCTGATAATCCTGCCATGTTACAGTGTTCAATCACATCCCTAATGATCATTAAGGCATGTTGTATCTTCCTATCAGGAAGTCCGCAATATTGTTGTGGTGAAATCACTAATGAAGCATAAGATTTTAATCTGTTATTTAGGATATGGGCTAGAATGTTACAGTCAGTGTTGAGCAATACAATGGGTCTTCAGTTCCTAATGAGACTTCTATCCCCTTTTTTAAAAAGATAAAAAAATAATCCTTCTGCAAAGGAAGATTGTATTGTATCAGAAGTAAACCAATAATTATACACTGATACTAAAATATCTGCTATGTGTTGACAAAAAGTTTTATAAAAAAGGTGAGGGATACCATCTAAACCTGGTGAAACATTATTTTTAAGGGTTGAAATGGCCTGTAAAATCTCCTGTTTAGTAATGGGGGTCTGTAAATGTAACACATCATCTGGAAAATCGTCAACTATGATTGGTTGAAGGAAAGTGATAATATCACTTTGAGAAATCAGAGAAGTGGGCAAAAATGTTTTAAAATGCTGTTGAATCAATTTATCCAAATCCTCAGGAGAACTCACCCTTTGACCAGCAGCAGAGATCAAATATTCCATAGTCATACTTTCTTTTATCTATTTACAGGCTTCAAAAGGATCCCCTATCGAGGTATTATGAGTACCAGCGCGTAGCATGCCTTGGATAGTCCAAGCCCTGTCATATTGGAACTTTTTCATTTCAGCTTTTATTAAATCAATCTGTGATGAATAATCCAGTGTTGAAAGATTTGCTATAGAAAAATATTTTTGCAACTGTTTCGTAGTTAGATAATGTAAAACTTTTATTACCCTGTGATTTACCAAATCTCACAAACCAGCATTTTATATCCTTTTTTGTATCTGACCACCATTCACCCTTGTCCTGATATAAACATTCTACAGATGATCTAGCAGCAAAAAAATGACCCATGGCTCGAGTTACATCTGGATCAGACAAAACCGAGGTATTCATTTTCCATCTCTCTCGAAACGCAGGTCTTTTGACTACTTGGTCCAGACACAGAATTAATAATAAGTGGTCTGAAAATTCTACAGGACTAATATCTAAAGTACCTTTGGATAAAATAGGGGAAAGAAAAATATAATCAATAATGGAAGTGTAAGAATTTCTCATATAAGTGAAATTCGGACCCTTAGTATGATAAACATGGCTATTAATTAAGCCCGCTGTAGTTATAAGGTTATTAAGTGCATTAGAGTCACAATAAATTTGCTGTCCCTCATCCCACTTCTTTTTTTTATCCTGTATGAGGCTGCAGTTGAAATCCCTGCATAAAAAAATGTTATAGGTGGAAACTAAAAATGGCTGAATAGCCTTCATGTGAAGAACTTTATCTGCTTTTACTTGTGAATTATATACTGCAATGAACCTACAGTTCATACTTTTCCAAAGGTCATCTAATATTAAAACTCAGCCTGGCACTAAGTCGATTAGTTTCTGGAGAGAATAGGAAAAGGAGTGAAAAAGAATCCCTACCCCATCCGCTTTATCAAGACCAAAGGACCAATACGAAGGGCCCCACGTCCATTCTCTTTTAAAACTCCAAATATGATGTTCCAAATACATCCATGTTTCCTGTATGATAAAAACATCTAGCGCCAAATCATGAAAATATTGGAAAGCAGTTTGTCTCTTATCTACATTCAATAGATTGTGCACATTTAATGAACCTAAAGTAAATTGACCCATTTATAACAATAAAGAGAAGCAGGACTAAAGTTTTTTTCTCTTTTTCCTTTTCTTTCCTTTATAAGTACCTTGTTCCAAAACCTGTGAACCTTGTCCTAGGGAAGATTTTTGTCAGTCGGAATCCCCAACCTCCATCTCTGAATCACCCCAGACTGGAAAAAGGGCGGCATAAGAATTATTTGTCTCTACTCGGGGGGGGGGGGGGTATATCAGGAATGGCAGGTTTGGTGAACTGAGAGGATCTCCGAGGCAAAGGATCTGGGTCAGGTTCATCACTGGGGACCATAACTGGATCCTCATAACAAACAGGAACCAAGGATGCAGATATTGTACATTTATCCACAGGGGCTTGAGAAAGGTCTGGGCCTGAAACAGGGAGATCTTGAAGCACAGTAGTGGGAACCACTAAAGGGTCAAAAGAGGGAGGGGAAGGTCCTGGAGGAGGGCCTTGAGCATCGACGGGAACAGTACTAGCTGAATCTTGTGCTTGCTGGATAAGAAGCTCCGGGCTCATACAGGATGCTTTATTCCAAGCAGCCCAAGGACATTCCCCAAAGACATGCCCAAATTCTTCACACAAATCACATCTAGTGTGATTAGCACATTGCAAAGTAATGTGGCCTACCTCCCCACAATTATTGCATCGGGGTTGATCACATGTACTAGATAGATGTGTTCGGGATCCGCATTTGTAGCATGTTCTTGGCTGCCCTACATAAAAACACCCCCCCCCCGATCTCTACTAAGCAAAGAAGAATTTGGAATATGCTCAATGCCCGAGTCACTCTGGTGTAGTTTAACCTTATATTTCTACCCCCCAGTCCAAAAAAGCTCGCTGTCTAAAATGGCTTCAGGTGCTCCCATGACCTCACATTTTTGAGAAAGCCAGCATGTAATGTCTTCTACATGGACTCCTTTGTTACGAAACATGACTGCAACATACTTGATGAGGGGTTTAGTTAAAGGAATTACTACAAAAGGAGTCCATGTAGGAGAAAACTTAACCTGTCCATATCTTTCCCAAAATAAGTCTAGAGCGTATGCAGTTCGAAAACTGACATCAAAATTGTCCTCCCCAGAAATGTTTATAAATGCGTACACCTCCCTAGGGGAGAAATGCAATGAATCTTTAAGTAATACTTTTCCCACTTGATATCTGTCTGGCCTATCAGCCAGACCCCCTTTATATCGTATCCTTACAGCATTTTGCCAAGGAGCTGCTTCTTTTTTTGTTTTATTAAATAAGTCAGATAACAGAAGCTTTTTTTAAGAAGTGGGTTCAGTATTAGATGCTGCAGGGATGTGAAGGTTGTTATAAGAAGGGGACTTCAAAGGGGGAAAAGATTGTAAATCTTGTCCTGCAACAGTCTCTGTATAAGAAGTGTTTTCAGATAAACCAGAAGCAATCCTTGCTATCCTGTTTAGCCAATCACTAGAAACAGGGGAGGTACCCAAAGACTGGAGGACAGCAGATGTAGTCCCCTTATACAAAAGTGGGAACAAAGAGGAAGCAGGGAACTACAGACCAGTCAGCCTCACCTTGGTAGTGGGGAAGATCATGGAAGCACTACTGAAGGAGAGATTGGTGGAACATCTGGTTGTCAATGGACTACAGGACCCAAGGCAGCATGGTTTCACCAGGGGAAGGTCATGTCAGACCAACCTCATTGAATTTTTTGACTGGGTGACTAGGGAGGTGGATCAGGGGAGGGCAGTGGAATTGGCCTATCTGGACTTCAGCAAGGCCTTTGACACTGTGCCACATAGAAGACTATTGCACAAACTGGGGAATATGGGTGTGGGCAGGACAGTAGTGCGGTGGGTAGGTAACTGGCTGGGCAGCAGGACACAGAGGGTGGTGGTAAATGGCTGTCACTCCACAGAGGGAAGAGTGACCAGTGGGGTACCACAGGGATCAGTGCTGGGACTGGTACTATTCAATATCTTCATCAGTGACATTGCTAGGACCTAGAAGGCAGAATTTCACTGTTCGCTGATGACACAAAGCTCTGTAACAGAGTAGACACACCAGAGGGTGTAGACAGAATGAGAAGGGACCTGCAGAAACTTGAAGAATGGTCAGATTTGGCAGTTGAAATTCAATGCAAGGAAGTGCAAGATAATGCATATGGGGCACAAAAACCTGGCACAATATATCAGTTGGGGTGAGGATATAGCATGCACCAAGCAGGAAAGGATCTTGGAGTTATCATCTCTGATGACCTCAAGGCAGGGAAACAGTGTGACAAGGCAGCAGGTAAAGCAAATAGGATGCTGGGATGCATAGGCAGGGGCATCACCAGCAGGAAAAGGGAGGTCATAATTCCACTATATAAGACACTAGTGAGGCCGCACCTGGAGTACACTGTGCAGTTCTGGAGACCTTACCTACGTAAGGACATAGACAGGGTAGAGAAGGTTCAGAGGAGGGCAACAAAGATGGTGCATGGATTGCATCACAAGTCCTATGAGGACAGGTTGAAGGCACTGAACATGTACCCCTGGAGGAGAGGAGGAGAGAGGGATATGATAGAGACATATAAGGATCTTACAGGGAGGAACAGGGTGCAGGAATGCACTATTTTTAAGCGAAAAGATGTTCCAGGACTAGAGGGCATGGGATGAAGTTGGAGGGAGGACGATTCAGAGGAAACGTGAGGAAGAATTTCTTCACAGAACGGGTGGTGGACAAGTGGAACCCCTGCCAGAGGAAGTGGTGGGGCTTGAAACAATCACGGGTTTTAAGAATGCATGGGATAGACATAAAGGAATTCTGGAGGTCAGGGGTAAGGGGCAACAGACTTCCTGGAAAACATAAACTGAACTTACAAACTTAAATGGGCAGACTGGGTGGGCCATAGGCCCTTATCTGCCGACACTGTCTATGTATCTATGTAACAGGATGCTGTGGTGACACATCTTTCAGGGGAACAGTATTTGGTTTCCATTCAGGAGAGACTTGAGAGAAAGGAAAAGGACAGTCCCAAGCTGGATCGGGGATCCAAATTTCCTTGGGGGCCCTGTATCCATCCTGCATTAGTTAATGCTGCACTTTGAGACCACTGATCATTAAAAACCTTTAACTTTGTTTGGACAGCAGATGGCGCTGTCGTATGCGTTGTCTCAACACAGGGTTTGAGATTCATGTGAGCGAGGAGAAACGCAACCCGTTTAGTTTTTACTTCAATCTGCATCCCTTTTTTACTCCCTGCTTCAGAGAAAACAAATTCGGTAAATCCTTTTTGGTCATTCTGTTGGGTTTGGTATTTAATCAAAGCTGCATCTCCCTCTGCTTGCGGCTGCTTGAAAACAAACCCAGTCGATTTTGAAAGAGTAGCTACGGGAGAGGTGAAAGCAGTACTCTCTGCTACATTGTAGTTTAAATTGTGTTCTTTAGAGGAATGAGTTTCAGGCAGCAGTGGTGGTGAAAGCTTAACAGTAGGCTGTAGGCACACACGAGTGTTCGTGTTTGAATTGCCAGCCTGTAACTGTGGAATATTATTTAAACCTGACTCAGGCTTACCCAACCTCAGCGCTGCAATAGGAGCTGTGACGCCATCCCCTGATTTGACAGGCCGGGCGTCTAAAATGACAGGAGCGAGTTTTTGTTGTAATGAAACAGGCCGGGTAACTGAGTGGTCTTTCTCTTCCTGTGGACATTCCTCTGTAGCCACAAGCAACTCCACAAGTTCTTGTTTTTTGGAATTTAAATTATCCTCGAAATTTGTCGCATTTACCAAAATGGTATGTGAGGTTAAATCTTCTGTAGAAATGTAGATGTCCATAACGTCTTCTTCTTCAAATAATCTTTCAACATTTACTTCAGCCTCCGGTGGAAACAAGAAGGGAGATGAGGCCAAGTCTCTCTCCTCCATGACGTCTGCACTCTCCGGTGCTCCAGCCCGAGTGGCCATCCTGCAAACGGATGGCAAGCCCCCCTACTGGCCAAGAGCAGGGGAATTTCCCTGGTGCAATGGCCAAATTTCCTCCATTCACTAAAAATACCACCAACAGCTTGATCTGGTTCAAGGTCAGTTGGCATTCATCTGTATCCCCCTCCCCTGGGTCGTGCCTAAAAATAGGCAGGATTTATCTAGTACAGTTACCTGGTCAACAAAAACTAAATAAATAAAAAATGTCTATAGATGACATATTATGTCTTAGAATTGTTTATCATGTAAAGTTTGTTGCTCTGTAACTGTTAATTAATGCTCTATGTTTTGCATCTTCTTTGCAACCACCGGGTACGTTTTGGTTCTACTGGTCCCTGTAGTTGCACTTTTTATGTATTAATCCTCACTGGAGTCTGGTTGATATTGCTTGCAATGTTTGTTTTGGTCACCCTGCTGTACACAGTGCACTTAATGTGTCTGGCTGGTATAGCATATCTGTTGTTTCTTTGCTCTGTTCTCTAATTTTAATAAAAATAGAAGAAGAAAAAAAGAAGTAGCAGTTTCTTTAAAAAAAAATATATTGTTCCCCTTTAAACCTCAGATTAGACTAAAAGCTTCTACTGTTTGTGGGCCAATGGAGTTAGCAGGGTACCTCTACATGTAACTGTATCTACTATTGCTCACCCCTTTACCACAAATGAGCATTAGCCTTAACGATAAAAACTTAAGCAAGTTACAAGGATAAGCAGTGCTACTGTTTAACTATGAGACGCAAAGTACAGTAACTGACAATTACTCTAGTTGAGAAACTATCTCATTATTGCACCACTCCTCTGAGAACCTTACAAATAGTTTATACCCTAAATGTGGTTTAAATAGATTCAATAATCTAATGAACAGTGGGTTGGGTGGAAGATCATTCTGTTTCTTCTGAAAAGGGCAGGTGACAAAAATGTCACCTGAATTACTGTGACAATCCTGTTCTAAATAAATACTGTGTCTGTGACATGCTAGTAAAAAGCACTAGAGTTGGCTAGTGCCAACAATGGTTGCTTAAGCATTAGTACAAAGTGTATTTTTTATTTTGTTTATTTTGTTGCTTTATTCTGATGTGTCAGTTATGTTGCAGGGAACTAAGAGACAGTACGAAAGTTACCATCCACAGTTATACTACCTCTCAGTTTTGTACATTACCCCACACTTACAGTATCGCCTAATAATACAGTCAATTAAGCCTTTCATATCAAGCAAATGCAGACTCTCATGGGAACAGGGCCCCACTGAAGGACTTTGCACTGCTGTAGTGGTAATTGGAGGTATCGACAGGTGTATAAGGGAATACTGGAACAGGACATGGCAGACCAAGACTGAGGCCAGAGGCAGGAGTGTAGCCAGGAATTTCAGATTTGTACACCAACCTGTCACACTGCTACCCCCTTCCCCACTGTTGTTCATGCCTGCCCCCCCATGACTCGAGTCCAAGGTTCCTGGCTCCAATCAGATGATTCCCACACGAGACCTGCTGTCTGTCTGTGCTGCTAGTGTGGTGCTGGTAAATGCCACTGACTGCACCATGAGTCCAAGGCCATGGCAGAAATTTCTTCTTTCTCTCACCCGCAGGTAGGCAGATTCACTCCACTTGCCACTCCACATGAAATCTTTGTTCTTTTAGCTGGCTCTGAGTCTTTTCTTCCGTCTGCTGCTCCTCAGTTCTTCTACTGCTTCTCTTGCTCCCAGTACAATTGAACTAATAGTATGGCATTTAAGCTCACCACCCCAGACTTGCCACACCCCCTACCAGATGCTGCAACCAATCACTATGCAGGTGGACCTAATTGAGACCTTCAGCTTCAAAGTCCACGGTCCACTCTGCCACCTGCCCCCAAAACAAACTGAAAGAGAAAAGGAAAAGCCTGCGAAGCCAAACAAAGGAATTTAAACACAATGGCATAGAAAGGGCAGAGCAATGCTGGCCAGCTTGTTTGCTACCCCCTGCTACTAAACTTGGTATGCCATGGCTTACTTGGAGTATCAGTAGCTATGCCTTTGGCCAGAGGACGTGGTCATATCTATGGTGCTCAGTGCCATTATTCCTAAGGAGTGTCCTGCCAGTGCCTACAATTGTCACTATTATATCCATGTCAACAAAGTTAATTTGTCAGTTTCTGATAGCTGCATGAACTGCAGAGATGAAGTAATTTCTGTTCCAATGTTGGGATTCTAACAGATGTTCATGAGATGAACATTAGGCCAGAAATTGGGATGAATGTTTGGAATGTTTCACTGCTCATTTGCATGTTCCAAATGCCTCTGACATATCTGCATATTGCAAAGGTGTTTATTGCCTAATGTGTATGTTCAGTTGCCTCAGTTGTGTCACAAACTAATTTACAGGTCATTCTTGCCACACAATGCCCTGTAAATAAGCAATCTCAGTGGTTAGCGGGATGTCACCTTGATATGCTGTAATATAGTAGTAGTTCATTGCATCTCATTTATCGATTTAAAAAATGGATAAGAACAAACTGACTGGCCAACAGGCTCTCAAAGAGCACAGTTATGTCACAATAATTGTACACCTTAAAACTGGAACTTGAAAGTGGTCCCATCACACAGTTAATCATATCAATCCCCCTACATACAAAAGTGACCTGCCATTACAAACATGGCTGCCACCATTACTCACAGGGGTGAGGGATAGAGGAGAATGGTCAATCCTTGTCCTCCTGGATCTCTCCTCAGCATTTGACACCATTGACCTTGACTTTTATTGGATCGCTAAGGGAGTACATAGATCTCACTGGCAAAGTTGTTACATGGTTTGAATCTTACCTTAGGGGCAGGTCTCAGAGGATTGTGATGGGTAACTTTTCAACACACCCAATGGACTTGTACTGGGGATACCCCAGGGTCTGTCTTTTCACCCATGTTGTTTTCAGTGTAGATGCTGTCCCTGGGCAGGATCATCAGGCAGTATGGAGTTGGGTTTCATTTTCTGCAGATGATAGCCAGCTGTATTTGTATTTTGTGCCTCTGGACTGTGGAGTGGAGCATGTGCTGAACCAGTGTCTGGCTGAGATCCAGGGCTGTGTGCCATTGAGCTGGCTGAGACTCAACCCGGACAGCACTGAAGTACTGGTGATTGAGCCGGGTAGGAGGAGGGACTGGCAGTGTCAGGGAGGAAAACAGGGCTTTGCCCATGCTTGACACTGACAAAAAGGTGAAGAATCTGTCAGCCTGGATAATGGGCAAACATTTGAGGCTAAAGCATTGGCAGTCAGTTGGAATTGTTTCTACAATCTGAGGAGAATTAGCCAGATTCATTCTTTATCCCCCCTGCAAATTTGCCCTTTCTAGTATATGCTTTTGTGACATCTTGGCTTGACTACTGTAATGTCCTCTACCATGGGGTCAGTGGAGGTATGCAGTGGCACTTGCCACTAATGTAGAAAGTGATTGCGAGGTTGTGGACCAGCATCTTGAGGAAGGGTCATATTAATCTAGTGCTGCGAGAACTACACTGGCTGCCAGTTAAGTGGCACGTCCCCTACAAGGTTGGCTTACTAACCTATAATGCCATACACGGTCTAGATTTGGGCTACCTGTGCAAGCTCCTTCATCCTTATCTTCCCGCTCGGTCCCTCTGTTCTGCTGAGGGGCTCTCCTGGTTGTTCCCAGGACCAGACTCAAAACATCTGAGGACAGGGCCTTAGAAATAGCCGCACATCTACTATGGAATTTACCGAGGGCCTGAGGGAGGACCCTTGGTGGTAGTCTTTAGAAAGGACTTAAATCCTTTCTCTTTGCTCAGGCTGTTGGTGTTGTAATTATACTATTTACAAGGAATTTATTTATCTGGTGTGCAGTCCTGCTGCTGGTTATTCATTTTTGGGTGTAGGGTTTTAATCGATACTTAAATTTTATCTGTCCATTATTATGTTTTAGAATATTCAGTTATCTGCTATTTCCTCTTTGTTTTGGCACCTGGCTTCCAAGGAAGGGCACCATAAATAAATAAAATTACTAGTACTTTAACTAGACGCTAAAAGTAAAACTCCTTTAAATTAAAATCAAAACATATTACTTTAATGTTATTTCTTTGATCATAAAATATAGAAAAATATATAGACATCAGTGTGCTATGAGATTTTTTTATACTCTCAGGTTCTGGTATTCTACATAAACCACAAGACTGAAGCACAAGTGGTTTATAGAGATATCACACACCAATGGGGTACAAAAAATTTGAGAACACTGAGGTCCCTTACTTCTTTTATCATTGCTGTACTAATTTGTGAAAGGTGTTTTGGTAAGCATGAGAGAATCTCGCAGAGCTGAGCTCCAAAATACATTTGTGACACACAAAACCATGACTGGGACGTAAACATACCAGCATACACTATCTACAGGAGGGACAGGGAGGGTAAAAGAGGAGGAGGAGTAGCTCTTTACATAAGGGAAGGAATCAAAGCAACAGAACAAAAGGGTAAACAGGGAGGAGAAGAAACACTGTGGGTAAATTTGGAGACTGGCAATGGCACCACAATCCGCACAGGGGTTGTATACAAACCCCCTTCTCAGGGGGAGGAAATGGACAAGGAAATGATAGAAAGTATACTTAGAATGGCAGAAAAAGGGGAGATATTGCTGATGGGTGTTCTGAATATGCCAAATGTTAACTGGAGTGCAGTTGCAGCAGCCACTTCTAAGAGTAGGGTTATTCTAGATGCCCTATAGGGGGCATGCCTTAGACAACTAGTATTGGAGCCCACTCAAGAGGGAGCAATCTTAGACCTGGTTCTCTCAAATGGAGATGAAGAGAGGATCACAGATGTAGAAGTGGGTAGCCATCTGGGAACTAGCGACCATCGAACAGTATGGTTCACAATAAACATAGCAATAGAGTCAAGCCATACAAAGACAAAGGTATTGGATTTTAGGAGGGCTGACTTTGCCAAAATGGGTGAGTGCCTAAGGAATGCACTAGCAAATGGGCAGGAAGGAGGGGTGGAAGAACAATGGGGAATAATAAAACTGCCATCACAGAGGTAACAAGCCTTCATGTAAAAGCAAATAAACAAAAATGAAATGAGGTAGAAACCACTATGGTTCTCAAAGGAGTGGCAGTGAAGGTTCAGAGAAAAGAAAGCATTCAGGAAGTACAAGGAATCACAGAAGGAACAGGACAGAGAACTGTATCAGTTAAAGCAAAAGGAAGCTGGGAAGGCAGTCAGAACAGCAAAAGGCCCAAACTGAGAAAGATAGCCAACTCAGTTAAGAAGGGCATAAAACCTTTTATAGGTACATCAGGAGTGAAGGAAGACCAAGGAGGGATAGTGAGGCTTAATAAAGGGGAGGAGGGTGGGCAGAGGGTGACTGTGAAAAGGCAGAGATACTAAACAAATATTTTGCTCAGTATTTACAAAGGAAGAGGAGGTACCTAAAACAAACAGTAGAAACACTCTGGATACAGAAGTTGATACCAGCCCATTTACAGAAGAAAGGGTTCTGAAAGAACTCTTTAAAACTGAAGGTGGACAAAGCAATGGGCCTGATGGGATTCATCCCAGAATTCTAAAAGAACTAAGGGTAGAACTAGTGACACCACTGACTACCCTCTTTAACAAATCATGGGAAGATGGGGTGGTACCCGAGGACTGGAGGAGGGCAGATGTGATTCCCCTTCACAAAAGTGGGAGCAAGGCAGAAGCAGGAAACTACAGACCTGTTAGTTTAACCACAGTGGTAGGGAAAATGATGGAATCGCTTCTGAAGGAAAGAATTGTTGAGTATCTAGAGGCCAGAAGGGCACAGAACCCAAGGCAGCATGGATTCACAGTGGGAAGGTCATGCCAGACAAATCTGATAGATTTCTTTGACTGGGTGACCAAAGTAGTTGATCAGGAGGGGCTGTAGACATGGCCTACCTAGACTTTAGCAAGGCATTTGACACAGTCCCACACAAAGATTAATATACAAGTTAGCCAGCCTGGGAGTGGGTCCCAAGATGACAGCCTGGGTAAAGAATTGGCTGGAGAATAGGACACAGAGAGTAACAGTAAATGGAGTCCACTCTGAAGAAAGGGGGGTTAGTAGTGGGGTACCGCAGGGTTCAGTATTAGGACCGGTCCTCTTCAATGTCTTTATAAGCGACATTGCAGAGGGACTGGAAGGAAAAGTATATCTCTTTGCAGATGACACAAAGATCTGCAACAGAGTTGTTGCACAAGGTGGGGTGGAAAGGATGAGAAGGGACTTGGCAAGGTTAGAGGAATGGTCAAATGTATGGCAGCTTAGATTCAATGCTAAGAAGTGCAAGGTAATGCACCTGGGAAACAAAAACCCAGGGGAAGAGTACACAGTGGGGGGGGTGAGATACTAACAACAAAAACAAAAATGGAAAGGGACCTGGGGGTAGTCATATCAGATGACCTAAAGGTGGACAAGCAATGTGAGAGGGCAGCAAGGAGGGCTGGGGGGATACTGGAATGCATAGGGAGAAGCATCACCAGTAGAAAACAAGAAGTTATTATCCCGCTGTACAGACAGTTCATGAGACTCCATCTGGAGTACTGCGTGCAGTTCTGGAGACCGAATCTCCGCAAAGACATAGACAGGATGGAAGCTGTCCAGAGGAGGGCAACTAAAATGGTGCAGGGTCTGCACCGGAAGACATATGAAGAGAAACTTAAGGAGCTTAATATGTATAGCCTCGAGGAAAGGAGGGAGAGGGGGGACATGATAGAAACTTTCAAGTACCTCAAGGGACTCAACAAAGTCCAAGAGGGTAGCATCTTTCAAAAAAAGAGGTGTGCAAGAACAAGGGGGCACAATTTGAAGATGGGGGGGCGGCTCAGAGGTAATGTAAGGAAGTATTTTTTCACAGAGAGGGTTGTGGATGCATGGAATAGCCTTCCAGAGGAGGTTGTGGAGTCAAAAACAGTGGTGGAATTCAAGCATGCATGGGACAGTCATAAGGCAATTCTGGGGGATGGCGGTAGGAAGAAGTAGGCTGCTGGTTAACTAGGATCTGCAGCTTATCCATCAGGTAGGGAAATGGGCAGACTGGGTGGGCCAAGTGGTCCTTATCTGCCGTCAAATTCTATGTTTCTATGTTATGTTTCTATGTGACATCTAACAACATATATAATGGAGTTTGGCAAAAACTGGTTTTGGGTTGATATAGTCCTGAACCAGTAATTATAATGGAAAAAAATCCTGCTTACCCAATCAAAATGCAGAGTTATTGTCCTGTTATTCTGTGATAACTGGACAGTAGAGTCAGTAATGGGACACTAATCTCTGCATTCTGATTGGCTAGAACACGACAACTGCTCCTGAGGAAGTTAGGTTAATTCCACGTACCATTCTTACCTACATCGCTGGACTCGATAACAGTAAGTACACAAGTTCTCTTGTCAGAAACTTTTAAACTATTAAAAAACTAAACTAAAAGCTGACTCCACTGTTCTCTCTTTACGGAAACTACAACTGCAGCATGTGCCTGACTCTGTCAGTTGACTGCCAGTAGACTTTGTCTCATAACATTGTGACTGGAAAACAGCAAACCAGAGGCATTAATAGCTCTGGCTGTTAGTACTTACTATACACGCTCCTGCAATTGCTCCCTGGCTTTAATGTCAGCAACGGGAGCTTGTGGGATGTGCTGCTAGAAGTGCTGGATACAAAATGGTGGTGGGAGGGGTGGCAGTATCAGCCAGATAAGATATACAATAAACCCTTGAAAGCCTGAAAGTAGAAACATTTAATCTACTTGCGAAAGTACTAATCAGGGGCTACCTCACGCTGAGGTGTGGGAAATTTATACATACACATTTCAATTTCACTGCTCCTCCTGACAACAAATATTTGTCTAGGTTACATTTTAAAGCAGATTTAGTTTTACAGTGGCCTATTTCATCTGCCAGTCTGTTCATTAGGCTTATAATTCTTTGAGTGAAGAAAATATTTTCTCCTATTTTTTTCAAAAGTTTGCTCCTTTCAACTGATAAATATGCCCCCGATTAAATGATATCTGTCTTTAAATTTAGTTTCTCCATTAATTTATCATGTTTATTTTTTCCAATGTGTTTTACTGTGGTCCTTTCCAATCCACTGTGGCAGACTAGTGCCCTTCTACTGCTGTGGTCTGCATTCTCCCAGCTTTATTACTACAGTCTTACACATTGAAAACCAAACCAGATTACTTTGGAAGCAGGGGTGATAGGGATCCCCAAAATATGATCTGTTGTCAGATTTAGGAATTCAGAATAATCCGATTCTGGCTCCAGGTTTGAAATGGCATCAAAATCGGAAATCCATTTCCAAAAAGGGTCTCCCACTGCTGCATATAGTGGGTGCTATCAGAGCTAACTCTCAGAAGCCCCCAGAAATTGCGAGGGGAGGATAGGCAGCAGGCAGGAAATGTGCAGGATCGAAGCCAGAACCAAAAACAGAATTGAATTCTGATTTGGATCAAGATTCTGAAGACACTGATTTTGCAATTAGGATTGTTGGATTCAGAATGTGAACATCCTAATTCCTGATTACAGACTGGAATCTGGTTAAATCTGATTCCAGATTCTGATCACCTCTTAGAAATAAATTATGCCTTGCCGTGCTTTGCCTATTTATAAGTCATCCTAGAGTAATCTGATTTTCATTGCATTACTTTAGAAGTCATTTCAGTGTTATCAAGCATCATCAAGACAAGAAGTTATCAGTAAATGTTGGAACAGATAACCTGATTATTGCAGGATGATCCCAGGATGACTTAAGTAACACCCGCACAATTATTGTAATCTCATCCTAAACTCATCCATCATGGGAAGGATTTGTGATGACAGGAAATCAAATGCTTAGCTTCTTCCTGTTTCCTCCTTACCCGACCAAACACATCTCCTAACAAGTATTTGTCAATGCCGAATGTTTGCTTACTGGCATTGGCAGTGGTAGTGTAGAAGTTACAGAGCTGCGTAATAGGAATGGCAGTGAAGTATTGAACTGAAGCCAACCCCACCACCACCCTGCAGAGAGTGACAGGCATAGGGGTGTGCATTTGGGTCGTCAGGCATAACGGCCACGCCATTTCACCACACCCCACTCTGCAGAGACTGACAAGTGTCACATGTTCCTTGGGGGCTTTGGCCCTTATGCGCACCCCATTTCATTAGGAAATACGGTGAGATGGGTGCAATATAGGAGAATGGGGTGAAGTTTGGGGCTGAAGAGTCCAAGGCATACCTCGATGCCTCTCAGTGACTGCAGGGTGTGGAATGGTATGAGCATCACAGGCAAGAATCCCAAGTCACACCCCTGATTCCTGTCATTCTCTATAGGGTTGGGTGATTTAGTTGAAAAGCCTAATACCTCAGGCATTCGTTGGTATTTTAACTCCAAATTTTCAACATGTTTGTTTTGTGACCCCACCTCATGAACAGGGGGAATATCAGTTTGGTAGCCAGCTGCTTATGCACAGTGACTACGGGATTTAGCACCACAGGTGCAAAAATATTCGAACAGGCTGTAAAAATGGACGGCTGTATTCTGTCATGGGGAGGTGTAAAATGGCTATGTTGCAAATGTGTAGTAAAAATATTTTAAAAATGGTGAAGTCACGACAGGCAGCATAGAAACTGTGCAACGACACCGTTATATAAGTAGGTTGGGATATTTTATAGCAGATTGTCAACTCAGGCATTTTGGTGCCTCCGATCATAAACAGTGTCACTGTGATTTTCTTTATCTGTGCGAACAATGATTTCTGACAGCGACCGCATCTCTGCACTGAAAGTGTGAAAACACACTTGACCATGTTGTGAAAATGGCAGCTGTACTGTTCATAAGGAAGTGTTGAAAAATGCCACTAGTGAAAATCTGGACTGAAAATATTACAAAGTCATGAACTAACCAGGATGCATGGAAACTGCACAATGCTCACTCAGAACACAGTCATTTTATGGACTTTTGTCACCAAATTTTCAACATAGCCATTTTAAGACCTCTGCTCATGAACAGTGTAAGTGTGATTTTCTTAATGTGTCCTAAACATTGCTTTCAGACACCAACAGCACCATTGTGTGCCTACATGTGCGATAACACATTTTGGGTGACGATGAAAACTGCAGCTGTACTGTTCGTGAAGGAAGTTTAACAAAATGGACATGTTGAAAATCTAGAGTGAAAATATTAAATTTGCAAACTTACGAGCATGCATAGGAACTGTGCAGCGCACGCTCGTAAAAGTCATTTCTAGGCATTTTTCCACCAATTTTTCAACATAGCCATTTTAAGACCTCTGCTCATGAACAGTGTCACTGTGGTTTTGTTAATGTATCCCATACATTGAGCCTGCACACCGACTGCGCCATTGTGCGCTACATGGGTGGAAACACGTTTTGGGCACGATGTGAAAAATGACAGCTGTACTGCTCATAAGGAGGTGTGGAAAAATGGCAATGTTGGAAATCTGGAGTGGAAATATTGAAAATTCACAAACCTACGAGCGTGCGTGGGAACTGTGCAACGCACACTCGTAAAACAGTCATTTTTAAGAATTCTGTCACCAAATTTTCAACATTGCCATTTTAAGATCTCTGCTCATGAACAGTGACACTGTGATTTCCTTAATGTGTCCCATTCACTGAGTTCGCACGACTGTGCCATTGTGCGCTACATGGGCAGAAACACGTTTTGGGTGAGATGTGAAAAATGACAGCTATACTACTCATAAGAAGGTGTGGAAAATGGCAATGTTGAAAATCTGGAGTGGAAATATTAAAATTAAGCAAACCTATGAGCGTGCGTAGGAACTGCGAAACGCAGGCTCGTAAAACAGTCATTTTTAGGATTTTTTTCACCAAGTTTTCAACATAGCCATTTCAAGACCTCTGCTCATGAACAGTGTCACTGTGATTTTCTTAATTTGTCCCGTACATTGATTTCGCACACCGACTGTGCCATTCTGCGCTACAAGGGCGGAAACACATTTTGGGTGAGATGTGAAAAATGACAGCTATACTACTCATAAGACAGTGCTGTGAAATGGCAATGTTGAAAATCTGGAGTGAAAATATTGAAATTTCGCGAACTTACGAGCCTCGTGAGGAACTGCGCAACGCACGTGTCAAACAGTCATTTTTGGAATTTTGGCACCAAATTTTCAACATGGGTTTATGGTCGTTGTCACGTCACATTGTTCGGTCCCGAAGGGTGATTTCTGTCACTGCGCAAAATCACCCTTCGAGCCTGAATAACGCCATGACAGTGACATCATTCATGAGAAGGGGTCCCAAAAACCCCATGTTGAAAATTTGGTGCAAAAATTCCCAAAAATGCCTGAGATATGCAATAAAGTTGAACCCCTCCTATCTAGCCCATTATACAGCTTACCGGCATTTCCTCAGTTCGCGGTCGGCTTTGAAGTGTGCAGACGTGTTCCCGGTCCACCGAAGATCGTTGCGCCAGAGTCAGAGGTAAGTATGGGGTGAGGGAGGCTGCCAAGGTAGTGGGTGCGGGATGTGGGAGGGGCTCGGAGGCGCGCCGTGGGACAGTTTTCGTTTTACAGGAAAAAAAAAAGACGCCGCTGACGCTGGCTACCGCTGGGTGGGCCTCGTGCTGGCACAACGACTTTGGGCTGCCCAGCCAACGGGATTGGACACCCTGTCGGCAAAAAAACTATTGACACGGCTTGCCACGCTGGGGTGGCTCCCAGCGTGGCACAAGGATCTTGGGGCGTTAGCTCGATGGGGTTGGGCACCACCGTCGGCAACATCATTCATTGCCACGCTGGGGTGGGCTCCCAGCGTGGCACCCATCTGGGAAGGGGGAAGGCGATGCAGCGCGGCCGACGGGGATTGGGCACCCGTCGGCTATCACGTTTGCGTGCAGGGGCCGCGCCGCGTCTGTGGCTGGGGGAGCTGTCGTGAGCAGCTTCTTACTCGCTGCTCACTCAAGCGTAGCTCCCCTTTTCAACTGTATGCCGCTGCATTTTGGAGCGTGTCATAGACAGCTCCAAAATGCATTGGATTACAGGGGCCGCGCCTGCCAGGACACTGCCTGAATTGAAGGAGGAGGTGACACACCTCCGAAATCTCCGATGAAGGCACTATGTTTCTTGCACATGCGTGCAAGCAAACATAAAAATCAGTTAGAGCAGAGATGATGTGAGAGAAGCTGCATGAAAATGCAGGAAAGGTTGGTTGTCAGAGGTACTGTAATGCCTTACTTTACTGAAGTTTTATTATACAGAGGGAGTGGTTGAGTCATGGAACAGACTGTCGGTAGAGATGGTGGGTGAAAAATACATTAACCATTACTGGGTCCAAGCACAGCTGGGACAGAGTTAGGGGTTTTATAGTTACTTGGGGGGTAGCAGCAAGGCAGGAAGTGAGGGAAGGGGGAGGAGAAGGTGAAAACCCCATCTAAACAATAGGTCACGGGGGAGGGTTGGATGAAACCAGATAGACTGAATGGAGCAATGGTCTTTTTCTGCTGACATTTTTTACGTTTCTAACTATATTACTAAAGCTGATTTATAAGGAGATAGGCTAACTTAAAGCGGCAATATTTGTTAGTCTGCAAAAAATGTCATCATATAGGGTTTTGTAAACTCTTCTTTATTCGGCGAATGCACGAGTAGCACAAGAGTATGGCAGCTTGAGTTGAAGATCTGACTGCTAATTTCAAAATCCTCATCCATCCAAAATTAGATCTTCAGCTAAAAACATCCAATTGTACAATTTCATTAGTTGAATCAAAGCTCTAACAAATTTCATTTTTCCCACTAATCTGCGTCCCACAGTGACTGAGAAATCCTGGCACAAAGTTTGTCCCTTAACGGCAGTGGCCTCGCAGGCTCCCATGTCAGCGAGGAATGGGTTGGTATTGAAGGTGATGTTGCAGCAGGTCCTTGTGGAGATTTCATCCTTCAAGCAGTCATGCTCAGACCTATAAAATAAAATCAAGGCACCAGAGCACTGACAAAAAGATACAGACACTTTCCTAACTTATATAGACAACGAGGATTCCTGGCATGAAAAGAGGAGTCAGGAGCTTAAAAGAATGGTGGGACTTTGGTGGTATGGGGCAGAAGACTCTGAAAACTTAAGTTGCAGGAATAATTTATGCATCCTGGGCTTCCCTGAAAGAGTGGAATGATCAGATCCAGAGGCTTTCCTAAAACGTGAACCGCTTAAGTTGTTTGGCTGCAACTGGAGGCCACAATTGGAGTGGAGAGAGCCCATAGGACAATACCCTCCCCCCAAGGCTGGTGAAAAACCCAGATTACTGTTGGTGAAACTCCTATGATGCTCAAAGAAAGAAAGGATACTAGCCTTGGTAAGGGAGAAAAGTCCTCTAACCTGGGAGGGCCATCATATCGTAATCTTTAATGACTATTCAGCCGAATATGCAGCCAAGAGGAAAAAATATACTGGGGTGCAGAAAGCCTTTCAAGAACTGGGGGTCACCTACCAGCTGCAGTACCCCTCTAAGCTGCAAATTACATGGAACAGAGTGGTCCACACATTTAAAACTCCAGCTGAAGCTGCACAGTACATCCAGAAACACTGGCCAGGCAAAGCTCTGAATGATGTAACCCCACACCAGCCAGCTCCAAACGGCAGCCACGTACCCTCCAGAAACTGCTGCAAGATCTGCCAGGGTCAGTGTAACACGAGGACGGCCAACTGACAGACCACCCAAATGAGGAAAACTAGGGGCCGGGACAAGAATAAATGCAGCTTCTCCACATCCACAGCAGGCCAAGATGCAGCAGAGAATTGGGCTCTTTATTTTCTATATGTTCTAATTCTTTTGGCAGTCTAAGGGTTAAGTATCTATGTGCTTAACCTAAGTGGGGGTGTTTGTACACATCACAGCAGCTGATTTTTCAGTGACTTGAGAGATCTCCCACACAGAATCTGTCTAGCATGGCTTTAGTCTTCACGCCTACCCAGTTAGCAGGAGAGCGTGTTAAGATTTTATCTGTAGAAGATTCAAAATATGTTTGCATTTGATGTTATTGTATGTCCATGTGGCAATCATAATGTTTTATAATGCTTTGTTTGTGTTTGTCTTAAAAGGTTTTCAATAAAAAATTGATTAGCCATAAAAAGTGGTTCCACGAAGGGAGAAAGAAGTCAAGGCAGCAGGGAATTGCATAAAAACTGCAGGCAGCTCCCTTTCAACTTCAGGGAGCTCAACACCTCCCCCCCCCACCACCAGCACCACCATGAGGCTGATCACTGATGGATGGTAATGGCAAAAATGGAGTACTTGAAGAAGCCTCTAGAGTCATAGACAAGAATTCAGCCATTCTTTGGCAAGACCAGAGCGTCTTCTCAAAAATTATCCAGAGGGGCAAAAAGCCAGAGCCTAGAGGGAGAGAATGATAAACGTGATAGAATTCTCCAACAATTTGTGAGTACAGTATTTACTTTTAAGGTAGGCTCTGGCTTTTAAGTTGTTTTTATGTTGGCTCGCAGTTGCGCGCCAGCCAACATATTGCATTAGTAGCAGATTTGGAGGCGCGGTCACTATTGGGTGAATGGAGGGCACGCATCAGTAGGTGCATCCCTCATTTCCCAATAAGCCTGCATGCCGGCGTCACACCAGGAATACATAATGTGGTGAGCACATCTAAGGAAAGGTTTGTTGGAATTTGAGCAAAGCTCATCATACGCAGCGGCACCTTCCAACGTGCTTTCCCTGGTGAAAAATTACATTAAACATGGCGGCACACTGCCTGCCACAATGCAGACTTCAGGGGTGCCCAATTCCCCTGCTGGCATACCCAGACCCAGTTTATGTGCCTATGGGGGAGCCCACTTCCCGTCGGCATAATGCACCCCCCATTTGCTATGTGCCAAGGGGTGCCCAATCCTCGGCTCTGCCCCCCTTCAGTATGTGCCACGGGTGCCCAATCCCCGCTGGCTAGCCCCACAAAAACACTCAGGTGGCACGCTTGGAGCCCACCCCAGCATGCCAAATGCCCCTGTAGAAAAAAAAGTCCTGCTTTTTTTTTTAACCTGTTTAAAAAAAAAAGAAAAAAAACGGTTCCTCGCGGTCTGTCCAGATCTCTCCCCAACCCGCGTCTACCCTCTGCGCACCCCACACACTCCTCACCCCATACTTACCTCTGGAGTCTGGCACGACGATCTTCGGTTGACCAGGAACACGTCTGCACTCATCAAAGCCAACCACAAACTGAAGAAATGCTGGTAAGCTGTATAATGGCATAAATAGGGTTTTTTCAACCTTGGTGCATATCTCGGTAATTTTTTGAATTTTTGCACCACATTTTCAACATGGGGTTATTGGGGCCCCTCCTATGTTGCAAATTTGGTGAAAAAAATCTAAACAATGCCTGTTTTACGTGCGTGCGTTGCGCTGTTTCCACGCACGCTCGTAACTTTGTGAATTAGTAATATTTTCACTCCAGATTTTCAAAATTGGCATTTTTCCCCACCTCCTTATGAACAGTACAGCTGTCATTTTACATATCTTGGCCGAAATGTGTTTTTGCACGTCTGGCGCAGAATAGCGAAGTTGCTGTGCGAAATCAGTGTTCGGGACAGTTTGAGAAAATGACAGCGACTGTTCATGAGCAGAGGTCCTAAAATGCCTGTGTTGAACATTTGGTGCCGAAAGTCCGTAAAATGACTGTGTTACAGGCATGTGTTGAGCAGTTTCCACGCACCCTTGTAACTTCGCAAATTTGCTAAATTTTCATGCCAGATTTTCAACACTGGCATTTTTTCACACCTCCTTATCAACAGTACAGCTGTCATTTTTCACAGCCTGACGAAAATGTGTTTCCGCACCTGTGACACACAATGGCGTAGGCACTGTGGGAAATGAACTTTTGGGACAGATTAACAAAATCACAGTGCTACTGTTCATGAGGGGAGGTCCTATAATGCCTATGCTGAAAATGTGGCTAAAAAACTCCCAAAAATAATTGGGTTATGGATGTGTGTTGCACAGTTTCTATGCATACTCATGACTTCACCAATTTCTCATATTTTCACTCCAGATTTTCAACGTTGCCATTTTTTTACGCCTCGTCATGAACAATACAGTAGTCATTTTCCACATCCTGCCCAAAATGTGTTTTCGTCCCTGTGTCGCCAAATGGCATAGACACTGTGCAAAACCACTTTTCAGCTAACAAACTGACTGTGCCGCTCTTCATGAGGTGGGGTCACAAAAAGCCTATGTTGAAAATTTGGAGTGAAAATACCAACAAACGCCTACAACATTAGGGTAACACCCCACCCTGTAGCGACTGCCAGGCATCAGGGGTGTGGCTTGGGATCATTGGCTGTAATGCTCATGCCATTCCACCCCACCCCCACCCTGCAGCCAGTGACAGGCATCAAGGTGTGCCTTAGAGTGTTCAGCCCTAACGTTCACCCTATTCTCCTATACTGCACCTGTCTCAGTGTATTTCCTTATGGAATGGGGTGAGTATAAGGCCCAAAGACCCCAAAGCACACCACGACACTTGTCAGTGTCTACAGGTTAGGGTGAGGCCCATTCTCCTATACTGCACCCGTCTCCGTGTATGTCCTTATGGAATGGGTTAAGTATCAGGCCCAAAGACCCCAAAGCACACCACGACACTTGTCAGTGTCTACAGGGTAGGGTGAGGTAAAATGGCATGAGTGTTATAGCTGACGCCCCAAAGGCACACCCCAGCACCTGTCAATCTCTGCAGGGTGGGGGTGGGGTTGGCGTCAGTTCCATACTTCACTGCCATTCCTATTATGCATCTCTAACTCATGCACTACCAGTGCCAATGCCAGCTAGACAACATTCGACATTGACAAATGCTTGTTTCACTTGCGGCTAACAGTCAAAAAAATGTCTGAGCTTTTTGTTTGCAAAATCAGTAAGCTTTATTGGAAGGAAGGTTTGTTCTTTTGTGAACATGCCAAAGAGGTAATTACATACTATATGACAGAGTGTTACGGAGTTACAGAATAAAGAATTAGTGTAGTATCATACAATTACAATTCATAACATTGTTGCTAAACACAAATCTTCAAACTGAGAACATATGCAGTAAACCATTAATTTATTTAAATTTATCTACCCTCTTTCCCACCGATCCCCTTCCATTATCACCTTCCCCCCTTCCCTTTCATATGTAGGAGTTTTAGTCTGTGGACAAATTGATGTCATTTACTGGTGTTGAGAACTACAGTTCATAGGATACAGTTTTTACCTTTGTCATAGTGAGATATAGGGCTTATTAAATCCGTCTTTCAGATAATTAACACAGAGTACAGGGGTGCCCATACTTTTTGGTAGTAGCGCACTCTTTTAGCCATGTGGGCAATGGTATTTTCTGCTTGAAGAGTGAACAGTATCTCTCAGACCATTCTGTGAAGGAGGGATTATTCTGGTCCAACCAATGTCTTAAAAAGACCTTTTTGGCACATAGTGATATCAGTACCATGTGTTTACGTTGATTGCCACTCAGGGAATTACCGTAGTCTACCAATATACATATTTCAGGCCTGAAGGCATCCGAGAGACCTAGCAGGGGGTCTAGTTTGGTTTTGATAGCTTCCCAGAACGGTGAGGTTTTCTCACAATCCCATAACATATGTAGCAATGTCCCAGGATGTTTCTGACACTTCGAACACAGATTGGTAGAATACTTTCCTATTTTGTATAGTTTAACTGGTGTATAGTACAAATCATGAATAACATAAAATTGTAGAATACGATATCTGGTCCATTTGACATGCTTGTAGAGCTGGGACCAAATCTTGGACCATGAACGTAGTGTAGATGAAGCAGGCGGTAACACCTAATCCTAAATATAATGTGGGGAACCCGTCAAATCTTCCATACCATCCCTGAGGAGACGGTAAAATAAAGAAATGAGATGGGAAGGGGGTAAGCTAGAAATATTTTGTAGTATAGGCCCAGCCATAGTCTGATCCCATAGACCCAATCTGAAATGATGAGAGAGCATGTGTGTCAACTGGATATATTTAAAACAGAAAGAGGTAGGAAGTCTAAATTTTATGCATGCTGCCTGGAAGGACATGGGCTTCTGTGCAGTGAGTAAGTCACTGACCACACGATGGTTTCCCGATGGCCAGAAATGGAGTGAAAGGGGTCGTTTGCCAATCTTAAAATTCCGGTTATTAAAAATGGGTTGTGAGACATCTTTTTTCAACGTTATCTGAAAGATATTACAGATCTGAGCGTGTACCTGGAGTGTGGTCTTAATGGGAGCAATCTGGAGACTCTTCGGGTACGTGTTTAATAGGCACGTAGATAAGAACTCCAAGATCACATTCGTGAGGCCCACAAAGGGATCTTTCTATTTGTAGCCATAAAGGAGAATATCGTGTTGGTTCTTCATATGATTTATCCATCATCCTTTGTGTAAGGACCGTACAGGTGATAGACAAGTAGTAGAGAAGAAAGTCTGGGATTTGCAAGCCTCCTGTTTCTTTACTTCTCTGCAATTTGAATAGAGCCCTTCGGGGTGCTTTGCCACACAATATAAAATTAGATATAATTCTGTGGACTTGTATAAACCATTGTTTTGGAAGGAAAAGAGACATCATTTTTAAAGGGTATGACAGCCGGGGAAGGACATTTATTTTAACCACATTGATTCTTCCCCAAAGGGAGAGGAGAAGCAGAGCCCAACGGGGCTAGGTCTGTTTTGTTTTGAGTTAGAGTTTTGTCCAGATTGTGTTGTTTCATTGTGGACACAGAGCAAGAGATGTATATCCCCAGGTATTTCATTTTATCTTTAACCCAGCAAAGATCTAAGTGGGAAACTTCAGCTGAGAACGTGCGAGTGTTCAGGGGCACTACTTCTGTTTTGGATATATTGAGTTTGTAATTGGAGAACATACTAAAATCTTCTGTAATCTCAAATGCGGCAGTGATCGATGTGGAGGGGTGCGAGACACGAAGCAGTATATTATCGGCATATACCGAAAGTGTGTAATGCTGTGATCCAATAGATATACCAGAGATCATAGGAGAAAGGTTGATACTTCTGATAAGTGGCTTCAGATAAAGGTCAAACAAGAAGGGGGAAGAGGACATCCCTGTCTGGTGCCTTGCTGGAGGGTGAAGGTCTGTGAAAGGAGACTATTGCAAAGTACCTGTGCAGAAGGGTTGTTGTAGAGAACTTTTATCCAATTAATATATTGTGGGGGGAATGCCGAATTTAGGTAAAAGGTAAAAAAGATAATCCCAGGAGACTCTATCAAAAGCTTTCTCTGCATCCAGAAAAACCAGAACAGATGGAATCAGGGAGTCCCTGGAAGCAGAGATCAAATGTCTTAATCTGCGCATATGGTCAGAAGAAACCCTATCCATTACAAAGCCCACTTGTTCCCTACTTATGAGTCCTTGCCATACCTTAGCGAGTCTGTTGGCTAGAACCGTAGCCAATATTTTCATGTCTACATTGATCAGGGATACAGGGTGATAGTTAACAATCTGTACTGGATCTCGTCCTGGCTTGGGAAGGACCACAATCGTGGCTTCCATAAAGGTATGGTCTGAGGTACCATGCTTGTACACGTAGTTATATGTATTTATAAGAACTGGCTCCAACTGTTTCTTGAAAGTTTTGTAAAATTCTGTGGTGTAGCCATCTGGGCCTGGGGCTTTATCTGTTCTGAGGGATTCTATAGCAGAATTTATCTCCACAATAGAGATGGAAGTCTTAAGTTGATCCATTTGATTAGGGTCTAATTGAGGAAGTATAATAGGTTGTAGAAATTGGTCAAGTTTGGCTGGGTTGAAAGGGGTGAATGGTCGAGAATACAAGACCTTGTAATATTCCTGGAAGCATTGAACAATTTCTCTGGGAGAGGTAACAAGTGTTCCCTGTGAGTTATAAATGCAGGGGACTATTCTGTCAGTGGCTTGTGCCATAAAGCGAAGAGCCAACAGTTTATCCGCCTTATCTCCCTGATCCAAATAATGAATTTTGGAGCGTAAAAGTAGGCGTTCAGCTTTTTCTGTTAAAAGAGAATAATGCTGAGCTTTAAGAATTTCCAAGTTATGAATCTCCTCAGGAACTGGGGTGTTAGTGAGTGCCAACTCCGATCTTCTTATTTCTTGAAGAAGATTGGATGTGACCTGAGAAGGAATTTTCTTCTTGATAGTGACCAGACGGATGATCTCACCTCTTAAAGAACATTTAAGAGCATCCCAGAGATAATGAAGTTTCAACATGGAATGAGTGTAATCAGAAAGTTAATAAGAAAGGTAGCCAGCTGGGATACCAGAAGATCTTACCGCAGGAGTTGATTATTGAGTCTCCAAACCTTGTCCCTGGTAAAAGGGGGTCTTGGAGTCCAGCAAAGGAGAGTGGGATGGTGGTCCGAGATGACCTTGGGAAGATAATTGTATGACAATACAGAAGAAAGGTGCCCAGTGTCCAAAAGGAAGTAATCGATTCGGGAAAGCGAGTTGTGGTGTATGGAGTGAAAGGAGTATTCTCTTAAAAGAGGAAATAAAGCTCTCCTGGGGTCTGTCAAGCCCACTGTCCATCATTTCTCTGAGAGCCAGTTGCACAGACAAAAGAGTTAAATTTATGCCCCACAAACGATCCAATGTATTGTAGTAAACTAAATTCCAGTCACCTCCCAATACTATGGGAAGGGAGGCTCATGGAATCAGGTTGTTCATGAGTGAAGTAAAAAATTGGGGGTCCACCTTTGTTGGACCATGGATGGATCCCAGGTCTACCTTGGAGTGGCCTAGTAAGGCTTTAATCAACATGTATCACCCCTGAGTGTCCACTATGGTATCCTTTAGACGGAAGGGGACCCATTGTGTTATTAGGATTGCTAAACCCCCCTTTTGGGTATCAGGGCCTGTTCTCAATGCCTGACCCTCCCAGGTCCGTCTAAATTGGAGGACCTGAGGTGGGGGCAAATGGGTTTCCTGGAGACAGGCTATGTCAACTTCTAATTTGAGGAGATATAACAATATTTGTGCTCGCTCACATGGAGACTGGGCACCTTTCACATTCCATGAACATATTTTGTAGTTAGCCATCAGAGTGGTAATAAGTAGATGAGTATGTTTCCATCTGCAAACTCTCTAAGTAGGATTCATTATTTGTCCTGTCAATAAAAAATACCTCTGTCCTCTTGCGTATGGTATCCCTATCTCCCTCCCAATCCCAAGCTAAACCAAGGAAAACAAAAGTAGTTAAATGATCTTCAATGTCAAAATGAGTGCAGACTGTTTAAAACGGAGATTTTGCTGCCCTCGTGTGGTGTGTCTGAGAAGGCTTCAGCAACAATCTTGTAGTCATATTCACAGTTCTACGAGTCCCAAGCAGTACCTATATCATCTTAAAAAAAAAAAAACAACAATAATTAATGCAGAAGCTGATATAAATATTAACCACCTAGGGAGAAAGAATTTCCCCTGCATTAAGCATAAGCACGTTTCCATCGGTCGATATGTCTAAGCTACCTTCTGATACTGGTAGCAAAAAAAAAAACAACCTTGCATCCCTTGTAGCTGAATTAGAGATGTGGGCTGACAACAAGTGTTGAGCTGAAGAACTAAATTCCTGAGCAGTGAAAGGTCCAATCTGTAAAGAAATTGGCTCCGGACCTTATTAACGTGGGGTTGGAAAGAGAAAAGATGATTGTTTTCCAATGCCAAACTGAATGCTAGCCATTTGAAACTAAAATCGTGCTGCCGTCTCATGGAAAATCTTGGGAAACACTCTTTCAGCAATCAGTCGTGTGGACTTTATGTGCACACATTCATGCTGATAGCTTTCCATGACTGGGTTTGCTAATATATCTTCAACGAGTGTGGAATAAGTCGGGGAGCAAAGATTGCAGTGCCGGAAGAGCTTGTTCATCAAAATCAAAACTATGCCAGATACTATTGCAGTAGACAGATAAGCATGATGGATATTGTACCCTGTATTTAATACTGGCCACTATGAGTTTCATGACCATTGGGTGGTACTCTGCTCTCCGCTGTCAAGTAGGTGCCGGCAAGTCCTGAGCGAAACAAAGAGGCTGGCCCTCCCATGAAACTTCTTGTAGTTCCAGGACTTTGCTCAGGACGTGGACTTTATCCAGGTAGTTGAGAAATTTAAGGATCAGGGATCTTGGTGGTTTTCCATTAGCTGGCTTAGGTCTAAGACTGCAGTGGGCCCTCTCAATGATATATATGGTGTTGTTGGGAGAGAGCCCCGCGATTTTGTTTAACATTTTCTGCAAGTATAGTATTGGTGCTGCTCCTTTGGTGTCCTCTGGAAGGCCGAAGATAAGGATGTTGTTACAGTGACTTCGGCCTTCGAGGTCTTCTAATTTGGCCTCCATTCAGAGTAGCTTTTGTCTGAGACTGATGACCTCGGGCTCTATTTTTTCCAACCCTCTAACGATGTTGTGCGGGCAGCCACATCTAAGATTGCTCTAGTTGCATCAGTGAGGTCTCCTCGCATTGATCTGAGTTCCGAGGTAAGTTTCTGTATCGCCATTTTGAAAGGCTACAGCTCTTCAAGGAATTTCTTTTCGGTGAGTAGAGCTGAAGTTTGCTGGTTAATTGAAGAAGAAGCGGACGATTTTGCTGTAGCTCCAGATTGCCCTCTAGATCTCTTTGGGGCTTCTTCTGGAGTCTGTGGCTGGGTGTGTGGAGGTTGGGCCTGGCGCATTTCCACCTCCATGTTCTTGGGGTAGGCCGCAAAGATTGGAGCGATCGTCTCATTGTCGGTTGTTGGTTAGCAAATTCAACTTCACCTCGAAAGGTCAGAAAGGCAATCTGAAGTTAATATCACTGCTACGCTAGCAGATGTGATGAATTAATTTGGGAAATAGCTTGCAAAATGGGAGTTGAGGAAGAGCCAGTCACCAGAGCCGTTATCCCTTCAGTGGCATCATGTGGTCTCAAGATATGAGCTTTTAACAAGATGGACATCAGTCTTAACTTACAGTGAGCTCATCAGAAATCTCAGTCTCTGAAATAGGTGAATATGTTTAATTTGCTACAGATCTAGCTAATCAGGAAAAAAAAAAAGAAATGCCTGGCTATCCCTAACCCTTATGTCTAAGCCCCAATTTCCTAGTCATTGTCTCATGTACCACTTCTCATTCTTTATGTCCCCAATTAATGGTCACACAGCAGAGAAATAATATGAACAGGGTGGTGGCAATTTATCTTTCTGGACAATCCAACTTCCAACTATTCTAGCAAAAACAAGATGTCCCCAAGCTGGCCACCCCAACCCCCCACAGTACTTCTTTCACTTACTGTTTGCCAACACTACTTGTCCTTACAGCATGTGAAGGGTAAATCAGAACTATCTGCTCACTTGGACAAACTACCCGCATCAGATGGCTGTCTGCTCTTTATCTCCTTAACTATCTTTATCTTTTTAGCTGTGCAGCACAAGCAGAATCCATCAAAACAAGTGAAGAGCTGAATAAAAACAGCTCTTGCCCCACCATCTTGTTGTGTATTCAACATGACAGGTGGCAGGAAGCAAAAAAGCCCAAATGGCCATCATAGGAACCCCATCGGGCTCCGTGTTCAAAGCTTTCAGTTTGCCACCCATCCCAACCTGCCACTCCCCCCTCCACAGTTGATTCCAGTAGCGATCCACATGGATAGGTGCCCGAGGGCCAGTGTCATTTATGGAGGTCATGGCACATAGGGTCTTTGCTTCCCTCTGTTCCCTCTGTTACCTTAGTCCCTTCCACCACCTCTTGATGGCGAGCCTATTTTGGCCTCGGTGACAGCAGCGTGTGCTGAACTGACATCACCCAGCTCAAGTGAGCTGACTCTCTGGCTCACTGTAGGGGGATGCTGCTGCACTGGAACCTGGCCACCACCCTCCATGGATGGCTCATACTCTCCTTGGAAGCACTACCCAGCCTGATTGCCCAATCTCAGAAACCCTGGGCTCGCTACCGAACCTGGCTTGTTAGTACAGAAATGCAAAGTTCTTCCACTGAACCATCGGGTGTCCACTGTCTAACATGCATTCTTAAGGTATGAGAAATGTGAACTGAAGCAGTGTTACTACTTGTTTTTATTTTGTTGACTGGGGAAGGAGGACTTGACAATACTGCATGTTTTTAGTCTGGTGTGAGGGGAGATAACAGATGCAAACCACCTGAAAATGAGCCAGATTAAGCAGTTGGTGTTTTTTTTAGTGAATTAAGGACATTTGGACAGGATTATGGTGGAAATGCCCCTACTCTTTTTGAGAAGTGCCTTGGGATCTTTAATATCCACCTGAACAACCATCAGAAAAGGCAGGTGATACCTAAATGTTTCATCTGAAGGATGGCATACCTGAACAGTCTTCCCTAAGTACTGCACTCAGGGTGCTAGCATTTATGGTGTGAGTCCATTTCCACTGTGGGACTAGAACCTATGACCTTGTGGTCCAGAGGCTCATGTACTACTGTGTCTCCCAATGAAGAGGCATTTGCATCATCTTATTTTAAAAAACAAAGTTCATATCAAATTATTTTTCTTTGCTTATATTAATCCTCAGCATTTTTATGTTGTTATGTTGGCTTGCACTTGCGTGTCAGACAACATATTGCATTAGTAGCAGACTGGAGGTGCGGTCACTGTTGGGAAAATGCAGGGCACACATCGGTAGGTGCGTCCCTCGTTCCCCAACAAGCCAGTATACAGGTGTCACACCAGGAATATGGTGAGCACATCTAAGTAAAGGTCCGTTGCAATGAGAGGAAAGCTTGTCCAAAGCAGCGGCACCTCCCGGTGTGCCTTCCCTTGCGAAATATTACAGTAAACATGGCGGCGCACTGCCTGCCACAATGCCAACTTTGGGGGTGCCCAACCCCCCTGTTGGCATGCCCTGACATGGTTATGTGCCGGCAGGGGGCCCTCCTGTCAGCATAATCACCCCCATTTGTTATGTGCGGAAGGGTACCCAATCCCTTCAGCTCTTGCCCCTTCAGTATGTGCCAACTGGTGTGCCCAATCCCCATCAGCTAGCCCCCAAACACTCAGGTGGCATGCAGGGAGCCCAGCCCAGCATGCCAATGCCCTGTGAAAAAAAAAGTCCTCATGATATTTTTTTTAACCTGTAAAAGAAGAAAACGGTCCCTCATGGTCTGTCCAGCTCCCTGCCCCAACCCGCACCCACCCTCTGCTCACCCTGCATCCCCACACACACCCTCACCCCATACTTACCTATGGAGTCTGGCATGACAATCTTTGGTGGATCAGGAACATGTCTGCACTCTTCAAAGCTGACCGCGAACTAAAGAAATGCCGGTAAGCTGTATAATGGCATAAACAGGGTTTTTTCAACTTTGGTGCATATCTTGGGCTTTTTTTGGAATCTTTGCACCAACTTTTCAACATGGGTTTTTTGGGGCTCCTCCTCATGAATTCAGTCACTGTCATGGTGTTATTCGATCCCGAAAGGTGATTTCCCGGTCACTGCGTGGAATCACCTTTCGGGATCAAGTAATGAAACAACAGTGCCACTATTCATGGGAGGGGCTTCAAAAGCCTATGTTGCAAATTTGTTGAAAAAATCCAAAAAATTGCTGTTTTACGAGCGTGCGATGTGCTGTTTCCACGCACACTCATAATTTTCTGAATTTGTAATATTTTCACTCCAGATTTTCCAAATTGCCATTTTTCCATACCTTCTTATGAACAGTACAGCTGTCATTTTAGATGTCCTGGTGTTTTTGCATGTCCAGCACAGAATAGCTTGGTCACTGTGCGAAATCAGTTTTCGGGAAGTTTGAGAAAATAACAGTGACACTCTTCATGAGCAGAGGTCCTAAAATGCCTATGTTGAAAATTTGATGCTGAAAGTCCTTAAAATGACTGTGTTACAAGCATGCATTGCGCAGTTTTCACACAGCCTTATAACTTTGCAAAATGTTATGCCAGATTTTCAACACTGGCATTTTTTCAGACATCCTTATCAACAGTACAGCTGTCATTTTTCACAGCCTGCCCAAAATATGTTTCCGCACCTGTGGCACACAATGGCACGGTCACTGTGGGAAATCAACTTTTGGGACAGATTAACAAAATCACAGCACCACTGTTCATTGAGGGGAAGTCCTAAAATGCCAATGTTGAAAATGTGGCTAAAAAAATCCCCCAAATAATTGGGTTATGGACGTGTATTGCACAGTTTCTATGCATGCTCATGACTTCACCAATTTTTCATATTTTCACTCCAGATTTTCAACATTGCCATTTTTTTATGCCTCCTCATGAACAATACAGTTGTCATTTTCCACATCCTGCCCAAAATGTGTTTTCATCCCTGTGTTGCCAAATGACATAGCCACTGTGCAAAACCACCTTTCAGCAAACAAACTGATTATGCCGCTGTTCATGAGGTGGGGTCTCAAAAAGCCTATGTTGAAAATTTAGAGTGAAAATACCAACAAATGCCTACAACATTAGGGTTTCCAACTGTAACACCCCACCCTGTAGAGACTGCCAGGCGTCAGGGGTGTGACTTGGGATCATTGGCTGTAATGCTCACGCCATTCCACCCCCCACCCTGCAGCCAGTGACAGGCATCGAGGTGTGCCTTGGAGTGTTTGTCCCTAAAGTTCACCCCATTCTCCTATACTGCACCCGTCTCACTATATTTCCTTATGGAATGGGGTAAGTATAAGGCCCAAAGACCCCAAAGCACCCCGACATTTGTCAGTGTCTACAAGGTAGGGTGAGGCCCATTCTCCTATACTGCACCCATCTCACTGTATTTCCTTTGGAGTGGGGTAAGTATAAGGCCCAAAGACCCCAAAGCACACCACAACACTTGTCAGTGTCTACAGGGTAGGGTGAGGTAAAATGGCATGAATGTTATAGCTGACGCCCCAAAGGCACACCCCAGCGCTTGTCAGTCTCTGCAGGGTGGGGGTGGGGTTGGCGCCAGTTCCATGCTTCACTGCCATTCCTATTATGCATCTAACTCCTGCACTACCAATGCCAATGCCAGCGAGACAACATTCGGCATTGACAAATGCTTGTTTTTTGTTGTTTTTGTTATTGTTTTCATATATAAAGAAATAATTTACTGCATTTTTTTATTGAATTTGTGCATGTTGGAGAGCAACTGTATCTAGGGGAAAAAAAAAACTAAATTTAACTAGCATTCTGTGTTGTTGGTTGAACACCCATTGTTAACATACAGTAAGTTTTCCCGTGACTAAAAATGAACTAGTATGCATCAAATACTGCTTTCTGACCTTATTATAAGATTTTACAAAACAGCTGAGAATGCTTACAAAAACCTGGTGCAAATTGAACTATATTACAAGGAAGTATTTCAGATTTTTTTAAAAATGGTTAAGGCAGACTAAAAGTATAGAAAGAAGTGTGTTGTAAAGGGCAATCTAAAATGGAATAGAAAAGCACAGGTCAAAATGTTCACTGTATCCTATACTGCTGCTTTAAATATGCCATAACAGGCAACAATTAATCATTGGTATTTTTATGTGATGCAGTGATTAAAAAACTTTTAGGTTTGCTGTCATTTCCAGCCATGCATGTCACATGTAGCTGATTTCAAGGTTTCCCGTTTGTACATTTTCAATGTAATGGTTGCAGTGAGCAATGTGCAATGTTGTGTACTGTCCCTTTAGCATGCAGTATCGTTGCCTCAGTACCGTATTCAGTTTTGCTTTACCATAACCTCTATACTGAAAGAAAATTGTGTGCAGTTTAGTCTTCATGGTTTCGAGGGAACACAGAATCATGCTGATTTAATCATAAAAGGCTCACGCTCTTAATTTGCTGGGACCCCACTTTGTTAGCTTGTTTTGATTGCTGCTTGGATGTACTCACCCTTAGAGTTCATGCAACTCATGGGGTTATCCCAGTTGGGGTCATTTCAAATAATCAAATAAATGAGGACGTAGAGTGGCTGAGAATATACCAGTTAATCTTTGCTTATGCTGCTTTCATTTCTAGATCCATTGTAATTCTTTTGTCTGTATTTTTCAGTCATATTGTGACTACTGCTCTTTGTTATACTATTTATTAAACCACTGTCTATTATGTGTTTGGAATACATTCGTTTTGGTTGTCCTAACCAGGACCACACTGTAAATAAGTATCGTTCAATAGAGCCTTTTCCAGGTAAAACAAATGAATGCAAAGAATAAGATCTACTCTCCGTACCTGCAATCCTGATGTTTGATTGCAAATACAAATGGTTTGCTCCAACTGGAAGGAGGCAGTACAGTGCAGTGGTTTAAGGCTCTAAGCTGCAAACCTGGAAACCTGGGTTTGAATCCCACAGCCCCCACTTGCATAATGTGTGATCCTGAGCAAGTCACTTAACTTCCTTGTGCTCTCAGGTTGCACCTGTGAGCACACATTTAGCTCAGTGTGTCTCTCCTGGTAAAATAAATAAATAAATAAACTTTGCCTCCTAGCCCAGGCCCCCCAACAGGTAACAATTCTTCTTGGCCACTTAGATGGCAACTAAGAAACAAAATAATAGATCCAGCAAGTTAAGCCATACCCATCAGGAGGTGCCAATGGCAAGTTTTTTTACTGGTTGCTGGCAGTGGCAGCCAGAGTACTGCGTGCAGTTTTGGAGCAGGATCAGTACAGGTTAGAAACATAGAGATTACTGGCTGGGCAACTGTGCGCAGCCAGCCTGTGCTGCCATTGAGGGGTTCTGATTCCATTAGAACTCGAGAGGTCACATGGAATCAGAACCCCGAGGTGGCAGCACAGTTGCCCAGTCAGTATTTTTATAGTGCATAGTGACCCCTTGTTCTAAAGAAAGAAAATACAAAAAACTTTAGACACAGTTTCCTATTGTTGGCAATTTATGAGCTCCTCTTGGAGCTGCTTTAGGAAAAACCGCGGCCGCCATCCTGTCAGACAATTTACTGTTTGGAATTGTGAGACGTGCATGTGGCTGTTTTTTCTTTAATTCAACTGATGCCTCATGGCTCTCAAAAACAGCCAAGATGTTGTTGTACTACAGTGTGGTATTACTGCGTTCCATGAACTTTGAACTGTGGTACAACAACATTTTAAATGTGATTGATTTCTATGCAGAACAAGGGGTCACTTTACATTATAATGCAGAGGAGGGCAACCAGATTGAGTCAGGAAAGGTTCTATGAGGAGAGATTAGCAAGCAGTATTTATTTCTGGAAGCCGGTGTGACTTTTTCTGTCCTAATGTTCTATAGTTCCATGTTTCAATACCCAGACAAGTTGTAGAATATAGGGATGTTAAGCAGAAAGTTAAAGTGGACTGCTTAAGTCCATCATATATTATATTAAACTAATGCACTAAGTTAGTAATGACCAACAACAGGGTGTGGGGTTATAAGCATTTAATCCATGCAGAGGTGCGTTGAGAGGCATGAGGCCACAGGCCGAGTGTCCTCACAGCACTCCAGGCATGGATTAAATACGTATAACACCACACCCTGGAGTTGGTTATTGCGCTTATAACATGGGTTGCATGAAGGACAAAAGTAATGCTCAGAAAGGGCAATTTTAAGGCTGGAAAAGACAATTTATATTGCATATCCTTCCATCTGGAAAAACAGTTTCACATTCACTTGCTTCCTGGAGTATATGAGCAGAGTGTTGTTTATTTACATTGTAATTACATAGATACTTTAATACTTCTTTTTAGTGTTCAAAATGCAGGAGAACAAAGTAGCACAGCTCATTTCCTAAAGTAATCAGTAAAACATGTTACAACATCTGTTTTACTTGCTTTTTACCACGTATGAGAATGCATTACTGCTCCAGATGACTACTGTTTACCACTTTTTCAAATGAGCTACTGTTCAGAAGTTTGTTTCTCAGAGAATGACAGAGCTACTACATAACCCATATTATTTACATACCCATAATGCTTTGCTTGCAACTCATGGAAGTATTGTATTATAGTGTATGGTGGAATGTTGTTTTACCTTAATGTCCGGCTCTAGTGAAATGCTGTTCTACCACAGTGTAAAGGTAATGGAATGCTGTTCAGCCCTTCTGTGGTAACAGAGTTCCATTACATTTAGAAATCACATGAGCCACACAGTTTGAAAGCTGCTGTGGCAACAGAAATCGCAGGATCAATCAGGTAACAGGCGGCGGTGATGGCACGACTAGCATCTGCAGGATCAATCAGATAAGGAAACAAATGCAGAATCAACCAGATATGTTTTCTTATGTTTAACAATAAATGCAGGATCGACCAGGTATTTAAAATAACTCACTAAATAGCAGTTGGGTCCTCTCACTAAGTGACAAATGTAGCCACCATGTTTTTTTCTTGAAAATCCCCCCTCTCACACTCGACAACCAATAGACATTTGCATCTCCAACCTGGGTACGTCTGGTGCCTAGAAACCACATGGCTCACCCTGTCAACCTTCCCTAACTATGGGAATAAGAAGGGACAGGGACAATTTCTTTTAATATGTAAACAAATAAAAAGAAAATGCTTCAGACTGCTTTCAGATTACTTTTGGAGGCACCATACACTATAAAAAATACTGGATGGGCAACCCTATGCTGAACCAGTGTGTTTGCCACCTCGGGGTTCTGATTCCCATGGACATCTCAAGCTTCGCTCTCGAGGTCAGAGGGAATCAGAACCCCTCTATGGCAGAACACACTGGTTCAGCATAGGGTTACTCATCCAGTATTCTCTATCTTATACATGGTAAAAAGAAAGTAAAACAGATGTTCTAACATTTTTTTTTTTTTTATGTTTGCTTGCATGCATGTGCAAGAAACATTATGTGACAGCTTAGGAGAGAAGCGGGGTTTTGGAGGTGTGGCGCTGTGGCGGCCAATGGCCCCACTGCATTTTGAGGCCTGGCCATGTTTTCCCAATGTGGTGGCACGCTGCTGCTGACACAAGTTCAGCAAGCATGCCACCAAGTTGAAACAAATTCACTGCTGCAATGAGGGAACGACCTGTCATTGCAGGGTGGTTCCTTGCCTGGTGTAACATTTCAAGTTACATGGCGGCAGTCCCCGTCCATCTCAGAGTACCCATAAAAGCCGATGGGGGTGGCCAATCCCCTTGTTGGCAATCCCTCTCCCCAGATCATTTGCCAATGGAGGAGCCCAATCCTCGTCGGCATAATACCCCCCCATACATTTTGTTTGCTGAGGGGGTGCCCAATCCCCCTCGGCATCATGTCTGCCCCCAACACAGATCCTTGTTCCTTTGCCGACAGGGGGCCCAATCTCCATCAGCTCCAGTCTCCTCCAAAAAACACACAGGTGGCATGCTGGGAGTCCACCGCAGTGTACCAAATCTACCTGCATAAAAGAAAAACCTTCCCGCAATGATTTTAATTATTTTTTTTTAACCTGAAAAGTTGAAAACGGTCCCTCATGTCCAGGCCCTCTCCCTCAACCTGCACCCACTCTCTGCGCAAACCACATCCCCACCCCCTCACCCCATACTTACCTTCGGAAATTGTGCGACGATCTTTGTGGATCAGAACATGTCTGCACTCTTCAGAAGCCGACCTCGAACTGAAGAAATGCAGATAAACTGTATAATGGTATAAATGGGTTTTTTCAACTTAGGCAGATATCTCAGCCATTTTTGTGCATTTTGGCACCAAATTTTCAACATGGGGTTCTTGAGACCCCACCTCATGAATTCAGTCACTGCCATGCCATTATTCAATCTCAAAAGATGATTTCGCTGTCACTGCACGGAATCACCTTTTGGGACTGAGTAACGAAACAACAGTGCTACTGTTCATGAGGTAGGCTCCCAAAATGCCTATGTTACAAATTCGGTGAAAACATTACAAACAAGCATTTGTCAATGCCGAATGTTTGCTTGCTGGCATTGGCAGTGGTAGTGTAGAAGTTACAGAGCTGCGTAATAGGAATGGCAGTGAATTACTGACTAGGTTACATAACCCATGTGTAAGTTTGGTATATGTTCCACTGTGTATGGTTTGTTGCATCCAAACAAGCTTGGAATAACTGGTTCATATGAATTCTCATTTTGAGGTGCCCCTGAATGCACATCATGTATACCAGATTCCTTTACAGGAAAATCTCCTTTAAACAGTGAAGCAGTTAGATTTAGCTGTGATATCCTGTAGATATGTCTCCATAAGTAACAGAACTCTAGGGTTTGCACAGTGAATATCCACACTTTCCACAAAATTACTATCCTCTGCATCTCTAGGCCTATTGATCTTAACCAAGTTTTCTATTTCAATTTCTAGGTCCAGGTCTACCCTGAATGTGTGGAAAATTAAGAGTCTGTGGTGTTTCCCCTTCTATAAAAATGTATCATGTCATAGATCATTCACGAACAAGATCACGTTGATTAAATAGGTCACAGTGCCCCCGCTTCAGTAAACGATAATGCTGTGCTGCCCAATTGTAGTACCTGCTGTGGCAAGTTCAACAAGCATTTGTCAATGCCGAATGTTTGCTTGCTGGCATTGGCAGTGGTAGTGTAGAAGTTACAGATACTGCATAATAGGAATGGCAGTGCAGTACTGAAGTGAAGCCAACCCCACCACCACCCTGCAGAGAGTGACAGGCATTGGGGTGTGCCTTTGGGTCGTCAGGCATAACGGCCACGCCATTTCACCACACCCCACCTGCAGACACTGACAAGTGTCACGGTGTTCCTTGGGGTCTTTGGCCCTTATGCGCACCCCATTCCATTAGGAAATACAGTGAGATGGGTGTGATACAGGAGAATGGGGTGAACTTGGGGCTGAAGAGTCCAAGGCATACCTCGATGCCTCTCACTGGCTGCAGGGTGTGGAATGGTATGAGCATTACAGGCAAGAATCCCAAGCCACACCCTGATGCCTGTCATTCTCACAGGGTTGGGCGTTACGTTGGAAACCCTAATACCTCAGGCATTCATTGGTATTTTCACCCAAATGTTCAACATGGTTTTTGTGACCCCATCTCATGAACAGGGCATATCAGTTTCTTAGCTGAAAGCTGCTTATGCACAGCAACTACGGCATTTAGCACCACAGGTGCAAAACATTCAACAGGATGTAAAAAAGACAGCTTTACTGTTCATGGGGAGGTGTAAAAATGGCAATATTGCAAATCTGCAGTAAAATATTTAAAAAATGGTGAAGTCACAAGCGACATAGAAACTGTGCAGCGACAACTGTAATATAATTAGGTTGGGGATTTTTACAGCAGATTGTCAACTCTGGGGACCAGGAGGATTGCAGGAAAAGGCCAACTGGCAAAGTGCAGACCAGGAGAAAACAGAATCTCCATGGGAACACGAGCAGGGGAAATGGAACTATAGGGAAAGGGTGGAAGGTAGTCCTGCTAAATGCCAGGAGCTTGGGCAATAAAATGCCTGAGCTCCAGGCGATGTTAACTGAGGGAGCAGTGGATGTGGCAGCTGTCACTGAGACTTGGGCCACTGCAAGACATGACTGGGACCTGAACCTGGAGGGTTACACTATGTTCAGGAAGGACAGGGGGGAGGGAAGGGGAGGAGGGGTAGCTATGATAGTCAAAAACTGCATTGGCATAGGGGAGTAGAGGAGGCGGAGGGAACCATGGAGGGACATTTGGGTCACCTTGATAACAAGGGGGGCAAGAGAGTAAAATAGGAGTGGTATAGACCCCCTCCCCGGCGGAGGAGCTGGAGGACAGTCTGGTGGCAGATGTTAGGAGACACTGCAGACAGGGCAGAGGAAAGGTGGTGGTGTTAGGGGACTTAAACATGCCAGGAACAGACTGGAGACTATGACATCCTCTGTGACCAGGGAACAGAGGTTGTTGGATGTCTTTCAAGACGCGTTCCTAACTCAGCAGGTGAGGGAACCGACCAGGGAGGCACAGGTACTGGATGTGGTCCTGGCAGACAGTGACCAGATTGGGGGCCTGGAGGTAAGGGACCCATTGGCGGGGAGTGACCATGCCACGGTCTGGTTCTGCCTGGAACTAGGAGGGGTAGAAGGCTGCACAAAGATGGAAGTAACCGACTTCAGGGGGGCGGATTTTAAGGAAATGGGAAGGACCCTTAAGGAGCATTTAGATGGGATTGGGTCAGACATGGACGCTGATAGTAGGTGGGAAATCATCAGGAGGGGGGTGCAGGATGCTACCAGTACCTGTGCAAGAGTAAGACGAAAATGCGGTAGGGCCTAAAACCTGTTGGTGGACCAGGGAGGTCCAGGAGGTGGTGCGGGAAAGAAAGCAGCCTATAAGAAATTCAAGTGCTCAAGGAGTGAAAGGGATCGAGGGAGTACGAGCTGATGGCTAGAAGGGCCACTAGAGTGGTGAGGGCGGCTAAGGCAAGGGAGGAGCAGAACCTGGCCAGGGAAATTAGGAGAGGGAACAAGGGGTTCTTTAGATACATTGGGGAAAAACGAAGGGTGAAGGGGCAGATTAGCAGGATTAAATCAGGGGAGAGATGGGCACAAGACCCAGGGAGCAGGCTGAGGTACTAAATGAGTACTTCACCCTCAGTTTTCACCAGGGAAAATGGGGATGCTGCATCATACATGGGAGGAGACAGAGATAAGGAGGAGGGGGGGACCCTTACCGATCGGCAGGTCTGGGGAGGGGGGGATCACTGGCAGGTGGGGGAGGGCTAAGCAGGGAGAAGAGGTGCCAGAAGTGGAAATCACAGCAGAGAGAGTGAGGGAAGCCCTCAGCTCCCTTAAGACGGAGAAAGCACCGGGGCCGGATAAATTACATCCTAGAGTGCTGAAGGAACTTGCAGATGTCCTGGCGAAACCCTGGCAGAGCTTTTCCCATCTCTGAGGACAGGTGGGTGCCCCAAGACTGGAAGGTGGCTGTAGTGCCTATCCACAAGGGATCAAGGAGCTGGCAGGGAACTACAGGCCTGTCAGCCTGACATCGGTGGTGGGCAAGGTGATGGAGGGCATTGTCAAGGAGAGGCTAGGGGGGACCTGGATAAGTCAGGGTGCCTGGACGATAGACAGCATGGATTCATCCCAGGGAAATCGTGTCAGACAAACCTGGTGGAGTTCTATGACTGGGTGACAAGTGCCTTGGACCTGGGTAGACCAGTGGATGTCCTCTTTCTAGACTTCAGCAAGGCATTTGACTCTGTTCCTCACGTGGGCCTGTTGGATAAGCTAGGAGAAATGGGGGTGGGAAACCAGATGATCAGATGGATAGGCAATTGGCTCCAGGACCGGACCCAGAGGGTCGTAGTTGGTGGGATAGTCTCATCCCCAAGGAGGGTCATTAGTGGGGTCCCACAGGGATCAGTCCTTGGGCCCCTTCTGTTCAACGCCTACGTATCTGACATAAGGACAGGAATCAGGGGAGAGAGAGGATCTCTTTGCAGATGACTCAAACTGGGGGCGGTGGTGGATGGGGAGGAGGGGAGGGTGGCCCTGCAGGGGACCTGGAGGATCTGGAAAGATGGTCTAGAAAGTGGAAGCTGAGGTTCAATGCAGGGAAATGCAAGGTACCCACCTGGGGCCAGAAACCCAGGCCAAGTGTACACCCTGGGAAACTACAAGTCTCAATGGCTGAGAGGGACCTGGGGTGGTGGTGGATGTCAAGATGAACAACTCTGAGACTTGTAGGAGGGCAGCAGCCAAGGCAAACAGGATGCTGGGATGCATCACTAGGGGATCACCTCCAGAAGGAGGGAAGTGATACTCCTCTGTATAACCGCTGGTAAGGCACGCACTCAGTACGTGCAGTTTTGGGAGGCCACACTTAAAGAGGGACATTAACCTCCTGAAGAGGGTCCAGAGGAGGGCAACCAAAATGATTTGGGGCTTGGGGGACAGGACCTATGAGGAGAGGCTCAAAGAGCTAAATATGTACACATTGGAAGAGAGAAGGGACCGGGGGGACATGATAGAGGTCTTCAGGTACATGAAGAGGGTAAATAGGGGAGGAACAGTCAGGGTGCTTCGAAGGAAGGAGTAAGGGGCCACTAGAGGGCATGGGTGGAAGCTGGAGGGGGGAAGATTCAGGGGAGAAAGGAGGAGGTGCTACTTCACTGAGAGGGTGGTGGAGCCATGGAATGCACTACCTAGGGGCTGGTGGAGGCAGAGACAGTGGAGGGGTTCAAGAGGGGGTGGGACAGGTACAGGGGAAGGGTTCAGGAAGCAAAATCCAATGCAGCAAGAATATCTGGAACTGGGGAGGGAGAAGCCAGAGAAGGCGAGGGGGACAGCAAGGTCAGCACCCAGGGTGGGGGCTGACCAAGCGAGCAGACACAAAAGACCGTTAGGCCTATTCTGCTGTCATTTTAGTATGTTAGTATGTTAGTAACTCAGGCATTTTGGTGCCTCTGATCATGAACAGTGTCACTGTGATTTTCTTTATGTGTCCCAAACAATGATTTCCCACAGTGACCACGCATCTCTGCGCTGAAAGTGTGAAAACACACTTCGGCCATGTTGTGAAAAATGACAGCTGTACTGTAAATAAGGCAGTGTGGAAAAATGCCACTGGTGAAAATCTGGACTTAAAATATTACAAAGTCATGAACTTATGAGGGTGTGTGGAAACTGGGCAATGCTCACTCGTAACACGGTCATTTTATGGACTTTTGTCACCATATTTTCAACATAGCCATTTTAAGACCTCTGCTCATGAACAGTGTAACTGTGATTTTCTTAATCTGTCCCAAACATTGCTTTACACACCAACAGCACCATTGTGCGCTACATGCGAAAACACATTTTGGGCGGCATATGAAAATGGCAACTGTACTGTTCATAAGAAGTGTAATAAAATGGCAATGTTGAAAATCTGGAGTGAAATATTAAATTGCAAACTTATGAGCATGCATAGAACTGCGCAACGACGCTTGTAAAATAGTAATTTTAGAATTTTTTCACCAAATTTTCAACATAGCCATTTTAAGACCTCTACTCATGAACAGTGTCACTGTGATTTTCTTAATTTGTCCCGACATTGATTTCAAGACAACCGATCGCGCCATATGTGCGCCATAGGCAGAAACACGCTTTGGGTGAGATGTGAAAATGACAGCTGTACTGCTCATAAGAAGGTGTAGTAAAATGGTAATGTTGAAAATCTGGAGTGAAAATATTGAAAATTGCGAACTTACGTAGCGCAATGAACTGCGCAACCGCTCGAAAACAGTCATTGTTAGGAATTTTTTCACCAAATTTTCAACATAGCCATTTTAAGACCTCTGCTCATGAACAGTGTCACTGTGGTTTTCTTAATTTGTCCTGTACATTGGTTTCAAGACACTGACTGCGCCATTGTGCGCTACATGGGCGAAACACGCTTTGGGTGAGATGTGAAAAATGACAGCTATACTGCTTATAAGAAGGTGTGGTAAAATGGAAATGTTGAAAATCTGGGTGAAAATATTGAAAATTCTCGAACTTACTGACGTGCGTAGGAACTACGCACACACGCTCAGAAACAGTCGTTTTTGGAATTTTCCACCAAATTTTCAAAATAGGCTCTTGAGAGCCCACCTTATGAACACTAGCAGTGTCGTTTCATTAATCGGTCCCAAAAGGTGGTTTTGCACAGTGACTGCGAAATCACTCTTCGGGCCTGAATAACGCCATGACAGTGACATCATTCATGAGAAGAGGTCCCAAAAACCCCATGTTGAAAATTTGGTGCAGAAATTCCAAAAAATGCCTGAGATATGCAACAAAGTTGAAAAAACCCTATCTAGCCCATTATACAGCTTACTGGCATTTCCTCAGTTCGTGGTTGGCTTTGAAGAGGGCAGATGTGTTCCCGGTCCACCGAAGATCGTTGCGCCCAGCTCCGGAGGTAAGTATGAGGTGAGGGGGGTGTAGGGAGGCAGGGTGCGCAGTGGGTGGGTGCAGGTTGTGGGAGGGGGGCCAGGGAGTCTATGTGGGACCGTTTTTTCTTTACAGGTTTTCTTTTTATTTTCAATGACGACGCGGGACGTTTGCCACGCTGGGGTGGGCTCCCAGCGTGGCACAAGAAATATGGGGTGGGGGCCTTCAGCCGACGGGGATTGGGCACCCCGTCGGCCAAAGCATCTATTGCCACACTGGGGTGGGCTCCCAGAGTGGCACCCAGTACCGGGGTGAGGACAGGGAGCCGATGAGGATTGGGCACCTCATCGGCTATATCATGAGTGCCACGTTGGGTGGGCACCAGCATGGCATTTGGAAGAGCTTTGGGGGTGGGAGGCGCCAGCACAGCCGGTGAGGGTATTAGAACTCCGTCACGGCTATACAGTGTGTGCGGTGGGGCTTAATTCCTGCATGTGTGCAGTGTGTGTGTGTGTAGGGGAGCTGCGATGAGAAGGTGATATCTTATCACTGCTCACTGAAGCATAGCTCCCTCAATCTGTATGCTACTGCATTTGGAGCTATCATAGACAGCTCCAGCATGCATTGGCTTACAGGGGCTGCGCCTGCCAACACACTGACTGAATTGGAAGAGGGGGTGACACACCTCCAAAATCTCAGATGATGGCACTATGTTTCTTGCACATGCGTGCAAGCAAACATAAAAATGACTGTGTTATGGGCGTGCATTGTACAGTTTCTACACACGCTCATAACCCCAAGAATTTTTAATATTTTCTCTCCAGATTTTCAGCATTGCCATTTTTTTACACCTTCTTATGAACAGTACAGCTGTCATTTTTCACATCCAGCCCAAAATGTGATTTTGCACATGTGGTGCACAATGGCACGGTCGATGAGGGAAATTAGCATTTGGAGCAGATTAACAAAATCACAGTGACACTGTTCAGGAGTGGAGGTCCCAAAATGCCTATGTTAAAAATTTGGTTAGAACTTTTCACAAAATGACTGTATCATGAGCGTGCGTTGAGCAGTTTTCACGCATGCTTGTAACTTCAAGACTTTTTAATATTTTCACTCCAGATTTTCAACATTACCATTTCTTCACACCTCGTTATGAACAGGACAGCTGTCATTTTTGACTTCCTGCCCGAACTGTGTTTTTGCACATTTGGCGCAGAATGGCATGGTCTCTGTAGCAAATCAACATTTGAGACAGATTAACAAAATCACAGTGCCACTGTTCATGAGCAGAGGTACCAAATGCTTTCATGAGGTGGGGGTCACAAAAAGGCCATGTTGAAAATTTGTAGTGCAAATACCAACAAACACCCAGGCCATTACGGTTTGTAACCATAACATCCCACCCTGTACAGACTGACATGCGTCTGGGGTGTGCCTTTGGATTGCCTGCTGTAATGCTCATGCCATTCCACCCCCATCCTGCAGCCAGTGACAGACATTGAGGTGTGCCTTGGACTCTTCGGCCCCAGAGTTCACCCCATTCTCCTGTACTGCACCCATTTCAGCATATTTCCTTATGGAATGGGGTGACTGTAAGGCCGAACACCCCAAGGCACACCTCAACACTTGTCGGTGTCTACAGGGTAGCGTGAGGTGAAATGGCATGAGCGTTATGTGCAATAACCCAAAGGCACACCCCAATGCCTGTCCATCTCTGTAGGGTGGAGGTGGGGTTGGCATGAAGTTCAGTACTTCACTGCCATTCCAATTCTGCATCTGTGTAACTCCTGCACTTCCAATGCTATTATCAGCAAGCAAACATTTGGTATTGACAAATACTTGTTTTTACTTGCCCAGCCCCTCGGCTTCAGAGGGGGCCTCGTAGCCCCTCTTTCTCCATCCGCCAGGTCCTGCCACCAGGATCCCCCTAGTTTCACATTGCTCGTTGAGACTAGGGGTGTATTCATTCCCCCCCATTTTCTCCCCATCCCCTGAGGATGCCGGTGCAGAGGATGTTCGTCCAGATGAACGACGTGCTGCCGCACGCCTTCATCAAGCACCCAACAGCATCCTCCCTCCCTGCCCGACTCCAGAGAGCTGTGTGCCCTACTGCCTGTGCTTCCACAGGCTGATGAGCTATGAGGGCTTTGTGCAACCTGGTAACCCACCCCTGGAGGAGAGCATCCGTTGGGATACTCAATCTTCCTCTCCCCATCTGACCCCCAAAGGCCTGTGTCCATTTCCAAACCGGGGTCGCTGGTGTAGCGTGTGATGTAGCGTGCAGTGCCTCAGCCCACAGCACCACCGGGCCAGCCGTCCTAACACGTCTTATAGATTACTTTAGGAAAGGAGCTGTGTTACTTTGCTCTCCTGTGTTTTGAACACAACAAAGCGGTATTAAAGTATTTATATCATTACAATCAAATCAAATCAAACTTATTTGTAAAAAGCACCTTTCTAAAATCAAGGCGCTTGTACATAATTAAATAAAATAAATCAGTAGATAAAGTACAATTAATTAAAACCATAAATGCAACAAGTTAAAGCTCATAACAGCGCCATTAAAAATCAGTATACGCTAGGCTAAAAAGATACATCTTCAAAGCCACTTTAAAGCTTTGGACAGTCAGGCAATCTCACACCTGATGAGGTAGAGAATTTCACAGGGTTGGGGCCATAAAACTAAAAGACCTGGCCCCAGATGTCTTTAAATGAACCCTGGGAATCTCTAGCAATCCCTTGTCAGTGGATTGGAGAGAGTGGGAGGGACAGTAGGAATGAAGGAGATCTTGCAGGTAACCAGGTCCCCGGTTGTGTAGGGCCTTATAGGTCAGCAAACCGACCTTGGAGGTGATCCGCCATGTACTGGCAGCCAGTGCAGTCTGCGGAGCACAGGCGTTATATGACTGGTCCTAGACGTACTAGTCAACAACCTGGCTGCTGCATTCCGCACGAGCTGCAGGTGGTGGCTATCAACCCCCCGGTAACCCAAGGTAAAGGGCATTGCAGTAGTCAAGGCGGGAGGTAACAAAGACGTGGACCAAAATTGGGAGTTCATCAGAAGGAACCTGGTGCTTCACCCAGGCGATATTCCTCAGATGGTAAAAAGAGGTTTAGACAACTGCCGACACCTGAGATTTAAGTGTCAAGCAGTTATCAAACATAATGCCCAGGTTCCGCACCTGGTCTGAGGTAGTTAGCTGAACACCCCCAAGCCATAGACCTGAAGGTGATCCTGCCAACAAACCCACCTCCCATTGACCTGGGTCCACAACCAACACCTCAGTTTTTTCTGGGTTTAACCGCAGCCAGCTCACATTCATCCAATCCTGGATTTCGGGTGAGACAGTTGTTAAAAACTGAAACAGCAGCATCCTGGCCAGGCACAAAGGACATGTACAGCTGAGTATCATCTGCATAGCAGTGAAAATTCATGCCGTACCACCTAATAATTACTCCCAATGGCAGCATGTATATTGCAAACAACATGGGTGCCAAAATGGAACCCTGCGGCACCCTGCAGGATAGGGGAAGTGATGCTGAAGAAAAAATCCCAGACACCACCCTCTGAGTCTTACCCTCAAGGAAAGATCGAAACCATCCCAGGACTGTACCAAACAGTCCACAGATGAACCACAGGTGCTCCAGCAGCACACCATGGTCTACAGTGTCAGATGCCGCAGAGAGATCTAGAAGGACCAAGATGGAATGGGTCCTTCGATCTCTCGCTATTAGGAGGTAATTTAGTACCCGGACAAGAGCCGTCTCAGTACTATGTCTCTTACTAAATCTGGATTGGAGAGAATCATAGACATTGTGGCTGGTCAAATGATCATTCAGCTGTGACACAACCACCTTCTCAATAACCTTACCCACAAAGGGCAGGTTAGAGACAGGCCTGTAGTTAGCTAGACAGTCTGGGTCCAAGGAGGACTTTTTAAGGAGGGGCTGAACCACGGCCTCCTTCAGAGGATCAGGAAAGATCCCCCTCTCCAAAGACATCCAGACTATCTCGGCAAGGACCAGACTGATTTTATCCACACAGTCCACTAGGAGATGTGTGGGGCCCGGGTCCAAGCTACAGTTGGTCGGATGCAATGACTGGATGACCATCACAATGTCACTGATCGTGGGGAGGCTGAAGTCACACCACACAAACTGGATGTCTGACATCTCCTGACGACCACCACAGCTCCCATTAGGGAGGATAAAGCAGATGCCGGACCTGATTGTGGCAACCTTATCTGAAAAGAATCGAGCAAACTCCTCACACTGTTCTTGAGAAAAAGCACTTCCAGGCTGAAGACAGATTGGATTGCAATATCTGTCCACAGTCCGGAAAAGTTGAGCTGGTCGATTCTGTGCAGCAGCAATTTCCCCCTGGACAGGAATTCTGCCTTCTTATGGGTAATTGATGATTGATAGACTACATAGTGGTCCATCAAACTAAGTCTATCACACTCCAGGTCTGACTTCCACCAACACCTCTCTAGTCTTCGTCCCACTCTTCTCAACTCCTTCAGAGTCTCATCAAACCAAGAAGACCTGGGGCAAAGAGCGAGGGGACGAACACGAACAGGAGCAATGAAATCCAGGCCCCTATCACCACCTTATTATAGGCAAGTACCAGGCCCCCCTGGATCCATGCATTCAGTTGGTAAATCTGATAGGCCCAGTGCCGCCATCAGGCCATCTGGAGAAACGCCCATCTCCACAGGGGCTGACCTACTAGGGGTGGCCTCGAAACTGAACCCAATGGTTTGATGGTCAGAGCACCCGTTCTGGTTCCCCACCAAATCAGATATCTCCATCCCCAGGAGAAACACCAAGTCCAATGAATGACCGCCAATATGAGTCGAGGAGGAAATAACCTGTGTGAAGCCCAGCAAATTCATTAGCTGGAGGAAGTCCTGACCAAATTGCGAGAGTTCGTCATTGACCCAGGCATTGAAATCCCCCAAAATTAACCATCTGGGGGATCCCAATATCAGGTCAACAATGAAGTCCGTGACTTCCCACAGGAAAACATTCCCATCTCCTGGTGGACGGTAGACGAGAAGTATCCTGCACCCCACACCCTCACCCATGATACATTCAAAGGAGTTGGCAGTTCCCACTGGTACCTTGATTAGGCTCAGTTCCAATCTAAAACAGATGGCAACACCCCCGCTCCTACGATCCATCCTCGGGCAGTGTATCACCAAGTACCTGGCTGGAATTGCTGATGCCAAAACTGGGCCAGCATTCTCATCCAGCCAGGTCTCAGTGATGCAAGCCAGGTCAGATGATCCAACAAGATCAGCTATTATAGCGGTCTTGTTCTTAATAGACCTGTCATTGCATAACACCGCCCGAGTAGGATGAGAACCCAAGGAAGACTGTGTTACCTGCCTGCTACAAGCAGAGCCCTTGGGTATGGTAACCGGCAGGGAGGACCCCTTTCCTGGACCCATTTCACCCCAGGGCATCTCCTTGCCCCACTATTCCAATCCGCCCACTCCTTTCCATTCCCTCTCCAGGCCCAGCCTTCATCTTCCTCCTTTTAACAATCCCCAAAGCCCTACACCATCTATATACCTCTGGTGACAGTGAAGGACAAGAAAAAGGACGAAGGTCCCTAAGCCTGGAGGGGGGGAATAATGCCGGACTATCCTTATACCTTCCCAACGCATCTTCGCCACACTCCACAGAAACCCACAACAAACAATCCCAAAATAAAATATAACCCACACCACACTCAAACACTCAACACCCAACACCCAAGCACACAACACTCAAATCAAACTCTCAAACTTCCACACCACACCCACAAACGTAAAAAGAAATACAGTACTTTATACTGACAAAAAGAAAATGTAAAGTTAAACCAAATTATATAGCAGCATAGCACGTAGGTCCACAGATTAAGACAGCAGTCACAGTAAGTCTCTCAATTTCAGGAATGTTTTAGATCTGAAGAGCTCCCACCTCTTAAAAAGTGACCAAGAAAGGTCTTATATATATAAATAAACTACACTCCACTCATATACTCATACCTCTCAACCTCCTGCCTCATAAATCAGGGACAAGGCTTAAAAAATCAGGGACAAAGGACCGAAATCAGGGACACATCTTCAAAATTGGTGATATCCACTCAGGAAGCTGGTAGAATAAGGGGCTTAGTGTAAAATGCATTTTCTAAGGAAGAACAAGTCTGTAACCTTAATGTTTGACATTATTTTGTGCTTACAACCCCCACTGATTGGTCACGGAAACACAATTTTTAGGAGGGACAGAGTAAAATTATGAGGCAAAATCAGGAACGTCCCTGAAAATCAGGGACAGTTGAGAGGTATGCATATACTTCAGGAAGCAAGGGAATATTTTAGGAAAAATGTTACATAGTTATTCTGGCATTGATTAAAAATCGAAGAAAGTCCCTACAGAATTGTGCAGTTCACAGCAAGCTTGCCAGTGGACAGTTGTATTTTTCCACATGTTATGTTTCACTTGGTTTGCATGTGATCATTAGCACTAATGTGTCTACAATGCTTTTATACTTTACTTTGTTTTTTACTTACCTTGTACAAATCTACAACACAATGGTTGACTACAGAGAATATGACTATTAATTACAAAGGGATCTCACCAGACAGCTACTATGTACCACTTTTTCACATGAGCTACTGTTGAGAAGTTTATCAGAGAATGACAGAGCTACTGTATAAACCATATTATTTACATATCCATAATGCAGTGCTTGCAGGAAGCAAGTGAACGTGGAACTATTTTTTCAGATGGAAGGATACACAATAAAAATTGTCTTTTCCAGCCTTAAAATCACCCTTTCTGAACATTATCTGTGTCCTTCAAGCAACCCATGTTATAAGTGCAATAACCCACTCCAGGGTGTGAAGTTATAGGCATTTAATCCACGCACATCTATATAGCATGGCTTTTCCTGATCACTTTTGAATCTTGTATGGTTATTTCATTTTGTATTTACTGTGAATCAATGAAAAACTCTTAATTAACATTTGAATTGTTTAGATATTATGGGGATTGGATTTAAATAGATTGTTTTAATTGTGATACATGTTTTAGAAATTCTGTACAAGCGCTTTGGACAAATTTAAATTGCGCCTTTTATAAATAAACTGATTTGATTTGATGCCTGGGGTGCTGTGAGGACACTCGGCTTGCAGCCTTGTGCCTCACAATGTACTCCAGGCATGGACTGAATGCCTATAACCCCACACCCTGTTGTGGGTTATTGCTAACTTGTATCGCTGTCTTTTCTTATTGTTTGATTTTATATTTAGAAAAAATACATTTTTATTTATAAAAATGATTATGGTTTAATGCATATGTATTAGCTTGTAAAGTTAATAAATAGTTAAACTAAATGGCAGCGATGAAAATGTGATTGTCTCCCATCTTGTGCATGCATGCAGGGTTCCATGTCATAATAGCAATTGCAAAATAACAATCATTATTAAGGCGAGTGTTTATCAACAAAAAGCAAATCGGTGATATAAACATCACAGCGACCCAACATCTGGCAACCAGAAAAGTGTTTTGGCAGGGGGCTGCCCCTTCACAGGGGGCTTTGTTCCCCGCACCCCCCTGAATTTATATTGCTAATTCCAGGGGGGTGCATGTCAGGGAGGGGGTGACACTCTGGTTGCTGCAGCAAAAATAAAGATGACAGCAGCAGGCAGCAGCAAAAATTCTTGTGCCGGTCCCCAGCCCCAAACCCGGTATCTGCTCTGCTAGAGCTAGCCACCCTCACCACCACACCACATGGCTAGCTCGATGGCAGCAGGCACACCAGTCCCCTACAAACCCCTTCCCTGTCCCTCCCCTCCCCTTCCTCTTGCTATCACCCCCTTCCAGTCGCCATTCTCTATCCTCACCTTTGTGTAGGGTCGCTACCCTTGCAGGGTATCCCATGAGTATAGTGCCCAATACGAGTTGTGGTTTTAATGGTCGCTCATATTGGTTCACTATACTCACTGGATACCTGCATGCAGGTATCACTTACTAGTTATTGACATGCTATATTACTGGTAGCAGTTATGGCATCAGAGCTCCACCACCTCTGAAATCCCAATTTAACCACTGGTATCTTGTACACAGGAAGTCTGTCAAGTTTCTCTAGTACAATATAAAGTGTACTGGATGACCCGGTGGCACTGAGGGTTGAGGCGCTGGACGCCATACCTCACATCATGCCGGCGACCTGTGTTTGAGAGTGAGCATGGGCCACTGGGGGTCAGCAAGGGAGGAGAGAGATCAAAATTCCTAGGAACAGCTCTCCTTCTCCAGGGAGAGGGGTGGCCAGCTGTAAGTGTATGCCTGGCCCCTAGCGGAGGCTGGGGTTGGCACACCGATGCTGCTGGAAGGAGGTCAGAGATGGGGTAGACCCCTAACAGGATGTGCATGGGAGCATGCGCGGCACCATCACTGGTGTCATTGCACACTCCGCCCCTGTGGGAGTAAAACCAGGAGGAGAACGCATGCTTCTGGCTGGATGATGGAGAGAGAGCTCGCAGGTCCTGCCACTGAATAGCCACAGTGCCGACCACACACTGGATCTGTTCTTTGGTAGGGTTTGGGGTACCCGCCGACCCTGCCGGGGGGGGGAGAACAAGCCTTGGAGGTAGACTGTTGCCGTTGGCTGGTGGAAATCAGAGGATAGGACTGGGGCTCCCTCCCAATTGTGGGCCATGGAGCAAGGTGGCAAAAAGTGATAGCAAAAAAATAAAAAAATATATATGAGGTGTGCTGCCCCATCTGTCTGCTGTCTTATGTCTGCCAGGGATCCTCAAGCTGCACGTCAACACAAGATCGCCGGGTGATAGCTCTTGGGCCTTTACCCTTTTATCATGGTGATTTTTGTTGGCTTTGTTCTTTTTAGTGGCCATCTCAGCAGCCAGCTTATGTGCAGTGTTTAACTGTTCTTTCAGCCTCTGAATGTACTGCAGATAGTATTCAGATTTCGGCCCATCTGCTGGCATGCCAAAGCACAGGTCAACAGGAAGATGAGCTTCTCTTCTGAACATTAAACTGTTGGCAAGTACCTTGTAGCATAATTTCCTGTACAGTTATATGCATGAACTAGAGCACTAACTTGCTGGCTCCATTTACTCTTTTCTCTTGGATCTAGGTTGCTCAAAATGTCCAATAATATTCTGTTAAACCTTTCTGGCTGAGAGTCACCTTCAGGATGTCAGGGTGTTGTTCTGGATTTGCAAACTCCTCATAGGGACAACATTTCCTTTATCAGTCTACTTTTGAAATCTTGGCCTTGATCTGATGTATCCTCTGGGGTGCACCATAGTGTGTAAAGAATTTTTCTACTAGGACTTTGGTGACAATTGATGCTTTTTGGTCCTTTGTAGGGTACACCTGTGTATAATGGGTAAAATGGTCTGTGACTACCAGAATGTTGGAGATGTTCTTTGAGTAAGGCTCAAAACTGAAAAAGTCTATTCTGACCAGCTCATTGGTGCACTTGTTCCATTTACTAATGGTGCTGCTTTTTGTGGTTGAGCCTTTCTTTGAACACAATGGCTGCAGGTCTTACAATATTTTTCAATTTCACTTGCCATTCTGGGCCAGTAAGAATGGGCATGAGTCAGGTCCAAGGTACGATCACTCCCCATATGCCCCATTTCACTATGTGGGGCTCTGAGTATGACTCTCTGGAACTTAGCAGGCAGTTGCAATTGTTGTCTAGCAAACCCTTGCGTAACTTTCACTTCACGATACAGCAAGTGCTCTCAAAACTTGAATTTAGGCCACTCTCTTAACAGTAGTCTAGTATCTGAGTTGTCAGTTATCACTTGTGAGGCGTCACCCCTTTCTTTAAAACAACAATAATGTGCTTTAGCACAGGGTCATTGTTTTGCTGTCTTTGTAGATCCTCCACTGTCAACTGTGGCAAGACATCAAACCCAGTATTGCTAAATTGCAATAGGCTGTAGGCAGACAGTCTCCTGAAGGTCCCAAACAATCCACCAATTGATTGCCAATTTCTGTAGGCACTGTGTCTTCATCGTCAAATCTCTTGCAAAAGGCTTTTATGGATTGCTCAGGTATTCATACCCAGTGTTGTTGATTCTGAGCAGCAGGGCACCTGGAAAGAATATCTGCATTGATGTGATTCAGGCCAGGATGGTACTCTACTGCATAGTCATATGTCAACAGAGCGAAGAGCCACCTGTGACCTGCAGAATCCAATTTGGCAGTAGTTTGGATGTATGTCAGTGGGTTGTTGTCAGTTTTTACCAAGATTTTTGCTCCATACAGGTACTCGTGAAACTGATCAACTATAGCTCATTTAATTGCTAAGAATTCCAACTTATGTACTGGGTACTTTTCCTCTGCGCTACACAGACTATGGCTGGCAAAGGCACAGGCCACATTCCCTCAGGGTATTCTTGATAGAGGACAGCTCCCAAGCCACTAAGGCTAGCAGCTGTATGAACCACATAAGGTTTATAGGGGTCAGCGTAGGCTAACACAGGTGCATGAGTTAGGTGGTATATTATTTTTATCAAAGGCAGTGTCACACTCAGCAGTCCCTCTATCTCCAAGAGGTTCACTGGGTTTGTAATAAGACCTTAGTTTATCATCAGCAGTATGGTTTTTAGTTTTCTTGTGAGTGGGAGGATAGCCTTGAGTTAGATTCAACAAGGGCCGGTCCACCCAGGTATAGTCTTTCACAAATCCAAGATAATAACCACAGAATCCCAGGAACCTTTATAACTCTTTCAAATTGATTGATTTTGGCCAGCTGGTTAGCGCCTCCACCTTACTGGGATCAGTCTGAATGCCCTGGGCAGACACAATATGTCCTACATATTTCACTGAGCTCTGGAAAAATTGACACTTGTCTATTGATAGCTTGAGCCCAAACTCCTCTAAGCGATCAAGGACCTTGAGTAAGTGAGCTTTATGCTCTTCCAACATTTTTCTAAAGACTATGACATCATCTAGGTATACTAGACATTCAAGGAGATTCATAGCCCCAACAGCTCTCTCAATAAACCACTGAAAAGTGGCAAGGGCTCCTGATATCCCCTGGGGCATTCTCAAGAATTCATAGAAACCTAAAGGACAGATGAAAGCAGTCCTCTCTGTCTTTGGGCGCCATTGGGATCTGGTAGTAGCCACTCTGTAGGTCTAACAGGGAGAACCACTTACTCCCATTCAAGCAGTCTAAGCCATCTTGTACATGAGGTATGGTATACTAATTAGGGATGGTTCTTTTGTTAAGATTTCTCTAATCAACACACATTCATACAGCTCCATTCTTTTTCTGCACCACTACAATAGGGGAAGCATCTGGGCTCCTGGACTATTGAATAATGCCTGCAGCCAGCAACTCCTGCAAATAGAGTCTCAAATCATCTATATCAGTAGCTGCTAACCCCCAGGATCTCTTTCTAAACAGTCTATCTTCGTGTAGTCAAATGTGGTGCTCAGCTCCTGATATACATCCCATATCCCATTATATAAGGGCAAAAACTTTAGTTCTCTTGGACAGTTTTTGACTTATACAGTCTAACCACTCATCTGAAATAGATGAATTTCTGAAATTGAAGACATTAGGAGTTAGTTCACCAATCTCCCTCTTTTTATTGGCAGAACCGCAATATACGCATGCTAGTGTGCAGCCTCAATGAACTACAGTGTCCCGGTTAGTGATGTTCTTTATTTGGACAGTAATACATCTGGCATAGGCATGGGGCACAAGCAGGAAGCACACTGGGATTAACTAGCAATCCTTCATGTAGCCCATGTTCGTCTAGTGCATCTAACATCAGTACCTGGTTAGTGACATCTTTCTTTAAGCATACCTCAGCACTAATGCTACACACTGCATGAGGTGATAGCCAGATCTTTGCAGGACTTTTTCCACACTACTCCCACTGTGTCATCTTCATCATCCACTTCAGTTTGCATCTGAAGCCCATGTGCCTTCTTCACCATGGCATGAATGGGGAGGGCTCTTCCAGTCTTTTTATTCATACCTTTCTTGGCTTAACTGTGCTAGTCAGAGATCACGTGATGCAATCCTCTTGGTAGCTGCTTTTCTGACTGCTCCCACTACTCCCTCCCATACAACCATCATTTTTTGTTAAAATTCATCAAGAATTAACTTTGAGTAACATCTCGCTGAGAGTTCAACATACCTGCAGGATTTCTAGGTGGTCTTTGGGGGGGAAATAAATGAAATGGAAGCGGAGATGCAGTTGGCTGTCCCGCGACATATGCCACCCACTACCCTCAAAAAAACAATTAAGAGATCCAAGGCTTAGCCTGGGCCTATGGGGTGGCAGTCCTCTGGCACCCACAAACAGTCCCCCCCTCCCCGATCACTTCTTAGATGAGTTTTGTCCATTCAGGGATGAATTGAGGTTTGTAACTGACAGATTTAAAGCAGTCTCGACCAAATTGGAAGATCTTGTAATCCGAACTGGGGACTGCGAAACTCATCTGACATCATTGAAGCACAGGGTAGACAAAGTGGATCCAGCAATGGTTGCAATCCGTCAATGCCTCGCTAAGCTGGAGGCCAAAGCTGAAGATTTGGAAGGGAGGAGCCGACACAATAATGCAGTTATCATCGATCTTCCAGAGGGCAAAGAGGGGAACAATCCAGTGCTGTTTGCACAAAAGCTTGTGGAAAAATTAGCCGGCCCCTCTCCATTTGGCCCATCCTATATCATAGAAAGGGCTCACAGGGCTTTAAGATTTATGCCCCCGACCAGTACCCCACCAAGAACCTTCATCTTCAAGTTTTTGAACTACCAGGAGCGCCTGCACTTTATGGCGAAGATCAAAGAAATAAAAGAGGTGCAATGGAGAGGCAAAATGATACAGGTGGCTCAAGACCTTTCCTTATCAGTGAGACAATGGAGAATGGCCTATCATGGCATTGTCACCAAGCTCTTGGCAGCAAATATAAAGTTTTGTATGGGCTACCCGCTAATTTCCATGTGTATCTTGAGGGGAAATGGGTTCCCTTTGAAGATCCGAAGATGGCTGAGGATTCCCTTAAGAAGGCGCTCCCAGATTTGTTCCACATCGGCTGAAAATGGATGCCTATATTAACCAAAGGATGTTTCTTTGCTGTAACTCACTGTAGTGAGTTGGAGACTGCATGTGTTTTCATTCTGAACTTGCATTCTATTTTATGTCTCCTCAGTGACTGATTTGGTGAAAGGCTAAATTTTAGGTAAAAGGCCACACAGAAGTACTCGTTTATGTAATGTTCTTTCCAGCTACAAGCGTACTCCTGATAGTCTTACTGAACTGTGGCCAGGTGTGCAGCTTGGAGGAGGGGTCTCTCAGATTGCTTTTCATTTTTGGATGTTTCCTCTCAAGTTAACATCCCCCACAGCTTAGCTTGCTACATAAAGGTATTTTGGGTCCCTTGTTTCGGGGCAAGCTTCTCACAGAGTGGGGAGCACCTATGGCATTTATTTGATGGTAGAGAGTCTACCCAGACCGTCCCCCTTCAAGGCTAAGGGTGGCTATTTTACTTTTAGAGCCTGAATTACCCACCCAGGGACTTTTAGCATATTTACTGGCTACTGTTTCTATCACTGGGGGATATTTAGCTTAAGCAGATTTTTGTGTTAAGTGTTTGGTGACGGTTGGAATGGGGGGGGAGTAGGGTTACCTCTGAGGGTACATTACGTACCACACGGCAATTAGTCAGGGTCAGGGCACCAAGCATTGTTTGCCTGGGAATACACTCAATGCCTTGACTCTCAGGGATCCAGGGTGGGAAGGTTTGTTTCTTGTATTGGGGTTTCTTCTTTCTTATAGGGTATTGTTATGTGGGAATTGTTTGGGGGTGGGGGGGAGGAGGGTCAACTGCATCATGGATGGTTTATCTTTTCTTTCTCTCATGTGGCTTCCTTATATGATGAAGTACAGAAGTTACTGGTACATGGACTCTTTAATGGCTATTCCTAAAAAGTTTTTATCAAGGAACATTCAAGGGGGTTGCAATAAAGTCAAGCGATATAAGGTGTTGAAGCATATTCATTTGCTTAGGAGTGATAACTCCTTTCTCCAGGAAACCCACCTGGAGGAAGCAGAGGCCACTCTGTTTCACAGACAGTTTGTTGGGCAGACTTTTAATGCAGGAGACAGCACACAAAGTTGGGGGGGGTCACAATCCTAATTGTAAGAGGCATTCAGTTTGTGTGTGACCAGATTATTAAGGATCAAAATGGTAGATATATCTTTCTATTAGGTCGACTGGAGAGAACCACCATGATACTGGGTAGTGTTTATGGCCCAAATGCCAACTCCCCGGGTTCTTTACTGATTTATTGAAGGTATTAGCCCCCTTTACCAATCTACCCATTATAATAGGAGGCAATTGGAATCTTCCGTTATCCCCAATTTTAGATAAATCTAATCCCAAGCTTAAGGGGTTGTCACCTGCACAGAGAGCCATTAGGGATCAGATGGACCATCTTGGTTTGTGTGATCCTTGGAGAACTCTCTATCCACAATCAAGGGAGTACACTTTTCGATCCAAAGTTCATAAATCCCAATCCAGAACTGATTACTTATTAATTAGGAAGACACTGCTTCGGGGGTTGATGGATGCAAAAATAGATCCCGGGGTCATCTCCGATCATGCTGTAACATGGTGCTCCCTAACGCTACCCACCAATGTACCTAAAGAATCCAGCTGGAAGTTAAGCAACCAGCTTCTTAAAGACAAAGGAATTGTTGAGTGTATAGGGCAAGAAATAGACCGGTACACAGTGGACAATTTAAATTTGACCGCTTGTCCGGATTTAGAGTGGTGTGCTTTAAAATGTGTACTAAGGGGCTTATTCATTAAACTAGCAGCGCAGAGAAAAACGCCGTAGGGAACAAAAGGCTCTGGATCTCTTAGTTGATAGATGCCTGGAGAGTTCACTGTTCCCTAATACCCCGGAGTCAGACAGGATCAGGTCATTGTGTCTCTAGGATCAATACTCTAACTTGCTCCGTGAAAAGGCAGAATATGCGATCCTTAAAACAGGTACAAAATATATTGATCAGGGGGAGAAAGCAGGTCACTTACTAGCCCTAAGGCTCAGAAAATCAGAATCCTCCAAAATTGTGCAAAGTATTCGTTCTCTGATGGACGGATCAATCCTACTTTCTCCTAAACAGAAAACGGGGTAATTTTCCAAATGTTATGCTGATTTATGTAGTCCCATGCCCCTGAAGCCAGAAGGTGCCCGAGTTCAGGCGTACCTGAACTCTATCTCGCTGCCTACCCTGGATTCGACACAGCAGGACTCCCTGATTGCCCCCATCTCTATGACAGAGATCCAGGAAACTGTCATCTCTCTTGTAGCCGACAAAGCCCCAGGACCAGATGGGTTTACCCCAAATGTTTATGAAAAGTTTTCCAAACAAATCACGCCATGGTTATCATGGCTTTTCGCATGGATACTGGGTGCTAACCCTTTGGACAGTACTCTTTTGGAAGCACTAATTATAGTTCTCCCAAAACCAGATAAAGATCCAGAAAATGTTGGGAATTATAGGCCAATCTCACTTTTAAATTGCGATATAAAAATTTTAGCTAAATTATTGGCCAACAGGCTTAAAAAGATCATACCTGTTTTAATTCATCCGGACCAAGCTGGCTTTATATCCGGTAGACATTCTTCCAACCATTTCAGGAAACTGGCCCACATCTTCTCTGCATCCAGAGATGCACAGGTTCTGGCTTGCTTGCTATCTCTGGATGCAGAGAAGGTGTTTGACTGAGTTGACTGGCAATTCCTTCTCTGTACCATGCGAAGATTCAGATTCCCATCTAAATTTGTCGACTGGATTTCTTCCCTTAACCAGAGTTCCCTGGCCCAGATTTATTGCAATGGCATGTTCTCGAATCGTTTCTCACTCTACTCGGGAACAGGGTAGAGATGCCCATTATCCCCTCTCCTATTTAATATATACCTGGAACCCTTGTTAACCAAGCTTAGCAAACACGAAGGCATCCAGGGCATCACGATGGGATCTCAGATTTTTAAACTGTCAGCTTATGCTGACGGTGTGTTGCTTCACATCGAACACCCCTCACATTCGTTCCTGGTTGTCCTTTCTGTCCTTGAGGAATACAGTGCAGTGTCCAACTATAAAATCAATTTAAGGAAAAACACAGTTTTTCCCTTGAATGGGAGACTAACCAAGCAGGATATCACTCTGTTAGGGCTACAATGGAGTCATTCCAGCTTAAAATACTTGGGGCTCTTTCTAACAAGGGGAGAACCCAATTAAGAAAAGCTAACCTTGATCCTTTACTACTTACCATTAAACAAGACCTTGTCAGGTGGCAATCCCTCCCTATTTCATTGTGGGGGCATATTAACCTGATTAAAATGAATATTTTGCCAATGTTGTTTTACCCCCTCAGTATGTTAAATTCATGAATCCCCTTAACGTGGTTTAAAAAAACACATTCAATTATCATCTCATTCATTTGGAAGGGCAAAACTGCCAGAAGAGCCTATAACAAACTTGTAGCTTCCAAACAGTTTGGTGGGTTGAGACTTCTGCATGTTGGTCTATATTTCTGGGCAAGTCAATTGGGCAAGTATTTGCAGTGGATATCGCCTCCTGGAAACGCCGCCTCAGACCCTTTATGTTCCTGCATGGCTGACCCTTGAACTTGAACTGATTTTAAACGCTGGTATCTCCCCAGTTGCAATGCTGTACATATAGTATATATCTCCCAAGGTTTCACCTAAGAATTTGTGTTACTCGCCTGTTGCTTCCTCGATAAGAACACATACCCAGCTGTGTACTTTTTTGAAATTTAAGCATACTTCCAGCTCTCTCCAGCCAGTGATAGGTAATCCTAATTTTAAATTTGGGGAAAAATGCATCCTGCCCTCTTGGATTCCATTACTCAGGGACTCCAATGCTGGAGATTTCTTCTTAGAGGGAAGGTGTCTATTCTCCTCCTCCATCATGGCCCAATTTCAGATTCCGAAGGAAATGTAAATGTAATTTAAAGTGTACCAATTAAGACACCTTTTGGTCCAGTTTTTGAAGGTATTGTTCTGGGATACTGAGACAGCAAAGTGGCTTCAGGGTCTCATGGGTACATGCAGTAATCCTCATGCTGTAGCAACGCTATATGCTTCTCTCTTGTCCAAATCTTTTGATGCCCAAAACAGAGATCCCAAATTCTGGGCTATCCAATTCCCTAACTCTGTTGGTAGTTGGAAGAAGATCTGGAAATACCTATACCCCAGGACAGACTCCGTCTCACCCAGTTTCAAATTTTACAAGATATGTATTGGGCCCCCTTGAAGCTACAAAAGGTAGGGTGTACCCCCTCCTCTATGTGCACCAGATGTGGGACTCAAGAGGGTAACCTATTACACGTATTCTGGAAGTGTCCTTTGGTAAAACGTCTGTGGGCCATGATTCAAAAAAAGGCAGACCCCTTATTGGCTATAGATGACTTATTTACCCCAGATATTTGCCTCCTTGGTGACTTTTTTCAAGTCCCTGTACATATTCACAGGTTCCATATGGCACTACTCTCCTCACAGTGAAGAAACTAGTGTTAAGACATTGGCTGGACATAGAGGACATATCATATTTAGAATGGCTGAAGGAGCTGTTGTTTAATCTCAGATCTGAACAGCTTAAAGCTAGCCTATGGGGATCCATGGCTTGATATAAGAGAACTTGGGAGGGTTTTCTTGCCCTCTACTTATTACAAGATGGCACCGCTCTTGGTTAATTTGCATAAGGTTTAACCCTATTGGAAGACTATAGGGCAAAAGAGGTCTTGTAGAATGCTTGGAGCCATGGGTTAAGTTTTTCCATGATGCCAAGCGGGGTGGGGGTGGGCTTGACATGTTCGGTAATTACTCTTTCATGTTCTAATGTTTTGTTTGTACTAATGTCAATCCTTTGTTGTTATTTGAAAATTAACTGTGCTAGTCGACCAAACATAGCTACAATGGTGCTAGTCAATACTGGTATACCATCATACATCCCTGATTCCGGGCATACCAGGACCAGAGTCTCTATCAGATCTCCCACGCCAGTTATAGATGACGGAAAAGAGATCCATACTTTGAGATAACCAAGCTAGGAATAAGACTTGTTGCTCAGTCCCAACACATTTAGTCCTTCAAGTGGCAACAATTCACAAAGAGAGAGGTGTTGGTCGTACCAGTTCTTGAAAATGATCATTACTTGAGAGTCATTGTCCAAAACAGCACACACAGGTATCACCTCTATGTGAACAGTGGTCTTGGTAGAGGGTCCTACCAATTATTCTAGATCAAATGGTGCATTTGCAGGGTTCTTGACAGATGACTTAGCAACAGATTGATTTGATGGAGGCTTAGCGAGGCGGGGGTCAGAACTGTTCCCTTGCTGTTTCACCTTATTCAACAACTTTTTAGTCATTTTTCTTAAGTCTTCAGGGGATTGACATTCTTGTTTGGTGTATCCATCATCCCCCACAGTGGTAACAAAATATGCTTTGTCTGGCAGGGCGAAGCGGAGTTGACTCCTCAACAGGCTTTTCACTAGTAGGCAGATTTCAGCTACTGGTTGCATTGTATCCTCGAGCATTTTGGCAAGACCGCCTCCACTGTTGAGACTGAGCACTGGACTTTGCAAGTTCGGTCACCAGGGATCACTTTGCAAGTTCATTCACCAGGGATCTCAATTCTCTCATCTCTTTCCAAATTTCCCTGTCAGTTTCCCATAACAGAGGCTTGGGCAGTGACACCCCTTCCTGATGAATGCTGTTAACTAGAATCTCCAGCTTGACTCTGCCTGGAATTGCGACCCTGAGCTGCATCTAATGCAGCTATAGTACTTTCCCTTAGTTGTCTTAGTTCTTCCAATAAGCAAGGGTCCCAGCGCTCCTCCTCATTCTCCGCCTTACCTATATCCTTCATTAACCAACAGTACACATGAGGGGGGGTTATCCCTCTGATCCTGCAGTTTCAGTCTCAAGATTAGTACACTAGAGTAGCAGGCAGACCTAAAGAGATGGTCCAACCTCACATGGTTCAATTCACTAGAGGCCACATCTCCCTTTTTATGTGCTTTCTGTAAGGCTCTTTCCATTTGAGTCACATAAGCAGATAGGGGCTCACCTTTCCACTGTTTGGTTGATTTGAACCTCCAAATTAAATTCTCAGCAGCCTGTATAGTGCCAAAGACACCTTCTAAAGCAGCAAGATACTCCTGGGCAGAAGCATCAGGATTGGTAGACTTCAGGAAACGGATGGCTTCCAATGCATGCCCCCATGAATGCTCCATAATTCTCTTTCTTTGTTTCAGCCTCAGTACACTGCCATTCTTGCACAAGAGGTGAGGCATACTCTAGCCACATCTCCAAGTCATCCTCCCCATTGGGAGTGGGCCAGGTGCCAGAGAACACTCATAATCTGTGGCAATAGTCATGACTAACTGAGGGTACATAGGTGGATTGAGACCCCAGGGAAGAGAAGTACTGGGTCATAATGCTGAAACATAAAACGTGCATAAATAATTGTGCGATGTAGAGCGCTCTTGGATTTAGAGTAATGGGTATAACAGTGGTAGGGAATTACTGCTACCCCTGTCACTCTGTGCTGTTCCTGAAATAGATCAAGTTGCCCATGTGCTGGGGTGCCTGGCTGAGCTGTTCCCATGGTGGAGTGGCTAAGGCACCCGCATATGGCAGGATGGGAGACCTGGGACTGTGCTTTGGTTCCCCTTAGGTCTCCTGGTGTTGCAGCTTTACCGTTCATTTATTTTTAAAAAAGTTAAATTGTCCCCCTTTTGGTGTTTCATTCCATCCCCGAATCCACACCCCTCGGAGTATGTAATCTAAAGTCCAGGGTGTGTGGGGGCGATGCTCTCCATGTCGGGGAGGGGTTCGGGGGGCATAGCCCCCCTTTAAAAACAGAAAATCCCATTGTTTTCAAGGGATGTGCTCTTTTATTGTGGTCAGTGTTTTTTCCGACTCTATTTGGATCGGTGCTTTTTGCTTGTGGTGTCTATTTCTGCGCGTTTTTTTGACATCGGCATTATGACCCCGTGACAGGAAGGGAGACCTCCAGGAATTTCAAACAGCCTTTTCAAGTCCTCAAAGGTCTGGCCTTCAACCTGCAGCTTTTTACCTAGTTTCTCTTTAAGTCTTTCTGATTTAGGTGACCCCTCAGATTTAGTAGTCACATTCTCCTTCGTGACCACTTTCCAGGCTACATTTAACCCCTCCAAATTACCCCATGCACTTTTGTGACATTCTTTATATTGTTGCATTCTACTAGAGCAGTCAAGGTTTGGGTGGTCAAGTCCATATTTCGTCCCCTAACAACAACTTTGCCAAGGCATTTTACTTCTGAGAGGCACTCTTCTATTTTTCCATTATCAGTACCTAGAGGTACTGTTTGCTTAAGAGCAGGATAGCTTTATGTGGGTCTACATCCTCTCCTTCACACCAATCAAGCAAGTGATAGCCAAACATTTTACTAGGGATAAGATCAGGATAGAGACTAGGTGCACTGTCCACATGAGCAAGGAGATCCATGTGGGGCCCAACTGGTAAACAGGAGATCCCAGTGGTACCTCCAAATATGTAATCCTGCTGCCATGTACCAGCAGGCTACTACCCCTGCCTGATGACCCCAATACAGGTTGAGGTGCCTGGGCTCTTGTTCAGGTGGAAAAGGGAGTTAGTTTCCAGGAAATAGATATTTTGTGCGGTGCCTCCACCCAGAGTAAGAGGATAGATTGGTCAGATGACAAGCTAGTACAACCCACTGGGATGCTGTACCTACCCCCTTCTCCGCCCAGTGGTCCCACACATGGATTAGCACAACAAATCAAGTAAGCTACAGTCATACAATTATATAGCATTGACTTGCTCTGCAATAAACATTAGAATCAGTCTCCTGTATAAATATAGGCCCTGTCTCCCTCCTGATGCCCTCTGTTTAGCTATCTCTAGCTCCATCCTTTCCCTGGTAGACTATGGCATAGTCATATATGGTGCCAACTCTGACACTGCCCTGACCAGCATTAAGTGCGCACTTAACAAAGCCTGCCGACTGGCCATAGGCTGCGATCACCTCATACATACCTGTGGCCTCTACCAACGGTCATCATGGCTAAACTTTCAGGGGTGCCTACTCTATCAGACCTGCTTATTGGCCAAAAAAATTCAACTAGGGCAAGCTCCCCCTGGCTGTCTCTCACTCCTCCAGACGTGCTTGCCAATGAGGGCCACAAGACACTCTGTTGCCACTGCCTTTCGTATCCCTTTTGCAAGGACCACTGCCAGCTGGAGGTCTTTTTGCTACACGGCACCACTCTGGATGAACTCTCTCCCTAATACTGCCCTATCTATTCCCAGGCTGGGGCCTTTTAAGTCTGAGTTACGTACCCACATTATGTCCAGCTCTAACTGTGATTGCAGATAAAACTCCTCTAGCAATGGCTAAGTTCCATTGCTAAATTTACTCTGATTCTAATTTATGCTCCACAGTTACACACCTTCGGTGTTTGCTCTGCATATGTATTACACATTTTGTCTCTGTACTTAGTCACTGTACTTATCATACTCTGTATTGGTCCACATTCAATGTATGACGTGAAGCCTTTGTAAATGATTCCCTGACTCAAAAGGTTGTAATTCTGAGACTTTATATAAATAAAAAAATTAATAAATAATGGCTATAACTAATAATATGCTCACGCTGGCTGCACTTACAAGATGGGTTCTGGCTATTGCTAAGACCCCCCCCGTTACCTGTAGAAAGTAGCTAGCAACAACAGCAATACACATTAAGGTTAGATGCAATAAGGCTGCACCCAGTAATAGTCTGCTCATGGGCAGTGTTAAAATAAAAATAAACACTTTTTATTATGAGGGTATTTGAGGAATAAGGGAGTGCAAATTAAAGGCTTAGCTATGCAGATTACTCTTGGCTTTGAAACACATTAACAATAGAAATCCCACCTCCCACCAGCATGGCACAATTTAGATAAAGTTCCCAAGTTAATAGTCCAGTTGACCACCCCCAGTTAACTTCACTGGGTACCCAGACTTATCCCAGCCAGACCTGCTCACAGTGTTCCTTGTGTATGTACTCTATGTTATTTTAAATTGCCTCTTTGTCTCACTTTGAAATGTCTGTATATTGTTTACCTGTTCCTCGTGTATTTACTCTATGTAGTTTTGAATTGCCTCTCTGTCTCATTTTGAAATGTCTGTATTTGTTTACCTGAGCTCTGTGCAACCTCTTTTGTAATTGCTTTCTTATTCCCTTGTAACCTCCGGGGTCACACCTGAAAACAGGCATCTGTTTTTGTTAGTGTGCTTACCTGGTTAACAAAAGCTAAATAAATACCATTGCAAGCCTGATGCACGTTGCAGCTGGTTGGCTGGCATTGGTGCATATAGATAAGTGACTGGATTCATCCCTTTAACCATGCAGGGGAGATTGAACATTTAAGAAGGAACTTAATGGCTGAACTCTTAGACAAACTGGGATTTTTAATCCCTGGCCCGATGGCCACCAGTACATTTCAAAAGTCAAATTGGAAAACACTGTTGCAGGGCCTGCAGCTACTCACAGTTCTGAAGGGCCTCAGTCTTTGAATTAGAGTCAGGATGGTTGGATCACTTGGGCGGGCTTGAACCTCTGGTGTCTTGTATTCTGGCTTCTGCAACAAGGCCTAGCATAAGGGACCAAGGCCGGCATGACTCACCCCCATGTCCAGGCATTAACCCCTGAGGTGACCACAAACTAGCTGTGCTAGTAGCTGATTCCCCAAACTGGTTGGAGTGTAAATGCAGCTTCAGACTCAGGAAGCAGTCTCTGGAACTTTTGGATCTGGAAACAGGATTTGGCAAATTTAGCTCCGAGTTCCCACTCTGACAGTTTCATTCAGGCCACCAGTTTCTGGCAATTTCAGCTCTGGCTTACGAAGTCAGTCTCTGTCCTTTTCATGCTGAAGAGCAGGTTTGGCTTAGGGAGTAGACCCCAGGCTGTGAGCCGAGAAACACACAGGGAAACTCCCTCTCTTCATGAGAGCTTCTAGCAACTGCCCAGTTCAACAGTCTCTCCTCTGACTGAAGAAACACAATATTGTAACCCAGTTGGTCATTGAGGCTGTCAATCAAAGTTCTGGCTTTCTGACTGGCCATTGAGAAGACACCAAACACACAGTCCTCTCTTCTTCCCAGCAGCCATAGCTAAGGACCCCTTAGGACCCTTTGAGTTCTGATTGGCTGAAACAAAAGGTCAAAGTACCAAGATGGCTGCCAAAGAGCAGACAGCTAAATCTCCAGCTTTAAAGTCCACTTTATAAACAATCTGTTCAGTTTCAAAATTAAATGTAACCCCTAAGCGGTGCTATCCCTAAGGTTACTACCCCCCCTGTATTTCTGACCACAGGTTGAGGGGCCTGGATTCAGTATTAAAGTGCCTCCACCCAGAGTAACAATAGTGGGGATATCTATCTAACCTGTTATAGCCCTCTGAAAAGCTATAACCACCTACCAACCCTCCTAGTGGCTTTGTACCTTTAACAGCAGTTAGCACACAGTCAGCAAGTAACATTAATAATATGCACACACCCTTTACACTGACCACCAGGGTCTGGCCATCAGCAAGTTCCCTTGAACCCTCTGTAAAAACCAGGTTAGCAAAGCAAGTACACGCTTTCAATTCTGTAACCCAATTAAGAATATGCTCGTAAGGCAGGTTAAACATGAAACAATAATTGGATTTATTAAGGGGCTGTAAACAAGGAAGGGGCGTGAATTTTAGTTGACTGATTACTATACTGATCAAATTCAAGTTATTTGGCATGCATTTTTAGTCTCAAATAATCAGTCCCACAACACTGGGTACCAAGATGGTATTCTGGCTAGCCAGAGGCGTTGCCTGGGGGTGGCCGGCATTGCAGCTGTTGTTGGGGCCCTTGATGGAAAGAAAAAGGCAGTCAGCATGCATAACAGAGCTTTGATTACTTGTAATCCTGGTCGGTTGGCCCAGTCTCTTGTAACCCAGTAAATGACTAACAATCAGACTGTACCACAGATAATTAAAGGATGTGTTGCAGGGAGCTATCCTGGATTTAGTTACACTACCAGTGGGCTGTGATGGATCAGGAGATATGGAGACCTTGTGGAATTTACCGATGAGCATGGGGAAACATAGCCGACACGACACACTTCCACTTCACAGCCTTTCCCTTCAGGTTGCCGCAACCTGCGAGTTGTCTCTGCACAGGGACTGGATCCCCAAAGCTGGTCTCTCGCTGAAGAACAGTCTCTAGTGCAGGAATAGATGGCTTGGGCCGAGATTAGCATAGGCCCAAGGCTGAATAGGCAATTTTGGAGAAGTTCAGTTGATTTGCTGGTAAAGGCCTCTAGCTGGCAACACAGTTCGGCCACTGACAAAGCACGCCACAGTCCACGATAACATTCAGCACATTTAAGAAGAACGGCATCAACTTCTCCAAATCTCAATTTGGTATTCAGGTCAGTTGCTATTGCAGTAGATTTACTGAGCAAACCTCTCAATCATTAAGTCAGTTTCTCGCAACCTCTTGGCCGATCGCTTCACAGGAGCTTCTTCTTCTTGGTCCAAATCTTAGGCTGTACCTTCTAACAACATTGGAGCTTTCTGCCGCAGTTCAAAGTCACAATTCAGAATATTCCGATTTCTGCAATCTAGCAGTCCAAAACAGGAATATAGTAGCAGAGAGGCAAGTCAGGCCCTTCCCTGCCAATTCTCCTGGGCTTCTTCCTGGGACAGCTCATTGAAAGCTTGAGCTGCTCACCCTTCAAGCTCTAACTCCAACTGACACACTGTCTCTTACTAATTCTGGGCTTTCCCAGGGTTTCCTGAGTTCTGGTTGGCTGGGGGAAGCTGTCAGTCACAGTTCGGATGCCCCCTACATTTCAGTTTAGGCGCCATCCTAAAAACTACAATAAATAGAGGTTTTCCTTCCCACGAGGCACTTGGGCCAAGGACTTTTTGAGGTCCCCTAAGTCCTATTGATCCACTTACTGGAAGTCCAGGACAAAACATGGTGGCCCTCATGCATAAGGGCAAAGCTGCAAGGAAAGCAGGTTAAACAAACTCTCTAACTCTAAACATAACAGCAAGTTAGAAGGAAATATTTACAGTACTGGCTAAAGCTCCCTCTGCTTTACCATCGACAGCAGAGAGGAGCAAAACAAAGTGGTGTCTAGCCAGTTGCGAGCTTTGAAGCACTCAAACCCAGCCCAGGCCATTCGCTATACACACACTGGATAATATCTTAAAGGGACAGGCATGGAGGCACATCATGGCACTCTCACTCAAATCAAAAGAATCAAACAAACGACTACAGATTTACTATTGATGCAGGATGACTGCCTGGCAGTGGGCTTTACTGGAGCCCAGGAAGACACTTAAGGTAAGCCCCCAAATTGGGGGGGGGGGGCTAAACTATCCCATGCCTAGGAAAACGTGGTGTCTGCATCAAGTCTATACCGTATAAATATTTTTAACTCAGAAAATACTGTTTGAGAATATGTACCGATTGCAACCATAGACTAATATATATAAATATGTATACTGTACTATGTAGTTTCATAGTTGACACATCAACATAAGAAGCATGCTTTGTTCATAACCAATATTGGTTCATAGGCAATAATACTGCTTAAACATTCTACATTTTCATTTCTAAAACATTTTATTTGTTCACTTGTATACATATTCAGGTAGCTTAACACATTACCATTGTCTGTACCACTTCTTGCACCCTAACCCAGAGAGATGAGGGTCTGACCCTGTCAGCTAACTTTGGGCTCTTTGTAGGATGACCCTGGGAATACTGGTTGGAGGGTTTTATTGCTAACTGAGAAGTTGCAGTGTATCCTATTTTAGGAAGATAGTTAGCTGTGATGTATATCTCTTTATGGACCACATTTATGGGAAGGTCTGCAGGTGTTCCTGGAGTATCATACATGAGGCGTACTACCAGTTTAATATCTCTTCCAGATCTTCTAGGTGGAAGGGGCACAGGCGCAGTCCTTTTGACATCTGCATCTGGGTTAGCTACTTCCGGCTTATTGTCCAGCAACAAATCAGCTTCTGCATTAAGTGGCACCTCTGCACTGTCTGTTTGTTCAGAGTTTAAAGGGGCACTTGCTTCTACAGTGGCGCTTACATTTGCTTGATCTGTAGACTCTGGTTCATCATTGGGGGGAAACTCCATATAATTTAGATCATGTAACACATTGCTGATACTTTCAGAATTAACAACACCTTCTGAGTTGTGGTCAGATACACAAGGCCCAGATATCTCAGCTTCAGGTAAGGACTCATTGGTTGGGTCCTCATTCTCCTATGTTCGTATGTTCTTGTTCAGGACTTGCCGTTTCAGTCTTTGACAGCTCCACTAGGCATAAGGAGTCAGCTACTTTGGAAGGTACACTTTGTACCTCACTGTCAGGTGGTATTGGATTGGTCGAGTGTGCAAGATTATCTGTCATTTTGTGATGGTCAGCACTGTCTTCCATATTACACAAAAGATTGCCTTGGAATAGTTGGGCTAGTTTGAAAGAGGGGTAATATGTAATTCCATATTCATAGTCATCAGACTGAGAATGACTGTCATCATTAACTGCAGCAGGACATGATAGAGGCTCTGGTTGTGGGTCAGCAGAAAGTGGACTTGTTTCTTTTTTGCAGTGGACCTGGTCACAGGCCCAGTGGGGGCATTAGTTTGAGGCACAGAGTCTATGATAATCTGTTCAACAGGCAAAAGCTGATTTCTGTGCATTGTCTTTGCAGCTTGAGGGTCAATTTGTGGATGCTCTTTGTAGACTGGCAGGTCATTCAGCTTGCTGGTGACAATGTACGGGGTATGACTCCACTGATCAGCTATTTTGTGTTTTCCTTGCAAACCCAAATTTCTCATTAATACATGGTCTCCAGGCTGTAACTCCTGGGCTTTAACACGTTTGCCATGTCTTTCCTTGTTGGCTAAGTTTTTCTTTGCAGCCATGCTGTGCACAAGCTGATAGGCATGATTAAGCTGTGCTTTCAGTTTTTTTTACATACTCCAAATAAGTATCGGTTCGAATTCCATCTGATGACACTCCAAAACAAATATTGACAGGTGAACATGTATCTCGGCCAGACATTAGCTTATATGGTAAAAAAACAGTTGCATCATTGTGAGTACAATTGTAGGCATGCACCAAGGTACTTATTTGTTGACTCCACTTTGGCTTGTCCTTCAGGTGAAGTGTGCCCAGCCTGTCCATCAATGTTCTATTAAATCTTTTAGGCTGCGGATCTCCTTGTGGGTGATATGGAGTGGTTCTTGACTTTCTTAGACCCCAGAGTAAGAGCATTTCTTTAATTAAATGGCTTTCAAAGTCCCTTCCCTGATGAGAATGGATCAGCTGTGGGGTGCCTTAGTGGACAAAAATCTTTTCCACAAGTACTTTGGCTATGGTGGTGGCTTTTTGTTCCTTGGTAGGATAAGCTTGTGCATAACGGGTGAAGTGGTCTGTCACAACAGGTACACTGCTAATGTTTTTTATTTTCAGACTCTAAACTTAAAAGTCAATACATACAAGCTCCATAGGTGCGTTAGTGGTGATGTTAACCATGGGTGCCGCTATCTGTGGCTGGACCTTTCTTTGAAAGCATCTGCTACAAGTTTTAATATATTGGTCAATGTCTGCACCCATCTTTGACCAGTAGAAGTGGGAAAATGCTATGTTCAAGTTTCTCTCGATACCCACATGTCCCATCTGGTCATGGAGAGCTTTCAGGACCACCTGGGCAAACCTTGATGGTAACACCAATTGTTCTTTTATGACATTTCCATGGCTATTGGTTAATTCTCGATATAACAGTTTCTCTCAGAGCATGAGTTTGGGACCCTCTCTAAACAGTAAGGCAGTTTGCTGATCATTGGATCGTAACTTGGAAACATCTTCCCCTCTGTACAAAGTATCTAATACTGGTCTAATCATGGGGTCCTGATACTGTTCCTGTTGAATGTCAGCTGGGGTGAGCTGCGGAAAGGAACGTAGGTCTAATGCTGTGAAATTACAGTAGGCTACAGGCACACAGGTTTCTGGTGGTCCTAGACAATTGACTAAGCAATCTATAGTTTCAGAAGACAGGTGTTCCTCTCTGTCAAACTTGTGGCACAGGGTCTTTACAGATTGCTTGGACATTCTCACCCACTCATAACTTGATACAAGCCTCCTGGATAGAGCATCAGCATCATTGTGATTCAGACCTGGACAGTATTCCACCGAATAATCATACATTGAAAGTGTTGATATTCAAGCGATGTCCGTTGCATCTAAATTGGCTGAGGTTTAGACATACATGAGAGGGTTATTGTCGGTCTTTACCAGAATTTTGGCACCATAGAGGTATTTGTGAAATTGGTTTACTATTGCTCACTTTAATGTGAGAAATTCAAGTTTATACACAGGGTAATTTTTCTCAGATGGCATCAGGATTCTACTAGCAAATGCCACAGGGCATAAACGTTCCTCATACTTCTGATAAAGCACAGCCCCTAGTCCTTTCAAGCTGGCATCTGTATGTAACACATATAGCTTAGTTGGATCTGCGTAAGCAAGTACAGGAGTATCTGTGAGCTGATTAATACTATCGTAAAAAGCTGTATCACATTCTTTGGTCCACCTGGCCCCAAATGGTTCACTGATCTTGAAATGGACGTTATTCTCTTCTTTTAGAGTGCTTCTTTTATATTTTTGGTTTGCAGGTGGGTACCCTTGGATCAGATTTAGGAGGGGGGCGAATGACCTGTGTGTAATCTTTTACAAAACAGCAATAGTACCTACAGAAACCCAGGAATCTTTGCAGCTCTTTGAGATTATTAAGTTGTGGGCAAGTAGTTAAGGCTTCCACTTTGCATAGATCAGTTTGAATGCCCTCAGAGGATACAATGTGGCCTACATATCTTGCATATTTCTGGAAAAATTGGCATTTGTCGATGGACAGTTTTAATTTGAAATCTTCTAACTGGTTCAGGACCTTGAATAGGTGAGTCTCGTGCTCTTCAAATGTCTTGCCAAACACAATGACATTGTCCAGATAAACTAAGCATTTAAGTAGGTTCATGTCTCCTACAGCTTGATCCATCAATCTCTAGAAGGTGGCTGGCACTCCAGATATACCCTGGAGCATGTACAAGAATTCATAGAAACCCAGAGGACAGATAAATGCAGTTTTCTCTCTATCCTCTGATGCCATCAGGATTTGGTAACACCTGCTCCTGAGGTCTAAGACGGAAAACCACCGGCTCCCATTAAGACAATCAAGGGCATCCTGAATGTGAAGTTTTGTATACTGTCTGGTATGGTTCTTCAGTTAAGGGTCCAGTAGTCCACACACATCCTCACTGAACCATTTTTCTTTCAGACTACTACAATGGGGGATGCATAAGGGCTACATGACTCCTGGATGATTCCAGCTGCTAACATCTCTTGGAGGTAGCGTCAAACATCATCACTGTCAGCTGGTGCCAATCTACATGACCTTTCGGGAAATGGTCTCTCGTCATGGAGCCTGATATGGTGTTCGGCACCAGTGACACATCCCATTCCGTTAAGGAAAACACTTTACTACACTGTGCCAGCTTGCAAGTAAGTCTGTCTTTCCACTCACCGGGGATAGGAGACTCTCAAAAGTCGAGCATATCTGGGGATACTTCAGTGGCATTTGCTTGGTAACACAGCAGTATCTGAGCAAAATACTTGGGCTAGGGTACAGTGCCAGGGGACTTCAATGTCTCTGTCGGTCACATTGCAGAGTTGCACTACTACTCTCCTAGCATAGGCATGGACCTTAACAGGTAGCACACTGGGTTTAAGTAAAAGTCCACTAGGCAGCTTCCTCTCTTCTGGGGCATCCAGCATAAGAATCTTGTTGGTGACATCTTTTTAGATATGCACCTCTCCACTAATGTGACACTGTGAATTAAGTGGCAAGACGAGAGGTGATGAGTCCTTTTTCCAGACATATCCCACTGGATCATCCTTGTCATTCTCTTTCCTCTGCAGCCGCATCTCGTACTATTGCACTATAGTACTGCTGTGCTATTGCGTGAATAGGTAAGGCTTGTCCGGTCTACTGAGCTTGCTTCTCTTGACACATTTCTGCTAGTCAGTCAAACATGTGTGCATTAGTGCCGATCAGTTTGGGAATTCCATCCTATAGTTCAGTGGAAGGGCAGACCAAAGCCAGAGTCTCCACGGGATCATCCACACCAGCAACAGTAGAAGGAAAAGATAGCCATATTTGTAAGTAAACAAGGTAAGGGTAGGATTTATCACTTAAACCCCATATATGCAGTCAATCTAGAGGTTGTAGAGGGCGGTCTGACAGATACTGATCATACCAGTCTTTAAACATTACAGTAACCTAAGTTCCGCTGTCCAGTATGGCTTGGGCTGGAATACCATCAATGTGCACCTTGGTCTCCATGGAAGGACTTACCAATTCGAACTAGTTAGGGAAAGTGTCAGCATGGGCGTTGACAGACAATTTGCCCACAGTGGACTGGGATAAAGGCTTGGCAGAGGATTTGGGGTGGCTTTGCTTAATTTGATTCAACAGCTTAGTGTTCACCTTTCTTAAATCTTCGGGGAACTGAAATGTTCTCTGTGACCATCCTCCCCACAGTGGTGACAGAACACACCATCCCTAGTCTGTCTGGGCAGTGACTTATAATTGGAAATTGCCAGAATTTCATGAGTAGCAGGTGGTGGAGGATACATATCTGAGGTTGGTGCCAGAGCGTTGGTGCGTTTGCTCCCCATGCCCTCTGATTTCATTTACTATGGCATACAATTTGTTCATCTGGGCCCCTAGATCTCCAGCCCCGTGGGAGCCTGAGCTTGCACTCCCACTGACATGGTGGATGCATTCTGAGGGATATCTGGGTCTTTATCAGTGATGGCCTTATGGCCATGCAGGGATCCTGGGAGTCTTCTTCCTCCTCAGCTTCAACCTCCCTGAGTTATTTTATTAGTTCACAATAAGTAGCGGGATTATCCTTCCTATCCTGGAACTTTGACTGAAGACTTAGCAATCTAGAGTATTTGGCAGATTGTAGTATATGATCTAGTCTCACATGATTCAAATCACTGGCCAATACCCCACCTTTTCTGTGAGTTCTCTGTAAGACCCTCTCCAGACGAGTACCATAAGTGGACAAGCTTTCACCTTTACACTGCTTGGTGGCTTTGAATTTCCACATTAAAGTTTCCCCAGGCTCAATACTACCGAAGACAACTCCCTGTGCAGACAACTATTCCTGGGCTGAAGCATCAAGTTTTGTGGATCTCAAAAATGTAATGGCTTCAAGGGCAGGACCACTTAAACTTTCCATAAGCCTTGTCCACTTCGCCACCTTGGGACACTGCCATACTTGCATTAGAGGAGTGATATAGTCTACCCATGTCTCCCAATCATCTTCCACATGAGGCATGGGCAAAGTGCCAGAGAATATCCTTACCTTGCTGTAATAATCATGACTGACTGAAAGCACCCCAATGGGTGCCGGTACTGGTGTGGCACAGGGGCTGGTGCAGGGGCAGGTACCAGGATTGGCATAGGTGCTGGGGAAGGGGTACCTCCAGGAAGTTGAAATAAATGTTTAAAGTCCTCGCGGGTGTGTTCTTCATCCAGTAACAGTTTGGCAAACTTCTCAAAACTTTCAGATAATGGTGGGGGTTCTGGCTCTGAGGCAACCTTACTATCCTTAGTTACCATCCTCCAGGTGGCCAGGGACCCATCCTTGGCAATAGTTTTGGGCACCCTAGTACTGTCCACTGGGTTGCTATACTCCACTAAAGCCATTATCGTTTGGGCAGTCAGGTCAGCTTGTCGACCTACCACTGCAACCTTTCCCAGAGAGTCAGTTTTTGAAAGTGCCCCTTGATAGTGTCTTTATTTGTGCTCAGGGGAATATCTAGTAATAACAAAGCATTCTGGGGGTCAGTTTCATTCTCTGTACACCAACCAACTAATTGATGCACAGCCATTTTTTCAGTGAGGGAGTCAGAATCAGGGCTAGTAATATTGTCAGTACTGGGGGTGGACCACAGGTAGTTACCCACAAAATAGCAGGTTCCAGGTGGAGCCTTACTACAGTGTTGTAACGTGGCCACTAGGGGGTGCTACCATAACAAATAACTGAACTTTTGTATTCTGGCTACAAGGGGACGCTAATCCCAGTGGTGCCTCCAAGATATAACCCCTAGGTGGCACTATCCCTAAGGTTACTACCCCTGCCTGTATTTCTGACCGCAGGTCGAGGAGCCTGGATTTGGTGTTAAGGTGCCTCCACCCAGAGGAACAATAGTGAGGATATCTATCTAACTTGTTATAGCCCTCTGGGAAGCTATAACCGCCCACCAACCCTCCTAGTAGTCATTCGCTATACACACACTGGATAATATCTTAAAGGGATAGGCGGGGAGGCACATCATGGCACTCTCACTCAAATCAATAGAATCAAACAAACGACTACGGATTTACTATCTATGCAGGTCGACTGCCTGGCAATGTGCATTACTGGAGCCCAGGAAGACACTTAAGGTAAGCCCCCAATTTGGGTGGGGGGGGCTACATAAACATTGACAACATTAAATAGGGATCCCCCTGCACTATTATCCAGTTTGAAAGCACCAATGCACTTGGACACAGCACAGGCTATTGCCTGTATATTCAGGTGCAGAACTCTTAAAGCTACAGCACAACGGCACCAGCTCACACATTCACGCAGCAGCTTCTCAAATGTGCACAGCCCATATATGCAGGAGTGCACTTATTAACATGGATTTGGCTCCAAACTGGATATGAGCCCAGGTTCAAGAGGGCAGAACACCAGAGCTGGACCAAGGCCAGATGGATGGCAAAGGGGTGCCCGGGGAGATAAGTGAAGGTAAGCCCACCTCTCTGGGGGAGTTACATACAGATGTGTGGAGACTGGTACACCTTAGGGGCTGGTATTAAACCTTTTTCTCTTCACCACAAAAGGTGTACTCCAGGATAGATGTCTGGCTCACCCCAGATACTTGGTTAATGGACATCAGTGAAGCCGAGATTGAAATAGCCATTATCTCTGATCACTGCCCTAAATTATTTATGTGGCTCCCACAGCATGGCCAAGCATGGAGCAGAGGCACCTGAAAACTCAATTCCACATTCCTCCGGGATCCTGCATTTTGTGGGCAAATCAGCAAAGACATTGAAGATTTCCTTACCATCAATAAGCCTTAAGGTACCTCAGTGGCAATACACTGGGATGCCCTTTAAGCATTCCTCAGAGGCAACTGCATTCCATACACCAAGGGCAAAGGATGAGGATGTTAAAGAACAGGAAGACAGTCTTAAGGAGTTGGAAGTGAAATACAGAGGCACAAACTGTGGCAGCCAGGAACTCCTAGCATAGATTGTGAGCACAAGGTTCAAGATCAACCTCCACGTACACCAGAAGGCAGAGTTTGCACTGTTCAGAATACGCCAAGCCTTCTGGGAGGCAGGGGACAAGCTGTGTAGGCTACTAGCATACTAGCTTAAAAAACAACAACAGTGCTCCAGACGCCTAAAATCCTTAAGGTTGAGGTACGAAAGGATCAAATGAGCATTAACAAAGCCTTTCTAGAGTTCTAAACAAAACTGTACTTCTGAATCTGCCTCCCTGGAAGAGGAAATGGATTCATTCACAGCTTAACTCAGTATGTCTACTCTAATTGAAGACCAAGCTAAGAAGATGGAGAAACTCTTCACAACAACCCAGCTGGCAATGGCACACAACATCATTCCATCAGGGAAGGCCCCTGGGGAAGACAGCTTCCCAGCAGAATTCTACAAGATGTTTAAAGAAGACCTCATAGTCCCATTGCATTAAGCACTGTCTCAGACATGTGCTGGAGGGAAGCTGCCACCTCGCTTGAGGAAAGCACAGGTCTCTCTAATACCCAAACCAGGTAAAGGCTCATATCTGTGTGGCAGCTAACTGCCCATTTCACTCATATCAGTGGATTGTAAAATCTTTGCCAAAATGTTGGCAGCCTGCTAAAGAGTGCATTAGCAGACGTGGTGGACACCAACCAAGTAGGATTTGTGCCAGGCAGGCAGGTCTCGGACAACACTAGGCACCTGACAAATCTAATTTTAAAAGCAGCAAGTCCTCATCCACCCAATGGTCCTTCTATCCTTACATGCTGAGAAATCATTCAACCGAGTGGAATGGCATCTTCTCTCTTCCACACTCTGAAATAGTTTGGCCTTGGACCTAAGATCATACAATGGATCTCGGTCCTGTATGCTGAGGCAGAAGCCAGGGTGGTCTCTGATGGCTCCCCCAGAACCATTTTCCCACTGGGTGAAGGCACCAGGCAGGGTTGCCCCTTGTTCCCCATTTTATTCATTCTAACCTTGGAATCAGTGGTACAGGCAATATGCCAGCACACAAAAAGTCCATGGAGCACAAATGGGGGCAAGAACAAAGTCACGTCCTTTGCTGATGATATTACGTTAACCATCATAGACCCAGAGGAATTTGTACCACAGTTGATCACCTTAATCACTGGGTATGGTAGGCTATCTGGATACAAGCTGACTATAACCATATTAACACTCCTGGTGTCCCATAGATCAGTGAACACAACAACTGGTTTCCCATGGGGTATGTCGGTGGTGCAAGACTCTTTCAAATTTCTGGGAACCAATGTCTCCTGGAACCTGAAGAGTCTGGGGAAGTGCAGCCTACAGCCACTGTTAACCACCATAGAAAAAGACTTTGTGAGATGGAATCATCTCCACCTCTCCCACTGGGTAGGGTTGCCACCTTTGAATGAAGCAAAAACCAGATCCTAAGCTCCGCCTCTAGCCCCACCCCTTTTCATGACTCATCATGCATTGTTTCTCTTAGAAAACCATTTGTTATATCAACAAAAGACAAGGCTTAAAGCAACAGTCAAACACAAATGTTAAGATACTGTACTGTGCCTGTTAAAGTCGCTTAACTAGAATCTTCCTAGTTATTTGTTTACTTTCTGTATTCATTTATTTACACTGGTTTACCAGATAAACAAACAGAGATAAAAGAAAACTCATTTACAGATATGAAAATGCTTACCAGCAAATGAAAGTGGAAGACTACTGGCTCTGTTACTGTTACAAAAGGTGGGGACAGCTTTGCTGCTATGCCACTTTAAGATGCAGTGGAAATGATTAGGTTAAATAAGTGCTAATGGTGTTAATGGCCATTCTTTACACCTCTCAGTTTGACTGCTTTCACAAACAAAGGGCTATACTGAAACAGAACTTGTCTGTAACCTGGACATGCAGCTGAAACAATACATAATACAACAAAATCCATTTCAAAAGTATGTGAGCACTCAAAATGGCTCAAAAAACCTGACCAGCACAGAGGAAAACCGGATTACCTGATAGGGACCCTGAAAACCTGATCACCAGGTAAAAAACCTGACAGGTGGCAACCCTACCACTGGGGCAGGGTTCATGTGTATAAAATGATGGTAGTGCCCAGAATTCAGTATGTCCTAGACAATATTCATGCCCCCGTGGAACACAAATTAATAGCCTGCCTCCATGGAGATATGCTGACTTTCTTCTTGGGAAAGGACTCCAGAAGATTCAGCCACAAAAACACTAGTGCAAGAGTTTGCCCCAAGGAGGGTTTTACTTTTGTAATTTCTCTCTTAAACATATGGCCATGATGATCCATCAAATGTCCAATGCTGACCTAGGAGTGGACTCTATGTGCCTACGCAAGTGGATATTATTTGAATAAAGTGTTCTTGGTGGTCCTATACAGGCTGCCACGTTCGTTGACAATATTCTGAAGCCTGTGTTACTGAACCCACTCAAAAATCACTCACTGACAACCTGGAGACAGGCAGCCAAGCTCATACACTGGAACCCAAATAAGTTTCCAGATTTTCCCTTATGGAACATGAAGAATCTGAAAATAGGCAGATAGAAAATCCACTGGGCTGAGTGCACTAACAAGGGCATTGTGAGTCTCCAGCAATACTGGATGAAACTGGGGGGGGATACTGAAATCCTTCAAACAGCTCTGCATGCAATTCAGTCTACCCAAGTAGTACCACCACTGGTGATAACTCCAAATAAGGCATGCCATCTCCCCTATACTAGGCTTTGGTTTCAGAGTAACAAAGCAACAGCTTCTAGACAGACTGATATGCCCAAACCACTCAAGCAGAGGGAAGGCTTGTATGTCTTTAGGCAGCTTATCAGGCAATGACTGGATCCTTTGGAGAAAACCAGACTAAAGTGTGAAAAAGAGCTGACTATCACTCTTACTGCACTGGAATGGGAGAAATGTTGGCACCTCCTTGCCTCCAGAGTTAAAGACTCAAAGAACAGATTCACCCAGTAAAAAATCTTATATAGGTGGCATAGGAGTGGGACCCCTGAGAAGCTGCACAAATGGGGCCTAATGGATGACAGGTGTTGGAGATGCCATGCCCACTTAGGGACCCTCTCACATCTGCTCTGGTCCTGTTCTAAGTTGCAAAGATACTGGGAAGCGATCTAGTATATCTTCAGACATATAACCTCCACAAATGTCACCTTCTAATCATAAATAATTATGTTGGGATTGGGTCTTATGTGGCACCTCCCCCATAATTTGTTCACTGGATCAACAGAGGTGAGCCAAATGGTTGGAAGGGGCCCTCATCACAGCCAAATGGGTACTCCTCAGACATTGAAAAGAACAACAATACCTAGAGGTACATGAATAGCTCACAGAGCTCTGAAAGACAGCTAGTTATGAGAGGATGCAAGTAGTCTCTGGAGGGAGAACTCATGAATTTGCAGACACATGGAATTGCTACTTAACCTTTGCTTTCTGCAAAATATCTGCAGGCCATTTCTTGCCTACCTATCTGCCGAGTTCCAGTATACACTGAAACTCAATTAAGGTAGCCCTTTCACCCACACACATGCCCGGAGTACCCCACCCCCCAACTAGGGAGTTTGAGGCCATGCATAATTGCTGTTCTGATTTGGGGTTAGGTTACCTCACCTAAAGCTTCCCACTTTGGGTAACACACAGATTTTGAACTGATACTACTAAGGAAAGTAATGTGCTTCTCCTTCTACATGTACTTACAATAGATATGAGCATTAACTGTATTTACTCCTTAGAGTTGTAACTCGAAGTGATGTTCCTCGGGCAGGCATGTCCTTACTTTAGACTACAGCATTTACTGTGAAGTTAACATTCCGAGTACTATTTGTTGTACGTGTGCAATAATTTATGTCACTCACAAATGGTTGTTCTTTGAATCCTTGCTGTTAAAACTCAGAAAATCATGAGTGTACACAAGTACAACATGTCACATACAATGTCAAAATTACATCTCATACACCATACCACAGATAGCAATCATATTGTTTTTTGACAAAAGTGCTTTTTTGTTGTTGTTTTGTTTTGTTTTTTGACATTCATAGATTCCTCCTCAGTGTATTTTTAATTTTTTATGACTATTTTTAAAACTGTTTTTATAGCTAATTTTATAATTAATGACTCAGGTCATTAAAGACGGAGGTCACTTGCAATTTTATAAAATCTTTTCCATTGAAGTTACCTGTTAAATATAAATACTGGATTCACACTGTGGTTGTATTAGAACAGTGTTACCACATGTGTCTGATGGTAAACAGTATAGCACTGTACCAAGATATTTCATTTTTTCCCATGGCGGGCATGGCATGGGAGTAGGAAATTTTAAAAAACTTCAAAATCCCATAGCTTCATTCAGGATGGAATGAAAGAAAATAAAAAGGATAGGTATATTAATATTTTTGTGAGGTAAACATGATTTCCAAAAAAAATGCATGCTGACTAACCAATACTGCTGCTTTCAAACAATGGGAAATACACTAGAAAACTAAATGTGGGGGAAAGGATGCCAGTATATAAAAAGAACACTTTAAATGTAGCCAGAGAGCACTGTTTAGAGGATGTCATTCTCTTGTTGAGCAGTACGTGGTTCTGTGGGGCAGAGAAGGAAACTACCTGTTGCCTGCCATTTTCTGGTATAGCTGTATTTGTTTCCAGTTTATGCTAGCCGCATGGCAATATATACCATAATGCCACAATTTCAGCTATGTTTATTAATCTACTGTGGAGGTGGGGGAAGCCAGACGTCTGGGAGGGCCTGTGTGATGTATCTGTGTATCTGCTGAAGTGGGGTGAGGTACAAACACTGAGGGAACTGGGCTGGGCAGCGAGAGCTAGACAGGACTGACTGACTCTCTCAAAAGAGAGCCAGATAGACCCAACTCACCTTCCCATCCCTCCTTCTCTCCTACCCTAGGCTTATCTGCCTTTATATGGGAGGTGCTGGGCCAGGATTGGCAGTCGGTACACATTGGTACAATCTCGGGGCTGATTGGCCATTCCTGACCAGTTCAAATGGAGAGTAAGGGAAAGACAATAACATGATTAGCCCTAGTAAGGGGGAACATCCCAGAGATGGGGCAGGCAGTATGAAGCGAGGGTAAGCTGGAAGGGAGGTAGGGGGTCAAATAGGGGCGTGGGGAGGGTAGTAGGATGCAACAACTGTGGGACAGCTATCTTTTTAGGGGTTGCATGGGGAGCAGGGGGATGTCTGGTGTACTGCAGGCAACTTAAGCAGCTTGAGGAGGAGATTAGGTGGTTATGGGCAGAGATAAGAAGAGGGAAGGGAACAAAGTGGTGGTATAGTCCAGGACTGTGGGCACATGGGAGTGCCTCGGAGGATTGCAGGCAAACCAGGCCAAGGAGGGCAGGGGGAAGGGTAAATGGATCAATCTTGCCACCTCAGGAACCACTGGGTGCAGATGAATGAGGGTGACGAAGGATAGGGAAAGGGGCAGGAATGTCCCTAGAGCAGGTAGCAAATGTGGGCCACTCAATAGTATGCCAGGGAGAATTCAGAGCAGGGGGAGATGTCAAGCAACAGGTTCTCAGTGCTAGCTACACTGGAGGAGATGAATCGGGAGGACCTTGTAGACAAGACTGGCGAGGAAGAGATTACTCACAGCTCAGAGGGCACTGGTAGGGTGACTGAAGGAGGCATGGCTTCAGTAAGAAAGGATAAGGCAGCCGGGGCTAGGAGACTGAACAGGGGGACAGCAGCTAAGGAGAGGGAGGAGGGGTGTTATGCTCAGGTTAGGGGAAGGGGAAGGTGGAGCCCAGTGCATGGGGGAGTTTAAATCAGGAGAAAATGGGGAAGGGGAGGGCAGGACAGAGAGAAGAGTGGAAGAGGAAACAGCTGTGATGCATTTGGGGACAGAAGACCTGTCAGGGAGGGATAAGGGTTGGACAAGGCAAGCAAAACAAGGAAACGAAAGTGGGATCCTAGTGCTAGGAGATTCAGTTCTGAAAGGGATCAGATCGGGGAGCAAGGGGGAGAAGCATAGTCAAATATGGGTGGAGGCCATGCCAGGCATGACAGCTGAAAGGGTGGGTCAATCAGTCCTGAAGTATGCCAGGAGAGGTAGGGAGAAACTTCACATAGTTCCACATTTGGGAATCAGTGACCTGGCAGATCATATAGTAGATGTAGCCCAGAGGAGGTTTGAGGAGCTGGGGCTGATTTATGAGGAGGCAGGAAGATCAGTAACCTTCTCAGAGGTGCTTTCAGTACCCATGGCGAGCACAGCGAAAGCTGAGGATAGAGAAATTTAACACATGGCTAAGGGAGTGATGCCCATCCAAAGGGTATGGGCTGGTGGGAGGGTGGGAAAGGGCATGGAAGGACAAAGATCTCTATGCCAAGGACAAGCTTCACTTAAGTGAGGAGGGAAAAAAGGTCTTGAAACAGAAATTGGAGGAATACTTAAGAAACAATGAAAATTTAAACTGGTAATGGGGGTGGCAGGTGGGCTGGAGTCAGGCAGGATCCTCAGGCAGGGAAGCCTAACAATCTTATCCCCATGCTAGCAGCAGGGCACTTAGTGAAAGATCAGAAGGGGTGCAAAAAGGGAGAGCAAGTTGGGAGAGGGGTGAAGGAATAGGGGTGGTGGGTGGTAACCTTTTATGCTAGTAGTCTAGGGAGCAAAACAACAGAGCTACAGGCTTTCATGGTGGTTGGGGAGGTGGATATGGCAGCCATGACCAAGACATGGCTCAACCATGACCATGATTGGAACCAGGCAGTACCAGGGTATAGGCTATATCGGAGGAACAGGGTAAAAAGGAAAGGAAGGGGTGGCACTGTATGTGAGGGAAGGTCTGAAGTGTGTCAGGGAATAAGGGGAGGAAGGCAACACAGAGTCATCATGGGTGCAGCTCCAGGACTTCAAAAATAGGACCCTGAGGATGGAGTGGTGTACAGACCACCATCTCAGACTGAGGAGTTATACAGGGAACTAGCAGGACTAATCAGAAGAACCTGCAGAAGGGGCGGTACAATGATTGTGGGGGACTTCAACCTGCCAGGAGTAGATTGGGGCATGCATGCCACCACAAATAGGAGGGAGCAGGTACTTCTGGATGCCTTTCAGGACAGCTTTCTGTTGCAGATAGTCAATGAGCCATGCAGGTTAGGGAATAACCTTGACCTAGTACTGGCAAATGGGGAATTTGTGAGGGGCTGAGGTTGGAGGAGCCACTGGCAGGGAGTGACCACCACTCAGTGTGGTTCAGGTTAAACATGGGGAAGGATGGTGTTAGACTTCACAAGGGCTGACTTCAGGAGGATGAGGGAAATAGTGCAGGGGTATCTGGCCAGGATCAATCCAGATGGAGTCCAGAGTAAGAGGGCTAGGACCAAGAAGCCTAGCTGGGTGAGCAGGGGAGAAATGGAGAAAGAAAGAAAGAACAGAGTCACCTTTAGAAGGTACAAAAGTACAGGAAGGGGGCTGGACAGAGAGGAATACCTGAAGAAGTCAAGGGAGGCAACAAGGGCAGCCAAGGTATCCCGGGAACTCAGGCTAGCACAGGGCATTAAATATGAAGAGAAGGACTTCTTCAGGTACATCAGGGAGAAACAAATAGTAAGGATAAAAAGGGATGAGGGTGGGTGGATAAAGGGGCAGAAGCATTAAATGAGTACTGCTCAGTATTTATGAACGAGAAGGGGAGCAATACCTGAGGGGTTGGGATGGGTGGGCATGTGAGGCGAGGAGGAGACAGACAGGGAAATCCCAGGGAGCAGGCGCTGGAGGGCTTGAGAGCACTGAGTGTGGACAAGGCACCAGAGCTGGATGGCAAACACCCCAGGGTGCTAAGGGAGCTAGCAGAAGTTCTGGCAAAGCCACTGGCAGACCTGTTTAATGCATCTCTGGAGTCTGGGAGTGTATCACCAGACTGGAGGATGGCACACATGGTGCCCCTCCACAAGGGTGGCCCCAAAAATGAGCTGGGGAACTACAGACCAGTGAGCCTCACATCCATCATGGGAAAGCTGATGGAGATGATCCTGAAAGAGAGGCTGGTTTCCTTCCTAGAGGCTAATTGGCTGCAGGACAGCAGGCAGCATGGGTTTCAATCAATCAATCAACATCTTTATTTAACCAGGCGGACACCATTGAGCAAGGCTTATGTAACCCCTAGGTGACGCTATCCCAATGGCTACTACCCCTGCCTGCTTAACTACTAACAGGTTGAGGGGCCTAGGTCCAATGGCGGGTGCCTCCACCCAGAGGTCAGGGTTTGCAGTAGTTAAACTAACTTGGTCACAGCCCTCTGGGACACTGTAACTCCCCTTTCTTCCCACTAGTGGCCCACACAATGCATTAGGAATATCTTCACAATGTACACTTACCCCCAAGACTGGCTCCATCGACTGGACCCCGGGGAGCCCCTGCAAAACAAGATGATACAGTGCAAAAACCACAGTGCAATACTTTAACATAAACGAACACCTCAGCCAGTGTAACTTTGCTGAAACCAACAGATCTGATTTATTTAAGGAGCTGTAACAATGAAGGGGGAAATCAGGTTAATTAGGTTAAACACATTAATAATCACAGTACTGTGCACAGATTCAGAGTCCCAAATTGTCACTTTCACTGGGTACCCAGGATGGGGGCTAGCCAGGATCGGTGCAGCTGGTCGGGGCCCTGTGATGGAAAAACACTGGCACAATACCCAAATTGTAATCCGAAGCCGGTTGGCTCAGTTCGTGAAGAAATGAAGAAAAAAAAAACAATTAGATGACACACTTGCAATTCAATAAACAGATGGCAGGGAGCCACCCTGCTTTGTACTCACAAACTCAATGCTGGGAACTGGATGGAAGGCAGATTGTCCTGGATTGCCAGGAGGAGCAGACCATGTGGACAAGGTCCTTGTGACTGGACCCCACTGCAGTTTAGAGAAAATGGATGTAGTCTGGATTAAACTGGGGTTTACTTCCAGTTTCATGCACTCAATTCACTGTACAAGGGATTTGAAACGCGATTCCCCACAAGCACTACACACATTTATATGTAACAGGAAAGTACTATACCAGGCAGGCTGCTTCTCTATCCCGATCGCAACTACTGCACAATACCCGGGAGAACACACAGCAGATTCAGTTCCTGACAGACCGAGCGCAATTCAGCAATTTCTCCAGTCTTCTACAGGGTGAGCCTGGTTTCTACTCTTCAGATCTCCTTGATTCTCTTCACAGGTTGGATTCAGTCAGAACAGGCGCTTGCACAAGCTGCAGACCGAAACTTAGGGCCTTATACGTGATTCCCACGCAAAACTACTCACCGAAGAAGCACCCAGCTCCTTGTCTCTTCACTGCCCAAAACTGATCTCATCTTTCCAGTAGACAGAGCCGGGCATTTTCTTTGAGTTCCTCCCAGTTCAGTTGGCTGGTTTGGCTGTCACTCACAGTAAACTCCCCCTGTTGGTGGAAAAAAGGCGCCAAAGTCAAAACTACATTTCCTAGAGTCACTGCCCTTACAATCCCCTTACAGCAGGCTCCAGAGGAGAGTCCAAGTTCTGATTCGCCCAGAGCAGGCTCCATTCTAAAGGATCCCCACCATGATTGGTCCAATTCAGCAGTTCAGAACCAATATGAGGGAGCTACTCTGTACTGTCCTTGCTACAAGAAAGCAGGTTAAATCAAACTTCAATTTCATTATTACTCTATTTATTTTATTTATTTAGCTTTTGTTGACCGGGTAAGTGCACTAGACAAATCCTGCCTATTTTCAGGCACGACCCGGGGGAGGGGGGATACAGATGAATGCCAACTGACCTTGAACCAGATTAAGCTGTTGGTGGTATTTTTAGTGAATGAGGGAAATTTGGCTAGGACACCGGGGAAATTCCCCTACTCTTTTCGATAAGTGCCATGGGATCTTTAACATCCCCCTGAACTACCACCAATCCAGGCAGATGGGACCTCGGTTTAACGTCTCATCCGAAAGACGGCACTCTAACAGGTTACAAGCAAACAATTACATCTTTGAAGAGTGCTCCTATTGCCCACTTAGCGATGGCAGAAAGGGAGCGATTTGGCAGTAGCTCGAGCGGGACTCTAGCAGGAAAACACACAGTCCCCCCATACAAACTAATTATGTCTGCAAGCAGACAGCTCTTAAAGAGACAGCACCAGAGGCTCTAAAAGCACTCACAGATAAATGGCTTAAACGCCAAACACCATTCAGGCTTGGAGCATTCAAGCAAGCTCCTGGAAGACTTTTTGGGAACCCCCATTTGCGGGCGGGGGGTTACACTTATTTTTGAGATGGACCTGGGTAGACTACAAAGTCAGTATACAATACATATATAAAAATAGACCCAAAAGCAAATACTATGTACAAAGTGCTTAGCAAAAGCAATGGCATAGTCAAATATACGTATAGGATTTAAAATATTTAAATGAATAGGGACAATATGTACACAATGAGCCTGAGCGATGTCCTGAAGGAACCAAGGATTGTAAGGGGTACCAGTCAGAACCAGTAGGGTGGAGGAGAGGAGGGGGAAGATGGAAGGTTAAGGAGGGTGGAGGGGTGACCATGTGAAAAAAAGGCCACAGGGTACTAGGGATGCATGGCTCAGCCAAATGGAATAAGTGCGAGCTCCGGACTTGTGATAGAAGAGGAGGGCTTGTCCCGGGCAGATCCTGTCTGACCAACTTAGTGGAGTACTATGACTGGATAACCAGGCAATTAGACAGGGGCCATTCAGCGGATGTCCTGTACCTGCACTTCAGTAAGGCATTTGATTTGGTGCCACATGGAAGGTTAGGTAGTAAGCTGGAAGGCACAGGGGTGGGGGCAAAGACAGTGGGATGGATAGTCAACTGGCTGCAAGGGAGACAGCAGAGTGTGGTGGTGGCAGGGGAGCTGTCATCACCCAGAGCAGTGACAAGTGGAGTGCCACAGGGCTCTGTACTAGGGTTGATGTTTGGGATTTTCATAGCGGGCATCTCAATAGGCATCAAGATCAGGATCAGTCTGTTTGCAGATGACACCAAGATGGGAGCAGTAGTGAATGACTTGAAGGGCTGGCATGGGTTACAAGAGGATCTGGCAATATTGGAGGACTGGTCGGACACTTGGCAGCTGGGGTTCAATGCCAAGAATTGCAAGGTGCTACATTTTGGAGCAAAAACCCAAGGAGGAGTTACCTGCTTGGGGGGGATTCAGCTAGCCAAGCCAGAGGAGGAGAAGGATATGAGGGTGATCATAATGGGAGTGATGAACAACTCCACACGGTGTAGAAAGTCAGCTGCAAAGGCTAACAGGATGCTGGGTCGTATTGCCAGAGGCATATCCTCCAGGAGGGGGAGGTAATCATGCCGCTATATAGGTCACTGATTAAACCACACCTGGAGTACTGCGTGCAGTTTTGGCATCCGTACCTGAAGAAGGACATTAGGTTACTGGAGGCGGTGCAGCGTAGAGCAACAAAAATGATCCAGGGGACTTGCCCTATGACAGTAAGCTGAGGGAGTTCAACATGTGCTCCATGGAGGAGAATAGAGACAGGGGAAACATGACTGAAACCTTCAAGTACATGAAGGAAATAAATAAGGCAGGCATGGAGGGGCTTTTCCAATTAAGGAGGGAGAGGGACACCAGAAGGTACAATCTGAGATTGGAGGGAGGGGAGGTTTGGGAGGGAAATGAGGAGAAACTTTTTTATGGATAGAGTAGTGACAGGGTGAAACACACTACCAGAGGAAGTGGTATCCTCTAAGACAGTGGGCTGCCTCAAAAGGGGATGGTACGGGGTAAGGGGGAAGGTCACTGGTGGGGGAGAGGGCAGGGAGAGAGGGGCAGCTGCAGTATAATGGCTGTTAGCTGCACACTTGAGCAGACTCAATAGACCAAAAGGCTTTTAACTGCTGGCAAGTCTGTATGTTCGTATTAATATTTCAAGTTACTAGAGCATACTGTAATTATTTGCCAGAAAAAGAGAGGCGTTTTCAAAGCTGTTTTTGGAAATCTTTCTTTGCATCTTTATTTTCCAGCACTGGATTGATGTCAGTATTTTTATTTATTCATGTTTACCTCACAGCAATTGGGTGAAAGGTGAAGCGTCATACTGTGACTGTCTGCTCACCTTTTACATAGCAGTTGTAATTACAGTATATAGCAATAAAATAAAGGTTTTTCAAAGTGCAGGTGAGGGCTGACAAAGTGGTGCTGGATGCTGGCTTGTTGCTGACGTGGAGATACTTAGGACTGAGTGTTTATCCCAACTCTCACTGCTGTGACATTTGCCCTACCTGTGAGTCTACAACTACCCTAGAGAAGACGGACACCCTGATGAATTCCCCATCTTTTTTTTTTAACTTTATCTCCTTGCTTCAGGTGGCGATTTACACTCTATCAACCCCCTCACAATCACCCCCTCTTCAGCATCCCCCAGCTGCCAGGATGGTAGCCTTGTAGCTTACCCCCCTACAGCAGAGCTCCCAAAGGAGTGATCAAGATCCGCCTTGACTCTGCCTGAAGCTTATGCTGATGGCGTCATTCAAATGGATAGTGGTGGCTTCCTGGTGCAGCTGAGGTGAGGGCGTTTCCTCCTTATAGTTGCCCATGGGAACACGGACTTGCAGTGACGTCAGCATGGAGCATGTGTGCTCCCCCGCTGTTATTTCTGCCATTAATGTGATCCAGAGCCAATGCTATACTCCCAGCCTCCGCTGGGAGTCCTAGTTATGCTGGGCTCTATCACCCACCCCCCCTCAGAGGACGAGAGCTGTCCTGATGTATGCTCCTCCTGCCTCCCCCTGGCTGGTCTTCTGATGCTCTGGGATCATTCTAGAGCCCATGTCATCAGCATCACAAGCGGTAGCCCTACCACTGTGCTGGCAGGCTGGCAGGCTCACCATCTTGCTGCACAGCGTGGCGTGAAAGTGACATTTCAAGGAAAACTGTGCTTAATGCAGTCAGAAACTGCAGCAGCTGCTATAGAAATGCCCAATTAGGGATTTTAACAATTAACTAAATTTCTTAATTACCTTTTACATCTGTTATTATTTTGTGCATTAACAGTGCCCACTGTCCTATCGATAGACTCACCTACAGCCATCTCACGCACAGCAGACAGCTTCCTACATGCGGGTTTGCCAATAAGTGCTACTGAGTTTACCACCAGCTGGTAGCACTCATTAGCATAATCCATGCTCAGGAAGCTGCTTGGTGTATGTGAGATGGCCGCAGGTGAGTCTGCTGATAGAACAATGGCACTGTTGTTGCACAAGATAATAACATCTATAAACAACCATAAAAGGTAAATAACACTTTGAATTCATTGCTAGAAGTCCTAATCAGGCATTTCAACAGCAGCTGCTGAATTTTCTGTATTAAGCAGTTTTCTTTTAGCATTCTTGTAGTACGCCTACACCTAATCTTGCCGTTCACTTAAAATTAAAGGCCAGCAAACACAGATCAAGACGAGAAGATCTCCAGCTAAGAGGTGAGCTATATAAAACAAATCTAAGAGGAAATTTATTTATTCAGAGGGTTACAAGTACATGGGATAAACTACCTGCCAACACAGTAATGAACAAAACACCAGAATGTTTTAGGAATTCCCTGGATAAAAATACTGCTGGAGGGGCATCGGCAACTGCTGTGATGAAAGGGATAATCTTGATAGACTTTGACTTCTTTCCATTCCAATAACCTAGTACACGTGTAACCCCCCTAAAAATGGGGGTTCCTGAAAAGTCTTCTGTGAGCTCACCTAAATGCTCACTGCCAGGCTGGTGTCCGGCATTCTAGCCGTATAACGGTTAAATGTTGTTGAGTGCCTGTAAAGCCTCGGGTTACTGTCTCTTTAAGAGCTGCCTGGTTGCAGTTATAATTGAACTGGGAAGGGGGGCTGAGTGTTTTCATGCTCGAGTCTTGCTCAGGCTGCCAGATAATTGCTCCATTTCTGCCATCGCTAATTGTGCAGAGGAAGCTCTGTTAGAAGGCGTCCGTGCTTACTGATCAACCTTTAGAGTAATAATAATATTGTAGTTTGTTCTAACTTGCCTTCTTTGCAGCGAGGACTTTTCTGCCTATCTCCACCATCTTGGTCCTGAACTACTGAACTGGACCAATCAGTACTTTAGAACTCTACAATGGAGCCTGCTTGCAGGGGCTGTGTGGAGTAAAAAAACTGTGGGGATTGTAGTTTTGGGCTGTTGGCACCTTTTACACCTGGAGGGGGAGCCTTGTTGTGACTGACAGCTGAGTCAGCCAGCCGAACCTTTTGGATCGTGGGGGACATCACCAAGCTGCCTGCTGTCTGGAGTGAGATTCTATGTTGGAAGCGGTAGAAGCAACAGCTCATGTGAGTCGAGCGGCCGTTGGTGTAGTTCGCGCGGGAAAACTGTGGAGAGGTCTAAGTTTGGCCTGCGAGTATGCCTGCTGCCCTGAGAGGGAACGGAGCGGTATTTTCGGACTAAATCTGATTTGTGAGCCATTGATCTTTACCAGGCTCAGTACCTGAGGAAGACCGAAGATTTTGCTGAATGCGATCAGCCTGTCAGGAGTTCCAGCCCAATCGGAGAGGCATTACCTGGTACTGTAGACTTTCTTACTTATAAATGTGCTGTGTATTTGTGATGGGTCGTGATTTGGTTCCCCACTGCATGAACTGTGTTCTGCTTGCTGGAAGCTGTATCCAGCCCAATCAGACTGAATCCATGGTTATCTCCATGTGGCCGGGCCTTGCCACATGGACCTTGCCAGGCTACCTCACTGCACAGAGAAAGCCATCGATGAGAGACCTGCCTGGGGATCAGCCCCCTGCTTCATGTCTGAACAGGAACGATGCCTCGGTGAATCGTGTGGGCCCTACTTCTCCTGGCACTCCAGATTCATCAGCTGCTCTCTCTGTTTTCATCCTACCTGTGTCCAGTCTTGGGTATCATGAGTAATTACCAGGGTAGCTCCCTGCCACAACAAATTAATCTAAGTGTGTCATCTGATTGTCTTGTTGTTTCTCTTTCTTCACAAATTGAGCCATCTGGCTCTGGATTACAAATAGTGTGTATTGTGCATGTTGTTTTTTCTGTCACAGGGCCCCAACCAGCTGCGATGCCAGCCTACTCCAGGCAATGGTCCTGGCTAGCCCATCTTTGCTCCACCTGGGCACCCAGAGGGTGTGACTGTTTAGGGACTCTGTATGCATGCATAAATGTTTGATTGATAGAGCATTGAAGCAAATCAACCTGATTATGCCCCTCTCTTGTTCAAGTCCCCTGAATAAATCAGATCTGCCTTTTCTGCATTTAATTTGATTGTGGTTCCAATTTGTGCCAAGAGTACTGTACTGTTGCTATTTGCTGTGCCTAACCTTGTTTTACAGGGGTCCCCAGGGTCGAGCCAGAGGACCAGCCCTGGTGGTAAGTGCAAACACTGTGGGCTCTTGTAAGGTGTATCCGGGGATTTGTGAACGTGATTATTGTGTATTGTTCTGGCCACTAGCAGGGAAAGAGGGAGGATTACAGTGTTCCGGAGGGCAGTGCCCAGGCTAGCTTGACTACTACCAACCCTTACCTCCAGGTGGAGGCACCCGTTACAGAACCTAGGCCCCTTAACCTGCTGCTAGCCAAGCAGGCAGGGGTAGTAGCCCTTGGGATACCACCACCTAGGGGTTACACACAAAAATCCCATCAGTTTTAGGTTCCTTATTTAGTAGTAATTTTTCAGTACAGTTTAGGATATTTTCGTGAACTAGGTAGGTGCTTGGTGCTTACTTATTTAAATTACCAGTCCTTGTAGCTTACAGCAAGGCTACCTGCAGCCATACACAAGTACGCATCCTGCATACCCTAAACTATCACAGTTAAAACACTGGCTTTAAGCTAGGACTGTTCTCTGGGTAATGTTTGGTGGTGGTACCAGCACAGAAAATATATTTTCAATAGTTTGCAGTCATATCATTTTGAAAGATCTGAGGGCATCCCGTGAATATAGACTCGGGAGATCAGCAGTTGCCCAAGAATTAAAAAGCTTGCCTGAGGTTTGATGGGCAGGAGCAATCAGCCACACCCCCCACCCTTGGTTATGTAAATCAGTTTCCTCCGGCTTCGGTTGACAAGTCCATTTGTTTGCTGCAGACGGAGGATCTGCTTCCCTCCCCTACCATGGTTGCTGCTTTCTCCTCAGTAGTTTAGAGTCATGTTTACACAGCAGCACCAAATGTTATTGAGATCAGCTCAAGTGTTGCCCACACCTTCCATGCTGATACAGGGTTGCATCTACATGGCCCCTCTCAGTCCTGATGCAAGCCACACTGCAGAGGGGCCGTGAGTCTGGGGTGGTCACCTACTTTGCGACAGTAGCTAAGAAGTCAAATAATTGCCATGGTTAGGACCACACTGTCAGGCAAAAATTGAGCCCTAACTTAGAAAAACATGGAAAGAACTTTACTTGGCACAGAAACTGTGGCTCCAACAGAGTGCCCAGTTTCAGTGCTACATATGTAAGCCCCCCAAATGGGCTTACCTTGTAAGGCTGCGGCCTCCTCACCCCCTTGGCTGCATTCTGTCAGTGGTTCCAGGTGGACCCTGGACCCAGTGGTCCTGTAATTGCCACTGTGATTGCAAGAATGTCTGACTTTATGTCTCGAACCCTGTTTAGATGGGAACTGAGTCCAGAAGTGTATTTGAACCTCCGGTCTAAGAGGAAACTGTTTTAAGCTCTTTTGAGGGTTCCTGTAATAACAGTTAAAAGACTGCATTGTTTTGGGATTAGTGTACTCCAAGATGGCAGCCCCCGTTGAACTACAGAACCCAGGGGGCTGCCGGATAGAGGTTATAGGGCATTGAATTTGCCCGGGACTGCAATATCCAATCAGAAGAGGGCTATAAAACATAGACGTAGCTTGACTTTGACATTTGAGGGGGCAGGAGCAGGATTTTTGTGAAATTTAAAATCAGTGATGTAACCCCTATGTGGCGCTATCCCAAGGGCTACTACCCCTGCCTGCTTAACTACTAACAGGTTGAGGGGCCTAGGTCCAATGGTGGGTGCCTCCACCCAGAGGTCAGGGTTTGCAGTAGTTAAACTAACTTGGTCACAGCCCTCTGGGACACTGTAACCCCCCCCCCCTTTCTTCCCACTAGTGGCCCACACAATGCATCAGGAATATCTTCACAATGTACACTTACCCCCAGGGCTGGCTCTGTCGACTGGACTCTGGGGACCCCCTGTAAAACAAGATGACACAGTGCAAAAGCCACAGTACAATACTTTAACATAAATGAACACCTCAGCCAGTGTAATTTTGCTGAAACAAACAGATCTGATTTATTTAAGGAGCTGTAACAAGGACAGGGGGAAATCAGGTTAATTAGGTTAAACACATTAATAATCACAGTACTGTGCACATATTCAGAGTCCCAAATTGTCACTTTCACTGGGTACCCAGGATGGGGGGCTAGCCAGGATCAGTGCAGCTGGTTGGGGCCCTGTGATGGAAAAACACTGGCACAATACCCAAATTGTAATCCGTGGCCGCTTGGCTCAGTTCGTGAAGAAATGAAAAAAAAAAACAATTAGATGACACACTTGCAATTCGATAAACAGATGGCAGGAAGCTACCCTACTTTGTACTCACAAACTCAATGCTGGGAACTGGATGGAAGGCAGATTGTTCTGGATTGCCAGGAGGAGCAGACCCTGTGGACAAGGTCCTTGTGACTGGACCCCACTGCAGTTTAGAGCAAATGGATGTAGTCTGGATTAAGCTGGGGTTTACTTCCAGCTTCATGCACTCAATTCACTGTACAGGGGATTTGAAACGCGATTCCCCACAAGCACTACACACATTTATATGTAAAAGGAAAGTACTATACCAGGCAGGCTGCTTCTCTATCCCAATCGCAATTACTGCACAATACCCTGGAGAATACACAGCAGATTCAGTTCCTGACAGACTGAGCGCGATTCAGCAATTTCTCCAGTCTTCTATAGGGTGAGCCTGGTTTCTACTCTTCAGATCTCCTTGATTCTCTTCACAGGTCGGATTCAGTCCGAACAGGCACTTGCACAAGCTGCAGACCAAAACTTAGGGCCTTACACGTGATTCCCGCGCTAAAACTACACACTGAAGAAGCACACAGCTTCTTGTCTCTTCACTGCCCCAACTCATCTGATCTTTTCAGTAGACAGAGCCGGGCATTTCCTTTGAGTTCCTCCCAGTTCAGTTGGCTGGTTTGGCTGTCACTCACAATCAGACTCCCCGTTGGTGCAAAAAGGCTCCGAAGTCCAAACTACATTTCCCAGAGGCATCTACCATACAGTCCCATTGTGGCTGGCTGCAGAGGAGAGTCCAAGTTCTGATTCGCCCAGAGCAGGCTCCATTTTAAAAGATCCCCACAATGATTGGTCCAATTCAGCAGTTTGGAACCAACATGAGGGAGTTACTCTGCACTGTCCTTGCTACAAGAAAGCAGGTAAAAACAAACTGCATTTTCATTATTACTCTTAACAGGTTACAGGCAAACAATTACATCTTTGAAGAGTGCTCCTTCTGCCCACTTAGCAACAGCAGAAACGGAGCGACATGGCAGTAGCTCGAGCGGGGCTCGAGCAGAGAAACCCACAGACCCCCATTCAAATTAATTATGTCTGCAGGCAGACAGCTCTTAAAGAGACAGTATCAAAGGCTCTAAAAGCACTCACAGATAAACGGCTTAGACACCGAACACCATCCAGGCTTCGAGCATTCAAGCAAGCCCCTTGAGACTTTTGGGAACCCCCATTTGCAGGGGGGTTACACTGAAAAAAAGTGTCAGTCAGGACAAAGTTTGGGGGGGGCAATGCTGTAATGTCCCAGTTTGTGCTTAGAACTGTGTCCCTGCTTCATGCCACAGTCAGGTATGTGTATCACCACCAGTTCATGTCAATCTGTGTATTGCTGCTAAACTCTGGTTGTATGCTGCATGATTCCTGCATATGTAGCTCACCCGGTTCCACCCCACCATTGTCACATGTCATCATAAGCCCCACACTGCCTCCATATGTCAGTGCGATCATGTATGCATTCTGCTGAAAGCAGAAGTCAACACACTATGGCTTTACGTGACTGTCTTTATTCCAACGCTGCCATGGCTTATGGTGGCAGCATCACATCTTAAAAACAAAGTTACGCAACAGCATTCTCATGCAGCAAACGTTGTGCATTACAGTGCATTACCGTGGTACCCCAATAACCCGAAGAGCATACATGGTCATGCATCAAAACTGCATTACTGTATTTCAATACTTAATCAGAGTGGTAACACTGTAATGCCAACTTAAATAGTACACGAGTGCAACAGTACACCAAAAAGATAAAAAAAAAGCATCATTAGTGCATTTTGTCAGTGCTTTCTGCACTGTTATGTGTCGTGCTTTGAACTAAATACACATGCGTATGAGATAAGCTGCTAACACCTCTTGTGCACCACTCGACAGGTTGGCAGCAGTAGGTTATGGATGGCAGTGGTCTCCACAAAGGCAACAGAATGGGGGCAATACTCTGATTGTCAGCAGCAAAACCACCCTCTTAAGCCAGCGGGCTGAAACCAGTGGACTGCAGAAAGCTACAGCAAAATTACATTATCATGTGAAGAAAAAATTCTATACTCTATACTATTCTCGAATTGGAGAAGTAGAGAGCATCAATAAAAAACCTTCTACCTGAAGTCACCTTTGTGTTGTCATTTGTCATGTTTGGATGGCAATTTATTTTACCTGTTACAAAATATTGCAATAACAATTCGAAGTTGTGCAGTAAGCAATTACATTTTTTTGGTTGTCGTGTCATAAATCCCGACATCCCAAGATGAACATACAAGCATACGAAATTTGTCAGCAGATAAAGGCCTAGAGGTCTATCAAGTCTGCTCAAATGTGCAGCTAGCACCCATTATTCTGCAGCTGCCCCTCCCTTCCACCCTTCCCCTTCATTAACCCTCCCCCTTGTCCTGTCCCATCCTCTTTTGAAGCAGTCCACTGTTCTAGTGGATACCACTTCTGCAGGTAACACATTCCACCCGCCACCACCCTCTCTGTAAAAAGTGTCTCCTCATCTCCCTCCTGAACCTTCCTCCTCCAGTCTCATATCATGGCCCTGGTGTCCCTCCTCCCTTACTTTGAACAGCCCCTCTGTACCTGTCTTGTTTATTCCTTTTCACGTACTTAAAGGTTTCAATCATGTTCCCCGTCCCTCCTCTCCTCCAGTGGGTACATGTTCAACTCCCTCAGCCTCCTCTCGTATGATAAGTCCCCCAGCCCCTTGATCATCTTTGTTGCCCAGCACTGCACCCCCTCCAGTAACTTAATGTCCCTCTTCAGATACGGGCACCAGTACTGCACGCAGTACTCCAGGTGCAGTCTAACTAATGACGTATACAGTGGAAGAATCACCTCCTCGAGGATATACCCCCTTGCAATACAACCCAGCATTTTGTTGGCCTTTGCAGCTGCCTTCCTACATTGTGCTGAGTTGTTCATTGACCCTGTAATGAGCACCCCCGGATGCTTCTCCTCCTCTGTCTGGGCTAGCTGCACTCTCCCCAGCTGGTAATTCCTCCTTGGGTTCTTTATCCCAAAATGTAGCACCTTGCACTTTTAGGCATTAAACACCAGTTGCCAGTTGTCTGACCAGGTTTCAAGCTTTGCCAGATCATCCTGCAACCCCTGCCATCCCCTTAGGTCATCCACCACCGCCCCTACCTTGGTACCATCAGCAAACAGACTGATCTTGCTCTTGATGTCCCATGATATGTCTGCAATGAATATCCCAAACAACACTGGTCCCAACACCGAGCCCAGTGGAACACCGCTCATCACTACCCTTGGGTGTGAGAGCTCCCCACCCACCACCACCCTCTGTTGCCTTCCCTGAAGCCAGTTTCCTACCCATCTCACCAGCTTTGCACCCGCCCCTGTGCCTACTAACTTACTTCCCAGCCTTCCATGTGCACCGAGTCGAATGTCTTACTGAAGTCCAGATACAGGACATCCACTGTATGACCCCTGTCCAGTTGCCTAGTTAACCAGTCATAGAACTCCACCAGGTTGGTTTGGCAGGATCTGCCCCACATGAAGCCATGCTGTCTGCTATCCTGTAGTCCTTTGGCCTGTAGTAGGGCCACCAGCCTCTTCTTCAGGATAGTGTCCATTAGCTTACCCACAATGGATGTGAGGCTCACTGGTCTGTAGTTTCCCGGTTCATCCTTGGGGCCACTCTTGTGGAGGGGCACCACATGAGCCATCCTCCAGTCCTGAGGTACACACCCTGAATGTAGTGAGGCATTAAATAGGTCTGCCAAAGGTCCAGCAAGGACCTCTGCCAGCTCCTTCAGTGCCCTGGGGTGGATGCCATCTGGGCCTGGCACCTTGTCCACCTTCAGTGCCTTCAAACCCTCCTGAACTCTGCCCTCCATGATTTTCCCATCTGTCACCCCATTCCTCCCCCGTTTCTGCCATTTCTCCCCCCTTGGGTGTCACCCCCTCTTCTCTTTAGTAAATACTGAGCAGAAGTACTCATTTAGTGCTTCTTTCTTATTGCACCCTGGTTCCACCCAACCCCCTCCTTCCTAATCCTTACTATGTGGTCCTTACAGCTCCTTTTCTCCCTGCTGTACCTAAAGAAGTCCTTCTCCCCCTTCTTAATGCCTTGTGCCAGCCTGAGTTCCATAGATGCTTTGGCTCCCCTTACTGCCCTTGTCACCTCCTTCGATTCTGTCAAGTACTCCTCCCTGTCCTCCCCCCCTCCATATTTTCTTGTACTTCCTAAAGGCAGCTGTTTTCCTCCTTACCTTTTCCATGACCTCCTTGCTCAACCAGCTCAGTTTCTTAGTCCTAGCCTTCTTGCTCTGGGCCTTGCAGCAGGTTTTGGTTGCTTCCACTATCCCCAGCTTTATGAGCTCCCACCTCTGGTTAGTGTCCATACTAGATTGAATTCTGGCCAGGTACCCTTTTACCACTTCCCCCATCCTCCCAAAGTCGGCCCTCCTGAAGTCCAGCACTCTCATGCCAGATTCCACTCCTTCCTTGCCCATAGCCAATGTGAGCCTTACTGAGTGGTGGTCACTCCCTGACAGCGGTTCCTCCACTGTAAGCTCTCTCACAAAGTCCCCATTTGCCAGCACCAGGTCAAGGGTATTCCCTAACCTGGTTGGTTCACTGACCATTTGCAGCAGGAAGCTGTCCTGGAAGGCATCCAGCAGTAACTGCTCCCTTCTGTTCCTGGTTGTTGGGGTACTCCAGTCCATTCCTGGCATATTGAAGTCCCCCACAGTCACCACATTACCCTTCTCGCAGGTCCTCCTGATCTGTCCCGCAAGTTCCCTGTCTAACTCCTCCGTCTGAGATGGTGGCCTGTACACCACTCCCATTCTAAGAATCCTATTCTTGGAATCCTGGATTTGCATCCGAAGTGACTCTGTACTACCCTCCTCCCCGTCCTCTCTTACACACTTCAGTCCTTCCTTCACATATAGTGTCACACCCCCTCCTTTCCCAATCACCCTGTCCCTACGAAATAACCTGTACCCTGGTACAGACAGGTCCCAGTCATTGTACTGGGTGGCCCATGTTTCTGTGATGGCTGCAATGTCCACCTCTCCCTCTGCCATGAGCACCTGTAACTCTGCAGTTTTCCTCCCAAAGCTCCTAGCATTAAGCGTAGCGTTTTTGGTGTTGATTCTAGCACTGCCTCAAATAAATGTGCCATTCTTGTCATTTTATTTTTTTTTTCCCGGAGATTAACCAGAAGGTCTTGTTCACTTGGCCACTTCGCAGGCCTGCCCCTTCCAGCATTGGAGGTGTCACTTGAGGTTCCAGGTGTCTCATCCTGCGCAGCTGATGAAAATGATGATGCCTCCAGTATGTCGGTGTCCATAGATGTCCCTTCCCTTGGGTCTTGCTCTGTAACAGCAGAACACAGCTATCACCATTCTACACATGTTCACACTACCACCCCAACCCCAACCCCAACCCCATCCCCACACCTTTGTGCCAACCCCCCAACCCTCCCAACAAACCAGCAGACCTACAGACACCTAAGCGGCCACCTGTACATTGTAATGCCATGGCCCACATCCAGAACCACAATTAAGACAAGCTCCCAAGTACATCTCCAAGCCCCAAGGCCCTAGTTACACCTACAGCCACACCCTTGACACCACCTAATGCTGTACTGCATTCAGCATGTTACCCTCACCATCCCACATTTATCCACAATCACCTATCACCATTCAACACATGTCCAAACAACTCCTCCACCCCCATACCCTGATGTGTCAACCCCCCCAAAACACAGACAAACACACATTTCACAGTGCACATTGCACATACCTGTATCGGGATCATCATGCCCATCACTGTTTTCACCCTGTGGTTGGCACGGGTCCCCGGTGTCATCAGCTTCATCCTCCAACTCTAGTTGAGAGCCCTCTACGACAAACTGTGGTTCAGTGGTTGGTCACGTACCAAGTATCTTATGTAACTGGTCATAAAAGGGGCATACCACACATCCACCCCAGGAGCGACTGTTGCAGTCCCTGGTATTATGGTAGCACACCTTCATTTGCTCGATTTTATCACAACACTGTTTTGCCGTCCTCTCCACATCATTCTCAAACAGATATTCTGATACCTTTTGATAAACCTTTGTGTTCTGCCTGGCACTGGCTAGCTCTGCCTGCACCAACTCCTGCGACCAGAACTCCACCAATAATGTAGTGGCTGCATCTGTTCAGGCGGCACCACAGTCACTCATACTTCTTGCTGGCACAAGGCAGATATTAGGTCTTGTGGTAATGTTGGGGACACCTCAGAAAAGGATATAGGACATAATACCACCACCACCACAGTCACAAGCAGTTCTTGGGGGACAGGTTCAACATGCAGTGGTGCAGGGGTGGAGTGTTCAGACAGCAATGTTTCTGAGGGCACTTAGGGCACTTTTGCCATCTGGGCACCAGGGCACAATAACAGTTGTCACACTGCAGCACTGAAGTTAGGAGAGCTACTTCACACCTCTGGCTTACAGGTCTATGATGGCAAAAGGGTACATGAAACACAGGTCTTACAGTCCTGATTTAAACCTCTGGCTGCAGGATGCTTACAGCGCTGCCCCACTGTTCTCCCTCTTTAGGGCACCAGGGCAAAACAGAAGTTCACGTACTGCGGCTGTATGACTGCAGGCAGCCCCTCTACTACTGCCTACAGTGTTTCGCACTGCTCAACTTTAAACAGTGCCATGAATCTTTTTGCCACCACAGCAATGCTCCATCTTGCACTCAAGAGTGCAAATAATATATTTTAAACAGTTCTGGGGCTACTTCTGTTTACTGGAACGTCTCTGCAGTTTTTTTTTTATGCCACTTCTCTGATGGGCATCCCAGTATTGCAGCCAGCACTGGAGCTCTATACTGCCTTTTATTTACTTCCTGGCAGCCTCTGACCTCCCAGCATGCATTACAACAGTGCCGTAATGCATGCAGGTATAGTGGAAGACTGGCGGCTACATGGTGGAGCATTTAGACACACACTGGTAACTTTACAGGAATGAAACTGTTACAGAAACCATTGCGAAACCACCTCACAACAGGTTTCTGCTAGATTCTGACATAACCTGTAACATTACCAGTGTAAACCTAAACAATTCTGATAATGGTCTGGACCCTCTGTAACGTTACAGAGGATTTTTTTGGTGTAGCGTGGACAGGGCCTAAAGGACCAAAGTATACTGAGAACTATAGTATAGAGTAACCACCGAGGCTGAGCAGGAAACAGCCAGGTTTTGTGAAGTGGCTGCAGACACATTGGTGCTGGAGTTTTGCTGAAAGAGGAATGTGAGCTGAAAGCTGTTTGAGTTTGGGACTGAGTGACTGGGTCAATGCTATTGAATCAGAGCTCAGAGAAGAGTGCACTGCAGCATGAGTTTCTAGTTGGAACCTCTGTGTCAGGGCCCGACCTTCTTCACCTGGGAGGAGTGTTTTTGGAAGAGTGTTACAGCAAGGGGGAGTAACTGAGAGTGCTGGTGTCAGAGACTTTGAAAGGGCCAGCCTGCCTAAGATACGAACGAGAAGTGGCTTGAGCTGGGTCAGAAGACTGAGAAAAGGACAACCTGAAGTTAGTCACCCAGTTCATGTGTGATTGAGAGGATGCAGGGGACTAAGTTTAGCACCCCCCCTGGACTGAAGACTGAAGGAAAACCTGTGGCGTGGGAAGAAGTGAACACCGCTTATAAAGGCCATCAGGTGAAGATGTAAAGGTTAGGCAGGTGAAGATCATCTGTTTCTGGTTCTCAGGCATCTTCATTAGTGCAGTGTTCTTCTGGGACTAACATGGTACCGTGCAACTGCTATTGGGACTACCTTTCAGCCAGTTGCAACACTTCTGTACGGACATCAAAACTGTGAGTACCCCAAGCTGCGACTTTGGGGAGTTTCTTGTAGCTAGCCAGCTATTTAGGGTCTGGGCAACCCCCATCAGGACTGTTGGGAAAGGAAAGTAAAAGCTAGGGCAAAGCAAGGTTTAATGTGTTACAAGTGAAAATGAAAGTTGGGACATAGCAAGGTTTAAAGTGTTGTAAGTGCTTAACAAGTTATTGGGCCCTGACAAATGTTCTTAGGCCTGCATCTTTATCCAATGTGGTGCCTACCACAACAAGGACATTTATGGGTGCACCCAAAAGGTGGGAGGTGAAGGGACTGTGTGGGGTCATAAGAAAGTCATTAAAAGGGTTTTGTTGCTTACCACCTCCCTCATCCCTTTTCCCCAAGTAAACCAAATCATTGTTCACATGTTAATTCTTGTGACTATAAATTTATGTGCTCAAGTTACTGTGTGTGGAGGGATTGTTATTGAGTGGGGAAGTGTACTAGGGGCAAATACTGTTATTTCCTGGGGGGTGGTAACCTGCAAGTTTTCCACAGGTATCCCCTGCCACTGCCCCAGGTGGAGCCACCATGCCAAGGTTACCATCCAGTTGCAGAACCCAGGCCGGGCCCCTCGAGGGTGTGTATCAGGTGGACCTGAGGGCCCCAGAGCAGCTAAAGTGAGTCAAAGGGCTGTTACAACTGGCGGCACTGCTGGGATTACTACTCCCCCCAGTGGCCAATCTCTGAAATTGCAGTTGTTGAAATGTTTTGGTACCCCCGGTGTGGGGAAAAGTATTTTAATTCTGACATGGAGTCAGAAGAACTGATTGACCGGTGTAGAAGGGAGGGTCCACCCCCAGTGAATGTCTTTTTAGTGAAGGGGATCCTAAGGTGAACCACCTGAGAAGCCATTAAAGCTGCTTTAGAGACTATATCTGACATTGGGAGCCTGACAGTGGTAGGCCTGAGATATGATAGTGGTTCCCAGTGTGTTATGGCTTTAATCCAGAGTGACCAAAATGTAGATCCCAGTAAGTTACCAGCCACCCTCAATGTTGAAAGGGTGGAAGGTGCCTGGAGATTACTTGATAAAAGTGGTACGCCGCTATTACCTCCCTGTCCCCCAGCCTCTGAGCCAAGCCTCCTGGAGAAGATTGAGTCCCCTGGTGGCTGCTGAGGGGAAGACTCTTCAGGACATGACAGAGCTGCTTTCCGTGGGAGCGACCCTGGATCATCTCTGATCTTCTTGGGCTGCTGACTCAGAATATTACAACATTTAAGGATTTTCTTGGGCACTGTACCCACTCCTGCTGAAGAAGATGATTATGAGACCTGGGCTGCCTATGCTGTCCTTATGCTGCATGAGTGGCAGTGTTCTGATGCTGAAAAATGTAAGAGGTTGGTGGAAAGTTTGAAGAGCCCTGCTTGAGATGCTGTCCATTTCTTGAAGGCTACTTATCCTGAAGTCACCATGGACAACTGTTTTGTTGCCCTGGACAGTGTATTTGGGAGCATGGAATCATGTGATTATCTGTACTGGCAGTTTAAGACAACAACCCAGCTGCGAGTGGAGACCCTTTCTGCGTATTTACATAGACTTGAAAGGGCACTGCAAAAGGTACAAAAAAAGGGGGGAGTGGCTGCCATGGATTTGAAGTGGGTCAGGCTTGAGCAAGTGTTGAAAGCTGCTCGGTTCTCTGAAATACTGTGGTTAAAGTTGGGTCTGCAAGAGAGACTGACTGATCCTCTCTCCCATAGCACATTACTGAGAGAAGTAAGGCCATGGAAGAGCAGACTGGGGCCTGGGAACAGTCAACGGCCGCTGCTGCTAACGTTCAGGTTCCAGATGAGGAGGACTTAGGCCAAAAGGCCGAACTCCAGGGTTTGCTCAAGAACTGAAAACTGCTGTAAAGCAATTGAACAAGCCTAGCCCTGCCCCAGCGGAGCCTGATCTTGGGGCATCTGGGGTGACTGTGGAGAACAAAGTAGTGGTACACTTTGTGGAAGCCAGGCCCAGGGGACAAGATGGCATCACATGTTTGCCTGTCTGAATTTGCATTACATTAGAAGCTTGTCTGTATAGTGCAATGATATCATATGATACCATCTGCTGTTGGTGTATGTAACTCACTCTATTTGCTTCTGGCTCATCTGTACATTGTCTATTTTTACCACTATTGTATTGTACACTGTTTTTTTACCATTTATTACATAATCCGAAATGTTTTGTACAATCCAGTGCAGTATAAACTGCACATCTATTTATTTTCCACCCCACCCCATGCTTGGGGTGTGCATTGCCATGCCATGTATGTAATTGTTACTTCCTGTACTGTTGTCACCTAGTGGCCCGGGTTGTGCCTGAAAATGGTCCTTTGGATCAGTGTGTTACACAAGGCCCCTGCACCCTGATTGATACCCTCAGGGGTACACCGTAGACAGCTAATGTTTAGGCATAGGCTATACTAATACATAGGGCTAAGGGCATCTACCGTATAAGAGTAGATGTCAGGATATGAATACATATTATTGTAACCCACTTTGCTTGCTAATGCACATACATTATACCATGTATTTTCTGTCTATTTTTACTTGTCAGATGCCAAGACACCTGTCCTTGAAGTAATTATAATGTGTAAGGCAACATTGCCATCTTTCGGTGATGGACACCACTTCACCTTGTTATGTAAGACTTTGTATAAGAACGTCTTTGTTCTAAAACTGATGACTTTACAGAGTTATATAATGTTATCTTGGACCGTGGAGCCACCTCTAATTTAGCCAATAGGGCTCATCTCTGTAACTAGAAATGTTTCTATCTTTTAGTAACCATAGTAATTATCATAGATATATAATGTTATGCACAGGCTTTACACCTCGGAGACCCGAGAGATCCCAAGAGACTACAGAGAAACCTCGAGGTGTAGGGAACGCTTAGCACTGGCTCCCGGTTCGTATTGGTAAGAACTGCTTAGGGCAACTGTGATTTATTCCTTTTTGTAGTAATAAACTTGTTTATTACTTGAATGCAACTTGTCTGTGAGTATTTGCATCTCCAATATTGCCAAGAACCTGAAGGTGAGGTTTAGACCTCTTACAATTGGCGACCGTGTGCAGGCGATATTGGGTGTTGTAAGTTTTCACTTGTTGCTATACATTTCCCTTTTCCCACGGGGACTGTAGGTGTACACTCCCGTACCACCTCTCCCGTCTTTTCTACTAGTTTGTAGATACTTGCAAAGTCTTGCTGACTTTTTGGGTGTGGTCGATGCTGTCTCGACCCACTCCATAGCAGCTTTGAATTGCAAGCCTACAACTTAAACAGTAGCCCAGCTGTGTTTAAAGTACTCGTGTTGTGGATCGATACGCAACACGTGGTCTTTTTCACAGTTTGAATTTTCGTTCCCTCCCACACAATGGCCACACGTATCAGATATTCGCAGAACTGAGACTCGATGTCTCTAACTTTCTTACTCCCATGGAGGATGGGCTGACTTCGCGTGGGACGCGAGTCAATCTGAAAACCCTGTACTGGGGATTTCAACCCAGTACACAGAGACGCGACAGTCAACCAATAAGCGCTGTGCTAAAGGGTTGATGGTCGCTGCTCTCTACGCTGCTTTGGAAGCCTCCGAAGCGAGGTTTCGTACCCTTGACCTGCAGATCGCATCTCTTAAGCAGGAGATAGGTTTGCAGGAAACAGAATGTATTCGGATACAGCAGAATTTGGAGTCAGAACTCCAATCTCTGCGTAATGAAAAGGATTCACTATTGCATCATTCCGCACAGGCTGGTGAACAAGAAATGTGTACTTTAAAACAGGAGTGTGAAAGTTTAAGACAGGATAAGAGTCAGGTGGTGCAAATGAATGATTTGTTGAGTGCTACGAATGCACAGTTGAGTGATGAAATGGGTGAACTTCAGGACGAGATCAACCAGGTACGTAACGATTTAGAAACAGCTTATAGGGACAATGTGAATTGATGCTGCGCATCGTATGTTTTCAGAAGCAGAAACAGGATCAGGTTGATATGGATGTTTGCAGTGAATCATGATGAATGTAAAGCTAAGATGGATAAACTGCACCATCAGCGAGAGGTTTTGACTGGCCATGTTAAGGCAATGGGAGGCGTAGCCCCTGCCTTTCACTCGTCATCGGAGGGGGAACCATCCGACGACGACATCTCACAGTACAATGCCCAGTCATGCCTCTACTATGGCCCAGATTCCCCACCCAGCCATCCACAGTATGGCGGATCCCCGCCCACTACTCCTCAGGTCACACGTAGACGACGTCGTGATGCTCATCATGGGAAACGCCATCATGGTGGTGCCCATGATGGGGGGGAGCAGGCCCATGCCTGGTCCCGACGGCATCTCCGGTAGCCGTTATTAGTGTGGAAGACAGGCAAGAAATTGAAACCATGATTGATAGAGTATTGGAAAATGTTCTTCTTCCTGAAAGAAGTATGAAAGCCATTAAAAGTCAGATTCGACAAATTTTTTTAAGAAGCTTGCACTCAGGAAGGTGTTGTTCGTACTGCGGCTGAAGCTGCAGCTCACGCAGCAGTGGATGGTGCGCAAGACGCATTACCTTTGCCTGATCGACCACCAACTAATCCCCTACAAATGGCCTACTCTGTTCAGCAAATTGCTGATAGCATTGGTCGGATGAACCCGTCCGACAATCTCAGCTGCCATTTGGAAAAGGTGCGCTCCAAGTGCGAGATGCTCAGCCTCGCCGCAGAATATCAGGTCCAAATACTATGCCAGACCATCGATCCTGGTTTATGGGCCAAACTCCCTGAAGTAGTTCACCAGAATGGGAACGCCACCTTTGACGAAGTCGCAGCTGAGCTCATTTCTGCTCACAGCCCTGGTGTGGGTTGGAGTAATGCTAGCATACCCCATGAAGCAAAATGCTAAAGAAAGCCCAGCGACCTACCACCAGAGACTCTGGATGGCCTATCGAGCAGGGAAACATCTGGCACAAGAAGCCACGGATGTAGATCTTATCGAATATAAGACCCTGTTCCTTAGAAACATGATCCCAGCCATAAGAGAGAAAGTAGAGCCAACCACATACCCAAATACGGATAGGTTTGCCGATTTTCTTCGGAAAACAGAGAGAGTGTATCAACTGTACATCCGTGATTTGGGTTCCGGTTCCAAAAAAGTTGCTGCCGTGGAACCCACTTCTGGGACCACGACACATTACACTGTGGAAGGGCAAGTGCAGCAACAACAGCCTAAACATCCATCGGCCCCTCCAGCTGGCACCCAGCAAAACCCCCAACAGGGCCAACAACAACAACAACAGTGGGGTGGGAACTGGAATTGGCCTAAAAACAGAAGGCACAAAGGCAAAGGGAAGCCATTACAAAGATCGGGTCCCTCGTATAAAGAGATAGCTGAAGAAAATCGAAAATTTCGGAGCTCCTGGGGCAACAGTGCATTCCGTACGGATGCTGTTCCGCACAAACACTTGCAGCAGTCCTGTCGGCGACCCATGACACTGCTGGCCATGGAGACACGGAGTATGGGTTCTCAGATCCATACAAGCCTGAACCGAAGCTCCTCCCTACATTGCATCAGTGCAACACGGTGGAAGTCATTCATACAAGCCAAACCCAACCTCTGCATGCCTCCAACAATGCGGATTGACAATTACAGGCCCCAGTCCACATTGTAAACAAGCTGGTCTTGGATACAAATGGAAGGCCCTGCACCGAGGCCGAGGTCGGGGGCCGCCAACTAATTGTCTTGTTAGATACAGGTGCAGCTGTATCTGTGTTACATGATGACCACCCTGAAACGTCTCTGTGGTCTACCGGATGGAAGACCAATATGTCAGGAGTTGATGGTGCTAGGTTACCTGCATACCGTTCTCTGCCTTTACCGGTAGAACTAGGCCATTTAAAGGCCTCACATGCTTTCCAACTGATGGTGTTGCACGATCATCCTAGTATCATCAGGATTGACTTCCTTGCACCACACGGCTGTGTGGTGGATCTAGCAAACATGTTGCTGATACAAATCCAGGGTCAATACCATACTGTCTTAATTCCTGACTCACATGCTGTAGCAATGATATCCATTAACAACAAAGAGTATGACGTCATAGATTTATTCAAGAATCATGAGCTTTTCCCAAAACTTCTACCTATTCTGCAATAACATTTGGAAGCGTTTGCAGTGAACAAACATGATTGCGGCAGAATGCATACCGTTATAGAGGTGCCAGGCCCGGCACATGAGAGACAAAGGCAATATCCGTTTCCCACTGAAGCCTTACCCTCTCTTCGAGAAACAATCAAGTCACTCCTTAAACAAGGAGTAATCAGAACCTGTGTCTCCACTGCCAACTCTCCTGTTTGGCCTGAAGAAACCCACAGGTACCTGGAGACTTACTATTGACTACAGGAAACTGAATCAGTTACTCCCAGTTGTTCCCAACTGTGGAGTCTGCACAGATGTGCTTGACTTTTAACACCAGATCAGAAATGGTTCAGTGCCCTGGATATCTCCAATGGTTTCTGGTCATTACCATTGGCCCTCAAGAGTCAATATAAGTTTGCCTTCACCTTTGAAGGGCGACAATACACGTGGACTTGCTTGCCACAGGGAATCCATAATAGCCCATCCCTCTTCCATCTCCACGTGATGGATGCCCTACAAGGTTTCTCAGCCCCCCAATGTCTCTTACAGTACATAGATGACCTGTTGTTGGCTACTGCCACACAGGAACAACATTTGGATCTCTTGGATGAATTATTGACTCTTATTCAGAGAGCAGGCTTGAAGTGTAACCCTGCAAAGCACAACTATGTCAGAAAGAGTACTCTTTCTGGGTTTGAGAATCACTGACCAGGCGGGCCTACTTGGAAAAGATTCAGGATTACAAGATTGCCATTACCTACCAGTGTGGCAACTCTTCGGAGGTTTCTAGGTATGGTAAACTATTCCAGAGACTTTATTTGTGATTTTGCTCGAAGCCGCTCCCTGTCACGATCTACTCAAAAGGACGTTCCATGGAGTTGGGTCCCCGTCCATACCCAGGCTGTGACGTCACTGAAGCAGGCCTTGGTCTCTGCTCCAGCACTGGTAAACCCCAACCCAGCATTACCATTCCATCTAGAGTGTGCCACCTCTGACATTGCTATGTCAGCAGTGTTATCCCAAAAGGTGCATGGCACCTTGAGACCTATTGCATATGCATCGCAGCTCTTGACCCCAGTGGAACAGAAGTATGGCCTTTGTGAAAGGAACCTTCTGGCCACTTATTGGATGGTCAAGCACTTCCTGTATATCATTGGGTACTCTCCGATTCTTAACACCAATCACACACCTACTACTTTTCTGCTCTCAGATAGAGTGAAGGATGGTCAGTCTCCAACACCAGGCTGACATTGGTCACCTCCTCCAGGATAGGGATATTCAGGTACATCAAACCAAAGTTCCATCTCTATTAGCTCATGGCCTCCTTTTCCAGGGGAACCCCATGACTGTGCCTTGCAGTCACCTGATCTCCCAGATCGGGTCCATTCTTCCTTGCCACCCTGAGATACTGGAAAATACCTCTTTGTGCCGTGTTTTCACCAATGGTTCAGCATCATACTATCAGGAGAACAGATTGCAGGGATGGTATTATGGTGGTGTATCCTTACGGAACACTGTCAGAATATCTAAATGCTGTAGTGTAGCTTCATCACAATCACGAGAGATGGCAGCGTGGCCTGTGCTAGAGTTTATTCAACATGGAACTCAGGATACCATCATTTTCACAGACTCTAATTGGGTTTGCTGTTCCCTTACAGAATTTCTCCCTTTCTGGCAGAAGAACTCCTTCCTCTCCTCTGATGGAAGCCCAGTGAAATACAAAGAATTGGTGATCTACATACATGCATTAGCACAGAAATACCCACACAAACTTTATGTGCACAAGGTTAAAGCTCACTCCCTACATGATCCCTATCATGCATTTAATGACACAGCAGACACCCTTGCTAAGGAAGGGGCCCGAGGGGGGGATGTCTGGATGATGGATCATCCAGAGGCCAATGCAGCTGTACAGGTTGCAGCTCTCAAAAAGAAATCTGAATCTTTTTCCCCCTTGGATCTCTCAGCAGCTCAGCATTTGGACACTGAACTCAAAGAAGTGTTCAGATTCCTGGACAAGGGTACTGAAGAAAGGCTTCCTACACACAACCCATATCGCAGGCATGAAGGTAAATTGCACTTATCCCTGATGATAAACTTATTTGGTTCCAGCCAGAGGATACTACCACCAAATTGTGGGTAGTCCCCAGACATTTGAGATCTGAATTTTTGCACCAGGTACATGACACACCCACTGGTGGACACCAGGGGATGGAAAACACCCTCCAACGTCTCAAAACCACTGCTTGGTGGCCTGGGATTACCAAAGACGTTAAACAATACATTGATAATTGCCTTGTTTGTGCACAAAACAATCCAATACCTACAAAAGGAAATGCCAAACTTTTACCACAGAGACACACTGGCCCTTGGCATGCCATTCAGATTGATTTTATTGGTCCCTTGTCCAACACCAGTAGAAACAACAAGTATGCTCTTGTAGTGACCGATTTATTCTCTAAGTGGGTTGAGGCTTTCCCCACCAAGACATGCACCGCAAAGACAACCGCCAAGATCCTGGTAGAACAGATTTTCTCCAGGTGGGGCCTGCCTCTCAAGGTAGACTCCGATAAAGGAACCAGTTTTACAGGTGAGTTGATGAAAGAGTCCCTTGAACTCCTTGGAGTCCAGCAAAAGTTCCACGTACCTTATCACCCTCAATCCTCAGGTCAAGTAGAAAGAGCCAACAGACGGATTAAGCAAATGCTTTCCAAATTCATTGAGGACAATCCCAAGACCTGGGATTCCCTATTGCCTTTACTCCTTATGGCAATTAGGGGTACACCCTCAGCCACCACCCAGCTTACACCTTACAAGGTAATGACTGGAAGACAAATGAGATTACCTGAACACTTGCTCTTTGACCTGCATACCCCCACTGCAGACCATGTGTCTGTAGATCAGTATGTGGAGAAACTCAGAAAAAACCTCATACACACACACTTGTATGCTGCAAACTGCATGGGCAAGGCCCAGCAACAGTCCAAAATACAATTTGACAAACATGCACAAGAAGTGGATTGGCAGGTTGGAGATCAGGTAATGGTACTTCGATTTGCACATCCCACCCACTCCTTCTCCAACAGGTGGGAAGGCCCTTACCCCATTGTCAACAAGCTCAGTCCGCAGTCTATCAAGTTAGACTCCTCCACAACAATAAATTGACTGACAAATGGTTACATGCAAACCAGTTGAAACTGTATAAAGGAACTTAAAAATTACTCTTCTTAACCCCACTGGGCGGAACTGTACTAATGTACTAATCTTTCATCTTCCTTTTCAGATACATTGACAAGATGGCTATCTTGTTCTTATCTCTCCTCCTTGCAGAAGTAATCCCTTTCACCCAAGGCATAGTAACGGACCTCCTTCGACACCTTGATCCTCCAGCACCTCCTACAGAGGGAGTTTCCATCAAAATTCCAGATACTGTGATTACTGTCCAGGAAGGTTCCGATGCATACCTCACTGCCTCGGTCGTTGCTCCTGACAAATCCACCCTTCATATTGAGTGGCAAACCACATCACAAGGACAAGTTCTCTCTGTGGCCAAACTCTCTAAGGGAACTTTCCAGGGTTGGCCCAATGCTAAATTATCCCCAGATGGTTCACTGTCCTTGTTACAAACTGCATTAAGACACTCTGGTTTGTATAACATAACTGCTTTGATTGATCCTTCCTATTGTAATTCAATTTCTCAAGATTCTGCCCGCAGATTCTGTGCTGTACACCACATGGCCTTGGCAGCCATGTATCTCTCTGTGCTGCCTCCTACCGAAAAACAGCTTTTGGAATGTCCAAAACATACCCCTGGTCCCCGTAGTGGTCTCACAGCCACTGCCCTCCCAGGTTCTTTGATTAACAATTTACAGTTTATGCACATACCTGTTTTATTTAACCTTACTTACTGGAATATGAAAGAATTTGGTATGTGTCACAATACCAATACATCTGCATTCTATAGTACTTTGTTGCTTGATAGTTTAGCTGCATTTCAGATTCGCACCCAGGATCCCTTTACTGGGGTTTATTCTACCGAACACAGAGGTAATTTTAGGAGGAAATCTCCTTCTAGTACTCTTACCCACAAATGTACTAGACGTGAAGTTGACAGTTCTGATGTTACAGGTGCCATAGGTACTGTCACAGGTCTCTTTGGTACTGCTATGTCCATTTGGAACAAAGCAGACATCGCTGCTATCAAAAGTCATTCTGAAAAATTCCCCAATGGTTTGGTTAATAATGTTTTACCACCTTTATTGCATGGTGTGGATGATCTTAGTCAGGAAGAAAGATACACTGTATACAACATGCACAACATCGTAAAAGCATTCACTGATTCCAAAGATAAGATTAATGCACTCATAAAACAGAATAATAGAGAAGCTGATAAACAATACATTGGTAGAGAAATACTTTGTTCTGCATATGGTTCATATATACTCACTACCATTAACAATCTCTTCAGAGACCTAGAAACTGGAAGAATCCCTGATATAATACATGACAGACGCATCTCTAAATGGTATTGTCCTAAATGTAAACTTCCATCTTGTATTTCCCTATGTATGCAACAGACACTGTCCATTCCTCTCTCCACAGCTCGAAATTTGGGGTTTGTGACCAGACATCCTAATACTGGTCCTTGTTTTTCTAGTAAGAAATGTTCTATAACAGATACTATGTTTGTCTCCTTTACTGTCTCCTTACCAAGTTTTGATCCCACACAGCCTTGTTCGACAAGCTGGCACTGGCGCATTCTATTGGGCATTTGGATGATGACATCTACTGAGAACGCCTGGATCTACCACCTCTACTGGTCTACCACTCCTTCCTGGATGCCTGGGTGGCACCGCACACGGACTGTTGTGCGAAAAATCAATACATCTACCTGTGCCGATGTGATGTGTTTGATGTTATACGCCCTGTTTGTGGCTACTCTCCAGACAGCATTGATTGGACTTTCACTATGGATGATGACATCACTGATAATGGCACCAACTCTTTTGAATTAACGCCGTCACCAGATCAGCTTTACCAGTCCTATCGTGAGGAAGCTCATCGCCTGTCAACACGGATTTCCAAGATGACCTACACATGCCCTGTCCAGCTGCAAAAATGGAGACTGCCTACAGTACGTTCACAGTATAACTCTGATGGAGAATACTGTATAGTGACAAATGTGAAATCTTATTTATTTATTTTATTTAGATTTTGTTTACCGGGTGAGCCCACTGAGACCGAGGGTCCCTTTTTCATGGTTCTGTTACTTGTTCTATTGATTACCCCAACTTCTGTTTTGTTCCCCATCAAAAAACTATTATTGGACATACTGTCATAACCCCCGTTCCCTTTATGGAAGCAGACATCATTGATGGTAATCCAGATTATTTACTCACACTTTCAGAATACCTACCCTACTTTAATGTACACATAGATCCACTTACACTTACATTGAAATCACTTTTAGATAGAAAGGACACACACCTCATCCACATCAGCAATAATATAACCAAAGCTAATGAAGCAATTCTTGACCTAATGAATGATGGAGATATGAATAACGCATTGACTAACACCTGGTTAGAAATCACTTTTAAAGGTTTTGTTATAATACAAGCATTTTTGATATTTACTTTGATTATTATGCTTTGCTGCCTACGCTGTACTCTACGCCAACACCGTGAGCAGCTTGAGTTCCTTTACAAGGCTCGCGCCTCCGGATTGTAAAGGACCACTGCTCCTGTCCACACCTTGTATTTGCCTGTGTTGCCCTTTAAGGCAACAAGGGGGGGAATTGTTACACGAGGCCCTTGCACCCTAATTGATACCCTCAGGGGTACACCGTAGACAGCTAATGTTTAGGCATAGGCTATACTAATACATAGGGCTAAGGGCATCTACCGTATAAGAGTAGATGTCAGGATATGAATACATATTATTGTAACTCACTTTGCTTGCTAATGCACACACATTATACCATGTATTTTCTGTCTATTTCTTACTTGTCAGATGCCAAGACACCTGTCCTTGAAGTAATTATAATGTGTAAGGCAACATTGCCATCTTTCGTGATGGACACCACTTCACCTTGTTATGTAAGACTTTGTATAAGAACGTCTTTGTTCTAAAACTGATGACTTTACAGAATTATATAATGTTATCTTGGACCGTGGAGCCACCTCTAATTTAGCCAATAGGGCTCATCTCTGTAACTAGAAATGTTTCTATCTTTTAGTAACCATAGTAATTATCATAGGTATATAATGTTATGCACAGGCTTTACACCTTGGAGACCCGAGAGATCCCAAGAGACTATAGAGAAACCTCGAGGTGTAGGGAACGCTTAGTACTGGCTCCTGGTTCGTATTGGTAAGAACTGCTTAGGGCAACTGTGATTTATTCCTTTTTGTAGTAATAAACTTGTTTATTACTCAAATGCAACTTGTCTGTGAGTATTTGCATCTCCAATATTGCCAAGAACCTGAAGGTGAGGTTTAGACCTCTTACAAGTGCACTTACCCGATTATCAAATAAATAAATAAATCACCCTTAAAGATGTGTACAAGCAGTTGATGGCACTAAACCAAACCAAAGATCCCCTCCCACAACTTCAGAGCTGGTTCTTCTCGAGGTTCACCCCCATGCCCCATGGCCCCCGAGCAGATTGGAGATACCCCCGGATGTTCTTTGTTTTCAGTGCAGGGAGGAAGGACATGTGTCCTGGGGTTGTGGTCCCCCCCCAAACTCCAGATTAGTTGAAGAAAAGAGGCGTGCCAAGCAAAAAGGAACTTCACCAAGCACTAGTTGCCATTGCCTCCTGTGACTGCCGTGCATGAAACAACTTGGGCCTGTTTCCTCTTCTTCACCCACAGCCTACCCCCACCCTTCATCCACCCTACTATCCTACCCTTGCTACTACCCTATAACTTACCTGCTTTCCTGAGATCCCCATTAACCAATCCCAGCATCAGACTGTGCTTGCTGCTCAATAGAGGGCATCTTCAGTTCCTGCACTGATTGCCCCACTGGAGTGCACTCTTAAACTGAATGACACAGCCCACATTTGTCTGCTGATATTCACCCCCCCCCACTCAGGCAATGCCTTTGGCTGTATCCCTACTCCGGAACAATGTTAGGCCCTAGCCGTTACCCTCTGTCTATCCTGTAAGACCATGACCCTAGTTGTTGTCTTTCCCATATTTTGTCTCTGACAATGCCATTTGGCTGCATCTTTTTCATCCTGCAGCCGGATCCCAGCCCTAATGCCCTTCCTTGCTAGTTAAGCTTACTCCTAGCCGCTGTATGTCTGCAAAATACCTGTTTATGTAACTTAAACCCATATGTGCTTATTTTATTGTTACCTTTACTCCTACGATCACTATGTATTTTCTCGCTATACGGTTTGTTCTGTTCTATGTTATGACATGGAACCAATGTAAAAGAGCCTTTGGCTCAAAGGTATTAATTCCAAGACTGAAATAAATAAAAAAGCCACTGGGAAACTAGAGAGGAACCCAGTACAGAAGCTGACTGGGTCCCCTGGCATTGTAAGCTTCATCAAATGAGTCACAGATTCCTCCTGGCATCAAAATACCCCCAGGGTTGGAGGGACCCCGTGCTGTTGTAAAAGTTCTCATTGAAGGGGTCTTGTGTTCCGTCCTGCTGGACAGCGGGTCACAAGTGACAGTTATCCACCAATCTTTCTATGATCAGTACCTCAATCACCTGCCGCTTAAGCCACTGTCTGATTTATCCGTATTGGGGGATCGGCACCCAGAACTGTCCATATGAAGGGTACTGCACTATCCAAACTGTGTTCATCATGAAGGATGTGGATGACCCACCTACTATAGACACCATGGCCCTAATATGTCCAGGAACAGGGGAGTTGGATGACACAACTCTTTCAATTGGGACCGACGCTAATATGTTTGGTAGGCTCGCAGCCCTCTGCCAGGAAAGGGGCAGTGTGGACCAGTTACTAAGCCCTACTGTTCAAGCAACTGTGAAAAAGATCATGTTGTCTATGCATCTACCAGGTTGGCCAACCGAGTCCTTGGATGAGCCTGTTGGTGAGATTCAGAGAGTAGTGGACACAATTTGAAGATAGAGGGGGGACGGCTCAGAGGTAATGTGAGGAAGTATTTCTTCACAGAGAGGGTTGTAGATGCATGGAATGGCCTTTCTGAGGAGCTCCTAGAGTCAAAAACAGTGGGGGAATTCAAGAATGCATGGGACAGACATAAGGCAATTCTAGTGGTGGGTAGGAGAAAGTAGGCTGTTGGTTAACTAGGATCTGCAGCTTATCCGTTAGGTAGGGAAATGGGCAGACCAAGTGGGCCAAGCGGTCCTTATCTGCTGTCAAATTCTATGTTTCTGTGTTTCTCGATACCAGAGAGATAATTCTACCACCCACATCAGAGTACAGAGTGGTGGGCATCGCTGCTTTCACCCGCCCGCTAGAAGGACCTGCCTTCATTATTGATGCCCCGGCACAGGGAAAGCTGTCTGAAGGATTAATGGTGCAACAGGGGGTCCTGCCTCCCCTGGAGACTCCCAATGCCTGGCGAGTGGCTGTTAAAGTAAAGAATGAGTCTGGAAAGCCAGTGATTATCTGAAAGGGCTGGGTGCTAGCCCATATCTACAGGATGGATGGTGTGATTGGAGGGCACCTGGTGGAAGAGCCAAAAGAAGAAATATACCCAGCTGTATTCAACTTTGGGGATCCCCCTCCATGACAGTTACTGCTGGAGTTTAAGTAGGAAGCTGGCTCAGAGGCAGCATGTCTTTTCTCTCCATGAATGGGATGTAGGCAAGGCAAGGCAAATTTTATTTCTATGGTGCCCAATCCCGGAGGCTCTGGGTGCCATACAATTAAAACATAACAAACACATTAAGTAAATAAACACAGTAAAATACATATAACAATAAATACATTCCAGCAATAGTGCAAAAATGTATGGCGCATCAGTGGGGAGGAACACCATATTTGTCTAAGAGATGAACGGCCCTTCTGGAAGAGGTTACGGTGTCTGGCACCTGTAGATATAGAGGATGTACAGAAGCACCTGCAGGAGCTCCTGAGGGCTGGTATTATCAAAGAATCCGGGAAACCTCACCCAAAACAGGGACAAAAACAAAAAAAGCAAGAAGGAAATCCAAAACACTTCTGATCATAGGAGTCTCCATTGCTCGGGGAGTTGATACCTACCTCCAGCCGAGGGTAATGGTCAAATGTCTCCCAGGTATATTAGCATGGTGAGACACTGACCACACTGCTAAAATCATGCAGGAAGCAGGAGAAAACATCGATGTCCTGGTATACATGGGGATTAACGATCTCGCTAGCTGGTCAGTTGTGGAGACCAAGGAACACCTGACCAGGCTGGAAGACAAACTGTCATCCATTTCATCTGGCATCTCCTTCTCTGAGATCCTGCCAGTCTGGGAGAGGGGGCAGATGGATGGAAGGTCAGAGAAAGGAAGATAGGGGAGCTAAACATGTGGCTCAAGGGTTGATGGCAGGAAAAAGGACACAAATTTGTAGGTAACTTGCAACAGTTTTGGGAGCAAAAGTTTTTTAAATTGGGTGGACTGCATCTGACTAAGGAGGGAGTCGGTGCATTGCGGCAGAAGTTTAACATCTTTGCAGAATATTTAAACTAGCAAATGGGGAGAAGGGTGCAGCACCTGATACAGCTAATGGGAAGAATCTCCAACCCCTCTGAGCTAGTGATCAAACAGGAGTTCAGCATGTTTGTAGTTCATTTGCATCACCAGATAAGGAAAAAGGTCCAGCTCCCCATACGACGCGCAGGGGAAATGCCAGACCTTGCCCCACAACTAACGCATCGAAATCTACCCAATGGAAAATCATGCACACAAATGCCCGCAGTCTGGGAAACAAGATCCCAGACCTACAGGCAACAATGACAGAGGCTAAACTGGACATAGCAGCTATTAGTGAGACATGGTTCACCAGTAACCACACTTGGGAGACTTCAGTACCTGGATATGTACTATTCAGAAGAGAACGAGGTGCAAAAAGGGGGGAGTGGCCCTTTATGTCAATGAAAGTATTAAAGCTACAGAAATTCAGAATACACATAGGGAGCCAGAAGAACTGTGGGTCACCCTGGAAACAGGAAATGGGACAGCCATACGGACTGAGGTTGTCTACAGGCCTCTAGACCAGGGGGAGGACATAGACACATTACTGTTAGAAGATATACAAAACATGACAGCTAAAGGGGAGGTTCTGATAATGGGAGACTTCAACTTGCCAGATATAGATTGGTCAATACCAGCAGGAACATCTGCCAGAACTAGAGACATAGTGGATTCCCTGCAGGGGAGGGCCTCAAACAACTGGTACAACAACCCACAAGAGTCAGGGCTATCCTACATCTAGTACTGACTAACAAGGAAAGGATCACAGATCTCCAGGTAGAAGGTCACCTGGGGGCCAGTGACGATCACATGGTATGGTTCAGTTTGGCCACTAGAACTAAATCATCCCATTCCAAGGCAAAAATATGGGACTTCAGAGGAGCTGACTTTGATAAGATGGCCAACAGAGTTAAGCTAGCCCTGTCAAGAAGAAATACAGGTGAGGGGGTACAGGCAAAGTGGGCAAGCATTAAGGATGCAATACTTGAAGCAACATCCCATTGTGTTAGGGAGAAAAGCAAGAGCAAAAGGAGGAGAAAACCACTTTGGTTCTCAAAAACAGTAACAGGAAAGGTTAGAGCCAAAAGACTGGCATTCAGGAAATATAAGGGAACGCAGCGGGACAAAGATAGGGAGGCATACCAAACTTCCCTAAGGAAAGCAGGGTAGGTAGTAAAGCTGGCAAAGGCCCAAACCGAGGAAACACTAGCACAAACAGTAAAAGAAGGGGACAAGACTTTCTATAGATATAACAGTGAAAGGAGAAAGTCCAGAGGGGGTATTGCCAAGATCAAAGGGGATAAGGGGAGTGTATGAAGCAGGATCAAGGAAAAGCATCTACCATAAATAGACTCTTCTGCTCAGTATTTACTGAGTAGAAGGTAAGGCAGGGCCCTTAGCTTAGCAACATGGACACGGGTGAGGGAGGTGTGCACATGTCCCTTCACAAAAGGAAGGGTCCTACAAGAGCTCGCTAAGCTCAGGGTGGACAAGGCAATAGGACCTAATGGCATACATCCCAGGGTACTAAAGGAGCTAAAGGATGGAACTAGCTGAGCCATTATCAGAACTGTTTAGTGAGTCTCTGAGCACAGGAGAGGTCCCCGAAGACTGGAGAAGGGCATTTGTGATCCCGCTCCACAAGAGTGGTAGCAGGGAGGAGGCAGGGAACTACAGACCAGTCAGTCTTACCTCAGTAGTGGACAAGATTATGGAGGCACTCCTTAAGGAAAGGATAGTGCAACACCTGAAATTCATAGGAGCACAGGATCCAAGACAGCATGGATTTACAACAGGAAGGTCCTGTCAAACTAATCTCATAGATTTCTTTGACTGGGTAACCAGAGTGGTGGACCAAGGGGGTGCAGTTGATGTTGCCTACCTTGACTTCAGCAAAGCTTTTGATACTGTTCCACATAGAAGATTGATTAATAAGCTGGGTAGGCTCGGGGTTGGTCAGAAGTTGGTCAACTGGATGGCAAACTGGTTGACAGGCAGAAAACAGACAGTGGTGGTAAACGGTACACAGTCCGAAGAGATGCAAGTCACAAGTGGGGTACCTCAGGGATCAGTCCTGGGGCCAGTCCTCTTCAGTATCTTCATCAGTGACATTGCAGATGGACTGGAGGGTAAGGTTTGTCTGTTTGCAGATGACACCAAGATCTGCAACAGAGTAGATGATCCAGATGGGGTGGGCAGAATGAGACGAGATCTGGATAAACTGGCAAAATGGTCAGAAAAGTGGCAACTGAGGTTTAACACAACAAAGTGCAAGAGCATGCACATAGGGAAGAGAAACCCTGAAGCCACCTATAGGTTGAGAGAGGAGTTGCTGGCAATCACAAGGGAAGAAAAGACTTGGGCATCATCATCACAGATGACCCAAAATCATCCAAGCAGACCACTAAAGCAGTAGGTAAGGCTAGAGGGATGTTGGGGTGTATTAGTAGGGGTATCACAAGTCATAAGAGGGAGGTAATAATCCCTCTTTACAAGACACTGGTTAGGCCCCATCTGGAGTACTACATGCAGTAGTGGAGGCCGCACCTGCACAAAGACATTAACAAAATAGAGGCAGTCCAAAGAAGGGCAACCAAAATGGTGCAGAGACTGCATCTGAAAACATATGAGGACAGATTAATGAAGCTCAATATATATACCCTAGAGCAAAGGAGGGAGAGAGGTGATATGATTGAAACATTCAAACATCTAACAAGGTGAAAGAGTCTAACATGTTTCAATATAAGAAAAATAGCAGGACAAGAGGACACAGCATGAGATTAGAGGGAGGCCGATTAAGGGGTAATGTAACAAAGTTCTTTTTCACAGAAAGGGTGGTGGATGCATGGAAAGGCCTACCTCAGGAAGTGGTGGATATGAATACAGTGCAGGGCTTCAAACAGGCATGGGATAGGCATAAGGGAGCAATACAGATGGGTAAGAATAGATAGACCATTGACAGAGTAAAGGTCTATGGCACATTCATAAAGTAGAAAAAATGGGCAGACTGGATGGGCCATGTGGTCCTTATCAGCCATCAACTTCTATGTTTCTATGTTTCTATGAGTCCATATGCTTCCCCTATTGTGGTGGCCAGAAAGAAGAGTGGGGTGGTTAGAATGTGCAGGGACTACCACACCCTGAACAAAAAGACCATCCCAGATCAATATACAGTACCACGGGTAGAGGATGCCTTAGCCAGTCTGTCAGGGAGTAAGTGGTTCTCCGTGCTTGATTTGAGAAGCAGGTACTACCAAATTCCCATGGCTGTGCATGATAAAGAGATAACAGCTTTCATCTGCCCTCTTGGATTTTACCAATTTGAGTGCATGCCACAGGGGATCTCAGGGGCCCCAGCCACATTTCGGCGGTTAATGGAGAAGGCAGTGGAGGACATAAATTCGCTCAAGGTAATTATGTACTTGGATGACCTTATTGTTTTTGTTAGTACCCTAGAAGAGCATGAACACCAGCTAATGAGGGTGTTAGACCAGCTAGAGGAATTTGGATTGGAAGTCTCCATTGATAAATGCCAGTTCTGCCAGCCTTCAGTGAAATATGTGGGCCACATTGCCTCGGCAGATAGGGTACGAACTGATCCTGCTAAGGTAGAGGCTCCTACCACTTGGCCCGGCTTCATAACCTCAAAACTCTCCAGTCCTTTCTTGGGTTTCGCGGGTATCATTGAAGGTTCGTAAAAGACTATTCAATGGTGGTGCGGCCGTTGAATGAACTAATGTAGGGCTACCCACCCACCAACCAAAAGAAGAAACCACTCCTCACGGAGTCAGCCCACCGAAAGAGTATCTCAAAGTGGCTGAGCTGTTCGGAAGCCAAGGGACCCTTGAGTGTGAGGCTGCCTTTCGTGAGATTATCCAGAGACTGCGTGAGGCACCTGTACTTGCATTTGCTGACCCCCATAAGCCATACATCCTTCACACTGATGCCAGCTTAAATGGATTGAGGGCAGTGCTTTACTAGGAGCATCTGGATGGGCTCTGGCTAGGCTTTGCAAGTCGTAGCTTGACTGCCTATGAGAAGCATTATTTTGTCCACAAGTTGGAGTTTTTGGCACTGAAATGAGCAGTCACAAACAAGTTTTATGATTACCTATACAGAGTACCCTTCACGGTGCACACAGATAACAATCCCCTGACATACATCAACACTACTGCTAAGCTGGATGAGGCTGGCTACCGGTGACTGTCTGCTTTGTCCCTGCATGATTTCACACTAGAATACTGGAGCAGGAGGACCAACATAGATGCTGATGCCTTGTACCGGAGCCCTATGAAGATACAGCTGTTGGAAATGTGCACCTCTCCAGTGAAATCGTTAGAGTCTTGTGTTCAGAATTTGGGGTGCAGTCGAGCAACCCAGATAGAGCAGTTGATCAACTGGGTGCATCCCAGAGGTCCTTCCAGCAGCCTATATGAACTTCATTGGGCTAGGGCTGTCCTCCCTCTCTCACCTCAGTAGGTGGGAACTGCAACAGGTCCAGCGGGAGGATCTGAACCTTAAGAATATTGTCAAAGCCCTAGAGAAGGGACTTAATCTAGAGCAAGTACCAGTTTTCTATCCTGATGCTAAAATCATGCTGTGAGAGAGAAGCAAGCTGGCCTTAAAGGAGGGGTTGTTGGTCGGAAAAGTGCATGACAATGGTGACTCCAGTGTTCACACCCAGCTAGTTTTGCCATGGAAGTATCGAAAAGCTGTATTGGGCACCCTGCATGATGAGATGGGTCATCTTAGGTATGAACAAACTGTTGATCTTGCCTGAGCTAAGTTCTATTGGCCACATTTGAAATGAGATATGGAAACCCACTACAAGACATGCTTGAGGTGCATCAGACTGAAGACTCTACCCCAAAGAGCAGCTCCTCTAGTCAATGTTCAAACCAGCTGTCCCTTGGAGCTTGTGTACATGGACATTTTGACCCTAGAGTCTAACTGGCCAAATAAATCAAGCATTCTGGTCCTTACTGATCACTACATGAGGTATGCCCAAGCATACACTGCCCATCACCAAAAGGCCAGCACCGTTGTCAAGGTCTTGCAACAATTTATCACCCATTATGGTATTCCCCAAATAATACACTCAGATCAAGGCAGAGATTTTGAAAGTTATTTGGTGAGGGAATTCCTAGCCATGTATGAAATAAAAAAATCAAGGACCACGTCATACCACCCCAGGGGGACCCTCAATGAGAATGCTTTAACCCTACCCTGCTTAACATGTTGGGTACCCTGGACCCAAGGGACAAGCAGAATTGGAGTCAGAAAGTCAGCTACTTTGTCCATGCTTGTAAACTGCAACAAAAACGATGCCACCCAATGGTCTCCTTTCTATTTGATGTTCCGGCACATGGCCAGACTACCAGTAAATCTGTGCTTTGGCATTTCGCCTGATGGCACATTAGAAAAATTGTACCTAGAATACACAAGGAAGTTGAGAGAACAAATGCAAGCAGCCTATTGTCAAGCAGCTGAAGCAGCAGCTAAGTCGAGCAGAAGCATCAAACAGAGATATGACCAGAGGGTGCGCCACCAAGCACTTCAAGAGGAAGATCAAGTCCTTGTCCGGAACCTGGGTCTCCAAGGAAAATACAAGATTCAGGACCTGTGGGCCTCTGATGTACATGTCATAGTTGAGAAGCTGCCTGAGTTGCCTGTTTACCAAATCCGTCAAGAGCATGGGAGAGGGATCAAGAAGACGATGCATTGCAATAATTTGCTCACCATCAGAGAGATTGGACCAGAGCTTCATCCTGAAAGTCAGACTCCAGTGGCCAGGAGGCCTCAAACCAGAAGTCCAACCACAGAGAAGCCAAACTCAAATGGTGTTACCCCATGCCTCTCAAAAAGACCACTTTGAACCTGAATACTGATCCAACTGAACCTTCCAAGCAGAATGTCAGAAGAAGAGCTGTCCAGTCTATGCCTCTTGAAAGGGACACTGTGGACTTGAATACTGGTCCACCTGAACCTTTTGAGGAGCCCCCAGACAGTTCTCCAGAACAGAGTGACTTAGAAGAGTTTGTGATTGAATATTTTGTGGCAGAACCAAACCCAGCCATGTGGCCACAGCGAATGGGCTGTAAACACCCACAGCCCCCCCAAAAGCACTGTCTAAAGTCGTGGTGTACATGTTTTGAATGCTAATGCAGTACATTTACCCCTATCAGGAGGGCCAGTAGTCCTGTGTCAGAACCTGTAATGGACAATGAAATGGACGATACTAATGACCTGGCCCCAAGTACCCCCGTAGTTGATGAGTTTGTAGCTGAAGAGCCTGGAGTTGCTGAGCCTGTCCCTCCTGACTCAGTACCTGCAGCAGAGGTTGTTTCCCCAGTTTCATTACCCCATAGGTCTGAGAGGCAACACCTCAGGTACTGTTCTGAATTAAGATTTGATGTTGGGAAATGTGGGGTTTTAGTACCAGGGTGATTTGTTAATGGATAGTACTTGATATCTAGTTAGTCATTGCTATGATAATTCAATTCTGAATGTATGACTGCTGATTAGCCACTATGTTAAATAGGAATAAGGCATATAATTAGTTATGTGTTACCATATTTTAGTGATTGTTGGGGTTTTGGCTTGTTGGGGCACTAAGCATTTCAGCAAGGGGAGAGTGTTAGCCCCCTAATGGGCTTACCTTGTAAGGATGCAGCCTTTTCGCCCCTTTGGCTGCATCCTGTCAATGGCTCCGGGTGGGCCCTGGACCCTGAGGTCCCATAATTGCCTCCGCGATTGCAAGACCACCTGACTTTATGTCTCGAACCCAGTTTAGATGGGAACTGAGCTCCATAGGGTATTTGTACCTCCGGTCTAAGGGGAAACTGTTTAAAACTCTTTTGAGTGTTCCTGTATTAACAGTTAAATATGGCATTGTTTTGGAATCAGTGTACTCCAAGATGGCACCCTCCGTTGAACTACAGAACCAAGGGGGCTGCTGGGTAGAGGTTGTAGGGCATTAAATTTGTCCAGGACTGCAACATCCATTCAGAAAAGGGGTAGCAAAAGACTATAAATAGGACTGGCAGCCCGCCAAAAGAGGAGATTACCCAGAGGGGGAGTGCAGTACAGCTGAAGAGGGCTTCCCTGTCCCATAGCTGCACTCAGGCTCCAATGCCTAAAGAATCAAGGTATACTGAGAGCTATAGTACAGAGCAACCACTGTGGTTGAGCAGGAAACAGAGCCAGGTTTTGTGAAGTGGCTGCAGACACATTGGTGATGGAGTTTTGCTGAAAGAGGAAAGTGAGCTGAAAGCTATTTGAATTTGGGATTGAGTGACTGGGTCAATGCTGTTGAATTCAGAGCTCAGAGAAGTGTGTACTGCAGTCTGAGTTTCTAGTTGGAACCCTTGTGTCAGGGTCTGACCTTCCCCTCCTTGAAGTAGTGTTTTCAGAAGCGTGTTTCAACAAGGGAAGTAATTGAGAGTGCTAGTGTCAGAGACTTTGGAAGGGCCAGCCTGCCTAAGATACGAACGAGAAGTGGCTTGAGCTGGGTCGGGAGACTGAATAACATGGAAACATAGACTTCGACGGCAGATAAGGACCGCTTGGTCCACCTAGTCTGCCCATCTCCCTTCCTACTGGATAAGCTGCAGATCCTAGTTAACCTACAGCCTATATCTTCCTACCCCCAAGAATTGCCTTATGTCTGTCCCATGCATTCTTGAATTCTCCCACAGTTTTAGTCCCCCAACTTTCTCAGGAAGGTGGTTCCATGCATCCACCACCCTCTCTGTGAAAAAACACTTCCTCACATTGCCCCTGAGCCATCTCCCCTCTATCTTCAAATTGTGTCCCCTTGTTCTTGCACATCTCTTTTTCTGAAAGATGCTACCCTCTTGGACTTTGTTGATTCCACTGAGGTACTTAAAAGTTTCTATCGTGTCCCCCCTCTCCCTCCTTTCCATTAAGCTCCTTTAGTCTCTCCTTATATGGCTTCTTTTGCGGACCCTGCACCATTTTAGTTGCCCTCCTCTGGACTGCCTCCATCCTGTCTATGCCCTTGCGGAGATGGGGTCTCCAGAACTGGACACAGCACTCCAGATGGGGTCTCACCAACTGTCTGCACAGAGGAATAACAACTTCCTGTTTTCTGCTGGTGATGCCTCTCCCTATACATCCCAGTATCCCCAGCCCTCCCTACTGCCTTCTCACATTGCTTGCCAGCCTTAAGGTCATCTGATATGATTACTCCAGGTCCCTTTCCATTTTGTTGTTGTTACTACCCCCATTGTGTGCTCTTCCCCTGGTTTTTGTTTCCCAGGTGCTATTATTTTGCATTGAATCTAAGCTGCCATACTTCTGACTATTCCTCCAACCTTGCCAAGTTCCTTTTCATCCTTTCCACGCCCCCTTGTGTATCAACCCTGTTGCAGATCTTTGTGTCATCTGCAAAGAGGCATACTTTTCCTTCAAGTCCATCTACAATGTCACTTATAAACACATTAAAAAGGACTGGACCCATTACTGAACCCTGCGATACCCCATTAGTAACCCCCTTTCTTCAGAGTGGACTCCGTTTACTTTTACCTTCGGTGTCCTGTTGTCTAGCTAATGTTTTACCCAGGTTACCACCCTGGGACCCACTCCCAGGCTGGCTAATTTATTTATTAATCTTTTGTGTGGGACTGTGTCAAATGCCTTGCTAAAGTCTAGGTAGACCATGTCCACAGCCCCTCCCTGGTCTACTACTTTGGTCACCCAGTTAAAGAAATCAATTAGATTCGTCTGACATGACCTTCCCAATGTGAATCCATGCTGCTTTGGGTCCTGTGCCCCACTGGCCTCTAGGCACTCAACAGTTCTTTCCTTCAGAAGTGATTCCATCATTTTCCCTACCACAGAGGTCAAACTGACAGGTCTGTAGTTTCCTGCCTCTGTCTTGCTCCCACTTTTGTGAAGGACATCCTGAAGTTAATTGTCCAGTTCATGTATAATTGAGAGGATCCAGGGGACCAAGTTTAGCACCCCCCATTAACTGAAGACTGAAGGAAGATCTGTGGCATGGGATGAAGAGAGGCCTGTCTAGTGAACATTGCTCCTAAAGGCAATCGGGCGATGATTTAAAGGTTAGGCAGGTGAAGATCATCTGTTTCTGGTTCTTCAGGCATCTTCAGTAGTGCAGCATTCTTCTGGGACCAACACGGTACCATCCAACTGCTATTGCAACTGCCTTTCAGCTGGCTGAAATGCTTCTGTATGGACATCAAAACTATGATTACCCCAAGTTTCTTGTAGCTAGCTAGCTAGTTAGACTCTGGGGCAACACCCATCAGGACTATTGGGAAAGGAAAGTAAAAGCTGGGGCAAAGCAAGAGTTAATAAAGGACAACCAAGGAAGGGGCTGGAGTAGAACAGTGAAACAGTCTAGGGAGGTCAAATCATGGAAAGCCATGTGTGCAAATGCCAGGAGCCTTAGCAACAAGATGGAAGATCTGGAGGCTGTCATGGTGCAGTCAGACCTGGACATTGTAGCCATCACTGAAACCTGGTGTAATGATAACCACGACTGGGAGATGGCCCATACCTGGCTACAACATATTCAGAAGAGACAGAGAAGGCAGGAAGGGAGGAGGAGTGGCACTGTATGTGAAAAATGACATAAGGGCCACAGAGATCCAGGAGGAACAAAATGGGGGTGAGATACTGTGGGTTAAGCTGGAAAGGAAAATGGAACAGCCATCCGCACAGGTGTGGTCTATAGACCACCAGCCCAGGAGGAAGAAACAGATAGGGAGTTGATGCTAGCCATCCAAAGGATGGCAGACAAGGGTGAGGTAGTACTGATTGGAGACTTCAATATTCCAGGACGTGGACTGGAGCATCCCAGCAGCAGCATCAACTAGGAGCAGATTTATCCTGGACTCCCTTTAGGGTGCCTTCCTCAAGCAACTGGTCATGGTACCAACTCGGCAGAAGGCAATACTGGACCTTGTGCTCACAAACAGGGACAGTGTGATGGGGGTAACAGTGGAGGAGCACCTGGGGAACAGTGACCACCAGTCATTGTGGTTTGAAATCACAGAAAGAGCAGAACCAAACCACACAAAAACAAGTATCCTGGATTTTAGGGGGGCAGACTTTGGGAAAATGGGGAGATACTTGAAAGAGGCATTAAGGGTAATGGGACAGGAATCAGGGGTTGAGGAACAGTGGGCAGTATTTAAAATGGGGGTTACAAGAAGAACAGAATTATGCATTAAGCAGGTTAGCAAAAGGAAAAGGAAGAGGAGACCATTATGGTTTTCCAAAGAGGTAGCAAAGAAAGTGAAGGCCAAAAAGATTGCATTCAGGCAATACAAAAAGACACAGGCAGAAGGGGATAGGGAGAAGTACCAGGAGAAGCAAAGGGAGGCAGGGAGGTCAGTAAGGAAAGCCAAAGCTCAGACAGAAGAACACATTGCAAAATCAGTGGGTAGAGGGGACAAAACCTTTTACAGGTACATAAGTGAAAAAAGAAAGACAAAGGGAGGGATAGTGAGGCTGAAGGGGGAGGATGGGGGCCACGTGGAGGATGACAACAGTAAAGCTGACATATTGAACAGGTATTTCTGCTCAGTCTTTACTGAGGAAGAGGAGGGTAATGGGTCTGAAGGGAGTACAAGGGGTGAGAATGGTGCAGAAATGGACACAAGTCCCTTTACGAAAGGGTCCTGAAGGAACTGGAAGTAATAAGAGTTGATAAAGCAATGGGGCCAGATGGGCTGCACCCCAGGGTCCTTAAAGAACTAAGAGGTGGTGGCTGAACCTCTGGCTATCCTGTTTAGCCGATCACTGGAAACAGGGAGGTACCCAAAGACTGGAGGACAGCAGATGTAGTCCCTTATACAAAAGCGGGAACAAAGAGGAAGCAGGGAACTACAGACCAGTCAGCCTCACCCGGTAGTGGGGAGATCATGGAAGCACTACTGAAGGAGAGATTGGTGGAACATCTGGTTTTCAATGGACCACAGGACCCAAGGCAGCATGGTTTCACCAGGGCGGTCATGTCAGACCAACCTTGTTGAATTTTTGACTGGGTGACTAGGAGGTGGATCAGGGAGGGCAGTGGACATGGCCTATCTGGACTTCAGCAAGGCCTTTGACACTGTGCCACATAGAGAGACTATTACACAAACTGGGGAATATGGGTGTGGGCAGGACAGTAGTGTGGTGGGTAGGTAACTGGCTGGGTGGCAGGACACAGAGGGTGGTGGTAAATGGCTGTCACTCCACAGAGGGAAGAGTGACCAGTGGGGTACCACAGGGATCAGTGCTGGGACCAGTCCTATACAACATCTTCATCAGTGACATTGCACAGGACCTAGAAGGCAGAATTTCACTGTTCGCTGATGACACAAAGCTCTGTAACAGAGTAGACACACCAGAGGGTTTAGACAGAATGAGAAGTGACCTGCAGAAACTTGAAGAATGGTCAGGGGTTTGACAGTTGAAATTCAATGCAAAGAAGTGCAAGATAATGCATATGGGCACAAAACCCTGGCACAATATATCAGTTGGGGGTGAGGATATAGCATGCACCAAGCAGGAAAGGGATCTTGGGGTTGTCATCTCTGATGACCTCAAGGTAGGGAAACAGTGTGACAAGGCAGCAGGTAAAGCAAATGGATGCTGGGATGTATAGGCAGGGGCATCACCAGCAGGAAAGGGAGGTCATAATTCAGCTATACAAGACACTAGTGAGGCCCCACCTGGAGTACAGTGTACAGTTCTGGAGACCATACCTACGTAAGGACATAGACAGGGTAGAGAAGGTTCAGAGGAGGGCAACAAAGATGGTGCATGGATTGCATCACAAGTCCTATGAAGACAGGTTGAAGGAACTCAACATGTACTCCCTGGAGGAGAGGAGGGAGAGAGGGGATATGATAGAGACATACAAGTATCTCACAGAGAGGAACAGGGTGCAGGAATACACTATTTTTAAGCGAAAAAGATGTTCCAGGACTAGAGGGCATGGGATGAAGTTGGAGGGAGGACGATTCAGAGGAAACGTGAGGAAGAATTTCTTCACAGAACAGGTGGTGGACAAGTGGAACACCCTGCCAGAGGAAGTGGTGGGGGCTGAAACAATCACAGGATTTAAGAATGCATGGGATAGACATAAAGGAATTCTGGAGGTCAGGGGTAAGGGGCAACAGACTTCTAGGAAAACAAACTGAACTTACAAGCTCAACTGGGCAGACTGGGAGGGCCATAGGCCCTTATCTGCCGACACTGTCTATGTATCTATGTATAATGTGTTACAAGCGAAAATAAAAGTTGGGACAAAACAAGGTTTAAAGTGTTGCAAGTGTTTAACAAGTTATTGGGCCCCAACAAAAGATCTGAGGCCTGCATCCTTACCCGGTGTGGTACCCACCGCAACAAGGACATTTATGGGTGCACCCAAAAGGTGGGAGATGAAAGGACTGTGTGGGGTTATTTGAAAGTGATTAGGGTTTTGTTGCTTACCACCTCCCTCATCCCTTTCCCTAAACAAACCAAATTGTTGTTTGCATGCTAATTCTTGTGGCTGTAAATGTATGTGTTCAAGTTACTGTGTGTGGGGGGATTGTTATTGAATGTGGAAGTGTACTGGGGGAAAATACTGTCATTTCTTGGGGGGTGGTAACCTGCAAGTTTTCCACAGGTATCCCCTGCCACTGCCCCAGAGGAAGCCACCATGCCAAGCTTACCATCCAGTTGCAGAACCCCTTGAGGGTGTGCATCAGGTGGACCCAGGGCCCCACAGCAGTCAAGGTGAGTCAAAGGGCTGTTACATATAAAGTGCTTTTCATGCCATTCTGAGTTTGTGGGATTTTTTTTGCCCAAGAGTCCACATGAGAACTGCAGCACAGAACACCAAATGCCTCTCACTCAACACTGAGGGCAAAGGAAGATGCTGGGAGCATCTTCTGTACATCAGAGTGAGCAGTGCAGCCTATCCACATTGCTGCACACTGCTTGCTCCAATCAGTGTCCCCAGGTTTCGTGCAGATCCCAAAGCTGCATCCTGATTGACTTACTATGATCTAGTGTCTACATGGCTGCCTTTGTGCTGGTGCAACCAATCGTTCACATTGCTTGGGTGCAAAGCTGACCACGTAAATGGCCCTTAAGGCTTTCTGTTTGGTCTGTGCCTTCTGCAGCTCTCTGCATAGTAATGGTTTTGTCTTTTCTGGCTGTGGTGTGTGCTCTCTGTCTTCTCACAGGCAGCCACTCCTGCTGGTCTCATGTCCTCATTTTACTCCAGTGCTTACCTGCAGTATGCTCTCAGTGTGCTGACTCGATTCTATCTTTTTTTGTACTCCTGTATTTCATTTGTTTTCTCAGCCTGCTTTACTAGCATTCTTAATCAGCACTAGTAGCTTTTTTTACTGTAGTCTCTCTGCACGCATTGCATTCCACCTAGCAGCGGCCACCAACCAATAAACCCAGGCAATTCACATTGCCTATCCCAGCCTTTCCTTCTCAACCATTCAGCCATCACTCAGTCAGTCTGCTTTAGTATTTTGACTACAGTCATGTTTGTTCTACAACTCCAGCTTTTGACTGGGTACTCATTATGATAATGGCCTTTGATATCTGTTCTTATTTTCAGTATCTTGTCATTCAGTTCATTTACTATCATACCTGTTGTACTTCAGCAGTCCTCATTCAGTCCAAGCCTCTTCCATACCTTTCTTTTCCTCTGTATCATCATGCATGAAGTCCATTTCTGTGTCATGCTGTCAGGCCCTATGAACTCATTCCTGCCATAATCTCCTTCCCTGCTCACTTGCTCCCCTTGAAATCCACATCTTAAGGGTGAGACCCTCACCAGGTGGGGGTCCTTTTCAGGCTGCTTGTGTCCTGCAGTACCTCCCAGCAGTCCCATTGGGTGGTGAGAAGGTCCAATGCCCAGGGTGAAGCTTCAGCCATGCAGACTCACAGTCAGTGGCACCTCACAGTGTAGTATTTAAAACGTCAGCTGTTGGTGGGTGGGGCCGTAAGTTCACCTGGGTTCCTTTAGCTGTGCAGACCACGTCGGCAGCACCTACAAAAACTTTTCTTCCTACGTCTGCCTAAGGTCCAACTAGTGTTGTTCTGTTTCCCCACACAGTCCCCAGGCTGGGCGTTATCCTTTCAGCAGCTGCTTTTTCTCGGTCCACATTTTTTTGGGGGGTGGCTCCTTCTCTGAGGTACCCCCTTTAGCTCTGAGATTCACTCATGGCACTCCCACAACATTATCCTATTAGAGGGACAGAGTAAGAGTTATTCCTCCAAAAGTTTCCATTGAACTGGAATTCCAAATTAGCACAGTGAGCCTAATAATAGAACCCATGCCAGAAGAGATGGTGGTAGATGCCATGGATCCCCAGAAATTTCCTTCACTTTGGGGGGGAGGTTCCTCTTCTGAATGCCAAAGGCCATGAAGTAGTTATCCAATGCCATTTACTCAGTATTAGAATTTCTGCTCTGCCGTGACTTGGGGTCAGATTGACTCAGATGGTGGCCAGCCTCTTCCTACAAACCTATCATTCCCTCTCTCCTCTGGAAGCCATGCCTCAGCTGGTATCGCTATCAGCTGCCTCTGTCCTCACATTGCTCATCTGTGTTTGCAGCTCCTACTTTGCAGTTCATTTGGGCTCCTTCTTAAGGTACATTCAGTCAAAGGAATCCCATTCCCGTGGCACCTGTAGGGGTGGAACCCTCCTCAACAGTGTTCCTTTGCTTTCCCCTTACCCCAACAGGGTGGTAATCCTTCAGGGGAGAGTGCAAATGGCCAATGTAACTATAAATGAGACCGAACATCCTACTATACAGTTAGCCTTCAGCTATCAACTAGTTATACAAACATTACTCTACATTGTGGTTGCATACATGCAATAAATTAAAAGGCAAAGCCTGAGGTTTGATGGGCGGAAGCAACCAGCCACATCCCCTTCCTGAGCTATATAAACCAGCTTCCTCCAGCCTCATTTGGCTGCTCTCTTTCTTTGCTGCCATTGTCCACCCCTTATCCTTCAGCAGCTCGCTTCTCTCCTTGATCTCCTTCCTAACATACCTTTAGCCAAAGGACTCGTGTTCCTGGGGTACCTCTAGGGGCGGAACCCTCCTCAAGAGGGTACCTTTGCCTTCCAGGTACCCCAACAGGGTGGTGGACCCTCAAGGGACAGAGATTGTGAATGGCCAAACTAACTACAAGTGACAATCAACATCCTACCATGCAACTAGTCTTTGGCTACCAACAAGTTGCTCAAGTATTATTCCACATTGTGGCTGCTGATGCCCATTAAACTGTTTTACTAGAATGCAAGTGTTTAAAGATCATGGTCTGAAGATTTGACAGAGTTTTATCTGTTCTCTGGTAATTCTCCCTCCCTTTCTGGACCATTTTCTGTGCCTGGGAACTGCCCATTTTGAGGTTCCCGATTTGTTGCCTGCTTACGTGTGGGAGCAGGCTGTGTGATCCAGAGTTTCCCCTTCTGAGAGCCTGGCCCAGATTGAGGAGACTAACAGTGGGATCAGGCCTGGCTGCAGTGGTGACAGACTATGGACTGACATAAGTAGTTTTTCTTGTGTCTTAATATACTGCAGGAGATGATTTCAGCAGTCGGGAGAGTCGCTAGATGTGAAGGCTTTCTTGGGACTTTCACAGTGTTGATGAAGAGGGCTGATACAGCCCACTGGACTGATAGGACTGGTTAGTCAGAGCTTGGAGGCCATGATGTGATGGAACCAATGAGAGAAAGCACTTAGGATACTGGCATACTTGGGGTGGAATCTGGTGACTCACCAATGTAATAGTGCAGTGGTCCAAAAGGGTATTCCTGCAATGGTCAATAACTACTTCATTTTTCTGTGATTTCCATGTGGGATGTGATGCAAGCTGTGGGAAGATTTTCATTCCTGGACTGTGCCCTGTTTGGGGCTGTGGCTGTAAAAGCAGTTTGCTTTCAAGAAGTGGTTTGTGGACTGAGCTCCTATTGGAGTTTTATCTGGTTGGGACAGATCTCTGACCTGGCAGTAAGAGCACTGTGGCTTGGAAAAGTGATTTGCTAATTTGGAAGACTGGACTGTAGCACATAAATCTCCCTGGTTTTATAACACCTGCGGGCATAAAGATCATCTAGTTTTAGTGTATAAACAGTGACTTGGTGTGTTTTTATGTTAGTTGTGTGGACTGTGAGTGATTGGGTGTGGTGGTTTGGGATGGATTTTATGTGAGGTGCATTTTATAATACTGTGTAAAGCTATATTGAGAAGATGGGGTGGTTTTGTGTGGGTGAAGGGAGATGGGGTTTTGTTAAGCGTGGGGCATGTGTTGCAGTGCTAGTGAGTTAGACCCCTAGATTTCCTACTCCTTTGACCAGCAGGGACAGCTCCTTCTCTTTTGGTGGCTCGTGGCTGCAGAGAAATGGACTGGGAGAGATCAGGGCCATCATCACAACTTTGGTGGTATGGGGGGATGGATGGCTCAGAAGCAAGAAGGAGAGATGCCCTGGGTGGAAATGGAACTAGGATTGGGGTTTGCCATGGTATGGTGTGGTATGGTATGGTATGGTATGGTAAGGTATGGTATGGTATGGTATGATCAAATTTTTATTCATATCAGAATATGAACAAGAATGAACTCAACTGAGCCAAGGCTCATTTATAATGAAATCCCACAGCATTTTGTTACAAATAGCACATTACTGAAATTCAATAAATAATTTACAAAAAAAAGACAAACAATAAAATGTAACACACCAAATAAGCAAACAATTATAGAAATGTAATTTCAAATAATCCAAAAATAAGCATTAAGATGTCTAACAACAGACAAGAGGCTGTTTAGCTTTGTCAGCAAGGCATATTTATGCCTGGTATTTATCCCAAGGGCTTCTGAAGTGCTAACAGAAAGGGTAGCAAATGGGCCCATCTGCATGGCCCCTCTTATTTGGGCAATTCTATGTGATGCCTAATCCATGAGGAATTAGGTCACGATGGTGGTGGATATTTTCACGGATTCCTAAGCAGATCTTTTGTGCATCACAGAAATCTGGTTCGGTGATGACTGTGGCCTAGTGCTGGAGGCATCAGTCCCGGCTGGCTATTCCACAATGCACTTCTGTGGCAGGAGAGCCGAGGGGCTATCTGATTTAGGTCTAGTTTTAGTCTGGCAATATACCCAGTGGAGGGAAGCCAGGTTGTTTTTATGTGTGCTTGGCAAGGGTGATACAGAGGCGGAGGAGCAGGATTCATCTTGTAAACTGGCTTCTGAGGTGCGAGAATGGTTTCTTGCAGGAATTTGGGGAGTTTATTGCTGGCCTGACATTGGAGTTCTGGAGGTAGTTAGTGATGGGTGACTTCAGTATCTGAGTTGACCCTGACTCAGTGCTTGGTCAGCAATTCTTTTAACAGGTGAACCTGTTGGGCAACATACAGGTCATTTCCTCTGCGACTCATCAACTGGACTACACCTTTGACCTTTTATTTGTTTACTGAGGTTTGGTGTTGTGGATGTCAAGATTGATCTGATTGCTTGGGTGGATCATCATGCTGTGAGTTTTCTTCTCAGGGTCCACCCCCCTTCCTGTCAGAGTGCCCTCTCCTGTGGAGTTAGTCCGGTACTGTTTGAAATGTAATGTTAAGCCTACAAGGCCCATGGTGGCACTGAACTGCTTGAGTATGTGTGCAAAGGTGGTTGAGAGGATGCTGGAGGCTTATAATGTGGCTGTGCTCTACATCTTGCACTGTTTGGTGTACACCTGAGTGTCTCCTATCAGAGCTCCCCCTAGTACAGGATGGAGCACAGGCAGTTGAAGGCCATAGGGTAGAGGTTGGAATGTTTGTGGAGAAGATCAGGATTGCTGGAGGATTGACTAATCCTTAGTGAAAGAATGTTACATTTAGGAGGGACTGTGGAAATTTTTTTTGCAAAATCAAAGACGTTCCTAAAACTTGGGGACAGTTGAGAGGTATGGTGGACTGGAGTCACAGGGATGATCTGTGGGAGGAGGGGAATAATGAGCAGAGACAATAAAGCTAAAGAAGCTGCCTGTTTGCTATCCTTATAGTGCCTTATACATTTTTTAGAAAATGAGTATAAAACTCCATCTCAAGTATTGGAGTAAACACATTAAATGACAATGCATTATTCCCCAAAGACCGCACACCAACAGTTTTTCATGTGTTTTCCCCCCATGTATTAGTTTTTCACCTTTTTATAAGTGTGATAATGAACTTCAGAGTGTGTGCTCATGTCTGATACAGTATATGCAGCTCTCAGGTGGCTGAAGGCACTCGGCTGTGCCTAATGCCTCACAACCCACTTGAGTCGTGCACATATCAGAGTGCGACCACTCACCCTGCTGTGCATTACCACTTATAAACATCCACCTCCCAACAACAGTTGATGCAAAATGATTAAGGATGTAAGTCTGTCATGGATGAGGTTTTAGTAACTCGTTGGTTGTTCATGAAATCATTAGTAAACTTCATGGCATGTCATTATTGCTACGTTTTGATAACAATAGTGAAAGTCATGGAAGTCCTGAATAAAGACCAAACATCATGGAATCCATGATGTGTATGACTGCCATGACAAATTTACATCCCTAAAAATGATCCCTGTGCCATGAGTAGGTCTGCTTGAGTTCCCCTGCTTTGCTGCACACTGCTGGGGCCGGTGAGGCTATGACATCTCATCTAGTGTCAACAACTGCCTTTCTTGTCCACAAAACGGCTCTCCCTTAATAACCTCCCTTCCTCGCTACTTAAAAGGTGTTTCCCATCTCAGTACTTTGCTGAACATGTTTGGTAAGTAAAATGCACTCTAGTTAATGAAGAGTGCAGCTTTTAGAATAATCCCTTAAGGAATGGTACAGTGGGTTCCTTTACAAGGCCATTTGCTGTGACTGAGGCCTGCATTTAGGGACATCTAATGTAAATTCCTGTACAAACTCCTGCTTTATTCCATTATGTGGCTGTAACAACAACAGAAACCTTTACCATCATTAAGTAATCTCCTTACAGACAAATGGAGGGTTTGGTGTAATGGATGTCTCAAGGAGTAGGCGGCAGTGAGTCATGGAGCCCTTCGCTGCAGGTTCTGACTAGAAGTATCAATGCAGGCACTGGAAATGGGACTCACTCACCCAGTTTTTAAATCAGATATGAATATTATTTATTCTCAGAGAATCCAGCAACAACCTGGTGCCCAACCAATGTTTTGGGGCGACAATACCCATTCATCAGTGTGGACAGGTTTCTTGAATTGATTCAGTTCTCGCATATGTGATTCCCCTTTTCATTAACCAATAGCTTTGCTAATCTGCTGGACCACCATTCATACACTAGGAGTACTACCTCTGCAACAGTGCTTTCTAGTATGGCTCCCTGTACTTCCTTTCCCTGGGGCATGAGATTAGCAAAGCTATTTAGTAATGGAAAAGGGAATCACATATAAGAGAGTTGAACTAAGAATTAACTTCAGAAGTTTGTCCACACTAATGAAGAGGTATTGTTACCCTGAAGTGTTGGTGGTCTGCCAGGTTGCTGTTAGATTCTCTGAGAAGAAGTATTTACTTTAAAAGCTGGATGTGAGTTTTATTGTTAGTTCCTGCATCAATGGTCTGTGGTCCGTCTAGCACAGGAACAGGCAACTCCCTGATTAGTTTGTTGTTTCAGAGTTAGGAGGCTGAGCTGAATCTACCTCTAGCTTCAAACTAGAGTTACCCAGATAATCTGTTGTAATTACCAGACAACTCCCCCCCCCTTGATATCATAATGTTTATTAGGAGTAGGCAGATAATGAGAGCTCCACACTGTGGTAACCAAGACTCTCTTATTTCTGGATCAGATACTCGCTGTTATTTTGCCAAGCTGGTCGCAGTGACCTAGATAATGGATCATTTTAGTAACAAGCTAGTACTAAATACAAAGAAAACCAAAACCGTCCTGTTTGGCTCCAGGCATCTGGCTGCTAGACAATATTTGTTATCTGTTGCCACATCCACAGTGTTGAGGAGGTAGACTTAGTTAAATATCTTGGAGAGCATATGGACCAGGAAGTCACCTTTAAGCACCACATAGATCATATCTGGAAGTCCTTGTGTCAGAAAATTGGATTACTTTATCCTCTAACTAATTATCTAATAGTCATGACATGCTGTTGCCAACAGTACACTGCTATCAGTTCTGATGTGTAGTGCCCCAGTGCTGCAGGCCCTAAGGTGCTCAGAAGTACATAAGCTTAAAGGTTCTGTGCAACAAAATTGGTTGGTTTGCTTCCAGTGCCTCACCAAAGGAGCATCATTGGATGTTTTCCACTCCTTAAACTGGCCATCCTTAGAAGGTAGCATTAAAACTAGTCAAAGGTGCTACCCCCCTGCCTCAGTGATGTATTGGCAATAAAACTTCCTAGGAGAACACTCCAGTTATCTGGCTGGGTATCATGTAACATGGGTGAAGCAAACTGAGCAACTCATATAGGGGAGTGAATAGCGAGTGTGAAGTGATACAACAGCAAGAGCGACTGACAGGGGTATTGGAATAGTGTTAGGAGTTAAGCAGAGGAGTGCAGCCTGCTGCTGCCAAGCTGGACGTATGGTGTGATGGTTACTGCCACTGCCTGGAGGGGTGCTGGTTTTGGGTTCAGAACCGGCTGCAAGTGAATTTTTTATGGAACTGTGAGCTGTTAGATTTTTTTGTATACCCCTCCTGTGTGTTCCTTTGTCCTCCAGTGTCCACCCCCCCCCCGAAGTTGGTTATATTAATTTGGGTGGTTCTGGGGGCATTAAACTTTAAATTGTATCATCCACGGACATTGCTGTCTTGCAGTGTGGTGTGTTGACTAGACAGACAAATTTGATTTCAGCGAAATGTACTCACACTTTTGCCAGTCACCATTTTATTTTTGTGATTATGACATGGAACCATCCAGCTGTACCCTACTTGAGATAACAAGAACAAGATCTTGTGTGGACAAAAGATTCTTTCCTTTCTCTGTCCCTTTCCAGTGGAATGCACTCCCAGTAACTCTCTAAGATTGTTGCTCCCTTGGTGGCTTTAAAAAATGGCTTAAAGTGCTGCCGACATGAATATGTTTTTTGGGGCAGGCAGCTCATGACAAGCAGCTCCTGCCCGAGGACCTGTAGAGCCACTTCTTAATTTTTTTTTAAAAAGAGTTATAACGTATTACCTTGTTGGAAATACTTCCTTGTTCAACCAAGTCACTAATCGCAAGCTGCAGCCCCACCCTAAAACCACTGTTACCCCCCTGTTACCCAGGGTTACTAGAATCCCAGAAAGACCTAGTGGTAGGCAGGGAAGGCAGCTTGTGAAACTCCAGTTAAATGGGTTTCACACTGTCTCACTCTGTTCTCAGTCTCAGCTGAGACTGAGGGATGACATCAACATAGAACTATCTCAGCTGCATGAGCCACATTGGAATCTGCAGATGGGAGTTAGATTAGAATGTTGGGAGTTTTTGAACAGTGAGCAGCAGCAGTTGTGTGTGAGCAGTCTTGAAGAGAGTAGCACAGCAGTCTGTGCACAGGATCTTGGAGCCTAAGCTCTGATATAGAGCTACTTCTAGGGAAAGGTGTGTGTTTCCGCCTAAAGAGGAACACAGTATGCTGTTCTTGTAGTGGTGGAGACCTCTGATACTGGTCTTTGTGCCCCATCCCTGAGGGGATGGGGGTGGAAGGTTTGCCTTTTATTCCAGGGACAACCTCCTGGTTCCGGCTAGGGAAAAAGCTGCCTTATTTTCTGAAATGTGTTGTGGCACCAGAAGCCGTCAAGATTCGCCTGTGGGGCACCTGCAACCAAAGGGTGAGTTCTGCTCTTGTCAAAGGGCCTATGTTTCACCTGAACTGTGTTAAAGTGGGGATTGGACTGCTGAATTAGTGGGAGGCCTAGAGGAATAGGCTTAGCCAAAGTAAAAGTATGTTCAAGTCCAGCACAAGGGGAAAGCCAAGACATGTAGAGGAAATGTGCTATACGTTTACCCTTTAATCTACATTGCCAAGCTTTCAAAAAGAGTTGTTTAATGTCCAGAGAAGTTACCCAGTATGGATTGTGGGAGCTGGAGGTGGAAGACCCCCCATCTTTAGTAACCAGGTTCACCTCTACGGATTTGCTCTGTGGCCCTTTACTTTGCCTCAGGCATTTGGCCAGTGCTGAGGGAAGTACCCAGATGTGGGATTGAAAGGAAAGTTCCCTTGAGGAGTTGAAGGCTCTAAGGTGGTTTGGGGAGTCACCAGCGGAAAATGTGTCCACTGCCATATGGACAGGGATCGGGTGGCTGGCAGGGGAGCCGGGCCAGGAAAAACCCAAATAGTGTACAAGTTGGGCTGTGTACCCAAAGCAGCGTGCAAGTCCAGGCTGTATTCTGGTAGGTCTGGAGCCTGAGGGCTGAAGTGTTGAAGAAGTGTTCTGTATCTCTTATCTGCATTAGCAGGAATGTAGCCCCATGGGGGTCCATCTATGCTTTGTTTGTTCAGTTTGGATGTGAATAAAAGCCACACTTTAGAATCCCATTCCTGGTATTGGACATTACAGTTATTGCTTCCTGTGTTCAGATTTACTTGGGTGCCCCTGTGCAGAGTAGCCAAACCTAAGCCCCTGTGCCGAGTAACCTAGTCCTCCCCGAACCCAGTCCCCACCTGGTACTGCTGTCAGCTTCAACAGCATACCACCTGTTGTTTGCAAAAAGGCAGGGGTGTAGGGCTTACAAAATGGAGGCACCGCTTTGGATTTTAAATTTAGGGAGGAATGGTGCTCAGGCAAGGAGCTAGCATTTTGGTTATCTGGCAGTGGGTAGCCCAAAAAGCTGAAGCAAGTTTAACTAGTGTGTCGCTATGTGCTGTGGTTCATATGCTGCTGTTAAAATGCCAACTGTTTACCAAGGAGCAGTAAAGCTGAAAGAGTATGCCCTTGTCCTGCATCAAATATTTACAGCATTTTTGCCAGCTTTTAAAGAACTGTGTGTGGTAAAGAAAAGTGTGGAAGACTAGGGGTAGCAACAGGAAAATTGTGCCCTGGACGTTGGAAATGCTATCTAAAAAACTGTGTGTGATAAAGAAAAGTATGGAAGACTAGGGGTAGCAACAGGAAAATTGTGCTCTGGATGTTGGAAATGCTTTTGAGTAAACTGAGAGACTTGCTGTGTTAATGGCCATGCTAAATGGTTGAAATGGGCTCCCGCCATGGAGTCAGTTCGAAGAAAAAAAAAAAGTGTTTTGCAGTTTAGATTTGCCTGCTCGACGATCGCCGTGAAGAGAAGAGCACTCATGAGGGAAAGAGGCTCATTTGCATGGCGTCGTGTGATTGGTGAGACTGCAATCAGTCTCACCCCCCCCCCCAGCCAGCTCTACAATGACTGCCCAGCATTCGAGAGGCAGTGTGAGTAGAGTGCGTGTACTGGCTTGGTGGAGGAGCGTCACGGTGATTAAAAAGTGCTGTAAAAGCATTAAAAATAGACTTTTTCTGTTTAAAATCGGTCTCAACCCGCATCTCGATCGACTGGATTGTGAGTGTGGTGATCGGAGAGACGATCGGCAGGACTGCCAACCCGCTTCCTTTCTGAGGCCTCCAAGACTGACTGCAGGCCGTTTTCCATCGCAGCAAACAGCTACCAATAACAGTGAGTACCAACAGTAACAAGCATTTGTCAGTGCCGAATGTTGCTTGCTTCTATGTGCTGTTTAGGTATTTGGAAGTCATTGGAGTGCAAATATTGAAAATTTGCGAAGTTACGAGCATGCGTAGGAACTGCGCAACGTATGCTCATAAAACAGTCATTTTTAGGAATTTTTTCACCAAATTTTCAACATAGACATTTTAAGACCTCTGCTCATGAACAGTGTCACTGTGATTTTGTTAATGTGTCCCCTACATTGAGTTTGCACACCGACTGCGCCATTGTGCGCTACATGGGCGGAAACATGTTTTGGGTGAGATGTGAAAAATGACAGCTGTACTACTCATAAGAAGGTGTGGTAAAATGGCAATGTTGAAAATCTGGTGAAATATTGAAAATTCGCAAACTTACGAGCATGCGTCTGAACGCTATAGCGTAGACTAGTGAAACAGTCATTTTAGGAATTTTTTCACCAAATTTTCAACACAGCCATTTAAGACCTCTGCTCATGAACAGTGTCACTGTGATTTTCTTAATGTGTCCCATACATTGATTTCACACACCGACTGCCCATGTAATAAGCTACATGGCGGAAACATGTTTGGGTGAGATGAAAAATGACAGCTGTACTACTCATAAGAAGGTGTGGTAAAATGGCAATGTTGAAAATCTGGAGTGGAAATATTGAAAATTCGCAAACCTACGAGCGTGCGTAGGAACTGCGCAACGTATGCTGTAAAAGTAATTTTTTAGGAATTTTTTCACCAAATTTTCAACATAGCCATTTTAAGACCTCTGCTAATGAACAGTATCATGGTGATTTTCTTAATGTGTCCCATACTTTGATTTCGCACACCGACTGCGCCATTGTGTGCTACGTGGGCGGAAATACATTTTGGGCAGGATGTGAAAAATGACAGCTGTACTGCTCATAAGGAGGTGTGGTAAAATGGCAATGTTGAAAATCTGGAGTGAAAATATTGAAAATTTGCGAACTTACGAGCCTGCGTAGGAACTGCGCAACGCACACTCGTAAAACAGTCATTATTTGGAATTGTGGCACCAAATTTTCAACATGGGGTTTTTGGGACCCCTTCTCATGAATGATGTCACTGTCATGGTGGTATTCAGGCCCAAAGGGTGATTTCGCAGTCACTGCAGCGAAATCACCCTTGAGCAGTACGCCATGACAGTGACTCATTCATGAAAAAGGTCCCTAAAAGCTATTAATTATGGTAAAGTCAAAATGCCTGAGATATGCAACAAAGTTGAAACCCCCTATCTGGCCATTATACAGCTTACGGCATTTCCTCAGTTACAGTCGGCTTTGAAGAGTGCAGGCGTGTTCCCAGTCCACGAAGATCGTCGCGCCCGAGCTCCGGAGGTAAGTATGGGGTGAGGGGGTGGGGGAGGCTGGGTGCGCAGTGGGTGGGTGCGGGTTGTGGGAGGGTTGGGAGGCGCTGCCACGCGGACCGTTTCGTTTTACAGGTTTAAAAAAAAGCGTTGTGGGGCGTTTGCCACTCTGGGGTGGGCTCCCAGTGTGGCACTGGGGCGGGGGCATTCAGCCGGCGGTTGGGGCACCCTGTCGCAAGACTACTTGCCACGCTGGGGTGGGCTCCCAGCGTGGCACCTACTGAGGGGGCATGGCTCAGCCCGGCGGGATTGGGCACCCGTCGGCTATACAATGTCTTGAGGCGCCTGCGCCTGCGTGTGTCTGGGAGAGCTGCGCAGGCAGCACGATATCTTATCAGTGCTCACTCAAGCGTGCTCCCCTTTCAACTGTATGCCACTGCATTTGGAGCATGTCATAGACAGCTCAAAATGCGTATCAACAGGAAGCATGCCAGCACTGACTGAATTGGAGGAGGAGGTGACACACCTCCGAAATCTCCGATGATGTCACTATGTTTCTTGCACATGCTTGCAAGCAACATAAAAATTGCTCAAACAGTGATTTCTGCCAAAAGCCAGCTGAATCTGTATGCAGCAGTGTAGTGCTTTGCAGATAAAGACTGTGTCAAGTTTTATCAGCTAAAGCAAGTCTATTAAGCCATTGACTGTGAGCATAGTTATGGGTTCAGCGTCAGAATAAAGTTTCAAAGCCATATAGAGACTGTGAGTTGTAGCAAAATGTGCAGCACTAGTTACAGGCAATCCTGTGCTTGAAATCCTGAGGCTTTAAGGGACTGTGAGCTAAAGCAACGTTTTCAGCAAGTGAAAAGTCCGTGGCAAATCATATAAATGTGTTAGAAAAAAGAACAGTGCAAGTCTGTGCAGTTTTGAGCAAAGTTATCAGTAGTGTGTGTAAATCGGATGCGCAATGGCTTGACTCAATTTCTGAATGTTGGTGCGCAGGAGTGCTGCCGCCGCCATTACAGGGTGGGGTAGTAAAGTAAACACAGCAGCAGAGGAGCCATTTTAAAAGTAAAATAAAGTGTTCAGTGATGTGGGACTTTCCGTAACAGTGAGCATTTGTTTGTTTTCCCTGCAGTCATGGCCTCAGGACCAGCCCGCTACCCGGATCATGCCCGGGCTGTAGTAGCAGTAGAAGTAAATAAATTAAGAGACATTGAAAGGCGTTGCTATGGAGGACAATTGCCTTCTCATATGGCAATTCCTGGGTATCCAGTGAAAGTGTGTTTAATATGCTTAAATGCTGGAAGGGACGTCTTCATGGTACCTCATTGTTCGGGGTGCTTATAGAAATACGGCTTGTATAAAGCGCCCAAGATTCATTTGGCTCCCACATGGACAAAAGTTCAGGAATTTGTAGTTGGCAGCACACAGCACCAGGCGGAGCCTGTTTAAGAAGGCCCCTCAGGGGAGTGTGGCACAAAGCTAGAGGGTGCAGATTTAGAGACAGAACCTTATGCTGATGTTTCGGATGCTGGATTGCAGAAGGATAATTCAGACAGAGCATTAGTAGACCCCTGAAGGGGGGGCCTAGCCCAAGTCTCATAGGAGAAAATGAGATGAGGGAGGCCTTTGAATGGGAGGTGTCGACCTCCGCGCCTAGTGATGAATGGATAGTCTCAGGAGTGAGGATGACTGCTCACTCCTGGGCTGGAGATCTCGGTGAGGAAGAAGAAGAGGGGGAACCTATGTGGCCTTGTGAAAAGGAGCGGTACACAGCCTCAAGCTCTTGCTTCAGAAGAATGCATGGAAGAGGTGGTGATGCCACTGCCCTGGCTGTGCAAGAAGAAGTCAGGGATCCATTTTCATCTCGTTGAGAATGTGTAGCTGGCAGAACCAGGACTGGCACTCCCCAAGCCAGGCCACGGTCTCAGGTTGACAAAGCTAGTAAAGAGGAGAAACTGGTTCAGTAGGAAGGCGAATGAAATCTATGGGATGTCCTTCCTACCTTTCCTCGGAGAGTCTGGGAGGAGATTGAGAACAGCAGGAAATCCTGGATCTGGGCCGAAGCAATGAAATGTGTGCATCCTGGTGTAAACAAGCATGTCAGAAACAGACTGTTTCATGAAAAATACACCCAGTGGAAAAGAGGCAGGGCACTGTTTATGGACAATGTACGAATAGTGTATGGAGAGGGACGTGAAACCTTCCACAGTGTGAATTATGTGTGCCCAGACGGGGTAATAATTCAAACTCCTGACCCCCTGTACTACTGGCCTCAATGCAAGGACCTCCCTGCAAATGTGCCCGTGCCTACCAGATGGAAAGCAGAGCAGTGGTAGTCAATACTGCCACACCAGCCATTGCAGTGCCTTTGTTGTTTCGCCAGTATGGACATCCAGGACTCAGGTGCCCCACATTCATCAGTTCTACAGTGTACTGGCCTTTCCAAAATCCATTGACTGGCCCACCAGATGACTTCAGATCCAGAGAGGACACCAGCCCAGCTGTATCCTGCTTCATCGCCTGGTAATCGGATGCCGTCAGACCAGCTGTTTTCCTTTTTGTTCCTGTTTCAAGGTTCCATCTCCAGAGATGACATCAGCCCAGCAGTTTTCAGATGTGCCCTCCTGTAGTTCCCAGAAGATGTCTTCCAGCTGTATCAGAAGAATGCTGCCAGGGAGAGTCTTCAGCTGAGAGCAGGTCAGTGTGTTTATTCCTCTACAAGGGGCTGGTGAGTCCAAACTTTCTTATCCTTATGACATTGCAGTACCGCCTACACTAGCAGACTCCCAGAATGTGAACTGTCCTCAAGACTCTCTCCCTTCGGACTTTGGCCTGCTAGAACTGTGATTCACTGGGCTCCGGCCCAGGAGAGACTCTTTAATGGACTAGCCTTTGGGCACTGTGGTCACTAGATGGGACTTTTAGGGCACCCCATCCCCAAATGTATTGTAAATAATGTCATTGTTTTTCTACTGTTTTCTAGTGTATATACTGTTTTCTTCCTTTTCTAAAAAAAAAATATTTTTGGGATTCTCCAGTGTTTTGATGGTAGGGGTTTAGATAGACTGTGTATGCAGATTAGGAGTGTGTGTTGTCTTTCTTTTTTCTTGCAGGTGTTCCTGAAGAAGATAGAAGAGAAGACAAGAAGAGGAGGAGGGGGTCATCGGAGTTCCTAAATAGTGCTTTAGTGTGTAGTATTTAAAGTACTGCTGTTGTTATTGTTGTTGTTACTATACTAACCCTTTCCTTCCACAAGTGGGGATGTGTAGGCAGTAATGTAATGGTATGGTATTAGTTCTTAGTGTGTGGTTGCAGGGTGCCCAAGGTCGGAGAGGTCCCAGGATTGTTTTTGTTTTGGGGTATTAAGTTAGAGGCAGACAGATTTTTCCTAGAGGGCTGGGGGGATAGATAGGCTGTGGTCCTGAATAGCCATAGGGACTGCAGTGCTGAGCTATTAGGGCTATGCTCTGGACAGTTCTACCAGAGCCACTAGGCACCCATAGTTAGTGGGTAGAGTACAGGATGATATGTCAGCCACAGGCCTCTAGGCCCTTAGTGTTGCCTGCCTGTGCTCGCACATGGTAGGAGGGGGCCTGATCACCCCCCTCCGCAGGTAGCACATAGGGTGGGATGGCCTAAGCCAGGTAAATAATGACTGTGGACAGACATTTTCCTGGCCCAGGGTGAGTGTAACCCCCCTGTTACCCAGGGTTACTAGAATCCCAGTAAGACCTAGTGGTAGGCAGGGAAGGCAGCTTGTGAAACTCCAATTAAATGGGTTTCACACTGTCTCACTCTGTTCTCAGTCTCAGCTGAGACTGAGGGATGACATCACCATAGAACTATCCCAGCTGCATGAGCCACACTGGAATCTGCAGATGGGAGTTAGATTAGATTGTTGGGAGTTTTTGAACAGTGAGCAGCAGCAGTTGTGTGTGAGCAGTCTTGAAGAGAGCAGCACAGCAGTCTGTGCACAGGCTCTTGGAGCCTAAGCTCTGATATAGAGCTACTTCTAGGGAAAGGTGTATGTTTCCACCTAAAGAGGAACACAGTAAGCTGTCCTTGTAGTGGTGGAGACCGCTGATACTGGTCTCTGTGCCCCATCCCTGAGGGAATGGGGGTGGAATGTTTGCCTTTTATTCCAGGGGCAACCTCCTGATTCCAGCTAGGGAAGAAGCTGCCTAATGTGTTGTGGCACCAGAAGCTGTCAAGATTCGCCTGTGGGGCACCTGCAACCAAAGGGTGAGTTCTGCTCTTGTCAAAGGGCCTATGTTTCACCTGAACTGTGTTAAAGTGGGGATTGGACTGCTGAATTAGTGGGAGGCCTAGAGGAATAGGCTTAGCCAAAGTAAAAGTATGTTCAAGTCCAGCACAAGGGAAAAGCCAAGACATGTAGAGGAAATGTGCTATACGTTTACCCTTTAATCTACATTGCCAAGATTTCAGAAAGAGTTGTTTAATGTACAGAGACATGGCCGGGTATGGATTGTGGGAGCTGGAGGTGGGAGATCCCCCATCTTTAGTAACCAGGTTCACCTCTATGGATTTGCTCTGTGGCCCTTTACTTTGCCTCAGGCACTTGGCCAGTGCTGAGGGAGGTACCCAGACGTGGGATTGTAAGGAAAGTTCCCTTAAGGAGTCAAAGGCTCTAAGGTGGTTTGGGGAGCCACCAACGGAAAATGTGTCCACTGCCATATGGACAGGGATCCAGTGGCTGGCAGGGGAGCCGGGCCAGGAAAAACCCAATAGTGTACAAGTCGGACTGTGTAGCCGAAGCAGCATGCAAGTCTGGGCTGTGTGCCTGGTGGGTCTGGAGCCTGAGGGCTGAAGTGTTGAAGAAGTGTTCTGTATCTCTTATCTACATTACCAGGAATGTAGCCCCGTGGGGGTCCGTCTATGCTTTGTTTGTTCAGTTTGGATGTGAATAAAAGCCACACTTTAGAATCCCATTCCTGATATTGGACATTACAGTTATTGCTTCCTGTGTTCAGATTTACTTGAGTGCCCCTGTGCAGAGTATCCAAACCTAAGGCCCTGTGCCGAGTAACCTAGTCCTCCTCGAACCCAGTCCCCACCTGGTACTGCTGTCAGCTTCAACAGCATACCACCTATCATTTGCAAAAAGGCAAGGGTGTAGGGCTTACACCACGTTATGATGACATGAAGCAGGAAAGAGGCTGCAATGTAACTAAAAGGTGTACAGTAGCTTTTGAGGCAGTTAACTGCCTTTATATGTGTTTATTTGTAAGCAGTTGTACTTGTAAAAAGGAAGTATATTATAGTATACTACACTACACCCCTTTGCATGTACAAATATCTTGATAGAAACATTCCTTAACACTAAACATATGGGACCCACTATTCTCAGACATATTATTCTTTAAAATAATAAAGTGCTACACATTCTGGCCATTTGCTTTGAATTTTGAAGGCCAGTGCTATACATTTTAATGCAGAGAGGTTGAGAGGTTTGGGCACGCTATTAACATCAGTTTGTTTACATACCACAGTGCAGGAGGGCTGAAATGAAGCCAGTGTACCCATATCTCCACATGTTGAATAGGGAGAAAAAGAAATCAAGTTCTGTTTTATCACATTTCTTTTCAATAGTGATTGCACATAACTCTGCCTACACTTTCTCTGCTGCCTTTGTGTTGCTGGCCTTCCTCCCCTGCTTGCATTTGCTGTGGCCTTGTCTTCTCTGCCTCTGTGCCCCCATGTGGCCCTGCTCAACTAATAGAACCCCTCTTTGTTAAGCGGTCACTTTCCTTTATTGAAAACTTTGCTTTAATATATTAAAATTTTTTTTATGAAAATGCCCGTCCATAACTACAATGGCGACGTCCCCCCGCGGTCCCTGGTTAGATGTCATAAAATGTCTGAGCGTGGAGGTGGGGCCAGCAGACAGGGGAGTGGAAGGGATGGAGCAGCTGTCAGTTTGACAAGATTTATAGTCTCTTCCTTCCCTAAATGAACTAAGGCAAAAATTTAATTGATGCTGGAAACGACTAACAAAGCCATATATAGTTGGAAATTTCCTTTAAACAGAAAATTTTGTTAGTTGACAAAACAATTCATCTTTTTGTTTTAGCAAAAAGGTATTTCTGACTTCCTTAGCTTAATCCTCAGTGTATTTCTAGTTTTCTGAGATATTGTTAAAACCAATTTTACAGCTTATTTTGTAATTAATGATGCAGCACATCATTAAAGATGGCTGCACCTGCAAATTTATTGCATTCTCCCATTCCACTGGTGAGCCCCCTTTGGCCCTCATGGTTCCCCCAACCTCTTCATCCACCATCTCTGGGACTTACCTGGGTGCCACCAAGTCTTTCACAGATTTCCCACTGTGGTGGGGCCATCAGTGGATCCCCCAAACCCCCTTCCGGTGCCATGTTTTTATTTATTTATTTGAATGTTTGTGACTGGGAGAGGCACAGTGAGCCACGGCTAATTTCCTAGTGCAACCTGGGGACAAGGGAAGGGGAATATTTGTGCACATGTAAACTGACTTACCGAACCAGGTTAAGATGTCTGTGGTATTTTAGTGAATGGGGGGAATTTGGCCAGGACCCCGGGGGAAATTCCCCTACTCTGTAAATAGAAGGCGGAAATTAAATTCCTCAGTTTTGGAGGAACCAGACATTAAACCTGGGGGTTTTCAGTTGTTAGCTGCAAGGGATTCTGCCTGGTGCATGTATGACTCAATAGGAGAATGGTGGAAAGATACAAAAGGTCATTTAAAGTACTTTTTTTGTTACGTATGGGAAAACTAAGGCCAATAAAGATTACTTAGAATATTTAGATATCAGACATCTTTTTTTTTATAAATTAAACTGTCATTACCACTAACAGAATAAGTAACACAAAGCTCAGATAGAATACTTAAAGGAAAACAGTTTTTAATTTCAATATACAGTAGTTGTGTATGAACCTTAGAAGCAGAAATGAAGTTTGGTCTTTCTAGACACACTCATGCAGATCCTTTTGAGGCCTGTAAAAGAAATATCTCTTTAACTTATAGAAGGGTTTTTTGATGACACTGGTTTGTTGTGAACTACTAATGTAGAAATGCAGGAGATAGTCCAATATTTCTTATTAAATACACTAAGTATACCACATGAGTACCCAGGTTTTGTAGACAAGGCAATTGATACATCTGTACCAAAAATTCCTCAGTAACAACTAGATCAAATGTCAGCACCAGTAACTATTGTTGACATTAAAAAGGCAATTACAAAACTCACAAATGGTGTCTTTCCTGGAAATGATGGAATTACAAATGAGTTTTACAAACTTTTTCAAATGAGGTAAGTTTTTTCTTGGCACGCTATAAAATGAAATTTTAGAAAAACCTCTTCTTATACAGAATTTTCAAAAGCAATACTTGTTTATTTTTTTAAGAATGAAGATAAGAAATCTCTTAGAAATTGGAGACCTACAAGTATTTTAAATACTGATTATAAAATGTTATCTTATATTCTGTGTACCAAAGTGAAAGCTGTGGCAGAAATAGTAATACATCCCTCACAGACTTGTGCTATTCCCAATAGGAATATAACACAAAATGTACACTTGTTATGGGATATTGTTGAATTTGGTAATCAGGGGAAATTAATAGGATTTGTCTTGGCGCTGGATCAGTCCAAGACCTTTGATAAAGTCTCACATAAATATCTATTCCAAATTCTACATTACTATGGTTTTCCAGATAGAGTCATCTCCTGAATTAATCTTCTATATAACAATGCAGTATCAATACCATCAGTTAACGGTCTTTTGGGGAAAGATATTCCGCTTCATAAAGGGGTGAGACAGGGATGTCCTTTAAGCCCTATATTATATACTTTAATATTAGATCCGATAATTAGAACAATTATAAATGATCCAAATATAATTGGAATACCCCCATATATCGGTTCCTGTTGTGAAAATTGCTGCTTATACAGATGATGTGTGTCTATTCATACAAGACCAAACTTCTGGACAGCATGCTTTAAGGATATTTCAAGATTTTGCTCATTTTTCAAATGCAGAATTAAATCTGAATAAAAGGATAGCAACAGCTTTATCAAATAATACTACACAACTAACCGAGTTAGCTCAGATTCCTCTTTCGACAGTTCCCATTAAAATATTAGGACTTTTTTGGGCCTTGGTGATCTAGCCTTAGTCAATTGGGAAGAAAAAATACTGGAACGGGAAAAGAAAGTCCAGTTCTGAAAGTCCTGGAAGTTTTCAAAAAAAGAAAAGTGTGGCAATTATAAAACATTCCTTCTCCCTAGCTTTACTTATATATGCCATGTTTACCCTCTTCCTTTAAAGTTTGATACTAGGATTTTTTGCATGTTTTTCCAAATGATCTGGGGGCAGTCATTTGAATCCAATTAAAAGAGAATTCACATATTTGTCTAGGAAACAGGGTGGATTAGACATGTTGAACCCGGTGGTATTTTATAATTTTTTTCTGCTTGGCACTTTAAGGAAAGGTTGGGAAGTATCACATCATCCCTGGCAACAGTGGACACTTTTTATATACTACAACCTTTGATGCAGAAATGGAGCACTAGCCCTCCAAAAAATGAATGGTTCTTTACAAATCCCGGGGTATTTGGAGTCCTCTCTTAGGAAGGCTAGACAGTGGAAACTAGATAAAATGGATTTGTTAGGGTTGCATAGAAAAGCATTTTACAAGAAGATAATGGAAACAAATTCTGCCACTTGTGTTGATTTTCCTAAATGTCCCCCTACCAAAATGCAGGATGCTTTACAGATGTTGAATGATATCAGAATACCCTCCAAAATATGGGATACAGTATGTTAAAACTGTTATGGTAAACTAGGCGTCAGGGGAAATTTAAAACACAAATCTATAAATGAAAGGTATTGCTTTAGGTCTGAATGCATGCAGGAAGAAGAAATGCAGGAACATTTTTTTATATAACCTGTCCACATACATATTGGTTTTCGAAACTGCTAGCACAAAGGTGGAATTGTTTTTGTTTTTAAGGAACTTGACCTATGAGGTCCTGATTTTAGGTCTATATTTAGGGAGACTGGGCAGATACCACAAGAGTACTTTGAACATGATATTTACTAGTATTAAATATTATTTGTGGCAAGCTAGGTGTCTGCTCTTACGGCAACACATTCAGTCTACTGATTTATCTATCATACTACAGATAGAAGCTATGTTTAGGGGTATTATGATTCAAGATTACAAATCCTTGCCAAAAAATCAGGCTGACCTATTATGGGTAAATGCTACTTGGCTGGATTAAAATGTATGGAAACTTTCAGATGGAATATATACATCTTGAATTATGTTTTCTTTTTTCCATTTGCTTGAACATTATTTTTTATTTAGTAGTGTGTATTACTTTCTGGTGTAAAAATTAATTCGGATTTGTGCTGGTTTTCTGTATGTTGTATTTGATTCCCATTAATAAAAAAAATCCTCTTCTCTTGGGAGGGGGCGCTGTTGGCCCCCTTTCCAAGATGGAGGATCTGGAGGCAGCAGAGGAAGGAGTTCTTCAGCAGCTGGGGAGCAATCCTCCTACCTAGCCATAGCAAGCCAGGAGGATGATAAGATTTTTTCTGAAACTAGTGAAGAATCTATGAAGGATGAATTTTTATTTGCAACCCCAAACTTGGTGAACAAAACTATTGGAATAACTGAGAACACTGACATCATAGCAGCAGCTGCGCAGCTGGAAAAAGAAATTGAGGAATGGAGAAATGTGATCCTGAATATTTTTTTTTCCTTTTACCAGGAGAGACACACTAAGCTGAAAGCTTGTTTACAAGTGCAACCTGGGAGCACAAGGAAGTTAAGTGACTTACTCAGGGTCATACAGTATGTAAGTGGGGGCTGTGGGATTCAAACTCAGGTCTCCAGGTTTGCAGCTCAGAGCCTTAAACCACCACACTATACTGCCTCCCTTTGTTCGCTGATGATGAGGTACGATGTGAAAATTGAAAAACTGCTCTGAAATTCCGGGCCAAATAATGGATGCAGGCTACTGGGACCAGGTCAGAAACATCTTGTGTTGCTAATGTCCCTAAAGCAAATGACACAGTGAAGAAAATGCTTACTGCCCAGGAATGTATTATACAAAATGTTGGAGTAACAAACATAATTTGTAAATAGCGATGTCTGGTCTCCGGAGAAAGCGCTTAAAGGGGCCAGCAGGAGAGAGGCTATGGATGGTTCATGGGTTCAGGGATCCTGCCTGGGATGCTTCACAACTTTTGGGATTGGAGGTAGAAGGAGGAAAATTGCAGCACAGTGTACCGCTATTGCCGTGTAAGACAGCAGCAAAGGGGTCCCGGGATGGAAGGCTGTCTGCTTCCCCACTGGCTGCCAGTACTGCTTGGCTTGCAACACCACAGGTACAGGAAGGTGCGAGCCCTGTACTTGATGCTACTGATGGACCTACAGTACAGAAATCTGTTCTAGAGCAAATGGAGTATCTGAAAAATATAGATCCTAAATTTAAAAACAAGACACAAACTAACCCCAAAATTGTAGCTGGCATCCAGGACATGGATCATACTTTGAAATCCCAGATTGCACTGAACATGGATGGGCAGATAACATCAGCAATACCGCCTCTATCACTGATGAGCCAGACAGTGTTCAGTCTGGCTTTGTGGATTCTTTTGGCCAAAACCCTGGGACAGAATCAATATCAAAACTAAAGAGGACTAGTAATTTGAAGCCAGAGGCCCCGGTTTTTCAAGTACCTAACTTATCAGAGGATACACTTAATGCTGAGTTACCAGAGATAGCAAGGACAGAATCTATTCCTTGAGAAACGGACCCAACTAAGGGTTCCCAGCAACAAGAACAGGTCCCTCCACAACAAGGGCAAGGGACAGATCCTCCTGCCTGAGATTTGCAGATTTATTTAATAGAACTAAATTGGACCCCCCTGCAGAATTGCAGTTCCTCTGCACTATAAAGGGAGCTGGGAGGTGCACCCAGACTAGCTTTATGCCAGGAAAACACTTTTGAAAGACTCTTTAAAGTTTACAGCCCATGACATATATGCCTTGATTCATGTGTTCGGGGAGGACAATTTTGTTGCAAGTTTTCACTCTCCTGCTGGTCTTGAGAGATTCTGGATGCTATATAACCAGGTTAGAGTTGCCCCATTGTGGACTCCCTTTTTTGCCATACCACTAACTAAGCCACTAATTAAAAATGTGACTATCATGTTTCACAATGAAAGCATTCATGTCTGTGACATACATATTTGACTCCAGAACCATTGTGAGGTCTTAAGTGCATCAGAGGCGATTTTGGATTCTGAGGCATTTTGGACAGGAGGTTGGTGATTTAAAATTAAACTGTGGCAAACTGACGCTGGCATCTCCCATATCCCCAATAATGTTTTCTTGCGTAAGGACCATGGTGTATGTTGTTACTCTGGTCAGCCCAAGGCTTGCTAAAAATGCGGTGCAAGGATGCACTTTTCCAATGTGTGCGACAAATTGCACTGTGGGATCTGTGGAGAATTTAATCACATCAGTTCACAAAGTACTAATCATTCCAAGTGCAGTCTCTGTGAAGTACATGGACATCTTTATCAGGACTGCCCATGGGCAGAGCATAATAAAACCCGCACTGCAGTCCCAGATGATCTCATTAGAAAAGCACAAAAAGAAGCTTTTGCATCTGAGATCCCAAGATCTGAATCCCGTGTTCATTCTGATAAAAACACAGAAAACCCTACTGCCCCTCAAGACTCAGACATTGCAGACCAAACACTGGAGGAGGATACAAAATCACACATGCCCCCACAATGCAAAGCATCATGGGCTGCATATGCAAATCACCACAGAATGTTATGCTGGGCCAACTTTAAGCAGAATTGCATGGTGCCGAAAGGCCTCTCACACAGTTTGCAAAGGGTGCTAACAGAAGACATAGACACGTGTTTTGTCCTACCAGGACTCATCAGTATGCCTGCCTGTTTGACACCCCAGTGCAATGGACCAGCTACCCTAAGGCAGTGTGCCTGGGATATATTGTAGTGAACCCATTAAAATAAAAACTATTTAAAGACAAAAAGAACCTCTGTGCGTAAACACTGAGGCAAGGGTTACCCCAAAGGGCATTTGGCTGGGAAGCCAAGTTTCAAGAAAATACAAAATCACACATGCCCCCACAATGCAAAGCATCATGGGCTGCATATGCAAATCACCACAGAATGTTATGCTGGTCCAACTTTAAGCAGAATTGCATGGTGCCGGAAGGCCTCTCACACAGTTTGCAAAGGGTGCGAGTCCCCTCCCCCCCCAACAAAACTGGGAACTAAGGCTTCACAACCACAGGATATAGAATCCAGGCCTACAGAAACTGTCTCTAAGGAGTCAGATGGAATAATTGATCCCCCAATGTCGGACATGCCTCCTTCTCAGGGCACATGGACTAAACCAGGCACAAGGTGAAGATCCAGGTTACTTAAGCAATCAGCACCTCGGGGGGGACATTAGAGGTGGAAAATCAGTTTGAGGTGCTATCTTCCAAAGAAGGGGAGGACTCAGAACAGAAGAGTTGGTTTCAGATACTTTGTCAAAGTCAGGGAACATGGATGTTGACCTGCAGAAAAGTGAAAAAAGAAGAAAAAAAAACTTCTTAATTAAGGTTTAAGGGTTAATTTTGGGCTATTGTTTCCCTCACACTATGTCCTCTTTTTCTTTAGCTTCGATAAATATTCATCGTATTTGCAACACTAGGAAACAAATTGCTGTTTTCTCTCTATTACATGACCTCAAGAGGACCTTATTTTTCAGCAGGACACATGGCTTGCTTCCTATACATCTTTGCAATTGGCTAAAACAGCTGGATGTGGGGACTATCTTATTGGTCCTTTGGGCCAGACAGGGCGGATGGTGTGGGTATTCTCTTCTCAAGACACAGGTTCAAATTAACAAAAATAGTTGACATTGTGCCAGGTGGGGCCTTATTGGTGTAGAGAATCTGGCAAAACATTCCTAGCAGACTTATTTCTGTTTATGCACCCTAAAAGAAAGTGAAAAGGGTAGCTTTCTTCGACCAAATTCAACTTTTCTTAACCACTGCTATGGCAGTATTTCTGGCTGGTGATTTTAATTGTATTTTGGGCATACAAAATAGACAGCTAATGGGTAAAAGGATGTATTGTGATCCCCTTGCTTTACTGAAATTAATGGAGACTGCCAAGCTGGCGGACTGCTCATGCACGGCATCTCCAAAAATCACACACACTTTTGTTAAAAATACATTGACTACAAAAATTGATTACATTTTTGTCTCTCAAAGTCTCTTGGTTAGAAAAACAGAGTTTTTTCCAATAGAATTCTCTGACAATCTCATGATACAGACGTTTCTGTCTATTGATCACTCTAAAAAACATTTCACTAGTAGATGGAGACTGAACACCTCTATTCTTAAAGAACCACTAGTACAGCTCCAGAATGATAGATGTCAAATAATGTAGTCAGTCACCTCTCAAGAAATATTGGATTTTATCCATTCCTCCAAGGGCGGTACATCTCCTGGCAGAGGTAGAATACTGAATACCTTTTATAAAACCTATGGAGACGTAATAGCCCCTTGCTTAGCTAAGGTATTTAAATATTTATTTTCCAATAATGTAATATATCTAGCTTTTTCGAAAGGGAAACTATTTTTTTTTATTTAAAAAAGAGGATACAGTGAATCTGGATAATTGGAGACCAATTTGTCTTTTAGATTCAGATTTTAAAACTTTGACTACACTATTACAAAAAAAGTTAAGATCTGTGGCATAACATCGAATATATTCTGTTCAAACCTGCTCTCTTCCTGATCAGAATATTAAGGAGAACCATCTATTATCAGGGATGTAACAGAATATTGTAATAGAACTGAACAAGCTGGTTACGGGCTGTCTTTAGACCAACACAAGGCCTTTAATAAGGTTGGACATTACCTTATATTTAGTGTTTTGCAGCATTATGGTATCCCTCTCATATTTATTGAATGGCTGCAAATGGTATTTACTCAGGCTACAGTGAGCCCTCTAATAGCAGGTAGAGAAGGGAAATGGATCCCAGTACAAATTGGGGTTAGACAAGGGTGCCCCTTAAATCCATTATTATACATTGTTGTGTTGGATCCATTAATACGACATTTATTAATACCCAAATACAGGGAATTGGGGTATTCATCCTCCACAGGAAATTAACCTGGTTGCCTCTGTGGACGATATCTGTTTATTTTTTTTAAAATGATCATAGTGTTGTTCATATGTTAACAGAAATAGACAGATACACCAGAGTCTCAGGGGCTAGTTTAAATATGAACAAATGCACAGGTATTAGGGTTGGGGCACAGAGGAGAGGATCTGGATGGGTAGCAGGTATTGCCATATCACAGGACCCTATAAAAATTTTAGGGGTGCATTTTGGTGATGGGGACATGGTTATAAAAACTGTACGGAGAGTTTACAGAATTTGTGAAGGCAAGGTTTTACAGTGGAAAAATTAGAACCTGTCAAAAACTAAACAGGTGTACATCATACAATAATTTTAGTTCCCTTTCCGCTGTATGTGAGCTCAGTTGAGAAAATGTTTTAAGGTTATTTTTTCAGATGCTATGGGATTCATGGTTAAATCCTGTTAAAAGGGTCATTACATATTTACCTATAAATAGGGGTGGTTTAAACATGGAGACCCAGATATTCAAAAGGGTTGCGCCATACGCAATAGGGTTGCGCTAGCGCAAGTCCGAAAATGCGCCATTCTGTGATATTCAGTGGGAGGCAGATGCGCCCCCCAAATCACACTGTGCAAGAGTGCAATGATAATGAATGCATGTGCAACTGAAGGGGGAGGAACCATGCATAAATGGTGCAGTGCAATATTCAAGAACATGCACCATGCGCAATAGGGGAGCAAGCAGAAGTTGCACGATAGCGGAAATGAGCCAAAATAAAAAGGAACAAGAGAGAGGTGCAAGAACGCTACAGGGAAGGCACATGTTGCTGAACTCTAGCCAGCCACACAGGCAACACACACACACACACAGGGCAGGACAGAGACAGAGCACTTGGAACCCACAGGGAAGGTGTGGAGAGCCACAGCCACAGTGCAGTGCAGAACGGGGAAGTACCACACAGCACTGAGGCCACCACAGGAAGGTGTTCCCAGTGCAGGGGAAGTAGCAGCCAGGACAGCGAGGGGAATACAGAAACAGCCGGGGAGGACACAAGCCAGGACATAGCCAGTGCCACCATCCAGATGGAGGCAGTTATGAGGGGGTGAGAAGGCAGGCAGCAGGAGGGCGCAGCCATGGAAGGGCCCATCGGCGGTATGCCCCCAACAGACAGTACCGAGCTCACACCAGCTTCGAGCTGTACACCGATAAGAAGATCGTGGGCCGGTACCGCCTGAACCGGGCAATTCTGAGGCAGCTCTGTTAGCTGTGCAGTGATGTGATGCAGGCACCCACACGACGGAGCCATGCTCTGTCAGTGAAGACAAAAGTGACAGCTTGCATGTGCCTGCTCGCCACGGGTACCTTCCAGAAACCAACAGGGGACACCACAGGCATAACCCAGTTGGCTGCATCACGCCACCTCACCCAATTCCTCAGCGCACTGCTGCCACATGCTGCGGAGTACATCCATTTCCCAAGCACACCAGCAGAGTGCACAGCAAACATACAGGAGTTCCACAGGGTAGCACATATGCCTGGTGTGCTAGGGGCAATAGACTGCACCCATGCGGCCATCCACACACCACCTGGCCCCGAGAGCCACCTTTGATGTCGGAAGGGTATGCAAGCATCAACTGCCAGGTGGTGTGCGATGCCAGGGGCACATAATCAGTGTCTGTGCCACGCACCCTGGGGGAGCATATGATGCCTTCATCTGGCCCCAATCAGCACTGTGTCACAGATTCGAGAGTGGGGACATCTCCAAAGACCACTTAGTGGGTGAGTATGCAAACCACGAGGAAAGACATAGAGCTTGGGAGGGGCATAGTCAGAGGTGACATGGGTATTGGCTTAGATGGCCCAAGACTGGGCGACGCTGATCACCAAACTAACCTCCACCCTCTACACACAGGTGACAGTGGATACCCACTCTGTCCCTGGCTGCTCACACCATACCAGCGGCCCACGACCCCATCGCAGCAACGCTACAATGAGGCACATGCCAATATCATTGAGTGGGTGTTCAGGATGCTGAAGGCACGTTTCCATTGCCTGGACACATCTGGTGGTGCCCTACAGTACAGCCCCTCAAAGGTCTGCGGGCTATTCCTGGCCTGTTGCATCCTGCACAACATGGCCAACGACTGTGGGAGAGACGTACAGGTTGAAGAGGGGGACAGTGATGGGGACGATGAGGGCGCTGGCGAAGATGATGGGCAGCCCTTGGGCAGCGACCCCTGACTGATCCACCTGGCACAGCTGCACGGGAGAAACATCACAGAGGAGCACTTAGCCAACCCAGGTAAGTCATGCGGCTATGTGCAACCACCAGTGGCAAGGCACAACCCACAAACACGCATGGACAAACACCAGGGTGCATACTGTCAAAGAAGTGGCTGAGTATGGAACTGCACACACCGCCAGGGATGGGCAAGGTCTAACATGGCACACGGTCTCTCACACACACACACACACACACACACACACACACACCCACACCTCACAAGACATGCACAAAGGATAGGAGGCACGCCGACCCCGACCGCCACCCCTAGCCAGACACACATCCATAGACCATCTGCCTGTCATTGTACATGTGTCAGATGCTGGGCACCATTGTACAGTGGCAGACAGTGCAACACAGGCATCATCATGCACATGCCACAGCGGACAGCAGCCGGGAAGGTGTGCAGATGGAACGTGTGTGTGCATGCAGGGCCGGGTACCCCACCCGTGCATTGCATGCTGAACAACACAATGCACACAGGGCAGCATCAGACAGTAGCCATGCTGGGAGACAGGTCAGTCATGCGCCACAGTGCCACGGCCACCACGGATGTGTAGGCGGCCCCGCCGAGACCTGCCAGCAGTGACAGGCTGACCAATGTCCTCATGGGGTGGCACCGACGGTCCTCCAGGGGTTCCATTGTGTGAATGTGACCGTGCTCACGCAGAGGTCTGCAGCACACTGAACATGCCTGCACCAGGCATGCTCGGGATGCCCACAGCTGAACCCAGTGTTGACAAGGAGGGTGTCGCATGACGCTGGGAATGGGGGTGGACATTGCACTGTGCGGTGTCTCTGACACATGGGCAAATAACTGTGTGCCCATTGTGGCCATGACAGCTGTGATTGCCTGTGTCTGCCTGTCAATGGCATCAGTCATATCTTCCCACAACTGGTCCATCCCTGCCAGAAGCAGAGCGGTGTCTCTGCTGCGCCTCTCCTCTGCCTGGCGCAGAGCTGCACTGAGTGCATCCACCACCGTCACAAGCCACATCTGCTGATAGACTGATGCTTGAAGTATGCGGGTGAGCTCATCTAAGAGGTCATCTGCCTGATTGACATGCTGTCCCTCATGGTGTTTGCAGCCCTGATGGTCAGCACCCCTTGAGGGTGGGTGCTGCACACCAGGGCCAGGCCTGGGCATGTCCACAGGCGGTGCACTGATGCCGCCCCCGACACTGTACCTCCATGGCCATTGGCCGACTGCTGATACTGCCCCTCTGGCTGCCACTCTCCAGGGCTCAATGGCACCACTGCAGTGGCCACAACAGCCCCACTGTCCTGGACACACACCAGTGCTGCCCCACTGGTGCAGACTGGCAGAGGCTGGGACTGTGATGTCACGCAGGCCTCCACGGTGGCACCACCCACAGCCATGCCCATGATGTCACCTGCTGTGTAGCCATCCTGTGGCCCACACGTCTCACTGCCCATGACGTCAGCTCCATCATCATCGGTGACGGATCCGGCACCAGCCCGAGTCTCAGCATGCTGGCATCCATGGACGCTGGCATGCTGGGACACAGGCAGGGCCTCCTCCGCACCTGCTCCACCAACATCATTCCAGACGTCCAGGCGGGCCCACTGTCGCCCTGACCCCTGTATGCCTGTGGAGGTGGACGGGCCCTCCTCCATCTCCATGCTACTGCCCTCAGTGGAGAAGCCCACCACCGCTGACCCATGTAGATGCTCAAGAGCTGTAAGGGCACACAGTAGCATTAATGTATGTGACCTACCCTGTCCCCCCCCATTGACAGACCAGGACCTACCATGCAGTGACGGGCTACCACCCATCTGGAATCCACCACCTGGAACACCCTCGATGCCATAACGCTGCATGCTGCCAGCAACCCGCTTTTCTTGTGGGGTTTGGTGTTGCACCTCCGGCTGTCCCCCAACGGTAGCAGACCATACTGCCCTGATGGCAGCCACCTTCTCCTTAATTCTCTACCTGTCCGTGCCCATCTTCTTTTTGCACTCCTGCACGGAGCGCTGGTGGTTGCCATGCAGGTTGTCAGCACGTGCCACCTGTTCCCATGCAGCAGCACAGGCCTGTGGTGTTCTCTGGCATCCGCTAAGCAGTGGCTCCTGGTCGAGGTAGGCCTCAAACGTGGCATCTGTTTCAGTCTTGGTAAAGTTTGGCCTCCTCTTCCTCCCACGTCTCTGTTCCTCTTCCTCTACCTCACGATCGGTCATTATTCCTCCTGTGAGAATGACAGGTGTTACCTGTGACTGTGCAGTCCCATGCATGTCCCAAACACCACAGTCCACACTCCCAAACAGCATGCAACTCACCGCAATAGACTGCAGTAACCAACTATGGCCAGTGCAGCCCAATGTTGCATTTTTATAGCGCAATGCATGCAAATGAGGCGAGGTGCATTTTTAAGTGGATGCAGATGCAGTGACTGTGCCATTGAATGGCTGATTAGCTGATCTGCATATGCCTGCTGAATATTGCACTGTTGCGCTTTGCGCAATTGTGTTGAACGTGCTGAACCAAGGGCGCAGTTCTGTGACATGCACAGTACACACATAACTGTGCATGCCTGGGTTGATGACGCAGGAGCCTGCTGCGCTGCTGATGTGCTGTGCATGGGAGGCAATGCAGGGCATGGCCACCATTGTGCCAGTGGCACTACTGCGCTGTTCACATATATGGCGCTGTGGCACTGGGGCGCCATAGGCACACTGGGGCCACAGCGCTATAGGCTGCTACAGGAGGTGGCACACAGGCACCCAATCACGCTACATGCATTGGGTTCCAGTTGCGCTGTGGCTGTCCATGCGTGAGAGACCCTTGACCCTGTGCCTGACCTTTGCCCCCTAGGCACCATGCGTCAGGCATGGGTGCACCACTACCGCGCTGTTCGGTGACAGTGCGATAGGGAATGGCAGCGCTGTACTGCGCAGCATCTGCATGTGGCAGAACCGCGCTGCCAAGTGCCATTTTGAATCCACCACTTTGCTGAGATGGTGCAGAGCAAGGCAGTGATGTGGAGTCAGGTGGAGCTTGAGAACCTGGTGGCCATTGTAGAGCCCCATACTGGGGCTCTATATGGTGATGCAGCCCTGGGCAGGGCCAGGAGTGCAGTTTGGCAGGAGGTGGCTGATGCTCTGGAGGAGGCCACTGGTATGGGGCGCATGGCGGAGCAGTGTCGCCACCGTTACAGGGACCTCAGGCGTAGGGACCCAGACTTGCTTGCCTACCTGCGGGCACGTGCCAGGAGGGGTATGGTGCCACGGCCAGGTAAGTGCCCCATCCATACACTGTTATCATCCATACGGGTATCACGGTTGCATGTGTCTGGCACATGGGGGGGCATCCAATGTTGGCCATGGTGGTGGTTTCAGGGTGTGGGGTAGATGGGTATGGTTGTGTGGGATTGCACACACATGGGGGAAGGGGGATTGTACTGATGTTCCTCTCTCCATGTTTGCACCTTAAGCCCAGGAGAGTGCAGGCAGGCGAGGGAATGGAGGCGCCACCTGGAGGACTAGCAGGACAGGAGGGCTGAAGGTCTGCAGCGGCACAGGGACCAGCCTGATGATGGTGAGTACCTTACATCCATGATTACTATTACATGCTGTATAACTGGGGGGGGGAGCGGGGCATGGCCACCATCCATTGACACCACTGCCATGCACGTAACTTGTTATAGTCAGCACTGTCCAGTGGCACTGCATGTCTGGGAGTGCGTCAGTGGTGGTCCATGCGTGCATCGGGTACATGGCTGTGGCACTGCCTTCACACCGCATAGCCAGGTCACTGTACGGCCACAGTGGTGCTGTGCAGGACATGGGCGGTGGGTGTGTGCTGTGGTCCACATGGCTGTGGCTGCCTGGGTAGGCAGGTCTTGTGGACACGGTCACTGTGGGTGGTCACACACCATCACAGGGGTGTGGCACATGGCACAATGGATGGGCTGCAGGGGGCTGGACAGTCACACTTATTGACTCTGCTCCCTCGTCCTAGGTGGACAGTGACTCCAGGCACTGGAGCAAGGACTGCAGAAGCTGCTCCAGGTGGCAAGGGCGACCCTGGAGCTCCTGCAAGGAATGGACCGCCTTGGGGTGAGGAGGCGGAGACAACATCAGTGCCATGTAGAGGAAGACCAGAGCAGACGCTGATCAATCCATGCCCCTAATTACACTTCCCCCCCAGACCCACCCTCACACCCCTTCTTCCCTCTCCCTTATGTTCACCCTGCCCTTACCCGCCCCACCTGGTATGTGGCCTCCCCCCCCCATTGTACATAGTTGTATATAAGTTTTGTATTTCCTCTTTTAAATACATTTGTTTTGTTATGACAACTGTGGTGGTCTCTGATTTGCAGCGGGCTACAGGTGCTCAGCTGCAGTGATGTGCATGGCGTCAGGGGGTCAGGGGTGGTGCACGCATGGGCGTGTGTGTGTGTGTGTGTGTGTGTGTGTGTGTGTGTGTGCGAAGTGAACCGCCTATGGTGTGGGCAGGGGTATTAGTCACTGTCTGTGGTTTGTGTGTTGTACTCTGTGCATCGGATACCTATGTGCAGTGGTCCATGGTGCATGTACTGTGTGCATGGCACCCTTGTCAGACTGTCCATGGCCTGTGCAGCTGAGACCCTTGCATGTCTGTGATATGCACGGTCTGCCGGCGTGTCAGTGGTGGCTGTCCATGCTGGATAACAACTGTACCCAGCACAATGCCAGGTTACCTTCCATCACCAGTATGGTGCATGTCTGCATCCGGTGGCACTGTGGCCTCCGCTGTTGTTGTCTCCCCTCCATGCTGTCACTTGTGTCTGTTACAGGGGATGTGCTGCAGTGTCTGTCACTTGTGCTCCAGCAGCATGCTGGTGGCATACGGCTTCATGGTGCCTGCGCAGGGTGGCTGGCACACCTGTGCAATGTAGGGGTGCTGGCCATGTGTACACATCAGCCGTGGCCACATGCCAGTGGCTTGGTTGACCTGCTACTGTGTCCCTGTGTCCCTGTGTTGGTGTGCCCTTGGGTATGGGTGGGTGTTTGTCCATGCACTGTGTTGCATCCTGTGTGGTGCATACTTCCATGCAACACTGTGTCTGTCTGTGCTGGCTGTTGTGGCCAGTGCTGGGATGGGATGTGTCCTTGGGAGGGTGTGCAGTGTGCTGTACCGCTGGTGGTGGGGTCCGGGGCATGCCTGTTGCATGTGGGGTACCTCGTGTGGTGACGCATGGTCGGTCTCTCAGCTGTATCTCGGGGGGGACATGCAGTGTGGCACTGTGTATGCTGTTGTTGCATTGCTGTCTGCTGCCGCCTGCAGCAGGGTGCACATGGTGGGGCTGCCTTGCATGGCTCCATGGTGCACAGGGTTGCATTGTCACAGTGGGGGTGGTGGCATGCATACGGTGTCCTGCACTGTTGGGCGCTACTCGTGGGAAGGGTGTATGGTGATCGTGGTGCAGGTGTGCTCTGCATTGGTGGGATGGTGTGGCATGGGGTGGTCGGCCCTCCTTGTGTGCCAGTCACAGCTTGCCAGGGGGTGTGCTGAGGCACCATGGCCTGGCTGTGGGTTGGTTGCTGGTATCCATGGGCTGGTGGTTATTCCAGCTGTCCCCCAGTTGTGCAGTGCATGGGGTGTGGGGGATGATGTCTGTTCTTCTGTGTGCTCCTCTGCCCATCTGTGGCATGGGTGGTGGGCCCCTGCATCCCTGGTTGTGCTGTTGCATTGCTGCCCTGCTTCAGGGGGCATCCCTGGTTGCGCTATGGTGCATCTGGACTGCTCCGCTGAACATCCCTTGTTGTGCTATGGCATATCAGATATGCACAACTTCACATCCCTGCTTGCGCTATGGCGCAGGTGATGCAATATTCAGTCATCTGCCGTAGGCGCATCTTGGCCTGCGCAGTTTTTGAATATCGCGCTTCTTGCACATGGGCACAGTGGACTTGCACTTGTTCCTGCTGTTGCACACTTTTTGGGTGCAGTTTGAATATCTGGGCCGTTAAATCCTTTAATTTTCTGTGATATGATTTTTTGGTCTAGCTCTCTTCAGTTAGTGGCATACAGTCAGGATTCCTTAGCAACAACATGATTATATAAAAGTTTGGCTTCTTTTTTAATGAATGGGTAGAGACTCTGGCAAAGCTACATCCCAGACTGAAGATTCTAGGCTTTTATAAACCTTTCCTACAGAAATTATATAAATGGGGAGTGATGAAGTCTTAGATGCTTCATAAATCCAGGAAAGCACTATTTAATCAAGTTTTAGATGCCACCGGAACTCCTGGACCAGAATTTAAAGCGAGTTTAGCAAATAAAAAAGACATGGTTATTAATCAGTTAATGAATAAATGAATACCCTATAGAATGTGGGATATTGTTTGGTTGTGTGCACATGGCAGGTTGGGTGTAAAGGGGAACTAAACATAAAGCTGTCGAGGAACACTATTGTCCTTATTGGTAATGTGTAACTCAGACGGAAACTATGGAATATTTTTACTACTGTGTCCTTATACAAAACAGCTGTAGGTGTTTTTGACTAGAAAATGGAAACTGGCATGGTTAACATTCATGTCCCGTGAAAATATAGCTGTAGGGGATTTTTCAACTCTGCATCGTGGGTGGGATAATACTTCTATAGTTGATTTTGCAATCTTAAAAGTTTTCTGTCTAGAAGTAGCCAGTGGCTTTTTCAGCAGAACAGACTGTCATGTGTTTCTTTTAGTACTCTGTGTGAAACAGCTATTAAAGAAGTGTATGAGAATGCTTTAAAATTACATCCCAGGGATAAAGTAGTTATGGTGAAGGGGATTGCCTTTCTTTCCAGAATATTTATTTAATTATTTAAATGTTGATTACCGGGAAAGGCACCAAGAGCCGAGACTTGTTTCCAGATGCGACTGAGGGGGTTGGGGAGGGGGTAACAGAAGGATGACAGATACAACAGAATATATCACAATAAGAGGCATATGACAGAAAAAAGTGCAGTGATATAAAACTAGTAGAGCTATGTACAATCAGAGGTAAAATTGGAGATTATGTACAGATATATAAAAATTAGAGACAAATATATACAGCACATACAATAAATACAATACAATGAGTAGCAGAGACATTTGTACAGGTGCAAGTCCTGGAAATGGCTGGAATTGAAGCAGTATTGAGGTAGTAGGCTAGGAAGGAGTGCAGCAGCAGGAGGTGACTGGGGTTGGTTTAAGTGCACGTTTGAGAAGGGGGAAGGAGGGTGAGAGACGGGTTGGGAGAGGGAGATTATACCAGGTGGAAGGGAACTTGTAGGAGAAGGGGTATTTACCAGCTGAGGTACGGACTCAAGGGAGAGAAAAGGTGCGGGCACAACTAGACCAGGAGTTATAAGGAGAGGGAGATGCTGGAGAGAGGAGAGAGGACATGTAAGTAGGGAGAGACCTGAACCAGAACTTGGCAATGAAGGTAGACCAGTGAGAGGAGCACCTCTGCATTAGAGATTGGAGGGAGAGGGTGGAGTACAGGTCACAGTGGTGTGTTAGCAGGGGAGAGTTGAGGCAAACTGGCAGAAAGCATGGACTAGGACATCCAGTCTAGCAAGACATGTGGCTGGGGCAGCGCTGTAAACTATGTCAGCATAGTCAAAGGCAGGGAGGATCCATTTGACTAGGAGGTCACATCTTACAGGACTGGACAGGCTGGCTTTGTGCCGATGGAGCAAACCAACTTTAGGGTTCAGCTTGGAGTGGAGTGCACTGAAGTGAGAGGAGAAGTTAAGGGAGGGGTCAAGCCAGACTCCCAAGTATTTGTAGATGGTGACATTGTCAAGGGGGCATTGGCTGCTACAGAGAAGACTGGCAGTGAGGGGAGTTTGGCAAGTTTTTGTTTGGAGCTGAAAGTCATGGCAATGTTTTTTTGGTGTTCACTTTAAGGCAGGTGGCATTGAACCAGGCTGTGACAGCTGAGAGGCTGTGTTGAAGGAGGGATTGGACAGCTTGAACAGTTGGGTCAGATAGGAAGAGGACAGTATCGTCCATATATATATATATATGTGGATGCAGGAATGGGTGCACATGGAGGGAAAGTCATTGATGAAGAGGGAAAAAAGAACTGGCCCAAGAATAGAGCCCTGAGGTACACTGGCAAGGATGAGGAGGGAGGGGATGAGATGTTGTCTATAGAGACTGATTGAGAGCGGACTGTTAAGTAGGACCTGAACCAGAACATGGTGGCTGGGGATAGGCCAATGGAGCACAGCTTAGAAAGTAGAAGGGTGTGAGAGACAAAGTCAAAGGTCTTAGCCAGGTCAGTGATTATAGCCGAGGTGATATGGCTGAGATCCATTGCAGAGTGAATGGCATTAGTGAAACGGAGAAGGGAGGAGGTGGTGGAATGGGACTTTCTGAAGCCAGATTGGTAGGGGAGAGGGTGTTTGAGGTGGAGAGGATATATGGATAATGGATGCAAGTATAACGTAGGATAATCCATTAATTTTTGTTCTGAATGTTTTAGACCAGCAGTTTTTGTAACGCCAAAGCCGTTTGGTGGTCTGATGTTCAAGAGGTATGTAGTAAAAGTTGGGTATGAAGAAATACAAATTAATATTTTTTTACATTATTATTAATTTTACCTTCCTATTTTTCCTTTCTTATAAATGGAAACAATTAGCATTTAGTGTACATATTTATTTCTGTTTTTTATAATTCCATTTTTGGTTTCTGTGAATTAAAGGAGAAGGCTGGGAAGGGGGATATATACAGGATTGTACGTATGATATTATTTAGATTTTGGTTGTAATTTAGGTTGTTAGGTTTCCTTTGCTTTTATGGTCAAATGATTATGATGTGTAAGTGCTATTAGTGTGCTTTTGTAAGTATCAATAAAAAATTCCCCTACTCTTTTTGAGAAGTGCCATGGGATCTTTAACATCCACCTGAACAGGCATACGGACCTTGGTTTTAATGTCTCATCTGAAAGATGGCACCTCAGGAGTGCAGCACCCCCCTCTTGATGCACCACAGTGTCAGTATTGGGATTTATCCTACGTTCTTGGTGTGGGGCTAGAACCCACCACCCTCTGATCTTCCAGCTTCAGAGGCTAGTGTGCTGCCTGCTGAGCCACGGACACTGCTACAGTATGTTTGGTCCATTGGTCTTTTCACCCAGTAGGTGGTGCGGGGTCTGCCAGGCTCCTTGAGGTGGCATCCTGCTGCCTGTGGTGATTTTCCATGTTCCTGGTTCTCCTGACCAATGGACACTCCATGGAGGTGACAGCTGGACATGTGCACCTCAGGGGACATGCTGATGTCTTCTGCCAGGGAACATCTCCCACCTGGAACTGCTGCTTCAACTTGCTCTATCATTAATGGTAACCTAGGTGGCGACATTGAAGTGGAGCAGTCTGACCTCCTTCTTCAGAGAAGGAGAGTGTCTGCTGGGGTGCTCGATCGTCCTCCCCCCTGGCTGAACTGTGAGCGACCCAAGTTCATCTCTGAACCCAGGTCGCTGGCGTGGCAGCAGGTGAGGAATGGGTGCCTCTGTCCTCTGCGCCTCCGGGCCAGCTGCCACTCACAGTTTTAAAAATCTCATCCACTGTTGAATGTAAATGCTAGATTCCTACTGTAGATGTATATGGGGAGGCTTTACCTTGTGTTCCTGATAGTAACTAGCACTGCACTGTACCAAGATATTTCATTTTTTCATGACTGGCGTGGCAAGGGAATAGAAACTTAAAAACTTGAAAATCCTATTCCTTGGTTCAGGAATGAAAGAAAACTAATAGAAAATATGTACCTTGATGTTTTTGTACCAGACAAACAGTACAGCTGAAAAAAACAATATGGTTAATAGCACTTACAGTTGTTTTAAATGCAGATGCCCCATGAGTCCTTTGGGCTTTCATTTCTATATGCTACCTCCATCCTCCTCTCCTCCTCTTCTAGTGGTTCACCTCTCTCCTTTCAGGCTGTTTTCTATGGTACCTTTAGCCTAAAGGAATCTAGATCCCACAGCACCTCCAGAGGTGGAACCCTCCTCCAGTGGGTTCTTGTGCTGGCAGTATCCTGTAAGGGTGGTAGCCCCCTTTAGGAACAGAGAGTGGAAAAAGCCTCAGCAAAAGCTTACCAATTATCATAGTTCAATGAAATTAAAACAATTACCTTACCAACAGCGCTGATTGGTTGGGTTTTGTGCATCATTCCAAATGCAGTATGGATAATCTCAAGCCTTATTCCAGGGTACAGTGCATCATGGGTATGCATATCCTTGTGCCAGCAAGTCTGAAACATAGACGTTACCAGCAGATAAGGACTGCTTGGCCCACCTAGTGTTTCCATTCTTCCCTGCTTACAGTACAGTTGAAGCCTCTTAAAGGGGATGCCTCCATGGATGGGCCTTCGTCCCCTTTAAGTGGGTGTCTCTAATAACAGAAGATCAAAAAAAAGCAATGTACAGAGACAAACAGAGCAAATGAACATCAGGAACAAACAGAGACATGCATTAACATTGACACTAAAACAGCACATACTGATTTCAGCTCTTCTGTGATTTTGCGCTGTATGTCTCAAGTTAGGTAATGATACTTTATTTTATTGAGAAAAAATTTAAAAAAGTGTTTAAAAACAGTACAGAGTTTAGCAGCCTTGGACATTGATGCACCCAGCTCCTGCAGCACTTCGATAATCTTCTCTTTGTCTGCCAAGGGAAGATCCACTCATTTAGACTCATTCAGGACAGATAAATGTCCACAGGTAACAGCAAGAGACACAGCCTATGTCGATTAGCAGTTGGTGACTCTTTTTATGCAGTATGTACTGATTAAATTTCATTAGCTGCACCTGATTAGGTGTGAAATATCGTGTCTTAGCAGGTAATGACAGATAATGAGAGGATAGCAGAGGAAACAGCCACAAAATCATCCCATGAAAGGGATTCCAATGTCCCCTTTAAATGTGTGATACTTCCATTCATTGCATAGCCATTTGATCAGTACCTGGGGGATTGTTCCCTTAAAGTGAATGTCCCCATTAAGTGGCTTCAACAGTAACCCCACAGATCCTACTTGATCTCTAGCCCATTCACCCATCCTTCCTTCCCTTTTCCTTCAGATTTCCTTATGCCTATCCCATGCATCCATGGCCTCTGTCTCTGTTTTTACCCCCACCACCTCTGCTTGAAGACTGTTCAGGAATCCACAGCTCTTTCTGCAAAGAGGGTTGGAAGTAGTGCCCTGATGAGACCCAGGCTCGAACCAGGGACCTTTAGATCTTCAAACTAACATTATTTATTTATTGAAAGAGATTTATCAGGAAATACATACTGAGCCATAAAGCTCATTTCCAGATGTATCCTGGGGGAATGAGGGTGGGAATAAATTCATAGTATAAGCAAAGCGCAGTAATCTGATAAGCAAAAGGCACAGCTATATACAGTATATACAGCAATGTAAATGGCAACCAAAAAGGGTGAAGAGATTGGAGGTAGTAGTGAAGGGGGGAGACAGGGAGGGAAAAGGGTTGAAAGAAGGAAGGAAGGCAGTAGAAGGAGGGGAGGGAAAAGGAGGGAAGAGGAAGAGGGTAGAGGTTGAAATATTTAGTAGTAGTGGTTTAGTAGCTTGGGGACTGGCAGCGGATGGGGAAAGAGAAAAGGGGGCAAGACATTAGACTAAGGGCAATTGTAGGTGGGAGATGTATGGGCTTGGAATAATGAGGAAAGAGAGTTTTTTTATTTTAGTCTTTTGGTAACCGGGTGATGCCCACTAGGCACAAGTGCCTGTTTTCAGAGGTGACCTGAGAGCACTGGATGGTTATATGACTTGCTCAGAGTCGCACACTATGCAAGTGGAGGTTGTGAGAATCAAACCCAGGTTTGGTCTGCTGAATGTACCACACTCGTTTACAGCTCGGTACTCTAATAGGCTATACTGCCAGCCCAGAGTGTTTGGAGGAGGCTGAGCAAATTATAAGGGGAAGAGAGTTCTAGATTTTAGGAAAGTGGTAAGAGAAGGCATTCTGTCCCATAAGGGATTTACAAGAAGGGAGCATTTGAGAGTGATTGCTTGAGTTATGGAGAGATAAGAGGAAGGAGGCATAGGAGAGAGAAGAGAACTGTGATAAGGAGGGAGGGAGGACAGACGAAATTTAGAGATGAAGGAGGCACAGTGGGTTAGGCGGCAAAAAATTAATAAACAAATTAGCTAGCCTGGGAATGGGTTCCAGGGTGGTAGCCTGGGTAAAACACTGGATGAACTACAGGACTCAGAAGATAATAGGTGATTCTGAGCAAGTCACTTAACTTCCTTGTGCTCCCAGGTCACATCCGGAAACAAGCTTCAGCTTAGTGTGCTACTCCTGGTTAAACAATGTTCCCTTACTCTGAAGAAAGGGGGGTTACTAGTGAGGTACTGCAGGGTTCAGTACTGGGTCCGTTCATTTTTAATGTCTTTATAAGTGACATTGCAGAGGGACTGGAAGGAAAAGTATGCCTCTTTGCAGACGACGCAAAGATCTGTAACAGTGTTGCTACACGGGGGGGGGGTTGCAAAGGATGAGAAGGGACTTGCAAGGTTGGAGAAATGGTCAGAAGTATGGCAGCTTGGATTCAATGCAAAGAAGTGCAAATGTAATGCACCTGGGAAACAAACCCCCAAGGGAAGAGTACACAATGGTGGGGGGAGGTAGTAACAACAAAAATGGAAAGGGACCTGGGGGCAATTAAATCAGATGACATAAAGGTTAGCAAGCAATGTGAGAAGGCAGTAGGGATGGCTGGGGGAATACTGGGATGTATAGGGAGAGGCATCACCAGTAGAAAACAAAAGTTGTTATCCCTCTGTACAGACAGTTGGTGAGACCCCATCTGGAGTATTGCTTCCAGTTCTAGAGATCCCATCTCTGCAAGGACATAGACAGGATAGAGGCAGTCCAAAAGAGGGCAACTAAAGTGGTGCATGGTCTGCAACAGAAGCCATACAAAGAGAGACTAAAGGAGCTTAATATGTATACCCTTGAGGAAAGGAGGGAGAGGGGGGACATGATAGAAACTTTTAAGTACCTCAAGGGAATCAACAAAGTCCAAGAGGGTAGCATCTTTCAGAAAAAGAGATGTGCAAGAACAAGGGGACACAGTTTGAAAATAGAGGGGGGGGGGGTGGCTCAGGGGCAATGTGAGGACGTATTTTTTCACAGAGAGGGTGGTGAACACATGGAACAGCTTTCCTGAGGAGGTTGTGGGATCAAAAACAGTGGAGGAATTCAAGAATGCATGGGACAGACATAAGGCAATTCTTGTCGGAGGTAGGAAGAAATAGTCTGTTGGTTAACTAGGATCTGCAGCTTATCCAGTAGGTTGGGAAATGGGCAGACTAGGTGGGCCAAGCAGTCCTTATCTGCCATCAAAGTCTATGTTTCTATGTTAATCTACCAAGGAGGGGAGGGAGAGATCAGAGTACAGAGAACAGCAGTGAGTACGGGAAGGACAGGACAAGGTAAACCGGCAGAAAGAGTGGAAGAGGGATCCAGTCTAGCGAAAGTGGACTTAGATGCAGCACCATAAACTATGTCACCATACTCAAAGCTGGGAAGGATCATCTTTAAAATAATTTCTCGGCGAACAGGTAAAGAGATACCGCTTTTGTTCCTATAAAGGACACCAAGCGTGGGGTGGATGCTTTCCCAGCTGAGCTATTTCCACTTCCTAGTTTTCACCAAAACAGGCATCACCACTGTTCACATGGTTAAACATGTCAATCAATCAGTGTCATCTAGCAATCATTAAACAAAACAATAGTGTATTCTGATGAAACCTCACCAGCCAGGCTTGCACAAGGATTAGCAGCATCCCCATAGTGCCTTTTACGGTGAATGCACAAGCAGCACACTACATTGCACAAGTAAACAATGACAGGCATTAGTACACAACCACTTAACTGCCAGCTGAAGTAGTGAACTTATTAAAAACATTTTCAAAAACAGTAACTGAAAATACTTGGCTGTATGTGCTATGACTATACGCTGCAGATATGTGAGGTGCAGGCATCCTTAAGTTGGAAACCCATGCATTGGGTGTCCCATTGGACCCCTGAGGCATGCACAATGGGGTGCATGCCCCTTCTGTAACAGATTCCCATGCCATGTGCACTGTGCAGCTCTTTGTGCAGGAATGAAAAGGGTGCTTGAGCGGTGTGCATGATGGCTTCACACCATTCACTACTCCAACCTCACAGTATGGGGTACTAGGTCAATAGTGTGATGGAGTAATGGAGACAGCAATTAGGGCGAATGGTTGATGGGCAAAGAACGCAGAAGTGGTCGCACATGCTGAGGGCTTTGCCCCTCACCCCCCATCACTGAATATAACCATCCCTGAGGCTGCAACAACCAGAGAGGATAGAGCCAATGACCAAGTAGGATCAGCAGTTTCTGTTGCAGGTCGGGAAAATAGGAAGACTGTATGGGCCTAGTGGTCATTATTTGCCGTCAAATTCTACTTTTCTATGTAACCACCACAGGCAGGGCCTCAAAGGACAATGCACTGTCGCCCTTATGCCCTCAGTCTTTTTGCTTGTACCATTTTTTTTTTGTCACAGTTATGACAGGACATCCAGTAAGGAGCGCCAGTAGAGAAAGTGCAGGCTATGAATTCCGAGGACCCTATTGTAGCTGATACACACCCCCTCCCACCGGAAACAGGTGGCCAAGACAAGCTAAACAACCCCCGTTGCCCTACTGCCCACAACACTCAACATACGGCAAGGGCTGGGGGCTCCCATTCAGGTATGCACCACTGGAATTGTTCCCTTAGGGAAATACAGTGCCAACATATCCCGCAATCTCCTGCTCCACATGAACCCAGTGTACAGGTGGTCAAAGCATCTGATTGGTTGCCTGCCGGCGTTTGCTGCTCCACCTGTGTCACATCCCCATGCTCCTTGATGCTACTGTGTGCATGTAGGGAGAGGCCAGGGCCAGGTGATTAGATTAGTGAACCGTGCATGGTGCATGCCTGTACACAGGTGCAGGATAATGCAGCCCAGATATGCACCTTTAGTGCACCCCCTGGGCCACATCATCATGTATAAATTACACTGTCTGCAAATGCAGCATAATTTCCTTTTGAAGTATAAGAATTTTCCTGTCAGTCTGTGAGTCAGGAAAGAAAGGGTTCAAAGGTGAGAAAAGGACTTTGTTTACTTTCATGATGACATACTAAGTCAAGGAAAGTAAGTAATGTTTGTTTATCCACACCCAAAGCTTCAGGATCCGGGAGCGTTACAGAAAATCAAGTCACAGCAACAGTACGTCACAGCATAATATCCACATCCGTTTTAGCCCAATTACTTAGCATTTATTAAACAAACTTATTAATTACCTCCAAACATATGCCCAAAGGCGAAATGTCAGGGCAGTTAGATCTCATTCAGAAAAGCCAGGGTAAAGAGATGACAGTTCATTCTCCTTTGTAAAACTTTCCACCAGGGAGGCATCCCTAACATAGCAGGGTAATTCATTTCATAACAATGGTGCAGCCAGTGCACGGGCGCTGTCCCTAGACCACTTTAAACTAGACCTGGGGACAGTCTGAAGACCCTACTCAGATGACCATGAAGGGCAACAAGGAGTATACAGACTCAGGAGGTCTTTCAGGGAACCCAGACCCAGATCATGTATGGCTTCATATCTGAATGTTAACAGACCTGTCTTAAAGGAGACACACTACCACACTGGTAGTCAGTGCAAGGTCCTCACCAGGACGATATGCTCAGAGTGGGAATTCCTGGCAGTTTACTTTGCTGCAGCATTTGTACCAGCTACAAACAATATGTCAATCCTCCAGATTACCCTAAAGCACAAAGTATGCAATAATGCATTCCAGCTTCTAGCCAGCCCTGGCATGGAAACAAACCAACTGAAAAATATTAAAGATACATTCAGGTCTTGTAAACTTAATGTTTTTAAACTTTTTCTTTCTGCATATTCCTCCAGGTTCAAACAGTGATTTGAACTGCAGAAGACGCTGTTTTCATGCAAATGTTCTCAGTAATAAATATAACCTACACCCCTTCCCTTCCCAGGCTGGGAACACTTCAGGATCTCTCCTTTCCTTCCCACTGCTACTTTGTTTTGCAGTGGGAGCAACCTGGTCTTCCTCTGCTCCCAGTTCAAATTACTGCAGCATGGGAACCAAGCAGCATATGGACACCTCTTATTTTTCGACAGCTGGCACACAGGAACTCAAAGGTCCAGACTCCCAGTGGGGAACGGGATGATGATTGAAGCCATGACATGAGACTGGAGATGAAAAAAAAAAAAGAAAGAATTAGGTGCACTGAGGGGGAGATGCACATTGAAGTGGAGCCCAAAGACGTTCATGAACACTCCTCACCCACCTGACCCTGAATGACAGCACTAGAGTTTGGTATCATTTGTTTAGTTTATTTGTTTTTATTGACTGGGCATTACTTGGTTTGAAAAGGTGAAAAAAGTCCGAAGCCCATCGAAGCCACCTTTCTAACCCCTGTGGGGTGGATAATTATATACTTTGGTTGAAGATGTACCTGTCCAAGTTGTTTTTAAAGGACTCAAATGAGTCTATGTCTACTAAGTAGGAAGGGAGTGCATTCCATATTTTGGTAACTCTAACAGTGAAAAGCTTCTCTCTTTGATGCGTTCTTAGCTTTGGAACCTTGAGCCGCTTATTGTGATATCTTAGGCCCCCTGGTTTTTCTACCCACTCAATGCTACAATCTTTCTGTAGATTGTGGTCCCTCAGAATATTATACAGCATAAGAATGTTGCCCCTTACTCTCCGAGTTTCCAAATCATACGTATTCAATATCTTCAGGCTTTGTATATAAGGGAGGGAGTTACATGCTTGTTACCAATTGGGTGGCTTTTTTTTGTACTGATTCAATCTGCTTTATGTCCTTCACTAAATGAGGAAACCAAAAGGAAGCTGCATAATCCAGATGTGGTCTTACATACATAGCATATAGTTCAAGGATGCAAGTACTGCTTCTATTAACAAATGCTTTTTGAATGGATTTCAAAATTCTATTTGTTCTAAGGGTAATTTTCCTGCATTGGTCCACATGAGTTAGAGCTTTGTTAATTGTGACTCACATAAACATACAAACATATGAAATTTCCCAGCAGATAAAGGCCTAGAGGTCTATCAAGTCTGCTCAAATGTGTAGCTAACACCCCTTATTCTGCAGCTGCCCCTCCCTTCCACCCTTCCCCTCCATTGACCCTCCCCCTTGTCCTGTCCCATCCCCTTTTGAAGCAGTCCACTGTTCCACTGGATACCACTTCTGCAGGTAACGCATTCCACCCAGCTACCACCCTCTCTGTAAAAAAGTGTCTCCTCACCTCCCTCCTGAATCTTCCTCCCTTCAGTCTTATATCATGGACCCTGGTGTCCCTCCCCTTCCTTACTTTGAAAAGCCCCTCTGTACCTGTCTTGTTTATTCCTTTCATGTATTTAAAGGTTTCAGTCATGTTCCCCCATCCCTCCTCTCCTCCAGCGAGTACATGTTTGACTCCCTCAGCCTCCTCTCGTATGATAAGTCCCTCAGCCCCTTGATCATCTTTGTCACCCTGCGCTGCACCCCCTCCAGTAACTTTACGTCCCTCTTCAGATATGGGCGCCAGTACTGCACACAGTACTCCAGGTGCGGTCTAACTAATGACCTATACAGTGGTAGAATCACCTCCTCCCTCCTCGAGGATATACCCCTTGCAATGTAACCCAGTATTTTGTTAGCCTTTGCAGCTGCCTTCCTACATTGTGCAGAGTTGTTCATTGACCCTGTAATGAGCACCCCCAGATCCTTCTCCTCCTTTGCCTGGCCTAGCTGCACTCCCCCCAGCTGGTAACTACTCCTTGGATTCTTCACCCCACAATGCAGCACCTTGCACATTTTGGCATTAAACCACAGTTGCCAGGTGTCTGACCAGGTTTCAAGCTTTGCCAGATCATCCTGCAACCCCTGCCATCCCCCTAGGTCATCCACCACTGCTCCCATCTTGGTATCATCAGCAAACAGACTAATCTTGCTCTTGATGTCCAATGATATGTCTGCAATGAATATCCCAAACAACACTGGTCCTAACACCGAGCCCTGTGGAACACCACTCGTCACCACTCTTGTGTATGAAAGCTCCCCACCCACCACACTCTGTTGCCTTCCCTGAAGCCAGTTCTCTACCCCTCTCATCAGCTTTGCACCCTTCCCTGTGCCTTCTAACTTACTTCCCAGCCTCCCATGTGGCACTCAGTCAAATGCCTTACTGAAGTCCAGATACAGGACATCCACTGCATGGCCCTTCCAGTTGCCTAGTTACCCAGTCATAGAACTCCACCAGGTTGGTTTGGCAGTATCTGCTATGTATGAAGCCATGCTGTCTGCTGTCCTGTAGTCCTTTGACCTCTAGGAGGGCCACCAGCCTCTCCTTCAGGATAGTCTCCATCAGCTTACCCATGATGGATGTTATGCTCACCGGTCTATAGTTCCCCGGGATCATCCTTGGAGCCACTCTTGTGGAGGGGCACCACATGAGCCATCCTCCAATCCTGAGGTACACACTCTGGTATTCCCTAACCTGGTTGGTTCACTGACCATTTGCAGCAGGAAGCTGTCCTGGAAGGCATCCAGCAGTATCTGATCCCTTGTGTTCCTGATTGTTGGGGTACTCCAGTCCACTTCTGGCATGTTGCAGTCCCCCACAATCACCACACTACCCTTCTTGCAGATCCTCCTGATCTGTCCCGGTAGTTCCCTATCTAACTCCTCCATCTGAGAGGGTGGCCTTTACACCACTCCCATTCTGAGAATTCTGTTCTTGGAATCCTGGATTTGCATCCAAAGTGACTCCGTACTACTCTCCTCCCCTTCCTCCCTTACACACTTCAGTCTTTCCTTCACATATAGTGCCACCCCCTCTCCTTTCCCAATCACCCTGTCCCTACGAAATAACCTGTACTCTGGTACAGACAGGTTCCAGTCATTGTACTGGGTGGCCCATGTTTCTGTGATGGCTGCAATTTTCACCTCTCCCTCCGCCATGAGCACCTGTAACTCTGCAGTTTTCCTGCCAAGGCTCCTAGCATTAAGGGTAACCACCTTCCACCCTCCCCACCTCCCATCCTGCCCTCCTTTACTAGCATCACCAATAGTACTTGCCATTTGTCCTTTGTCACTGTTATGGGGGGGGGGGGGGTAAGCTCATATAGTTTCCCAACCTGTGATCTTTGCATATCTCTTGCCCACTTGCCACCCCCTGCTCCTAGTTTAAATTCCCAACTTCCTCTATATAATCCTCCATCCTCTGTTTCAACACTTTCTTTCCCTCCTCACTCAAGTGTAGTCTGTCCTTGGCATAGAGACTACTGTCCTCCCAGGTCCCTCCCCACCCCCCAACAGCCCATACCCTTTAACATGACACCAGGTTCTTAGCCATCCATTAAATTCCTCTATTCTCAGCTTTCTTGTTGTGCTTGCCTTGGGCACTGGATGTATCTCTGAAAAAGTTACTGATCTTCCTGACCCCTCACATAATTGTCCTAGTTCCTCAAACCTCCTCTGGATTATATCTACTGTCTTGTCAGCCAGGTTGTTTGTCTCAAGATGTATAATTAAATAAGGCTTGTCCCTATCCCTTCTAGCTTATTTCAGAACAGATTGTCCCACCCTTTCTGCTGCCATTCGTGGGATGGCCTCCACCCAAATGTGACTATGCCTCTCCCCCTTGTTACCCCACCTGACTCCTCTTAGTATTGAGTCCCCCAGCACTAAGATTCTACCCCTCTTACTCCCCTGCTTGCTTCCATTCATCTCCATCTTTCATTCCCGACTCCTCTTCTTCCTCCTGCACATTATTTCCTCCTTTTGTCCCTGTTGCAATTCTCCCAGGAGAACTTCCCCCCCACTCTGGTTTGGTCCAGGCATTTATCAGTTACTCCTCCAATTGCATCACCTGTCTCCTCCTCCTTCTTCCCCTCTAGCAGTGCAAAACTATTTTCAGAAGACCCTTCACAAATGCCTGCTTCCTCTCACTTCATAGTAACCTGTTCCCTCCTTTCCACGCCATGATTTTTGCCGCCACTTCTCCTTCCTTCACAAGTCCCTGTCTCTTCCTTCTGTTTGTCTTTTGTCTCCTGACTTGGTTTCCCCGGCAATTGTTCTTCCTGGCCTGGGGCCCATTTGTCTCTGCTTCCCTTCTTCTGACCCTCTCATCACCACTATTGGCTCAAATTGCCCTCCTTCATCTCCCCTCTTCTCCTCCTTCCCTCCCTTCCTCTCTTCCTCCCTCCAGTACTGGGCTAAACCCACCTCCAGTTTGCCTTGCCTATCTTAGTTCCTCCTGCAGACCCTCAATCTCTTTTTCTAAGTTTCTGTATGTGATTGCACACTAAACATCCCCCCATCCTCCAGGTAATTTTTAGAAAGATTGGTGCACCACAGTTGTTGCAGCCCACCACCCTATCCATTGCTCTTGTTGCCCACCAGCGACCCCCCACCCTTCCAGATGAAGGATACCAAACACTCCCCCAAGTCCCCCCTTCCCCCGCATCAGTGCAAAACATTCTTCTCCTTTTCTTAATCTCCCTTACCTCCTTTATCGTACACGTTAGATCGATTGAGCAGCTGCTTTTTACATCCCTATCCTTCCTGTCCACACCCAAAAAGAGACTTTAAGTAAGTATTGCACAACCTTCTTCAAACTCTTACCCCTCCTTTCCACAGTACAAATAGCAATGCAAAGAACTAACAATGAAAAGCTCCTTGTTTTGCAACTACTTCCCTTCCACTGAAATAGCAGTCACTCCTAGATCATTGTCTGATTTTACTTCTTTAATCACCTCCATGTTAAGCAAGTACAAAACATCTGAATTTTTTTCCAGAGTGCATAATTACACATTTATCCATGTTGAACACTCCATTTTATTAGCCTTTGCCCGTAGGTCCATTTTTATTAGATCATGTTGAAATTGCTCTATTTTCTGCTCAGTATCCACTTCAGAGAATATTTTGGTGACATCAGCAAATTTAGCAACCTTACACCTTAATCCCTCATCTAGGTCCCTTATATAAATTCTAAATAAGACCGGGTCCAGCACTGTTCCCTGCAGTACCCCACTAGTCACCCTAATCTCGTTAGAGAGATGACTCCTATTCGTACTTGCTGTGATCTGTTATCTAACCATCTTTGAACCTATTTGACTATAAAATAGTTCAATCCTAGTTGGTTCCTTTTAGTAACAAGTAATGCATGGGAGATTTTTTGGAAAGCTTTCTTGAAATCTAGCAGTACTTACTGCTGAGATTAAGCAGACAGATACTTTATTAGAGTAGAATGGGTCTTATTTAGGGTTAAAAAAAAGAAAAGAAAGTCAGTGTGTGTTCTGTGCTGGGAAGGGTACTGTATCAACTTACTTTGCTAAATCAGTAGGAGGAGAGAGAGCTTAATTGGGGGTGTGGCTTAGACAATATAAATTTCTTACTAATTGCCCTCCATCCCACCACCCTAATCCAGTTCTACTTTTATAGCCACTGGATTTGACTGACAACAGGAACTTCCTGTTTGGCAGTAGGAAGGGAAGGATCATAGAGAAACATTAGTTTTGTCAACCCTAAAGGAAAAAAGTAGCTCGCTCTCCCCCCCAGCTGCTGGTGGTCTGACTCTGAACAAGGAAGAAGGAGGCTACTGAAGAATATAGGAAGTTGCTGTCCCAGAACAGGAAGGGTGAGAGTTGTGAGGAGAGGAGAGAGTAAGCATACAGAGAAACAGGAGAGGGGACACAAAATAAGACATGATAGGAGTGGTGCAGTGCAATGGCTGTGGGGCGGCAGTGTTCTGGGAGACATTCTGGAGGCTGCGATGCTGCCCTATTTGCAGGCAGCTCTCTGGTCTGAGGGAGGAGGTTGCCCATCTCCAGGCTGACCTGGCTAGGATTCATGAAACCTGCTCCCCCACCCAGGGACCACAATGCCACTACCTCAGAGGTTGCCAAGAAAGAGGAGAGGCTGGACTAGGGTGGATACAGGGAGGGAGAGGGTGGTGGAACAGAGTTGCATCCCTCTAGCTGTACCCCTCCATAATTCATACACTCTTCTGGTGGATAGTGGTTCCTCTATGGAGGCACCTGCAGAGGAGACCAAGGAGGATGCTGGGAACCTTTACAAAGGAGACCCACAGGAGGGTGGCATGAGGACCCCACAGGGGAAGGAAACAACTCCTGGTGGGGGACTCAAACATTGGGGGGGTAGAAGTGGGGGAGGAAGGGGAGAGGGAGGTAAGGTGCCTGCCTGGCGCCATGGCTTGGGGGGACAGGAAGCGAATCATCAGGATTGTGGGAGCAGCTGCATGAGGGAGGGAGCTGGATGTCATTTTCCACCTAGGGACACATGACCTGGCTAGGAATGGGATCAGAGCAGTGTAAGAGGAATTTGTAGAGTTGGGGAGGGGCCTTAGACAAGTAGTGCATACGGTAACCTTCTTGGAGGTGCTGCCTGTCTGTGGCAAGGGCGATGCTAGGGTACTCCTCATCAGGCAATTCAATGAATGGTTGAAAAACTGTTTTGGAGCTAAGGGTTTTGGCTTCATTGGAGACTGGGGAGCCACCTGGAAAGATGCAAACCTATACTGGTGCGATGGTCTGCATCTGTCAAAGGGGGGAACCAGGATCCTAGGTGAGAGGTTTAAATGCTTCATTGGCAAGTATTTAAACTAGCCAAGGGAGGAGGCACTGAAAAGGAGCAAGGAAATCCCAGTCTCCCCCCATAAAACATGGTAATTAGTGAGGTAAACACCAAGGTAGAGATGTCATTAGGGAGTAGGACAGAGGTAAATACAAAAAAAGGCAAAGGCAGTAAGAACAGGGATGGGGCTAAAAGGGGTAAGGCCATCAAAAAGTGGAGAGTGATGAGCACCAATGCCCATAGCCTGTGTAACAAGCTTCCTGAACCAGTGGCCTTGATGGAAGAGGGTTGCCTGGATATTGTGGCAGTCACAGAAACATGGTACACAAAGAACCATGACTGGGATGTCAACATACCAGCATACACAATCTACAGGAGGGACAGGGAGGGTAAAAGAGGAGGAGTAGCTCTTTGTGTAAAGGAAGGGATCAAAGCAACAGAACTAAAGAGCAAACAGGGAGCAGATGAGGCACTCTGGGTCACCCTGGAGACAGGAAATGGCACCACAATCCGCATGGGGATTGTATACAGACCCCCATCTCAGGGGGAGGGAATGGACAAGGAAATCATAGAAGGCATCCTTAGAATGGCAGAAAAAGGGGAGATATTGTTGATGGGGGACCTGAATATGCCAGGTGTTAACTGGAGCACCTTTGCTGCAGGCACATCCAAGAGCAGGGTCATTCTTGATGCCCTACAAAGGGCATGCCTCAGACAGCTAGTATTGGAACCCACTTGAGAGGGAGCAATCTTAGACCTGGTACTCTCAAATGGGGACGGAGAAAGAATCTCAGATTTAGAAGTGGGTAGCCATCTGGGAACAAGCGACCACCAAACAGTGTGGTTCACGATAAACACAGCATACAATCAAGCCATACAAAAGGAGTATTGGACTTTAGGAGGGCTGACTTTGGGAAAATGAGAGAGTGCCTCAGAAAAGCACTAGCAAACAGACAAGAAGGAGGGTGGAGGAACAATGGGGAGTAATCAAAACAGCCATCACAGAGACAACAAGCCTTTGTGTAAAGCAAATCAACAAAACACAATGAAGGAAAAAAATGCTATGGTTCTCAAAAGAGGTGGCAGGGAAGGTTAAGGAGAAAAGGATAGCATTCAGGAAATATAATGAAACACAGAAGGAGCAGGACAGAGAACTTTATCAGTTAAAGCAGAAAGAGGCAGGGAAGGCAGTCAGAATAGCAAAGGCCCAAACTGAGGAAAGGATAGCCAACTCTGTTAAGAAGGGGGATAAGACCTTTTATAGGTATATTAGGGAGCGAAGAAAGACCAAAGGAGGGATACTGCGGCTTAATAAAGGGGAGGGAATGTGGGCAGACGGTGACAGTGAAAAAGCAGGGATACTGAATGAATATTTCTGCTCAGTATTCACAAGGGAAGAGGAGGGGGAGGTACCTAAACCAAACAAGAGAAACACTCTGAAGATGGAGGTCGATACCAGTCCATTTACAGAAGAAAGGGTTCTGAAAGAACTAATGAAATTGAAGGTGGACAAAGCAATGGGGCCTGATGCGATTCACCCATGAAGTCTTAAAGAACTAAGGGTAGAACTAGTGACACCTCTGACTACTCTCTTTAACAAAGCATGGGAGGATGGGGTGGTACCTGAGGACTGGAGGAGGGCGGATGTAATTCTTCTCCACAAAAGTGGGAGCAGGACAGAGACAGAAAACTACAGACCAGTTAGTTTGACCTCAGTGGTAGGGAAAATGATGGAATCACTTCTGAAGGAAAGAATTGTTGGTACCTAGAGGCCAGTGGGGCACAGGACCCAAGGCAGCATGGATTCACGATGGGAAGGTTGTGTCAGACGAATCTAATAGATTTCTTTGACTGGGTGACCAAAGTCGCAGACCAGGGAGGGGCTGTGGACATGGCCCACCTAGATTTTAGCAAGGTATTTGATACAGTTCCACACAAAAGATTAATACACAAGTTAGCCAGCCTTGGAGTGGGTCCCAAGGTGGTAGCCTGGATAAAAAATTGGCTAGACAACAGGATGCAAAGGGTAGTAGTAAATGGAGTCCACAGTGAAGAAAGGAGGGTTACTAGTGGGGTACCACAGGGTTCAGTACTGGGACCGGTCCTTTTAATGTCTTTATAAGTGACATTGCAGAGGAACTGGAAGGAAAAGTATGTCTCTTTGCAGACGACACAAAGATCTGCAACAGGATTGATACACAAGATGGAGTGGAAAGGATGAGAAGGGATTTGGCAAGGTTGGAGGAATGGTCAAATGTATGGCAGCTCAGATTCAATGCAAAGAAGTGCAAGGTAATGTACCTGGGAAACAAAAACCCAAGGGAAGAGTACACAATGGGGGGTGAGATACTGACAACAGTAAAATTGGAAAGGGACCGGGGGGTAATTATATCAGATAACCTAAAGGTGGGCAAGAAATGTGAGAAGGCAGTAAGGAAGGCTGGGGGGATACTGGGATGCATAGGGAAAGGCATCAATAGTAGAAAACAGGAAGTTGTTATCCCTCTGTACAGACAGTTGGTAAGACCCCATCTGGAGTACTGTGTGCAGTTCTGAGACCCCATCTCTGCAAAGACATAGACAGAGTGGAGGCTGTCCAGAGGAGGGCAACAAAATGATGCAGGGTCTGCACCAGAAGACATATGAAGAAAGACTAAAGGAGCTTAATATGTATACCCTTGAGGAAAGAAGGAGAGAGGGACATGATATAAACTTTCAAATACCTCAAGGAATCAACAAATTCCAAGAGGGTAGCATCTTTCAGAAAAGAGATGTGCAGGAACAAGGGCACAATTTGAAGATAGAGGGGGGACGGCTCAGAGGTAATGTGAGGAAGTATTTTTTCATGGAGAGGGTTGTGGATGCATGGAACAGCCTCCCTGAGGAAGTCGTGGAGTCAAGAACAGTGGGGGAATTCAAGAATGCATGGGACAGACATAAGGCAGTCCTAGTAGGGTGTAGGAGGAAGTAAACTGTTGGTTTACTAGGGTCTGCAGCTTATCTGTTAGGTAGGAAAATGGGCAGACTAGGTGGGCCAAGCGGTCCTTATCTGCCGTCAAATTCTATGTTTCTATGTTTCTAATACCATGTCAACTGGGATACCCTTATCCAGACTATTACTGATTCCCTCAGAAAAGGAGATCAGATTTGTGGTGCAAGATCTCCCTCTAACAAAACCATGCTGTGTCTTGTCCATCAAATTTTTTTCCTTTAGTTCCTTCTCCGGTTTAATCTTTAGAATCCTCTCCAGACATTTACAGATGATCACTGTAAGGTTTATGACTCTGTAGTTACTAGCTAAATTTCTATTTCCCTTTTTGTAAATGGGTACAACAGCGGATCATCTCCAATCTTGTGGTAATTGCCATAGTTTAACAGATTTATCAAACAAAACTGTAAGTGGGGTAGTTAAGGCCTCAGCTGTTTCTTAAATAAATTTATTATTTATTGCATAAGGACCAAGGGTCGACGTCTCTTTCACTTCTTTTAGTGCAGTGTAAACCTCAGCAGTAGTTATCAGTTCATAAGAATCCTTGTTTGTCTTAGTTTGTTCCATGGTTACCTCAGCCGCAGTAAATACAGACCCAAAGAAACTATTAAAGGTATCAGCAGTTTCCAAAGGATCATTGATCTCTGTATTTTCTTTTATCAGTACTCCTATTTTGTTATGTTGTGTCTGAGTGTTTCTTACATATGCATAAAAGGGCTTCGGATTTGTGTTAACTGTTAGTTTTAGTTCAACCTTATTCCTTTCCTGCCTAGATACCTTTCTATTTTTTTTTTTAGTTCAAGTTTGTATGCCGTCCTGTTATTCTCATTTGGAATTTTATTTAGATTTAATGTATGCTCTTTCTTTATTTCAAATTTGTTTTGGGACACTTTTTGTGAGCCATTGTGGGAATTTCCCTCTTGAGTAGTTAATTTTCTTTCTAGGAATATATATAGTAGCGTCTGTAAGTTGTTAATAATCTTATTAATTGTTTCCCAACATTCCTCAGTATTTTTGTTTACTAATGCATATTCCCACGCTATTGATTTTAGAATACTTCTAATAGTGTTATAGTCTCCTTTATCATATTGATATTGGTATTCGGGAGGGTTAGATGTGTACTGGTGTCTATCAATTTCAAACATAACACTGTTGTGGTCACTATTAAGTAATGGAGTTGAAACCTTAATGTTTGTTAGGTACATGGGGATGTTGGTTAAAACAATATCCAATATATTGTCATCCCTTGTGGGTATATCAACCAGTTGGTCCAACCCCACCTCTACAATTGTGTCCAAATGATATTTTTAATATTTGTTGCTGCTGTAAGGTCATCCCAGTTTATACTAGGTAAGTTTAAATCATCCATAAAAGCTAGATTTTCATTTTCTGCCAACTTAGGAATAGCAGAACACAAGTCATAATCATACACTTTATCTGCTGCAGGTGGTCTGTAGAATGTACCCAAGATGAGGTCCTTTCCTTTATGACATTTGATATTCACACAAATTCTTTCTACTGTGTCAGAATTATAGACATATTCAACTGATTCTAAGGAATTCTTAATATACATGCAGACACCGCTGCCGTTTTTATTAATCCTATTTCTTTTAAGTAACGAATAGCTGGGGATGTTATTAGACCAATCTGTGGTATTTCCCCACCATGTTTCACAAATGGCTGCTATAGTTATTTCTTGATCATTAATTACATATTGCAGTTCAGTACTTTTCACAAGGTTCAGACTTCTTGAATTAGTACAATACATTTTCAAGGTATGCTTAGGGTAGGGTGCAGTGCACTAGGCAATTATTTGCCTATTTTCAGGCATGACCCGGGAGAGGTTTTATCATTGCACACTTGCAGAAATAGTTGCATATGTGTACTACCAAAGGGCAGAAGCTACATTGCAGGGTGTATTTGTATAAAAATTATAATGTTTGGCCAAGATGGGCATGGAAGCCACCACCTTTTTTATCCTCTGGCCCCACAGAACTGTGAAAAAGACAGGCGATATCCCAATTCTACTGCGATGTGTGAAGCCAGTCAGCAGCCACCCGTCCCCCAGGCCTCAGGACACACCTCCTCATGTTAACAGCCAATCAGAAGAAAGCCTCCTATAAGAGAGAGGGACTGTTCGATATGAGAATTAAGTAAAAAAAAACAAAAACACAAGAAAAGGACCAGTAAATAGCTCCTCTCACACCCCCATGTGACTGCCATTCCCTGTAGACACTGGAGCTTGAGAAGCGAGGCATCTGCAGAGCACCCTGTAGCCTAGCCTGCCATTTCAGCTCTGCCTAATTCAGAGGAGAGCATCCGCCTTATGCCGTGAAAGATCAGCAATGCACCAATACCAGCCACTTTGCCATCATGGGTCAGGCATGATGGGAATCAGGGGACCATGAAACCATACTCTGGGGCACCAAAAACATGAGACCACACAAAAACTATAATGCACATACTGGAGCTGGGATCAAGCATGGTGGTGGTGTTTATTTAATGGCTGCCTAGGTGGTAGGCAGTTCTCTGGGCATTTTCCTGGCCATTAGTCTCATTATGATGGTACTTGCACACCCTATATTGCAGATTCTTACTTTAGCTATGCTCTACACATACATCACATCATATATTTCTGGGGCTTTCACATAACTCCCTCACCTCTATTGTGCACGCAGTGTTATGGCTGATGCTGTACACTGGTTTGATGGTATCCAGCTGCTATTGGGCCTATTGCCCACCCCACAGCTACATTGTTTCCAGGTTCACACCCTGAATGACAGGGGTATAATTACACATTGCAATTAAGTACTGGGTCTCTTTCAACCCTACATATCCCTAAACTCCCTTGTGGGGTCCCTGGAGCCCTGGTGCCCCAAGACCATTTGTGCAGTAACACTTTCACCAGACAGGGCAAACACTTACCTGGGGGGGCAAACTGTGCTGGCACAGGGCTCAATATGCCCAGTTGGACAACAAATAGAAAAGCGGATCAGCATATGATATTACTACTAAGTGCATAAAGCATGGTTGGTTCCACCATGCGAGCCTCCTTCAACACTCCACTAATGCCCTAGTGGCCCCCCAAATAGATTCCTGTGTTTGGCCCCTCACACAGGGACTTACTGACCCCAACCCTTGCCAGATCCCTCGTACCTAATGCCCCTGCCTCATGCCTATTCATTCAGCAACATGCCAGGGGGTTCACTATGAACTGCCTAGGACTTTACACAATCAGAATTACTCTAGAAATGTTAACATACAGTGTTGCTCTGAACACAGACTGACTTCTCCCAACCCCTTTTCATTCTGCTGAAAATGACCCATAAGGGTTCCAGTGACCTCCCTTGAGGGGTGGCCCACCACTCTCCCAAATATGTCTTTCGGAGCTGATGTCTCTGCACCTCTCAAGGTGAGTCCCTGGGGCCTCCATCCCTCCAGTTGCTCCAGATAGTCTTCTTCTTCTCTGGAGACCAGGCACAAGCTGACCAGTGGCACCCTGTCCCCAGGGACCCTGCCACCCTCCCTGAGACCACAAGCTCCCGTGGCTCAGTTTCACCCAGAGAGACTGGACTGCTCCTCTACCTTGTTACCCAAGAAAGCTGTCTTCCTCTGTCCTGATGCTTACCCCTTATATAAGGTATCGGGGGGTGGAGGAGGAAGAAAGGACATTTATGTAAGAACTTACTGTAACAGCAGATCTTTGAAATCTCCCTTCAGTCCCTCTGCAATGTCACTTATAAAGACATTAAAAAGGACTGGCCCCAGTACTGAACCCTGTGATACCCCACTAGTAACCCCCCTTTCTTCACTGTGGACTCCGTTTTCTATTACCCTCTGTGTTCTGTTGTCCAGCCAGTGTTTTACACAGGCTACCACCCTGGGACCCACTCCCAGGCTGGCTAATTTATTTATTAATCTTTTGTGTGGGACTGTGTCAAATGCCTTGCTAAAGTCTAGGTAGGCCATGTCCACAGCCCCTTCCTGGTGTACTACTTCAGTCAGTACAAGGATACATCTTGGTAATACAGCAGGTATATCATGATACATAGAGTAGATTGTTGTGACAAATACATAAAGGTAAAAGCATCACATGACAGTAAGTTTACCACCACCTGATAAAAATCATCACAGACAATCAATACAATTAGCTCATCGTAGAAAAACAGCAGGGATATCGCAGTATGTAGAATAGGTTGGTTATAGCAATACATAGTGATAAAATTAGAAGCATCACTTAACAGTAAGTTTACCACACCTAATAAATAAGTCACATAAACAACTCAGGTAGAATGGACAAGAAGGAAGAAAGGAAGGAAGGAAGGAAGGAAGGAAGGAAGGAAGGAAGGAAGGAAGGGGGAGGGAGGGAGAGAGAGAGAGAGAGAGAGGAGAGGGAGGGAGGGAAGAAATATGCAGATTTGTTTGATTTGTTTGACATGACCTTCCTGCTATGAATCCATTCTGTCTTGGATCCTGTGCTCCATTGGATTCAAGGTGTTCCACAATCCTTTGTTTAAGTGGTTATTCCATAATCTTTCCCACTATTGAGGTGAGGCTGACTGGTCTCTAGTTTACAGCCTCCTCTCTACTCCCAATTTGTGAAGAGGGTCTACATCTGCCCTCCTCCAGTCTTTTCTGAAATCACTCCTGTATTGAGTGATTCATTGAATAGGGCTGCCAGTGGTGCTGCTGGCACCTTTTGTAGTTCCTGTAATATTCTAGGATGTATCTCATCCTGTCCATCGCCTTGTCCACTTTCAGCTTCGTGAGTTCTTTTAGGACTTTCTCTATCATGTTGTCCATCTCCCTCCCATATTTATTCATGTTGCCTCTCACCTTCTTCTCCTGTGAATACAGAACAAAAATATTTATTCAGTATTGATGCTTTTTCCAGGTCTCCTTCTTCACACTCTCTCCTTCCCCTTTAAGCCTTACTATCTGACCCGGTTTTTTTCTCCTTTTTATTAATGTACCTATAAAAAGTCTTGTCTCACTTTTTTAGCTCCTGTGCTATTTTTTCCTCTGTTTGTGCCTCTGTGCTCCTGACTGCTCTCCCTGCCTCTCTCAGTTTATCCAGATATACTACCTTGTTCTACTACTGCTGTGTTTCCTTGTATTTCCTGAAAGCCATCTTTTTCACCCTTATGTTCTTGGCCACTTCCTTTGAGAATCATAGTGACTTTCTCTTTCTCTTGTTCACTTGCCTAATGCAAAGGTTTGTTGCCTGCACCATGGCTCCTTTCAGGTGGGCCCACTGCTCTTCCACTCCTGCCCTTTTGTCCCTCCATGCCAGGGCATGTTTGAGACATACCCCATCTTAATAAACTCCACACTCCTTAAATCCAGGACCAGTACCTTTGTGTGGCTTGACTATGCCACTATACTCATGCTGAAACACATTGTGCGATTATCACCAGATCCCAGGTGTTCACCCACCCTGACTTCCTCAGTTCAGTCCCCATTGGTGAGTACCATGTCCAAAACTGCACTCTCCTTGGAGGACTCTAGCACTAGCTGCCTGAGGCCTGCCAATTGCACAAACTACAGGATGTTCCTGCTTCTGGCTGAGGCAGCAGCTGGGATGCTCCAATCCACATCTGGCAGATTGAAACCACCTACCAGCCGCACCTCCCTTTTAGCTGCCATTGTTTGGATGGATTCCACTAAAACTCTGTCCACCTCCTCCCCCTGTGCTGGGGGTCTGTATATCACACTCGTGTAAATAGCAGTGGCCAGAGACCAGGGAGAAACATGGCCAACAGCTGAGTCTGGAGACAGAGGCCAGTACCATAATCTCATTGCTTTCCTTCATAGGGGATAGGAGTGAGTGCCATTTTCTTTGTTGATGTAATGCATCACACTGACATTCTCCATCTGGATTAGCAAATGTCTGAGGCAGACATGATCCTGAAAAGCCTGGAGATTGTACAGGACAGCCTGAATTTCCAGGATATTTACGTGCAGCTTAGCCATCACCTTGGTCCATAACCCCAGCATCTAGTAAGGGCTAAGATGTGCACCCCAGTCGGAACCTGAGGCATCTGTGGTGAGGATCTGTACAGGATTTGGTACAAGGAATGGAACAGCCTTCGGTAGACTGTCACAATACAGCCACCCTAACAACGCTGTGTGAAGAGGAGACATGATGAAAACCATGTGGTCCAGCTCATCCGTCAACTGATCTTACTGGACCCTGGATGTCCACTGAGGTATTCTCACATGAAGATGTGCCAGGTGCATGGTCACTGTGGTTGCAGCCATGAGGCCCAGGAGACATAACACTGTTCGTGCAGAGATGTAGTAGCTCCGGTATACCAAGTGTGTCTGAGCAATTAAAGTGTTTGCCCTATCCTGTGGCAGGAATGACTATCCCTTCTCTGTGTCCAAGACTGCCCCTATGTGTTGCAGTCTTTGGCACAGAGTTAACACAGATCTTAGCACATTTACTGTGACACCCAAGTCATCAAACAGCTGATGTGTCTGAGACAGGGTATTTAGCAAAGCATCCCTGGAGTTGGTGTTCAGGAACCAGCGATCTCCATATGGGCCTTCCCTGTGAAGGGCTGCTGCAACACCTGCCAAGCATCTGGTAAAGATCCGTGGTGCAGAAGGCAAGCCAAACTGCAATATCTTTAACTGATTGTGTCCACCCTCCAGCATAAACTGGGGGTACAGCCTGCAGGATTTCCTGATCATTATATGAAGGTACTGTATGTATCCTTCATGCACAGAGAATGGAGCCAGTCCCCCTTCTGTGGTAGGAGATTCAGAGCCTGCAGGGATACCATCAGAAACTTTCTGCATTCAATGTATAGGTTGCAATCCCTGAGTCTGAACACAGAATGCAGTTCTCCTGTCCATTTTGGGACTAGGAAGTATCTAGAATAGAACATATTGTTTCTCTCCTATGGAGAAACTGGTTCTATGCCACGTTTTGGGAACAAAGTCTGAACTTCTTCCTTCAGACAAGTGGCCCAAGGATAAACAGAAGGAAGTGAAGGAGGATCTGGAGGGGTTTGTAACAGATCCAGAACATGCCTCTGTGCAATTATCTCCAGAACCCACTCACCAGTAGCGATCTCCTGCCATTAGTTTAGATGCTGGGAGATCCTATACTCCACTCACCCTCGGAGGTAACAGCTGAGGAAGGGGGAGAGAGACAGCCAGAAGAGAGTCAGGTGAAACTGGGGGTGTCAGGGCCACTGTAAATGATTCCTTTGGGTGCTTTTGCATTGGCACCAGGGGGGAGTGGATATGGAATTGGACCCCCACCTCTACCACGACCTTGCTGATGGTAGGCATGACTACCTTGGGCAGCAGGTTAATGAACGTAAGCTAAATAAAAGTAAAATAACAAACGGCAATGGCTAAGTTGAAAAGTGTTTCCTTCAGCATGTCCAATGTGCATGATTGACAGTGGGAGAAGGCACTGAGGAGTGATGGGGCTGCCCACATTGTATATGCTTAAATGCTGCACATCAATGTGGGTGGCCATTGGCTAGAAAATAAAGTTTCCGAGTGACCCTTAAGCTGATGCATTATAGTTCCAAAGCTGTGGCCTGATGGAGGAAATATACTCAATAAAGATCTCTGAAGCTGGCCCAGTGGTGCTGAGGGCTGAGGCCCTGTATGCCACACCTCGAGCCATGCTGGTGATCTGGGTTCTGGAAGGGTCTCTGGTTGCTTGAGGGTTGGCGGGGGGAGGAAGGATTGAGCACCTGTAGGCAGCTCTTCTTCCTCGTGGAAGGAGGACAGTGTGGCGTGCTGTAGACTGCCACCCAGTGGTGGCTGAGTATCGGCACATGCCCGTCACCCAGATGAGGGGAAGGCATCTGTCCGGGGCATCTGGCTGCTTCTGTGAAGGTGAGGGCAGCTGTTTCATTCATTGCATGGCTCAGGTGCTGGGGAGAAAACAGACGGAAAATGGTCGGGAGCTAATGGGGTCCATGATGACCAGACATGTTCAGGTTGGAGTACGAGTCCTTCTGGGGGAAGGCCAGAGCAACCGGTTGGCTCCATGGAGGAGCCATAAAACAAAATAAATAAATAAAAATCTCTGCATATTCATGCCCTAGTTTTCTGCTCTTAGTTAAATTAGGCCACTCACAGCATGAATATACATCCTGTCTCTGGGCAATTTACCCTCAGAGAACAGCTATCAGGGTCTTTGAGTGCTCTCTGGTAACATGCCTCCAGCTGGCTGAGCAGAAAGGCTGGTTACATATAAAAATGTCAACATGCATTGCGGGCAATTGAATCTTCTACTGCTGCAGCCCTGATCTAATGTCAGCTGCAGGGGATTCTGGGATTTCTGATTAAAGCAAATGTTAACTTGGAAGTCAGCAGAATCTACCTGATACAATCTACTATACTGAAGTAAACATTAAGTACATAAAAAAAAATCTGTTTTTGCACTGAAAGTGTAAACTGGAACCAGACCCACATTTGGGTGTGGGACTCTCAATGCTGACTATTGCCATTTAAGGTAATTTGGGGAACTGTTGTTAAATGAGGTTTTGAGCCAGTGGCCATAAGTTTGAGAAGTGTCCAGCCATGAGCAACCATTTGTTAATGTAGAGGTTTTGAGACCCCCCCACCCCACAAGGGCATAAGAATCATCAAGTGCTAGTGTACCTGCAGTACATTTCCTGAGGGTCAGGACCTCTAGGCCAGCACTATGAAAGGAATCAACTCAGGGGGAAGTACCGCTGGTCAGCCCTATGAAAGGAGGCACCAACTGAGTAAGCACCACTGCGTCAGCCCTTTGAAAGGAGTCACCTTGTGAGGAGGCACCGCTGGGTTAGCCCTATTAAAGCAGTCACCTTTGGAGGAAGCACCATTGGGTCTGCCCTGTTAAAGAAACCACCTATTGAAGAATCACCACTGGGTCAGCCCTATTAAAAGAGTCACCTTTTATTTATTTTATTTATTTGTTTAAAATTTGGTAACCAGAAAAGACACACTGAGCCGAGGCTCATTTCCAGGTGCGACCCAGGGAGAGGGTAAAGGGATTTACAATGGTCAGAAATGTACATCATTTAGACATTCATGGAATACAGTAGAGCAATATACAGAAACTGGTAAAATATACATTGTTATATTTACAATAGACAGAACTGTGCAACATTGAGACCTTGGGAGGAAGCGCCACTTGGTCACCCTGTGAAAGGAGTCACCTACTGAGGAATTTCCATTATGTCAGCACTATTGAAGTAGTTGCCTTGTGAGGTAGTGCCTCTAGATCAGCCCTATGAAAACAGTCACCTCTTGAGAAAGCTCCACTGGGTCAGCACTATTGAAGAAGCCACCTTATAAGGAGGCACCACAGGGTCAGCCCTATTAAAGGAGGCCCCTTGGGAGGAGGCCGAGGCACAGTGCCTTTTCAACCACAACCTATTAGATATAATAATAATAATACAGTAATCTATATTATTATTGTTTAAAATACTACACAGCTTAGATCTCAGTAAGCAATGTGAGATATATTTCCCAAAGACAGGATAGTAAACTAAACGTCCCACAGTCGACAATTGAAAATACCAAAGACTAACAGTATCAAACAGGATAACTTTTTCTCAGTAAGGGCCCCAAAGGTATGGAATACTTTGCCTCATCATATGGTAGATACAGTATTACTGTATCTAATAGATTCAAGACTGAACTAGATGGGTACCTTTGAAATCCTAACACCTTGGGAGCAACATGCCCACTTGGAGTGGAAGACAGTCCCAATGGGCCACAAACCTACTTCTGTTTAAACGTACTGAATAATACCGAGTAACCTAAAACCATCCAACCCAAGGCTATATGCCCACAGGTAAAATGCTCTGAGCCCCTGAAAATGTTTACTGTGCCCCTCCATTGCCCTAGTGGCAGCTCGTGGTGATGCTGTGCAGGTGTCCCAGGTTTGAGACTAGATTCAGGAAGCTACATCAATGAATGGCTGTGGGCTAGGGCAGCTGCTGCAGCAGTGCATTCTGCCCAGGGAGGGCTGTTGGTAGGTTCTGGCACCACAGCGACATCTGTGGGAGGGCCAAGGAGCTTGCCCTCCATTATACCATGTTTTGTGGTCACATGATGCCAAGATGACAACTCTCCATGCCATGGGGCAGAGGAAGGCGCATGAGAAAATCAGGGCAAAACCCCACAGCTACTGTCTGAAATGATAACCTCAGCCTGATACAGAGTATATACCCTGCAAAAAAAGTCTAACATCTGGGAGAATAGCCCACCCCTCCCCAAAAGAAAGAAAATGGATATTTTGACAGCGTTAGCCAATCCTTGTATACAAGGATTTCATTGGCCATTCTATCTTTGGGGGGGGGGGGCACTTTGCATGATAAACCAAAAGGAAAACCTGGACATCAGATGAGGTAAAGGACCCTGCAGAGCACAGACTGTTCCTCGATGGGGGCATGGACAAGGCAGCAGTTGCCTACTGCCTAATGATGGCTTTTTCACCTGTTCCCTTCTCCCCTGGGATGTAGGGCCTGACTTTAAACTGCTTCTCTGAGCGTCAGCCATTTTCTGCATACTGATCTCAAAACTGACTCTATCTCCTGCCTCATACTAGGAGACAGACGAGCAGTGGAGTGAGAGATCCCCCCCCCTTCCCTGCACCAGTCAGGAAAACATCCAATTGGATGCTTTGAACTCCCCTGCTGGCTTCTGCTACTGACATTGCTGGTCTGTGAGGCAAACCCCGGGTCATCAGTATGCCGACCAAGTAATTACCAATTACTCAGAATCTGCTCATAAACAAACTGTGGTTGTGATGTACTGGAAATCCCAAATAAACTTTATTTTCCCCTCAGACGTTTTCAAATATTGCCATATCAATTCATCCCTGCCTAGGCTACATGGCAGGCTGGATGGACCTGATTTTATTTAAATTATTTATATGTTTGCTTGCTTGTTTGCCAGGAAAGCCCTTGAGTAACAAGTGCCTATTTCTGAGGATGAGCTTAGTCTATACAAAATTACTTAAAAATGATACACGCACAACCTTCAAATTCTTATAACATCGATTGACCTAGAGTACCTTCCCATCTTAATTAGTAAGTTACTATGTATATTTTTCTATTTTTCCAAAAATATTTTTAAACAATATTATACTAGCCATCAATTTGCACTTGAAATTAATGCTGCTAATTACAATATAATTATACTATATTTGTTGTGTCTCTAAAGCATTTGTTATAAAATAGATTTTCTGTAACTCATGTTAAGTGAAGTATCTCTCTCTCTCTCTCTCTGTTGATGTAAATTTAGCTTCTTCAATTATCTGTTTTATATTGTTTTTATTTGCGATAAATTTGTTCCTCGTGTACAAAATTAATGAAGGTGGCCTTAATTAATTCTTGTCTGCACTGAGTCTAGCCTGTGCAGTATACACTGCATGTGTGCTGACAGTGAACTAAGGGTTGTTCTGTGTAGTTTAGCCCAGTGGTTAGAGCACAGAGTTGTAGACTTGGAGACCTGGGTTTGATACCCATGAAAAACACATACTTACACTGTGGAGCAGCAAGTCACGTTACCTTCCCCTCTGTGTGCTCTCCCTCACTAATCTCACTCTGTGGTCTTCAAATCTCCCAGTGTGCTGAACATGGCAGGAGCATTCCTTCCATGCTTGCCTTCACATTGTAAAGCATTTTGGGATGCAGTTTGTGTAAACAGTGCTATATAAAGCCAAATTCCTTTCCTGGCAGGAGCATTCCTTCCATGCCTGCCTTCACATTGTAAAGGATTTTGGGATGCAGTTTGTATAAACAGTGCTATATAAAACCAAACTTCTTTCCTGGCAGCAGCATTCCTTCCATGCCTGCCTTCAGACTGTAAATCATTTTGGGATACAGTTTGTATGAGCAGTGCTATATAAAATCAAATTATTTCCTCAAATGAAATAAACAAAAAAACCAAAAACAGAAAGCACACAATGAAGGAAAATAACTAGGATGGTGAATCTAAGTATTACATTTTGCAGGCCCTGTGCTGTGGAGGCAGTTGGCCATGTTATCACTTAGATGTCTGGGGCTCATGTGTGTGTGCCTTGGAATCCTGTACTGCAGCAACTGGGGGCTGCCAGCTGTGTCATAGAAGGGAGTCACTAGGCTCATTGGGAAGGAAAGCACGGATTGCCTAGAATTCATCACCAGCTAGCAAAGAAGCAGTACAGTTATCAACAGTGAATGGTACTGCACCACCACCCTCCCAGTCAGAGGAAGGGTGCATCTGGTATGACCCTCATAATCAAGACAGGAGAATTAATGGAAAAGTAAAAACATGAAAAAAAGAATGAAGAATAAATAAAAAAAAATGTTCTTCAAAGATTTTATCTAGAGGGTGTGTGCTCTATAAAAGATAATGCCATTAATTCCTTCTGGCCGAAAACTAGAAAAACAAGCATTTGTCAATGCCGAATGTTTGCTTGCTGGCATTGGCAGTGGTAATGTAGAAGTTACAGAGCTGCGTAATAGGAATGGCAGTGAAGTACTGAACTGAAGCCAACCCCACCACCACCCTGCAGAGAGTGACAGGCATTGGGGTGTGCGTTTGGGTCATCAGGCATAATGGCCTTGCCATTTCACCACACCCCACCCTGCAGACACTGACAAGTGTCATGGTGTTCCTTGGGGTGTTTGGCCCTTATGCGCATCCCATTTCATTAGGAAATGCGGTGAGATGGGTGCGATATAGGAGAATGGGGTGAACTTTGGGGCTGAAGACTCCAAGGCATACCTCAATTCCTCTCACTGGCTGCAGGGTGTGGAATGGTATGAGCATTACAGGCAAGAATCCCAAGTCACACCCCTGATGCCTGTCATTCTCTACAGGGTTGGGCGTTATGGTTGGAAACCCTAATACCTCAGGCATTCGTTGGTATTTTCACTCCAAATTTTCAACATGTTTTTTTGTGACCCCACCTCATGAACAGGGAATATCAGTTTGTTAGCTGAAAGCTGCTTATGCACATGAAGTACGGCATTTAGCACCACAGGTGCAAAACATTCGAACAGGATGTAAAAATGACAGCTGTACTGTTCATGGGAGGTGTAAAAATGGCAATGTTGCAAATCTGTAGTACAAATATTTAAAAAATGGTGAAGTCATGGCGATATAGAAACTGTACAACGCACACCGTAATATAATTAGGTTGGGGATATTTACAGCAGATTGTCAACTCAGGCATTTTGGTGCCTCCGATCATGAACAGTGTCACTGTGATTTTCTTTATCTGTGCCGAACAATGATTCCCCACGGCGACCACGCATCTCTGCGCTGAAAGTGTGAAAGCACACTTCAGCCATGTTGTGAAAAATGACAGCTGTACTGTTCATAAGGAAGTGTGAAAAAATGCCACTGGTGAAAATCTGGACTGAAAATATTACAAAGTCATGAACTTACGAGGGTACATGGAAACTGCGCATTGCTCGTAACACAGTCATTTTATGGACTTTTGTCACCAAATTTTCAACATAGCCATTTTAAGACCTCTGCTCATGAACAGTGTAACTGTGATTTTCTTAATCTGTCCTAAACATTGCTTTCGCACCAACAGCACCATTATGCGCTACGTAACTGCAAAAACACATTTGGGCGACATATGAAAATGGCAGCTGTACTGTTCATAAGGAAGTGTAATAAAATGGCAATGTTGAAATCTGGAGTGAAAATATTAAATTTGCAAACTTACGAGCATGCATAGGAACTGCAAAGCACGCTCATAAAACAGTCATTTTTAGGAATTTTTTCACCAAATTTTCAACATAGCCATTTTAAGACCTCTGCTCATGAACAGTGTCACTGTGATTTTCTTAATGTGTCCCATACATTGATTTTGCACATACTGCGCCATTGTGCACTACATGGGTGGGAACACATTTTGGGCAAGATGTGAAAAATGACAGCTATACTGCTCATAAGGAGGTGTGGTAAAATGGCAATGTTGGAAATCTGGGTGAAAATATTGAAAATTAGTGAACTTACAGGCTGCATAGGAGCTGTACAGCATGCGCTAATAAAACAGTCATTTTAGGAATTTTTTCACCAAATTTTCAACATGCCATTTTAACACCTGAGCTCATGAACAGTGTCACTGTGATTTTCTTAATTTGTCCCATACATTGATCTGCACACCGACTGTGCCATTGTGTGCTACATGGGCAGAAACTGCGTTTTGGGTGACATGTGAAAAATGACAGCTGTACTGCTCATAAGAAGGTGTGATAAAATGGCAATGTTGGAAATCTGGAGTGAATAGCTGAAAATTGAACGCCTTACGAATGGTATAGGAACTCGCAATGCACAGTCAGTAAAACAGTCATTTTAGGAATTTTTTCACCAAATTTTCAACATAGCCATTTAAGACCTCTGCTCATGAACAGTGTCACTTTGATTTTCTTAATTTGTCCCGTTACATTGATTTGCACCCGACTCGCCATTCTGCACTACATGGGTGGGAAACACCTTTTGGGTGAGATGTGAAAATGACAGCTATACTACTCATAAGAAGGTGTGGTAAAATGGCAATGTTGAAAATCTGGAGTGAAAATATTGAAATTTAGCAAACTTACGAGCCTGCGTAGGAACTCATAGCACGCCTTCTAAAACAGTAATTTTTGGAATTTTGGCACCAAATTTTCAACATGGTGTTTTGGAACCCCTTCTCATGAATGATGTCACTGTCATGGCGGTATTCAGGCCGAAGGGTGATTTCACAGTCACTGCACGGTCACTGAGTCAAGCAAAGAGCTGAAATCTTATTGAAAATAAAGTGTTATGAGAACATTGTCCTTATACTTAATGACTTGAACAATTCCAGCTTAGTGAAGTTAGGGTTTATTAGGACTAGAGTGCTACCACTGGTCCAAAGGATGACAGAAGATGGCTCTAAGAAACAATTACAGCACGCTTATCCAGGAACGCTTTTCAAAATATAATAATCCCACACAATTTAACTTATATATAATTATTTTTTGTATTTATAGTGCTACCAGCTTGGATAAAATACTCATTCTCAGTTTCTGCCAGTGATTTCTTGCAGGGTACTGCAGGACCACAGTAACAATTACTCCAGTTTTCACACAGAGGGCTCTGACATCTTTACTGCAGAGTGCTTCATACAGGTGTGTGTGTGTGTGGGGGGGGCGGGGAGGTACTGTATCTCCCTTTATTCTTTGCTACTGAGGACATTTGCTTCAACACAGAAGCATTATGTCCCAAACTTCATGTGTTCCTGAAGTTTTAGTCTCCAGGTGAAGTCACAACATTCTGTTGATGACATCCCAATGTGTTATGTGGAAATTATTATGATGTCATAAACAGAGGATTGTGACTTTACTGGAGGTTCAGGTTGGAGGCCAGTGGGCAAAATAATGTTTTCATGCTAATATCCCCTGTAATAAAGAAAGATGGGAGAGCAATACAGAAATTAATGAACTATAAGTGGCGTTGTATAATAATATCATATTTTGCAAAGTTTCACTGGTTTAGTTGAATGCTGCTTTTGTAATGATCTGCTTAAGAGGTTTATTTTCCCAGAACTTATATATTTACTTATATTTATGTATATATTTACAGGAAATTGAAGCATCTGAAGTTTTTTGGTGGGGCACCACCATGCCACCTTAAGAGTAGGGTGACATGAAGCTGGGAGGGGTCCATGGGTACTGTTGTGCACAGGGCCCATGACCATGTAAATCCAGCCTGGTCACTGCCTGTGACATCTGTGAGCCTCTCAGGTCCAGATTTAGGTTCAAACACAGTACTGAGACTGCACTGGTCAGGGTGCACAGTGATCTTCTCAGGTCGTGGGATAGAGGAAAACAGTCAGTTCTTGTTCTCCCTGATCTCTCCTCAGCTTTTGACACTGTGGTTCATGAGTTGTTGTTGGACCACCTTAGGGGGTATTTTTCAGTCACTAGCATGTCATCTTTTGGTTTGATTTGTAAAGCACAATTAAAACAGTGCCTCAGGGAAGACACAATGTCACACTGACGGGTGCACTTACTGAGATGAATCAGCATAGAAGACACAGAGCTATAAAAGTAGCAAATTGGTCAGCACTCCACAAATGCCCAGTTCAAAAATCCATAAGTAAATGTGCATCACGGATGGGCCAAGAAACTTTGATATTTCAATTCCAGCAGCTTTGCTTTATTTTAATAAACACACAGCAGTAAATGCAGATACCCATGCTCTGGTATTGTGCCACCTGGTAATGTTCCGTGATGTTTCTATATGTACTTTACACTACCTGGATACCAGAGCATGGGTACCTGTCCTGCTTTTACTGCTGTGTGTTTATTAAAATAAAGCAAATGCCACCCTCTCTGGCCCTGCCCACATTGGCCCGCCCACATTGTGCCCCCCCCAACCTTGCTACCCCTATGATTTTGCTGAAATGACGCCCCTGCTCTGAACTGTGACCTGAGGATCCATGGTTTGCTTTTGAATCCTACACAGCCATTGTCTTGCTATGTGACCTTGTGCAAATAACTTAGAACCTCCCACACTAGGTCATTATGGGGAAGGAGGATGTGGACCTTCATATGGCTTCACAACTGTAAGCTGCTTAAGATGGTTGCCAATGTGGGCACCTAGGTAGCCATCATATAAAGTATGTGTGTACCAGTTGTGCGTACACCCATACTTTTATAAAGTATCGCGTATATGTACCAAATGTGTGTACAAGATGTTCTCAAGAACTAGAGCAATTGTGAAAAAGTATTTTCTTTGTTGGAGGGTGAGCTTTGTTTTGCAGGGGTGTTTATGTGTGTATGTTTTGAGTCTGTAGATGGCAGCATAATGAGTCGAAGAAAATACAGACACAGTTTGTATTAGGCCTTTTATTTAACATTTGGTCCTTTTGTGCTGGACTTGTGAAAAGCCTGTCGGGCGGTGGATTTTCCAGTCACTAGCCCAGCTGGCCAGTGGCTGAAAAAATGAGTTTCAACCTCTGCCCAGGACATTAGGGTTAGGGTTAGGATTTTCAATTTGGGGGGGTCAGCAAACGGCCATGAGCCTTCTGAGTCCAGACCCAGCTCTGTGTGTGTGAGGCAGACACAGGTGGCTCTGCAGACATTACAAGAGACAGCGGTGACTCTTAAGTGTAATTGTAATGGGAGGGCTTTAAGCCCGAGGTTCGAAGGGCAGAGCAACAACGTCACTCCCCAATTGGGCTTAAAGGTCACACATCCTGGGCCTTGCCAGGATTCGTTTTTTCGTTGCAGCTGGAGGCACTGCTTGTCCTCCTCTGTTGTTGACTTCTTTTTGGGCTGCCTCTGGCCATGGGATCTATCTCCGCCCAGTGCTCTCTTCTAGCACCACTTCCCCTTGGTACGTTAGTCTGCCACTGCAGTATTTCCTTTTACCATCTCGTTCTCTGTTCCTGAGCTCCTGGTTGCCTTCTCAGCCCTCCGATTACTGCACTGCTTCGTTCCCTTCTCCCTCATATCTCTCTCCCCCTTGGTCCTTCCCCATTTCCCCATCATTTCTGTCCTTCTCTTTTTTTCACCCCTTCCTTATGCTCCGCTCTATTCTGCGACTTTCCTTTTTGGTAGCCACCTCACACCTGCCTGCCTCCGTTTTCTTTCTTTTCTTTGCCGCTGTCCCTGCCTTGCCTTGTCCTTCTGTGTCCTCTTCTTCATTTCTGCTGGTGGGTGTGCTCAGCAGCTGTCCCACCCTCGCGTTCCTCTGCTTTCCCCTCCTGTTTGTTCCTTCATAGCCCAACCAGTCGCTTGCCTTTGGGCTGTTGTCTCTTGGGCCACCCACTCCTGGTTCCTAATCTGTTCCTGTGCTCTCATACCTCTGCCTGTATTATCTCTGCCTGGGCTGCCTTCGATGGGTGAAGACATCGCTTAGCTTCCCTTGGTGGGAGCTGATGTCTTGTGGCTGTCTTTCTGACTTGTGCTTCCTAGTGCTATTCTGCTTTAGTGTCCATTCCACTTGTGCTGGTTTCTGAATTCATGTAGTTGCTTCTGAACAGCCTGCTGCTCACCAGGAGCACAACCATGAGCACACTTCATTCCTTCTGCCCTTCATTTGCTGGGGAATATGATCCTATAGGACACCTTTTCTTGTTCCTACCTCCGGTGCTTGCCCTGATTGTGCTGTCTCCCAGTCTATTGAAAGGGATGAGTACCTCCTTATTCATTAATCCTACAGGGGGTTTCAGTAATTTGTGCTCTCCATGACTGTGTGTTCCTCCCAGCTGCAATAAAAAAAAATTGCTCCACAATTATATATTAACCACGTGCATTTCAAGAGGTACTATTACTGTACTGATACCTGATTAAGGTACTGAGAGCTATGTCCTTTCCAGGAGATTCTGAATCTTTTAGCCTGCTTCCACCCTCCTTAAAGGGCAGCATACTTTTCTCCATGTTCCTAGTGTTCCTCTTCCCTGCTTGCCCCCTAGCTGGGGGCCGGCTGGCTTCTATCCTATATCATTTATTGTTCCTTTCCTGTCTAACCTGCTGACCTTCTGGTTCTCCTGCTCCCATCACTCATTCTGCATCCTGCTCCTTGCCTCCTCTGCTACAACCGTGCATTTCTTCTGGGGGTTTTCTCTATCCTACCATCACCTTTCCCCAGTTCCAGCCTTCAGGTATTCCTTCCATCATTGTGCCTCATCCGTTTCCTATTTTACCTTACTCTATCCCACACTCATCCGACCTTTCATCTTGCTCATCTAATTTAGTCGCTCACTCAGCTATCACTCAATCAGTATACCTCTCATCGTACCCTATGCCCATTGTTGTCACCTTTTTTCTGCTCTGCCTCCTCGACCCACAGCCCTCTTGCCACTTGTCTCAGGTTCCTGACTTCTGTCATTGTTCACTCATCCTTACCTCACTTCCTCATTTTCGAGCATCTAGTTCCAGATGCAGGTCTCATGAGTCACATGCCTTACTTCATATCGGCCTTCAGGATTTGCCTCCTCCAACTCCGCCTCATCCAGCTTGCCCTGCTGCAGTTTTCATCCCATATCGACTGGGTCCTATGCTAACCCATTGATCTCCTACCGTCCTTTGTCCTTTCAGTACCTTGCTTTCCTGTACCAGCCTCCATGACTTCAATCCATCATCGTACCTCATCCATTTCCTAATTTTACCTGCCTTGTCCTAGCGCCTTTTCCAGTACCGGCGATCATGGCTTCACTCCACTGTTGCTTCCTCCTCATGTACAATCATCCAATTTTGCTCTTTGATAGCTCAACCCAAGATGCTCCTCCTGAGCGTACTCTCTGGTTCAAATACCCTTTGGTTCTGGATATGCCTTCTTGGTCTACCTCCTTTCGAGGAGCCTACTTATTCCTACTACCTTTGTACAGGTTCATTTTCAAATTCATTCCTGTCTCCTCCTCTTCACATTCTGTACTGGCCATCATGGATTCACTCTGATCGAGGCCTGCAATCAATGTTTCTTTTTGGGGTTTACCTATCATGAGTCCTATGCCACCTCATCGACCCGTGACCATCCGGGTTCATAACTCCAGTTGTCTTTCACTCATCTTACCTCAAGGTTTTTACATCATTTACTCAAGCATTCCTATCATTGAATCCTATGCTACCTCATCGACTACAACTTCAGGGTCTAATCGTTCAAGGTCTCATTGTTCACATCACATGATCAAGCGTGCCTCATCAGCCTCAGTGTCTGCTCACTCACATTGCTCAATCAGGCCAGTCTGCATTATCCTCAGTCTCCTAGTGAACACATCTGGAGTCTCCTCATGAGCACATCTGGATACCCCTTGCTGCTCTGATTTCTACATGGATCTACTCCCTCCCATTGACTACTCGAGCATACCCTTCTCGGGTCCCTGCTACCTTATGTTCCTTCTTTAATCTGTGTTTCTTTGGACTTTTCCCCTATCCCATCATCATCCTCCTCCCTACTCATATCCCTCAATAATGAACCATTCTCTTTACCAACATACGTCCTCAAATCAAATGTCATCAGCCTGGAGGGAAGACGACCCAAGCCTTGGATCCCTAGAAGTTTCCTCCTCAAAGGGGGGGGGGTTTCCTCTCCTCCGTGCCGATGGTCATAATATTAGTTAGAGTTAATGCTTTCTTAGGTTAGTTAGTTAGGTTCTGCTGTTGGATGGAGGTGGATGGTGGCCCCAGCTTTCCCCTCTCTCCATCAGCCCTTATCTTCTCAGAATTCATTCATCATCCTTGCCTCTTTGAAACTCGACATCTTTGCATATTCTTTTGGGGCTTCTTCCTAACCTACCTTTAGCCGGCGCATTCATTCCCGTGGCACCTGTAAGGGGGGGACCCTCCTCTAGAGTTCCTTGTGTCATACCCCTACAGGGTGGTATATCCCATAGATAGAGAGGTGAAAAGCCACAAAGCAAATCAAGTTACACAAGCATCATCTCATCTTATCCAGTTGCGTAAGGACACTGAATGGGAGGGCTTTAAGTCCGAGATTCTATATGCAGAGCAACAACATCACTTCCCCATCGGGGTTAAAGGTCACACATCCTGGGCCTTGCTAGGATTCATTTTTTCGTGGCCCACCATCCACCCCTCCTCCTCCAGTGGCTCATCTCTCTTACCTGTGGGCTTCTTCCTAACCTACCTTTAGCCGATGCATTCATTCCCACGGCACCTATAGGGAAGGAATCCTCCTCAAGGGTTCCTTGTGTCATGCCCCTACAGGGTGGTATAGCCCATGGATAGAGAGGTGGAAAGCCACAAAGCAAATCAGGTTTCACAAGCATCGTCTCATCTCATCTTATCCAGTTGCGTAAGCACATTGAACTAAATTGTGTGTGTTTGGGTGGATGATGCATTGAAACTGATAATTCCAACGGCCTTTATATTTTGGTAAGGGGAGGAATAGTGGGTGAAGCTAAAAGGGGCACAGTGAAGGCAACAAACCTCTGCATCAAGTAAGTGAGAAAATGCAAGAGAAAACGAGACCGCTATGGTTCTTGAAAGAGGTGGTGGAAAGGATAAAGGCTAAAGGGTAGCATTCAGAAGGTACAAGAAGGGGATAGGAAGGTGTATCAGGAAACAGGAGAGCAGTCAGCAGCACAAAGGTGCAAACTGAGGAGAGGATAGCTCAGGTGATATAAAAGGAGACAAGACATGTTTTAGGTACATAATCAAGAAGACCAAGGAAGGGATTATAAGGTTAATCAGGGAAGTGGGGACTGTGCAGAAGGGGACCAGGAAAAGGCACACATCTTGAACAAATACCTCTGCTTAGTGTTCATGGAGGAAGGCGTAGGGGAGGGATCACAAAAAAGGAACAGAAACTCTGAAGGGGTTAAGTGGACACTAGTCATTTCTCTGGAAGAGTGAATCCTGAAGGCACTCACTAATCTGAAAGTGGACAAAGCAATGGGGCCAGACATGGTGCATCCAAGGGTGTTGAGAGAACTCAGGGAGGTACTGGCTGCACCTATGACAGTCCTAGTTAACAGATCACTGGGAACCAGAGTGGTTCCGGAGGAATGAAGGAGGGCAGATGTAGTCCCACTTCACAAAAGTGGTAGCAGAGAAGGCTGGTAATTATAGGCCAGTCTACCTGACATCAGTGGTGGGAAAGCTAATGGAAACACTGGTGAAGGGAAGGATTATGGAATATCTTGAATCCAATGGGTTACAAGACCGAGGCAGTATGGTTTCACAGGGGAGGATAATGTCAGACAAATCTGATAAATAATTTTGCTTGGTGACCAAGAAATTAGATCAGAAAAGAGTGGTGGATGTGGCCTACCTAGATCTCAGTAAGGCTTTTGACACTGTTCCACACAGGAGACTAGTAAGCAAACTGGGTAGCTTAGGAGGGACTAAAAAGGTGGTAAACTGGGAGACAGTGGGTGGTGGTAAATGGAGTTTGCTCCGAGGAAGGAAGGGTGACCAGCAGATTACCTCAGGGATCAGTGCTGGCACTGGTCCTCTTTAATGCCTTTATAATTAACATTTCAGATGAACTTGAAGGGAAGGTCTGCCTCTTTGCAGATGACACCAAGATCTGCAACATGGTGGACGCTCCAGGTGAGAGAAAAAGATGAGCAGAGATCGGCAAAAACTTGAGAAGTGGAGAAGGGTATGGCAGCTGGGTTTCAATGCAAAAAAGTGCAAAATAATGTACTTAGGGCACAGGAAACCTGGCGCAGAGTACAAAATGGGAGGAGGGTATTGCCTGTAACCAAGCAAGAAAGAGACCTAGGGGTAATTATATTGGATGACTTAAAGGTGGCCAGGCAGTACAACAAGGCAGTTGGGAATGCTAGTGGGATGCTGGGCTGCATAGGAAGGATCAACAGAAAGAGGGAAGTGGTGTTGCCCTATATAGATCACTGATGAGACTACACCTGGAGTACTGTGTCAGTTCTGGAGATCACATCTCTGGAAGGGCGTAGACAGAGTGGAGGCGGTCGAGGAGTGAACAACTGTGAAATGGTGCAGGGTCTGCATCCAAACCCTATGAGGAGAGACCAAGGAACCTCACTTTGTACACCCTGGAAGAGAGGAGGGGATATGATAGAGACAATTAAGTATCTTACAGGGTAAATAAGGTACAGGAGGATGTATTTATCAGAAGAAAAGGTGCTCAAGAACAAGGGAAAATGCTATGAAGCTGGAGGAATAGATTCAGGAGAGATATGAGGAAGTATTTCACAAAATGAGTGGTGGCTTCATGGAACATCCTTCCAGTGGAGCGGATGTGGTTGTGGTAATACAGTGCTGGGGTTCAAGAATGCATGGAATAGGCACAAGGGAATCACAGCAGAAGGGAAAGGGGGGGACAGAAGGGCAGTAGATCAAGTAGGGTCTGGAGTGAGAATGTAGGTAGGGACAAATAGGCAGACTGGGTGGGCCAAGCATTCCTTTTCTGCCATCAGATTCTATGTTTCTGCAATTGCAGAAGTTCTGTCAAAGTTAATTTTTTTTATTATTTGGTAACTGTGTCCGATAAGCACAAGTGCCTGTTGCAGGGTGACCCAGGAGAACTGGGGTGGTTAAGACTTGCTCAGATAGTCACACAGTATACAAGAGGTGATTGTAGGAATCAAATAAAGGTCTGCTGGATGTACCAAGCTTATTCATAGCTCATTCTTCTAGCATCTAGGCTATACTGGCAAATGTAGCAGGTACTGTATTTGAACATTTTCATTGAATACAAAAGCTCTAATTGGACAATTCTGCAGCAGCTGCTGCACGTTCTGGATTTTCCAGTGTTTTAATTTAAGAAACTCCTGTTAGTAGTGCTGACAGGGTATCTAATGAAACTGGATACTGTGAGATACCACTGACTTTCTTGGGTACTGCATTGTATTTAATGCAGTTGGTATCTGACCAGTGGATCCTAATGTCACAAACCCACTCAGCAGGTCAGCCCTCTACTCCCAAAGTGCCAACCTCCGAGCACAGTCTTGTGAACAGTTTACAGAAACAGGGTAACCCAAACCTTTTGCTAGTGTACCCAGTGCACAGGCTCAGATAATTCTGTCTTCGGGGGGGGGGCAGATATCTTTGCCTGTGGGCACCTAACCAGGTATACAGAAATGAACCCTTAAAAACTGTAATAAAAGACCTCAGATTTAAAACGCTTCCTTTTTTCTAGTTTGGTATCACCATTCAAGCTTATGTACAGAGTCTGCTTTAACCATATATACTTTACTTGTTAAGGAAAGAAATTCAAAGACAGACCAAGTAGGCTCTAAAAATAGAGTTTTACTAAATAGATACAAATATGTAAAACATAAAATACAGAACCATATATCACAAGAACCATACAATCTTTTAAAAGAACAAGGTTTTAACAGTGCAATTCCTACTATAGTACTTAGATTTGTCTCTCTCTCTCTCTAAATACCTGCTTAAAGTGCTCAAAGATGTGTCTTTCTCAGAGTGTAGATGGAAGTGTGTCTGAAGTAAAACAGAATACTGTTTAAAAAACTATCTTTGCCAACCCCTTTGTGTGAGGTCATCTAGCTCCTCCTCCTCTGTTTATTAGAAATCATACACCCAGGATGTTTTATCATATTAGAAGGTAACTTAATTAAGGTTACATCAGCAGAAATTCCTTTCCCCCATGTGACTTCCCCAATCAAGTCTGTAAATTACCTTTCATCTATGAGCAGTATCCTCTCTTACACAGACATCAATGCATTTATGATTTTGCACCAGTGTGCCATAACCTGGTTTCCTCCTTGAGATGTCATAAAATGGATACTGATTTCCCTCTTAGCAGTTAAAGCTATATTTAACTTGGATAAATAGATTCTTGATTAAGGCCTGTTCTAGTCTGTAATTAGCTTCTGGCCTTCCAGATAACACCTTGTATCTAAAGACTGTGTGTGTGTATATGTGTGTGTGTGTGTGTGTCATCTCACATGCTGTCTCAGCATCTCTCATGACAGACAGTCCCACAACACATTTTTATATTACAAAAAATCATAGTGTACTCAGAACTGGCTGTCCACGTGTCACACCTAACACATCAGATCCAACAGAATAACAGCTATCCAATGTGACTATTTGGGATCTGAAGCAGATATCTGACCATAGATGGCACTATTTTATCTCAGATTCCAATATTCACTCTATGATCTCAAATCTGAATGGGGTCAGATAGGATATTGGGTCTGGAGTCAGACAGATGTACTATCCTTTAGAGTCAAGTAGAATAGTCAAAAGAATTACTCTATTGTTTAGGTAATGGCAGCACCTTTGCCGGAAGTCAGGGTGCTCTCATTGGGTTTTTTGTCGTTGTTTATTTATTTATTTATTTATTACAATTTTAAGTTTACAGGATAGGCTCAATGAGATAGAGTACACTAATGTCCGTGTCTCACCCAGTGTTCATTAATGCTAGTTACATTGCAAGAATAGGGGTATAGAGATAGGGCCGGATTACTGCCAGAAATTTGTGATCCTTCTTTCTAATTCCACAGCAAGAAAGTCAGTTTAGGAAGTGCCTTGCTTCTGTAGAGAGGGGTTGCACTCATGTAGGAAGGTTAGGGTTTTACAGCACATAGAAGCATCAGAAATGCTAAACAATAGAAGACCATAAGCCTCTTGTGTTCATCTACTGCCCTCAGGGTATCTGCAGCATTCAGTATGTAAGGGACAAGACATGACAGGGTATGTGGTTATAAGGGAATAATGGATACCACAGGGGATTTTTGGGCTTGAGGTGTAGCCAAGTGCCACAACCACCTAAGAAGTCCATTATTCCCTTATGACTGCAAGCCCCAGAGTGTGTTTTCTCACTTATAAAATAGGCTTTCATTTGTTAAAAAAATGTAGTTCTGGTGAAGTGTGCAATTGTCAGAAGCTGACCAATGGTAATATGACATGTTTCCACCAATGAGCTTACAGGATTTTCACAGCACATTTTATAACATTTGAAAATAGCTGCAGTTGTTTTAAATAGGAAATGATAATAGCAATTTTATGGATGCTGATACTATGGAGAGAGCCACCAATGAGGAAACCCTAGGAACTCTAGGAAAAGTGATCTGCTGTTTCCTATAGGCAGAATAATTCTACTCAGGAGATGTATTTTGTCAGCATGGCTCGGTTGGTAGCACATCTGCCTCAGGTCCAGAAGGCTGTGGGTTCTAGTTCCACAACAGAACTTGAGCTTATACCCCAAAATGCTGGCACTCCAGTGCTGTACTGAGAGGGTGCAGGACTGTCCGAGTGAGCTGTACTGCATAGGAGATGTTAAACCAAGATCCCTTCTTCCCACCTCTGGGCTGTCAAAATGAGTGCCCATGTGGAAGTAAAGAAACCTGAGGCACTTTTTATTACCAATGGGGATTTTCTGTACTGTTCAGGCCAACATTCCCCTTTTCATAAAATTGTTTCAGACAATTGTCCAAGGCTGGGTCTGATTATTTATAAATGGAATGATTGCCAATACACATTTACAGCAACTTCCCTTGCATTCTTTTATTGCTTGTAAAGTGCTTTGGGATACAATGTGTATTAAAATGTACTATATAAATGAAAATTCTTCTTTTTCCTTCGCAGGGTCATCATCTCTTATGTCCAGAGCTAATCATCCCTGAGGCCTAAGGGGAGAATAGATGTTCACAGTTCTTCTGCACCGAGGCCCTAGAAGTGGCCTAGATGTCCACAGTTGCTCTGCACTGAGGTCATAGAAGTGGCCTAGATGTCCACAGTTGTTCTGCCTTGAGGCCCCAGAGGGGCCTAAATGTCCACAGGTCTTCTGCACTGAGGCCCTAGATGTCCACAGTTCTTCTGCCCTGAGGTTCAAGAGGTGGTCTAGAGGTATACAGTTCTGCTCTGAGGCACAACAGCTGGTCCAGGTGCACAGAGTTCTTCAGTCCCTGAGGTCCAAGATGTGGCCTAGTTGTCCAGATTTCATTGTCCCTGAGGTCAAAAAAGTTGACAAAACATCCAGACATCTTTGTCTCTGTGGTCCAGGAGGTGGGTCAGATCCCCATGTACTTAATTTCTGACATTTGAGAGGATTCTGAATACCAGCACCCATCATTCTGTGACCTGTGAGTGACTACGGCTAACCAGAGTCTCTCCAGGCTCCGTATAGTTAAGCTTCTGAACTGGAATGTAGCCAGAAATTTCGCGTTTGTACAATATCTTTTCCAACTGCTGCCTCCCAGCATAATTCTTCCAAAAATGTAACTTGTTACTGGTCTAGGTGTCTCATTTTCCTAAACATGTTATATACTTATATCTACGTCCTAAATAATAGAAATGTAAACAGACTCTGCTCAGTGGCCTATACTAAATCAAATATACTAGATTTTATTTATTTATTTATTTATTTATTAAATTCTCAGATTACAAATACCTTTGAGCAGAAACTGCTCGTTTACAAAGTTCCACGTCAAAGGATGAAGGTCAACATACATACAGAGGTAGTAAAGAATGCACAATAAACAACCAAAACAACTAAAAGAAAAATAATGATACTCAGTTATAACATACATTGTGATAATATTCATAAAGCGAGCAGCCGAGTGAGCGGCTGACTGCGGTAACAATAAGAGATAGATGGCACCATAGGCAGTTAGTATTGCAGGCATGCCACGGGAGAGGAAGTTGGCAGGCTAATGGGCCACTGTCTGATGGTGGTGGAAAATGTCTTGTACCAGTGGAGATGTGAAGCAGGAAAGGAGTCACAAGGAAGGCCCAGTGCCAGAGGGAATGAAATTGGGAAAGGCGGGCTGTGAGACATGAGTGAGCTGGGAGGTGTTTAGAGAGATCTCTGTTCAACGAAACAGTCACATTGAGTGGTAGAGGTGAGGTAAAGTTTGAGATTCCTTTGAAGGGTCCAAGTGTAGTAGAGAAAGTGCTTCTTTATTGAGGGAATTGAACCATTGGCGGCTCTATAGATAAAGGACCGCTGACCCATGGAAGTACGACATCTGGAACTGAAAGATTAGAGATTGGGCACCCGTGTTTGTTGAGTGCCACTGTGGTAGTAAGGACTGAGCTAACACCAGGTGGCATGAGACCAAGGAGAATCTTTGTAAGTAAGCAGGTCTGGTATTGTATTCTGCTGCGTAGGGGTAGCCAGCTGGCTGTGCATAGAGGTCACAGGTGTGGAGTTTGTCAGGCTGCACCATCAGTAGTCTACAGGCTTTGTTGAGAGCAACTGAGATCCCGCGGAGGGCACTTGTTGGGGCACAGCCATAGATGGCAAGGCCGTAGTCAATGATAGAGGTGACAGAGCTGTAGATGGCTAGTTTAAGGGCATCCGCAGGCATACAGTGCTTGTGTTTGTGTAGTAGTCCAATCCATTATATTGGCGGTCTTGGCAACAGTGTCAATATACCGAGGTGTGGGAGAAGGGTACTATCTAGGGTAATACCAAGGTACTTGAACTCCTTGACATGTTCAAGTGGGTTCCCAGCGTGGTTCTTGATGGTGAGGGACAGAGAGTTGTGCCTGCTCTGTCAGTTACAGAAGGACATGGCTTTAGTCTTGCTGTGGTTCAGGACAAGTTTATGAGAACTGAACCAGTCTTCGATGCGATTGAAGTCAAGCTGCAGCTGGGATTCAAGGACTGTAATGTCATGGTGGCTGGAAAACAGGACTGCATCGTCTGCGTATAGTAATATTTTGGTGGCAGGCACTGGGAGATTGTTGATGAAGAGGAAAGAGTGGGGGCCCAGAATAGACCCTGGGGGACTCAGAGCGGACCGGTTTCTCATCTGAAGAGATCCCTGCAGTCCTTACACATTGGATCCGATTATCAAGGTAGCTGGTGAACCATGGAAGGGCACGCTGGAGATCCCAATGGAGGACAGTTGCTTGAGCAGTAGGGGTGGTTAACTGTGTGGATGCCTTGGTAAGGTCTATAAATACTGCCCCTCCACAATTCCCTTTGTCAAGCGTGGCATGGATGAAGATTGTAAATTCCAGTAGTGCAGTGGTGGTGCTGTGCCTTTTCTGAAGCCATGCTGCTCTGGGCACTGTACATTGTACTTATCCAGGAATTCAACTAGTTGGTCCGACACTATTGGCTCCAAGCGCTTTGGATAGTGGGGAGGTGAGATCGGTCTGTAATTGGTGTGCAATGTCCTATCTCCGCTTTTGTGAACCCGGTGTGACAGTGGCTTCTTCAGAGAGAGGAAATGGCCCAATCTAAGCGAGAGATTAAAGATCTTTGTAAGTGGTTCTAAGATTTCATCGAGGACTTGTGCCAGCAGTTTCAGGTCAAAGGAGTCACCACTGTACCCTTGTTGCCGATGGCCTTTTGAATGTATTTTCTAGCTACTTGTGGTGGGACCTCCTTAAAAAAAACTTTGGGGTTTATGCGTTCTAGTTGGGGGTAACTTGGGAGGAGCTGGAGGGAGGTCGTCGAAAAAAATTTGGTGGAAGGACACTGTCCAGGTTTGTAAATGCATTATTAAAAGTGCTGGTGATGATACCTAGGTCAGTGTAGGAGTGCCATGAAGGTTGAGCATAGTGGGTGGTGCTTTAGGATCCTTGCCAGTGAGTTCTTTCATGTTGTTCCAAATTTGTTCCTGGCCCCAAGAGTTGGTCAGAGCCTCTTTGTAATAGCTGCGTTTAGCATTCGTATTCTTGAGTGCAATCATTTCGCTGCTTTGTATAATTGTATGTTTACTTGCGTCGGAGTTGCACGAGCACAATGCCAGAGGTGGTCTCTGTGCTTGAGCAGAGTTAAAAGGTCAGTAGTAACCCAGGGGTTAGTCTGTCCTTTGACCTTTATCTTTTTCACTGGTGCATAGATGTCACAGGCTTCGTTGAAACGTTTGATAAATAGGTCCAGAACTTTGTTGGTGTCATTGAGGCAGTCAAGCACTGCCCAGTTCAGCCTGGTTAGATGGGATTTTAACAGCTGGAGGTGCCCTTGTTTGATAACCCTGGCATAGATAAGCTTGGGAGGCGGCTTGTGGTATTTGTTTGACCAGGAGCAGATGACAGGCAGTGGTCACTTGTGTATCCGGGAGTACAGAAACATTGGAGATGCGTTCAGGGGTTAGATAGAATCAGTCTAAAAGCGTAGAGCCTTGTCTATAGTTACACCTGGTGGGGGCATTGACCAGTTGAGTGAGGTGATGCGCGCAGCTGCATCCTTATAGGTAGATCCTTATAGGAGATTATAATGCTAACAAAACTGTGTACAGTATATTCCATCAAATTCTATAATGCTATCAGAAGTGGGTGTGCCTGCCTACAAGTACCTCACATGGGTGAACAGAGTGCTGGGAAGTCTCTTTCTAATGAGAAAGAATACAAGGACCAGGGGACATGCAATGCCACTAGTTTTGCCCGGGTAGTCTGTTTCCTTCATTGCCTGTTCATTGTTCTATAAGAGCAGCTTCCTCACATACATGTTCTCAGTTTTTTTATTACTACATATATCTGTTATACTGATTTGTCTTCAGTTTTTTGATAATGTTCCTTGGTATACTGTGTTTGCTGTATATCATTTTTCACATCTCACCCCCAGGATGCATCTGGAAACAAGCTGTTAGCAGCTCAGTATGTCTTTCCCACTGAAACCTTTGAAATGAGTGAGTGCATAAATAAATAGATGAAGTTTGAAGGAGGGCTCAGGACAGATGTAAGGAAATATTTATTCACTGAAAGGGGGCTAGATGCCTGGAATAGACAGCCAGTGGGTGTAATGGAGGCTTAAACAGTGGAAGCATATGTGAGCTAGACAGAGGGATATCAGTAAAGAGAAAGGAGTCTGAAAGTCACAGAGACCAGATAGAGTCTGCAGAGAGACAGATTAGGCAGGAACATCTGGGCAGACTGGGTGGCCCAAACTGTCCTCTCTGCCAGCATATTCTTTATTTCAATGTTTCTACACCCTTGTTTTTGACAGTCCCACCCGGGGTGCACGCTCAAGCCAAGCTCAGTGGCAGCTTGATGCCAGCACTGAACTACCACTGAATAAAAATCCTTCAATAAATCTGGAAAGAGTCGCTGACAGCAACTGAAAACCACAGCAGCCTGCATTGCAAGGTTGCAGCAATACATGGAGCAAGCGGTTTATTTGTTTTTATTTTATTAGTGTTTTTAGTTTCTCCTTCACAAATGGATGTCCAGAGTGCCTGAAAGTGCTCGTAGCTTGATTCAGTCATTGAACCCTCACTGAGCGATATCTTTTGAGAACTTTAGAAAAGATGCAGACAACTGAAACAAACTGCATCAACCTACATGTACATCCAAAGACTGCTGGGATCAACACGGTAAGTTTCAGCAAATTCTACTGTTTAATTTTTATTAGCGGTTTTTTTTTCCCTCAGTAATGGCCGTTTGTCCTAGCACTGATCAAGATGTCATCGGCTCAAACACCACAAAAGGTAAAGGGGACTGGGAAAGCAGGGTGTGGCTCTAATGCCTCAAAACATACTATTCCCACCACAAATACCGATCTGTCTGCTATTATGGTAAACAACATACAGACTGGTATTACAGCACTAAAAATCTCAGTACATGCCGACATGGCTAACAGACTTAGAGAAGCTGAGAGTACAACTGGTCATAGCGAGAACACAGTATTACACCCAGAGAATCATCTGACTTCATCAAAGAACAGATTAGTAAAATATGGAACAAGTTAGATGACTTGGAGAACAGCGGCCACCGCAATAAACTGTAGTTAGTTGATGTCCCTGAGGGTTCTGAGGGCAAAGATATCATTTTCTTCCAATACTTACGCCTAATATTGTAAACTGCAACTGGCCCTTTCCTTAGGAAATTGAAAAGGACACAGGTCCTATGCCCAAAACCTAAACCAAATGAAAACCCAAGGCCACTTTTAATGTACTCTTTAAGATTCTCTGTCAAAAAACAGATCTTGAGATTAGCTAGACAGCAAACAAATCTTCTGTGGAATGTCCATTAGGAGATTCTTTTCCAGGATTTTTCCTCTGAAATTGTACACCGTCGGAGGAAATTTGATTTAGTCAGGTCACTTCAAAAACAAGGAGTCCTATATTACTTTACATATCCAACTAAATTTTTTCATCTCACTAAATGGGAAAACCCACTCATTCACTGACAGTACTAAAGCCTGGGAATTTGTACAGAGTACATGGCATGACACTGCATCTAATATAAGCAATTTTAAAAGCCCTAGGACACTGAATAAAGACAGTAGCAATGTGCCCAATTAGCCCAAACTGAACAAGCTAGGCCCAAAAAAACATATGCCTAGCTCTCTCACCACTCCGTAGGAGCTAAGATTAAATTTCTTTCTGCAACAGCCCCACAACCACAGGGGGCTCGATTTTTAGAGCCCAGAGAATGCCACAAGCCCCTGATGTGCCGACTGTATGGTACACAGACCTTACAGCACTCTCCTGGCCAGCAGTCAGGATTTTCAATCCCGAGCATCTAATGCTGCAAGTTGGGCAACTTTTCCCTGGTCTAGCTTGCAGCATTCAGAAACACTACAGGCTTCCGCCAATATTTGGCGCAAGCTACCACAAAGTGAGGAAACTATCTCAACTGCACCTGACCATATAAATTGGTGCAGCTGTGACCAAGGAGTTTATCGCAGCTGTGCTAAAATGGTTTTGACATATGGCTTGATGCAAGCCCTGCTTTGGCCTTTAAAACTAAGCCCCAATATCCTACCTTGATGCTAGATGGCATACTATTGCTCAGAAAAGCCTATAACATTACAGAACCAAAAATAGCATTTGTCAATGCCTAATGTTTGCTTGCTGGCATTGGCATTGGTAGTGTAGGAGTTACAGAGCTGCATAATAGGAATGGCAGTGAAGTATTGAACTGAAGCCAACCCCACCACCACCCTGCAGATACTGACAGGCATTGGGGTGTACCTTTGGGTCATCAGGTATAACAGCCAAGCCATTTCACCACACCCTACCCTGCAGACACCGACAAGTGTCACAGTGTGCCTTGGGGTCTTTGGCCCTTATGTTCACCCCATTCCATCAGGAAATAAGGTGAGATGGGTGCAGCATAGGAGAATGGAGTGAACTTTGGGACCGAAGAGTCCAAAGCACACCTCGATGCCTCTTGCTGGCTGCAGGGTGTAGGTGGGGGTGGAATGGTATGAGCATTACAGGCGACAATCCCGAGTCACACCCTGATGCTTGTCACTCTCTATAGGGTGGGGCATTATGGTCGGAAACCCTAACGCCTCAGGCATTCGTTGGTATTTTCACTTCAAATTTTCAACATGGTTTTTTTGAGCCCCCATCTTATGAACAGTGGCAATATCAGTTTGTTAGCTGAAAGCTGATTTTACACAGCGACTACATAATTTGGCACCACAGGTGTGAAAACTCATTTTGAACAGGATGTGAAAAATGACAGCTGTACTGTTCATGGAGAGGTGTAAAAAATGGCAATGTTGAAAATCTGCAGCGAAAATATAAAAAAAAAATGGTGAAGTCACGAGCATGTGTAGAAACTGCGCAACACACACCCGTAATTAGTTGGGGAATTTTTTACAGCAGATTGTCAACACAGGCATTTTGGGACCTTCACTCATGAACAGTGTCACTGTGATATTTTCTTAATATGTCCTGAACAATGATTTCTCACAGCAACCACGTATTTCTGCGCTGGAAGTGTGAAAACACATTTCGGCCATGGTGTGAAAAAAGACAGCTGTACTGTTCATAAGGAAGTGTGGAAAAATGCCAGTGGTGAAAGTCTGGAAATAAAATATTACAAATTCATGAACCTACGAGGGTGCGTGGAAACTGTGCAATGCTCGCTCGTAACACAGTAATTTTATGGACTTTTGTCATCAAATTTTTAACATAGCCATTTTAAGATGTCTGCTCATGAACAGTGTCACTGTGATTTTCTTAATCTGTCCCGAACATTGATTTAGCACACTGACTGAGGCATTGCTAGCTACATGTATGGGAAACACATTTTAAGTAGATGTGAAAATGACAGCTATACTGCTCATAAGTTTTTGAAATTAAATATACTTTATTTAGTTTTACCATTCACAAGCAATGCAGTGTACATTAAAGGGATGAAACATAGTATGAATACATAAACAATACAGAAGGTAACTGTCCCATAAATCCCCCTCACCCCCTCCGCCTCATCACCTCATCCTCCACCCACCCTTCTTCTTGTCCCTCCCAAAAGTCCTCCTCCCCATTGTTTGAACCCTCCCGCCCAAAAGCCAGTACAAAATCTTAGCATTACAGGTCATGCTTCTAACCCACTTGGGAAAAAAAACAAAAAATAAGGAGCATTATGAGAATGTCATCGTTTACAAACTGGTACCATGCACCCACCTAAGGAAAAAAAAGAAAAAAAAATAGGAATATAAGAAGTCACTACCCTCTTTATCAGTGTGGTGGAACAATTGACCATAGAGCATGGAATTTCTCCCATTTGGCGTTAAAA